>OY804579.1:26479161-28879161 GCA_963680875.1 Bathymodiolus brooksi
TAAAAATATATATTCTAGTTGCCTGTTTCATTGTTTTCATCCAATCTCAGATTTTAATGAGTTTGAAGCCATACAGCGAACCTTGCTTTAGACGTTTTTCAGGCACCTCCATAGTCGATGTGTGTACCGAAGTTAGGGTGCTCAAGGGTTTCAAAGTTTTTTATAATAGGAGGTACTTATTAAATTTTAGAAGGTACCTAAAAAATTAGGCCATGGGTCTGGGGCCTGCCTGAGGGTCATAAGGGGTCCAGGGGGGCAAAGCACCCTGCAAGCTCCTGAAATCTAGCATTTTGTGGACCGAAAAATGTACTTCAGAGACTGCAAAACATTAAGTGTTTTTGAAAGAAAAATCCCATTAACTTTCTCTTTAGAGTTCAGATTTCACCAAGACCATGCATAATGGATTTTTCCCCCCAATTTCTTTATTGAATATTTCAGTTTACAGACTTCAGCCAAGATTATTCATGGATAGTCTGCCATATCTTAAAAAAACCCAAAAGGACCATAAAGAGCTATGGTTCCGCAGCTAGGCCTGACCAAGCCATTGTTATCAAAGCTTAAACTTCTCAAAATTCTTTTGTTGGCTTTGTCCTTTTCTTTTTCACAATACCTTGGCTTGTATGTTTTTTACTTTATTAAACTGTACCAGTAATTAAACTCATCAAAGACCATTGGCATGGAACAAGACATATAAGTGTCATAATTAATGAAACATATAAATTTAATTTGCAATCATCATTAATAAAATTTATAATTTTAATAAATAGATCAATATACAAATATAATTAAGCAAAAACAATATATATTGTTACTTTCACGACTTAAGTGCAAATAAAAATGTTCGAACAAAAACGATTCACGGGAAGACATTTATTAACATTTGAATCACAAAAGTAAAATTATTTTGGGAAAAAAGTGACCGTCCGGCATTTTGACATTACAATGTAAATTCGTATTTGAGCCATGTCCGGTCCTTTTTCCAGATTTCTAGGAATTTTCTATCCCTTATCTCCTCGTACCCCCTTTTAAAAATGTTTTTCAGCACACTTTTATTTCTGTGAACAACCACAGTAGGACCCCGTCAAAATATGTAAATAAATTAGCCATAGGTTTTTATCTTTTTATACCGGAAGTTAAACAATATGTACGGAGTTAAGCAACAAGACAGTACGCCCCAAAATGATTCGACCCTGGGTTTTAAATGGATAAAAAAAATCGCACAAAATATTGTGTAGTCATATATTCATAATACATAATAATCATACTTATATTACTGAAGATTACACTAGTTTGTGTTTGAACATAATTTGTAATCGGTCTTTTTTTTTTTAAATGATGTCAGCTTTGTTCCGGTCCGAGTTTTACACAAGGATGAAAAGATATTGGGGCGTAAACATATCTATTTACCACATGCGCAAACTGCTATTTACGATTCTAAGGTAAAGTTATTTTTAAAACGGGGAATATCCCGTCAACTTGGTCGTGGCTGAACGCAGTTGTTCGATTTGAAAGTGAGAATTCAGCAATTGACGTGATCATTAATTTTTTATGAAAAATATTCCACAAGCCAATCGTACTTGTGGTTTTGACCACCGCTAATTTTGGGGGGTTCAGTAATTTCTGCCGGTACTATACACGATCTCAGACGGGTAAAAGTACCGGGTACCGGCCCACTTTGAAACCCCTGGGTGCTCCAATTGAAGGAGGAATTAATCGAAAGATTTAGAATATTTTTCGGAACTCATCGCATCGTTTCATATACAAATGGAAGAGCATGAGACTCGAGAGTGAAAATTTGTAAACAATTCCACAATATCAACGTGATAAATACATGTACAGGTACATGTACGACAGCTGAAATTACTGGAGATTTTCGCCGGTTGCCGGCTTCTAATGACATACCTGATGGTACTTTTGAAGTGTATACATGTTTTATCTATTTTCAGGTTGATTTTTATCTCGATTGTCTATGATCTACATAAAGAGTCATTTGGTAAATGTCAAGGAGGGAATTACTTGAAAACTTATTGTATAGGGATATTTGTTCTTATGTGTGTGTGCATACTTATAACATGTGTCATAGTTTTCATCAGCTCTCGTGGTTCAATAATGAATCCTTCACCAAGGAGAAGACTTGTAAAAATTTTATATGTTCGTTTTGTGTTAGCGTTTTCAGAGATTTTATGGAATATATTAGGAACTTACTGGACATTTGGTACAGAGACAATTTGTGAGCACAGTACTAGTGTTGAGATTGCTGTAAAGATCACTGTAATTGTGTTTTGGATTTTAGCTGTATCTGTGTTCATAGCCTTTTTAATTGTGTTTGGGGTGCTTGGTGGGAGGAAGAAACATAAGCATGAAGGACTCTACAGCAGAGAAAGTGGTGCTTCAGTGTCGGCCAAGAATAAATGGGAAAGAAGGTAATTATATAGAATAACTTTCACATGACTTTTATTGGAATATTTTTATATGTCAATCTTTGATTTTGAATTATTTTTATTGATTTAATTACATTTTTGTACATGTACTGCAAATTGATCATGAGCTTTGCTGCAGTATACATGTATTTATCATATAGATGATAAAGCTAAAATTTTACCCTGTAATAAAACTTTGAGTTTTGTTTAGAATAATAAGAGGAGTCATGTTTATTTCACCCAGTTTCACAAGAATGGTCCAAGCGGGCTGATAAAGCAAGTTTATTAACTGCTTCCAGAATGTTATTACATGCATTTCAGGAATGTCTATAGATTTTGAAGTAGCAGGAGAAAATTGAAAAGTAGCAGGCAAATTGATGCAGACGACACAGCCGTCCGCTCCGCCGAGCTTGCTCGTCGCCCTTTATGGCCGGGAGTCTGGGGGCCACTGAAGGCGACCTTTTTTTACTACCGGTACTTTTGATTATATTGTGGCAGTGATTCAGGCGCTTCAATTTGTTGACTACAAAAATGTATTAAGATTTTATTTCTTCAATGCACAGTTAACAAACTATAAATGTAGTTTAATTCAGTATGGTGATGAAAATGATTCTGAAGTTTTAGTAGTGTGTTTGATAAGGGTGCTCCTGTACAGGAGAAACGTTTATAATTTTGTAAAGCGTCATTTGGAACTCATCGCAATATTCCTAAAAAAAATTAGAAAAAAAACGAGAATATGTAACCCGGATAATTCAATCCCTCTCCGTCTACTCTACGATTTCATCTCCGATGAGCGGAAAATAACGACTGATATTATTCGGGTTAGAGGATATGTAGCGATGTTTATATGTAAAGATCTGCAAATTTACGTAAACATGCTGATCAGTCGATACACGTACTGTACGTTGTATTGCTGATACTAGATAAATTTTCTCTCATTATTTTTTTTAAAGAGAAAAAGTAACCGGCAGTGACAGCTAGAGTTACCGGAGATTTTCGCCGGTTGCCGGCTTCTAATGACATCCCTGCCTTTCCGTCAATGTCCATCAGTTCACTTTGTGAATTTCCGGAACACTGTGTTTACAGACACGGCGGATTCAATTGTTTTATAAAATATTTTCACAGGAAATTATTAACTACCAATGATATTGAAAGCGCTTAAAAAAATGTGCATTTATTGGATTTGTATATTAAAACAATAATTTTCTTGTTCTATAACTATATATACATGTATATACATTTGTACATATATTTAATTCTAGATAGCCAAAATGACTAAGCATTTTGGTAGAAATCAGTTAAATTTCCTCTGCTGAAGTCATTTTTCATATCATACCCTTTATCAGCTCTCGTTCATATAACATCCCTTGACTGCTTGAGCCCATCGGCTCTCAGGCTGATATCATGACCTCGGGCTGATAAAGGGTATATGATATGAAAAATGCCATGTAATAATCTATATTTATAACAGGCTTAAAATGGTACCAATATTATTGATTTGTTTGACAGTATCTACATTTTTAGCCGAGTTGCAACGATGTTGCAGTCGGCTTATGTTTTGGCGAAAGGCGGGCGGGTGGACGGGCGTATGTTAGACTATCTTCGTTAATGCGATAGCGCTCTTAGTTTTTGGCCGATCAACATAATTTTTGGTATGAAGCATTATTACACTATTATTTAGAACGAGTTCGAAATTCAGATTAATCTATTATTTTTTTCTTGTAAAATCATGTTTTTTTATAGAAAAAGTACATATTTTGAGAATTATCTTCGTTAACGCGATAGCGCTTTTAGTTTTTGGCCGATCAACATAATTTTTGGTAGGAAGGATTATTACACTATTATTTAGAGCGAGTTCGAAATTCAGATTAATCTATTGTTTTTTTCTTGTAAAATCATGGTTTTTTATAGTAAAAGTACATATGATATTTTGAGAATTACACATTTCTCTGAAACTACAAAAGATAGAAACTTAATATTTGGTATGGTTGGAGATGCCAATGTGAAGTTGTGCATTCAACACTTTTTATACCTGGTGTTCAGCCGCACCTCGCTGGGGAATCTGTATACAAAAATGTGACCGAGATCCCCACCCAAAACCATATATATTTATGATCTAGTGTTTTATCTAAAGAAAAATAGAATGGCATGGCGCCATGCCCCTTTTTCATGACGCCATGCCCCTTTTTCTGAGCGCCATGCCCCTTTTGATAAAAAAAAACGTGGCGCCATGTATTGCCGATGTGCCTTGACGCCATTGTGAAAATATAAAAAAATGACGACTGACGACAGAAGGAAAAGAAAAAAGGAGGAGATGAGGAAGGCAGAAGCAGCCTCATGCCGAAACCTAATGACATTCTTCAGCAGGTATATAAAATGTTTCACCCGCCGTAACATGTGTGAACTTGTAATAAAGTGTCAATTTTTAATCAACATTTCTATCTGGATGTGATAAATAATATTCCATTTCATTTTCATTTTGTTTTAAGAATTTATACAAGTATATTTTATTGTTTCCATTTAATGGGCAAGTTTTTTTCATTTTATTTAAAATTAGGTTTTTGTTATTATCATTTATGATGTGTTTATATTGTTTTACTTCTTTAATTGTTTGACATTTTTCTGTTGATTCAATATCAAAACAATTTCAGATACTATATTTTTAGCATACAGTAGGTGAACCAAGAGTAGAACCCCTCTTTGTCCAGTATTTTATTTAAATAAAATGCTTCTTTTAAAAGTAGGTTGATGTTATCATTGTTAAGTCTGAGAAGATATAAAGAAGTATGAGTTTTTATAAAAGATTCTAATGGCAGTCGACCAAGTTCTGCTCGAACAGCTAAATTGGTGGAGCTCTTTTTCACTCCTAGTCATGTACTTTTACAAAAACCAAGGTGAACTTTTTTATAGCAGCCTTATCAATAAAATTTAATTCATCAATTTCAGAATTACTTTCTTCTGCACGTAATGTAGCTCTAAACAATATAAGGTGTCCATGAAACTAATTTCTGAGTTGTAAGTTAAGATTGACTAAAGTGTCAAATAGGTTACATGCTACATTTTGTACCTTAACTGAAATCTGACCAGAATCAGATGTACAATAAAGATAATAGGCTACTTTATTTTTCTGTTGCAATTTGTTCTGGGTTTTTTGCAAATTGACTGGACTATAAGATTGGTTATGGAAATACAGGCTCATACATGTATATACCCAAAAATTGCCAAAAAGGTTGTAACGAGTGGGCACTTCATATTTTTCCCTTTTTAGCTCACCTGGCCATAGCATAGGCCATGTGAGCTTTTGTCATGGGTAAGCGACCGTCCGTCCGTTAGCTTTTCACATTGAACTCTTCTTCTCTGAAACCGCTGAACAGATTTCAACCAAACTTGCCATAAATGTTCATTGGATGGTCCTCTACCAGACATGGTTGCCAGGGCCAATAATGTGTTCTGATTGGCTGAAATTTTAAAAATCTTCTTGTCAGAAACCACCAAGCCAATTGAATTGTGACTTTGCAGGAATGATCATTGGGTGGTCCTGTACTAAACTTGTGAATCGTTTGCCGATTGGAAATTCAAGATGGCCACCATGACTCGACTTAGTTTTAACATAGGACCCTATGGAAAAAATGTTTAAGTCTTCTCCTCTGAAACCAGTAAGTCAATTTAAAGCAAACATGGCTTGAATGGTCCTTAGGTGGTCAACTTTCAAAATTTTGTCCTGTGACCCCGACCTCCATCCAAGGTGGCCACCGTCAGCAGACATAGTTTTAACATAGGACCCTATGGGAAATGTCTTTAAAAATCTTCTCCTGAAACCAGTAAACCAATTTAAAGCAAACATGGTGTAGTGAATCGTGGGGGATGGGGGCCAAGGGGTTCCGAAGAGCACCCATGATGCACGAGAAACTGACCACGCTTGGCAGAACTAGATTTAACCCAGAACAAGCAGACGCATTGAGCAGATAAAGAAGCAAAGAATACTTTAGTTACAGCACAAGCTAGTAATAGTAAGTAGTGCGAATTACTATATTGGCGCTGCGACTACAAGTCAAATCCTATTCGCGAGAAAGGTTATTAAATTAACCAAAAGCGATTTTTGAGTAAAATCGCAACTCCGCCATTTAATTAAATTTTTTTTTTTTTTTTTAGGGGGCAATTTTTTTTCTTTGGTTTCAGTTTTGCCTGGCTGATAGGACCTGGTATTTTCAGGGGAAATTGTCCGTTAGGAAATTTCAAGGGAAGATACGCAGGTAGGATTGGCAGACAAAATTGGAAATCTTTAAATTTTTGGCCCGTTCAAAGAAGTACCCCTTTCCCACCCACGTGTAGACCCCACCACGTGTAAATTTTTTGTTTTTGTTGTTTTGTTCTAATGTTGTAGGGCTGATAGGACCTGGTGTTTTCAGGGGAAATTGTCCGTAAGGAAATTTCAAGGGAAGATACGCAGGTAGGATTGGCAGACAAAATTGGAAATCTTTAAATCTTTTTCCCGTGGTAAAGAAAGTACCCCTTTCCAACTCACGTGTATACCCCACCACATGTTTCAGCAAGCACGTGTATTCCCCAAATGTGAACCCCAAACCGGAAGCAGCTTGTTTCTAGAAGCCATCTTTAAATAGAAGCTGGTTAAAGATAAGTTGTAAGTCCGGTTACCCCAATAAATTAAATTTTTTGTTTTTTGTTTGACATTATCGATTTTAAACAAAAGTATACAAAAGCGGCCCAGTGTAAAAATCTGGTCCGTTAAAAATTGTACATACACGCATACACCACAGAATAAAGAACCAAGTGTTTTTGTTGTTTATTTTTTATTAACAATGCCGTGTGTTTTCATTAACAATTGTTCCATCGAGGAGCTGATGTCAGTACCAGGGATAGGGGCGAAGGGGGCCGATAAAATTTTGGAATTAAGGGAGGCAAAGGTGATCTGGAACTGGATGATCTAAATCAGGTTCCATATCTTAGGATAACACAACCGTTACTGGATTGTTTGGATTTTACCTCCTTTGAAAATAAAGAAGGAGTGGGATCCCTGTATGATCGACATAGAGAAAGGGTTAGGAGTGTTGACAAGTTAATAGGGAAGTGGGATGGGACAGGACAGGGCCAAGTTAAAGGAAGGGGGAAGGATATGGGTTCATTTGATAAAGTCCCGTTAACAGGGGGAAAATCATATTATAATAAACAGGAAGGGGATTGGTGGCAACAGGCCAATTTACCCGAGAGATTGGATGATGATTATAGTGCGATGGAAAGTACTTTCATGGAAAGACAAACCCCAGGGGGAGTTAAATATACATCAGCTCTGGGACAATATCCGCCGCCATCAGTTCGTTGAACGCAACGGGACGATTTGGATTGGGATTCGAGCAGCGATGAGAGAGATCGGGCGTATATGCAAAACGTGCATATAAGAGACTCGGATATTCGTGCGGGTTATGCGTTCCCTAGAGAACCAGGCCTTTTTCATAGTGGGGTTTTAGCCGGTGGGGGGGCTGAAGTAAGAGTGCCAAGCATACGAACTGTAGCCCCGGCTAATAGAGAAAGCGTTTGGCAAGACAGAGGGAGCCGCTATTCCCCTCCGAGGAACACCGGAGGGGGGTGGAGTAGGGAAAATACTAACCCCTTGATGAGGGAGAGTAGAGGTAGAACAAGACATACCCTAGGAAGGGAAAATGAAGTCCCTAGAATAGTTCAACGTAGAGATGAGTATGATAGGGAGATGGAAAGGGGACAATACCGCCCAAGTGGGGAAGACATTGAAGGCCCAGGAGGAAGAAACCCATCTATTCCTAGGTTACAGAGTAGTGGGAACAGGCCTGGGTGTCCCCCCAGAAGAGAACCCGAAAATCCTAGCGGTTATGCAGGAAGGGAGGAGTATGAGGGGAGAGAGGTCAAAGGGGAAGGGGGAGAGTGTTAGTTTGCCGATGTCCTTAAAGTTTGATGGTAAATCAAATTGGAAAGCATTCTATGCTAAATTTTCCCGTTATGCAGAAGTTAGTGAGTGGACAGAAGGGGAATGCAGGGACCAGTTATGCTGGTGCCTGGATGGGAAAGCAAGTGAATACTATGCCCTCCTGGTTGGGCGAAACCAGGAAATGGTATATATGGACCTAATACGGAAATTAGAAAAACGGTTTGGTTTCCGAGAACTCCCCGAAACAGCCCAGGTCCAATTTAATAATGCCCGTCAGACTCCGGATGAACTCCTGGAGAACTGGGCGGATCGGGTCTTATCCCTAGCCACTAGGGCATTTAGAGATTTGCCCGAAACTCACATGTATCAACAAGCAGTGGTGAGGCTATGCCAAGGGGCAGCGGATAAAGAGGCCGGGAGTTATGCCTCTAATATCCGACCTAAAAACATAGAGGAGGCTATTGATAAAATGAGGTGGTTCCAACATAATTATCAGGCTATATTTGGGACCACCCTTGGGCGTAATCCTCGAAGGCAGGTGAAACAAGTACCTCCAGGGCCTCACTACGGGGGAGAAGCCAGGGTGTGCGCAATAGGGACTGATCGGGTTACAGATAAGAGTTTGGAGAAAAAAATGGGAGAAGTACTGTCGGCACAGGGGAAAGAAATGAGTGATATAAAGTCCAACATAGCAGCACTTTCCACTCAAATGGCAGCCATTATGGAGGAGGTGAAGAGAAATCGAATAGATAGGTATAGAGCACAATCACGAAGTCCATCCCCCAGAAAGGGGGATAAACAGGGATGCTTCCACTGTGGGGCCATGGGACACTTCAAGAGGGAGTACCCAAGGTTGGGGTCTCCGACAGGGGAGAAACGAGTGTCATTTCAGGAAAATAAGGAGGCTTTAAACTCCAAAGGGGCAACTCGCGAGGCTTGAGCCAACCCCTTATCGCCAATATACATGGTCTCAAAGAAGTAAAAGAGGGGGGAGAAGTAGATATGGAGGAGAAGAATCAGCAGGATAGGCTCCTAGGGGTAAATAGGGAATTGGGGGACCCTCCGGAGGAACGGGTAAAATTTGAAGGTGCGAGTCAGGGGTACGAGTTCTCAAGTGAGGAGTCAGAAGGGGAGGAAAACAATAGGGAAGTAGAGGACGACCCTCCGGATTCTAGTAGTCCGGAGGGACGGGTCAAATCTGAAGGTGCGAGTCGGGGGTATGAGTTCTCAAGTGAGGAGTTGGAAGGGGAGGAAAACAATAGGGAAGTCAAGGACGACCCTCTGGATTCTAGTAGTCCGGAGGGACGGGTCAAATGTGAAGGTGAGAATCAGGGGTATGAGTCCTCAAGTGAGGAGTCAGTAGGGGAGGAAAACAATAGGGATAAGAGGGACACGGACGAGTCCATAGAGGAGGAGGAAAAGGGGGTAGAGGATAATATAGGGAATTGTGTTATGGATGAGGAAGAGGATGCAGTAACGGTGCTCAAGCTGTCCAATGGGGTAATGTTTAGGGTCCCAGTAGAGGTACAAGGCATGCAGTTACAAGCTGTAGTAGATACAGCAGCACAGGTAACACTGGTGTCCGAGGAATTCTACAAATCATTGGACCCTGCCCCACCAATCCGTAAGGAAGTGGTTATGAACACCGCAGGGAAGGGAATGCAGATGAATGGGTATATTGCTGGCCCTTTTCAGGTAGTCCTAGGGACACATCTATTCACAGTTGAAATCTACGTGGCCCCAATAGAGGAGGATATGTTACTGGGTTTAGACTTTTTAGAGGCTAATGGGGTGTCCCTACATCTCAAAGAAAAGGAACTACAGATATCAAGGGATGTTATACCCATGAGTTTGGGAACAGGAAGCCCTTTAGTCAATGAGAAAGAGACGGGGGTGTTCCTAGCCAAGGGGTGTAAGGTACCCCCTAATTCAGTCATGAGAGTGGGGGCACAGCTGAGTGAGTCTATGGCAGGGGAGTATATAGTAAAGGCAGCCACCAAGGGTGAGCTATTAATACCTCGAACATTGCACAATGGGGGTGATAACCCAGTGCTCTGTTTGATTAACATATCCGATCACTATGTAGAAGTAGAGAAGGGGGAAGTATTGGTCTATGCCGAGGAGGTGTGTTCGAATGTGGAGCCCATTGGAATACAAAAAGTAGAGGTTGCGGAACAGGGGGGTCCAGAGAATGGAAAAAGGGAAATTCCCGAGCATTTGATTAATCTCTTTGATAAATCCAAAGGGGAGCTGAATGAGCAGGAGCAGACACAGCTTAGTGAGTTATTATGCGAGTTTGAAGATGTGTTTGCTAAAAGTGAGTTTGACTTAGGGAAATTTAATACAATCCAGCATGGGATTGATACTGGGACCAATCGCCCAGTTAAGCAAAGAATCAGGCGTACCACATTAGGGTTTGCAGGAGAAGAAGAGGCCCAATTAAAGAAAATGTTGAGTACGGGGGTGATCCGGCCATCAGTGTCTGAGTGAGCATCGACTCCGGTTCTTATCCGGAAGCGATGTGGGTCAGTACGGTGGTGTGTGGATTACAGGGCCTTAAATGCTCACCATTAAGGATGTGTTCCCCTTGCCCCTAGTGGACGAGTGTCTTGACACTTTAGCCGGGAATGTATGGTATTCCAAACTGGATGCCAATTCAGCATATTGGCAGGTGAAAATCAAACCTGAAGACTGCTCCAAAACTGCATTTATTACTAAATATGGGTTGTTTGAGTTCGCTAGAATGGCTTTTGGGTTATGTAACTCACCAGCCACTTATACGAGAGTCATCAACCTGGTGCTGAGGGGTTTGAATTGGAAAGTGGTTCTGGCTTTCCTGGACGATATCCTGGTCCTGGGGAAGGATTTCGAGGGGCACTTGGCCAACCTAAGGGCTGTATTGGTTAGGTTTAGGGAGTATGAACTGTTTCAAAAGGAAGTGGAGTTCCTGGGTAGAGTAGTGGGACCTAGAGGAATATACATTGGGCCAGGATATATCAAAGATATAAAAAACTGGCCAAGGCCTAAGAATAAAAAGGAGGTGGAGAGGTTTTTGGGTTCACCAATTACCATAGGGCCTTTATTGAAGAATATACTCAAATGGCGTTTCCCCTTCAGGCCCTAACAGGGAAACGTACATATCAATGGGGAGATGAACAGGAAAAGGCGTTTGATGAGTTGAGGAATGCAATGGTGAGAGCACCAGTTCTAGCCCTGCCTAATGCGAATGATCCCTTTATACTTGATACGGATGCATCCGATAAATCTGTGGGGGCTGAATTGATTCAGATACAAGAGGGGGAAGAGAGGGCAGTAGCGTACAGGAGTCTTACCTTGACTCTGGAGCAACAAAAATACTGCACCACTTGAAAGGAATTATTAGCAATTATTAGGTTCTCTCGACAGTTTAGGCATTACTTGTTGGGTAGGTATTTCACAGTCAGGACAGACCATAACAGTCTGACCTGGCTGATGAATTTTAAGGAACCACAGGGGCAACTGGCTAGATGGTTGGAAGAACTTAGTCAGTTCAATATGGAAATCCAGCATAGGCCTGGGAAGAAACATGCGAATGCAGATGCCTTGTCAAGGATCCCTGGGGGGGAAGCATGTTCAGACTTCAATCTAAGAGTGAAATTACAGGATTTGCCATGTGGGGGGTGTCCCTACTGTACTAGGGCCCATTCAAACTGGTCCGGTTTTGAACAATATGTAGATGACGTGGTTCCCTTGGCAAATAAGCCTTGGGGTCAACCCGTGTGTGAGGGTCAAGACCAGGAGGAGGAAGAAATAGGACCTAGGGTGGCTGGGATCTGGGTCTCTACGGGGGAAGCGGGAAATAGACTTAGAGGGGAAAGTATTAAGGGAGTCCAAATAGTTCGAGAGGCAGAGAGCATTAGTTTTCAAGGCTCAGGTGAGGAAGAAATGAAGGAACAGCAACGGGTGGACCCCGAATTAGCCTAGGTGGTCAGGTGGAGGGAGACAGGGGAGGAGCCCACTGAAGGAGAATTGTTTATAGGGGACTCTAGAAGCAAGTATTATTGGATAAACAGGGAAGTTTTTGTCTTGGAAAAGGGGTCCTGTGGAGAGAAGGGGATGAGGGGAAGTCAGCAAGGAGGGTGGTCCCAAAGATGTACAGGGAACAAATTGTGAAGCTTTGTCACGATCCCCCTTTAGCTGGACATCAGGGCATAGAAAGAACAATCGAGAAAGTGAAGTCTAGGTATTATTGGAGGGGGATAAGTAAAGATGTGTCGGCTTACGTGAAAGGGTGTATGGAGTGTAACCAAAATAAAAAGGCAACGGTCTCGGCTAGACACCCAATGTTATCCTATCATTCAGGATCGCCAATGGAACGGGTCCATTTAGACTTCATTGGGCCCCTACCTCGCACTGAGAGAGGAAATGAACACATCTTGATGATGGTTGACCAATTTACCAAGTGGGTAGAGTGCATCCCCTTGCCCTCTCAGAGTGCAGAGGAAACGGCAAGAGCCGCGGTGAATCAATTCTTTTCTAGATTTGGGTGCCCATTCCAAGTATTCACTGATCAGGGGAGGAATTTTGAGTCCTCTTTGTTCAGGGAAATGTGTGAATTACTTCACATACATAAATCAAGAACTACCCCTTATCGTCCCTCGGCGAACGGACAAGTAGAGCGATGCAATCGTACACTGATGGCGGCGGTGCGATGTTTCATTGGAAAAAATCAGCGGAGCTGGGATCAATACTTACCGCAGTTGGCAGGGGCATTAAGGTCCTCTGTAAATAGAAGCACAGGGTACACACCCAATATGATGATGTTGGGTAGGGAGATTGGGTTGCCTGCAGAACTAATGTTCGGGAGTCCGGGGAACACCGGACAGCCCAAAGGGGACCAATACATAGGGGAGTTACAAACAGCTATTGAAGGGGCCCACAGGGTAGCTAGGGAAACTCTCAAACAATCCCAAAAACGAATGAAGAGAGATTATGATGTCAAGGTGAGGATCAAGGAGTTAAAACTGGGGGATTTGGTGTATCAGTTGGACACTGCTACTGTTAAGGGAAAAACTCGAAAATTGAGTCCCTCGTGGAAAGGCCCCGGAGTGGTAATTGAAAAGTTGACCCCTCTATCTCTATAAAATAAAGTTAAAGCGGGTGATAATCACCGCTAACCACGATAGGTTGAAGTTATGTCAAGACCGCGAGGTTCCAGAGTGGGCCCAAAAACTGAGTCAACAAATCTTTAAGGGGACAGGATATACCAAGGAGAAGGGGGGCGTCAAAGATCAACGGGGGTATAGAGATAAGCTTTATTGTGTTTGTCGGAAGCCATATACTGGGGAGTTCATGATCAGGTGCGAGGAGTGCAAAGAATGGTATCATGGTAAATGTGTAAAGGTAACACAGGAAGAGGCAGAGGCGATGGGAGATTTTGTCTGCTCTGGGCGTCACAGGCATCCCCGGGAGAAGGTATAGTGCAGAGGGGGAAATATTGGGGAAGCAGGGGACATAATGACAGTGTTTGGGGGAAAAGGGGAAGGTAAGGTCCACCCATCGCGACATATATTTATTATTTAATAATACTGGGGGGAAGGATTATATGGATAATGACGATAAGGGTTTTTTAAGGGATATCAGAATAGATAGTTGGTGCATTGTGGGTGTAGGGGGTGCCACAGAGTCTGGTGACTCCTAGAAACGCTGTCCCATGGATATCGGAAGCTTAGGGCTTGTGGAGGCTTTCTCCGCCTCTTGTGAGCCCTAGGGTGATTTTTGGATTTGTCATTACATCCAGGATGGCCCCTTGTTTCTGGGAGTTTCTCAGTGGCTGCAGTCCGGGGTCCTTTAAGATAAAACGGGGAAGAGTGTAGTGAATCGTGGGGGATGGGGGTTCCGAAGAGCACCCATGATGCACGAGAAACTGACCACGCTTGGCAGAACTAGATTTAACCCAGAACATAGCAGACGCATTGAGCAGATAAAGAAGCAAAGAATACTTTAGTTACAGCACAAGCTAGTAATAGTAAGTAGTGCGAATTACTATAATGGCATACATTTGTAAATGGTCCTTAAATGGTCAACTTTCAAAATTATATCCAGTGACCCAGACCTCCATCCAAGATGGCCACCATGAGTGGACATAGTTTTAACATAGGACCCTATGGGAAATATCTTTAAAAATCTTCTCCTCTGAAACCAGTAAGCCAATTTAAAGTAAACATGGCATGGATGGTCCTTAAGTGGTCAATTTTCAAAATTGTGTCCGGTGACCCTGACCTCCATCCAAGATGGCCACCTTCAGCAGACATAGTTTTAACATACATGTAGAACCTTATGCCAGTTATGGGAAAAAAATGTTTTAAAATCTTCTCCTCTGAAACCAGTCAGCCAATATAGCAAACATGTCATCGATTGTCCATAGGTGGTCAACTGCCAAAAATGTGTTCAGTGACCCCGATCTCGGTCCAAAATGGCCACCGTCAGCGGACATACATTGTAGTTTTAACATAGGACCTGGGAAAATTGTTTAAAAGTCTTCTCCTCTGAAACCAGTCAGCCAATTTAAAGCAAACATGGCATGGTCCTTCAAGGGTAGTATACTTTCAAAATTATGTTCGGTGACCTCGATCTCCATCCAAGATGGCTGCCATGAGCAGACATAGTTTTAACATACTGTACATGCACATTATAGAACCCTAGGCAATGGGATTTGAATAGTAAACCTTAGATGTATTCGGCATGCAGACATTCTTAAGAGGGCTTATTTATGTCAGGTGAGCGATACAGGCTCACCTGAGCCTCTAGTTTAAAGGTGTAATACTTTTTTCTCGATCAGGAATAAGAAAGTTAAGGTCAGGTTCAGTTTATAGAGAATTTTCTCTAGTTTCTGTTGGTATATACATACATGTATGTAACATGTACATGTACGTAGCACTTTAATATAATATCCTTTTTAGAGATAATGTTAAGCGAAATATGATAGTATGTAATTGTTATTAACAAAATAGTCATTCAAAAGATTAACAAGGAATTCTATGGGGTCATCTTCTTATTTATCTATATTATATACAGTTATTCTTTTGTCGAGAGTGTGAGGAAGAACTGTGACAAGAAAGAATGGAAAGAATTCTGATAATTTTTTTAATTCAAGTCTTCAAAGTTTGAAAAGACATTTTCCGAAAACCATATTTCCATGAAAAGTATATCCTTGAAATATAAGATCTTACTTTTAACTTGACTATGATCACCAATTACCGTAGTACTAACAAGACATCAAAGTCAATCTGAAACGTCCCATACATAAATCTTTTTTTGTCCCATACGTACGCAAGGTTGAACATTTTCCTTTACTGACTTGCAATTCTTTGCATCATTATATCTTCTATACACTGATGACTACATAAACATACAGGTACTAGGTTTAACTCCTTATATCCATTCAAAAAGTTGTTTATAGAGTTGTAAGAGTGTTTTGCTCTTTCTTCCCAAACAATAACAAAATATTCCCATTTTGTCAAGAATAAGCTAAATAAACAGTCACATTTGTAAATCAAAGAACTGAAAGCACTGAGATCTGGGCTAACCTTTCAAACTCAATGTGAAAGCCTTGAATTAAAAACTAAATGGGTGTTGGAAATAAGATTTAGGCTTTGCCAACAGGAGACATCTGTATACATGTAGCTGTTCAACTAGTCCTTTAGCAGCCATGTTTGTGATGAATCAACACCAAAACAACAAAGGGCCCGTGTGGCTCTGTGAGTTAGGTAGTTGGATTACCTAACAACTCGTACAAGCCTATCACCAAAAATCGTCGGACCTATCGGACCGTCGGACAAAAATTGACTAGGTCCGATTTAAACTTTTTTTCGTCAGACCCGATGTCCGGAGCAATTTTTCAGTAACTTGGGACCGACAAAATGCCTGAAGATGACCGGCATCATTACTTAATTTCGCTTCTCAAACTTGTCGTTGTTTGCAATCTCCGATTTTTGTTTATTTTCGTCTATATAATCAAATTTTGACTTCACATTGAAGAGTTTGACTACTAAATGTGTAACCGATTCCGGACGGACGCGCATCGATTTTCCGGAAATTACGATTTTTTTTTTTGGCAATAATTTTTTTTGACTCGGCAGCTTTTTAAAGGGTCGGTTGGTGAAAGGGGAAACAAACTTAATTTTAATTTAGGCCTAGGTTGTCAGTCATCCAATTGATTCTATCCAGACCTAATGCTACTTACATTTGTATAAGAGGTAACACCTTGAGACATGTGCATAGCTAGCATTATGGAAACTTGGTATCTTTGTTTATTTCATACACAAGTCTATTGTATTGTACATGTATGTATATTTCCACATGTCACACAAAAATGTGTTGTACTAACTTTAAGTATTCCAAGGTATCACTTGAAGCTGTAAACAAACCATTTTATGGATTTAGCATGTAATTCAGTTGAAGTTGTAAAAAATATGTAGGTCCGGCAAATGTTTGATAGGTCTGACACATTGTCCACATCTGCCAGACCTATTGTCTGACAGACAGGAAAGAGATTTCGACAGCTCTGAATATGGCGTGGGTTCGCGCCCGGCTTTGTAAGTTACAAAAAAGGGTGCACTCGACTCGCAGCCGCAAGTGATAAAGTTTACCAGTTGCTTGCCCATGATCGGTGGTTCTCTCCAGGCACTCCGGCTTCTTCCACCACTAAAAATGGAAAAATTTCTTTAAATTGTCAAAATGTAAATGTTATTCAATCACCATAGGCTACTGTTTGTAGCCATGTTGAATTTCCTTCCAAACATACAATAATCTTATTGCATTCAACAAACATATACAGACCCAGTGAAACTTGAAAAATTTTTCAGGTCAGTAGGTCCAGTAACAAGTAAATTTTACTGGACCTTCATTGCTTTTACAGGACCTACTAAATTCAGTACAAATTTCACCTATAGCTATTGATGCTTTGCCTTTCATTTTTACTTTCAGTTTCATTCTGACTGTTCAAGGTCAACCATTCTCGACCCTCTCTCCATTTCTCACAACTACCTCGCTTTTCCTCATAAGCTCTCCAGGATTCTATTTTCTTTTTCCGTGCTCCATTTGTTTCTTCGGTCTTCCGTTTTTTACCTGGAACAGCTCCATCATAGAAACGAAGGAAACTCATTGTTTATCTACGTTTTTATAATGCATGCGTAATGAACCAGGAAGAAACGAAATACCAACGACTGACGGAAACGGACATGACTATCGGGATACAAAATCTTAAAAAGATTTAAGTTTAAGGGGTTTAGGTTGGAGGGGATAAGTCAGGGAGCCTAAAAACATCATCTTTTAATGTTCTCTGTTAAAAGAAGTCATGTTAGAGCTGCAGATTTTCAAGCAATACAGAAAATAGTTGCCAAGAAAACTCACTGCTAATCAATGGAAACAGAATTTCATTGGCTGTATATACTTACGTTCTGATTGGATTATTATTTGTGTTGTCCATGTATCTATAAATATGACAAGGGTATTTCTGTGATACTTAATTTAAGGACAACTTTCTTTCATTGATCTTGGACTGAGGAATGATTTATTTGTTTGATGTAGCAGTTCATTTCTCTCAATTTTACCACTGCATGCTGAAAATGTTTACAGGACATCCGGTCCAGTAGTTTACAAGAAGTAGTCGGACCTTAATTTTTTTTACAGGTCTTGATCAACGGTCCGACGATGTTTGGGTTGGTCTGCATTATATATATTATCTTCATATTTCCATGTCATGGCAGTTAGACAAATCATTACATTTAAATA
The DNA here is from genome assembly GCA_963680875.1 of Bathymodiolus brooksi. Taxonomy (NCBI): domain Eukaryota; kingdom Metazoa; phylum Mollusca; class Bivalvia; order Mytilida; family Modiolidae; genus Bathymodiolus; species Bathymodiolus brooksi. Next base: position 26,497,276 of record OY804579.1, read on the forward strand.
TTAATTATGTTTGATATGTACTAGCACTTTGATGTTTCAGATCTGATTGATAAGGTATAACAAAGTTTTTGAAATTCGTCGGACCTATCGGACATAGGGGGAAGAAAATCATGAGGTCCGCCAACAACGTCGGTAATGCCGGTCCCCATGTCCGCCAAACATTTTTGAATGATGTGTTTACTTTTTTAACGGAAGTCGGAAATGCAGGTCGTATTGTAAATACCGGAACAAGTTCGGTCAACTCGGAATTCGTAACCGCATTGAATACGTGATATTTTATCTGTTTTTGGTAAATATTATTGGTAACTGTTATGAAAATAAATATATTTGAATATATTGTGATGTGTAAGATGATCTTTTCGAGTGAAAAGCCCCCAAAAAATTAATAAAATAAAAAAACGACGTCCCTAATTTGTATCGTTCCCTTCACCGAATTCGTTTCTATTTAGAATTTTGTTAATAGTTCCGGCAACATGGCAATGTGTCGATCATAAAAATGTGGTCGTTCCTGAAGCATTACGACGGAGCTCAGCCGGGCAAACGTAAAACGGCCAGTGCCACCCCAGCTGAGAACATGATTGAGAGACTGCATAGGGAAATTGAAATGGAAATTGAGAGAGTTTAATGACTTTTAGAATATTGTTATTGTAATCTCAATAAAAATTTCAAAAATTATGTTTTAAATCTGGTAAATTTTTCAAAGTTTGAGGGTATCCCTAGCTGGATTTGGCTACTCTTTTTTGGTGCATGGTTTCAACTTGATGGTTTATTCTGGATGGTGACTGGTCTTCCTATTTTTAGGCCTCTACCAGTACTAATGAAATTAAATACAGAAAGCGCTCTGCTAGACTAAAATAATAATAACGGTATGACATTGCTTGGCTTTAAAACAATTTTACATAAAAAATGTAGGTCCGGCAAAAATTCAGAGAGTCCAGCAGAAAATTCCTGGGTGCTGGACCTATGTCCAGCAAAATGAAAATAAATTTAAAAAAGTCTGGTATAATACATAAATATAAGTTATTAAACCCAACTTAAATGTTTTCGCTGAAGAATGGAAAAGCTGTTAAAAAATAAGTCGAACATTTTTTGGATCCAAATATTGCTTTATTTAAAAAAAAAATAAAAAAAAATAAAATACTTAGCAGTTCATCATATACTAAAAGATATCAATTACTATGAAAATAGCACCAAAGCAGTAAATTAATAATTATATAATAATATTGTGTTAGCAATGACTATGGCAATATAGTGGTCAGGGTTGAAGACTAAGTGCACGACCCGAAGGGGAAGCTCTAATTGCTAATTATTCATCGATGGTATATCGAACCTGCCTACCCATGGTATTTTGACCCCCCTACCCATGGTATATTGACCCCCCTACTCATGGTATATTGACTCCCTTACCCATGGTATTTTGAACCCCCCCACCCATGGTATTTTGACCCCCCTTCCCATGGTATATTGTACCCCCTAACCATGGGATATTGACCTCCTACCCATGGTATATCAAACTCCATACCCATGGTATTTTGACCCCCAAATCCATGGTATGTTGACCCCCTATCCATGGTATTTTCACCCCCTCTACCCATGGTATTTTGACCCCACTATCCATGGTATATCAAACCCCCTACCCATGGTATTTTGCCCCCCCTGCTCATGGTATATGGGTCATTATCAAAATACACGCACTTTTCTGTTATTGTGCAATTAAAAGACAAATATCAACCAAACTGATTGGAGAAAACATGTTTATAGCCCTCTATAGTTTTACCATCTAAATTCAGATTGGTCCAATTGCGAATTTATACTTGCTACATGAAGACCGTGTTATTTTTCCAGAATGACTTACATGTACTTCTGGTCAATTGTACTATTCAGATGTAATGATTTTATTCAATTTTTATATTATTTTTGAACTATTCCTAAAACTCTAATAGCACAACATTATTTTTGCTTGATATATATTGAAATTTAAAAAGAAAATTAGCAAAAACCTGCTGTTATAGATTTTCATGTCTGGTGTTACCCTTCCTATTAAGGCTGGTAAGAGTCATCTGTCTGTTCATATTTGAAGCAAAAATATTTTCTCCCTTTGTTTATTTCCTGTTTCATGACATGTGCAGACGACAAACACAAAAATGATCCATAAACTAATATAGAGCCGAAAAGGTACGTGCGATTGGGATAGTATATAAATTTTATGTCTGTGATGTACTTCTCACTACTTCTTTTTGCTAGAATTGAACAAAATGTAAAAATATACAATACATTACATTTGGTATTCTTCACAGGATATACCTGTACATATAAAATATAGTCAGGGAGACATTATTTTCCTTTTATCCCGAAAATACTTACCTGTGTGTCTGTGGTGTTACTGTCAATGGTGTTACCATAAAGATTGTGTAACACCACAGACATTTAGCATTAAAATTGTGAATAAACACACTCTTTAACCTATGCAGAAAAATTGTTCAAACATTGTCATTTACTTATAAGATATAGTTTAAGGAGCTGATGGGGGTATACTGTTTAGACCTGGTAACACCAGGGACATGTCTTCATAACACCATGGACATATCTTCATAACACCATGGACAAAACTGATATTGTTCATGCATTAAACCAATATGTTGAAAAACTGAATATTGTACTGAAAACATTTAAGAAAACAAAAAATATAGGTTGATAGTTGTGTTGTTTTCTTGAATTAAATGCTTACATTCATGAAGATGTCCCTGTTGTTACTTTTGTTATCTGTGGTGTTACCTCTTGTCAATGGTGTTACCTCATGTAAATTGTTTCATAAAAAGGATAAATGACATAATTGAAGTAAATTATATTATTGTTGAATAAAGTTGACTTTGATAACTATGTATGCGTCATCTTTTCTTTATATAAAGTGAAACAAAATACAATTATGAAAACTTGTTTGTTTCATAATGCAGCTTAAATGGAACTCTGCAACTACATATCCAAATATTGTGAACAAAAATAGTGCTCCAAAGAAAATATCCTACACTATGCATAATTTCCCTGTATATTATGTACAGGTATGTAACCACTTTTTACATAAAAAATATTTTTCATTTTCCTAAAAAGAATAATTTTATGTTGGTAACACCACAGACTGAAAGGTATGAGGGGGTGCTACATATCTAGAAATATTTTTTTTCATAGTGGTTTTCCTGACTGCATATTATGTGAATATGTCATTGAAATGTAGGAAAAACTAATAGGCTAAAGCAAAACGGGAACGAAAATATTTGATGTCACCAAAATATGAACAGGAAAAAGTTTGTGTATTTTGATAATGACCCACATAGACCCCCCTACCCAAGGTATTTTGACCCTCCTATCCATGATTATATTTTGAACCCCCTACCCATGATATATTGACCCCCCTACCCATGGTAGTTTAACCCCCCTACCCATGGTATTTTGACCCCGTACCCATGGTATATCGAACCCCATACCCACATTATTTGGACCCCCCCTACTCATGGTATTTTGACCCCCCTATCCATGGTACATGTATATCGAACCACCTACCCATGGTATTTTGACTCCCTATCCAAGGTATTTTGACCCCACTACCCATGGTATATCGAACCCCCTACCCGTGGTATTTTGATCAAGACCCCCCTATTGATGGTATATCGAACCCCCCTACCCATGGTATTTTGACCCCCTATCCATGGTATTTTGACCCTCCTACCCATGGTATTTTGACCCCCCTATCCATGGTATTTTGACCCCCTGCCTATCTCTTGATTAGAAATGAGGGGGGTAAAATACCATGGGGGTTCAATTTATCATACAGGGGAGTCAGTTTTCAATAAAGAGGGTCAATATACTATGGATGAAAATTGACCCCAGGGTCAAAATACAGGTACCATGGGCTTCAATATACCATATGACATTGGTCCTTTCAGTCCAGCTTTGTGCAAAGCAGCAGTTGTATTCTTCTCAGACAATGACAGTTGAAGACGTTTTGGTGCCATCTCAAAGGCGATGAAATTTGTCATCTATTAGGTCAATACTTTAATTTTATATAAAAAGAGAGATACTTTTGTAACTCTAATTTATTAACAGAGAATTTCGCAACCAAACATCGACAACCGATCTGGGAGCGCAATAACGTTATGAAAATTATCTTCACTTTTGGCAACGTTCAATATTGTGTCTGGGCGTTATCTAATAAAATCTTGTAACAATTTATTTTATTTCATTACATTTGTACTTTACTTCTAAATGTACACAAGGGGCAGTCATGGTCGTGATTGTATGCTAGTTGGATTTACACGTTCATGGCGAGGTGTACCCGATGCAGCATTATGCGATAAAGTTTGTCAGTGACATGAGGCAGGTAAGTGGCTTTCTCCGGGTACTCCGGTCTCTTCCACCTGTAAAACTGACTGCCACGATATAATTGAAGTATTGTTAAAAGTGGCATTAAACACCATAAACCCAAAACCATAAAGTACAGAAAATGTATTGGACAAACAAAAATCCATAAAAATGCAATTACTGTTGAAATGTGGATTCAGTGATTTTTATCTTTGTTTCCAGGTGCAGAATTATCTGTTGTTGTGTAGCAGGCCAAGGAAAAAATACTGGTGCTTTTAATGATATTTCACAGCTGTTAGCTGAATATTTTCAGGTAATCAATTTTTACATATAAAATTGTCAATTATTTTATTTTGGAGGTGGAAAATGCAATTTTTTTTTAAAATAGTTTGTCATTTTTAGAAATAATCCGCGGCAATAGAACGTCATAGGTATAATTGTAACGTCATGTTTCTATGTATATATGTAATTGTTGTTCCAATGTTGAATGTAATTCCAATGAAGAAGGCTGTAACGACCGAAACGTCTGGAATTTGTGTTATAGTTTTAATTTAGTAATAATCAGAGACTATATATATATATGCAAAAAACTCTAGATTAATTTCCGAACATTGTGGACTTGCGGCTTTCCTCAGCGGAAGTTTATTACATTATATATGAAAAACAAACAACATGACGTTTCAATGGAGATAAAAGAGCTTATGATGTTGATTTCGCAGAATTTTGTTTATGAAAAGTCAATGTCGATCCAATTTTATGTTTAGGCCTAACGACTCAAAAGTTTTAAGTTTTTTTATCCAAAGTGATTCCTTAGTTTCTCTGGAAATTTTGTCACCGTTTCTGGTTTTCTCAATTCCTATGACTGAAATTTTTAACGCAATGGTTTTTCTGACAAAAATGTTTTGCAACAGGATCTTCCACTTTCTGGGTTCTTATTTTTGAAAAATTCAATAGCATTCGTTGATAAAACTTATCACCAGTTTGTCCGACATAAATAATTGTTTCACATTCTGTACACAGAATACAATAAATTACTGCAACAGTTTTACAATTTATGCTGCCTTGAATGTTATAGGTATTACCTTCGTTGTCTTTGAGAGATGTTGATTCAATAATATGCGAACATAAAGCATAGATTTTCCCGCATGCCCTACATCCGTTTTCCTTGCCATAAAATTGTAAATTATGTTTGTGGTGTACCAGTATATCTTTAATATTTTTATCTCGTTTATATGACACTATAGGCGATTCATCAAAAATCCTTTTCATTTTTTCAGAATTATATAAAATTTTCATCTTTTTTTTGAGAATTTCATGGATATTTGGTAAGGCTTTTTGAATAAGTTATTACCAGCGGCACACGGTTATTTTGTTTTTTAGTATTATATTGTAGTAAGTTTTCTCTCAAGATTGTCCACTTTTTAGCTCACCTGACCCAAAGGGTCAGGTGAGCTATTGCCATCACTTCGCGTCCGTCGTCGTCCGTCCGTCGTAAACTTTTTAAAAAAACTTCTCCTCTGAAAGTACTAGACCAATGGAAACCAAACTTGGTCTGAATCATCACTAGGGTGTCTAGTTTCAAAAATGTGTCCGGTGATGCCGTGCACCAACCAACATGGCCGCTGTTACTAAAAATAGAACATATGGTAAAATTGCACGTTTTTGGTAATAACTCAAAAACCGTTAATAATATCAAAAATCTGACATGGGATAAAAATGATCAGCACATCAAGATCTACCTATTATGCAATTTTGAAGTAAATCTGATTACCCATCTTGGAGTTATTGCCCTTTTTTCATCAAATTTGTAAAATTTTAATACTTTTCGTCTTATATTTCAAAAACTATAAGAGATAAAGGTTAACTTTAAATTGCAAAAATGTGCGGCATATCAAGATCTACCCACATTTTGAAGTAAATCCCATTACCCATTTTGGAGTTATTTCCCTTTTTAGCCGTCGTCCGTCGTCGTCCGTCAACATTTCACATTTTAATCTTCTCCTCAGAAACCACTGGACCAATTGCAACCAAACTTTGGTGGAATGGTCCTTGGATGGCCCCCTTTCAAAATTGTGTCCGGTGATCCCGACTTCCAACCAAGATGGCCACCAAGCTAAAAATAGAAAAAAGGGGGGGATGAAATTTTAATTGTCCATTGCTGCTTTAGTGTAAGTCAAAATGAGCTCAAATTTTAACTGCAGCTACATGGCAAGGAGTAGTTTAACATATATTCCGGGTTTTTCTGTGAAATTTTTCTTTCAGCCGATATATACCAATTATGCAAATTAGGCCTATTTTGATAAAAGAACACATTTAAATCTTCTCCTCTGAAACCGCTGAACCAAATTAAACCAAACCTGGCAGGGATGGTCCCTGGGTGGGTCCCTTTCAAATTTGTGTCCGACAGCCCCGCCCTCCATTCAAGATGGCCACTGTTACTAAAAATAGAAATTTCTTCAAATGGCCAAAACTGCTCTATTTTAAGCCAGAATGTGCCCAAATTTGAACTGTGTAAGCATAATGATGAGCTTTTTAGCATATATTACAGAATTTTTTATGAACTTTGAACTTTTGCCGATTTTGACGGATTATGCAAATTAGAAAAAAGGGGGGATGAAATTTAAAGAAAATCTTCTCCTCGGAAACTACTGAGCCAATCTCAACCAAACTTTGCTGAAATGATTCTTGGATGGCCCCCTTCCAAAATTGTGTCCGGTGATCCCAACTTCCAACCAAGATGGCCGCCAAGCTCAAAATAGAAAAAAGGGGGGGTGAAATTGAAAAAATCTTCTCCTCTGAAACTACTGAGCCAATCTCAACCAAACTTTGCTGAAATGATCCTTGGGTGGCTCCCTTCCAAATTTATGTCTGACATTTCAGACCTCCGACCAAGATGGCCGCCACAGCCGAACTTAATTTAACATAGGACCCTATTGGAAATTCCCATAAAAATCTTCTTGTTTGAAACCATTTCCTCAATAAGAACTAAATGTTGATGAAATAGTCATTGGATGGTTCTCTTCCAAAAATATGTCAGGCAGTTCTATCCTTCGACCAAGATGGCCCCCACAGCCAAACTTAGTTTTACATAGGAACCTATGGGAAATTCACATAAAAATCTTCTTGTCTGGAACCAGTTGCTCAATTGGAACCAAACTTTTGCCTATTTGGACCGATTATGCAAATTGGAAAAAAGGGGGGATGAAATTAAAAAAAAATCTTCTCCTCTGAAACTACTGAGCCAATCTCAACCAAACTTTGCTGAAATGATCCTTGTGTGGTCCCCTTTTAAAATTGTGTCTGTCAGTGCCGTCATTTATCCAAGATGGCCACCATGACTAAAAATAGAAATGTCTTCAAATGGCCAAAACTGCTCTATTTTAAGCCAGAAAGTGCCCAAATTTGAACTGTATGCGCATAATGATGAGCTTTTTAACATATATTACAGGATTTTTTATGGACTTTGAACTTTTGCCTATTTTGACCGATTATGCAAATTAGGAAAAAAGGGGGGATGAAATTTAAAAAAAATCTTCTCCTCTGAAACTACTGAGCCAATCTCAACCAAACTTTGCTGAAATGATCCTTGTGTGGTCCCCTTTTAAAATTGTGTCCGTCAGTGCCGTCATTTATCCAAGATGGCCACCATGACTAAAAATAGAAATGTCTTCAAATGGCCAAAACTGCTCTATTTTAAGCCAGAAAGTGCCCAAATTTGAACTGTATAAGCATAATGATGAGCTTTTTAACATATATTACAGGATTTTTTATGGACTTTGAACTTTTGCCTATTTTGACCGATTATGCAAATTGGAAAAAAGGGGGGATGAAATTTAAAAAAAATCTTCTCCTCTGAAACTACTGAGCCAATCTCAACCAAACTTTGCTGAAATGATCCTTGTGTGGTCCCCTTTCAAAATTGTGTCCGTCAGTGCCGTCATTTATCCAAGATGGCCACCATGACTAAAAATAGAAATGTCTTCAAATGGCCAAAACTGCTCTATTTTAAGCCAGAAAGTGCCCAAATTTGAGCTGTATAAGCATAATGATGAGCTTTTTAACATATATTATGGGATTTTTTATGAACTTTGAACTTTTGCCTATTTTGACCGATTATGCAAATTAGAAAAAAGGGGGAATGAAATTTAAAAAAATTTTCTCTTCTGAAACTACTGAGCCAATCTCAACCAAACTTTGCTGAAATGATCCTTGTGTGGTCCCCTTTCAAAATTGTGTCCGTCAGTGCCGTCATTTATCCAAGATGGCCGCCATGACTAAAAATAGAAATGTCTTCAAATGGCCAAAACTGCTCTATTTTAAGCCAGAAAGTGCCCAAATTTGAACTGTATAAGCATAATGATGAGCTTTTTAACATATATTACGGGATTTTTTATGAACTTTGAACTTTTGCCTATTTTGACCGATTATACAAATTAGAAAAAAGGGGGGATGAAATTAAAAAAAATCTTCTCCTCTGAAACTACTGAGCCAATCTCAACCAAACTTTGCTGAAATGATTCTTGGATGGCCCCCTTCCAAAATTTTGTCCGTTGATCCCGACTTTCAACCAAGTTGGCCGCCAAGCTCAAAATAGAAAAAAGGGGGGATGAAATTTTAATTGTCCATTGCTGTTTCAGTGTAAGTCAAAATGAGCTCAAATTTTAACTGCAGCTACATGGCAACGAATAGTTTAACATATATTCCGGGTTTTTCTGTGAAATTTTTCTTTCAGCCGATATATACCGATTATGCAAATTAGGCATATTTTGATAAAAGATCACATTTAAATCTTCTCCTCTGAAACCGCTGAACCAAATTAAACCAAACCTGAGATGGATGGTCCCTGAGTGGGTCCCTTTCAAAATTATGTCTGACAGCCCCGCCCTCCATTCAAAATGGCCACTGTTACTAAAAATAAAAATTTCTTCAAATGGCCACAACTGCTCTATTTTAAGCCAGAATGTGCCCAAATTTGAACTGTATAAGCATAATGATGAGCTTTTTGACATGTATTACAGGATTTTTTATGAACTTTGAACTTTTGCCGATTTTGACAGATTATGCAAATTAGGAAAAAAGGGGGGATGAAATTTAAAAAAAATCTTCTCTGAAACTACTGAGCCAATCTCAACCAAACTTTGCTGAAATGATTCTTCAATGGCCCCCTTCCAAAATTGTGTCCGTTGATCCCGACTTCCAACCAAGATGTCCGCCAAGCTAAAAATAGAAAAAAGGGGGGATGAAATTTAAAAAATCTTCTCCTCTGAAACTACTGAGCCAATCTCAACCAAACTTTGCTGAAATGATTCTTGGGTGGTTCCCTTCCAAATTTATGTCTGACATTTCAGACCTCCAACCAAGATGGCCACCACAGCCGAACTTAATTTAACATAGGACCCTATGGGAAATTCCCATAAAAATCTTCTTGTTTGAAACCATTTGCTAAATAAGAACTAAATGTTGATGGAATAGTCATTGGATAGTTCTCTTCCAAAAATATGTCAGGCAGTTCTATCCTTCAACCAAGATGGCCCCCACAGCCGAACTTAGTTTAACATAGGAACCTATGGGAAATTCACATAAAAATCTTCTTGTCTGGAACCAGTTGGTCAATTGGAACCAAACTTTGATAAAATAGTCATTGGATGGTCCTCTTCCAAAAATGTGTCTGGTGGTCCCACCCTCTGACCAAGATGGCTGCACAGCTGTACTTAGTTTAACATAGAACCCTATGGGAAATTCACATAAAAACCATCTTGTCTGGAACCAGTAGCACAATTAGAACCAAACTTTGATGGAATAGTCATTGGATGGTCCTCTTCCAAAATTGTGTCCGGCAGTTGCGCTCTCCCGCCAAGATGACCGCCACAGTGCAGTTGCGTTGTTATTGAAAGCAGCTTTGATCCAGGTGAGCGATTACAGGCTCCTGGGAGCCTCTGGTTTATGAACTTTGAACTTTTGCCTATTTTGACCGATTATTATTATTATTTTTTTTTTTTTTTTCCCCTATAGTCAGGATTTTATAAATTCCCTCACATCACCACCTGACTAGGGTGTGACAGGAGTTTTCAAAAATAAGTTTTGTGACTACATTGGTTTTACATTTTGATAAACAAAATAAAGAAATAATAATATATAATAGTAATAAACACTTTCATTCATCTTTCACACACACTCTCTTACCATTTTGTTTTTCTAAAATATTTGATTGCTCCTGACATTTTGTACTTAATCAAAAAAGCTGAAAAAAGAATCTCATCACTATATGAATCAAACAAATAAAAAATATTATGATTAGTTGAAAATATATTGAAAAATGGTATTGTTTTTCTTTGATATATATTGTTCAAGTGAACGGTACCACATAATTTTATGTTTAAATTCTACAATATTTAGCCTTTGTTCATTGAGTTTGCACTTTAAGATGTAATTTTTTTCAATAATTGAAATCAAATTAACAAGAAGATCCCCTGACTCAAAACCAAAGAAATATTCTTTTTTGTCAAAAATCTAATTCTTGTAATATTGTTTTAATTGTTTTGACAAAGATTTGAGAAAAATTTGTGTCACAGGACAGTCAAAGAATAGATGTTCAATAGTTTCATCATGAATTTTGCAAAATGTACATAAATTAGTATTCTTGAGCTTTATTTTATGTAAAAAGGAATTGGTAGGAATGATCCTGTGTAACAATTTAAATTGAAAATTTTGAAGATATGAGTTTCTACAAGATTTTTTTAAAATAATAAAATATTTTGACCAATTTGTTATTTCACAATTAAGAAGTTTTTCCCATTTGGAAAATTTTTCTGTTGGTAAAGAAATGATTGCATTCACAAGACCTTTATAAACAAACCTAACATTTTTACTTAGGCATCCATTTTACTAAGTATGTCGAAATTTACATTTACACAGTTTTCCTTCAGATGATCTTTGATGTACTTGGGAACATTTGACACCAGACTATAGTACTTCAAAAAATTATTGGTATTCAGTTTATTTCTAGTCTGTTCAAAAGTATAAAAATTACCAGAATGTGGGTCAATAAGATCACATAAATACTGCACATTATGTTCTATCCATCTAATATAATAATTTAAATCAGTTACTGGTACAAAATTAAGGATATCAAGAGACAATAGTTCATTAGTATTCATCTTTGTATAAGGTTTTGCAAAATGATAGCTAGACAGAACATCTTTCCAAAAAGGATTTGTAAGCTTCATAGCAACTTCCTGTAGCTTTTCTTTCTGAAAAGTTAAAATTCTTTCACCGCCATAGCTTTGAAGATTGAATAATAATACTTTTTGCCAATCACCATCTAAATTGGAAAATAATCGTTTAATCCAACCTACTTTCAGATAAATATTAAATGATTGAAGATCTATCATTTTCAAACCCCCCTGATATATATCACTGATTAAAGTACTTCGCTTTATCTTATCTGTCTTCCCGTTCCATATGAATTTATAAAAAAGTGAATTTAAATCATTTAATTTTGTCTGAGGTAAATTTGGTAGAGATATCAGTAAATGAATTAGCTTTGGTAGTGCAAGAGTTTTTATAACTGTAATTTTACCAAGTAATGTCAGTTTTCTATGCTGCCAACTTTTTAGTATTGCCTTAACCTCCTTGATTTTTTTGGTAAAATTTATATCTGTAATACAGTTTAAATCAAGTGAAAAATCAATTCCCAAAACCTTAAAGTTTTCATGAGACCAATTTAGTTTCATATTTGGACAAATAATTTGATCTGAATACTTCTTGTTTCCAACCCACACAGCTTTTGTTTTGGATGAATTCATTTTTAAACCAGACACCTTGTAAAAAGATTCAAAACATTCAAGAGCCTCCCTCAATGAATTTTCACTCCCATCTAGAATAAGAAAGGTATCATCAGCATACAAACTTATGAGAGATTCAACTTCATTGATAATAATACCATGAATGTCTTGGTTGGCCTCCAATTTTAATGAAAGCAGCTCCACACCGATTATAAACAAATAAGGTGCAAGGGGATCACCTTGTCGACAGCCTCTTTCTAGAGAAAAAAAAATTGACATGTGACCATTATTTATAACACAACTTTTGGCTTTTGAATAGAACAGTTCAAACCATTTACAAACAGATGGTCCAAAATTAAAACTTGAGAGGGCTTTTTTCAAAAATTTCCATTCAACTGAATCAAATGCTTTCTCGAAATCTACAAGAAGTAAAAGACCGGTTTTGTTATGTTGTTCAAGATAATGCATCAAATCATACAACAGTCTTGTATTTTCCCCAATAAATCTTCCTTTTATAAAACCTTTTTGTATATCACTAATAATAAATGGTAATAGAGGTTTAATTCTATTAGCAATTACAGCACAAGCTATTTTAAGGTCAGTATTTAATAAACTTATTGGTCTCCAGTTGCCAATAAAATGCCTGTCCTTTCCTTCTTTTGGAATACATGTTATGACTCCCTGATACTGAAAATCAGTGAAGCTTCCAGACTCATAGGCTAAATATAATGACCTATAAAGCAATGGACCAATATCTTCCCAAAAAAATTTATAAAAATCTACAGTATATCCATCAGAACCTGGACTTTTTCCATTTGTCATTAACTTCAGTGATTGGGCACAAAATAGGCTAAATATAATGACCTATAAAGCAATGGACCAATATCTTCCCAAAAAAATTTATAAAAATCTACAGTATATCCATCAGAACCTGGACTTTTTCCATTTGTCATTAACTTCAGTGATTGGGCACATTCTTTAAATGTTATATTACCTTCACACAAGTATTTTTGTTCTTCTGTGAGTTTAATATTATGATTAAAAAAGGACTCATCATTACAATATAAATTTGTTGTTGAATACAATGTTTTGTAAAAATCGTGTTGTTGAAGGAGAATTTTAGATTGATCTGATATATGATGACCTGCATCATCAATAAGCTCAGTTATAGTTTTTTTAATAAAATTTTTCTTTTCTAGTTTACAGAAGTATTGTGAGCATTTTTCTCCATTTTCATGCCAGTTTGCCTTTGATCGGAGAAGTATACCCTCTACCTTTTCCTCCCTTTTCCTTTCAAACTCTATTTTTTTATTATTTAAAGACGAATGTATTAATTCACTTGGTGCTGAGTTCATAATATCTTCTAAATTAAGAATATCCTTTTCAAGTTTAAGGGTAAGGTCTTTTTCTTCCCTTGTTTTTGTTATACTATGAGATATTGAAATACTTCTGATCTTCATCTTAAGAATTTCAAAAAATACTTGGTCATTACATGTAAGTTCAACATTTAAAAGATCATTAATATCTCCAGATAAATAGTACTCAGACACAGTTTCTTTAATACATGTCTTAACCTTCTCTACATAAACAAAATCTCTAAGTAACTGAGAATTAAATTTCCAATACCCCTTTCCCCTTCTGGCAAGACTGGCAGAAAAAGTGAAAGTGATTGCTGAATGGTCAGTTTTATATCCTTGAATTATTTTTGTATTTTTCATAAGTGAAAAAAGATCCTCAGATACAAGAAAGTAATCAAGACGACTTTGTTTTATTGGGGAGCTTTGACGCCAGGTATACTTTCTACCATTTGGAAAACAGGTTCTCCATGGATCTAGTAATTCAAAGGTTTCTAACATTTCTTTGATTTTCTCCCTCGAATTTTGGTTTCTATTATGTATAATATTATGTGTATCAATACTAGTATCTTGAACAACATTCCAATCACCACACAATAAATAACTAGTGTTAGAATAAGAAGCAATATTCTTCATAATTTCATTAAACATTTCCGGTTCATCACTGTTATAGCCATAAAGAGACACAAATGTTAATCTTTGATCAAATAAACTAATATCTAAAATGATGTATCTTCCATTCTGATCAATCTTTGAATCATGAACAGTATAATCTAGACCTTTCTTAAACATAACACAAACACCAGCACTTCTGTTATTAAAATGACTGAAAAGACAGGTATCTCCCCATTCATCCTCCCAAAGTTTTTCAACCTCTTTACTACTATGGGTTTCTTGAAAACAAACAATTGAAGTATTTTTCCCTTTTGCCCAATCAAAAACATCATTTCTTTTTTTAACACTTGAAAAAAGACCCCTTACATTCATTGAGAGAACTAACAGTATTATCCATATCTAAAATATGAAGCAACAAAAACAAAATTCAGGAACCAATCTACTATTTCATATACAACAATAAAAATTTTACAATACACATTCATACAAACACACACATTTATAAGATGACGCTTGACAGTTGGTGATAAAGGCATAACTGTTAAATACAACAGATTTTATTTCACAGTTAGGCAGTAATCAAATATATATATATATACATATCATAAATATTTATAACAATCATTTATGTGAACAAAAGTTGTTTCCCTTATTGAATATAAAGTACTATATTGGAGTACAAGTAGACTGAAGGATAACGAGGAGATGGAAAAATCCTATTCTTGTATAATGATTTTTATTTCAAGAACAAGGAATATATTACTTGCAAGTAGGGTTGTTCAAAGAAACATATAAACTGATGTAAAGTTACTGAATTTATAAGATACTGTTTCAAAAGAAAAAAAGAAAAAAACTAGATCCAAAAACTAGATCCAAAGATAAAAATAAAAAAGAGTTTTCTCCCTTCTAGTATAAAGTGGACAAAAAAAGGGGGAATATTGGATTCTAACAATATACATAGTACATATTTAAACATTAACACTACACTTGGTGCACATTTTAATAGTAACACATCACACATAATACATATCATAATATCAACATTTATAACAATCATTTACGTGAACAAAAATTGCTTCCCTTATTGAAAATCACATACTATATTGGAGTACAAGTAGACCTAAGGATAATAGTAAAGAGGAGATGGAACAATCATATTCCTGTATAATATTATTTATTTCAAAAACAAAGAATATATTACTTGCAAGTAGGTTTATTTAAAGCTACATATTTTAAGCTGATGTAAAGTTACTGAATTTATAAGATAATGCTAAAAAATAAAAAATAAATAAATAAACAAAAAACTAGATCCAAAGATAAATATAAATAAGAGTTATCTCCCTTCTAGTATTAAAGTGGACAAAAATGGAGGGGAGGGGTGTATATTAAATTCTTTAAACCAACAATATACATAATATAACATTAATATTACACTTAGTACACATTATAATAGTAACACAACACCAAGTACACATTTTAATATCAACATCACAGATAATACATATCACAATGTTAACAACACACACAGCACTACTGTATCATAATATAAACACCATACATGGTACACATTGTAACATTAACATTACACATAAGTACATCGACATTTAAAACAATCATTTATGTGAAGAAAAATTGCTTCCTTTATTGAAAATCACATACTATATTGGAGTACAAGTAGACCTAAGTATCATGATAAAGAGGAGATGGAAAAACCATATCCATGTATAATGTTCAAAAACAAGGAATATATTTCTTGTTAGTAGGTTTATTTAAAAAAAAAACAAAAACCCCAAAAAAAACCCGAAACAAAACAAAATATATTCAAAGATAAATATAGATAAGGGGTATCTCCCTTCTAGTATTTACGTTGACAGAGGAGGGAATATTGGACTCTATAAATTTTGATTTAACATGACAAATGGTACCTATTATAATATGAATATCACAATATTAACACTCAGCAGTTAACTGTATCATAATATTAACATTACACATAGTACATATCAAAATAGTAATTCAAAGACATTATATAGATTTAAATAGTAGTTATAGTTTTTATTTACATTTCAATTTAAATATATAAATACATACATGTTCTTATCTTTTCTTTCTCAACTTTTCCTCAATATTGTCAAAAATATCAAATTTAATTCTTGAACCCTCAGCTAGCTTTGTATATACATTACAGTTATAAAACCACACATTTTCAAATCTTTCACTTCTCTTAAGTCTAGCCATAAGTCCTAGATTACTTTGTGTAATATCGTCGTGGAAACGAAAGTCTTTCTTTAAATTTCTCTTCTTTCTCATAATGTTAATTTTAACTTCAGTGTTTTTCACTTTTACAATCACAGGTCTAATTCCTCTATCTTTACCAGGTATTCGGTGTATAGCTTGCACATCACTAGGTGAGATGTGGACCGTGAGCTCAGTGTTAACTAGTTTCACAAAGTCCTTTCTCAGGTTTTCATCCTTTCTCTCTGGGAAATTCAACATTCTGATATTGTGCTTACGAGAATATTGTTCGTTATGGTTTCCCAACTTTAGAGCATCAACAGATCTTCTATCAGCACCATTTAGCTTTTCCTCTAAAGAATCCATTTTCTTATCTTTGTCTCTCAATCTTTCCTTTAAGTTTTCATTCTCAATAGCAAAAGAATCAATTTGATCCTGCATCTTTCCAGTTTGTTCCTTCACTTTACTTTCAATTTCCTGTGAGAATGATTTTTTAAATGTTACTAATAATTTGTTGACAATAGATGTAACGAGGTCATTCAGATCACTTTGCTTGACTAAACAGTTAACTGCACTTTCTAGATCAGTCTTGGTACAAGTAGCCTGAAGGGATTTTTTTTATTTCACCTAAGTCACTGTGAATACTCATTAAATCAATTCCTTCCACACTGTCTTCTGCCACATCTGAATGAGTTCTTTTGTCACGCTTGGGAGGATTTTCTTTAGAAGTATTCCCTGTCTTTTTTGCTGCAAGCATAGTTTGCACAGTCTTCACACCTTTTTGACTATTATCCCCAGTAGGCATAATGGTTGGTAAATCACTTTAAAAAATCCATATCAATAGCCTTTAAATGTTGATTACAAGAATCTGTTTTTCATTGATTAAGATCACAAAATTCAATGTTTTTCCATTCAAAAAGCATTTTTATAAAGCTGAAAAATTTCCACACAAGATGATTCTATTTATAATGCTGTATTACATCAAAATCCAGCTTAAAAAAGCCAAAAACTGCAGAGCTGAAATTAACTCACTACTCTAACGGCGGCCATCCAATGAACCTCTTCCAAAATTGTGTTCGGCAGTTGCGCTCTCCCGCCAAGATGACCGCCACAGTGCAGTTGCGTTGTTATTGAAAGCAGCTTTGATCCAGGTGAGCGATTACAGGCTCCTGGGAGCCTCTGGTTTATGAACTTTGAACTTTTGCCTATTTTGACCGATTATGCAAATTAGAAAAAAGGGGGATGAAATTAAAAAAAAATCTTCTCCTCTGAAACTACTGAGCCAATCTCAACCAAACTTTGCTGAAATGATCCTTAGGTGGTCCCCTTTCAAAATTGTGTCCGTCAGTGCCGTCCTGTATCCAAGATGGCCACCTTGACTTAAATAATTTCTTCAAATGGCCAAAACTGTTTTAAGCCAGAAAGTGCCCAAATTTGAACTGTATAAGCATAATGAGCTTTTTAACATATGTTACAGGATTTTTTATGAACTTTGAACTTTTGCCTATTTTGACCGATTATGCAAATTAGAAAAAAGGGGGGATGAAATTAAAAACAAATCTTCTCCTCTGAAACTACTGAGCCAATCTCAACCAAACTTTGCTGAAATGATTCTTGGGTGGTCCTCTTCCAAAAGTGTGTCCTGCATTTCAGAACACCGACCAAGATGGCCGCCACAGCCAAACTTAATTTAACATAGGACCCTATGGGAAATTCCCATAAAAATCTTCTTGTCTGAAACCATTTGCTCAATAAGAACAAAATTTTGATGAAATAGTCATTGGATGGTTCTCTTCCAAAAATGTGTCCGGCGGTTCAGCCCTTCGATCAAGATGGCCCCCACAGCCGAACTTAGCTTAACATAGGACCCTATGGGAAATTGACATAAAAATCTTCTCCTCAGAAACCACTGGGCCAATTGCAACCAAACTTTTGTGGAATGATCCTTGGATGGCCCCCTTCCAAAATTGTGTCCGGTGATCCCGACTTCCAACCAAGATGGCCACCAAGCTAAAAATAGAAAAAGGGGGGTTGAAATTAAAAAAAAATCTTCTCCTCTGAAACTACTGAGCCAATCTCAACCAAACTTTGCTGAAATGATCCTTGGGTGGTCCCCTTTCAAAATTGTGTCTGTCAGCGCCGTCCTGTATCCAAGATGGCCACCATTACTAAAAATAGAATTTTTTTCAAATGGCCAAAACTGCTCTATTTTAAGCCAGAAAGTGCCCAAATTTGAACTGTATAAGCATAATGATGAGCGTTTTAACATATATTACGGGATTTTTTTATGAACTTTGAACTTTTGCCTATTTTGACCGATTATGCAAATTAGGAAAAAAGGGGGGATGAAATTAAAAAAAAATCTTCTCCTCTGAAACTACAGAGCCAATCTCAACCAAACTTTGCTGAAATGATTCTTGGGTGGTCCTCTTCCAAAAGTGTGTCCTGCATTTCAGAACACCGACCAAGATGGCCGCCACAGCCAAACTTAATTTAACATAGGACCCTATGGGAAATTCCCATAAAAATCTTTTTGTCTGAAACCATTTGCTCAATAAGAACAAAATTTTGATGAAATAGTCATTGGATGGTTCTCTTCCAAAATGTGTCCGGCGGTCCAGCCCTTCGATCAAGATGGCCCCCACAGCCGAACTTAGCTTAACATAGGACCCTATGGGAAATTGACATAAAAATCTTCTCCTCAGAAACCACTGGGCCAATTGCAACCAAACTTTTGTGGAATGATCCTTGGATGGCCCCCTTCCAAATTGTGTCCGGTGATCCCGACTTCCAACCAAGATGGCCACCAAGCTAAAAATAGAAAAAAGGGGGGTTGAAATTAAAAAAAAATCTTCTCCTCTGAAACTACTGAGCCAATCTCAACCAAACTTTGCTGAAATGATCCTTAGGTGGTCCCCTTTCAAAATTGTGTCTGTCAGCGCCGTCCTGTATCCAAGATGGCCACCTTGACTTAAAATAGAAATTTCTTCAAATGGCCAAACCTGTTTTAAGCCAGAAAGTGCCCAAATTTGAACTGTATAAGCATAATGAGCTTTTTAACATATGTTACAGGATTTTTTATGAACTTTGAACTTTTGCCTATTTTGACCGATTATGCAAATTAGAAAAAAGGGGGGATGAAATTAAAAACAAATCTTCTCCTCTGAAACTACTGAGCCAATCTCAACCAAACTTTGCTGAAATGATTCTTGGGTGGTCCTCTTCCAAAAGTGTGTCCTGCATTTCAGAACACCGACCAAGATGGCCGCCACAGCCAAACTTAATTTAACATAGGACCCTATGGGAAATTCCCATAAAAATCTTCTTGTCTGAAACCATTTGCTCAATAAGAACAAAATTTTGATGAAATAGTCATTGGATGGTTCTCTTCCAAAAATGTGTCCGGCGGTTCAGCCCTTCGATCAAGATGGCCCCCACAGCCGAACTTAGCTTAACATAGGACCCTATGGGAAATTGACATAAAAATCTTCTCCTCAGAAACCACAGGGCCAATTGCAACCAAACTTTTGTGGAATGATCCTTGGATGGCCCCCTTCCAAAATTGTGTCCGGTGATCCCGACTTCCAACCAAGATGGCCACCAAGCTAAAAATAGAAAAAAGGGGGGTTGAAATTAAAAAAAAATCTTCTCCTCTGAAACTACTGAGCCAATCTCAACCAAACTTTGCTGAAATGATCCTTGGGTGGTCCCCTTTCAAAATTGTGTCCGTCAGCGCCGTCCTGTATCCAAGATGGCCGCCATTACTAAAAATAGAAATTTCTTCAAATGGCCAAAACTGCTCTATTTTAAGCCAGAAAGTGCCCAAATTTGAACTGTATAAGCATAATGATGAGCTTTTTAACATATATTATGGGATTTTTTATGAACTTTGAACTGTACATGAATGTTCATTGGATGGTCCTCTACAAACTTTACGTTTTTTGTTCCGATATGAAATTCAAAATGGCGGCTACGGCAGGACTTAGTTTAACATTGGACCCTATGGGAAAAATGTTTCAAAACGCTTCTTCTCTGAAACCACTTGGACAATTGAAACCAAACTGCCCAGGAATGATCATTGGAAGGTCCTCTACAAATTTTATGTTTTTTATGTCGATCGGAGATCCAAGATGGCCACCACCGCAATACATAGATTAACATTTGACCCTATGGGAAAATGTTCAAATGCCTTCTTCTCAGAAACTACAAATATTATTAAAGCCAAACTGTACAAGAATGTTCATTGGATGGTCCTCTACAAACTTTACGTTTTTTGTTCCGATATGAAATTCAAAATGGCGGCTACGGCAGGACTTAGTTTAACATTGGACCCTATGGGGAAAATGTTTCAAAACGCTTCTTCTCTGAAACCACTAGGACAGTTGAAACCAAACTGCCCAGGAATGATCATTGGAAGGTCCTCTACAAATTTTTTGTTTTTTATGCCGATCGGAAATCCATGATGGCCACCACCGCAATACATAGATTAACATTGGACCCTATGGGAAAATGTTCAAATGCCTTCTTCTCAGAAACTACAAATATGATTAAAGCCAAACTGTACATGAATGTTCATTGGATGGTCCTCTACAAACCAGGGTTCGACATTAACTTTTTGACCAACTTGTCCATTCGGGCAAGTGACATATTGAATTTACTTGCCCGAAACTGTAAACTATTAGCCCAAATTCTTCAGTGCCATATCTGCATGTAGTGCAATCTACAATGACTGTTCATAGAATAGAATAACCCCTCATATTAATTATTTACACCTTATGATTTGCCGAGGGTTACTTGTGCCATATTGGCACCAAATTCTGGGACTGAGTCTGAGATATTGAGTAGACGTACCTATCAATTTGCCGGAATATGACAGTTTTATAAATACGGGTGATTGATGAGGATTTCTGAAATATTTTTGTTAGAAAATTTAAGTATAAATGTTCCTTATCATAGACTGACAACGACTGTATAGTTTGTTTGAATTTTTATTCCAGTAATCTATCACACTTTCAATATTTTGATCGTAAAGGCAATACACATCAGGGATAATTTTCTAAAATTAGAACACCGCAAGTAACTCTAGCTTTTCATTGGCCGGCGAAAATAAATACGAAGTTGATGCAGCGCCGCCTAATTAGGAATTCGCGATTGGCTAATATAAATAACACGATCTTTATTTGAGAAAGGGGAATTCCGTAGTCAACAAAATAAAACAAAATGGCGTAAAATACACGATACATATGACGCGATGTTTAGGTAAAATTCGCCACAACTTCCAACACTGAATAATTCAATATTAATCATTTTGCTCTCCAGGAATTGAACATATCACAGAATCATTTTCACTTGCCCGATCGGACAAGTTGGGTGCCGCTTTCACTTGCCCGAAGATGCATTTCACCTGCCCCGGGCAATCGGACAACCGTTAATGTCGAACCCTGCAAACGTTACGTTTTTTGTTCTGATATGAAATTCAAAATGGCGGCTACGGCAGGACTTAGTTTAACATTGGACCCTATGGGGAAAATGTTTCAAAACGCTTCTTCTCTGAAACCACTAGGACAGTTGAAACCAAACTGCCCAGGAATGATCATTGGAAGGTCCTCTACAAATTTTATGTTTTTTATGCCGATCGGAAATCCAAGATGGCCGCCACCGCAATACATAGATTAACATTGGACCCTATGGAAAAATGTTCAAATGCCTTCTTCTCAGAAACTACAAATATTATTAAAGCCAAACTGTACATGAATGTTCATTGGATGGTCCTCTGCAAAGTTTACGTTTTTTGTTCCGGTATGAAATTCAAAATGGCGGCTACGGCAGGACTTAGTTTAACATTGGACTCTATGGGAAAAATGTTTCAAAACGCTTCTTCTCTGAAACCACTAGGACAGTTGAAACCAAACTGCCCAGGAATGATCATTGGAAGGTCCTCTACAAATTTTAAGTTTTTTACGCCGATTGGAAATCCATGATGGCCGCCACCGCAATACATAGATTAGCATTGGACCCTATGGAAAAATGTTCAAATGCCTTCTTCTCAGAAACTACAAATATGATTAAAACCAAACTGTACATGAATGTTCATTGGATGGTCCTCTACAAACTTTACCTTTTTTGTTCCGATATGAAATTCAAAATGGCGGCTACGGCAGGACTTAGTTTAACATTGGACCCTATGGGGAAAATGTTTCAAAACGCTTCTTCTCTGAAACCACCAGGACAGTTGAAACCAAACTGCCCAGGAATGATCATTGGAAGGTCCTCTACAAATTTTATGTTTTTTATGCCGATCGGAAATCCAAGATGGCCGCCACCGCAGGACATAGATTAACATTGGACCCTATGGGAAAATGTTCAAATGCCTTCTCAGAAACTACAAATATGATTAAAGCCAAACTGTACATGAATGTTCATTGGATGGTCCTCTACAAACTTTACGTTTTTTGTTCCGGTATGAAATTCCAAATGGCGGCTACGGCAGGACTTAGTTTAACATTGGACCCTATGGGAAAAATGTTTCAAAACGCTTCTTCTCTGAAACCACTGGGACACTTGAAACCAAACTGCCCAGGAATGATCATTGGAAGGTCCTCTACAAAGAATATGTTTTTTATGTCGATCGGAAATCCAAGATGGCCGCCACCGCAGGACATAGATTAACATTGGACCCTATGGGAAAATGTTCAAATGCCTTCTTCTCAGAAACTACAAATATGATTAAAACCAAACTGTACATGAATGTTCATTGGATGGTCCTCTACAAACTATACGTTTTTTGTTCTGATATGAAATTCAAAATGGCAGCTACGGCAGGACTTGTTTAACATTGGACCCTTTGGGAAAAATGTTTCAAAATGCTTCTTCTCTGAAACCAAACTGCCCAGGAATGATCATTGGAAGGTCCTCTGTTTTTTATGCCGATCGGAAATCCAAGATGGCCACCACCACAGGTCATAGTAGTAACACAGGACCATATCGGGAAAATACAGAAACATCTTCTTCTCTGAAGCTATTGCACTGATTGAACCTAAACTGTGCATCAATCATTGGAATGTCCTTTACAAACTTTGTGTTTTTTATGTTGATCGTAATTCCAAGATGACTACCACTGCAGGTGAACGATACAGGCTCTTGAGAGCCTCTGGTTTAAATTTTAATACTTTTTGTGTTATATTTCAATTTTGAAGTAAATCTGATTACCCATCTTGGAGTTCTTGCCCTTTTTTCATCAATTTAAAAAAAAAAATTAATACTTTTCGTCTTATATTTCAAAAACTATAAGAGATAAAGGTTAAGTTTAAATTGCAAAAAATTGCAGCATGTCAAGATCTTCCTACCCGTCAATTTTGAAGTAAATCCCATTACCCATTTTGGAGTTCCTGCCCTTTTTTCATCAAAATGTTCTCAATTTTAATACTATCATCTTATATCTCAAAAACTATTAGAGATAGAGGGAAAGTTTAACTGCAAAAATGTTCAGCATGTCAAGATCTACAAAAATTTTCCCACAGTTAAAAATGTGTGACAACTGTGTGAAGAGTTATTCCTCTTGAAATGCATTTTTTTGTTGACTCACTGCTTTTGGTTACTCAAATAATCAAAGGGAAGCAACTCTATTACAAAATGTGAAGTAGGAAAAGTTAAATTTTGAGAATCATTGACATATATGTTTTTTTACAGCAATTTTGATAACTTACATTAACGGGGGAACCCCTGCCCAAATTTTTTTGTAGAAGGGGGTCTGCAATGACGAAGGCTACATTTGTTAATTTTTTTTACCGAAGTTATCAAGTTTTATTGACTGATGTTGTTATTATACCCAGGTGAGCTATACAGGCTCTTGGGAGCCTCTAGTTTCAGTTGCTTTTCCACCATGTCATTTGTATATCCTCTTAAGTAAATGTGTTTTAATTTCTCTCCGGCGAACACTGTAGTCCTCATCCTTGGAGCAAATTCGTTTTGCTCTGATTCCTAGACCGTATGGAATTGCGGTCTTTACCGAGTTTGGATGACTTGATGTTACTTGCAAGGACATGTGTTTGTCTGTGTCCTTTGAAAAGAATTCAGTTTGGATAAATCCGTCTTTTATTTTAATATTGACATCTAAAAAGTCAATTTGCTGTGAAGAAAAACGTAACTCAGTTTTAATTTGCGGATGAAGTGAATTTGACAATTTGTGAAATTCTTGAAGTTTTTCTAATCCATGTTCCCACAAGCCCCATACATCATCAACATATCTCCAGTAATGCGTAGGTAAGCGGTCACTTTTTTCGAACAGTTCCTGTTCCCATTCCCTTAAATATGTGCATGCATACTTCATTCTGAGGTGGGATCCTATTGCCGTGCCCTCCGTTTGAATATAATTTTTACCGCTAAAACCGAAATGATTATTTTCCAGTACCAAATCTAACATATTTAAAACACAAACTGTTGGTATAGATGGATTTTGACACTTTTGTAATGCCTTTTCACACGCGATCCTTGTTTCCTTTCTTGGAACACTTGGGTATAACGCTTTTCATTTTTCGTATCTCTAGATATCCGTTTCCGTACCTTTGACGTCATTCTTCAATGACGTCAAAATATGTGTCACATCATATTTCATGTATAGGGTGTCTCATGAAGGAAAATACTGTACTACATTTCTAAATCAATACAGGTTCATATGTAGTAAATTTTATAAACTTTATAAATATAACATTAATATATCACATAACAAAACAACGGGTTTGCGAAACAGTTTCAATAATTTAAATGTTAACTACATGTAAATAAAACCTTGTTGTGGCCCCATGACGTCGAAGGTTTTCAAGGCTCAACGTTTTGTTTATTTGTTATGGTACAGCCGTGGAACATAGGAGTTTACTGAATCGATCAGGTATTTGTGACGGAATTAACCGTTGTAATATTTTTTTGTTCATGCAGCCGTTTTGAGTATAAAAACAGCATTTAATTTGGTAAAAATACATTTATTATTCTGTATTATACCGTTGATTCAGTGAAGCGTAATGTTTTGTCGTCCATGTTTTAATCGTTTTTGGGGACTGAAATATATACCCCGTCTGTTTTCCGAATATATGCTGACATTCAGGGCTGAAGAACCAATGAAAATATGTGTAGCAAACTAAATTCGTAATATATGTCATTGACTGCTGTAATATGTCATAGGTTGCTGTAATATATGTCATAGACTGCTGCAATATGTCATAAGTTGCTGTAATGCAAAAATGTATATGTCATTGACTGCTGTAATATATGTCATTGACTACTGTAATATGTCATAAGCTGTCGTAACTTATCATAGTAGGCCTGTTGTAATATATGTCATATGACTGCTGTTATATATCATAGATTGCTGTAAGGCTAAACAAAAAAATATGTGTGTTTCCGATCAACCGACCAACCCTAACATCAAAATCCGGAAATTCGTCTCTGTTTCCGTGTTTGTTTCCGACTTCAACAATAGACGCTTGACTGTTGCGATATTGACGCTTTCTGATAAGCGTAATTAGACCGGTTTTTCTTCATTTCCTTGTACATTTGATCGATGTTTGGAACCAGTATTAATGATTCAGCAATCCTTTAATGGAAGGAACGATAACAGTCCTTTCCATATGGAAAGAGAAGTGCGACCACTCTCCAGAAATCCGAACTTTCAAAGCATTATCGCTGTCTATATCTTTTGAAAAGCTGGAAAGCAAATTTAAAAAAAAAAAAAAAAAAATCCCTACCTACCGACCCAAATTTTAAAGGCCATGCAATCGGAAACACACATATTTTTTTCTTTGGCCTAATATACCTGTATGTCATTGACTGCTGTAATATGTTATAGGTTGCTGTAATATATGTTACTGACCTCTTTAAATGTCATAGGTTGCTGTAATATATGTCATTGACTGCTGTAATATGTTATAGGTTGCTGTAATATATGTCACTGACTTCTGTAATATGTCATTGACTGCTGTAATATGTTATGGGTTGTTGTAATATATGTCATTGACTGCTGTTATATGTCATAGGTTGCTGTAATATATGTCATTGACTACTGTAATATGTCATAGGTTGCTGTAATATATGTCATTGACTGCTATTATATGTCATAGGTTGCTGTAATATATGTCATTGACTGCTGTAATATGTCATATGTTGCTGTAATATATGTCATTGACTGCTGTAAGATGCCATAGATTGCTGTAATATATGTCATTGACTGCTGTTATATGTCATAGGTTGCTGTAATATATGTCATTGACTGCTATTATATGTCATAGGTTGCTGTAATATATGTCATTGACTACTGTAATATGTCATATGTTGCTGTAATATATGTCATTGACTGCTGTAAGATGCCATAGATTGCTGTAATATATGTCATTGACTGCTGTTATATGTCATAGGTTGCTGTAATATATGTCATTGACTGCTATTATATGTCATAGGTTGCTGTAATATATGTCATTGACTGCTGTAATATGTCATATGTTGCTGTAATATATGTCATTGACTGCTGTAATATGTCATAGGTTGTTATTAAATGACTATGAATTTTCTTAATTCTGATTGGTTTAGAAGGTTCATTGCTTCCTATAACAGAACTACATGTCCACCGTGCAATTTTGCACGTGAGGTTAATAAATCTCATGTCGCAGTTAGTACGTACCCAAATATAGTAACAGGGGAAAGCCAGTAGACTGATTAATATCGATAAATTTGATTGGCCGACATTTTGAACCTCAACCAATCAGAGACGGTCTTGCTAATGAACTTCGGTAATCAGCAGAAGTCTGTTAGTAAACAAATGTGAACGAAGCAGCTTCGTCAGTAGAACCAGAAGTTAAGACACGTTTTATTTGTTAAAATTTTGAAATTGTATTCGTTTTTTCTTAATCAATTTTATTGTTTTGAAACATTAGAAATGTCAAGCTTTAAAAACTGGTGTTTGTTGGTTTGAAACAGCTACATATAAAAAAGAATAAATGGAAATTCACCCCAAAATTACACTTAGAATGTGTCATTTAATAAAACAATTGATGACTTTTCATTTCGGTGGACACTGATTTATCACAGTGTCCACCTTATGAAAAGTCATTAATTGTATATTGTATCATATCATAGTAGATCTGTTGTAACATATATGTCATTGGTTGCTGTTATATATACCTTTGTATGTCGTAGTAATGGCTGCAGTCTTGGATGATATAATACTTAATAAAAATCATTTGGTTTCAACCATACAAGGACCATTTCATTGAGCCATACTTAGTCTAATTTGGCTTTGTGATATCAAGGATAGGTTTTAAAAAAATTAAATGATATTTCCCCTTAAAAATACTACTGTTGAATTATATACAATGTACATGTACATGAATTTCATATAACAGGATGTTGATCTGGTACCCACAGATATTGCTGCTGGTTTAATACTGGTAAGCAAAGATCAAGAAAAAAAGATTAGTGAATTGCCTAGTATCTCATACAACACTTTCCATAATGGAGCTAGCAGGTATTTACAATGGCATATTTGTATCTTTTATGTTTGAAAGTGGTCATACAGTTTTTTTTGTACCTATTTTATGGCACAAGATGCTATCTAAAATCATCTGTCTCTGGAATAAATACATGTAGTGTACTTTAATTGCTTATAATATCCCACACATGATCAACAAATGCTCTTCAATACATTTGATGATTTTGTACAGTTATAATATATATATTTTTGTGGGTATGAGTTTAATTGATTGAGAGAGAAAAGAAAATGACATTTTCCTTAATTCTTATAGAGATTTTATATTTTACCAACTATTTTTCATTCTAAATTTAAAGTTCATGTTGTTTTGCAATGCAAAATTTTATCTCTGCTGGTATCTACAAAATAAACATAAATTTGGTGTTGATGAAGTCACAGTAACCCAGGATATCTGATCATGGCCATGAGTTTGATTTGGTTATGCTCCAAATATATGATATTTGTGTGCCAATTGATAATACTGAAAAGTACTGTGTAGATTTGTTTAGGTATATGTAATGACTATATGAGACTAAGGTTTGTTAGTTTAGGTATATGTAATGACTATATGAGACTAAGGTTTGTTAGTTTAGGTATATGTAATGACTATATGAGACTAAGGTTTGTTAGTTTGTCTCCTGTCTGTGGCTAGATGTCACTCAATACAACTTAAAAAAAAAAAAATGTGATACAGTTCGTTACTTTAGGTATTTTACTGACCAGTATTCTCCAGGATCTACACAAATAAAACTTTCAAGTGAAATATTTTTGAAAGAAGCATTATGCACCTGTATGTCTAATACTAATTAGTACATGACAAATATCACTTTTTTATACATGCAGAATATAGTATTTCTAACACAAATATACATGTACAAGTATGTCTCCCTGTACCCTCTTTTTTTAATAAGAATGTCTGTCATCAAAAAGATTGTACGCACAACTCCCCATTCATTTTAAAGGAAATTTCTTTAAAATCTGCATGCATGCTTATTACTGTATGGAGAATTGCATATTGTTATGTATGGCTGGATGATTGGACCAATTTTGAAAGAGTTAAAGGGAAATTTGGCAAAAAAAAATTTTTTTTATATGTTTTTCCTGATGTATAAATATGGATGTTTATATGTATATTAGCGTTTTATTAGTTCACCTGGACCAAAGGTCCAGGTGAACTATTGCCATCACTTGGCGTCCGGCGTCTGTCGTCTGTAAACTTTTCACATTTCAAGCTTCTTCTCCGAAACCACTGGGCCGATTGGAACCAAACTTAGCAGGAATGTTCCTTGGATGGTCCTCTACAAAGTTACTGTTTTTCGTTCCAGTCGGATATTCAATATGGCTGCCAAGGCCAATAATATGCTCTGATTGGCTGAAATTTCAAAGATCTTCTTCTCTGAAACTAATGAACTGACTGAACCTAAACTGTACATGAATGATCATTGGAATGTCCTTTACCAAGTTACTGTTTTTTATGCCCATCGGAAATCCAAGATGGCCGCCACTGCAGGACATAGATTAACATTGGACCCTATGGGAAAATATTCAAATGCCTTCTTCTCAGAAACTACAAATATGATTAAAGCCAAACTGTACATGAATGTTCATTAGATGGCCCTCTACAAACTTTATGTTTTTTGTTCCGGTATGAAATTCAAAATGGCGGCTACGGCAGGACTTAGTTTAACATTGGACCCTATGGGAAAAATGTTTCAAAATGCTTCTTCTCTGAAACCACTTAGACAGTTGAAACCAAACTGCCCAGGAATGATCATTGGAAGGTCCTCTACAAAATTTTTGTTTTTTATGCTGATCGGAAATCCAAGATGGCCACCACCGCAGGACATAGATTAACATTGGACCCTATGGGAAAATATTCAAATGCCTTCTTCTCAGATACTACAAATATGATTAAAGCCAAACTGTACATGAATGTTCATTGGATGGTCCTCTACAATCTTAAGGGTTTTTGTTCCGATATGAAATTCCAAATGGCGGCTACGGCAGGACTTAGTTTAACATTGGACCCTATGGGAAAAATGTTTCAAAATGCTTCTTCTCTGAAACCACTTGGACAGTTGAAACCAAACTGCCCAGGAATGATCATTGGAAGGTCCTCTACAAAGTTTCTGTTTTTTATGCCGATCGGAAATCCAAGATGGCCGCCACCACAGGACATAGATTAACATTGGACCCTATGGGAAAATATTCAAATGCCTTCTTCTCAGAAACTACAAATATGATTAAAGCCAAACTGTACATGAATGTTCATTGGATGGTTCTCTACAATCTTAAGGTTTTTTGTTCCGATATGAAATTTCAACTGGCGGCTACGGCAGGACTTAGTTTAACATTGGACCCTATGGGGAAAATGTTTCAAAATGCTTCTTCTCTGAAACCACTTGGACAGTTGAAACCAAACTGCCCAGGAATGATCATTGGAAGGTCCTCTACAAAGTTTCTGTTTTTTATGCCGATCGGAAATCCAAGATGGCCGCCACTGCAGGACATAGATTAACATTGGACCCTATGGGAAAATATTCAAATGCCTTCTTCTCAGAAACTACAAATATGATTAAAGCCAAACTGTACATGAATGTTCATTGGATGGTCCTCTACAATCTTAAGGGTTTTTGTTCCGATATGAAATTCAAAATGGTGGCTATGGCAGGACTTAGTTTAACATTGGACCCTATGGGAAAAATGTTTCAAAATGCTTCTTCTCTGAAACCACTTGGACAGTTGAAACCAAACTGCCCAGGAATGATCATTGGAAGGTCCTCTACAAATTTTCTGTTTTTTATGCCGATCGGAAATCCAAGATGGCCTCCACCGCAATACATAGATTAACATTGGACCCTATGGGAAAATATTCAAATGCCTTCTTCTCAGAAACTACAAATATGATTAAAGCCAAACTGTACATGAATGTTCATTGGATGGTCCTCTACAATCTTAAGGTTTTTTGTTCCGATATGAAATTCCAAATGGCGGCTACGGCAGGACTTAGTTTAACATTGGACCCTATGGGAAAAATGTTTCAAAATGCTTCTTCTCTGAAACCACTTGGACAGTTGAAACCAAACTGCCCAGGAATGATCATTGGAAGGTCCTCTACAAATTTTCTGTTTTTTATGCCGATCGGAAATCCAAGATGGCTGCCATCGCAGGACATAGATTAACATTGGACCCTATGGGAAAATATTCAAATGCCTTCTTCTCAGAAACTACAAATATGATTAAAGCCAAACTGTACATGAATGTTCATTGGATGGTCCTCTACAATCTTAAGGTTTTTTGTTCCGATATGAAATTCCAAATGGCGGCTACGGCAGGACTTAGTTTAACATTGGACCCTATGGGAAAAATGTTTCAAAATGCTTCTTCTCTGAAACCACTTGGACAGTTGAAACCAAACTGCCCAGGAATGATCATTGGAAGGTCCTCTACAAATTTTCTGTTTTTTATGCCGATCGGAAATCCAAGATGGCCTCCACCGCAATACATAGATTAACATTGGACCCTATGGGAAAATATTCAAATGCCTTCTTCTCAGAAACTACAAATATGATTAAAGCCAAACTGTACATGAATGTTCATTGGATGGTCCTCTACAATCTTAAGGTTTTTTGTTCCGATATGAAATTCCAAATGGCGGCTACGGCAGGACTTAGTTTAACATTGGACCCTATGGGAAAAATGTTTCAAAATGCTTCTTCTCTGAAACCACTTGGACAGTTGAAACCAAACTGCCCAGGAATGATCATTGGAAGGTCCTCTACAAAGTTTCTGTTTTTTATGCCGATCGGAAATCCAAGATGGCTGCCACTGCAGGACATAGATTAACATTGGACCCTATGGGAAAATATTCAAATGCCTTCTTCTCAGAAACTACAAATATGATTAAAGCCAAACTGTACATGAATGTTCATTGGATGGTCCTCTACAATCTTAAGGGTTTTTGTTCCGATATGAAATTCAAAATGGTGGCTACGGCAGGACTTAGTTTAATATTGGACCCTATGGGAAAAATGTTTCAAAATGCTTCTTCTCTGAAACCACTTGGACAGTTGAAACCAAACTGCCCAGGAATGATCATTGGAAGGTCCTCTACAAAGTTTTTGTTTTTTATGCCGATCGGAAATCCAAGATGGCCGCCACTGCAGGACATAGATTAACATTGGACCCTATGGGAAAATATTCAAATGCCTTCTTCTCAGAAACTACAAATATGATTAAAGCCAAACTGTACATGAATGTTCATTGGATGGTCCTCTACAATCTTAAGGGTTTTTGTTCCGATATGAAATTCCAAATGGTGGCTACGGCAGGACTTAGTTTAACATTGGACCCTATGGGAAAAATGTTTCAAAATGCTTCTTCTCTGAAACCACTTGGACAGTTGAAACCAAACTGCCCAGGAATGATTATTGGAAGGTCCTCTACAAATTTTCTGTTTTTTATGCCGATCGGAAATCCAAGATGGCCTCCACCGCAATACATAGATTAACATTGGACCCTATGGGAAAATATTCAAATGCCTTCTTCTCAGAAACTACAAATATGATTAAAGCCAAACTGTACATGAATGTTCATTGGATGGTCCTCTACAATCTTAAGGTTTTTTGTTCTGATATGAAATTCAAAATGGTGGCTACGGCAGGACTTAGTTTAACATTGGACCCTATGGGAAAAATGTTTCAAAATGCTTCTTCTCTGAAACCACTTGGACAGTTGAAACCAAACTGCCCAGGAATGATCATTGGAAGGTCCTCTACAAAGTTTCTGTTTTTTATTCCGATCGGAAATCCAAGATGGCCGCCACCGCAATACATAGATTAACATTGGACCCTATGGGAAAATATTCAAATGCCTTCTTCTCAGAAACTACAAATATGATTAAAGCCAAACTGTACATGAATGTTCATTGGATGGTCCTCTACAATCTTAAGGTTTTTTGTTCTGATATGAAATTCAAAATGGTGGCTACGGCAGGACTTAGTTTAACATTGGACCCTATGGGAAAAATGTTTCAAAATGCTTCTTCTCTGAAACCACTTGGACAGTTGAAACCAAACTGCCCAGGAATGATCATTGGAAGGTCCTCTACAAATTTTCTGTTTTTTATGCCGATCGGAAATCCAAGATGGCCGCCACCGCAATACATAGATTAACATTGGACCCTATGGGAAAATAATCAAATGCCTTCTTCTCAGAAACTACAAATATGATTAAAGCCAAACTGTACATGAATGTTCATTGGATGGTCCTCTACAATCTTAAGGTTTTTTGTTCCGATATGAAATTCCAAATGGCGGCTACGGCAGGACTTAGTTTAACATTGGACCCTATGGGAAAAATGTTTCAAAATGCTTCTTCTCTGAAACCACTTGGACAGTTGAAACCAAACTGCCCAGGAATGATCATTGGAAGGTCCTCTACAAATTTTCTGTTTTTTATGCCAATCGGAAATCCAAGATGACCGCCACCGCAATACATAGATTAACATTGGACCCTATGGGAAAATATTCAAATGCCTTCTTCTCAGAAACTACAAATATGATTAAAGCCAAACTGTACATGAATGTTCATTAGATGGCCCTCTACAAACTTTATGTTTTTTGTTCCGGTATGAAATTCAAAATGGCGGCTACGGCAGGACTTAGTTTAACATTGGACCCTATGGGAAAAATGTTTCAAAATGCTTCTTCTCTGAAACCACTTGGACAGTTGAAACCAAACTGCCCAGGAATGATCATTGGAAGGTCCTCTACAAATTTCTGTTTTTTATGCCGATCGGAAATCCAAGATGGCCGACACCGCAGGACATAGATTAACATTGGACCCTATGGGAAAATATTCAAATGCCTTCTTCTCAGAAACTACAAATATGATTAAAGCCAAACTGTACATGAATGTTCATTGGATGGTCCTCTACAATCTTAAGGTTTTTTGTTCCGATATGAAATTCCAAATGGCGGCTACGGCAGGACTTAGTTTAACATTGGACCCTATGGGAAAAATGTTTCAAAATGCTTCTTCTCTGAAACCACTTGGACAGTTGAAACCAAACTGCCCAGGAATGATCATTGGAAGGTCCTCTACAAATTTTCTGTTTTTTATGCCGATCGGAAATCCAAGATGGCCGCCACTGCAGGACATAGATTAACATTGGACCCTATGGGAAAATATTCAAATGCCTTCTTCTCAGAAACTACAAATATGATTAAAGCCAAACTGTACATGAATGTTCATTGGATGGTCCTCTACAATCTTAAGGTTTTTTGTTCCGATATGAAATTCCAAATGGTGGCTACGGCAGGACTTAGTTTAACATTGGACCCTATGGGAAAAATGTTTCAAAATGCTTCTTCTCTGAAACCACTTGGACAGTTGAAACCAAACTTCCCAGGAATGATCATTGGAAGGTCCTCTACAAATTTTTTGTTTTTTATGCCGATCGGAAATCCAAGATGGCCGCCACCGCAGGACATAGATTAACATTGGACCCTATGGGAAAATATTCAAATGCCTTCTTCTCAGAAACTACAAATATGATTAAAGCCAAACTGTACATGAATGTTCATTAGATGGCCCTCTACAAACTTTATGTTTTTTGTTCCGGTATGAAATTCAAAATGGCGGCTACGGCAGGACTTAGTTTAACATTGGACCCTATGGGAAAAATGTTTCAAAATGCTTCTTCTCTGAAACCACTTGGACAGTTGAAACCAAACTGCCCAGGAATGATCATTGGAAGGTCCTCTACAAATTTTCTGTTTTTTATGCCGATCGGAAATCCAAGATGGCCGCCACCGCAATACATAGATTAACATTGGACCCTATGGGAAAATAATCAAATGCCTTCTTCTCAGAAACTACAAATATGATTAAAGCCAAACTGTACATGAATGTTCATTGGATGGTCCTCTACAATCTTAAGGTTTTTTGTTCCGATATGAAATTCCAAATGGCGGCTACGGCAGGACTTAGTTTAACATTGGACCCTATGGGAAAAATGTTTCAAAATGCTTCTTCTCTGAAACCACTTGGACAGTTGAAACCAAACTGCCCAGGAATGATCATTGGAAGGTCCTCTACAAATTTTCTGTTTTTTATGCCAATCGGAAATCCAAGATGGCCGCCACCGCAATACATAGATTAACATTGGACCCTATGGGAAAATATTCAAATGCCTTCTTCTCAGAAACTACAAATATGATTAAAGCCAAACTGTACATGAATGTTCATTAGATGGCCCTCTACAAACTTTATGTTTTTTGTTCCGGTATGAAATTCAAAATGGCGGCTACGGCAGGACTTAGTTTAACATTGGACCCTATGGGAAAAATGTTTCAAAATGCTTCTTCTCTGAAACCACTTGGACAGTTGAAACCAAACTGCCCAGGAATGATCATTGGAAGGTCCTCTACAAATTTCTGTTTTTTATGCCGATCGGAAATCCAAGATGGCCGACACCGCAGGACATAGATTAACATTGGACCCTATGGGAAAATATTCAAATGCCTTCTTCTCAGAAACTACAAATATGATTAAAGCCAAACTGTACATGAATGTTCATTGGATGGTCCTCTACAATCTTAAGGTTTTTTGTTCCGATATGAAATTCCAAATGGCGGCTACGGCAGGACTTAGTTTAACATTGGACCCTATGGGAAAAATGTTTCAAAATGCTTCTTCTCTGAAACCACTTGGACAGTTGAAACCAAACTGCCCAGGAATGATCATTGGAAGGTCCTCTACAAATTTTCTGTTTTTTATGCCGATCGGAAATCCAAGATGGCCGCCACTGCAGGACATAGATTAACATTGGACCCTATGGGAAAATATTCAAATGCCTTCTTCTCAGAAACTACAAATATGATTAAAGCCAAACTGTACATGAATGTTCATTGGATGGTCCTCTACAATCTTAAGGTTTTTTGTTCCGATATGAAATTCCAAATGGCGGCTACGGCAGGACTTAGTTTAACATTGGACCCTATGGGAAAAATGTTTCAAAATGCTTCTTCTCTGAAACCACTTGGACAGTTGAAACCAAACTGCCCAGGAATGATCATTGGAAGGTCCTCTACAAATTTTTTGTTTTTTATGCCGATCGGAAATCCAAGATGGCCGCCACCGCAGGACATAGATTAACATTGGACCCTATGGGAAAATATTCAAATGCCTTCTTCTCAGAAACTACAAATATGATTAAAGCCAAACTGTACATGAATGTTCATTAGATGGCCCTCTACAAACTTTATGTTTTTTGTTCCGGTATGAAATTCAAAATGGTGGCTACGGCAGGACTTAGTTTAACATTGGACCCTATGGGAAAAATGTTTCAAAATGCTTCTTCTCTGAAACCACTTGGACAGTTGAAACCAAACTGCCCAGGAATGATCATTGGAAGGTCCTCTACAAATTTCTGTTTTTTATGCCGATCGGAAATCCAAGATGGCCGACACCGCAGGACATAGATTAACATTGGACCCTATGGGAAAATATTCAAATGCCTTCTTCTCAGAAACTACAAATATGATTAAAGCCAAACTGTACATGAATGTTCATTGGATGGTCCTCTACAATCTTAAGGTTTTTTGTTCCGATATGAAATTCAAAATGGCGGCTACGGCAGGACTTAGTTTAACATTGGACCCTATGGGAAAAATGTTTCAAAATGCTTCTTCTCTGAAACCACTTGGACAGTTGAAACCAAACTGCCCAGGAATGATCATTGGAAGGTCCTCTACAAATTTTCTGTTTTTTATGCCGATCGGAAATCCAAGATGGCCGCCACTGCAGGACATAGATTAACATTGGACCCTATGGGAAAATATTCAAATGCCTTCTTCTCAGAAACTACAAATATGATTAAAGCCAAACTGTACATGAATGTTCATTGGATGGTCCTCTACAATCTTAAGGTTTTTTGTTCCGATATGAAATTCCAAATGGCGGCTACGGCAGGACTTAGTTTAACATTGGACCCTATGGGAAAAATGTTTCAAAATGCTTCTTCTCTGAAACCACTTGGACAGTTGAAACCAAACTGCCCAGGAATGATCATTGGAAGGTCCTCTACACA
The DNA here is from genome assembly GCA_963680875.1 of Bathymodiolus brooksi. Taxonomy (NCBI): domain Eukaryota; kingdom Metazoa; phylum Mollusca; class Bivalvia; order Mytilida; family Modiolidae; genus Bathymodiolus; species Bathymodiolus brooksi. The sequence continues at coordinate 26,534,230 of OY804579.1, forward strand.
TTTTCTGTTTTTTTATGCCGATCGGAAATCCAAGATGGCCGCCACCGCAATACATAGATTAACATTGGACCCTATGGGAAAATATTCAAATGCCTTCTTCTCAGAAACTACAAATATGATTAAAGCCAAACTGTACATGAATGTTCATTGGATGGTCCTCTACAATCTTAAGGGTTTTTGTTCCGATATGAAATTCCAAATGGCGGCTACGGCAGGACTTAGTTTAACATTGGACCCTATGGGAAAAATGTTTCAAAACGCTTCTTCTCTGAAACCACTTGGACAATTGAAACCAAACTGCCCAGGAATGATCATTGGAAGGTCCTCTACAAGGTGTGTGTTTTTTATGCCAATCGGAAATCCAAGATGGCCACCACCGCAATACATAGATTAACATTGGACCCTATGGGAAAATGTTCAAATGCCTTCTACTCAGAAACTACAAATATGATTAAAGCCAAACTGTACATGAATGTTCATTGGATGGTCCTCTACAAACTTTACGTTTTTTGTTCTGATATGAAATTCAAAATGGCGGCTACGGCAGGACTTAGTTTAACATTGGACCCTATGGGAAAAATGTTTCAAAACGCTTCTTCTCTGAAACCACTTAGACAGTTGAAACCAAACTACCCAGGAATGATCATTGGAAGGTCCTCTGTTTTTTATGCCGATCGGAAATCCAAGATGGCCACCACCACAGGTCATAGTATTAACACAGGACCATATGGGGAAAATACAGAAATATATTCTTCTCTGAAGCTATTGCACTGATTGAACCTAAACTGTGCACCAATCATTGGAAGGTCCTTTACAAACTTTGTGTTTTTTATGTTGATCGTAATTCCAAGATGACTACCACTGCAGGACATAGTTTTTACATAGGACCAATTGGTTTTTTTTATAACCAGGTGAACGATACAGGCTCTTGAGAGCCTCTGGTTATGTTGGATGAGGGAATGAAATCGATTTTAAAATTCTGTCAACGATTCATGGAAGTCCCCATTTTGATAAGTATCACGTGACGTCTAAATACCACCATGCCCCAAAACAAGCGTGACAAACCAGGGTCCTCATTCAGTGTCGATATGGCTTGTCAGACGTACGGTTGTTTAACTTGATGGTAATTCTTTTTATTTTTCTTATTCTAAATATATGAATTTATTACACAATCACTTTTTGCAGATTTACGTTTTGCTTCTATAGATTATGGCAAAACAAATGAATCGGGGGGGAAAGGTTCGTCTTTAATGAGACACATTTACAAAATACTTTTTTCCAAAATTGAAGAACTACGAAATTAAGTTAAAAAAAGAACGGACATCGGAACAATGCCCTGAATTCGCTAAAAAAAAATCCAAAAAGGCCTATACTACGGGGCAAAATTGTTTTAATGACATTATTCAGTAAGATCGCACTTTGTAATCGATTGTGCATGCACTACAATAAAGATACACATAAGCTGAAAGCACAGAAAGTTACAGGGTAGGAAGCCATACAATTGAGAGGATTTTGTAAACATATAATTTGTAATAGATTTCATTTGACAATTACAGACGATGAATATTATAAATACTGTTAAAGTTTATTTTACAAAAACAAAGAGTAACATATAATATGTCTCTGCGTAACATATTTTATTTATTTTAATCACGTCTTTCGAACTGGCGGACCCTTCTGATTAATCTCAGAATAGTCATAAAAAATTTGTTCATCACAATTATTGATATTTCACTGCGAATATTTAGTTTGATGTATTGTTGTTGTGTATCAATCATAATTGTTATTTGTATATGCCCTCCTGGGGCCCTGATTTGGTTAATAAACTTATTTTAATTTCTATTTCTATAAGGAAAAATTGCATACAAATGTTTTTTTGTCTATTTTTCAAGAAGAATTTCTACCCTGCCCTGTTCACCCTGCTTTATTTCATAATTTTCTGATGGGGCACAAAAAAATCAAGATAAAAATGAACAATTCAATATAGCTTACGATCAATGGTAATCTTAAGATTTTTTTGTGAAAATAGCCCATGAATCATTGCAGCATTAGGTGCGGATCCAGCAGTCTTGTTTGCCAATTTTTACCCAATTTATACACAAATTTTACTAAATTGTCAAACACCCCCTTGATCCGGCAGTGTGCATTAATATGCACCCATTCCTAATGTATACATCAACGTGATCAGGGTTTTATATTTTATTTTTTTAATTTAAACATTTTTGTCTGATATTTCAAAAACTATTAGAGATAAAGGTTAAGTTTAAATTGCAAACATGTGCAGCATATTAAGATCTACATACCCTGTAATTTTGAAGTTAATTTGAGTACCCAATTTGGAGTTATTGCCCTTTTTTTCGTCAAATTTTCAAAATATTAATACCTTTTGTCCTTTATTTCAAAAACTATAAGAGATAGATGTTAAGTTTAAACAGCAAACATGTTCAGCATGTCAAGATCAACCTAGCCTACAATCTTAAAGTAAATCTGATTACCCATCTTGAAGTTATTGCCCTTTTTTCATCAAATTTTAAAAATGTTAATACTTTTCATCCTTTATTTCAAAAACTATAAGAGATAGATGTTGAGTGTAAACTGAAAACATGTTCAGCTTGTCAAGATCTACATGCCCTGCAATTTTGAAGTAAATCTGATTACCCGTCTAGGAGTTATTGCCCTTTTTTATATTTTATTTTTTTAATTTAAACATTTTTGTCTGATATTTCAAAAACTATTAGAGATAAAGGTTAAGTTTAAATTGCAAACATGTGCAGCATATTAAGATCTACACACCCTGTAATTTTGAAGTTAATTTGAGTACCCAATTTGGAGTTATTGCCCTTTTTTTCTTCAAATTTTCAAAATATTAATACCTTTTGTCCTTTATTTCAAAAACTATAAGAGATAGATGTTAAGTTTAAACAGCAAACATGTTCAGCATGTCAAGATCAACCTAGCCTACAATTTTAAAGTAAATCTGATTACCCATCTTGAAGTTATTGCCCTTTTTTCATCAAATTTTAAAAATGTTAATACTTTTCATCCTTTATTTCAAAAACTATAAGAGATAGATGTTGAGTGTAAACTGAAAACATGTTCAGCTTGTCAAGATCTACATGCCCTGCAATTTTGAAGTAAATCTGATTATCCGTCTAGGAGTTATTGCCCTTTTTTCATCATTTTTTAGCTCACCTGACCCAAAGGGCCATGTGAGGTATTGCCATCACTTAGCGTCCGTCGTCCGTCCGTTAACTTTTTCATATTTTAATCTTCTCCTCTGAAACAACTTGGCCAAATAGAACCAAACTTGGCAGTAAGCATCTATGTAAGGTCCTCTATAAAGTTTCTCCATTTCGTTCCATTTGGCCCATAAACATGGCCGCCAAGAATAATTCTTTTTTCTGATTGGCTAATGTTAAAAAAATCTTCTCCTCTGAAACAGCTTGGCCAAATGGAGCCAAACTTGGCATAGATGGTCCCTGGGTGTGTCCCTTTTAAAATTGTGTCCGACAGCCCCACCCTCCATTCAAGATGGCTGCTGTATTTTAAGGTAATGATTATCTCCCTTTGAAATTTGCTTCAGTATCATTCTATTGTCAGGTGAGCGATACAGGCTCAGTGGGCTGAGCCTCTAGTTTTTAGTTTGGCTTGAACATTTTATATTCTTTGATTTTTTAGTTAGACAGTGCTGCTTTTACTGATTATGTTGGTACTAGTTTTAAGTATTCAGTAATATTATTATTTTTTTTTTTTTTTACCTGCTGTTTCTTTTTTAAATGCTGCTTTATGTTGGAGCATCTGTGTGTGGATCTTGAACAAGAGTCCAAAGAGGCACTTGCCACGTGGGCTCTTGTTCAGTTCTATACACAGTCCTCCTTTTTATGCTTGTATGTCTTAGCTTATTTTGTAACTTTGCATGTGACTTGTGTTGTTTTATTGTTAATGTATATTCGGTAAAAAGCTCCTTAGAGCTTATGTTGTACTGTTTTATTATGTGCCGAATCAAAATAAAGTTTTCTTATTCTTATTCTTATATATAGTTAGACCAATTTGGCGCCTCTCATAATGAAAACTTATAATTTCAAGGATGGTGTATACTTTTTTATCATCTAAAACATAAATTGTTCCTGTTATTTCAACATTATATTTATTCTAATGTTTTAAGAATATTTTATCTTTAATAGATAATAAACGATACCAACTCGTCTTGGAAAGCAAATAGTGTGTATTCAAATTCCCATTTGATTAATCCGGTCACCTTGAATCTTACACCTGTATAATTTTACCCTCCGGCTAGAAAACACCCAAGCGGACATCTACATGCGGAGATCAAAATAACAGTAAACAGCATGCCGAATAATGATTATAAAAAAAGGGATTAAAACAGAATCTAGAAATCAATACACAAGTTACGCGTTGTCAAAATTATCCATTATATTTTTCAGCACATTAGCAGTAAAACAAAATGAACATAATTGTAAAAGGGATCCGATATATAACGAATATAGGTGACTGTTGTAAAACACTCTTTCCATTGTAAATATAAAGGAAATGAAACATTTTGTTCATTTAAAATAGTTGTTTGTCAAAAAGGTACGTAGCTGTTCACTTCAGTATTTAATTTTCCAATGGTTATTAGATTTAAATTACAGTCCTCTGAGCGCTTTAAATGAAGCGAATTTAACATCAGCGACCCAGACTTTAAATTTCAATCCCACAATGCATTATTAGTTTAAAACGTCACAGCCTGGTTGAGAAATTAAAATTACAAATTTGCGATTTGCTTCGTTATTTGTGGAAATATGTTGATAAAACTTTGTGAATATGTATTTTATATCACCAGGAACATATTTAGCTAACATGTAAAAAATCGCGAAGTTTCCCTTTATTGCCCTTTTCAACTTAGACTATTTCTTCAAAAAGTTTGTCACTCAATTCCTCCTAAATTTTAAAGGGGAATTCCTTAAAACATTCTCACTAATGTTGCCATATGGAGATTTGCTTATCGTTATGACAGTTTGATTGGCATTTCATTTAAAAGTTTGTGTGTACAACTACATTTTAAGGGGAAATTCCTCAAATCTTTGCATGTTTGCTTCTTACGATATTTAGATGGCATGTTGATATGACAGTATGTGCATCCTATTTTTTAAGGAGTTATTCCCCCTTGGTTTTTAATTCAAGATGGCCGCCATGACTCGACTTAGTTTAACATTGGACCCTATGGGAATTTCACATTTTCATCTTTTTTTCTGAAACCACAAAACAGATTTGAACCAAACTTGGCAGAAATGTTCATTGGATGGTCATATACAAGATTTTTGTTTTTGGCGCTGATCGGAAATCCAACATAGCTGCCAGGGCCCATAATGTGTTCTGATTGGTCGAAATTTTAAAAATCTTCTTGTTAGAAACCACTAAGCCAATTGAATTGTGACTTTGCAGGAATGATCATTGGGTGGTCCTGTACTAAATTTGTGAATTGTTTGCCAATCGGAAATTCAAGATGGCCACCATGACTCGACTTAGTTTAACATTGGACCCTATGGGAATTTCACATTTTCTTTTTTTTTTCTGAAACCGCAAAACAGATTTGAACCAAACTTGGCAGAAATGTTCATTGGATGGTCATATACAAGATTTTTGTTTTTGGTGCTGATCGGAAATCCAACATAGCTGCCAGGGCCCATAATGTGTTCTGATTGGTCGAAATTTTAAAAATCTTCTTGTTAGAAACCACTAAGCCAATTGAATTGTGACTTTGCAGGAATGATCATTGGGTGGTCCTGTACTAAACTTGTGAATCGTTTGCTGATCGGAAATTCAAGATGGCCACCATGACTCGACTTAATTTTAACATAGGACCCTATGGAAAAAATGTTTAAAAGTCTTCTCCTCTGAAACCAGTAAGTCAATTTAAAGCAAACATGGCATGAATGGTTCTTAGGTGGTCAACTTTCAAAATTATGTCCTGTGACCCCGACCTCCATCCAAGATGGCCACCGTCAGCGAACATTGTTTTAACATAGGACCCTATGGGAAAAATGTTTGAAAAATTTTTCCTCTGAAACCACTAAAGCAAACATGGCATAAATGGTCCTTAAATGGTCAACTTTCAAAATTATATCCAGTGACCCAAACCTCCATCCAAGATGGCCACCTTCAGCGGACATAGTTTTAACATAGGACCCTATGGGAAATATGTTTAAAAATCTTCTCCTCTGAAACCAGTAAGCCAATTTAAAGCAAACATGGCATGGATGGTCCTTAGGTGGTCAATTTTCAAAATTGTGTCCAGTGACCCTGACCTCCATCCAAGATGACCACCTTCAGGGGACATACTATAGTTTTAACATAGAACCATATGGGAAAAAATGTTTTAAAATCTTCTCCTCTGAAACCAGTAAGCCAATATAGCAAACATGTCATCGATGGTCCTTAGGTGGTCAACTTCCAAAATTGTGTTAGTGACCCCAATCTTGGTTCAAAATGGCCACCGTCAGCGGACATAGTTTTAACATAGGACCCTATGGGAATATTGTTTAAAAGTCTTCTCTTCTGAAACCAGTCAGCCAATTTAAAGCAAACATGACATCGATTGTCCTTGGGTAGTATACTTTCAAAATGTGTCTGGTGACCACGACCTCCATCCAAGATGGCTGCCATGAGCAGACATAGTTTTAACATAGAACCCTATGGCAGTATGGGATTTGAATAGCAACTTAGATGTATTCGGCATGCAGACATTCTTAAGAGGACTCGTTTACGTCAGGTGAGTGATACAGGCTCACCTGAGCCTCTAGTTTATTAATCAATATTCATTTAAACTTTGAAAAAAGAGTTTGTTGACCTTTAACTTAAACATGATTTTTAAATATATTTTTAGATCTAGTGGTCATTCATCAACATCAAGCCAGATGACAAAGACTGAACCAAAGTCTTGGATGACCATAGAAATGATGACTCACTATATGAGATATGCTAATGCTTCTTATGGTTGGCCATTTTATGTGTTTTCACATTTGTGTACTGGTTTATGTCATCTGTGTAAGTTGTTGAGGTAGGTACAAAAATCATGCTATGCTGTTCAGGTCAGTACAAGTTTTCACTAGACATGTTAAACTGTTCAGATAAATACAAGTCTTACTAGACATGTCAAACTGTTCAGGTCAGTACAAGTCTTCACTAGACATGTTAAGCTGTTCAGATCAGTACAAGTCTTCACTAGAAATGTTAAACTGTTTAGGTCAGTACCAGTCTTCACTAGACATGTTAAGCTGTTTAGGTCAGTACAAGTCTTCATTAGATATGTTAAACTGTTCAGGTCAGTACCAGTCTTCACTAGACATGTTAAACTGTTCAGATCAATACAAGTCTTCCCTAGAAATGTTAAACTGTTTAGGTCAGTACCAGTCTTCACTAGACATGTTAAGCTGTTTAGGTCAGTACAAGTCTTCATTAAATATGTTCAACTGTTCAGATGAGTACAAGTCTTCACTAGACATGTTAAACTGTTCAGGTCAGTACCAGTCTTCACTAGACATGTTAAACTGTTCAGGTCAGTACCAGTCTTCACTAGACATGTTAAGCTGTTTAGGTCAGTGCAAGTCTTCATTAGACATGTTAACTGTTCAGGTCAGTACCAGTCTTCACTAGACATGTTAAGCTGCTTAGGTCAGTACAAGTCTTCACTAGACATGTTAAACTGTTCAGATCAATACAAGTCTTACTAGACATGTCAAACTGTTCAGGTCATTACCAGTCTTCACTAGACATGTTAAGCTGTTTAGATCAGTACAAGTCTTCATTAGATATGTTAAACTGTTCAGGTCAGTACCAGTCATCACTAGATATGTTACACTGTTCAGGTCAGTACAAGTCTTCACTAGACATGTTAAACTGTTCAGATCAATAGAAGTCTTACTAGACATGTTAGACTGTTCAGGTCAGTACAAGTCTTCACTAGAAATGTTAAACTGTTCAGGTCAGTACCAGTCTTCACTAGACATGTTAAGCTGTTTAGGTCAGTACAAGTCTTCATTAGACATGTTAAGCTGTTTAGGTCAGTACAAGTCTTCATTAAATATGTTCAACTGTTCAGATCAGTACAAGTCTTCACTAGACATGTTAAACTGTTCAGGTCAGTACCAGTCTTCACTAGACATGTTAAACTGTTCAGGTCAGTACCAGTCTTCACTAGACATGTTAAGCTGTTTAGGTCAGTACCAGTCTTCACTAGACATGTTAAACTGTTCAGATCAATACAAGTCTTATTAGACATGTCAAACTGTGCAGGTCAGTACAAGTCTTCACTAGACATGTTAAACTGTTCAGATCAGTACAAGTCTTCACTAGAAATGTTAAACTGTTCAGGTCAGTACAAGTCTTCACTAGACATGTTAAACTGTTCAGGTCAGTACAAGTCTTCACTAGACATGTTAAACTGTTCAGGTCAGTACAAGTCTTCACTAGAAATGTTAAACTGATCAGGTCAGTACCAGTCTTCACTAGACATGTTAAGCTGTTTAGGTTAGTACAAGTCTTCATTAAATATGTTCAACTGTTCAGATCAGTACAAGTCTTCACTAGACATGTTAAACCGTTCAGGTCAGTACCAGGCTTCACTAGACATGTTAAACTCTTCAGGTCAGTACCAGTCTTCACTAGACATGTTAAGCTGTTTAGGCCAGTGCAAGTCTTCATTAGACATGTTAAACTGTTCAGGTCAGTACCAGTCTTCACTAGACATGTTAAACTGTTCAGATCAATACAAATCTTCATTAAATATGTTCAACTGTTCAGGTCAGTGCAAGTCTTCACTAGACATGTTAAACTATTCAGATCAGTACAAGTCTTCACTAGAAATGTTAAACTGTTCAGGTCAGTACCAGTCTTCACTAGATATGTTAAACTGTTTAGGTCAGTACCAGTCTTCACTAGACATGTTAAACTGTTCAGGTCAGTACCAGTCTTCACTAGACATGTTAAGCTGTTTAGGTCAGTGCAAGTCTTCATTAGACATGTTAAACTGTTCAGGTCAGTGCAAGTCTTTATTAGACATGTTAAACTGTTCAGGTCAATACCAGTCTTCACTAGACATGTTAAACTGTTCAGATCAATACAAGTCTTCATTAGACATGTTAAACTGTTCAGATGAGTACAAGTCTTCACCTAGACATGTTAAGCTGTTCAGATGAGTACAAGTCTTCACTAGACATGTTAAACTGTTATGGTCAGTACAAGTCTTCATTAGAAATGTTAAATTGTTGAGATCAGTACAAGTCTTCACTAGCCATGTTAAACTGTTTAGGTCAGTACAAGTCTTCACTAGAAATGTTAAATTGTTCAGATCAGTACAAGTCTTCACTAGGCATGTTTAACTCTTTAGATCAGTACAAATCTTCACTAGACATGTTCAACTGTTCAGATCAGTACAAGTCTTCACTAGACATGTTAAGCTGTTTAGGTCAGTACAAGTCTTCATTAGACATGTTAAGCTGTTTAGGTCAGTACAAGTCTTCATTAAATATGTTCAACTGTTCAGATCAGTACAAGTCTTCACTAGACATGTTAAACTGTTCAGGTCAGTACCAGTCTTCACTAGACATGTTAAACTGTTCAGGTCAGTACCAGTCTTCACTAGACATGTTAAGCTGTTTAGGTCAGTACCAGTCTTCACTAGACATGTTAAACTGTTCAGATCAATACAAGTCTTATTAGACATGTCAAACTGTGCAGGTCAGTACAAGTCTTCACTAGACATGTTAAACTGTTCAGATCAGTACAAGTCTTCACTAGAAATGTTAAACTGTTCAGGTCAGTACAAGTCTTCACTAGACATGTTAAACTGTTCAGGTCAGTACAAGTCTTCACTAGACATGTTAAACTGTTCAGGTCAGTACAAGTCTTCACTAGAAATGTTAAACTGATCAGGTCAGTACAAGTCTTCACTAGACATGTTAAGCTGTTTAGGTTAGTACAAGTCTTCATTAAATATGTTCAACTGTTCAGATCAGTACAAGTCTTCACTAGACATGTTAAACCGTTCAGGTCAGTACCAGGCTTCACTAGACATGTTAAACTCTTCAGGTCAGTACCAGTCTTCACTAGACATGTTAAGCTGTTTAGGCCAGTGCAAGTCTTCATTAGACATGTTAAACTGTTCAGGTCAGTACCAGTCTTCACTAGACATGTTAAACTGTTCAGATCAATACAAGTCTTACTAGACATGTCAAACTGTTCAGGTCAGTACAAGTCTTCACTAGACATGTTAAACTATTCAGATCAGTACAAGTCTTCACTAGAAATGTTAAACTGTTCAGGTCAGTACCAGTCTTCACTAGATATGTTAAACTGTTTAGGTCAGTACCAGTCTTCACTAGACATGTTAAGCTGTTTAGGTCAGTACAAATCTTCATTAAATATGTTCAACTGTTCAGATCAGTACAAGTCTTCACTAGACATGTTAAACTGTTCAGGTCAGTACCAGTCTTCACTAGACATGTTGAGCTGTTTAGGTCAGTACAAGTCTTCATTAAATATGTTCAACTGTTCAGATGAGTACAAGTCTTCACTAGACATGTTAAACTGTTAAGGTCAGTACCAGTCTTCACTAGACATGTTAAACTGTTCAGGTCAGTACCAGTCTTCACTAGACATGTTAAGCTGTTTAGGTCAGTGCAAGTCTTCATTAGACATGTTAAACTGTTCAGGTCAATACCAGTCTTCACTAGACATGTTAAACTGTTCAGATCAATACAAGTCTTCATTAGACATGTTAAACTGTTCAGATGAGTACAAGTCTTCACCTAGACATGTTAAGCTGTTCAGATGAGTACAAGTCTTCACTAGACATGTTAAACTGTTATGGTCAGTACAAGTCTTCATTAGAAATGTTAAATTGTTGAGATCAGTACAAGTCTTCACTAGCCATGTTAAACTGTTTAGGTCAGTACAAGTCTTCACTAGAAATGTTAAATTGTTCAGATCAGTACAAGTCTTCACTAGGCATGTTTAACTCTTTAGATCAGTACAAATCTTCACTAGACATGTTCAACTGTTCAGATCAGTACAAGTCTTCACTAGACATGTTAAGCTGTTCAGGTCAGTACAAGTCTTCAATGGACATGCTAAGCTGTTCAGGTCAGTACAAGTCTTCACTAGACATGTTAAACTGTTCAGACCAGTACAAGTCTTCACTAAACATGTGAAACTGTTCAGATCAGTACAAGTCTTCACTAGACATGTTGAGCTGTTCAGATCAGTACAAGTCTTCACTAGACATGTCAAACTGTTCAGATCAGTACACGACTTCACTAGGCATCTTTAACTCTTTAGATCAGTACAAGTCTTCACTAGACATGTTAAACTGTTCAGGTCAGTACAAGTCTTCACTATACATGTTAAACTGTTCAGGTCAGTACAAGTCTTCACTAGCCATGTTAATCTGTTTAGGTCAGCACAAGTCTTCAATAGACATGCTAAGGTGTTCAGGTCAGTACAAGTCTTCAATAGACATGTCAAACTGTTCAGATTAGTACAAGTCTTCACTAGACATGTTAAACTGTTCAGGTCAGTACCAGTCTTCACTAGACATGTTAAGCTGTTTTGGTCAGTACAAATCTTCATTAAATATGTTGATCTGTTCAGATTAGTACAAGTCTTCACTAGACATGTTAAGCTGTTCAGGTCAGTACCAGTCTTCACTAGACATGTTAAACTGTTCAGGTCAGTACCAGTCTTCACTAGACATGTTAAGCTGTTTAGGTCAGTGCAAGTCTTCACTAGACATGTTAAACTGTTCAGGTCAGTACAAGTCTTCACTAGAAATGTTAAACTGATCAGGTCAGTACCAGTCTTCACTAGACATGTTCAGCTGTTTAGGTTAGTACAAGTCTTCATTAAATATGTTCAACTGTTCAGATCAGTACAAGTCTTCACTAGACATGTTAAACTGTTCAGGCCAGTACCAGGCTTCACTAGACATGTTAAACTCTTCAGGTCAGTACCAGTCTTCACTAGACATGTTAAGCTGTTTAGGCCAGTGCAAGTCTTCATTAGACATGTTAAACTGTTCAGGTCAGTACCAGTCTTCACTAGACATGTTAAACTGTTCAGATCAATACAAGTCTTACTAGACATGTCAAACTGTTCAGGTCAGTACAAGTCTTCACTAGACATGTTAAACTATTCAGATCAGTACAAGTCTTCACTAGAAATGTTAAACTGTTCAGGTCAGTACCAGTCTTCACTAGATATGTTAAACTGTTTGGGTCAGTACCAGTCTTCACTAGACATGTTAAGCTGTTTAGGTCAGTACAAGTCTTCATTAAATATGTTCAACTGTTCAGATCAGTACAAGTCTTCACTAGACATGTTAAACTGTTCAGGTCAGTACCAGTCTTCACTAGACATGTTGAGCTGTTTAGGTCAGTACAAGTCTTCATTAAATATGTTCAACTGTTCAGATGAGTACAAGTCTTCACTAGACATGTTAAACTGTTAAGGTCAGTACCAGTCTTCACTAGACATGTTAAACTGTTCAGGTCAGTACCAGTCTTCACTAGACATGTTAAGCTGTTTAGGTCAGTGCAAGTCTTCACTAGACATGTTAAACTGTTCAGATCAATACAAGTCTTCATTAGACATGTTAAACTGTTCAGATGAGTACAAGTCTTCACCTAGACATGTTAAGCTGTTCAGATGAGTACAAGTCTTCACTAGACATGTTAAACTGTTATGGTCAGTACAAGTCTTCATTAGAAATGTTAAATTGTTGAGATCAGTACAAGTCTTCACTAGCCATGTTAAACTGTTTAGGTCAGTACAAGTCTTCACTAGAAATGTTAAATTGTTCAGATCAGTACAAGTCTTCACTAGGCATGTTTAACTCTTTAGATCAGTACAAATCTTCACTAGACATGTTCAACTGTTCAGATTAGTACAAGTCTTCACTAGACATGTTAAGCTGTTCAGGTCAGTACAAGTCTTCAATGGACATGCTAAGCTGTTCAGGTGAGTACAAGTCTTCACTAGACATGTTAAACTGTTCAGACCAGTACAAGTCTTCACTAAACATGTGAAACTGTTCAGATCAGTACAAGTCTTCACTAGACATGTTGAGCTGTTCAGATCAGTACAAGTCTTCACTAGACATGTGAAACTGTTCAGATCAGTACAAGTCTTCACTAGACATGTTAAACTGTTCAGGTCAGTACAAGTCTTCACTAGCCATGTTAATCTGTTTAGGTCAGCACAAGTCTTCAATAGACATGCTAAGGTGTTCAGGTCAGTACAAGTCTTCAATAGACATGTCAAACTGTTCAGATTAGTACAAGTCTTCACTAGACATGTTAAACTGTTCAGGTCAGTACCAGTCTTCACTAGACATGTTGAGCTGTTTAGGTCAGTACAAGTCTTCATTAAATATGTTCAACTGTTCAGATGAGTACAAGTCTTCACTAGACATGTTAAACTGTTAAGGTCAGTACCAGTCTTCACTAGACATGTTAAACTGTTCAGGTCAGTACCAGTCTTCACTAGACATGTTAAGCTGTTTAGGTCAGTGCAAGTCTTCATTAGACATGTTAAACTGTTCAGGTCAATACCAGTCTTCACTAGACATGTTAAACTGTTCAGATCAATACAAGTCTTCATTAGACATGTTAAACTGTTCAGATGAGTACAAGTCTTCACCTAGACATGTTAAGCTGTTCAGATGAGTACAAGTCTTCACTAGACATGTTAAACTGTTATGGTCAGTACAAGTCTTCATTAGAAATGTTAAATTGTTGAGATCAGTACAAGTCTTCACTAGCCATGTTAAACTGTTTAGGTCAGTACAAGTCTTCACTAGAAATGTTAAATTGTTCAGATCAGTACAAGTCTTCATTAGGCATGTTTAACTCTTTAGATCAGTACAAATCTTCACTAGACATGTTCAACTGTTCAGATCAGTACAAGTCTTCACTAGACATGTTAAGCTGTTCAGGTCAGTACAAGTCTTCAATGGACATGCTAAGCTGTTCAGGTGAGTACAAGTCTTCACTAGACATGTTAAACTGTTCAGACCAGTACAAGTCTTCACTAAACATGTGAAACTGTTCAGATCAGTACAAGTCTTCACTAGACATGTTGAGCTGTTCAGATCAGTACAAGTCTTCACTAGACATGTGAAACTATTCAGATCAGTACACGACTTCACTAGGCATCTTTAACTCTTTAGATCAGTACAAGTCTTCACTAGACATGTTAAACTGTTCAGGTCAGTACAAGTCTTCACTAGACATGTTAAACTGTTCAGGTCAGTACAAGTCTTCACTAGCCATGTTAATCTGTTTAGGTCAGCACAAGTCTTCAATAGACATGCTAAGGTGTTCAGGTCAGTACAAGTCTTCAATAGACATGTCAAACTGTTCAGATTAGTACAAGTCTTCACTAGACATGTTAAACTGTTCAGGTCAGTACCAGTCTTCACTAGACATGTTAAGCTGTTTTGGTCAGTACAAATCTTCATTAAATATGTTGATCTATTCAGATTAGTACAAGTCTTCACTAGACATGTTAAGCTGTTCAGGTCAGTACCAGTCTTCACTAGACATGTTAAACTGTTCAGGTCAGTACCAGTCTTCACTAGACATGTTAAGCTGTTTAGGTCAGTGCAAGTCTTCACTAGACATGTTAAACTGTTCAGGTCAGTACAAGTCTTCACTAGAAATGTTAAACTGATCAGGTCAGTACCAGTCTTCACTAGACATGTTAAGCTGTTTAGGTTAGCACAAGTCTTCATTAAATATGTTCAACTGTTCAGATCAGTACAAGTCTTCACTAGACATGTTAAACTGTTCAGGTCAGTACCAGGCTTCACTAGACATGTTAAACTCTTCAGGTCAGTACCAGTCTTCACTAGACATGTTAAGCTGTTTAGGCCAGTGCAAGTCTTCATTAGACATGTTAAACTGTTCAGGTCAGTACCAGTCTTCACTAGACATGTTAAACTGTTCAGATCAATACAAGTCTTACTAGACATGTCAAACTGTTCAGGTCAGTACAAGACTTCACTAGACATGTTAAACTATTCAGATCAGTACAAGTCTTCACTAGAAATGTTAAACTGTTCAGGTCAGTACCAGTCTTCACTAGATATGTTAAACTGTTTAGGTCAGTACCAGTCTTCACTAGACATGTTAAGCTGTTTAGGTCAGTACAAGTCTTCATTAAATATGTTCAACTGTTCAGATCAGTACAAGTCTTCACTAGACATGTTAAACTGTTCAGGTCAGTACCAGTCTTCACTAGACATGTTGAGCTGTTTAGGTCAGTACAAGTCTTCATTAAATATGTTCAACTGTTCAGATGAGTACAAGTCTTCACTAGACATGTTAAACTGTTAAGGTCAGTACCAGTCTTCACTAGACATGTTAAACTGTTCAGGTCAGTACCAGTCTTCACTAGACATGTTAAGCTGTTTAGGTCAGTGCAAGTCTTCATTAGACATGTTAAACTGTTCAGGTCAATACCAGTCTTCACTAGACATGTTAAACTGTTCAGATCAATACAAGTCTTCATTAGACATGTTAAACTGTTCAGATGAGTACAAGTCTTCACCTAGACATGTTAAGCTGTTCAGATGAGTACAAGTCTTCACTAGACATGTTAAACTGTTATGGTCAGTACAAGTCTTCATTAGAAATGTTAAATTGTTGAGATCAGTACAAGTCTTCACTAGCCATGTTAAACTGTTTAGGTCAGTACAAGTCTTCACTAGAAATGTTAAATTGTTCAGATCAGTACAAGTCTTCACTAGGCATGTTTAACTCTTTAGATCAGTACAAATCTTCACTAGACATGTTCAACTGTTCAGATCAGTACAAGTCTTCACTAGACATGTTAAGCTGTTGAGGTCAGTACAAGTCTTCAATGGACATGCTAAGCTGTTCAGGTCAGTACAAGTCTTCACTAGACATGTTAAACTGTTCAGACCAGTACAAGTCTTCACTAAACATGTGAAACTGTTCAGATCAGTACAAGCCTTCACTAGACATGTTGAGCTGTTCAGATCAGTACAAGTCTTCACTAGACATGTGAAACTGTTCAGATCAGTACAAGTCTTCACTAGACATGTTAAACTGTTCAGGTCAGTACAAGTCTTCACTAGCCATGTTAATCTGTTTAGGTCAGCACAAGTCTTCAATAGACATGCTAAGGTGTTCAGGTCAGTACAAGTCTTCAATAGACATGTCAAACTGTTCAGATTAGTACAAGTCTTCACTAGACATGTTAAACTGTTCAGGTCAGTACCAGTCTTCACTAGACATGTTAAGCTGTTTTGGTCAGTACAAATCTTCATTAAATATGTTGATCTGTTCAGATTAATACAAGTCTTCACTAGACATGTTAAGCTGTTCAGGTCAGTACCAGTCTTCACTAGACATGTTAAACTGTTCAGGTCAGTACCAGTCTTCACTAGACATGTTAAGCTGTTTAGGTCAGTGCAAGTCTTCATTAGACATGTTAAACTGTTCAGGTCAATACCAGTCTTCACTAGACATGTTAAACTGTTCAGATCAATACAAGTCTTCATTAGACATCTTAACCTGTTCAGGTCAGTACAAGTCTGACTAGACATGTTAAACTGTTGAGGTCAGTACAAGTCTTCACTAGCCATGTTAATCTGTTCAGGTCAGTACAAGTCTTCACTAGACATGTTAAACTGTTCAGATGAGTACAAGTTTTCACTAGACATGATAAGCTGTTCAGATGAGTACAAGTCTTCACTAGATATGTTAAACTGTTTAGGTCAGTACAAGTCTTCACTAGAAATGTTAAATTGTTCAGATCAGTACAAGTCTTCACTAGGCATGTTTAACTCTTTAGATCAGTACAAATCTTCACTAGACATGTTCAACTGTTCAGATCAGAACAAGTCAAAACTAGACATGTTAAGCTGTTCAGGTCAGTACAAGACTTCAATGGACATGCTAAGCTGTTCAGGTCAGTACAAGTCTTCACTAGACATGTGAAACTGTTCAGATCAGTACAAGTCTTCACTAGACATGTGAAACTGTTCAGATCAGTACAAGTCTTCATTAGACATGTTAAGCTGTTCAGATCAGTACAAGTCTTCACTAGACATGTGAAACTGTTCAGATCAGTACAAGACTTCACTAGGCATCTTTAACTCTTTAGATCAGTACAAGTCTTCACTAGACATGTTAAACTGTTCAGATGAGTACCAGTCTTCACTAGACATGTGAAACTGATCAGATCAGTACAAGTCTTCACTAGCCATGTTAATCTGTTTAGATCAGTACAAGTCTTCAATAGACATGCTAAGGTGTTCAGGTCAGTACAAGTCTTCAATAGACATGTCAAACTGTTCAGATCAGTACAAGTCTTCACTAGACATGTTAAATTGTTCAGGTCAGTACCAGTCTTCACTAGACATGTTAAGCTATTTAGGTCAGTATAAATCTTCATTAAATATGTTCAACTGTTCAGATTAGTACAAGTCTTCACTAGACATGTTAAGCTGTTCAGGTCAGTACCAGTCTTCACTAGACATGTTAAGCTGTTTAGGTCAGTGCAAGTCTTCATTTGACATATTAAACTGTTCAGGTCAATACCAGTCTTCACTAGACATGTTAAACTGTTCAGATCAATACAAGTCTTCATTAGACATCTTAACCTGTTCAGGTCAGTACAAGTCTGACTAGACATGTTAAACTGTTGAGGTCTGTTCAAGTCTTCACTAGCCATGTTAATCTGTTCAGGTCAGTACAAGTCTTCACTAGACATGTTAAACTGTTCAGGTCAATACAAGTCTTCACTAGACATGTTAAACTGTTCAGACCAATACAAGTCTTCATTAGACATGTTAAACTGTTCAGATCAATACAAGTCTTCATTAGACATGTTAAACTGTTCAGATCAGTACAAAACTTCACTAGGCATCTTTAACTCTTTAGATCAGTACAAGTATTCAAAAGACATGTCAAACTGTTCAGATGAGTACAAGTCTTCACTAGACATGTTAAACTGTTCAGGTTAGTACCAGTCTTCACTAGACATGTTAAGCTGTTTAGGTCAGTACAAATCTTCATTAAATATGTTCAACTGTTCAGATTAGTACAAGTCTTCACTAGACATGTTAAGCTGTTCAGGTCAGTACCAGTCTTCACTAGACATGTTAAACTGTTCAGGTCAGTACCAGTCTTCACTAGACATGTTAAGCTGTTTTGGTCAGTGCAAGTCTTCACTAGACATGTTAAACTGTTCTGGTCAGTACCAGTCTTCACTAGACATGTTAAGCTGTTTAGGTCAGTACAAATCTTCATTAAATATGTTCAACTGTTCAGATTAGTACAAGTCTTCACTAGACATGTTAAGCTGTTTGGTCAGTGCAAATCTTCATTAGACGTGTTAAACTGTTCAGGTCAATACCAGTCTTCACTAGACATGTTAAACTGTTCAGATCAATACAAGTCTTCATTAGACATCTTAACCTGTTCAGGTCAGTACAAGTCTGACTAGACATGTTAAACTGTTCAGGTCAGTACAAGTCTTCACTAGCCATGTTAATCTGTTCAGGTCAGTACAAGTCTTCACTAAACATGTTAAACTGTTCAGAAGAGTACAAGTCTTCACTAGACATGTTAAGCTGTTCAGATGAGTACAAGTCTTCACTAGATATGTTAAACTGTTATGGTCAGTACAAGTCTTCATTAGAAATGTTAAATTGTTCAGATGAGTACAAGTCTTCACTAGGCATGTTTCACACTTTAGATCAGTACAAATCTTCACTAGACATGTTAAACTGTTCAGATCAGTACAAGTCTTCACTAGATATGTTAAACTGTTCAGGTCAATACCAGTCTTCACTAGACATGTTAAACTGTTCAGATCAATACAAGTCTTCATTAGACATGTTAAACTGTTCAGGTCAGTACAAGTCTTCACTAGACATGTTAAACTGTTCAGATGAGTACAAGTCTTCACTAGACATGTTAAACTGTTCAGATGAGTACAAGTCTTCACTAGACATGTTAAACTGTTATGGTCAGTACAAGTCTTCATTAGAAATGTTAAATTGTTCAAATCAGTACAAGTCTTCACTAGGCATGTTTAACTCTTTAGATCAGTACAAATCTTCACTAGACATGTTAAGCTGTTCAGGTCAGAACAAGTCTTCAATGGACATGCTAAGCTGTCCAAGTCAGTACAAGTTTTCACTAGACATGTGAAACTGTTCAGATCAGTACATGTCTTCACTAGACATGTGAAACTGTTCAGATCAGTACAAGTCTTCACTAGACATGTTAAACTGTTCAGTTCAGTACAAGTCTTCACTAGACATGTTAAGCTGTTCATATCAGTACAAGTCTTCACTAGACATGTGAAACTGTTCAGATCAGTACAAGACTTCACTAGGCATCTTTAACTCTTTAGATCAGTACAAGTCTTCACTAGACATGTTAAACTGTTCAGATGAGTACAAGTCTTCACTAGACATGTGAAACTGATCAGATCAGTACAAGTCTTCACTAGACATGTTAAGCTGTTTAGGTCAGTACAAGTCTTCAATAGACATGCTAAGGTGTTCAGGTCAGTACAAGTCTTCAATAGACATGTCAAACTGTTCAGATCAGTACAAGTCTTCACTAGACATGTTAAACTGTTCAGGTCAGTACAAGTCTTCACTAGCCATGTTAATCTGTTTAGGTCAGTACAAGTCTTCAATAGACATGCTAAGGTGTTCAGGTCAGTACAAGTCTTCAATAGACATGTCAAACTGTTCAGATCAGTACAAGTCTTCACTAGACATGTTAAACTGTTCAGGTCAGTACCAGTCTTCACTAGACATGTTAAGCTATTTAGGTCAGTATAAATCTTCATTAAATATGTTCAACTGTTCAGATTAGTACAAGTCTTCACTAGACATGTTAAGCTGTTCAGGTCAGTTCCAGTCGTCACTAGACATGTTAAACTGTTCAGGTCAGTACCAGTCTTCACTAGACATGTTAAGCTGTTTAGGTCAGTGCAAGTCTTCATTTAACATGTTAAACTGTTCAGGTCAATACCAGTCTTCACTAGACATGTTAAACTGTTCAGATCAATACAAGTCTTCATTAGACATCTTAACCTGTTCAGGTCAGTACAAGTCTGACTAGACATGTTAAACTGTTGAGGTCAGTTCAAGTCTTCACTAGCCATGATAATCTGTTCAGGTCAGTACAAGTCTTCACTAGACATGTTAAACTGTTCAGGTCAATACAAGTCTTCACTAGACATGTTAAACTGTTCAGACCAATACAAATCTTCATTAGACATGTTAAACTGTTCAGATCAATACAAGTCTTCATTAGACATGTTAAACTGTTCAGATCAGTACAAAACTTCACTAGGCGTCTTTAACTCTTTAGATCAGTACCAGTCTTCACTAGACATGTTAATCTGTTTAGGTCAGTACAAGTCTTCAATAGACATGCTAAGGTGTTCAGGTCAGTACAAGTCTTCAAATGACATGTCAAACTGTTCAGATCAGTACAAGTCTTCACTAGACATGTTAAACTGTTCAGGTCAGTACCAGTCTTCACTAGACATGTTAAGCTGTTTAGGTCAGTACAAATCTTCATTAAATATGTTCAACTGTTCAGATTAGTACAAGTCTTCACTAGACATGTTAAGCTGTTCAGGTCAGTACCAGTCTTCACTAGACATGTTAAACTGTTCAGGTCAGTACCAGTCTTCACTAGACATGTTAAGCTGTTTAGGTCAGTGCAAGTCTTCATTAGACATGTTAAACTGTTCAGGTCAATACCAGTTTTCACTAGACATGTTAAACTGTTCAGATCAATACAATTCTTCATTAGACATCTTAACCTGTTCAGGTCAGTACAAGTCTGGCTAGACATGTTAAACTGTTCAGGTCAGTACAAGTCTTCACTAGCCATGTTAATCAGTTCAGGTCAGTACAAGTCTTCACTAAACATGTTAAACTGTTCAGATGAGTACAAGTCTTCACTAGACATGTTAAGCTGTTCAGATGAGTACAAGTCTTCACTAGATATGTTAAACTGTTATGGTCAGTACAAGTCTTCATTAGAAATGTTAAATTGTTCAGATGAGTACAAGTCTTCACTAGGCATGTTTCACTCTTTAGATCAGTACAAATCTTCACTAGACATGTTAAATTGTTCAGATCAGTACAAGTCTTCACTAGACATGTTAAACTGTTCAGGTCAATACCAGTCTTCACTAGACATGTTAAACTGTTCAGATCAATACAAGTCTTCATTAGACATGTTAAACTGTTCAGGTCAGTACAAGTCTTCACTAGACATGTTAAACTGTTCAGATGAGTACAAGTCTTCACTAGACATGTTAAACTGTTCAGATGAGTACAAGTCTTCACTAGACATGTTAAACTGTTATGGTCAGTACAAGTCTTCATTAGAAATGTTAAATTGTTCAGATCAGTACAAGTCTTCACTAGCCATGTTAAACTGTTTAGGTCAGTACAAGTCTTCACTAGATATGTTAAATTGTACAGATCAGTACAAGTCTTCACTAGGCATGTTTAACTCTTTAGATCAGTACAAATCTTCACTAGGCATGTTCAACTGTTCAGATCAGTACAAGTCTTCACTAGACATGTTAAGCTGTTCAGGTCAGAACAAGTCTTCAATGGACATGCTAAGCTGTCCAGGTCAGTACAAGTTTTCACTAGACATGTGAAACTGTTCAGATCAGTACATGTCTTCACTAGACATGTGAAACTGTTCAGATCAGTACAAGTCTTCACTAGACATGTTAAACTGTTCAGTTCAGTACAAGTCTTCACTAGACATGTTAAGCTGTTCAGATCAGTACAAGTCTTCACTAGACATGTGAAACTGTTCAGATCAGTACAAGACTTCACTAGGCATGTTTAACTCTTTAGATCAGTACAAGTCTTCACTAGACATGTTAAACTGTTCAGGTCAGTACAAGTCTTCACTAGCCATGTTAATCTGTTTAGGGCAGTACAAGTCTTCAATAGACATGCTAAGGTGTTCAGGTTAGTACAAGTCTTCAATAGACATGTCAAACTGTTCAGATCAGTACAAGTCTTCACTAGACATGTTAAACTGTTCAGGTCAGTACCAGTCTTCACTAGACATGTTAAGCTGTTTAGGTCAGTACAAATCTTCATTAAATATGTTCAACTGTTCAGATTAGTACAAGTCTTCACTAGACATGTTAAGCTGTTTTGGTCAGTGCAAATCTTCATTAGACGTGTTAAACTGTTCAGGTCAATACCAGTCTTCACTAGACATGTTAAACTGTTCAGATCAATACAAGTCTTCATTAGACATCTTAACCTGTTCAGGTCAGTACAAGTCTGACTAGACATGTTAAACTGTTTAGGTCAGTACAAGTCTTCACTAGCCATGTTAATCTGTTCAGGTCAGTACAAATCTTCACTAGACATGTTAAGCTGTTCAGATGAGTACAAGTCTTCACTAGATATGTTAAACTGTTATGGTCAGTACAAGTCTTCGTTAGAAATGTTAAATTGTTCAGATCAATACAAGTCTTCATTAGACATGTTAAACTGTTCAGATCAGTACAAAACTTCACTAGGCATCTTTAACTCTTTAGATCAGTACAAGTCTTCACTAGACATGTTAATCTGTTTAGGTCAGTACAAGTCTTCAATAGACATGCTAAGGTGTTCAGGTCAGTACAAGTCTTCCAAAGACATGTCAAACTGTTCAGATGAGTACAAGTCTTCACTAGACATGTTAAACTGTTCAGGTCAGTACCAGTCTTCACTAGACATGTTAAGCTGTTTAGGTCAGTACAAATCTTCATTAAATATGTTCAACTGTTCAGATTAGTACAAGTCTTCACTAGACATGTTAAGCTGTTCAGGTCAGTACCAGTCTTCACTAGACATGTTAAACTGTTCAGGTCAGTACCAGTCTTCACTAGACATGTTAAGCTGTTTAGGTCAGTGCAAGTCTTCATTAGACATGTTAAACTGTTCAGGTCAATACCAGTCTTCACTAGACATGTTAAACTGTTCAGATCAATACAATTCTTCATTAGACATCTTAACCTGTTCAGGTCAGTACAAGTCTGGCTAGACATGTTAAACTGTTCAGGTCAGTACAAGTCTTCACTAGCCATGTTAATCTGTTCAGGTCAGTACAAGTCTTCACTAAACATGTTAAACTGTTCAAATGAGTACAAGTCTTCACTAGACATGTTAAGCTGTTCAGATGAGTACAAGTCTTCACTAGATATGTTAAACTGTTATGGTCAGTACAAGTCTTCATTAGAAATGTTAAATTGTTCAGATGAGTACAAGTCTTCACTAGGTATGTTTCACTCTTTAGATCAGTACAAATCTTCACTACACATGTTAAACTGTTCAGATCAGTACAAGTCTTCACTAGACATGTTAAACTGTTCAGGTCAATACCAGTCTTCACTAGACATGTGAAACTGTTCAGATCAGTACAAGTCTTCACTAGACATGTTAAACTGTTCAGTTCAGTACAAGTCTTCACTAGACATGTTAAGCTGTTCAGATCAGTACAAGTCTTCACTAGACATGTGAAACTGTTCAGATCAGTACAAGACTTCACTAGGCATGTTTAACTCTTTAGATCAGTACAAGTCTTCACTAGACATGTTAAACTGTTCAGGTCAGTACAAGTCTTCACTAGCCATGTTAATCTGTTTAGGGCAGTACAAGTCTTCAATAGACATGCTAAGGTGTTCAGGTTAGTACAAGTCTTCAATAGACATGTCAAACTGTTCAGATCAGTACAAGTCTTCACTAGACATGTTAAACTGTTCAGGTCAGTACCAGTCTTCACTAGACATGTTAAGCTGTTTAGGTCAGTACAAATCTTCATTAAATATGTTCAACTGTTCAGATTAGTACAAGTCTTCACTAGACATGTTAAGCTGTTTTGGTCAGTGCAAATCTTCATTAGACGTGTTAAACTGTTCAGGTCAATACCAGTCTTCACTAGACATGTTAAACTGTTCAGATCAATACAAGTCTTCATTAGACATCTTAACCTGTTCAGGTCAGTACAAGTCTGACTAGACATGTTAAACTGTTCAGGTCAGTACAAGTCTTCACTAGCCATGTTAATATGTTCAGGTCAGTACAAATCTTCACTAGACATGTTAAGCTGTTCAGATGAGTACAAGTCTTCTCTAGATATGTTAAACTGTTATGGTCAGTACAAGTCTTCATTAGAAATGTTAAATTGTTCAGATCAATACAAGTCTTCATTAGACATGTTAAACTGTTCAGATCAGTACAAAACTTCACTAGGCATCTTTAACTCTTTAGATCAGTACAAGTCTTCACTAGACATGTTAATCTGTTTAGGTCAGTACAAGTCTTCAATAGACATGCTAAGGTGTTCAGGTCAGTACAAGTCTTCAAAAGACATGTCAAACTGTTCAGATCAGTACAAGTCTTCACTAGACATGTTAAACTGTTCAGGTCAGTACCAGTCTTCACTAGACATGTTAAGCTGTTTAGGTCAGTACAAATCTTTATTAAATATGTTCAACTGTTCAGATTAGTACAAGTCTTCACTAGACATGTTAAGCTGTTCAGGTCAGTACCAGTCTTCACTAGACATGTTAAACTGTTCAGGTCAGTACCAGTCTTCACTAGACATGTTAAACTGTTCAGATCAATACAATTCTTCATTAGACATCTTAACCTGTTCAGGTCAGTACAAGTCTGGCTAGACATGTTAAACTGTTCAGGTCAGTACAAGTCTTCACTAGCCATGTTAATCTGTTCAGGTCAGTACAAGTCTTCACTTAACATGTTAAACTGTTCAAATGAGTACAAGTCTTCACTAGACATGTTAAGCTGTTCAGATGAGTACAAGTCTTCACTAGATATGTTAAACTGTACAGATCAGTACAAGTCTTCACTAGGCATGTTTAACTCTTTAGATCAGTACAAATCTTCACTAGGCATGTTGAACTGTTCAGATCAGTACAAGTCTTCACTAGACATGTTAAGCTGTTCAGGTCAGAACAAGTCTTCAATGGACATGCTAAGCTGTCCAGGTCAGTACAAGTCTTCACTAGACATGTGAAACTGTTCAGATCAGTACAAGACTTCACTAGGCATGTTTAACTCTTTAGATCAGTACAAGTCTTCACTAGACATGTTAAACTGTTCAGGTCAGTACAAGTCTTCACTAGCCATGTTAATCTGTTTAGGGCAGTACAAGTCTTCAATAGACATGCTAAGGTGTTCAGGTTAGTACAAGTCTTCAATAGACATGTCAAACTGTTCAGATCAGTACAAGTCTTCACTAGACATGTTAAACTGTTCAGGTCAGTACCAGTCTTCACTAGACATGTTAAGCTGTTTAGGTCAGTACAAATCTTCATTAAATATGTTCAACTGTTCAGATTAGTACAAGTCTTCACTAGACATGTTAAGCTGTTTTGGTCAGTGCAAATCTTCATTAGACGTGTTAAACTGTTCAGGTCAATACCAGTCTTCACTAGACATGTTAAACTGTTCAGATCAATACAAGTCTTCATTAGACATCTTAACCTGTTCAGGTCAGTACAAGTCTGACTAGACATGTTAAACTGTTCAGGTCAGTACAAATCTTCACTAGACATGTTAAGCTGTTCAGATGAGTACAAGTCTTCACTAGATATGTTAAACTGTTATGGTCAGTACAAGTCTTCATTAGAAATGTTAAATTGTTCAGATCAGTACAAGTCTTCACTAGGCATATTTAACTCTTTAGATCAGTACAAATATTCACTAGACATGTTAAACTGTTCAGATCAGTACAAGTCTTCACTAGACATGTTAAACTGTTCAGGTCAGTACCAGTCTTCACTAGACATGTTAAGCTGTTTAAGGTCAGTACAAGTCTTCACTAGACATGTTAAACTGTTCAGATGAGTACAAGTCTTCACTAGACATGTTAAGCTGTTCAGATGAGAACAAGTCTTCACTAGACATGTTAAACTGTTATGGTCAGTACAAGTCTTCATTAGAAATGCTAAATTGTTCAGATCTGTATAAGTCTTCACTAGACATGTTAACCTGTTCTGATCAGTACAAGTCTTCACTAGACATGTTAAGCTGTTCAGATTAGTACAAGTCTTCACTAGACATGCTAAGCTGTTCAGATCAGTACAAATCTTCACTAGATATGTTAAGCTGTTCAGGTCAGTACTAGTCTTCAATAGCCATGTTAAACTGTTCAGGTCAGTACAAGTCTTCACTAGACATGTTAAGCTGTTCAGATCAGTACAAGTCTTCACTAGCCATGTTAAACTGTTCAGGTCAGTACAAGTCTTCACTAGACATGCTAAGCTGGTCAGGTCAGTACCAGTCTTCACTAGACATGTTAAGCTGTTTAGGTCAGTACAAATCTTCATTAAATATGTTCAACTGTTCAGATTAGTACAAGTCTTCACTAGACATGTTAAGCTGTTCAGGTCAGTACCAGTCTTCACTAGACATGTTAAACTGTTCAGGTCAGTACCAGTCTTCACTAGACATGTTAAGCTGTTTTGGTCAGTGCAAGTCTTCACTAGACATGTTAAACTGTTCTGGTCAGTACCAGTCTTCACTAGACATGTTAAGCTGTTTAGGTCAGTACAAATCTTCATTAAATATGTTCAACTGTTCAGATTAGTACAAGTCTTCACTAGACATGTTAAGCTGTTTGGTCAGTGCAAATCTTCATTAGACGTGTTAAACTGTTCAGGTCAATACCAGTCTTCACTAGACATGTTAAACTGTTCAGATCAATACAAGTCTTCATTAGACATCTTAACCTGTTCAGGTCAGTACAAGTCTGACTAGACATGTTAAACTGTTCAGGTCAGTACAAGTCTTCACTAGCCATGTTAATCTGTTCAGGTCAGTACAAATCTTCACTAGACATGTTAAGCTGTTCAGATGAGTACAAGTCTTCACTGGATATGTTAAACTGTTATGGTCAGTACAAGTCTTCATTAGAAATGTTAAATTGTTCAGATCAGTACAAGTCTTCACTAGGCATATTTAACTCTTTAGATCAGTACAAATCTTCACTAGACATGTTAAACTGTTCAGATCAGTACAAGTCTTCACTAGACATGTTAAACTGTCCAGATCAGTACCAGTCTTCACTAGACATGTTAAGCTGTTTAAGGTCAGTACAAGTCTTCACTAAACATGTTAAACTGTTCAGATGTGTACAAGTCTTCACTAGACATGTTAAGCTGTTCAGATGACAACAAGTCTTCACTAGACATGTTAAACTGTTATGGTCAGTACAAGTCTTCATTAGAAATGCTAAATTGTTCAGATCTGTATAAGTCTTCACTAGACATGTTAAGCTGTTCTGATCAGTACAAGTCTTCACTAGACATGTTAAACTGTTCAGATTAGTACAAGTCTTCACTAGACATGCTAAGCTGTTCAGATCAGTACAAATCTTCACTAGATATGTTAAGCTGTTCAGGTCAGTACTAGTCTTCAATAACCATGTTAAACTGTTCAGGTCAGTACAAGTCTTCACTAGACATGTTAAGCTGTTCAGATCAGTACAAGTCTTCACTAGCCATGTTAAACTGTTCAGGTCAGTACAAGTCTTCAATAGACATGCTAAGCTGTTCAGGTCAGTACAAGTCTTCACTACACATGTTAAGCTGTTCAGATCAGTACAAGTCTTCACTAGCCATGTTGAGCTGTTCAGGTCAGTAAAAGTCTTCACTAGACATGGTAAGCTGTTTAGGTCGGTACAAGTCTTCACTAGACATGTTAAGCTGTTCAGATCAGTACAAGTCTTCACTAGACATGCTAAGCTGTTCAGATCAGTACAAGTCTTCACTAGACATGCTAAGCTGTTCAGATCAGTACAAGTCTTCACTAGACATGCTATGCTGTTCAGGTCAGTACAAGTCTTCACTAGACATGCTAAGCTGATCAGATCAGTACAAGTCCTCACTAGACATGTTAAACTGTTCAGGTCAGTACAAGTCTTCATTAGCCATGTTAAACTGTTCAGATCAGTACAAGTCTTCACTAGACATGTTAAACTGTTAAGGTCAGTACAAGTCTTCACTAGACATGTTAAAATTTTCAGGTCAGTACAAGTCTCACTAGACATGTTAAGCTGTAAACATCAGTACAAGTCTTCACTAAACATGTTAATCTGTTCGGATCAGTACAAGTCTTCACTAGACATGTTAATCTGTTCAGATCAGTACAAGTCTTCACTAGACATATTTAACTCTTTAGATCAGTACAAATCTTCACTAGACATGTTAAACTGTTCAGATCAGTACAAGTCTTCACTAGACATGTTAAACTGTCCAGGTCAGTACCAGTCTTCACTAGACATGTTAAGCTGTTTAAGGTCAGTACAAGTCTTCACTAGACATGTTAAACTGTTCAGATGAGTACAAGTCTTCACTAGACATGTTAAGCTGTTCAGATGAGAACAAGTCTTCACTAGACATGTTAAACTGTTATGGTCAGTACAAGTCTTCATTAGAAATGCTAAATTGTTCAGATCTGTATAAGTCTTCACTAGACATGTTAAGCTGTTCTGATCAGTACAAGTCTTCACTAGACATGTTAAACTGTTCAGATTAGTACAAGTCTTCACTAGACATGCTAAGCTGTTCAGATCAGTACAAATCTTCACTAGATATGTTAAGCTGTTCAGGTCAGTACTAGTCTTCAATAGCCATGTTAAACTGTTCAGGTCAGTACAAGTCTTCACTAGACATGTTAAGCTGTTCAGATCAGTACAAGTCTTCACTAGCCATGTTAAACTGTTCAGGTCAGTACAAGTCTTCAATAGACATGCTAAGCTGTTCAGATCAGTACAAGTCTTCACTAGACATGTTAAGCTGTTCAGATCAGTACAAGTCTTAACTAGCCATGTTGAGCTGTGCAGGTCAGTACAAGTCTTCACTAGACATGTTAAGCTGTTCAGATCAGTACAAGTCTTCACTAGACATGCTAAGCTGTTCAGATCAGTACAAGTCTTCACTAGACATGCTAAGCTGTTCAGATCAGTACAAGTCCTCACTAGACATGTTAAACTGTTCAGGTCAGTACAAGTCTTCATTAGCCATGTTAAACTGTTCAGATCAGTACAAGTCTTCACTAGACATGTTAAACTGTTAAGGTCAGTACAAGTCTTCACTAGACATGTTAATATTTTCAGGTCAATGAAAGTCTTCACTAGACATGTTAATCTATTTGGATCAGTACAAGTCTTCACTAGACATGTTAAACTGTTCAGGTCAGTACAAGTCTCACTAGACATGTTAAGCTGTAAAGATCAGTACAAGTCTTCACTAGACATGTTAATCTGTTCGGATCAGTACAAGTCTTCACTAGACATGTTAAACTGTTCAGATCAGTACAAATCTTCACTAGACATGTTAAACTGTTCATGTCAGTACAGATCTTCACTAAACATGTTAATCTGTTCAGATCAGTACAAGTCTTCACTAGACATGTTAAACTGTTCAGGTCAGTACAAATCTTCACTAGACATGTTAATCTGTTCGGATCAGTACAAGTCTTCACTAGACATGTTAAACTGTTCAGATCAGTACAAATCTTCACTAGACATGTTAAACTGTTCGGATCAGTACAAGTCTTCACTAGACATGTTAAACTGTTCAGATCAGTACACATCTTCACTAGACATGTTAAACTGTTCGGATCAGTACAAGTCTTCACTAGACATGTTTAACTGTTCAGATCAGTACAAGTCTTCACTAGACATGTTAAGCTGTTCAGATCAGTACAAATCTTCACTAGACATGTTAAACTGTTCGGATCAGTACAAGTCTTCACTAGACATGTTAAACTGTTCGGATCAGTACAAGTCTTCACTAGACATGTTTAACTGTTCAGATCAGTACAAGTCTTCACTAGACATGTTAAGCTGTTCAGATCAGTACAAATCTTCACTAGACATGTTAATCTGTTCAGATGAGTACAAGTCTTCACTAGGCATGTTAAACTGTTCGGATCAGTAGAAGTCTTCACTAGAAATGTTAAACTGTTCAGATCAGTACAAGTCTTTACTAGACATGTTAAACTGTTCGGATCAGTAGAAGTCTTCACTAGACATGTTAAACTGTTCAGATCAGTACAAGTCTTCACTAGACATGTTAAACTGTTCAGATCAATACAAGTCTTCACTGGGCCTGTTAAACTGTTCGGATCAGTACAAGTTTTCACTAGACATGTTAAGCTGTTCAGATCAGTACAAATCTTCACCAGACATGATAAACTGTTGAGATGAGTACAAGTCTTCACTAGACATGTTAAACTGTACAGATCAGTACAAGTCTTCATAGACATGTTAAACTGTTCAGATCAGTACAAGTCTTCACTAGACATGTTAAATTGTTCAGATCAGTACAAGTCTTCACTAGACATGTTGAGCTGTTCGGATCAGTACAAGTCTTCACTAGACATGTTAAACTGTTCAGATCAGTACAAGTCTTCACTAGACATGTTAATCTGTTTGGATTAGTATGTTAAACTATTTAGATCGGTAGAAATCTTCACTAGCCATGTTAAACTGTTCAGATCAGTACAAGTCTTCATTAGACATGTTAAATTGTTCAGGTCAGTACAAGTCTTCACTAGACATGTTAAGCTATTCAGATCAGTACAAGTCTTACTAGACATGTTAAACTGTTCAAGTCAGTATAAGTCTTCACTAGACATGTTAAACTTTTCAGATCAGTACAAGTTTTAACTAGACATGTTAAACTGTTCAGGTCAGTACAAGTCTTCACTAGACATGTTAAGCTGTTCAGATAAGAACAAGTCTTCACTAGACATGTTAAGCTGTTCAGATCAGTACAAGTCTTCACTAGACATGTTAAACTGTTCAGATCAGTACAAATCTTCACTAGACATGTTAAACTGTTCGGATGATTACAAGTCTTCACTAGACATGTTAATCTGTTCAGATCAGTACAAGTCTTCACTAGACATGTTAATCTGTTCGGATCAGTATAAGTCTTCACTAGACATGTTAAACTATTTAGATCAGTACAAGTCTTCACTAGACAAGTTAAACTGTTCAGGTCAGTACAAGTCTTCACAAGACATGTTACGCTGTTCAGATCAGTACAAATCTTCACTAGACATGTTAAGCTGTTCGGATCAGTACAAGTCTTCACTAGGCATGTTAAACTGTTTAGATCAGTACAAATCTTCACTCGACATGTTAAACTGTTCAGATCAGTACAAGTCTTCACTAGACATGATAATCTGTTCAGATGAGTACAAGTCTTCACTAGACATGTTAAACTGTTCGGATCAGTAGAAGTCTTCACTAGAAATGTTAAACTGTTCAGATCAGTACAAGTCTTTACTAGACATGTTAAGCTGTTCGGATCAGTAGAAGTCTTCACTAGACATGTTAAACTGTTCAGATAAGTACAAGTCTTCACTAGACATGTTAAACTGTTCAGATCAGTACAAGTCTTCACTGGGCATGTTAAACTGTTCAGATCAGTACAAGTTTTCACTAGACATGTTAAGCTGTTCAGATCAGTACAAGTCTGCACTAGACATGTTAAACTGTTGAGATGAGTACAAGTCTTCACTAGACATGTTAAACTGTTCAGATCAGTACAAGTCTTCCTAGACATGTTAAACTGTTCAGATCAGTACAAGTCTTCACTAGACATGTTAAATTGTTCAGATCAGTACAAGTCTTCACTAGACATGTTGAGCTGTTCGGATCAGTACAAGTCTTCACTAAACATGTTAAACTGTTCAGATCAGTACAAGTCTTCACTAGACATGTTAATCTGTTTGGATTAGTACAAGTCTTCACTAGACATGTTAAACTATTTAGATCAGTACAAATCTTCACTAGCCATGTTAAACTGTTCAAATCAGTACAAGTCTTCATTAGACATGTTAAATTGTTCAGGTCAGTACAAGTCTTCACTAGACATGTTAAGTTATTCAGATCAGTACAAGTCTTACTAGACATGTTAAGCTGTTCAGGTCAGTACAAGTCTTCACTAGACATGTTAAGCTGTTCAGATAAGTACAAGTCCTCACTAGACATGTTAAGCTGTTCGGATCAGTACAAGTCTTCACTAGACATGTTAAGCTGTTCAGATCAGTACAAGTCTTCACTAAACATGTTAAGCTGTTCAGATAAGTACAAGTCTTCACTAGGGGAAATGATAGAATGTTGCATAGCGCTAGTTAAAACAAAGCGGAAATACTTAATGCACAGTTCAAATCAGCATATTCACAGGAAGACCTATCCAATTCACCTGACGTCGGGAGAAATACCATCCCAAAACTTCCAGAAATCAGATTTATGGAAAAAGGCGTCTTAAAACTATTACAGAACTTGAAAGTTCACAAAGCAGCTGGACCAGACACCAGCTCACCAAGATTACTAAATAGCTTAGCCAGTGTGATCACACCAGCTATTACAGGGATATTCCAGACATCAGTTGACGAGGGGACTGTCCCCAAGGACTGAAGGAAAGCTTACATTGTTACTATTTTTAAAAAAGGTGACAAGTCGAAACCAGCAAATTACAGACCGGTTTCACTTACAGCAATCTGCAATAAAATTCTTCCGCATATTATCCACAGTAACATCATGAACCATCTTTCACAAAACAACTTATTATCGAGCAACCAACATGGATTTAGAGCTCGTCGATCTTGTGAAACCCAACTCATAACAACTGTACAAGAGCTAGCAAAGAACATGTCTAGTGGAAAACAGATAGATGCCATCCTCCTTGACTTTTCGAAAGCCTTTGACAAGGTTCCACATAGACGACTACTAATGAAACTTGACCACTATGGCATTCGTGGTACAACACTGAAATGGATACAAGATTTCCTTATAGGACGTACTCAACGGGTGCTACTAGATGGCACACACTCTTCCACCTGTGATGTAGACTCTGGGGTACCCCAGGGCACGGTACTCGGACCACTGTCATTCCTCATATTCAGCAATGACTTGCCCGAATATGTCACATCAAATGCACGACTATTCGCTGATGATTGCGTCCTCTATCGTGTGATTAACAACAACAATGACCAGCATCAATTACAAAACGACCTACAACAACTAGAAATATGGGAAACAAATGGCAGATGCAGTTCAATGCAGATAAATGTTTCACCATCCACTTAACTAAAAAGAGGAAAACTGCTGAATTTAACTACACTCTACACAACCACATACTAGAGGTTACCAAAGACAGCAAATACATTGGAGTTACATTCAGCTCAGACTTATGTTGGACTAGCCACATTAACAACATATCAGCAAAAGCCAACTGCACCATCGGTTTCCTAAGGCGCATTATACATTCCTTCCCAAAAGAAGTGAAAGCAGCCGCATACACAACTTTGGTACGACCATCTGTTGAATATGCAAGCTCAGTATGGGACCCTTATACCCGGAACAACATACACCAACTAGAGGCAATACAAAGGAGAGCTGCAAGATTTGTATAAAACAACTTTTATGATGGAGAACCTGATCTTCAGGTTACAGTGGGAGTCACTAGAACAACGAAGAGCCAAAGCAAGAGCAACATTCATGTACAAAATAGTTAACAACTTAGTTGATGTCCATGCGGAACACATTCTCACACCATCAGACAACAGAACCAGAGGTAATGCAGCCTACAGAACACTGTATACAACTGCTGATGTATATCAATATTCTTTCTTCCCGCGTACCATCATCACCTGGAACACCATACCACCAACTCTACGTCAAGTCAACACCATTGACCAGTTCCAGGCAGGGTTAGGGTCCATCACCCTACCAGTGCTATCCCAGAGGTAAATACATTCATTCCGTTTTTAACTGTATATATACGATTTGCTTTTAACTGTACAGAAGGGACATGCGCGGAGAGTCAACACTCAATATAGAATATTCTCCTGACGGGAAGAAGAAGAAGAAGACATGGTAAGCTGTTCAGATAAGTACAAGTCTTCACTAAACATGTTAAGCTGTTCAGGTCAGTACAAGTCTTCACTAGACATGTTAAGCTGTTCAGATCAGTACAAGTCTTCACTAGAAATGTTAACCTGTTCATGTCAGTACAAGTCTTCACTAAACATCAGGACTCCAAATTAATGCTAGCAAGCAGGCAAATTGCTAGTTGAAATTTCGATTTGCCTTTATTTTGCTAGTGATTAAAATTAGAACTAGCAGAATATTGCTAGTTGTAAAAAAGTATGTGTTCAGAATTGTATCTGAACTATGACAAACCCAAGTATACACATTGACACCATGTAAAACCCAGAGAGAAGGACGATATATTTATGTCTTGTCCAGAGAAATACGAACAACCATACTGGTTCCCGATTTGTAAAATAACATCTGGTTGCAGATTTTATAGTTGGAGTTACCAGTCGCAATGTGAAAGCGAAAATTTTTTGATACAACCACAGGGGCTTGTTACGATTTTTTTTATCCCTCGACTACTCTACTACTACTACTGGTCGATTATTTTTAGGGTCAGGTTTGAAAATCAATACATTCTTTGCAATCCTGACCCTAAAAATAACCAACTGGTAACTAATCAAATCCCACGTAGGAATTCGGCCTCGTACTGACATGTCAACATGATGGAAGGTAGTCCTACAGACTGCAAATTCTGTGAAGCATTGCTTTAAAGTTGCAGATAGGTAACGATGATGACAAAATTGAATCGAAATATCAAAAATATATTTATTAAGCTTCAAATGGGTACCAATATTATGGCGAATCAGGTCAAGACACCAATACAAAACTATTTTGAAAAAGTGTTGTATGAAAATTTGACATTTGAGATTCCTCCCTTGTGGTTTTTTAGAGTAGTTGAGGGATAAAAAAAATCGTACCAAGCCCCTGTGATACGACGTTGCAAAAATTTTAATTCTTTAGTCAAGATTTATAAAAGTGTGTCTGCGATTCAGAAGAAATAAGCGTAAAAATCATTGTTTAACAGATGCTACACTATAAATGCTAGGTGTCTGCTTGCAAGATGGTATCTGGTCCATTTGCCCTGATAATTAAAAAGTATTTTAATGAACATAAAGCATATTTTATTTTAAATTGTTAAGAAGAATATACAAACAAACAAACAAACAAACATACACCAAGACATGTAGATATTTTATTTGTTATTGTTAAAAATCACATCCATTTTGATCATGTGTTCATCACTGGCATAAATGGAGATAAATTGATATGTAGGGTAAACATGGGTAAATTTGGACTATGGGAAATTTTGGACGTTATTTTTCAATCGTGATTTAAATTATTAAATAATTAGAATGATGGCTATCACAATTCAAATCCATAAACAGAAATGAAAATGCATTATTGCCGGTCTTTTGTTTTCGGTATTTGTTTGTTGGTGTGGATGTTATCACGTGATAAGTTTCATCAACTTCCTGAAAGACATCCTTGACCTCAAAGTTTGAGTTAGTTTGGCGGTAAAGTTTGAACTGACATTAGGCATAAAAGACTGTGTATGAGGTATATATGTGTGAGCTTATAACCATTTTTGTTGCACTTTTATTTGAGGAATGTTCAAAAGTATATATTTAGAATAAGAAATAATATTTTTGTTCTCTATTTTCATAGTATTTTGCAAAAGTTTGTCTGTCTGTATTTCCCCATACGATTTTTATTTGACCTGGGGAAAAACGGACAGAATAAAAAAAGTGATTGGAAATGTTTCTTATCCCAAAACGATTTAATTTTGTATGATTCTGTCATTTTAGCTCGACTTTTCGAAGAAAAAAAGTTGAGCTATTGTCGTCACGTCAGCGTCAGCGTCTGGGTTGGTTAAGTTTTCGGTTAAGTTTTTTGTCAGAGTCCATTTCTCAAAAACTATCAAGGGTATCCATTTGAAACTTGGAATACTTGTTCACTATCAAAAGAGGAACCAATTACAACAAGGCAGATGACCCTGTGATTTGTATATCCAGAGTTATCTGCCCTTGTTTCAACATAGTACATAGAAATTAGGATATTTTTTTAGTATAATTAAAATTTCTCAATAACTATCAAAGCTATTAACTTGAAACTCAATACACTTGTTGAAAGTGTTGACCCCAATCTGTTGACAAGAGAAGATAACTCCATCCAGCATTTTATTTGAGTTATTCCCCCTTTTTGACTTAGAATTTCTTCAAAAAATACAATTTCTCAATAATTATGATAGGCATTGAAATGAAACTCAACATACCTGTTCACTATCCAATGGGGAACCCATTACAAACAAAGCAGGTGACCCTGTGATTTGTATATCCAGAGTTATCTGCTCTTGTTTTGGCATAGTACATAGAAATTTGGGATATTGTTTTAGTATAATTTAAAGTTCTCAATAACTATCAAAGCTATTAACTTGAAACTCAATACACTTGTAGACAGTATTGACCCCGTTCTGTTGACAAGAGAAGAAAACTCTATCCAGCATTTTATTTGAGTTATTTCCCTTTTTTTACTTGCATTTTTTTTCTAAGAATACAATTTTCTCAAATATAAACTGTGATAGGCATTAAAATGAAACCCAACATACCTGTTCACTATCAAAAGGGGGAACACATTACAGAAGGGTGACCCTCCACTCCCAACATATAACCCCCTCCCTCTGCCCCCTTCCCCAAAATTTTTATTTCATATGCACTAAAATAGTGTTACAAGAAAAGATTATACCCCTCTGATTATATTTACCAATCTTGCAATCATATTTGCTTATATGACCATCATAGTTAGAAGTATGTGTAACTTTGTAAATTGCTTGCAGTTTAATATCAGATAGGAAAAAGTCGAGCGTCCAGCACTCGTGGGCGGTGCTCTTGTTATATTCATTGTCATGCTATTCAAGTACACTCAATTATTGGTAGGCTTACCGGTGTCATACTCGGGACAGTGTCCGTGTGTAGGGGTGCGTATTAAAAAGGGGGATGTGATTATATAAATATAACATGAATTTAAATTAATGTCCATGTTACTTGATGCGAAAATTCATGTTCATCATACTTAATTTTGGTTGGAATAAATTTAAATATATGTTACGATCAGAAAATCTATATAGGTCTTGTGCTCGACGGAAATTACAGAAACAAAACCGAAAAACTTCAGCATTGTTAGCTCACCTTGCCAAAGGCAATGTGAGTTTTTGCCATCACTTGTTGTCCGTTGCCTGTCATCCGTTAACTTTTCACATTTTAGTCTTCTCCTCTGAAATCCCTCAGCCGCCACAGGCAATTCTTGTTTCTGATTGGCCGATTTTTTTAAATCTTCTCCTCTGAAACTGCTTGGCCAAATGAACCGAAACTTGGTAGGAAGCATCTATGGAAAGTCCTCTATAAAGATTGCTCATTTCGTCCCGATCCGTTAACAAACATGGCCGCCACAGGCCATTCTTGTTTCTGATTGGTTGATTTCTAAAAAAATCTTCTCCTCTGAAACCACTTTCCCAAATGAACTGAAATTTGGTAGGAAGCATCTATGGAAGGTCCTCTATAAAGACTGCTCATTTCGTCCCGATCCATTAACAAACATGGCCGCCACAGGCAATTCTTGTTTCTGATAGGCCGATTTAAAAAAATCTTCTCCTCTGAAACCGCTTGTCCAAATGAACCGAAACTTGGTAGGAAGCATCTATGGAAGGTCCTCTTTTAAGATTGCTCATTTTGTCCCGATTAGCTAACAAACCTGGCCACCACAGGCAATTCTTGTTTCAGGTTGGTTGATTTCTAAAATATGTTCTGTTAAAAGAAAGATAACTCTTGTTTAAATATAGATATCTGTATTCCAAATACATTTATCTCTATACAGATTTTTAAAAATCTTCTCCTCTGAAACCGCTTCTCCAAATGAACCGAAACTTGGCAGGAAGTATCTATGGGCGGTCCTCTATAAAGAGTGCTAATTTCGTCGCGATTCATATACAAACATGACCACCACAGGCAATTATTGTTTCTGATTGGTCGATTTCTAAAAATCTTTTCCTCTGAAACCGCTAGGCCAAATGATCCGAAATGTGGTAGAAAGCATCTATGGAAGGTCCTCTATGGGAATTGCTCATTCCGTTTTGATCCATTAACAAACATGGCCATCATAGACAATTCTTGTTTCTGATTGGTCGATTTCTAAAAATCTTCTCCTCTGAAACCGCTTGACCAATTGATCTGAAACCTGGTAGGAAGCATCTATGGAAGGTCCTCTATGGGAATTGCTCATTCCGTTTTGATCCATTAACAAACATGGCCACCACAGCAATTCTTGTTTCTGATTGGCTGATTTTTTAGATTCTTCTCCTCTGAAACCATTTGGCCAATTGAACCGAAACTTGATAGGAAGCATCTATGGAAAGTCCTCTGTTTACTATTGCTCATTTCGTCCTGATCCAATGCGTATTAGATAAAACGCATAAGCTGAAATGTGCATTATAATTTGCTGACATGTGAACCCAACGAGCATTTTCGATGCATATTCGATACACATCAATTGTACGTGTGAACCCAGCATTAATTAATTCAAAACATAAAGGCCCTATATGTAACAGTCTCCAGTTCCGTAAAGCTTACCTATTTCTCACTTTATAGTGGTTTTTTTCATCTCTGTTTTTAATTTGTTGTCAATCGAACAGTTTGTCATTTTAGGATGAAGATGCTTATAATTAGCCATCTCTGGTGTGTTGGTATGCAACTCTCAGTCGGTGCAGGGTATAAATTACAAAGAGAACCCTAAAGATCCTAATGCTGTGTGTGTGTTAGATGGTCCGCACAAAAAGGCTTACTTAAAAAGGGAAAATGCCTTTATCGTTAGTAAGCTGATGACTGGGATTATCAAACTACTGGTTACTTAAACCAAAAGAAGACCCCGTTGTCAGGAACCCTCAGACTGGGCCTCAGCAGAGGTGCTCAATAGGCTGTAAAACTTCAGCATCAGTTGCAAAATTGGATGAAGTTGCTTCATATTTATCTAAAGTTGGAATCATTTTTTAACTAAAAGACCGTTAATATTTTCTCTAAAGTACACTAAAAGTTTATAATTTCACTATCATACAGTTCAATATATTTTTAAAAAACTTTAAAAAAGAAAATACAAAGTACAATATTTCTGTTACATTTTATCAATAAGTTCACTGCATGGGTACCCTTCATTTCTATGGATTAGTAAGTTGGTCAGAAACTTTTATTGCTAACTTTTTTAGCTCACCTGGCCTTCAGGCCACGTGAGCTATTGTCATCACTTTTCGTCCGTCGTCTGTCGTCCGTCCGTCAACATTTCACATTTTAATCTTCTCCTCAGAAACCACTGGACCAATTGCAACCAAACTATGCTGGAATGGTCCTTGGATGGCCCCCTTTCAAAATTGTGTCCGTTGATCCCGACTTCCAACCAAGATGGCCACCAAGCTAAAAATAGAAAAAAGGGGGGATGAAATTTTAATTGTCCATTGCTGCTTTAGTTTAAGTCAAAATGAGCTCAAATTTTAACTGCAGCTACATGTGAAATTTTTCTTTCAGCCGATATATACCGATTATGCAAATTAGGCATATTTTGATAAAAGATCACATTTAAATCTTCTCCTCTGAAACCGCTGAACCAAATTAAACCAAACCTGGTAGGGATGGTCCCTGGGTGGGTCCCTTTCAAATTTGTGTCCGACAGCCCCGCCCTCCATTCAAGATGGCCGCTGTCACTAAAAATAGAAATTTCTTCAAATGGCCAAAACTGCTCTATTTTAAGCCAGAATGTGCCCAAATTTGAACTGTGTAAGCATAATGATGAGCTTTTTAGCATATATTACAGGTTTTTTTTATGAACTTTGAACTTTTGCCGATTTTGACCGATTATGCAAATTAGAAAAAAGGGGGGATGAAATTTAAAAAAAATCTTCTCCTCGGAAACTACTGAGTCAATATCAACCAAACTTTGCTGAAATGATTCTTGGATGGCCCCCTTCCAAAATTGTGTCCGTTGATCCCGACTTCCAACCAAGATGGCCGCCAAGCTAAAAATAGAAAAAAGGGGGGATGAAATTTTAATTGTCCATTGCTGCTTTAGTGTAAGTCAAAATGAGCTCAAATTTTAACTGCAGCTACATGGCAAGGAGTAGTTCAACTTATATTCTGGGTTTTTCTGTGAAATGTTTCTTTCAGCCGATATATACCGATTATGCAAATTAGGCATATTTTGAGAAAAGATCACATTTAAATCTTCTCCTCTGAAACCGCTGAACCAAATTAAATCAAACCTGGCAGGAATGGTCCCTGGGTGGGTCCCTTTCAAAATTGTGTCCGACAGCCCTGCCCTCCATTCAAGATGGTCGCTGTTACTAAAAATAGAAATGTCTTCAAATGGCCAAAACTGCTCTATTTTAAGCAGAATGTGCCCAAATTTGAACTGTGTAAGCATAATGATGAGCTTTTTAGCATATATTACAGGATTTTTTATGAACTGTGAACTTTTGCCGATTTTGACCGATTATGCAAATTAGAAAAAAGGGGGGATGAAATTAAAAAAAAAATCTTCTCCTCGGAAACTACTGAGCCAATATCAACCAAACTTTGTTGAAATGATTCTTGGATGACCCCCTTCCAAAATTGTGTCCGTTGATCCCGACTTCCAGCCAAGATGGCCGCCAAGCTAAAAATAGAAAAAAGGGGGGATGAAATTTTAATTGTCCATTGCTGCTTTAGTGTAAGTCAAAATGAGCTCAAATTTTAACTGCAGCTACATGGCAAGGAGTAGTTCAACTTATATTCTGGGTTTTTCTGTGAAATTTTTCTTTCAGCCGATATATACCGATTATGCAAATTAGGCATATTTTGAGAAAAGATCACATTTAAATCTTCTCCTCTGAAACCGCTGAACCAAATTAAATCAAACCTGGCAGGAATGGTCCCTGGGTGGGTCCCTTTCAAAATTGTGTCCGACAGCCCTGCCCTACATTCAAGATGGCCGCTGTTACTAAAAATAGAAATTTCTTCAAATGACCAAAACTGCTCTATTTTAAGCAGAATGTGCCCAAATTTGAACTGTGAACTTTTGCCGATTTTGACCGATTATGCAAATTAGAAAAAAGGGGGAAGGAAATTTTAAAAAAATCTTCTCCCCGGAAACTACAGAGCCAATATCAACCAAACTTTGTTGAAATGATTCTTGGATGGCCCCCTTCCAAAATTGTGTCCGTT
Organism: Bathymodiolus brooksi; assembly: GCA_963680875.1. Classification (NCBI taxonomy): domain Eukaryota; kingdom Metazoa; phylum Mollusca; class Bivalvia; order Mytilida; family Modiolidae; genus Bathymodiolus; species Bathymodiolus brooksi. Next base: position 26,575,478 of record OY804579.1, read on the forward strand.
GATCCCGACTTCCAACCAAGATGGCCGCCAAGCTAAAAATAGAAAAAAGGGGGGATGAAATTTTAATTGTCCATTGCTGCTTTAGTGTAAGTCAAAATGAGCTCAAATTTTAACTGCAGTTACATGGCAGTTAAACATATATTCCGGGTTTTTCTGTGAAATTTTTCTTTCAGCCGATATATACCGATTATGCAAATTAGGCATATTTTGAGAAAAGATCACATTTAAATCTTCTCCTCTGAAACCGCTGAACCAAATTAAATCAAACCTGGCAGGAATGGTCCCTGGGTGGGTCCCTTTCAAAATTGTGTCCGACAGCCCCGCCCTCCATTCAAGATAGCCGCTGTTACTAAAGATAGAAATTTCTTCAAATGGCCAAAACTGCTCTATTTTAAGCCAGAATGTGCCCAAATTTGAACTGTGTAAGCATAATGATGAGCTTTTTAGCATATATTACAGGATTTTTTATGAACTGTGAACTTTTGCCGATTTTGACCGATTATGCAAATTAGAAAAAAGGGGGATGAAATTTTAAAAAAATCTTCTCCTCGGAAACTACTGAGTCAATATCAACCAAACTTTGCTGAAATGATTCTTGGATGGCCCCCTTCCAAAATTGTGTCCGTTGATCCCGACTTCCAACCAAGATGGCCGCCAAGCTAAAAATAGAAAAAAGGGGGGATGAAATTTTAATTGTCCATTGCTGCTTTAGTGTAAGTCAAAATGAGCTCAAATTTTAACTGCAGCTACATGGCAAGGAGTAGTTCAACTTATATTCTGGGTTTTTCTGTGAAATTTTTCTTTCAGCCGATATATACCGATTATGCAAATTAGGCATATTTTGAGAAAAGATCACATTTAAATCTTCTCCTCTGAAACCGCTGAACCAAATTAAATCAAACCTGGCAGGAATGGTCCCTGGGTGGGTCCCTTTCAAAATTGTGTCCGACAGCCCTGCCCTCCATTCAAGATGGCCGCTGTTACTAAAAATAGAAATTTCTTCAAATGGCCAAAACTGCTCTATTTTAAGCAGAATGTGCCCAAATTTGAACTGTGTAAGCATAATGATGAGCTTTTTAGCATATATTACAGGATTTTTTATGAACTGTGAACTTTTGCCGATTTTGACCGATTATGCAAATTAGAAAAAAGGGGGGATGAAATTTAAAAAAAAATCTTCTCCTCGGAAACTACTGAGCCAATATCAACCAAACTTTGTTGAAATGATTCTTGGATGACCCCCTTCCAAAATTGTGTCCGTTGATCCCGACTTCCAACCAAGATGGCCGCCAAGCTAAAAATAGAAAAAAGGGGGGATGAAATTTTAATTGTCCATTGCTGCTTTAGTGTAAGTCAAAATGAGCTCAAATTTTAACTGCAGCTACATGGCAAGGAGTAGTTCAACTTATATTCTGGGTTTTTCTGTGAAATTTTTCTTTCAGCCGATATATACCGATTATGCAAATTAGGCATATTTTGAGAAAAGATCACATTTAAATCTTCTCCTCTGAAACCGCTGAACCAAATTAAATCAAACCTGGCAGGAATGGTCCCTGGGTGGGTCCCTTTCAAAATTGTGTCCGACAGCCCTGCCCTACATTCAAGATGGCCGCTGTTACTAAAAATAGAAATTTCTTCAAATGGCCAAAATTGCTCTATTTTAAGCAGCATGTGCCCAAATTTGAACTGTGAACTTTTGCCGATTATGCAAATTAGAAAATGGGGGAAGGAAATTTTAAAAAAATCTTCTCCTCGGAAACTACTGAGCCAATATCAACCAAACTTTGTTGAAATGATTCTTGGATGGCCCCCTTCCAAAATTGTGTCCGTTGATCCCGACTTCCAACCAAGATGGCCGCCAAGCTAAAAATAGAAAAAAGGGGGGATGAAATTTTAATTGTCCATTGCTGCTTTAGTGTAAGTCAAAATGAGCTCAAATTTTAACTGCAGTTACATGGCAAGGAGTAGTTTAACATATATTCCGGGTTTTTCTGTGAAATTTTTCTTTCAGCCGATATATACCGATTATGCAAATTAGGCATATTTTGATAAAAGATCACATTTAAATCTTCTCCTCTGAAACCGCTGAACCAAATTAAATCAAACCTGGCAGGAATGGTCCCTGGGTGGGTCCCTTTCAAAATTGTGTCCGACAGCCCTGCCCTACATTCAAGATGGCCGCTGTTACTAAAAATAGAAATTTCTTCAAATGGCCAAAACTGCTCTATTTTAAGCAGAATGTGCCCAAATTTGAACTGTGAACTTTTGCCGATTTTGACCGATTATGCAAATTAGAAAAAGGGGGAAGGAAATTTTAAAAAAATCTTCTCCTCGGAAACTACTGAGCCAATATCAACCAAACTTTGTTGAAATGATTCTTGGATGGCCCCCTTCCAAAATTGTGTCCGTTGATCCCGACTTCCAACCAAGATGGCCGCCAAGCTAAAAATAGAAAAAAGGGGGGATGAAATTTTAATTGTCCATTGCTGCTTTAGTGTAAGTCAAAATGAGCTCAAATTTTAACTGCAGTTACATGGCAAGGAGTAGTTTAACATATATTCCGGGTTTTTCTGTGAAATTTTTCTTTCAGCCGATATATACCGATTATGCAAATTAGGCATATTTTGATAAAAGATCACATTTAAATCTTCTTCTCTGAAACCGCTGAACCAAATTAAACCAAACCTGGCAGGGATGGTCCCTGGGTGGGTCCCTTTCAAATTTGTGTCCGACAGCCCTGCCCTCTATTCAAGATGGCTGCTGTTACTAAAAATAGAAATTTCTTCAAATGGCCAAAACTGCTCTATTTTAAGCAGAATGTGCCCAAATTTGAACTGTGAACTTTTGCCGATTTTGACCGATTATGCAAACTAGAAAAAGGGGGAAGGAAATTTTAAAAAAATCTTCTCCTCGGAAACTACTGAGCCAATATCAACCAAACTTTGTTGAAATGATTCTTGGATGGCCCCCTTCCAAAATTGTGTCCGTTGATCCCGACTTCCAACCAAGATGGCCGCCAAGCTAAAAATAGAAAAAAGGGGGGATGAAATTTTAATTGTCCATTGCTGCTTTAGTGTAAGTCAAAATGAGCTCAAATTTTAACTGCAGTTACATGGCAAGGAGTAGTTTAACATATATTCCGGGTTTTTCTGTGAAATTTTTCTTTCAGCCGATATATACCGATTATGCAAATTAGGCATATTTTGATAAAAGATCACATTTAAATCTTCTTCTCTGAAACCGCTGAACCAAATTAAACCAAACCTGGCAGGGATGGTCCCTGGGTGGGTCCCTTTCAAATTTGTGTCCGACAGCCCTGCCCTCTATTCAAGATGGCTGCTGTTACTAAAAATAGAAATTTCTTCAAATGGCCAAAACTGCTCTATTTTAAGCAGAATGTGCCCAAATTTGAACTGTGAACTTTTGCCGATTTTGACCGATTATGCAAATTAGAAAAAGGGGGAAGGAAATTTTAAAAAAATCTTCTCCTCGGAAACTACTGAGCCAATATCAACCAAACTTTGTTGAAATGATTCTTGGATGGCCCCCTTCCAAAATTGTGTCCGTTGATCCCGACTTCCAACCAAGATGGCCGCCAAGCTAAAAATAGAAAAAAGGGGGGATGAAATTTTAATTGTCCATTGCTGCTTTAGTGTAAGTCAAAATGAGCTCAAATTTTAACTGCAGTTACATGGCAAGGAGTAGTTTAACATATATTCCGGGTTTTTTTTCTGTGAAATTTTTCTTTCAGCCGATATATACCGATTATGCAAATTAGGCATATTTTGATAAAAGATCACATTTAAATCTTCTTCTCTGAAACCGCTGAACCAAATTAAACCAAACCTGGCAGGGATGGTCCCTGGGTGGGTCCCTTTCAAATTTGTGTCCGACAGCCCTGCCCTCTATTCAAGATGGCTGCTGTTACTAAAAATAGAAATTTCTTCAATTGTCCATTGCTGCTTTAGTATAAGTCAAAATGAGCTCAAATTTGAACTGCAGCTACATGGCAAGGAGTAGTTTAGCATATGTTCAGGTTTTTTTTTTCTTATTTTTCTTTCAGCCCATTTATACCGATTATACAAATTAGGCATATTTTGATAAAAGATCACATTTAAATCTTCTCCTCCAAAACCGCTGAACCAAATTTGAGTCTGGTGGTCCCGCCCTCTGACCAAGATGGCTGCACAGCTGTACTTAGTTTAACATAGGACCCTATGGGAAATTCACATAAAAACCATCTTGTCTGGAACCAGTAGCTCAATTAAAACCAAACTTAGATGGAATAGTCATTGGATGGTCCTCTTCCAAAATGGTGTCCGGCAGTTGTGCTCTCCCGCCAAGATGGCCACCACAGTGCAGTTGCGTTGTTATTGAAAGCAGCTTTGATCCAGGTGAGCGATTACAGGCTCCTGGGAGCCTCTGGTTTGATACACAACCATCATCAAGTTTTGTCGAGTTTAAGCTTGACAACTAGTTGGTCAATTGGTTTACTACATTTGATTGTTTCCTCTACATATTCCTCCTTTCCCTATTAATAACAACTCTATGGAGTCTCGTTTCGCTCGACTGATACATGCCCTAATGGCTACCAGATTAACATTGCAAATTCTTTCAAATTTTCTTGTGTTTATGTTTCATAAAAGTATTGAAAATTTCAGTCGATAAATGAGTTTTAATCGAATATTAACACTGGTTGACATACATACAAATTTAAACAGAGATGAGAAAAAGAACACTTTCTTAGCAATATACAGCTTAAGAAAGTATTCCTCTTTTCATCTATTATAGGATGGCTGGAAATTAAAAGTAAAGGGTCTATACCAAAAACAGTCACCTGCACTCCAAAAGGCCATTGAAGCTGTTTAAGTCAAATGAAATGTCTATAAGAAAGGCAGCGGAGCAATACGGAGTTAAGAAATCAACACTGGGAGATCATGTGTAGGGCAAAATAACCACTGGTAGCAAATTTGGTAGAAAGGCGGTTTTTCCCATCGAAGTGGAAAAACAGCTTGTAGCCAAAGCCCAGAGTGTTGCAGAACAGGGTTTTGGGATTTCACGAAAACAGCTAATTTGTAAAGCTGGTCGTCTAGCAAAGACCTTGAAACTGAAAACGCTGTTCAAGGGCAGAGTTGGTTGGATGGTTTCTTTGCACGAAATAATGAACTTGTTCTGAGAAAACCTGAGAAGCTGTCCAACATTGGAGCAAGGAACCTGAATCCCATTACACTACAAAAATACTTTGCTGACTTGGGAACTATATATACTGACCGATCTCAATCTGAAAAATGCATCTAACAGAATCTGGAACATGGATGAAACTGGAATTCCAATGGAACATTCACCATCAAATGTATGTATCAGAAAGGGAACACGATCAGTCCCAGGCAGAGTATCCAATAGTAGAGAATCAGTCACCGTTGTAGTATGTGTTAATGCATCCGGGGGTACAATGCCCCTAAAATAATAGTGAAGGGGAAGACTGGGAAAGCTTTAAATGGGTTCAATAAAGCAGAGGGTTCAGAAAATGTTATCTGGGTGTACCAGCAGAAGGCCTGGATTAATGATGAAGGAGAGTGATTGTTGAAATCTGTGTCTCGAAAAATTCTGTTTATTTGTAGTTTCTACAAAACTTTTCGAGCCCTTGTTTTGGGATTATGCACATCTTTAATATATCTATCTGGATACATTAATTAGATAGAAATGACTTTTGATCGGTAAATGTGTATTTATTCATTTATCAAATACACCTTGTGTTCAATCCTGAGATCTACTCATGACTCTAAAACATGGCCTTTATAAAAAGAGACCTATATGTACAGCTCGGTACAAAATTCTTTAAAGGGATATCGCACGAAATGATCATAGATCAACTTAAAGAATCAATAGACCTTGATCAAGTGAAATCTGTGCAATTGACGGAAAACAGTTGTATTGTATCGGTGGAGGATTCCGAAACAAAGGATAAACTGATTATTAATGGATTAACTCTCAAAAACAGGTCAGTCTCATTTTTAGATGTTGAGAAAACTATTACAAATGTCACCATTAAAGATATGCCATACGAGGTTCAAAACTGCTTTGTAGCTACCCAAATGCTTCGGTATGGTCAAGTGATCCCTGAGTCCGTGCGCAGGGGGTATATAAAAGGTACAAACATTGAAAATGGATCAAGATACTTACAAATGTTGAAGTGTGACAAAACCTTACCAAATAAAACCAATTTCGGTCGATTTGAAGTTAGAATTTTTGCCGACAACAATCGCACAGAGTGTAAATATTGCAGGACGACAGACCACTCCTCTTATCTTTGTAGAGACAAACCTGCTTGCGTTGTACGTTGCTACAACTGTAATCAAATGGGACACATTGCTAGAGACTGTAGCAATGAGCCCGTTTGTTCTTTCTGCAAGCAAAGTGGTCACTCTAGAAATAATTGTGAACAATATATTACTGAAAAGGCACGACGCGATTATGGGAGTTATGCCTCGGAAATATTAGAAGGACAACAAACAACACAAGAGGACGCACAAATAAATCTTAACGGAACTTTTCACATAGACAGACATAACTTAAACAATTATGAAACAGTCCAGAAAATATCTGACATAACGAAAAGTAGTGGTAACAATGTCAACATTATTCTGGGAGCTTCAAATGCTAAACGTCTGGGTCAGTTCCATCAAAACACTATCAATGCATCGGTGTCCGGTGCTACATTGGACAATGTCGAACACTGTATAAGCTTGGCCACTTCTAAAATCAAAACACCTAACACACACATTGGAAAGGTGATCTTGTGTCTTGGAACAAATGACGTCACGAGAAACAGATGACTGACCAGATCAATATCACTGCAACACGAGCAATCTCAAAAATAAAACAAACTTTCCCGAAGTCACAGATTGCTGTGTGTAGTATACTCCCGAGAAAAAGTCGCGGACAACACCTTATTAAAATGAATGACACATGAAATCATGTTAACGGTTTCTTGAAAAAAATGGGTATTAGAGATAAACAAGGTAGTGCAATAAAACCCTTGTTTGATACTAACGACGTCAGCGGAGTACACATCAGTAGCTCTGGTGAAGAAAAACTATGCGAGATATTTTCCAAATACTTGACGGCGCTACCGGGGAAAAGCGAATTTCCAGTAACACCACAACATGACAAAAAACGTAATCTTAGTGATATTACAATAAGTCCGTCTTCAGTCGAGGCCAAACCTAAGCACAGAAAAGCGGGATCGCCAATGATGTCTGGCATCCTAAACAGATAAACTCTTATCAATGCTTAGTAAATTTATGCTTGTGTATATATATGTTATTTATTTTAACTATTTCTCCAGAAACTTAAAAGAAAAAAAAATAATAATAAAAAAAAAATAATGTCTTTTTGTTACCTTTACATTATTACAGTGATCTTGTGTGTAATTTATTGTACAATTGTAACTTATTATATGCATTGTAAAATATGCAAAGTCCACACATTTTTTTGCAAAGAACAAATTTTGTGTTACCAATATAGTATTTAAAACATTTGTTGTAAATAGAATTAATGTTATGCATATCGATAAATTAGAAAGGAAACTCAATAAATTAAAACTAATAGCAAATGAAACGGATGAAATAAGCGTGCAAATAAAGCAATTAGAGGGCTTAATTGAAAACTATTATAATAAAAAAAAACAGAAGCAGCGAAAATTAGATCTCGTGTTAAATGGGTGGAAGTAGGGGAAAAATCAACGAGATATTTCTTTAACCTTGAAAAAAAGCGGGACCAAGAAAATTTATGGTATAGGATTAAAATGACAGACGGTAATTATAAGTATGACATTGCCTCGATAATGAATGAGCAGGTTGATTTTTAATCCAAACTTTTTCAATCAGAAGGGTGGGATGAAAATAGTGCTCATGAACTTACAAGGTATATTGTTAATAAATTGGACAATAACGAAAAAGAAACACTTGACGAAGACATTAACTTAGATGAAATTAGTAAAAGTTATTAAAATATTAAAACCAAATAAATCCCCAGGAGAAGATGGTATTATTTCAGAATTTTATCAACTTTTTTGGCAAGATATAAAAAACGAATTCTTTGAAGTGATTGAACAAAATTTCAAATTCAAATATACTTTAAGCGCATCACAGTACAAGGGGGTCTTGACGTTATTACATAAGGGAGGGGAACGGGAAGATATAAAAAACTGGAGACCATTGACCTTACTGAATTGTGATTATAAAATAATTTCGAAGCTTTTGGCCGAACGATTAAAAAATGTTTTAACTAAGCTAATTCATCCGGATCAAAAAGGGTTTGTAAAAGGTCGAAACATAAGTGAAGCAAACAGAATGATACAAGACATCATACAATATGCAGACGAAGAAAATGAAGAAGGCATAATAGTTTTCTTAGATCAACAAAAAGCATTCGATAGAGTTGAATGGGGGTGGGTAGACTTCTTTCTTTCTTTCCTTCCACTATAAAGTTGTGGAATTCCTTACCTGATAGTGTAAAATCTCTACCCACTTTTTCCAAATTTAAAAAAGCCATTCAGCCTGTCCAAATTCCTGTGGCTTCATTTTACAATATTGGCGATAGGAAAACTAACATAATACATACTAAGCTAAGACATAGATGTAGTGGCCTTAATGCCGATTTATATAGAGTAAATTTGAAGAATGATCCACGTTGTGTATGTGGTCATTTATTTGAGGATGCTATTCATTTTTTTCTTGAATGTCCACTTTATCAACACGATAGAACTTCTCTGTTTAACTATTTTAATAACATTGTTCCCATCTCTATAGAATATATACTCTTTGGATGTAACGTAATTAGTGAAGAATTGAATACTTTATTGTTCAAATCAGTGCAAAAATTTATTCGACAAACTTGTAGATTTAATAATTATTATCCCCAACCGTGATATTGTCTCAACACAATTTATTAGTTTTACCCCCCCCCCCCTTTTTTTTCTGTTAAATATTAAAACAATATTTAATATGTATGCTTAGTTTGACATGATTTTGCTTAATTTACTAATTATAATTGATATAGAGCCTGTACATTAGCTGTCATTTGATTTGTTTTGTTTATGCTATTAATGTATTTGTATGGAGAGGGACTAGTAAGTTGTAAAAACTTGTTCCCAATCCAATTGTATATATATATTGACAATAAAATCATTATAAAGTAGGTAGACTTCGTGTTAAAAACATTTAACTTCGGGGGAAAATTTAGGGGGTGGATTCAAATGTTAGTTAAAAATGCTACAACATCCAAAAAGACAAACGGATTTGTTTCAAAATTTTTCTCCATATCTCGCTCATGTAGACAGGGGTGTCCCGTCGCACCGCTAATTTACATATTGCAAGCCGAACCCATGGCATGTGCAATTAGAGGAAATAATGATATAAAGGGGATTAAATTACCAGGTGAACCGGGTGGGAAGGATATAGAAGCCAAAATAAGTATGTTTGCAGATGACGCACAACTTTTCAATAAAGATGAACGCTCTGTTGAAAAATCCTTCGATATACTTTCAAAATATGAAAAAGCATCCGGATCAAGAATTAATTATAATAAAACAAAAGCTATTTCTATTGGCACTGCCCTCCATAGAAAACCAAAATTTAATAAAATATCATGGATCAAAGAAAATGTAAAAACTTTGGGGGTACATCATGGTTACAATGTTGACAATGATAAAATTTGGAAGGACATTATTGATAGAATGAAAAATTGTGTACAAGTTTGGAAAAGCAGAAAACTTTCTTACAAAGGTAAAACTATAATTGTGAAAAATCATTTGTTATCATATTGTGGATTTGAAATTGAAATGAAGGGCATTCCTAATAAATTTAAAAAGGAAATTGAAACATTAATTTGGGACTTTATATGGGAGGGGAAAGTTAATCAGATTAAAAGAGATGTATGTTGTTTAGATATAGAAAATGGTGGCATGAGTATGGTTAATCTAGATTCCTACATCGACAGTAGAAGAATAAAATTTATTTATCGTATTATTAACAACCAATTGAAAATTGGAATGCTATTGAAAAATATTGGTTAAGCAGACTTGATTTTAAATTTAATGAAACTTTTTTTATTTGCAAATGCTCAAATGTTTCATCCTTAAATTTAAACAGGTATCCCTTGTTTTATCAAAAATCAATCCAAGCATGGACAAAATTTTTACAATGTGTACAAAAGGTGGAAACCAAAACAGATATCTTGCATGTTAGATTATTTGGGAATTGTAATATAACATTCCAAAATAAACCTTTAATATGTTCTTCATTTTTAAGAAGTACTATAAAAACTTTTCAAGACATATGGGATGAAAACTCAAAACAATTCATCGATTGTGATTTATTATATTCTAAGCTGATAGACAGGAGAAACTGTATCTCAGAATACTCTAAAACTAAGAAATGTATTCCAAAAGACTGACTACTTAAAGTTCTTAAAAAATTAAGATAATGATATAGATAACAAAACTAAAAGTAGAAATAAAATGAAATTGTTAAATAATTTAAAACTTACAGATATTTTAGAGGCAAAATTATTAATACAAAAGACGTGAAGATTAAAATTATACAAAGAATATTGAATAAAAAATCAATACCAAATTGTCAACATAAATGGAATCATGTTTATAATGAAGAATTTCACTGGCCAAAAATTTGGAATAATCTTAAAAGACTGGACATCAGTAATACAATTAAAGAATTCCAATGGAAATGCACCCATAGCATTATTTACACCGAAAGTAGACTTAGAAAGATGAACCTATCCAATAGAAGATGTCACCTTTGTAAAGAATCGAACATTCAAGAAGATCTCCAACATTTGTTTCTTAAATGCATTATATCTAACCGATTCATATCAAACATCACAATTTTAATAAACACTTTAAATGTGGGAACTGTTAACTTAAATGAGAAAAATATGATGCTTGGGCTCAATATGGGGGGTAAACATGAACTTCTATTAAATACATTAATTTTTATATCCAAATGGTCTATTTGGAAGGCAAGAAGCAAAGTTAAATATGACAAAATTCATATCAATCAAACTGTACTTTGTAATATATGGAAACAGATTTTAAAATCCGAACTAAAAATTTTGCTAACGGCCAATTGTAATGATACAATAGATAAAGCCAAAATCTTGACAATTCTATCAGTGATTAGTAAGTAGTTATAATATAGATTTCAAGATTTCAAGATTTATTTGAAAACACTCAGACACATATACAAGTGTAACAAGAGGTCATTTTTTAAATAATATATACATTCAAGACATGACAGAATGAACATACGATGAAAAATAATAAATCTGACAGTAAATATAATATAAAGTTACAACATAATACAGGCAGTTACATATAATCAGAGTAAGGCAGCAGCTTTTCTAATAAAAATTGATTATCGCTTATAAAGTTCTACATTGCAAATAGAAAGAAGACCTTCAAATTTGGCATGATTAGGGTAAGCTCGATAATAATTTGGCAATTACTTATTTCTAAGGATGATAATGTTTTCATTTTTACAAACTAATAAAAAATGAAATTCGTCTCCAATAGTTTCTTTGCATAAATGGCAAATACGCTCTTCTCGAGGTATATTATACCAACGACCAGTTTCTATAGGTAAATGCAGATTTGAAGTTCTAAATTTAGTTATCCAAATTCTGGAGTGGTCCGACAATCTAAGTAAATAGTTCTCAATACAAAAATCCTTTTTGAAAACAGAGTAAATTTGTCCACGAGAAGAGGAATATATATCACTAAGCCATTTTTGAACAAACTGGTCTCGTAAAATTTGGTTAAATACACTCTTGTCATAAACAGGAAACTGGTTTATAAAAATGAATCCCATGCCAGTTGAATTGAATATATACTCTATATGATTTAACCATTTGAAACTATACTGATGTTTGGTTTTTAAAAGATACATTAATCTATACAAAACACTACTTTATTTATTTTCATTTAAAACCAACTTGCTCCAAAAAGCGATCATACGAAGCTTCACACGAATTTCAAGCAGAAATCGACCAAGTTCTCCATATATCATAAAATGTGGAGTAATATTTCTAACCTTTAAAATCTGTTTACAAAACTTCAACTGAATTTGTTCAGTAACTGTTAAATTTTCATATCCCCACGCCTCTGAGCCATACAGCAAGATAGGTTCAATCATAGAGTCATACATTTTCAGTTGCAAGTCAATAGGTATTGATTCACTACGTACCAGTTTATAAATACAATACAATGCTTTATTAGCTTGTTCTACAAGTTTTTTCCTAGTCTCAAAAAAAGTACCGTTATATTTAAATATTATTCCAAGATATGAGTATGTATCAACAATATCAAGCGTTTGACCATGTAAAATAAATTTAGGATCTTGTGCAGTTTTCCTTTTTCTAAAAATCATAACTTTTGTTTTTGCAACATTTACTTGTAGTCTCCAAATTTCACAATATAAGTACAATGCATGTATGTAAATGTTATAACAAATTATGTTGAAGCTATCATAAAATGCTGATATAGATTGACTTACATGTTGATTTTATTATTGATAAATTTAGTTGTATTTTTGAAATGGGATCATGTGGACTCTAATTAATCTCTTATTAACCCTGGATAAGAGATCTATTGTAAAACAGGGAACCTTAGATTTTTTTTGCTTACCTGGGCATCTAAGGTGTTTTGTTAATAGACGAGTCAAACAATAAAGTATTATGTTATTAAAAAAAAAAATATGATGAAGGATGTGTCAAATGGTTCCGCGACGTCTTTCTGAAGAACTGTGGCAATGCACGACCACAGTTGCTAATTGTTGACCAACGTGTATCGCATGAAGCTATTGATTTGTTAGAGGAGGTGTGTAAAGAAGATATTTACCTTACCACTACACATGCATTATGCCCCTTAGACAAAGCCATTTTTGGAACCGTGAAAAAGCACTATAATGTGGCATGTTCTGAGTTTATGTCAGTCTCTCCCGGGAATATTGTAATGAAATGGACATGGCCTAATCTATTCAGTAAAGCTTATGCATCTGCACTTATACCAAACAACATAAAACAAGGATTTAAGGCATGTGGAATATTCCCGTTTGATCCGACTATTATTCCACATCAGGTTACATTTCCTTCAAACCCATCAGACAATGGAAGCAATGTTGCCACTTGTACACCCGATGACAACGACATCCGGACTGCACAAACCCACACTGCTACTTGTCCCTCCGCAAATGACCATACCGAAAGTGAACAAAACACCACTGAAAATGCAAAATCAGATAGCGCAGTTATAGTGATGTCAGCATATGACGGAGTAAATCCTGACATCAATCTTGAATTGTTATCCCAAATAGCATTGAACGGCAGGTGTACTGAACTAGAGGAAAAGTCAGATAGCGAGGAAATTCTCTCCTTTTTGATTGATCGAAATGAAGTTCCTGAGGTTGTTGATTTGCCACTTGTGCTTCCTGTCGACAACGCAGGTGATGGTAAGCCAAAGGTACTACGGTATGTGAACGCCCTCTTAATGACAATATAAATACAAATTCCACCGTAGAAGATTCTCTCTGGTCTTCCACAATGTTGTCGTCACCAACATCCAAAACAGTAGACTGGAATTCTCAAATTAATGACATTTTCGCGTTGACTGCTGCAAAGCCAAAACCGAAAACCGGCAAAAAGAAATGTACATCTCATCGTCTGCTTACATCGGAAAGCTTCATAGCAGAAAAACGACTTAAAAAGCAAGAAAAGGAAGAAAACTTTAAAAAAAAAAAAAAAAAAAGAAAAAAAAAGAGGAAATTAAAGGCCGTATATGCGTTTCTAAAGAAAATCAAATGAATGTATATATGAAATGAAATGTAATGTCTAACAAAACTGAAAGCTTTATTTATTTTGAAATCTTTTTTCAAATCCTATTGAAGAGAACCACCCAAGCACTGTTCTTGCCAATATTGGTTCCATTTACTAATTCAAATCAGAGAAGATTTGTTTGCCATATTTTCTGTTTTAATAATGGTGGTCATCTTCACTGTTTTGTCGTTCATCGCACAGTTAAAAAAAAGAACACACAAGAACCCAAATTGCATTATTTAGTTTCAAATAATTTCAATTAGCCCAGTGGTTTTACAAAGAAAATTAGAATGCAAAGTTTACAGGAAATGAGATTTTAATAAAAATGCAGCAGATCATATATTCACCCAAACCAATCTGTGTACAAGTTATTTTAGTAATTGCAATATTATATGAAAAACATGGTATCACACATATTTTGTTCAGCATAATTATGTTTGTTTGCTTGCGTAATTGTGGAATAACTGGATTTCAGTGATAAGCATGGTAGCAACAAGTACGCAAGCAAGTTAGAATCTAGCAATTAAAATAATTATGCTGAGCAGGATCGATATGTTGGATATGTTGTTTTTCATGTGATATTGCAATTATACATTGTACTATGAACATACAAGATTTGTTTGAAGCACTGATTAATTGTGGTATTTTCTGCTATTCATCAGATGTACATGTAAAACAAAATGTCATAACTGATCTGCATTCGTAAAATAAAAAAAGGGGTAAAACAGAGTCAAAGGTCAAAAGAGTAATTAGAATTCAACATACATGCAAATACATTGCATGTGACTCTAGAAGGAATGAAACCAGGTGTCGAAAAGGTAAGCGAAATCCTGCTAGCCATGCATCACCTGGCATCCAATCGGCTAAATAAAAATATTTTATGAAAATTCTGTGACCGGATTTCCAAACAGAAAATGCAGTTAATGGAATAGTCAATCGTTTCCATTCAATAACTTGAGTATCCTGTAACCAATTCTTATTTTTTTTATATGGTGATCCTATAAAATCAAATTCGATTTTGCCAGGGTTAATTTTATTTCCTCTCCAGTTCTTTGATTATTTCTACAAAAAAAATACGGAAAATCTGGTTTGCTACCTATTTGACAGCTTTTCACTTGTAGAATGAAATCATATGAAACGCTATTGGTATGGTACTTTAAAAATTAATTGCACGTGGTGTACAAATCATAGGTGCTTACAAATAACATATCTTTAAAGCTGCTTCATGTATTGGATATACGTATTATGCTTTGAGATAGATATTGACTCATGTCGCTGAGCGACGATTGTTTTGACAACAATCAAACAAAATTATCCCGATTTGTAAAGAAATATCGGAAGATCTGTGAAAGTGATTGTCGCATCGCTCAGCGACGTAAAGTTTAAATTAGCCCTATATTGAAAACGTGTCCGAATTTCCCCATCTGTACGTCCGAATTTACCTATAGCTGTCCGATATTTCCCATGTGTGTAAAGTTGAGTTTGAGGACGATGATTGATCCACCAATGACATGGTAGGTATGTTATTTGCTATTTTTAGCTAGGGAACGTCCTTCACTTTCCGCGTCAACACATGCTTACTTCTAATATTGACTATCAGGATCTATAAAATGTTTTGATGATGAGCAATGACAAAACGTCCGAATTTCCCCATTTTTACCCTAGTTATTTTTTGACACATTCCGTATTCGTAATTGTTATTTGTCAGAATCTTGGGTCTGTTTCTATACTTGTTGGTAGTCAAGTGTAGCTATGATACTGTTTTCACATGTAATGATTGTCAATTATGAAAGGAAGATAATGTTGTTGTTTTGCAGATGCTGTAGTTGTTGTTTGCCAGAAAACCAGGTCCATTTTGATAACTGTTGTCAGTGTAATACAGCCACCATCAGAAAATTAACAGGATTAGATCAGTTTGATTTAATTTATGCAGATTATCATAATTCTGTGAGTATCGATAAGTTGATGTACATAAATGTACAATATGTAACAGTATATATTCTTGTCTTCACTGTGTTAAAGTTAAAGTTAAAGTTCAAATGATTATCTTTGTTATAAATTACAAAAAAAAAAAAAGAGTGATTGGAGACTACCAAATCTATATAGGACATAATATTTTTGTTAAGTAATGATTATACGAACAGAACAATTTAATTGAATTTGTTCATTTCAAGAAAAGAAATCGTACACATTTTTAATTGATCAATCATAATTTTTAATTCCATTCAGGGTAATATTTCAGCCTTTTCATTTTACTGCTCAATATTTACTGCTATGTAAAGATAATTTTTGTTTTTTTAAATCATATTGGTTATTATTCATTTGACTTGCAGATATTTGAAATACCATTTTATGTAGCCATTGACAAAGCTAAACAGTCAGTAGTAGTAGCTATTAGAGGAACTTTATCTTTGAAGGTAATGTATTATTACTTTGTCAGTTACAAACATGTAGTATTCAGCAGTCATACTATCATAAAGAATAGAGTTAGCTTCTAAACATAGTTGTCACTATTTCTTAAGCACTGTTGTATTTGTATGTATGTGTATTTAACTGATGTATACATAATGTGTATCATCTATTATCACATATTTTGTTGCAATATGTTCGTTTTTGCATGTCCAATAATAGCTAAATGTCAGTGTTGGTTATTTGCCCTCAGGGCCTCAAATATCCATATTTGCCCTCATATATCCGTATTTGCCCCCTAATTCAACTTCCGGTATCTGCACAGTGGTCTCAAAGATTATATGTCAAAGTACAAGGAAAGATGATACATAAAGATATGCATACAATCGTATTTCAATCAAATTAACACATTTCAACATATTGGAATAAAGTTTTATGTAACTTGAAATGGAATAATTAGCTCAAATGTATACGTCATGTTGAATAGGAATTTCCATTCAAATGTCAACGTCTTGGGTAGATTTTACAAACAGTTTCTAACGTCATTGTACAGATCCACATTGTTTGCCAGTTTGGTATATTTTTTAAACCAGACTCAAAACAAAAATATGTGCAAGTTGTACAAAAGCAACTCTCTTAAGGATTTATTTTCGCAATTTGTCAGTTCAAAGATCTTTTTTGCAATATAAAAGTCAATGCTTGATTTGATTTGTGGTGTTTAATGTAATATTTCAGCTATATCATGGCGACCAGATTTAGTGGTGGAAGAAGCCGGAGTACCCGGAGAGAACCACCGACCATGGGCAAGCAACTGGTAAACTTTATCACTTGCGGCTGCGAGTCGAGTGCACCCTTTTCAGCTCACCTGGCCCAAAGGTCCATGTGAGCTTTTGTCATCACTTTGCATCTGTCGTCGTCGTCTGCGTCTGTAAACTTTTCATATTTTCATCTTCTTCTCTGAAACCACTAAACAGGTTTGGACCAAACTTGGCAGAGATTGTCATTGGGAGGTCCTCTACCAGATTTGTTATTTTGGTGCAGATCGGAAATCCAACATGGCTGCCAGGGCCAATAATGTGTTCTGATTGGTTGAAAATTTGAAAATCGTCTTGTCAAACTACTCAGCCCATGGAATTGTTACATTATAGAAATGATGACTGTTGTCCTCTACCAAGTTTGTTATTTTTGTGCTGATCGCATATCCAAGATGGCCACCACAGGGCAACAATAGTTTTTCATTCAAAGACCTTTTTTTGAGAAACTACTTGACAAAATGAATTTTTTTGCATTGGTTCTACACCTGATCTATTATTTTGGTGCAGATTGGAAATCCAACATGGCTCATAGATGCCAAGCATTACGATTTTTCCGTAAATGTTACGAATTTCGGGCCAAAATTACGGTGTTACGGTCAACAGTCTACTTGTTACGGATTTCCGATTATTGCCGGCCCGGAACCGTTCCCCATTTAAATATCATTGTGATCATTTAGACGCTTCATTGTATGTTAAAATCGCGTAATGATAAGCGCTTGAGGGATTTCGATTATTTAATCCTTTAGGGATTCTCGGGACTATCTACAGTCATGTGACATAATTGAGTTCCCAAAATGGCCGACTTCATTTAAACGTTTGTGTTCCAAGCAGAGAAAAATTATAGTTTTTCTTACTGAAATAAATAATAAAACTTACCACAAACTGTTAGTATTTTGTGATATTGCCTCTAGCAACTGTTAGTATTTTGTGATATTGCCTCTAGCTCTTAAAATAAAACTTAGTATTTTGTGATATTGCCTCTAGCTCTTAAAACAACCCGTAAACGTCTTGGAAGAGAATCATATAAACTTCTAATATAATGTAGTTGAAGTGAGGTCCAAATTTCAGCAACAACAGTTTTTAGGTCCTCAGCATTTCGAATGTCATCTATTCATCGTTGAATTTTTGTTTTTATAACTTTCCACACATTTTCTATTATATTTAAGTCTGGGCTTTGTGGGGGCCACTCTAAAGTTGGAATATCATTTTCCGTTTTCCACTGATTTGTCCTCCGAGACACATGGCATGGGGCATTGTCCTCCTGGAATATGTAGGGACTTGTAGGAAAATGTTGGGCAATGACCGGCCATAAATTGTCATCTAAAATGTTTATATACTTTTCACTACTAGTATTTAAATTGCCAACTACTGGAGTTAGTGTACCTACCCCATAATACGAAATGCAGCCCCAGAACATGACAGAGCATTTCGTTTTGTAATTTCGACCCTGGTACAACCCATTACATTCTGGTCTTAATCTTTCATCCACTTTACGCCAAACATAAATTTCCTGTTATTTCCAATATCAATCTTTGTCTCATCACTGAAAATAACTTATTTCCAATGATTTCACACTGTCCACATCAAGTTTGATCGACAAAATCGTTTTCTTTTCTCTCGGTTGACAGGTGAAATCGTAATTTTCTTACAAACTGGATGTTTTTTGTATCCTTCAAAGTTCAAACACCTCCGAACTGTTCTAGAAGAAATTTTGGTCACAAACTGGCGGTTAAATTGGTCTGTTATTTCTCCTAAACTTTGTCTTCTGTCCGAACGAAGCATACGCGGTACATAATCCTGTCTCCCCAAACTCCCGTTTTTCTACCCCTTCCACTTCGCGGTAAGTTTTCTTCCGATCCTCGCACCCGTCGCCTCCTGAGAAATTTACCGATTGTTCTCCTGTTTTTCCCCGTCATTTCAGCAATTTTGTAGCTAGAATATTCTTGTTGTGACAAAGCTACGATGATTTGTTTCTCCTCTGGTGTCATTTGTTTACCGTGCGGTGCCATTTTTTGACAGACTATATTTTGACCGAATTACAAGGTATTTCCTTAAATGACGTCACTGGCCTAATTTTGGAACATTTTGGCATTGTGTAAAATGTGAACGTTACTAATCAAAGGTAAATAACACTGATTTAATAAGGAGTAAAAAATTGGAAACAAATTTTCGCAAATGACGTCGGCCATTTTGGGAACTCATTTATGGCCAATGACTGTATAGTAGAAAACGATCTATCCATTTCTTGTTCGATCCCGAGTAGTTAATGAACACAGCACGTTTTTGTCAATTTCGCGATATCTGAGGGAACAAGTGAAGCTTCTGCAGCGAAGAAAAGAAAATTGGGACAACGATTTCGTCCCGAATATTCTTCTCTTGCCTTATGAAATCGACACAGGAACATTAATCCTATTGCAAATATTGCAAACAAGACTTGTCCATTCAGCACGGTGGTCGGGATGAACACACAATATACAACAAAACAGTTGAAAAGTGCCAAGTCAACAACATATCAGGCACTCCAGAATTAGACATTAATTATTCCATGGGAGGGTGAGGAAGGGCCACTTCAGGAAATTTTAATTTCTATTGACAGTAAGTTGAAACATAGAATACATTTGTAAGTGAACATACATGTATTAAAACTTAAATTTTTATTTCTTTTTGTTGCTCATCAATTTTGCATCTAGTTGTCACAAATAAAGGAAATCATTTGCTCATCACTTTGTGCCTAATCTGTAGTACGATGATGGTAAAATTTTATGAAAAATTATGATTACTGAAAAAAATCACAAATTACTGACATCTCAACTTTTTGTTACTGATTGCACCGAAAAGGGGTTGGCATCTATGCATGGCTGCCAGGGCCAATAATATGTTCTAATTAGTTGAAACTTTGAAGATCTTCTTGTCAGAAACTACTCAGCCCATGGAATTGTTACATTATAGAAATGATGACTGTGTTGTCCCCTGCCAAGTTTGTTATTTTTTTGGTGATCACATATCCAAGATGGCCACCACAGGGCAACTTAGTTTACCATTGGACCCTATGGGAATTTCATTGAAAAACCTTTTCGTGAGAAATTACTCAACAAATTGAATATTTTGCATTATTTGAATGTTCCTTGGATGGTCCTATACATGATTTATTAATTTGGAGCAGATCGGAAATCGCCAGGGCCAATAATGTGCTCTGATTGGTTGAAACTTTGAAGATCTTCTTGTCAGAAACTACTCAGCCGATGGAATTGTAACAATATAGAGATGATGACTGGGTGGTCCTCTACCCACCTTTTTATTTTTGTGTGGATCGGAAATCCAAAATGGCCGTCACCAGGTAATTTATTTTACCATTGGACCCTATGGGAATTTGTACTAAGTTGTTCTTCTCAGAAAGTACCAAGCCAGTTGACTTGATTTGTTCCATGCTGCTCCTAACTGCAAACAGAAAGACTTGAAAAATATGCTTGTTGATAACCTTCTTCCAGAATTAAAACTTAAGCAGTCTAATATACTTACCATGGGAGATTTTAATTTTAACTTGCAAAACAAAAACTTTAGGTTTTCAGAATTTATGGAGCACACATTCAGTAGGAAGCAAATTGTGTCTAAAGTCACAAGAAAATATGAATCTTTGTTAGACTTAGCGTTTCTAAAGATTTACCCTGCCATGTTTTACCAGGTGACCGATTACAGGCTCTCTAGAGCCTCTAGTTTGTAATTTACAAAGCCGGGTGCGAACCCATGCCGTATTGGTGATAGGCTTGTATGAGTTGCTAGGTAATCCAACTACCTAACTCATTGAGCTACCCAGGCCCTCGTCAATGCTTGGAAAAGGTCAATGTAAAATATGTGATAAAAAGATTATGACATGAAATTTTCCATATCGGCCCTGGATTAGCCCGAGACTCCCATATCAAGCCTGACAGCAAAGCATGTAATAATCTCTTATTATCACATATTTTGTTGCTATATGTTCGTTTTTGCATATCCAATAATAGCTTGAAGACAGTGTTGGTTATTTGCCCTCAAACATCCGTATTTGCCCCCGAATTGAACTTCCGGTATATATGCAATTTTCTTTAAGATTAGAAGTCAAAGTACAAGGAAAGATGGTATTTCAATCTATCAAATTAACATATTTCAAATATTGGAATAAAGTTTAAATAACTTGAAACGGAATAATTAGCTCAAATGTATATGTCATGTTGAATAAGAATTTCCATTCAAATGCAGTCGTCTTGGGTAGATTTTACAAACACTTTCTAACGTCATTGTACAGATCGACATTGTTTGATATCTTTTTGAGGTTTAGGTTTAGATTTATGGTGCTTAAGCCACTTTCCAGAAAAAGTACCTGGAAATTATCTGAAAGAAGTTGGAAAGAAACCAGACTCGAAACACAAATATTTGCAAGTTGAACAAAGGCAAATCTCTTAAGGATTTATTTTCGCAATTTGTCAGTTCAAAGATCTTTTCTGCAATATAAAAGTCAATGTAAAATATGTGATAAATAGATTATGACATGAAATTTTCCATATCATCCCTGGTATCAGCCCTCCAGCTTCGATGTTGGGCTTGATATGGGAGTCTCGGGCTGATACCAGGGCCGATATGGAAAATGTCATGTAATAATCTCTTATTTCACAACTTCATTGCAGAGTAATGTGCTGACATCACGTGCTTGTTATATGAAGATGTAATCGAGGCTCGGTTGTTCAAAATACTGGATAAAGTTGTAAGCTCCTTATCCAGTGGACAGCTAGCCAGTGGATAAAATTGGTTGTTCAAAAGCAAAGACAATGGTTGGCTAGATATCCACTGGATAAAATTATATCAAGTGGACAACTCCCACGATTCTGCACTTCCTGTCTAAAAGCAATCCAGACCAAAAATTTTAATAAAGGTCTGCGACATTTCAAGTTATTTTTCACGCAGTTCAATTTATTTGTTGCGATCTGCAAATGATTTATGACCAATCATTTTGTTATCTTTGTGTTGGAGCTGGGAATGTATGTCTCCATAGAAATGTTTTCAAGTCATATGGTAATCAAATTTTTGTTAGACAAATAGACCAATTTCACGTTACCGCCGCCATTATGGTTCAACGGCTATTCGGAGTAAAAATATGTAAACAAGACGGCATTGCATTTGTAAACACGGTGATGCAGTTTTTTCATCGTGGCAGTTATGCACATATCGTCACGGTTGTAAGGAAGTTTTCATGAATTTGTTGGTTAGGAAAATAATTTATGACTACATGTATCCCGTAGATCTTGAAAATAATGAGAGATCGTGTGCATATTCAGCTATAGTAGTTCCAACTTCCAAGAATATTGTGACACAACCTCGCAAATAGTAGTTTACAAAACATCCTAGACCTGCAAGAATACATCAAATATATCATCCTAGCTGGTACTTATCGATTAACTTGAATAAAATTCATCTAAATCTCGTATATTTTGTTGTCTGACTATCCTATAAAAGGGGGGGGGGGGGTGTCCTTATAAAGAAGGGTAATCAAAAGACGACTTTTCCCCCTAAGCGACTGGCAGGTATTCGTACAAAAACCAGCTTTGTAATGTTAATGCTTTAAAGTTGACATTATGTTAGACTTCTGCATGAACTATTGCCGTCACTTGGCGTCCGTCGTCTGTTGTCTGTCGTATGTAAACTTTATACATTTCAAGCTTCTTCTCCGAAACCACTGGGCCGATTGGAACCAAACTTAGCAGGAATGTTCCTTGGATGGTCCTCTACAAAGTTACTGTTTTTCGTTCTAGTCGGATATTCAATATGGCTGCCAGGGCCAATAATGTGCTCTGATTGGCTGAAATTTCAAAGATCTTCTTCTCTGAAACTAATGAACTGACTGAACCCAAACTGTAAAGAATGATCATTGGAATGTCTTTTACCAAGTTATTGTTTTTTATGCCGATCGGAAATCCAAGATGGCCACCATCGCAGGACATAGATTAACATTGGACCCTATGGGAAAATATTCAAATGCCTTCTTCTCAGAAACTACAAATATGATTAAAGCCAAACTGTACATGAATGCTCATTAGATAGTCCTCTACAAACTTTAGGTTTTTTGTTCCGGTATGAAATTCAAAATGGCAGCTACGGCAGGATTTAGTTTAACATTGGACCCTATGGGGAAAATGTTTCAAAACGCTTCTTCTCTGAAACCACTTGGACAATTGAAACCAAACTGCCCAGGAATGATCATTGGAAGGTCCTCTACAGAAATTTGTTTTATATGCCGATCGGAAATCCAAGATGGCCACCACTGCAATACATAGATTAACATTGAACCCTATGGGAAAATGTTCAAATGCCTTCTTCTCAGAAACTACAAATATGATTAAAGCCAAACTGTACATGAATGTTCATTGGATGGTCCTCTACAAACTTTACGTTTTTTGTTCCGATATGAAATTCAAAATGGTGGCTACGGCAGGACTTAGTTTAACATTGGACCCTAAGGGAAAAATGTTTCAAAACGCTTCTTCTCTGAAACCACTTGGACAATTGAAACCAAACTGCCCAGTAATGATCATTGGAAGGTCCTCTACAAAGTTTCTGTTTTTTAATGCCGATCGAAAATTCAAGATGGCCACCACCGCAGGACATAGATTAACATTGGACCCTATGGGAAAATGTTCAAATGCCTTCTTCTCAAAAACTACAAATATGATCAAAGCCAAACTGTACATGAATGTTCATTGGATGGTCCTCTACAAATTTACGTTTTTTGTTCCGATATGAAATTCAAAATGGCGACTACGGCAGGACTTAGTTTAACATTGGACCCTATGGGAAAAATGTTTCAAAACGCTTCTTCTCTGAAACCACTTGGACAATTGAAACCAAACTGCCCAGGAATGTTCATTGGAAGGTCCTCTACAAAGTTTCTGTTTTTTTATGCCGATCGAAAATTCAAGATGGCCACCACCGCAGGACATAGATTAACATTGGACCCTATGGGAAAATGTTCAAATGCCTTCTTCTCAGAAACTACAAATATGATTAAAGCCAAACTGTACCTGAATGTTCATTGGATGGTCCTCTACAATCTTAAGGTTTTTTGTTCCGATATGAAATTCAAAATGGTGGCTACGGCAGGACTTAGTTTAACATTGGACCCTATGGAAAAAATGTTTCAAAATGCTTCTTCTCTGAAACCACTTGGACAGTTGAAACCAAACTGCCGAGGAATGATCATTGGAAGGTCCTCTACAAAGTTTTTGTTTTTTATGCCGATCGGAAATCCAAGATGGCCACCACCGCAGGACATAGATTAACATTGGACCCTATGGGAAAATATTCAAATGCCTTCTTCTCAGAAACTACAAATATGATTAAAGCCAAACTGTACATGAATGCTCATTAGATAGTCCTCTACAAACTTTAGGTTTTTTGTTCCGGTATGAAATTCAAAATGGCAGCTACGGCAGGATTTAGTTTAACATTGGACCCTATGGGAAAAATGTTTCAAAACGCTTCTTCTCTGAAACCACTTGGACAATTGAAACCAAACTGCCCAGGAATGATCATTGGAAGGTCCTCTACAGAAATTTGTTTTACATGCCGATCGGAAATCCAAGATGGCCACCACTGCAATACATAGATTAACATTGAACCCTATGGGAAAATGTTCAAATGCCTTCTTCTCAAAAACTACAAATATGATCAAAGCCAAACTGTACATGAATGTTCATTGGATGGTCCTCTACAAATTTACGTTTTTTGTTCCGATATGAAATTCAAAATGGCGGCTACGGCAGGACTTAGTTTAACATTGGACCCTAAGGGAAAAATGTTTCAAAACGCTTCTTCTCTGAAACCACTTGGACAATTGAAACCAAACTGCCCAGGAATGTTCATTGGAAGGTCCTCTACAAAGTTTCTGTTTTTTTATGCCGATCGAAAATTCAAGATGGCCACCACCGCAGGACATAGATTAACATTGGACCCTATGGGAAAATGTTCAAATGCCTTCCTCTCAGAAACTACAAATATGATTAAAGCCAAACTGTACCTGAATGGTCATTGGATGGTCCTCTACAAACTTTACGTTTTTTGTTCTGATATGAAATTCAAAATGGTGGCTACGGCAGGACTTAGTTTAACATTGGACCCTATGGGGAAAATGTTTCAAAATGCTTCTTCTCTGAAACCACTTGGACAATTGAAACCAAACTGCCCAGGAATGATCATTGGAAGGTCCTCTACAAAGTTTCTGTTTTTTAATGCCGATCGAAAATTCAAGATGGCCGCCACCACAGGACATAGATTAACATTGGACCCTATGGGGAAATGTTCAAATGCCTTCTTCTCAAAAACTACAAATATGATCAAAGCCAAACTGTACATGAATGTTCATTGGATGGTCCTCTACAAACTTCACGTTTTTTGTTCCGATATGAAATTCAAAATGGCGACTACGGCAGGACTTAGTTTAACATTGGACCCTATGGGAAAATGTTTCAAAACGCTTCTTCTCTGAAACCACTTGGATAATTGAAACCAAACTGCCCAGGAATGATCATTTGAAGGTCCTCTACAAAGTGTGTGTTTTTTATGCCGATCGGAAATCCAAGATGGCCACCACCGCAGGACATAGATTAGCATTGGACCCTATGGGAAAATGTTCAAATGCCTTCTTCTCAGAAACTACAAATATGATTAAAACCAAACTGTACATGAATGTTCATTGGATGGTCCTCTACAAACTTTATGTTTTTTGTTCCGATATGAAATTCCAAATGGCGGCTACGGCAGGACTTAGTTTAACATTGGACCCTATGGGAAAAATGTTTCAAAATGCTTCTTCTCTGAAACCACTTGGACAATTGAAACCAAACTGCCCAGGAATGATCATTGGAAGGTCCTCTGTTTTTTATGTCGATCGGAAATCCAAGATGGCTGCCACCACAGGTCATAGTATCATAGATGCCAACCATTACGATTTTTCCGTAATTGTTACAAATTTCAGGCCAAAATTACGGTGTTACGGTCAACAGTCTACTTGTTACGGATTTCCGATTATTGCCGACCCAGAACCGTTCCCCATTTAAATATCATTGTGATCATTTAGACGCTTCATTGTATGTTAAAATCGCGTAATGATAAGCGCTTGAGGATTTCGATTATTTAATCCTTTAGGGATTCTCGGGACTATCTATAGTAGAAAACGATCTATCCATTTCTTGTTCGATCCCGAGTAGTTAATAAACACAGCACGTTTTTGTCAATTTCGCGATGTCTGAGGGAACAAGTAAAGCTTCTGCAGCGAAGAAAAGAAAATTGGGACAACGATTTCGTCCCGAATATTCTTCTCTTGCCTTATGAAATTGCCACGGGAACATTATGCCTATTGCAAATATTGCAAACAAGACTTGTCCATTCAGCACGGTGGTCGGGATGAACACACATATACAACAAAACAGTTCAAAAGTGCCAAGTCAACAACATATCAGGCACTCCAGAATTAGACATTAATTATTCCATGGGAGGGTGAGGGATTTTCATTTCTATTGACAGTAAGTTGAAACATAGAATACATTTGTAAGTGAACATACATGTATTAAAACTTAACTTTTTATTTCTTTTTGTTGCTCATCAATTTTGCATCTAGTTGTCACAAATAAAGGAAATCATTTGCTCATCACTTTGTGCCTAGTCTGTAGTACGATTATGGTAAAATTTTATGAAAATTTATGATTACTGAAAAAAATCACAAATTACTGACATCTCAACTTTTTGTTACTGATTGCACCAAAAAGGGGTTGGCATCTATGTAGTATTAACACAGGACCATATGGGGAAAATACAGAAAAATATTCTTCTCTGAAGCTATTGTACTGATTGAACCTAAACTGTGCATCAATCATTGGAAGGTCCTTTACAAACTTTGTGTTTTTTATGTTGATCGTAATTCCAAGATGACTACCACTGCAGGACATAGTTTTTACATAGGACCAATTGGTTCTTTTTATAACCAGGTGAACGATACAGGCTCTTGAGAGCCTCTGGTATAGTTTATCATATTTATATCACATTAAACATGCAATTTGTAAATTATCATATTATGGAGCATCAAATAAAACTTTTTAAAAGGCCCAACTTAAAACTAGTATGCCCCTTTTGTTAGAGAATGTATAAAGTCTGTGTGTGTAAGATACTTTTGATGTACTAACTTAAAAATGACTTAGTTTTTTAGAAATCAAAATCCTGTAAGAATGCACACCTTTGTATTTGTACATTAAACACACTACGAAATATTACAAAAACTCTAGTGCAAAACTATAGGGAGGGACAGCCAGGGGTTAAATAGTATGCCCTGATACAGGGCTATACATTAACAGTCATATGTTCCATTCTTACATGTATGTCAAGCACATTATTATGGTGTGGTTTCTGTTCGTGAGGCTGACGGTGACCTCGTAGCAGGAGATTCCGAATATTATCTTGGAAAATAGAGTTCGGAGTATTCAGACTTTTCCAAATGAGAAAAATAATATTTTCATGAAAAAACATGATTTTGATGAATTTCCATATTTTTTCCGCATATAATTCGGAAATCAATTCGGAATTCCAGGAAAAAAATCGGAATTGTCCGAATACTCCGAATTGACCTCGGAAAAAAATTTGGCATTGTCCGAATACTCCAAATGACCTCGGAAAAAATTCGAATTAAGGTCGGAAACTACCACCCTTATTCTGAAAATATTGTCAGATTCGGAAATTATTCCAAGCTAGCTCGGAGAAAATTTCCGCATTAGCTTTGCCATTTTTGGTGCAATTTCTGAAAAAAATTCCGAACTGTATCTGGAAAAAATCTCCAAACTACATTTGTTAAAAAGTTTCAGAACTACATTCGGACAAAAATTCTGTATAAATTTTTTTATACAAAAATTTCCATAAAATCAGAAAAAGTAGATTTATGTCTGACAATGAAATCATTTAACATAATATACTTTTTGTTTTATTTTAATTCTTCAAAGAAAAAACATTGTCCACTATCTTTGTAAAAAAGTGTTTTTGGCACTATTGTCTAAGTAGATATCTAATTTTAAAGCTCCTTGAACAGGTTTGGCTTTAAGGCTTCTGCCAATTTCCCAGTAACATCCTTTTTAGATACATGTGGCCACCTTTTACCAATAATATCTGAAAAAGAAAGATTTTTTGTAATGCATGTAAATATCAAAGCATGTTTTTTTAATTCATGCTTATCACTATCAGTATCAGTTTATAATGTGATTTTGTTTCATATACATTTATTGCACATCCACTCAGATTGAAATATTATTTGTTGTTATTTTACATCATATACAGGAATATCAATTATATTAATTAATATTTTTAAACATTTGAAAGCTTATATCAACTTCCCTACATTAACATGTCTATCTCTTTTTCTCATAATTTGTTTATGACTTAGAAAATGTGATGTCATTTAATCATTTGCAGCGTAGAAGACAAATCCTGGACATTTTATTTCTATATGGGGCTATAATGGTCATAATCGTATGCAAGTTGCAATTACCTATGCAAAACTTGTAACCCTGCTTATGGTGAGGTGTACTCGATACAACATCAATATCAAATTCACTTGCAGTATTATGTCAATTTTCTCAAATAATTTTGAACGAAATAATGTTATGTTTTGGTAATATATTGTCTTTTTAATGATTTATATGTAACAGAGAAGACATCGTAACTTTATAACTTGTGTCTAATTCATTGTCAATAAAATATGTCTTGAGTAAAGTACAACATTATATGACAAAGATTGTTAGTGACTTATGACAGGTCGTGGTTTTCTCCAGGTCCTATGGCTTCCTTCACCAATAAAAGTGACTGCCACAATGTAACTAAAATACTATTGAAAGTGGTGTTAAACATCATGATCATAACCCTCTTTTACTATATGCAAGTATTAAACTAAAATAAATTGAACAAAAACTGGTTTTTATGATAGATATTTTCATTCTTCTATCATTCATATTGCATTTATTAACATGATGGTTATCAAGAATTCATAATGGCAGCTCCCTTAGAGTAGAAGACAATCGAATGATAAACAGATTTTGAACTTGACACCAAATGCATGCCAATGTATAATTTACCTGATGTTTATTCCACAACTAGTACTGTACCTAGTACCGCAAATTTACAAGTTGTTGCTGCATGTTCTGTGTGGTTATCTGTAAATACTGGTTCTCAATCTTGGTGGTATTGAGTTGATTCTGTAGACATTGTATTTGGGTGATTTTCAAAAAAATGAAGACTTTTCATTTTCAGAGAATAATTTGAATATTAAATGATTTGAAAGAAAGGTAAACATCTTAAAACAAGCACAATTGTTACAGTTATCTTCATGCAAAGTGTCATGGAGATTGCTCATCCGGTTAAAAAGTTATCCTCTAAAAACTGGTCAAATTAGCGTGACAAACTTTAAATTGCCTTAACCTACCTTGATGATAAAAAAAATAAAATAAAAAATATATTAAAGAAAGATGGTATTCTATAATTTGGTACCATTTTACTTCAAATATCTAGATGTTTTGTGACCCTATGATTTTGCGACAAAAAATTATTCTATTTTTTAAATTAGTGTACGTGAATAAATTTAACTTGGAAAATTGTACAAATGTCAAATTAAACCTTAATAGTTTTTCATTGTTGAGACTAATTAGTTCAGAAAAGTCAAAATATGTTGTAAAAAAACATTAGTTATAATAATTTAGTAGTATTAGACTGGATGAATATGATAGTTGTAAAATTGGGCTTGCATAAGGAGAGACACAACAAATGTCAGGAGTGTGACATTTGATCTTAGTTGTATAGAACTATGTTGTATGCTTTAATAGTTCACAATTTTCTTTATTTTCCAAAAGCTCCAGACCCAATCAAAGAAAAAAGTTGGAAATAGCTCTGATATATGACATCATAGCTAGGAAATCAAAATAACTAATGTCAGGAGTGTGACACTTTTAATAGGCATATCTTTTAGATAAAAAAAAAAATAAACCAGGCTTCTACAAACTTCCACAATGTTTTCAATTTAATTACATATAAACAATAAGTAATAATTATAGTATTTTTGTATATTGCATGACACCTTTCTCATAATAAGTGATGATAAAGGGTTATATTTTCTTAAAACATGTCAAAATGTGGATTTTTTTCTAAATGAAAAATTGATGTATGTTGCTTTAGATAAACAGAATACTTACTTTAATATATCTTGCCTTTCATAAAACCTTTTCATTCTTTTGATAGCATTTTTGAAAATTAATCAATAATTTTTCATTCAACAGTAATATGTCACACTCCTGACATAAAAACATTAAATGTCGAATGCAATTGCAGAGTAAATTATTGAGAAACATGGGGAAACTAATTTGAAAACCACTAAAAAGTAATTTTATACTAAGAAAAGATAATCTATTACTAGTTTTAATAAATTTCAAATCCATTTTTGATAAGATAAATTCCTAAAGGGCAAATAATTAGCACACTAATCATTAGAAAAAGCAAAAACATAATTTTGAATCTTCTTTTAATATTTACTGTTAACTGTAAGAAATATAAGCTTTTGAAGAAATATAACTTTTAGTTTGGAAAGAATAAGTTGGTTATACTATTTTCAGCTCGACAGGTTTATTTTCCAGAGGGAGTCAGGAGTGTGACAATTTTATTTAAGAAATAGATTATTTTGTAAGCATATAGCCTCCATAAAACTGCTTGTAATTGTCTCAGGGAATTATTTAATTCTCAAAAAGCACTATACTCTTGAAAAGATGTATAAATGGTTAAAAATTGAATTGTCATTTTTTTTAATTATGATAGTATTACTTAGAATATGATAAAATGTGATTGAAATAACATCATAACAATGCAAAAATGAAATATATTCAAGGGAAACCTTTTTTCAGTCAAAATAGATTATGTACTACTACTTAAAAAAGTTATTGTGACCAGCAATGATTGCATTTAGCTATTTGGTGTATTTAACTTTTAGAAAAATGTGTCAGGAGTGTGACAAAACATAAAAAAAATGGACAGTATTTTCACTTGGTTACCTCTAGTTTATACCACCAATGATCAACTTAACTTAACTTTTGTTATATTTATTAGGCATATATAAATAATTGATTTACAACTATTAAGTCTCATTAGATCATATTTTTTATGCTTGTATGAAAACTTTAATTACCAGATTTTTTAAAATATACAGTAAAAATAGTGTTTCTTTGATATACTGAAACTGTTTTCTCATGATATATACAAAGTTTGGTACCAAAATGTGCCTATTTCATATCATTATCAAATGGAAATACATTTAGGTCTTTTACCATACCCAGAAGAAAATGATACCTCTGAGGAAGTAAGTCTGTATTTGTTATCATTTTAACACTTTGTTGCTAATAAATGTTGAAAAATTTTTGTTTGTCTTCATATATTGCTCTGAGCAACTGAATCTGAAAAATATATCATATTGACATTATTTTATGACCAAAATTATGTCAATTTGTCCAATTTGAAATTTCACCCTCTATGTCACACAAAGTCTTCATTTTTTTGAAAATCACCCATTTGTTGGTTGTTGCGTGTGACCTCCTCCTGTAGAATGGTACACTCTACACATACTTCGTGATTTTGCGTGCTGGTTGAAGGCTCTGGAGACATTAGGATGTCCATAGATTCTTTGAAGAGTTGACTTGCTGGTAAGTAACTATAATATAATTGTATTTTCATTAAGTTTTAGGATAAATAATTGTTAACAAAGCTAATAATCAATTTAGAAATACAAATACTGTATGTAATAACTACCATTATTATATGACTTTTTTAGACATAATGCGCTGTGAATATAACGTTCCAACATCTTGCACCATACGAAACCAAAGAAAACGTCATGATAAAATCAACATATAAAATGTGTCATATAATAAAACAATTAATGACTTTCAGGATTTATTAACCCAAGAATAATATATTTGGCCGCGGTAAATATAATGTTCCTGGGTTAATAAATCATTGTATCCACCTCATTAAAAGTCATTAATTGTATATTATTTTTCTCTACTTATGATTTTACAACCAACTTGCGACTGAAATTAAAAAAAAAATCAATCTTGATCTGTTGACGATATGTTTTTCAATTACACTTTTTCATTCAAAGTGAATCAGTACAACGTAAGTCTTCAATAAAGATAAATCTTCTTCTTTAAGTTGTTGTTGTACATGTAAGTCAGTCAGTTCCAGTTCCTGTGCAACTGTCTTTTAAGTTTTTCTGAAATATTTGTTTCAATATTTAGTGTTTGACATAACTAATTGCTGCTTCTTTACTGATTATTGGTTTCCTAAGTAAGGTGTACTTGTGCATTATTATTTGTCAACAAGCTTGTTTTTTATGTTTTAGTTACTATATTGGAAATTGTTGGGTATGTATAGATACAGTATGGGTGGGACTAAAATTCACGAGAAAGCTTTGCTTTCGAGTTAATTTTGTCCTACCCATGCTGTATCTATACATACCCATCATTTCCAATATAGTAAGTCGCATGTACCTTGGTCATTCGACTTTCCTTTGTTAAAAGTGTGATGATGAAATGGCAAATGCCTTGACTCTTCCTATGTGATACATTTATGTGCAGATATCATCACACTTTTAACAAAGGAAAGTCGAATGACCATGGTACATGTACATTGGGTAATATAGGATAAAGTTTGATTTAACACATTAGCATGTCATTGACTTAAAGACAAAATCAATGCCAGAAAGTTTCAAAATCATAATTCTTGTGCATATTCTGCTAGTACATGTATACTTTAAAATTTACATTATAATAAGAATAGTTTATATAAATCAAACCAGCTTATATTACAATATATACATAATATATATGCACAACCTTATTTATACCCCCCACAACAAAGTTGTAGGGGGGTATACTGGTTTCACCAAAATTTTATCAGCTGTTTACTGGTGAAGAGAGGAGGATCCCTTTCTTTTTTGACGATTTTCACTTTTGCCGTTCCAGAGTTATTGGACTTGATATGACGGAAAATAGGATTTTTACCATATGTCGTATGATAACTTGAGTAGTGTTTCTCAGAATGTTTTGAAATTTTATCAGCAGCTTACCGGTGAAGAGAGGAGGATCCCTTTCAATTTTGACGATTTTCACTTTTGCCGTTCCAGAGTTATTGGACTTGATATGACGGAAAATAGGATTTTTACCCTATGTCGTATGATAACTTGAGTAGTGTTTCTCAGAATGTTTTGAAATTTTATCAGCAGCTTACCGGTGAAGAGAGGAGGGTCCCTTTCATTTTTGGTTGGAACAATCAGTAATGTTTTGGTTATGGAAATAGGTTGGACAGATGTGGGGAGTGGGGGGTATATCTTAGTGAGCCGTGCTCACAGTAATACTAGTTTTTTTTTTACATGTTTCTTTTTTTAACCTGGGTCCATGCGGGAATCGCCCTTATTTTGGTCAATAAAGAAAGTCATGAGTCTCACTTGTAAAAAAATTGCGAGTTCTAACAGAATCTAAGCACAAGTAATGAGTCCAGGATTCACCCATACGAGTTGCAAGCATCTCTGGTTGGGTTAGGGTTAGTTTTGTATTATTTTTGATGATAATCCATTTACTGGATTTTATATCAATAAATAATTTGAATTTGATTGGGAGTAGTTCGCCCCCCCCCCCCCCCCCCCCCCCTTTTTCCCCTAATTTGACCTACATTTGTAAATGACAACACAAGGTAGTTGCATTTCATTTTAAGAAAACTTGTTGAACCAGATGGGTGTGTAGATAGCTTTTGAGAGATAAATCATCCAGTTCTTGGTCTATACATTGATATAAATTATATATGATATATGATACTTACAACGAATCATTCCTACTCCTAGATCCTAGGCTAGCTATGTCTGACCACAGGGGCTTGTTACGATTCCCCCCCCCCCCCTAGGCCTAGTACTCTAAAAACCACAAGGGAGGAATCTAAAATGTCAAATTTTCATACAACACTTTTTCAAAATAGTTTTGTAATGGTGTCTTGACCTCATTCGCCATAATATTGGTACTAAATTGAAGCTTAATAAATATATTTTTGATATTTCGATTCCTTTTTGTCATCGTCTTTACCTATCTGCAACTTTAAAGCAATACTTCACAGAATTTGCAGTGACCTAATCCATTCTCAATCATGTTTACATATCAATACGGGCTGAATTCATACGTGCGATTTGATTGGTCGGTTATTTTTAGGTAAGGATTGCAAAGAATGTGTTGATTGGTCAGTGATTTAAAACGGGATTTAAAACGATATATATATTGTATTTTAATTTATTACTTTCATCAGATCAAAATCTTATCTAAAATAAACAATCATTTATACATGTATTAACTATATGAGAGGAAAAAAATGAGAATTTCAGACTTTCAACCCATGTGCGACTCTTTCCTTTAACTCTTGATAGTAAACTGAGGTTAACAAATTATCTAAAAATAACCGACCAATCAAATCGCACGTATGAATTCTATCGGCACTTTCGCTGGATGAGACGACTAGCGGGAGAGTAATATAACGACTGGATTATTCGGGTTACGTAATTACTTCTCTTTATACTTTTCGAAAGAGAAAGTGTATACATCCGAGGGGTACCGAATGTTTGCATTTCTAAGCATCGATGTCAAAAGAGATCTGATTGGATGTTTAGGATAAATCATCCAATCGCAGTCAATATTACAAATAAATGCGGTTTAGTTTAGAACTAAAACGAAAGTGAATTTGGGAACACGTTGTTCGTTGAAAATGAGCAAGAACATGAATAAGCGCGCTGCGGAAAATTATATACTTTTTTAAAAGTTCCTGACAGTTTTATCTGTGTCTAGTGACAGTATAGTTAAAGGAATCATTGATGACATTATCAACACGGCTGTGAAAACTGCCGAAGTCGACGATCAAAAAACAAAATATTTATAACATTTTATTAATAAACATGACACAATCATGTCAAATTAAACAGAGATATACATTTCACTTGCATCCTGTGTTTATTGAATAACACTTGTGTCAAGCATAATTTTAAAAGTGTACATGTAAGCAATCTTTTCTGAAGTAGAGAGTACAACAGTGCAAAGGAAATATGCAAATACGCATCATTTTCAAAAGTAAGGGGTAATTACCCTTTGGACTTGAAAATTATCTGGAGCTCTGTATATATGATATTTGAATTCACCCTAAAGATCAAATTAACAGGGGTTGCAGTTATTGTATTAGAACTTTTCAGTTATGTCAAATTTATAGTGGAAATAATAGATTCCATCACATGTTCAGACTCAATAGAGTTTGATTCAGTTTGGCAAGACTGAAGAAAAGAAGCAATTGTAGCCTTCAGTACGGGGTCACTGATATCAGAGTAGTTGATTGTAGTGTCTGGGTCAACTGAAGGTACAATAAATGACTTGGCAGGTGTGGAAGTAAATTACTCCTTGCCTAAGGGTGGGAATTGTTCGTAGTCATCAATATTGATGGTCGAACATTCCATCGTATGGGGTATAAGGGGAACAAAATAATTCAAAGAATGTCTTCAATCTGATCTCAGATGAAGCATTCTCATGGCCAAATAATACCAAGGAGATGGCATTGAAAAGACAATTACCATCTCCCCTGACTACCATAGGAGTAGAGTCAGACCACTTGTTGACCAAGCAACTGTGTGGCTATCTGATCCTGTACCAAACCGGTATAGGTACATGAATCAGATGACACAACTTTCGGCTCATGTCTTAGAAAGATACGTTCGAGAGACGCACAGCATCGTCAAACAAGTCTTGACTAGCTGCTGACAAGCGCTGTAAGGCATTGATAAGGCTGTAAATCGATTCATGTCCGTAAAGACAACGATAACAAATGTAAGACAATGATGTCCTCTTCAGGAAGAGAAACTCCTGGTTTGATATGTTCTCTCATGTGTAATGCAGCCATCGGTTGCATATATCACATGCAATAGCTCTGCCGTCAGAGCAATCGGTGTGACATACACCGCATGGATAACAATCCATGATAAATAAAAAGGAACAAAACGTCAATCGTCTGATGTCAATTTTAACAGAAAGAGCACTATAAAATGAAAAATATCGTAAACTATATATTACACAAAAGTATTAGCACTAAATAAGAGTTCGATATTTATCCAGAAAATATATTAAGCACTCGGGTGAAACACAATCAAGGGAACAGTAGTGTTGCACTTAGGGGTATAAAATAAAGGTCTCTGAATTGTCATCAAAGATTGTTTTCTGTTTTGTACTATCCATAAAGTTTAAGAAACTTAAACGTTATGTAGATTGGTGCATGGGAAATGTTATTTTGATCTGCAGACATATTGTTCATTAAGAGCTGGTTATGGACACTACACGGGACTATAACATTAATTTAAATACTTTAAACTGTGTTATTTTTATTATTTTGTAACTAGTTCAACATTTTCTCATATTTGTACATATATCAAACATAAATAATGAACAAAAAATCTTAAATACATACAATATTCATTCAATAGTTCTTGCAAATAATTTTGTCAGAAATTCGACCATTTGTCAACTCTTCTGAAACTATTAATTCTAAACTTCAACCCTCATAGTTGTGCAAAATAGAAACTGAATTTTTACTATATCCAATAGAAATTTAAAATTTTGTATCAGATTACATATGTGAATTAAATTTTTGAAATTAAAGACACTGTAAATTTGGTTACGGACACTACATACAAATCATTGAGAGAAAAGTGTATTTTCATTTAAAAATATGCTTTGAACTGTATTTCCTTTAGCATTAAACCATGTCAATATAGTATAGGAGTATTCTATTTCTGTAAATAAGTGATTCTTGCAAAAATATTTTAAAACAATTCTGATGAAAAGTAATGAAATTTCAGAAAACTAATTGTTTTCATATGAGTTTTAACTTAATATTTAAAAATAAACCTATTTCTATTTTGACAAACATGTAAATATAAGTAAAAAGCCCGTTAGAACTCTCTCAATTTTCATGTCTATGGCGTTTGTGAATGATGTAAATGGGATTTCTTTCAAAAACATACTTAAAGGGCATATAAATTGGCGAAAGGTAAGAAATTTTAACGTAATTTGAATGGATGAAAGTATTTAGCTAGTCAAAATGACTCGTTTACGCATGGGAAAGTCTGTACACAGATGGGAAGTGGTCAACCCAGCGTTTGTACGACTTCGGATTTTCATGCCGTTTTGTTTTGGTTCGTGTATGATACCTCAGCAGTTCGGAGGCCTACGCTAACAATTGGGGTCTCTTTGGAAAGGAAAATTACTTGACTTTCGACTGGTGAAATTTTTTTTTGAAAATATTAAGGCGTTCCGAAGTTACGATCAATTTAACACGACGACTTAAAAAAATGGAAGCAAGTGAGTTCGCCCCCTTGTAGTATTATATTGTATTTTTTTTATTATTTTTTTTTTCGGACGCACCTAGCCCCTTTGAGCCGTACAGCTCAATGACAAATAAATAGCTAAAAGTTCAGACCAGAAAAAGCTGAAAATCACTGTATTGTGTAATATAAACCTTTATTCAAAAAAAAAAGCATTTTTTTATTGAGTTCTTAAAAGTATTGAGTATAAAAGTTACTTGTCTCTATTTTGGTAAACCGGAAGTAAATCGTGCTGTTCTTTCTTGTATATTTTCACTCCGTGAGAAGTAAAACATCAATAGAATTAACTTATAAATATCATTTAAGTCATTTAATATCATCTACAAAGTAATGCAATACTTTTACATGTTTATTTTGCGTTATTTAATTAGTAGACTCTAGTCGACTCTGTTCAGTATCACCGCTAAAAACGTGTTCTTGGTAGCATCAAAGGTAATTTGTTTACAAAATGACTTATGAAGCACACACACACTGTGTACAAACGGACCCGGCAAAAAATGTTTGGACTCGTGCATATCTAATTCCGGAACGGAACCGGACTGTAAGAAGGCAAGAAGAAGGTAAGAATTCTGTTTATTTATTTGTTTTTTGCATGAACTTGGGGAAAATAAATGATTTATTAACCATTTTCTGCTGTCAGATGAAACATTTTGGCTATGTCATCGTATATTAATTGAGAAATAAGCGATAATGTGCCGCAAAATGACGATCAGCTTGACCCCAATACCGAATTTTGCTCAGTTTCTCTTTGAATTGCTCACATTGAATGAAACGAAATGTATTGAAGGAACGATTGATGAATAAAGATGACAGGAATCGTCACTTTGTGCTTTTAATTATTGATATAAGTAAGCATGGAGAGAAAGAAATGGGTCATGTCAAAATGGCAGGACCCGGTTTCGTGAATGATGTTACAGCATGATGACCCGGTTTTGTTCCAAAAAAATTTACGAACAAACAGGAACCAAAGCAACAGAAATCCACAGCCACCATTGTTTATACTGTGATACAATATTTCCACAATTCGATGACTTAATAAAACATTCTAGAGAAAATCATCCGTACCATTGTTATTACTGCAAAACAACCTTCGTCTTATTTGAAGAAGTAATAAAACACTCGACGGAAAACCACGGCTCACTAATGTTGAAAGTTAAATACCTTGAACTGAATCCATCTAGTGGACAATATGGTTACAAAAGCCATAATTTCAATGTTATTCCAGAGAAAATAAAGGCTTTGGTTCCTGTTTGTTCGTAATTTTTTTTTGGAACAAAACCGGGTCATCATGCTGTAGCATCATTCACGAAACCGGGTCCTGCCATTTTGACATGACCCATTTCTTTCGTTCCGTGCTTACTTATATCAATAATTAAAAGCACAAAGTGACGATTCTTGTCATCTTTATTCATCAATCGTTCCTTCAATACATTTCGTTCCTTTCAATGTGAGCAATTCAAAGAGAAACTGAGCGAAATTCGGTATTGGGGTCAAGCTGATCGTCATTTTGCGGCACATTATCGCTTATTTCTCAATTAATATACGATGACATAGCCAAAATGTTTCATCTGACAGCAGGAAATGGTTAATAAATCATTTATTTCCCCCATGTTCACGCAAAAAACAAATAAATAAACAGAATTCTTACCTTCTTCTTGCCTTCTTACAGTCCAGTTCCGATCCGGAATTAGATATGCACGAGTCCAAGCATTTTTTGCCAGGTCCGTTTGTACACAGTGACACAGTCAAATCTATTTTTAGACATATATTTAATCCAAAATGGATTCAAAGGCAATATCTTTACTATACTTCCAGGTGCAAGCTTCTTGAAACAAATTAAGAATAACATTAATCATTCTAACTTTGAAAAATTATCATTTGGGGATAAATTCATATGGCTTTTAAACTCAGAAAGTAAAGATACTTTAATATGCATGTGTGATTTCCTGTTAAAAAGTGACTGTTTCGGATAGCTGGTATCTCATATTTTAACACTAATCATGTCTCTCATTCTTGTATTTACAATTTATATGATATTTTATGCAATCACCTTATGTTTTATTATGTTTATATGCCCCTTCGTGGGCCCTTTAATTTGGACCAATAAAATCTTATCTTATCTTATCTAAACAACAGAAAATTTGACTGTCCAACCTAGCGGTCCTAGGGAATCTAATCATGCAAAGACACAATTTGTTTGGCGCCTTAAAATCTGATTCAACCCACCATTTCTTTAAGGAGGTTTGGCGCCTTAAAATCTGATTCAACCCACCATTTCTTTAGAAATGCCTGTACCAAGTCAGGGTCATTACGGTTTTCACAGTTTTCCGGTTGTTGACTGATTTTGTCTGTTTATATAATTATGAGTTTTGACTTTCCCTTTGTAAGATTGTTCGGAGTTCGGTAATTTTGTTATTACCCTTATTTGTAATTAGGTATTGTTTCTTTCATATGAAACTCTTTCTGCATTAAAGTAACATTTCAAGAGCCTATATATCATAACTTCACCCATTTTCGACGGTTTGTTTCACATTAACTTATGATTGATCTTCTACATCCTACGATGTTCCATCACTCGAGGGTATCATGGTATTCCACTCAAGTCGTGATGATTATACATCGGCGCGAACAGACAAGATTAAAAATTTCAAATTGATAAAATAACAACATTTATATACACTGTACATAATAAATAGAAAATTAGAATTTTCAAACTCAAACTCAAAGACAAAGGTAAAAGTATCGCCTATCAATGGAATGTCATTTCCAATTGGATTAGTTTATATATAAATAATGATCTAAAAAAAATGACACATTTATTTTTTTGTCCTGTCATGAATGCATGATGCACAAATATAAAAAGCAAAGACAATCCATATTGGTCAAGTTCAGTGTTTACTATGATTATTTAGAAAGACATGACATTTCACTGTAATAATCTTTTATATAAATATATATAGAACACCATAAGTTTTATGTAATATTTTAAATGTGTTTTATTTGTTTTCAGCTGGTACAAATTGTATGAAGCCAAAAGAAGATGTTCCCTTGCCCAAGACCCCTTATTATCGCAGGTATTTATTCATTGTGTATTTGTCTATGTTACGCCTGGTACATTTTCCACTGCTTCATGCTTAAGTGTATAGTGCATTATATGGTGTGGTAGATCATGGGTTTGAGCTCCGGTAAGGTTAAAACAAAGACTATCAAATTGGTTCTTGTGCTCTGCTAATCACACAGCATAATGTTCCAGGTTGGAGAGGTATGTCTTATTCCAGACTGTTATTTCAGTGATCTGGCACTAAAAATCCTACTAATCGTGTTGGTCTACTACAAAGCAAGCACCATCTCATCAAATTGTAACTTGTTCTCGCCATGATATAGCTAAAACGTTGCTCACTTGGCATTAAACAACTAAACAACAATCATTCACTTACTAAATGTATATAGATGTATAGTGTCTACAATTTTGGTTATTTGTTCCCAGAAATATTTAAATTAGACTACTAGGACTTAACTTAGAGCAAAGTAAAATAATTATAAAATCTGATGATTAAGAAAATAATTGAATTGCTAAATCAATTATTTGTAACTTACACAATATGATTTCAAAATGGAACAAATATATTATGAAAAAAAACAACTTAATTAGTGCTGGTCATGCAGAAATAAAACATGCAAATTGTTTTTTTAATATATTTAATTTCATTTTACTTATAAATTTACATGTATAATTCTATTGTCTGAAGTTGTAATTTGACAGCAGGATACAACTGTAATAACCTACTAGTACTATATTGTATTAATATTTGAAATCTTTACATTTTGTATATTTAAATGTAATAAGTTATTTTAAGGTTTGTTTTTCTTACAAATTTTGTAATTTTATTTCAGGAAAATTGAAGAACAAGATGATCAGTCAGTCATAGAGGAACCACAACATACATATTTACAATTCAGGAAATATTGACACGTGTGGAGCAAGTGGAAATGTCTGTTGAAGACAGAAAAGCATGGCTAAATTTAACTGTAGTACAGACCAATCACTTGTTACAGATAGACATGGACATTTGAAGAAGAACTGGTGGAGAACTTTGTTGAGAGAGATTGAACTGGGACATACTCTTACTCTGAATGTTTGGGAGAATCTTGAGTTGGGGGAAAATCAATGAAAAATGATTAAGACACTTTATTATATTGAAGTGTTAGGGTGTTTATCGCCACTTTTAACAATCTTTCAGTTGTATCACAGTGCATGAAGCTCAGTTTTATTGGTGGAGGAAAACGATCATGATCAAGATGGCCATTTTTATTATAATATTGAAAGCATGCAACAGACAATATAGTGACTATTCCTGAAGTCTTTTTTTTTTAGAAGCCTTTGTATTCTATTTATTTTCTACTTTGTTATCCTATGTTTATGTACTGTAAATATTATTATCAGCAAGTAAAAGTTGCCATATTCAGATTTCTTCCTTTTGTTTTCATGAAAAAATTATTTTCTGTGCAATGAGGTTTGCTGAACAATGTTGAAAAGTGTTGTATATACAGTCATACCTGGTTATGTGAATATCAGATACACCTCGAGTGCTCTAGATTGTGGGTTCGAGCCCTGTTCGGGTCAAATCAAAGAATATAAAATTGGTATCTGTTGCTTCTCCACTAAGCAGGTTGGCTCGGAATCAGAATAATGTGTCCGAGTTGAGTGACATGTCTACCCGCAGATTGTTGTTTCGGTGAGCTAGAACTATAAAATCCAACTCAGCGTGTTGGTTTAGTACAAACTAACAAAGTGGACCTGAACATGTTCTCATTGAAAATTAACTTGTTCTCGCCATGATATAGCTGAAAAATTGCTGAATTGGCATTAAGCAACAATCACTCACTCAATCTCAGATAAGTTGTTTCTTTGGATAACTAAGAGTAAGAAGTTTGACATTATGAGGTTCGACTATACAATGTTTAAACTTCAATCATCATTAGAAACCTCAAGACCTCAGTAATTGCATGTACATGATGAGTGATCAATATAGTACCTATTAACTTTCTTATGCATACTATGATGGAAACTTAATCTACTTTTGAATATTTGATGAGGAGTAAATTTTCAGAACCCAGAAAAAATGTAATCTGCATCCATCAAACCAATAACTATGTGTAGCACAGTGAATGCTCAATTTTCTGGAGAACACAAGTTTTCACTATTTTAGTGAAGTTCATGTTACTTGTTTTCAATTTTCTATGTTTTATGCTGGTCTTTGTCTAATTTTCTTTGAACAAATTTGAATATACCAGAGTTGAACAGTTTTAACACCTGTTTCAGGGAAGATTAGAAACATCACTATTTATTAAATTTTTATTCTAACTGAAGACTTGGCAGTATTAATCAATTAGTTAATATTATTTGATATTCTTCATTCAATTGGATATTAATCAAATTTAAAAATAAAACCATAAGAAATGACTAAATCAACTTTCTAAACTTTTTCCAACATTAAAAAAATCAGTCCAACTTTCCAAGCTGTTTCCGAATAATTTCATTCGGAATTCGGAATTCCTTTCTTGTTGATGCCAATGTCAGGAGACCAATAATAACATATAAGGATTAGTATGGAAAAAGTGCTAAATTCAGGAACAAGCCAGTCTTGGTTGGGCAAAATATGTACATGCACATGTACTTTGTAAATGATTCAACTCGATAACTTTTGTAAATTATAGAGCACAAAAATTAAACAAATATTCATTAACAAGAAATATTTATTGCAAAAACAAAACATTATTAAAAGGTCAGCTACATTGTATAATAACAATGTTGTAAAATAACAAAACTATGAACTGGAACATTGAAGAATGGGTAATAATACACATTCCCCTCATCCTGGTGAAGTCTTAAGTTAATGATTGAATGAACATTATATTGCTTTTAACATCAAAAAGTTAATATTGGGGGACACTATGCAATTTTCTCTATCCTTTAGTTATTGAATTGAGAAGTTAAAAAATCTGACAAAATTTCCATCCCCCCAAAAACATACTATATGTAATAAGGTTCAAAACTCCTTTAATTTCAAAATATTTGTCTTAAGACTTTCTCAGGTAAATGAACAAAGCCCAAAATATTCAATAATTTTACATGAAAAACAACACTCATATGGGGGATAAAAACATTCTATTCATAGAATTTTTAAACAAGAAACATAAACTATAACATGTGATGTGTAAACTATTTAAGCATGAGCAACAGGAAACACATTTAGATACAAAAAATGAAAAGACCAACACCCTTAGTTTGATTTTTAAAAGTGCTAGTTCATTGAAACAACAGTCAGTGGGTAGATATGTCGTTCCACTCTGAAACATTATTCTGATTCTGACCTGACCAGTCTTTGTTCTTACTCCTTAATGCTGCATTCTTACCAATTTTATAATCTTTGGTTTGACTAGACAGGGGCTAGAACCCATGGATGTACCTCATTCAAGGTGAGCATGCTAACCAT
Source organism: Bathymodiolus brooksi (assembly GCA_963680875.1). Classification (NCBI taxonomy): domain Eukaryota; kingdom Metazoa; phylum Mollusca; class Bivalvia; order Mytilida; family Modiolidae; genus Bathymodiolus; species Bathymodiolus brooksi. Next base: position 26,619,583 of record OY804579.1, read on the forward strand.
TACACAACATTTTTGCGGTCGTGTAAAAATTACACTGAAAAAGGAGTAGTTCTTCAAAACTTTCATTAAGCTAGGGACTTGTATCCAAGTTAGTTAATGCAGTCGACATAATCAAGAATATATTAAAATAAACCCATAGATTAGCTTCCCGTCAGATTTGAACTGACATCTTTTCAACATTATTGAAATGTACTACCTTGTACTATAGAAGCTATATACATGTATTGTAATTGTTAGTAGTTGACAAACCTAATATGTACTCGGATCATTAGCTTCCAGAGAGATTTGAACTGACATCTCTCAAACATTATTGAAATGTACTGATTCATTGACACCATAGTACAGATCCTGGATTGTATAAGTTTACAATATGCACGAAACGCAAACGAACAAACGCTTCACACGAACGATACGAAAAACGCACGATACACGGAACGAATGCATGATACACGAAACGAACGCACGATTCACGAAACCAACGCACGATACACGAACGAACCAATCATTGGAGCGTACATGTTACCATATATTATCCAATGACAAACGATCCTGGTTCTATAGAGGTACAATATAGTATTGTGTTATTATTTGAATGGCCTTTGTGCAAATTGACGTGATTAACTAATCTTATATTTTATACGCAATTGATACAAAATGGATATATAAATGATAAATTAGTCGGTAAAGTAATAGGATAATACAATTTATATTAAATAGTTTATATTATCAATGTGTTTAATAATTATATTTATGATTAAATTTTAAATCTCATCTATTTGACTTCCAAATATGACTTTATATTTATATAATTATATAATTATTCAGAATTTATATTTATATAATTATTCGGATTCTGTATTGACAACCAGACATAGGTGTATCAGTTATTTTCCCGGTCAAGCTGTCCGAAAGGTGTGTGGCTTAAAAAGGTCATAAATAGTATACATGTAATTGTTAATTAGAATGAAATTTAGAGTTGACATTTCACACCTGCAGTGCATGTATTTCCCAGGTGAAACCGCCAGGGGCAATTGTTTACATACATATAGATGTTACACATGTAGATGATTTCTTGTTTATTTGTCCGTAGAGTAAATTATTGAAAAACATGCATTTATTAAATATGTTTTCCCTTAAAACAATTAATAAAATAGTCCAGACTGGTAACATCGCACACCCTCTAACTTTGCGCATATGCCCGTTTGAATGCTTCCAATGGGTATATATTTTAATTGTATTTATGAATTGTTAATGCACAATTTATTTTGTTTTTAACTCGAAAAAAATTGGAATGTGTACATAAACTGACGAACGATACACGAAACGAACGTTGCACGAAGCGAACGATACACGAAATGAACGAACCAATTACACGAACGAAACGCAAATGAACGAACGAAAAACGCAAACGATACAAAATATCTGTGAACTTAAACGATCCAGGGTCTATAACTACAACATTTTGTCATGAATTTGTTAGGAACATTTCAGCCAAGATTGGTTGCAATACCTTCTGTTATTATCTAATGGTCCTGAATTGGCACTGCATACATTGAGACACGATAGAGAATAAAAAAAAACATACATCAATTTCATACCCTGCAGTGCAAGAACAATAAGCTCCTTCTGTCAAATCATCATCTTCTTTGGCGCAATATCTATACATTGTGGGGGTCGTCATCCAGTGTCTGTGATGGTGAACACTTTGTTCTTAAAATACACAAGTTGTTGTTGTTCGACTTCGTCTGAAATATGCCTCCTGCAATCACCCACTTAAAAATATTCAGACCTGGGCAACCTTATAGGCTTTCAGCATATCATTTGTCAATACAACATAACCATGGGCTAACAAGAACTGTTTTATGTCTGTAAAAAAAAATTGGTGTCCAAAATCGCATACCATCAATCATGTTCATCAAGCCTACCAGAATACATTTGAAGGAGGTCTAAAAATCCAGTCACTCAAAATTTTGTCGTAGCACCTCTTGTTATCTTGTAAAACATAATCTTGTGATGGCACCAAAGGCAAGTTTAACTTACATGCCGACAACACAAGCCTGAAGGCCGTTGGCGTTACCTCCCCCTTCGTTCTTGTTTTTGTCAGACCTGTCATCTTCAAGATTCTCGACATTCCAACATCTAAACTCATTCAATAGTGTAGAATTTATCACCAGGATCCATGTGTAAATGTAGAATAAAATTATATAGTTGAATAGAACTTCGAAAAGGCTAAAAATGAAGTGGTAGTCGAAAATCAATGTATCGCCATGACATAATCCAAACAGTAAGGCCGCTTACCACCCGAATTTTACTCCGATTGGACTTTGGACTAAGGCCACTTACAACAAAAATAGGTTAATGTGAAATAGGTCTATTGTGATTAATCACAATAGACCTATTTCACATTAACCTATTTTTGTTGTTGCTTTTCTGTGAAAGTTTTCTTTCAGCCGATTTATACCGATTATGCAAATTAGGCATATTTTGATAAAAGATCACATTTAAATCTTCTCTGAAACCGCTGAACCAAATTAAACCAAACCTGGCAGGGATGGTCCCTGGATGGGTCTCTTTCAAATTTGTGTCCGACAGTCCCGCCCTCCATTCAAGATGGCTGCTGTTACTAAAAATAGAAATTTCTTCAATTGTCCATTGCTGGTTTAGTATAAACCAAAATGAGCTCAAATTTTAACTGCAGCTACATGGCAATGAGTAGTTTAACATATATTCGGGCCTTTTCTGTGAAATTTTTCTTTCATCCGATTTATACCGATTATGCAAATTAAGCATATTTTGATAAAAGATCACATTTAAATCTTCTCCTCTGAAACCGCTGAACCAAATTAAACCAAACCTGGCAGTGATTGTCCCTGGATGGGTCCCTTTCAGAATTGTGTCCGACAGCCCTGTCCTCCATTCAAGATGGCTGCTGTTACTAAAAATAGAAATTTCTTCAATTGTCCATTGTTTCTTTAGTATAAGTCAAAATGAGCTCAAATTTTAACTGCAGCTACATGGTAATGAGTAGTTTAACATATATTCTGGGCTTTTCTGTGAAATTTTTCTTTCAGCCGATTTATACCGATTATGCAAATTAAGGATATTTTGATAAAAGATCACATTTAAATCTTCTCCTCTGAAACCGCTGAACCAAATTAAACCAAACCTGGCAGGGATGGGTCCCTTTCAAAATTGTGTCCGACAGCCCTGCCCTCCATTCAAGATGGCTGCTTTTACTAAAAATAGAAATTTCTTCAATTGTCCATTGCTGGTTTAGTATAAACCAAAATGAGCTCAAATTTTAACTGCAGCTACATGGCAATGAGTAGTTTAACATATATTCTGGGCTTTTCTGTGAAATTTTTCTTTCATCCGATTTATACCGATTATGCAAATTAGGCATATTTTGATAAAAGATCACATTTAAATCTTCTCCTCTGAAACCGCTGAACCAAATTAAACCAAACCTGGCAGTGATTGTCCCTGGATGGGTCCCTTTCAGAATTGTGTCCGACAGCCCTGTCCTCCATTCAAGATGGCTGCTGTTACTAAAAATAGAAATTTCTTCAATTGTCCATTGTTTCTTTAGTATAAGTCAAAATGAGCTCAAATTTTAACTGCAGCTACATGGTAATGAGTAGTTTAACATATATTCTGGGCTTTTCTGTGAAATTTTTCTTTCAGCCGATTTATACCGATTATGCAAATTAAGGATATTTTGATAAAAGATCACATTTAAATCTTCTCCTCTGAAACCGCTGAACCAAATTAAACCAAACCTGGCAGGGATGGTCCCTGGATGGGTCCCTTTCAAAATTGTGTCCGACAGCCCTGCCCTCCATTCAAGATGGCTGCTGTTACTAAAAATAGAAATTTCTTCAATTGTCCATTGTTTCTTTAGTATAAGTCAAAATGAGCTCAAATTTTAACTGCAGCTACATGGTAATGAGTAGTTTAACATATATTCTGGGCTTTTCTGTGAAATTTTTCTTTCATCCGATTTATACCGATTATGCAAATTAAGGATATTTTGATAAAAGATCACATTTAAATCTTCTCCTCTGAAACCGCTGAACCAAATTAAACCAAACCTGGCAGGGATGGTCCCTGGATGGGTCCCTTTCAAAATTGTGTCCGACAGCCCTGCCCTCCATTCAAGATGGCTGCTTTTACTAAAAATAGAAATTTCTTCAATTGTCCATTGCTGGTTTAGTATAAACCAAAATGAGCTCAAATTTTATCTGCAGCTACATGGCAATGAGTAGTTTAACATATATTCTGGGCTTTTCTGTGAAATTTTTCTTTCAGCCGATTTATACCGATTATGCAAATTAGGCATATTTTGATAAAAGATCACATTTAAATCTTCTCCTCTGAAACCGCAGAACCAAATTAAACCAATCCTGGCAGTGATTGTCCCTGGATGGATCCCTTTCAGAATTGTGTCCGACAGCCCCGCCCTCCATTCAAGATTGTTGCTTTTACTAAAAATAGAAATTTCTTCAATTGTCCATTGCTGCTTTAGTATAAGTCAAAATGAGCTCACATTTTAACTGCAGCTACATGGCAATGAGTAGTTTAACGTATATTCTGGGCTTTTCTGTGAAATTTTTCTTTCAGCCGATTTATACCGATTATGCAAATTAGGCATATTTTGATAAAAGATCACATTTAAATCTTCTCCTCTGAAACCGCTGAACCAAATTAAACCAAATCTGGCAGGGATGGTCCCTGGATGGGTCCCTTTCAAAATTGTGTCCGACAGCCCCGCCCTCCATTCAAGATGGCTGCTGTTACTAAAAATAGAAATTTCTTCAATTGTCCATTGCTGGTTTAGTATAAACCAAAATGAGCTCAAATTTTAACTGCAGCTACATGGCAATGAGTAGTTTAACATATATTCTGGGCTTTTCTGTGAAATTTTTCTTTCAGCCAATTTATACCGATTATGCAAATTAGGCATATCTTGATAAAAGATCACATTTAAATCTTCTCTGAAACCTCTGAACCAAATTACACCAAACATGTCAGGGATGGTCCTTGGGTGGGTCCATTTCAAAATTGTGTCCGACACCCCCGCCCTCCATTTAAGATGGCTGCTGTTACTAAAAATAGAAATTTCTTCAATTGTCCATTGCTGCTTTAGTATAAACCAAAATGAGCTCAAATTTAATCTGCAGCTACATGGCAATGAGTAGTTTAACATTTATTCTGGGCTTTTCTGTGAAATTTTTCTTTCAGCCGATTTATACCGATTATGCAAATTAGGCATATTTTGATAAAAGATCACATTTAAATCTTCTCCTCTGAAACATCTGAACCAAATTAAACCAAACCTGGCAGGGATGGTCCCTGGATGGGTCCCTTTCAAAATTGTGTCCGACAGCCCCGCCCTCCATTCAAGATGGCTGCTGTTACTAAAAATAGAAATTTCTTCAATTGTCCATTGCTGCTTTAGTATAAACCAAAATGAGCTCAAATTTTAACTGCAGCTACATGGCAATGAGTAGTTTAACATATATTCTGGGCTTTTCTGTGAAATTTTTCTTTCAGCCGATTTATACCGATTATGCAAATTAAGGATATTTTGATAAAAGATCACAGTTAAATCTTCTCCTCTGAAACCGCTGAACCAAATTAAACCAAATCTGGCAGGGATGGTCCCTGCATGGGTCCATTTCAAAATTGTGTCCGACAGCCCCGCCCTCCATTCAAGATGGCTTCTGTTACTAAAAATAGAAATTTCTTCAATTGTCCATTGCTGGTTTAGTATAAACCAAAATGAGCTCAAATTTTAACTGCAGCTACATGGCAATGAGTAGTTTAACATATTCTGGGCTTTTCTGTGAAATTTTTCTTTCAGCCAATTTATACCGATTATGCAAATTAGGCATATCATGATAAAAAATCACATTTAAATCTTCTCTGAAACCTCCGAACCAAATTACACCAAACATGTCAGGGATGGTCCTTGTGTGGGTCCATTTTAAAATTGTGTCTGACAACCCCGCCCTCCATTTAAGATGGCTGCTGTTACTAAAAATAGAAATTTCTTCAATTGTCCATTGCTGCTTTAGTATAAACCAAAATGAGCTCAAATTTTATCTGCAGCTACATGGCAATGAGTAGTTTAACATATATTCTGGGCTTTTCTGTGAAATTTTTCTTTCATCCGATTTATACCGATTATGCAAATTAGGCATATTTTGATAAAAGATCACATTTAAATCTTCTCCTCTGAAACAGCTGAACCAAATCAAACCAAACCTGGCAGTGATTGTTCCTGGATGGGTCCCTTTCAGAATTGTGTCCGACAGCCCCGCCCTCCATTCAAGATGGTTGCTTTTCCTAAAAATAGAAATTTCTTCAATTGTCCATTGCTGCTTTAGTATAAGTCAAAATGAACTCAAATTTTAACTGCAGCTACATGACAATGAGTAGTTTAACATATATTCTGGGCTTTTCTGTGAAATTTTTCTTTCATCCGATTTATACCGATTATGCAAATTAAGCATATTTTGATAAAAGATCACATTTAAATCTTCTCCTCTGAAACCGCTGAACCAAATTAAACCAAACCTGGCAGTGATTGTCCCTGGATGGGTCCCTTTCAGAATTGTGTCCGACAGCCCCGCCATCCATTCAAGATTGTTGCTTTTACTAAAAATAGAAATTTCTTCAATTGTCCATTGCTGCTTTAGTATAAGTCAAAATGAGCTCAAATTTTAACTGCAGCTACATGGCAATGAGTAGTTTAACATATATTCTGGGCTTTTCTGTGAAATTTTTCTTTCAGCCGATTTATACCGATTATGCAAATTAAGCATATTTGATTAAAGATCACATTTAAATCTTCTCCTCTGAAACCGCTGAACCAAATTAAACCAAACCTGGCTGGGATGGTCCCTGGATGGGTCCCTTTCAAAATTGTGTCCGACAGCCCCGTTCTCCATTCAAGATGGCTGCTGTTACTAAAAATAGAAATTTCTTCAATTGTCCATTGCTGGTTTTGTATAAACCAAAATGAGCTCAAATTTTCACTGCAGCTACATGGCAATGAGTAGTTTAACATATATTCTGGGCTTTTCTGTGAAATTTTTCTTTCAGCCAATTTATACCGATTATGCAAATTAAGCATATTTTGATAAAAGATCACATTTAAATCTTCTCCTCTGAAACCGCTGAACCAAATTAAATCAAATCTGGCAGTGATTGTCCCTAGATGGGTCCCTTTCAGAATTGTGTCCGACAGCCCCGCCCACCATTCAAGATTGTTGCTTTTACTAAAAATAGAAATTTCTTCAATTGTCCATTGCTGCTTTAGTATAAACCAAAATGAACTCAAATTTTAATTGCAGCTACATGGCAATGAGTAGTTTAACATATATTCTGGGCTTTTCTGTGAAATTTTTCTTTCAGCCGATTTATACCGATTATGCAAATTAAGGATATTTTGATAAAAGATCACATTTAAATCTTCTCCTCTGAAACCGCTGAACCAAATTAAACCAAACCTGGCAGGGATGGGTCCCTTTCAAAATTGTGTCCGACAGCCCTGCCCTCCATTCAAGATGGCTGCTTTTACTAAAAATAGAAATTTCTTCAATTGTCCATTGCTGCTTTAGTATAAACCAAAATGAGGTCAAATTTTATCTGCAGCTACATGGCAATGAGTAGTTTAACATATATTCTGGGCTTTTCTGTGAAATTTTTCTTTCAGCCGATTTATACCGATTATGCAAATTAAGCATATTTTGATAAAAGATCACATTTAAATCTTCTCCTCTGAAACATCTGAACCAAATTAAACCAAACCTGGCAGGGATGGTCCCTGGATGGGTCCCTTTCAAAATTGTGTCCGACAGCCCTGCCCTCCATTCAAGATGGCTGCTGTTACTAAAAATAGAAATTTCTTCAATTGTCCATTGCTGCTTTAGTATAAACCAAAATGAGCTCAAATTTTAGCTGCAGTTACATGGCAATGAGTAGTTTAACATATATTCTGGGCTTTTCTGTGAAATTTTTCTTTCAGCCGATTTATACCGATTATGCAAATTAAGCATATTTTGATAATAGATCACATTTAAATCTTCTCCTCTGAAACATCTGAACCAAATTAAACCAAACCTGGCAGGGATGGACCCTGGATGGGTCCCTTTCAAAATTGTGTCCGACAGCCCTGCCCTCCATTCAAGATGGCTGCTGTTACTAAAAAGAGAAATTTCTTCAATTGCCCATTGCTGCTTTAGTATAAACCAAAATGAGCTCAAATTTTAACTGCAGCTACATGGCAATGAGTAGTTTAACATATATTCTGGGCTTTTCTGTGAAATTTTTCTTTCAGCCGATTTATACTGATTATGCAAATTAGGCATATCTTGATAAAAGATCACATTTAAATCTTCTCTGAAACCTCTGAATCAAATTACACCAAACATGTCAGGGATGGTCCTTGGGTGGGTCCATTTCAAAATTGTGTCTGACACCCCCGCTCTCCATTTAAGATGGCTGCTGTTATTAAAAATAGAAATTTCTTCAATTGTCCATTGCTGCTTTAGTATAAACCAAAATGAGCTCAAATTGTATCTGCAGCTACATGGCAGCCGATTTATATCGATTATGCAAATTAGACATATTTTGATAAAAGATCACATTTAAATCTTTTCCTCTGAAACTGCTGAACCATATTAAAGCAAATTTGGCTGGGATGGTCCTTGGGTGGTCCCCTTTCAATAGTGTGTCTGACAGCCCCGCCATCCATTCAAAATGGCTGCTGTTACTAAAAATAGAAATTTCATTAGTTGTCATTTTCTACGTTATTGCAAATCAAAATGAACTCAAATTTTAACTGCAGCTACATGGCAATAAGTAGTTTAACATATATACTGGGTTTTTCTGTGAGATTTTTTCAGGCAGTTTATTCCATTTAGGAATATTATGAGATAAAAATCACATCAAAATCGTTTGCTCAGAAATTTGAATTGAAATGATCTTTGGGTGGCCCACTTAAATTATGTGTAACACCCCCATTTTCTATTTCAACTTTAGATGTCAAATTGAAAACCAGGTGAGCGATTACATGCTCTAGTTATTAAAAAAAAATCCAGGACCCTGTGTCCATGAATTTTTTTTTTTTTAAGCTAATAATATGAAATATTGATATCCACACTTGCCTTTTGGACAGCACATTTCTGTGTCCACACTTGTTTTGTATGTAGATAAAAATGTAAAGATATATTTATTTTATGAAAATCACAATTTTACAAAATATTTTTATTATGATCCAGTTCAATTATTGTACTTAATGATGTAGTGTAATGGAATCTTGCAACAATAAATTCCAAATTGTGTTCTGGAAGACATAGATTATATTGAAGTGGGCCAGCCTGAAATAAGTGACATGTTTGGGACTATGCACTACTCCCTGTATACATGTAAATATCATAGTTTACAAAATATGTTGGGACATTTAACGCACATGTCTTGGGATAGGATATTTTCACAGAAATCTACACACGTACAATGCATGACCTTTTTCATACTGTTGTGAAAACAAATAAAAGAAATAATATTTAACTCCAAATTTTGAGAGACAAAAAAAAAAGAATTATCAATTCAAATCGGTTCCAAATCTAAATCCAAATTAACAAACAGATCTAGTAAACAATTTTCCAGCACAAATGACATCATTAGCCTTCTTCCACTTTTGACCTAAAAAGAAGGGGGCAGGGTCCTCATCACGGTTCATCAAAAGTATTTTTTACTGATCAATTGAAGGCACGGTAAATAAATTCTTCGGATCACATTTCACAAAAATATGTAACCCAATGTAATTGATAAGGTAAGTTTTACCATTTCTACATATTCACTATACAGGGGGCGGATCCAGGGGGGACGCACCCGGCACGCGCCCCCCCTAAAATTGGAAAAAATAAGATTTTTTGGCGTAAAATCGTGATTTTTCACACGAAATACCCAAAAAATGTTCGCGCCTCCCTCCATTCGGCGGAATTTTTTTAAGTGCGCCCCCCCCCCCCTAGCTTGAAATCCTGGATCCGCCCCTGTTATAGTCTGGTCTATTCTGTCAACAATTGAACGGTGGATGTGTCCAGTAATTCATGTAATATTGACATCGGGTTGAGAGAAAAAAACGAAAAACAAAGACAAGAAGACCACATTGAAAAAAATGGCTCATAAAAATGTAGACGAGAGGCGTATATCATGAAGAATGTAAAATAAATTTGACTGAAAACGATTCACGGACAATGTCCCCATCACGATTCACGGCAAAATAAAAACAACAACAAATATTGGGGACAAAAAATTCACAAATACGGAAAACCAAATTAATCCACCAATCCCCACAATTACACCTCTCTTTAATTTACTTGCACTGCGCAACAAGTTAAATCCGAAATCAGTTCAAATAATGTGCATGTTTTTTTCTCCTCAATTTTTTTTGTATAACATTTATTTATTTACATTTGTATTTAAAATCTGTCTATTTATCATAGTTCCTGTTATGTGTAATCTATTTCCGAAAAAGGGAAAAGCTATTTTTAAAATTGAATAGAGGAAAACGTCATGATGACTAAAAAAATCTAATGTAATTTCAATTGGCGATCATATTTATCCACTGGATAAAACTTTATCCGTACTAAACTAGACTGGACAAAGTTGTCCAGGATAAATCATATTTGTCCAGTGGACAACTTTTGAACAACCACATTTATCCAGTTGACAGAAGTTGTCCACTAGATAGATGATTTATCCAGTGGATAACTTTATCCATTGTTTTGAACAACCATGTGTATTTGTTGTTATCATTTATTACAGAAGACCACAACAGTTTATATGAATGTTTGTCATATGAGGGTCTAATGTGATGTGTAACATAAGTTTGCATCTATTTCAGGATGCTATAACAGATTTAAATGCTGACTGTGAATGTTTGTCATTTGAGGGTCTAACTGGGTGTGTAGCACACAAAGGTATTTTGCAGGCTGCTACATATGTCAAAAATACTTTGGAGGAAAAAGGTATTCTGGAAGCAGCATTTGACAGAGCTCAGGTTAGTACATTATGGAAGCAGCATTTGACAGAGCTCAGGTTAGTATGTTATATTATGGAAGCAGCATTTGACAGAGCTCAGGTTATTATATTATATTATGGAAGCAGCATTTGACAGAGCTCAGGTTAGTATATTGGCACTGGCTACGATTACCTGGATTAGGTAATAATAACGAAAATTTAGGATTACCTGAGAGACTAAGTGCCGGAACACAATTCCGGTTCAGGAACCTATTTCACGGAAGAATATCTGGTAATCGTAATTTTATTTGTTAGAGTTACCTGGTCTTATTATTACCCAGAAGTTCTAAGGATTTCATTATTGGACATAAAGAATTGAAAGAATTATTATTATTATATATCAATTTGTAATTGATAATACATTTTAAATCAATACATCAAAATGATATGAAATATACTTCGTAAATATATTTACAAAGATGGAATTACATAAGAAATTATCAAGTTACTTTCCTTTGTTATAGCACTGTCTGCATAGCCAGTACGTGGATTTTGGTGGCGCTTTGAGGCCAACACATTTAAGATGGTTCCACTCTAAGCATCCATCGCAAACTATGAATGCATAAAGATGAACATCAATTTTACAGACTGAACAGTTCCATTCGGCTGTTTCTTTTGTTTTACTAATTTCCATCCATCAATCGTTAATTTTTTTTTAATTCTGTTTAAGTTAATGTTTTCATCTAAAATCTTTGTTAGCAAGTCTACAACCAGATCATTGTTTGTAATTGTTTGCTTTGTTTTCGTTGACCCAATTTTGCATCTACTCCTGTACATTTGTATAAATTTGATATCTTGGTATAGTCCAGTCTATATACGCCAGAAAAGGCGTGACCTAGAACAAATTGCAACAGAAGGTTTCTTGGGCTCATCATGAAGCTGAGAGTGTCCTCATTAATATATTAAAAGTCGCCGAAAATCCCAAGTTGCCTTCTTGCAATTTTTGGGGTAAAAACAAGGGATTTTGAAGAAAAATCGCTGAAAATTGGAAATTTCACATGTTCACTCTACTTTGCAGAATATTACCAATTTCTCTAAAAATATCTTGTTATTATTGAATATTCTTTCAAACAAAATAAAAAAATCTATCCATAATCTCCCCAGGTGGCTATTTTTTTTGGTAAAATTTCATTAATAAAAAAAAATGCTGAAAACTGAAATTTTGAAAAAATCATATTTTCCGTGGCAGAATAAATTAAATCATGACTGTTTCGGTACAGATGAATAAAGAATGTTTTGAAATATAATTAAATGTCAATTGTTAACAATCAGTTGGTGTTTGTTTAATGAAAAAAAAATAGAAACATCTTATTTTCCTTCCCTAGATTAACGACATTATGTGATAAAGTTTGTCAGTGACTTGTGACATGTCGGTGGTTTTCTCCGGGTACTCCGGTTTCCTCCACCAATAAAACTGACAGACCACAGTGTTTTCTAACATAAACACCTTGTTTGTACTGTAGATCCATTGTGATCCACGGACATCAGACCACAGTGTTTTCTAACATAAACACCTTGCTAGTACTGTAGATCCTGTACATTTCAGACCAAGCTTGTATTACTATATAACTGAAATATTGTTGAAAGTGAGGCTAAACACCATAAACATACATACATACATAGAAGAACGAAAATGGAAAATTTCAAAATTCACCAAAAATCCCCATCAAAAAAATTAAATGAAAGTTCTGATATCGTATAAGTTAGCAATACATGTATCTTTCAAATATCAAGATTAGGCATCAACTATTCGTCTGAATCAGAGTCCTGATCTACGCATGCAGACATGTTGCAACATGTATTCCCTCGGCATTCAGTGCAAGCGACAGAACATTCCAGACCATGCTTTCTACAGTTACAGCGTTTTGAATCGCAGTTTGTCTTACATCTGCAAAATATCGTTTTTAGAAGTTCATCTGGAGCGAGTGGCAAACTCGATCTGATTAGCACGCACATGTTGTGTTCAATAGACCATCCCCAATCTTTTGCTTCCATATTGTCAGCCTTACTGGTGCATTGTTTCACTTGATGAAACACTCGCAAAATATGAAAGTGTGCAGCGTTTGACGTCTGAAGCAAAAACGATGCCGTCAACTATCGAGGGATAACAGTTCTGCCTGTAATTAGTAAGATCGTCGAAGCAGTGATCAGAGATAGAATACAACCATTGATCCATAATATGCAAAATCCAACGCAAAGAGGGTTTACGAAAGGATCGTCCCCCATGAATGCTGCTCTACCTGTCGAAGAAGCATACAGAATATTAACCGACGAAAAGCAAAATGGACATCTTGTACTTCTCGATGCAAAAGCTGCATTAGACAAAGTTATACATTCACATCTGTTATGGCGTATGTACCACGCGGGAATTCAGGACAAAACGTGGACTATTATTAAAAGCTTGCACCACAATGCGGAAAGCTGCATAAAATGGGCAGGAAGCACGTCCGATTGTTTTAAGGTCGGTATGGGAGTCTGGCAAGAAGGTATCCTTAGCACTGATCTCTATAAACTATATATCAACCAACTATTAGACCGTTTGCAAGAAGTAGGTATAGGACTGAAAATAGGAAACATCAACGTTAACAACACAGGATGTGCAGACGGCATCGCACTACTCAGTTCAGTGATGCACAGATCATGGTCAACATGGCTCTTGACTTTGCGAACCTCGAGGGATATGAATTACAACCAAAGAAAAGTGTAGCAATCCACATTAGAGGAAACAACAAACAGTGCGAAACAACCAACGAGAAACTTAATATGGGGAATATCACCATGCCCGAGGTGGAGCAAGCTACTCATTTAGGTATCATCAGAACAACAACGATGAAACACAATATCCAAACCAATTTGATGAAAATATAACTAAAGCAAGACGTAGTGCATACAGTCTATTCGGATGTGGATTTCATGGACACAACGGCCTGGATCCCGAGTCCATACTACACATCTACAAAACCTACATAACACCAGTATTGCTTTACGGTATGGAGCTATTATTACCATCCTCAAAACCTCTTGAACAACTAGAACTCTTCCAGAAAAGGATACTAAAACAAATCCTGTCATTACCGATGAGCTGTCCGGACCCAGTCGTTTATATACTAACTGGAATTCTACCAACAGAAGCACAAATTCATATAAAAGCCCTCACATTCTTCAATAACGTCTGTCATCAGTGCGAAAAAAACACTGAGAAAAAGCTTGCAAGAAGACAACTAACCGTGAAGGAGGAATCTAGTAACAGCTGGTTTATATGTGTCAACAAAATACTACGAAAATACGACCTGAAAGAGACGTACAACTATTTGGACAATCCTATCAAAATATCACGATGGATCTCGTTGGTGAAATCAAGAGTGAATGACCACTGGTGTACCCAGCTAACAACCCTAGCACAACTCTACAAAGGACTGCAATATCTTAGTAACCACAACCTGAGCAAGTGCAAAATACATCCTATTTTGAAGCACAGATGCTACTCATCATTAGACATCAGTAGAATTCCAGTAAAATTAAGACTCGTCACCGGGACATACGTGCTGCAAACAAAACGCATTAAGTACTACAGAAATGAAACTGACCCAACATGCCTGCTATGCAGAGCAGCTGAAGAGAATGTACTGCACTTCATTCTCCAATGTGAACAACTACAGTTGGAGAGAGAAGCTTTACTGTCCGAGATCAACGCTATATGGCAAAATGAGTTCCAAAATAATGAAAATTTTACGGACTTGAGTGAAGTTGACCAACTACAACTGCTAATGGACAATACAATCAAGGTGAAACCTACCAAGAAAAACTCAGCCAGCGTAGCCAGACTCGAAGGTCTATCAAGGAGATTAATGTTCAAATTGCATATTAAGAGAACCAAGCTTCTGGAGAGTGATAGAGACAAAATACAGACAACAATGAAGAAACGGAACTAACACTGCGAAAAGGGGGAGGGGAGAGCCGTCCGGGGATTGCCCAAGAATCCATTACAATAAACTGTGATAATTGTTTTAGATTTAAGACTTTGAAAGATGACGTTTTAGATCTTAAACTGTAGATACGATTCGTTTTAGATTTTAGTATGTGACAATTACTTTTTAAACCTCGAACCAAACCGTAACAAATAGATTTTAGATTTTAACCATACGAACAGAGACTTTTAGATTTTAAACAGTGATGCATCTTCTTAAATTTTTCCAATACATGCAACATGCATATTTTATACGTAATGTCGGGACAATCGTTGTGGATTGTCTTAACTTGATTTGATAAACTTGTATATCCCGTGTGAATAAGCCTGATTTTTAGTGTACATAAATTTTATTCATGGATACGGAGGTGATGGGATTAGCACTGTACAGCACACCGCCACCCAACACACGTTTAACATACAACATAGTATGGTTCTCATTTGAAGGGGGTAAAGATACATAGGTAAGGTAAACTGGCGTTCCATAGATTTATTTTTCCGTCTGCATCTACCTATTATGGAAATCGGCGAATTTAAGTGCTAATTCGATCAAACACTTGAATTAATATCTCTGTCTAATATATAATAACACATTTTTACACAAAATTTAGCAGAAAGTAATTTAAAAAGGCTTTACAAAGCTCTTTTTGGGTTGAGAATGGTGCATTATGGGAATTACGTCTGTTCAATTTGAATGTTATAGATATTGACCTGTTTGTTCACTTTTCATGGGTGTTTTGGTAAAATTGAACATACTTGTTGTAGTAACTTCATAGAAATATATTATATTATTATTACGCTTACCTAGATATGGATGTTAATTCCTATTTTCATTGCTTTCCGTCTGAGTTGTATTTTCCCAGAAAATCTCTGATTCGGCTATAGAGGATCCCTGGTGACAAAACAATAGAAGTAAAAAGTACTCATTTTTTAGCTCACCTGGCCATAGGCCAAGTGAGCTTTTGTCATGGGTAAGCGTCCGTCATCCGTCGTCCGTTAGCTTTTCACATTTAAATCTTCTTCTCTGAAACCGCTGAACAGATTTCAACCAAACTTGCCAGAAATGTTCACTGGATGGTCCTCTACCAGATTTGTGTTTTTGGTGCTGATTTGAAATCCATTATGGCTGCCAGGGTCCATAATGTGTTCTCATTGGCTGAAATTTAAAAAATCTTCTTGTCAGAAACCACTAAGTCAATTGAATTGTGACTTTGCAGGAATGATCATTGGGTGATCCTGTACTAAAAAAGTGAATCGTTTGCCGATCGAAAATTCAAGATGGCCACCATGACTCGACTTAGTTTAACATTGGACCCTATGGGAATTTCACATTTTCATCTTCTTTTCTGAAACCACAAAACAGATTTGAACCAAACTTGGCAGAAATGTTCATTGGATGGTCATATACAAGATTTTTGTTTTTGGCGCTGATCGGAAATCCAACCTGGCTGCCAGGGTCCATATTGTGTTCTCATTGGCTGAAATTTTAAAAATCTTCTTGTCAGAAACCACTAAGTCAATTGAATTGTGGCTTTGCAGGAATGATCATTGGGTGGTCCTGTACTAAATTTGTGAATCGTTTGCTGATCGGAAATTCAAGATGGCCACCATGACTCGACTTAATTTTAACATAGGACCCTATGGAAAAAATGTTTAAAAGTCTTCTCCTCTGAAACCAGTAAGTCAGTTTAAAGCAAACATGGCATGAATGGTCCTTAGGTGGTCAACTTTCAAAATTATGTCCTGTGACCCCGACCTCCATCCAAGATGGCCACCATCAGCAAACATATTTTTAACATAGGACCCTATGGGAAAAATGTTTAAAAAAATTTTCCTCTGCAATCAGTAAGCCAATTTAAAGCAAACATGGCATGAATGGTCCTTAAATGGTCAACTTTCAAAATTATATCCAGTGACCCAAAACTCCATCCAAGATGGCCACCATCAGTGGACATAGTTTTAACATAGGACCCTATGGGAAATATGTTTAAAAATCTTCTCTGAAACCAGTAAGCCAATTTAAAGCAAACATGGCATGGATGGTCCTTAAGTGGTCAATTTTCAAAATTGTGACCCTGACCTCCATCCAAGATGGCCGCCTTCAGCGGACATACTGTAGTTTTAACATAGGACCCTATGGGAAAAAATGTTTTAAAATCTTCTCCTCTGAAACCAGTAAGCCAATATAGCAAACATGTCATCGATGGTCCTTAGGTGGTCAACTTCCAAAATTGTGTTCAGTGATCCCGATCTCGGTTCAAAATGGCCGCCATCAGCAGACATAGTTTTAACATAGGACCCTATGGGAAAAGTGTTTAAAAGTCTTCTCTTCTGAAACCAGTCAGCCAATTTAAAGCAAACATGGCATGGATGGTCCTTGGGTAGTATACTTAGTAGACATAGTTTTAACATAGAACCCTATGGCAGTATGGGATTTGAATAGTAACTTAGATGTATTCGGCATGCAGACATTCTTAAGAGGACTTATTTATGTCAGGTGAGCGATACAGGCTCACCTGAGCCTCTAGTTATCTTAATTTCTGTCTTTAATACATAAAATTTTCATGGCGATTTTTTATTGGTTACTCTATGGGTTAAAGTGAAAATGCTGGCGTATTTATAATTTCTGTTGCAATTTGTTTTGGGTCTACGGGTCTATTGACTGGACTAGTAATGTTTAAGTTGGCTCTCAAATTCCTTAAATGACTTAAACTTTTGTCCAACTTCAAAATTGAAGGACTGGACTCCCTCATTCGCGTCCATTTTAAGATTCCCAAATGAACTACATGTCTTGATAACATGCACGGTGAGCTCTTTTCAGCGCCTTTGGCCATATTTTTACACAAACAAATTAGACAAATTAAATTCAGAAGGAAAGTTTATAATAAAATTGGTACCTATAAAAAATAAATCAACAAAAACAATAAATAAGATTTAATATTTTATTTACATACAACTATTCCGGGTAATAATAAGACCAGGTAATTCTAACAAATAAAATTACGATTACCCAATTTTTTCCCGTGAAATAGGTTCCTGAACCGGAATTGTATTCCGGTACTTAGTCTTTCAGGTAATCCTAATTTTTCGTTATTATTACCCAATCCAGGTAAATTCGGGTAATCGTAGCCAGTGCCTAGTATATTATGGAAGCAGCATTTGACAGAGCTCAGGTTAGTATATTATGGAAGCAGCATTTGACAGAGCTCAGGTTAGTACATTATGGAAGCAGCATTTGACAGACCATGGGTTAGTATGTTATGGAAGCAGCATTTGACAGAGCTCAGGTTAGTACATTATGGAAGCAGCATTTGACAGAGCTCAGGTTATTATATTATATTATGGAAGCAGCATTTGACAGAGCTCAGGTTAGTACATTATGGAAGCAGCATTTGACAGAGCTCAGGTTAGTATGTTATATTATGGAAGCAGCATTTGACAGAGCTCAGGTTAGTACATTATGGAAGCAGCATTTGACAGAGCTCAGGTTAGTATATTATGGAAGCAGCAATTGACAGAGCTCAGGTTAGTATATTATGGAAGCAGCATATGACAGGCCACAGGTTAATTTATTCTGGAAGCACCATTTGACAGACCACAGGTTAGTATATTATGAAAGCAGCATTTGACAGACCACCGGTTAATTTATTCTGGAAGCACCATTGACAGACCACAGGTTAATTTATTATGGAAGAAGCATTTGACAGACCACAGGTTAGTTTATTCTGGAAGCACCATTTGACAGACCACATGTTAGTATATTACGGAAGAAGCATTTGACAGGCCACAGGTTAATTTAGTATGGAAGCGCCATTTGACAGACCACAGGTTAGTATATTATGGAAGCAGCATTTGACAGGCCACATGTTAGTTTATGCAGGAAGCACCATTTGACAGACCACAGGTTAGTTTATTCTAGAAGCACCATTTGACAGACCACAGGTTAGTTTATTCTGGAAGCACCATTTAAACGACCACATGTTAGTTTATTCTGGAAGCATTATTTGACATATCACAGGTTAGCATATTCTGGAAGAAGCAATTGACAGACCACAGGTTATTTTATTCTGGAAGCACCATTTGACAGACCAAATGTTAGTTTATTCTGGAAGTGCCATTGACAGACCACATGTTAGTATATTATGGAAGAAGCATTTGACAGGCCACATGTTAATTTAGTATGGAAGCACCATTTGACAGACCACAGGTTAGTATATTATGGAAGCAGCATTTGACAGGCCACATGTTAGTTTATGCAGGAAGCACCATTTGACAGACCACAGGTTAGTTTATTCTAGAAGCACCATTTGACAGTCCACAGGTTAGTTTATTCTGGAAGCACCATTTAAAAGACCACATGTTAGTTTATTCTGGAAGCATTATTTGACAGATCACAGGTTAGCATATTCTGGAAGAAGCAATTGACAGACCACAGGTTATTTTATTCTGGAAGCACCATTTGACAGACCACAGGTTAGTTTATTCTGGAAGCACCATTTTACAACCACATGTTAGTATATTCTGGAAGCACCATTTGACAGACCACAGGTTAGTATATTATGGAAGCAGCATTTGACAGGCCACAGCTTAGTTTATGCAGGAAGCACCATTTGACAGACCACATGTTAGTTTATTCTGGAAGCACCATTTGACAGATCACAGGTTAATTTATTCTAGAAGCACCATTTGACAGAGCACAGGTTAGTTTATTCTGAAAGAAGCATTTGACAGACCACAGGTTATTTTATTCTAGAAGCACCATTTGATAGACCACAGGTTAGTTTATTCTGGAAGCACCATTTGACAAACCACAGGTTAATTTATTCTGGAAGCACCATTTGACAAACCACAGGTTAGTTTATGCTGGAAGTATCATTTGACAGACCACAGGTTGATTTATTCTGGAAGAAGCATTTGACAGGCCACTTTATTCTGGAAGCACCATTTGACAGAACACAGGTTAATTTATTATGCAGCATGCCTATTCACACGTACTGCAGTACGTGTTTCACGTAGAATAAAAATCATGCACGTATAATTGAAAGAACCCTACGTGCGTGCACGTAAAGAACCCGTTGTGAGCACTATAAAAATTACTTTTTGTTTACAATTCACTACAAAGTACGTAATAGAGTTGTTCTGATTAGTTAAATAACCATTTTTGTTGTTTAACCAGCAGCAATGTTTTATTTATTCTGCTAGCTTTTTGTCGAAATTGAGAGCAAAGAAGGTAGAAAAACTGCATAATTCGTTATTTTACCGAAAATTTCGAAAATGAAATCTTCTTCTTCTTTATGTGTATATCCCTCCGCTACTCGGAGAACCACTTTTGCAAGTGTGCTGCTAATATGTATTAATTAGTTCAGGAAAATTCTTCACCAATTTCAGAATTCAGGAATCTAAGTTCAGTATAATTCAGGAATTTAAAAGACCAATAACCTCCACCACTAGTTTCTATCGGTAACCACCACCGTTAATATGATTTATACATGTATTCCGCCACCGCAGATATAATTTCGCATATTCACAGTTTGTAATTTATATACAATGTATCTATGTAAGCTGCATAAGCAGTATTCTGTAGTTCCTTGGACAAAGCATTTGATCAGCCTTTCACTGATAATATAAATTGTTCATTTCCATTTCCTTCAGTTAACACAATGGTTTATGCTCATACATGTATGTCACCCTAGTATATATATGTCGAGCACCCTTGATTTATTAGGATC
The DNA here is from genome assembly GCA_963680875.1 of Bathymodiolus brooksi. NCBI lineage: Eukaryota > Metazoa > Mollusca > Bivalvia > Mytilida > Modiolidae > Bathymodiolus > Bathymodiolus brooksi. The sequence continues at coordinate 26,640,370 of OY804579.1, forward strand.
TCTCAATTTTTAAAAGATAAAACCACCTAACAAGTATTGAAGAATTTATACTAGGTATTGTAATAATATCCAAATTTTTATTTAACTAACCCTTATCTTTAAAAGGTAAAATTGACAGATGTCTTATTCTTAAAAGGTAAAATATAACAAAGTGACCACAGTCATGTCCTTAAAGGTGTAGGTCGACTCTAATAACATCCACACTTAAAAATCAGACAGAATTTTTATTAAATTAACCCTTTTCTTTAAAAAGTAAAATGGACAGTTGTCTTATCCTTAAAAGGTAAAATATAATAAATTAGCCATAATCATATCCTTAAAGGTATAGGTCGACTTTAATAACATCCATACTAAAAATTCAGATTAAATTTTTATTGAATTAATCTTTATCTTTAAAAGGTAAAATCGACAGTTATTCTATCCATAAAAAGTAAAATATATTAAAATGACCATAGTCTTATCCTTAAGGCAAAATTTATAATAAATTTATCATTACTTATTCTTAAAAGGTAAAATTAAGTTTAACTGTAACCATTTCTTATTCTTAAAAGGTAAAATTAAGTTTAACTATAACCATTTCTTAGTTCATAAAAGGTAAAATTAAGTTTAACTGTAACCATTTCTTATTCTTAAAAAGGTAAAATTAAGTTTAACTGTATCCATTTCTTATTCTTAAAAGGTATAATTTTATTTAACATCCATATAGAACTAGTAATGACAGGAGCCCTGAGGATACCCATGTCAATAAGGCCTTACAGCAATATCTAGCAGTCTGCAACGCTCATGATGTAATGCAAAGCATAGTCCTCTTGTAAGAGATTCAATTTCATGTATCAGTTCATCTGTTTGAAACCTCATTGGAAGAGTAGGGCTGGTGACATCCAGTATTAACTGAGTGAGTCTAATGTCATTTTTATAAATACTCTTGTAAAGTTCCTTATCCACTGTATTTAGTAGTGCTTTAATTTTATCTATAAATGGTTGTCTAGTTCGTTCCAATGACGGACATTTTATTAGAAAGTGAGGAGTGTCTTCAATATCACTATTGCACATTAAACATATTGCTGAGATTTGTCTCTTTTTGAATTTCGACTGTGTTTGTTGCAAGATATATGTGCCAGATAATAGTTTGGCCTTTGTGCTCGCTTTCATAATAGCTATCCGATTCATGCCTGCATTTTTCCAAACATTGTGTACAGTTCCATTTTCTTTCGTCCTTGGAATCAAGTATCTGATAGTAGATTTACCTACAGACCATTGTTCAATTTGCATTTTCCAATATTCATGAATCTTATTCTTTATACAAGTTTTCCATTTCTCTTTTGAGGGGGTGACAGATATCAGCTCAAAGACAGATGGAAGATCATAAAAGTCCAGAATTTCCTTTGCATATAAAAACCAGCTGTGTGAAGAGACGTCTTTTATTAACACCTGTCGCACACATAATTCCTTTTCAATCCCTCCATATCTAATAATGGAACACAACTTCAAAAGTATTTGAGAGTGTATGAACGATTCTAATGGTAATTCACCAGATAGAATATAAATAGCAGCATCCGCTGTGTGCTCTGACAGATTCATGATCATCTTCAAAAAGGATTTATGATATGACGATAGTTTTGAGTAGTCCTTCTTAGAAAGTAATACACAGTCAAGTCCAAATAACATTCTTGGTCTCACATACATATTCCACATACGTATAATAACACTGGGGTTTATTCCATTATACCCATGCATTCCGGTACCCATCAGCGCGTATGTTGTTCTTCGTGCAAGTTTGATTCTCTTTTCTATCAGGTCATGTCCTCGTAGTTTTCTATCAATTCCAATGTGGGTATAAGATTCCGTACGAGCTATTTGGCGATCGTGAAGTGTAAAATTTTCATCAATATGTTGTTTCTTTTGGTTGAAGATCATTACCTTGCTTTTGGCTTCGCTAATTATATATCTTTCGTCATTCGCATATTGTTCTTGGCCTAGTAGCATTGTTTGAAGTTCTAACTGTGATCGTCCTAATAGAACAATGTCATCAGCACAGGTCGGACTGTTAACTTGAATGGAACCAATTCGGAAACCAAGATAGTTATTCTTGTAGAAATCTAATAACGAATTTATGAAGACTTTATATAATTCCGGGGATAATATTCCACCCTGACGGACACCGTGTTGTTCATAAAATGGACTAGATATTTTTCCCTCCCACTTAACCTTAGAGTGTAAATCTTGATAAAGCATCTTTGTCAATATCCATGTTTCCTTACTTATTCCAGTGTAGAAAAGTTTACGTAACATTGATTCATGCCATACAACATCAAAGGCCTTTGAAGCATCAATGAAGGCTGCAAATAAAGATTTGTTATTGTCTAGAGATTCTGCTATTGCCTCGGTTAACAATAGACTAGCATTTGTAGGTGCGACATCCTTGCTGAAACCTCTCTGTAGGGGGTTCTGACTCTCTTTCAGTAACGGACTAATTTTATGTAGAATTACTTTCTCAAACAATTTTCCGATAACGCTTGACACAGTTATCCTTCTGTAGGAAATAGGATTATTTATTGGTTTATCCTGTTTCTTATATACAGGAGTAATTATTCCAGTTTAAAACATTTTGGTACAGTTCCTTCTTTAAATATTTTTTCAAAAATAGACTTCAATAAATATACAAGAGATGGCCCACCGAATTTAAAGTCTTCAGCAGATAATAATTGTTCATCTTGGGATTTGTCATTTTTCATTTCACACACTAATTTGTCCAATAATTCTAGACTCACAAATTCTGTATCTGATTTATAATTGTTACGACAAAAGTCTTCAATTTCTTTATAATCTAGTTGAACAAATTCTTGATACTTTGCATTGAAGTTGTCACTTTCCAATCGCTTACTTAAATTTTGGAAGTATCTTACCCACCCTTCTGCTATGTCATCTGATTTTTGTAGCATTTCACCATCGACTTGAATTTGAGTTAGTTTTTGCACTCTGCAATCTCTCTGTGAATTAACTATTTTATAGAAATGTTTGTCATTTGCGATTCCATAATATCTGAGTATAATTGATTTCTTTTTCTAGCTTCTTCCTGTCATTGAGCTCGACGTAAATTCCTTTTGGCGGTAATACAGTCCATCCATAATGGACTGTCCTTATTTTTCGGAGTTCCACTTTCCCTCCATTTCCAATGACTTCTTTTGCTTAACTTACATAATGAGTTTATTTCTGGAGTCCATGGATTTGACCTCTTGGACCGACTTTTTGACTTTTTTGAACACTTATCTGCACTATTATTTAGAATTTTTATCAATTTCGAGATTTGCTCTTTGCAATCTATGATACTAAGTAAGTCCATATCTGTAATTTGATCAGTTACAAGTTTTTGATAGTTTTGAACATCACATTTCTTCCAATTTAGTTTAAAGTTGATTGGTTGTTCTTCATTTGGACATGCATTTATATATGGCTTTATAATGAATCTCCCCGAGACAGGATCATGAGTTGAGGTATTCAGGCTTTCTCTATGGTGTATCTTTATATCAGTTATAAAATCACAATGTTTAAAAGGTAAAATATAGTCAATTTGAGATACACTATAACCGTTAAAGTGGTGAAAGGTACTATCCCTTGGGTATTTTTCTGGCAGTATAAATCCCATTTCCACAATATCCTGCATGAAAAGTTTATCTCTAACTGTTGGTTTTGGTCTAATAAAAGATGCATTTAGATCACCAGTTAACACAATGTTACAAGAGTCATATTTTGCTACTATTTCTGAAAGCTCGTCTAGACATTTTCTGTACAAGTCATCGCTATGGTTACCATTATTTGTAGGCATATATGCAGAGATGATACAAATAGATATATCTTCACAATCAATCTTGATTGCACAGATTCTTTCGCACCCATCGCTAAGTTTCGTAACAAAAAGGTCCAAAGACTTTCTCCATAGAATTCCACTCCCGCCAAATCCCCTTGTCCTAATTTTTGGTGATATAGGTTCCATTTCATCACAACATTTCAGAAAGCAAATATAGTTATTTTCCAAACAATAGTCGATTAATTTATGTTTCTCAAAGGTGAAGAGCCAATGTTCTTGAATGCTCACAATGTCAGATCTATTTAAAATTTGTTGAAGGTATACGGCATTGGATGAGAAGTTCTCCACATTGAACGTTTATATAGTGGCATACCTGTGTAATATTGTATCGCCGGTCTTTGGAGCTGAGGATTCGGGTATGATGGTCGATTCTGTTTTCGCTTCCCTAAAAAATGGCTTTGTTTATTTTCAGGGATCGAAGTATAAGACTTATTTTCGGGATTTTGTTGGTTCCTTTGATAGGATATATCAGCAGAACTCATTTGATTGAAATTTAATGTATGTGATAGGTTTACAGCACTAGGGTGAGGCTGACAACTAATATTGTCATCAACTAAATTTTCATCATTATAGGTACTATTGTGGGTCATGTTTAAGTTCACACTATCGGTTTGAGTTTGTGTACAGTTTGTATTCTGTTTTACCTCATATTTGCTTGTAGCAGTCTCACATTTGTTGCCATCAATATTGTTGTTTATTACGATATTCGGAACCTGGTAACAAGGTGGAGCTCTATATGTTTCACTCAGTTTGTGCTCAATTTCAATTAAATGACGTTCAAGTGTTGTAGAGATAAGTCTATCACCATCATCATTGGAAGTAGTTATATTCGAGCCTGTTTTCTTATACAATATAGATGATTCCATATCATTTATCCTTTTCTCAAGATTTAATATATATGTTTGAGCTGAAGCCAATTTCAAGGTTACCTCATTAAGATCTTTTTCTTTCTCTTTTATTGCCTTTTCTTTAGTTGATATCTCCTTTTCTCTAGATGTAAGTCTCTTCTGGACCCGCTGTAACTCTTCAAGCTTATCTAAATCTTTCAATCCCATGTCAGTATTGGTTTCCATATTCTGGGTTTTTGGTTGCAATATAGTTGGTACAGACTGTACATTAGATTGTTTATTTTTAGTTATAACTATATCCGGTGACGTTTGTACGTTAGATTGTTTATATTTAGTTATAGCTATATCCGGCGACGTTTGTATAATTTCAATATTCATATTATCACGATTGTAGGAGTCAAACATAAGTAAATCCATGCATACCATACAAGTATATAATTCTGATGGAGTCTGTTTGAAGTATTTTATATCACTTTTTGAGAGTTTTTCACATTTATAATGGATCCAAGTATTACAACAGTCACAATAAACAGCTTCATCCTGACACTCTTGGTCACAAACTAAGCAATTTATATCTGTTCCATCAACTTTTGGGTTATTTATATAATCAATCGGTAGATTTGTGTCATGTGCTGATTTATTACCATCAATCTGCAGTAAATACATTGTATCGGATACACATATTTTCTTTTTATCAAGAGGGACTATGTTCGAGCACTTTCTGTTTCGGATCGATGATGATTTATCGTTCAGTTTGTTAACTGACTTGTTAATGTTTGCGACTTCATTTTCTTCAATTTTTAAAGAATTCATCAGGCTATCTTTTAGAATGTTATTTAAATCACTAAAGTTTCCATGGACTTTCATTTCAGATATTATAAGTGGGAAATGATCATCAATAAATATGTTGATATTGGCCCCATTTATATTTACTCTTGATGTAGTCAGATATAAGTTTATTTTATAAAGTTGTCGACTATCTCTCTTAACTGAATATGCTTCTTCGGCTGAGGCAGTTTTATCTTTAGAGAAACGTATTTCTGCTTCAAAATTAAAGCCACTAAATGGGCTATGATTAGCACAATTTCTGAGAATAGATCGGAATGATTCAAAGGCCGCTGTTGAGAATGTCAATACTAAGTTCCCCTTTTTAAATTCACATGTAAGATGTATTCTATCTGTCACATCAAATTTTTGCTGAAGAGCCTTCTTTCTCATTACATTATAGTTTGTCTGTGACATCTTTATTCCTCCACTTGGTGAAAAGGTACCTTAGACTTGCGTAGTCTTGAGACTCTTAAACTGGAAGGCATGGTTTTGGATAAGGGCTTATTGACAATGGGTATTTTATGGGTAGGGACTGCCAGGAAGTACAAGGCAAAACAATACAATATTATTTATACCTAATCTTATGCAAAATGCACAAATGTCAATGTAATACTATAAAATCTTACCTTAAAATATCAGCGAGAAAACGAAACACAAAAAACATATATATAATAATAAGATTAAAACGTATAAAATATTAATAAGATTAAGACATACAATATATAAAAATATTAATAAGGGTTGTGCTCATATATATAGTGACTATCACCATGGACAGTGGACATCAGTCTGCTTTTGATAAAATATTTAAGATGGCCGACACCAGCCGGGAAAGCTCAAAAATGTCTATCACCACGTTTGTTGGTTTTTTTCGGGAAATTTAGTGGGATTATTACGTTAAAAGCTTGTAAAGAAGCTAAAAAATGTTATTGTGGTAGGTTATTAGTTTCACAGCACACTATAACTCATTAAAAATTTCCTGTTTCCAATAAAAATCAGCAGAGCTTTTGATGCACGTCCTTCTTCTTTTCGTAGTAATCTGCGTTTTCGGGAACCGAGAACGACTATTTCCGGTTTTGCTGATAATAAAAAAAAAAAAAATTAATCCCGACCGACCGACCCTAGATTTGACAGTAAACACAAATATTTTTTTTTTGGCCTAATATTTACAAAAAACAACATGGTGCACGACCTTGTGTGGAGAAAATGCAGTTCATTTTCTTTGTACCCCCAAATGAAGAGTTAAAGGGTACATTGCACCCCCAAAAATTTGGATGTACCTCCAAAAATGAAGGTAAAAGGGTACATGTACCCCCAGATGAAAAAACCTATGGGCATACTGTTATGGAAATAGCATTTGACAGACCACAGGTTAATTTATTCTGGAAGCAGTATTTGACAGCACAGATTAGTTGTTTATGTTTTTTTAGGAATCTGTAAATAAACCTTAGAGAAAACTGAAAATGGCAATCAAGAATGTAAGATTCCATCAACATTACCCCCTTAGTTAACTTCTTTAGTTGGTTTCTTAAAGGCAAATTGTCACTGTTGCACAATGAAATAATTCCTCTAATAACACTAACATTGATTGCTCTATGACCATGCAATTTTACAAAGTAGGTTAACCATATTTGGTCCACACATGGAGGTAGCATATCATCCAGACATGTTGTATCATTTGAATTAACCACATGTTCATTATCTACTGACTTTCTTAAATTTCAAGATTCGACATCAACAGTAGTTTGATCGCCCGGGATAACTAAAAATCGTATTCGGACAAGTAAAAGTCTTACTGTACTAGTCGGATCTGACAAGTGAAAAAAACCCAAATATACATGAGTATTGTGTAAAATGTACATAAATATACACGTGTCTTGAAATAACAAACATTGTTTGTTATTCGGTAACGTTCTTTCCGTATAATTCCCCTGTTCTGAATTTAACTTAATGTCGACCAATCATATCACACAGTTTTGTCTTTCTACCTGTTTAACTATTTTTGGAAGGCTAATTTTGGAATAGATCGGCAAAATGTTAGTCTTGACAAGTTGTGTTTTACCTATCTCCACTCCAGTTGAATTGTTTACGTCTAATAAGAAATAAGTTGACTTCCACACTCCCGAAGTATCAAAGATTGTTTATGTTTAATTATATTTGTTTGGAGATGCTTATATACACTTGGCCATAAGTTAGGGACCACCAAATTTGAAATGGAAAATATTTTTTACATCATGCTTTTTTCTTGCTAACCTATATATGTCTTATACATAAACATATATTCTTTCATGGTACCTGTAATTTTTTATCGATCGATTAATTAAAGAACGACGAAACCGGTTTTTATAAGTTCACCTGTACCTTTACAGAACTCAAGTTTGGCAGGGGTTTCAAATCAGTATCTGCATGTGCAGTACAGGTAAAACTTTAAACTTTGTAAACTTTAATTCAACATGGCACATCAAAAACTGTCAGATGCAGAGAGATGACAAGCTGTTGACACGGTATACGTAAGGGGTGGTATGTCTTACAAGACAGACTGCTGAATGATTCAATGTAAGCCACTCGGTCATTGTTCGATTGAAGCAGCGCGTGAACCAAACCGGGAGTGTAAATGAATGCCAAAGGACAAGAAAGCCTCTGAAAGACTCCAAGAGAAAATAGACTCCTTAAAAGGCTCGCCGGTCAACAGCCATTCAGCACTGCAAACACGCTGTGAAGCCGATGGATTGTCAGTGGGCGCATTAGCAGACGGACATTCAACAGACATCTTACCAACGCAAGGTTTCGTGCTAAGAGACCAATAAAATGTCCGCTATTGACAATACACCACAATATAACCAGGGCACGTGACCATATGGGATGGAATATCAGGTCATGGCAGAGAGTGCACTGGTCGTATGAAAGTTGCTTTTTTGACTCCAGTTAATGGCCGTGTCCGCGTTTGGAGACCGAGAAATACAGCATTTCTACAGGAACATATTGTGTGCACAACTGCATTTGGTGGAGCTGGTGTTACTTTTCTCTAAACTGTAAGCTTGACTTGTATGTCCTTGATGGGACTTTAACAGGACAAAAGTACCGTGATCAGATCCTGTGCCTATTAGTTGTGCCTTATTTTGACTGTCATCCATTAACAAGTCGACCAATTCTAATGGATGCCAATGCTAGACCACATAGGGCCTGTATAGTGCAAACCTATCTGCAACAGGAGGCAATAGAGCTACTACCTTGGCTAGCCATGTCACCGGATATGAATCCTGTAGAGCATTTATGGAACTATTTAGGACGAAAAGTGAACGCACGTACCCCAAAGTGTCAATACTTCAGGAACTGGGGACTGCTTTGGTGCAGGAATGACAACAGTACCCTCAACACAGACTGAGACGCTTGATTCAGGGAATGAGGAGACGTGTTCAGAAACTGTACAGGATACGAGGTGATTAGACTTGTTATTGACTGTATCATGAAAATAAATGTTGAAAAGTGATTACTTTTCATTTTCCAACCAGATTAAACGTGCTTTGGGGGGGTTTTTTTCATTTTTTTTTTTGGTTGTGCAAGTATTTTTAACAGAAGTCCAAACTGAAACTTTTTTCACTTAATTTTCTGTTCAATTTTGCATACTCACTTCAGTGACCTATAATACTTCCGGTTACTTATCTTTGAAAAAATACCTGATCTTTTTTTAGATGGTCTGTGTTATATTGTGTTCGTCCATAAAAGGTTTTGTTATGTGGAACTGCAGGCTTTTTCTCACCATTGAGAAAAATATTTTAATTACAGTGAAAAACTGGTGGCCCCTAACTTATGGCCAAATGTATATATTGAAGATGGCAACAGATTTATTTTCTTAATTGAAATTAATATTGAAGGAAACCGGAAGTTGACATTGATGTAAAATTTGGAACCGTATCAGACCATTAGATACGAATTGTAGGCTATATCTGCCTTATCTTTTAGATAATAATATGAAGAAAAACATTTAATTGAAGAATATTTGCATGCAAATTTATTAATACATGTACTAGTAATCCAAACTAAAGTGAATAACTTGTCTATTTCAATTGCAAATGTACATCTTAGTGTATATAAAATTCTCCAAAAGATATGTATTGAATACTTTTATAATTTTTTTTTTTTACCATACTGCTGAATATATACTCAATAAATACAGATTAATACATGTGCATTTCCATGTTGGCCTGGTTATCATCCCTAGACCCCCATATTGGCCCGAGATGGAGTCGAGGTCCAATATGGGTCGAGGGATGATAACCAGGCCAATATGGAAATGCCCATGTATTAAACTATTTATTACATACTTCCAACATCTAGAAAAGAGACACCCATATTGGCCTGAGACGAAGTCGACGCCCATATTGGCTCAGGCAATATGGGCCTCAATATGGAAATGATCTTGTAGTAATCCAATAACCGGTTATTTTCCCGGGGTGTGAAAATATGGAGTTTACTTCCGGTCATGTTGGTCATACAAAAATGCCTTTATTTGAATTAAGTATGTAATAAAAAAAAGTTAAGGACCATTTTGGAAAAATAAATTTAATAAATAACAATAAATAACATAGGTAAATATTTTGAAATTTTTTAACACTGGTAAATAAAAATTTAATTTCAACCGATTCTACTATTGCATATAGCGACGGTCAAAAACACTCAATTTTCAAATTTTTGAAAAGATTCCATGATTATCAAAAAAGTTACGAAGCAATTGAAATGTCACAAAATGTCAACAGTTTAAACATTAATATCGAGTATGTCCACCTCGCGCACGAATAACCTCTCTACAACATTTTTGGAAACTGTGAATTAGTGTTTGAAATTCAACCATTCATCAACGAGTGCATCTGCTAGCTCTTGTAGGGAGTTTGGCTGGTTTTGTCGATTTGAAATCCGACGTTGCAAGATGTCCCAAGCATGTTCTATCAGATTTAGGTCTGGAGACTTTGATGGCCATCCATGTGCTCGATTGTTTCCTGCTGGAGATACTCATTGACGATTATAGCACGATGAGGTGTAGCATTGTCATCCATCAGTATGAAATCATCGCCAATTGCACCAGCGTAAAGTCTAACAATAGGAGCAAGGATTTCATCACGATATCTTATACCGGTCAAAGATCCGTTTCTGATGACATAGAGGTCTGTAGAACCATCATAGCTAATGCCACCCCAAACCATAACGGAGCCCCAACAATTCTTAAATCGTTCATTCTTCTGCCTCCAAACTAGTCTTTGACCATCATGAAAATCTAAACAGAACCTAGATTCATCTGTAAAAAGTACAGGTCGAATACGACGTACACCCCAGTTGGCATGATGCCTGGTAAACTGAAGACGGCAATTACGATGGCGTGCAGTTAATGGAGGTCGCACAGCAGGTTTTCTAGCATGCAAACCAGATGCATGAAGTCGGTTTCTAACCATCTGTGTAGAAATCTGAACTCCTGCTAACCGTCTGTGTAGAAATCCGAACTCCTGATGCTGCACGAAACTCTCTATTCAATGTAACGGAATATTTGGAATATTTATGTTGGTCATTAATTGATAATTATATTAGCAAGAAATGATATAATGATATCATTCTAGAATTTAGGGTAATTAAATGGTAAAGCTTGGTATTTTATTGACATTAAATGGCCATTACTATAGATTCTTTTTAAAGAAAATAATACTTACAATTAATGGCCATTAAATGTTCATGCTGGACCAACAGGACGGACATCCAATACCATTACCAATAGTAATGGCCATGGTATCAGCACAGGATTTGAAAAAGTTATTGGGTTTTTTTCTGAACCCATTAATAATTTCATTGCAACTTGTAATACGGGTTTTTAATGGGTTAGTGGGATTTTAACAGGATTTAAATGGGAATTTAATGGGTTGCCATTGCAGTAGTATCCATTGCCTTACATCCTAGTAAGTTCTCCATATTTGGTCCACACATTTATGATTGATAGTACATGTACATATTTCTACAATCGTCACCCTCAATCAATTTTTTATAGAAGTACCTCAGAAAAAAAAAATAAAACAGAACTTTTGGCTGCCACTATTTTATATTTGATGACTGATTCATGTATATTTTAAATGTACAGATGTGTTGTTTTATTTTGACAATATATTTTACAGGGAAGTAAATTGGTGATAACAGGTCACAGTTTAGGAGCTGGAGCAGCAGCATTACTTGCCATCTTACTAAAATCATCATATCCTGATCTGATTTGTTTTTCTTATGCTCCACCAGGGGGCCTTTTGAGGTATTAATCATCTGGATTTAATTGTTTTAAATTTAATGATAATTAATTAGCTGATGATGATAAAATAATAAAATTCAATGATAATATAATAACTGATGATAACAAAATAATACAATTTAATAACATTGACCTATTGTAAAAAACCTCCTACAGTATCTATTAATTGTTTACCTCCCACAATTCACTTAGCAACCCTATAATACCCTGACAACACTTACAAAAGAGGAAATCCTGGACAATCTTAGGTCTGTTTTATGTTCCTTTGGAATTTCAAGATGAAGAACTGAATTCCTAAATTACACAAATGTCCTTTCAAGCAGCGTTATTCTGCTGGGTCTGCCAAATGCTCCACAAAACCTCTTTCCAAATTAATTTAAACATATTTTATTCAATAATATGACATGTTAATACAATGCAATATGTATTTCCAAATTATCAACATGTATTCTATCAGTGGTCAAAACCAGGCTTCAGAGTTACTGTGACACTAGCTACTCAAGGGGTAGTGTGAATCAGATGTGGATTCTGAAGATCTGTTAGAGTACATACAGTTCCTCCTGCAATAGCATTAAAATATTTGACTTATCTACCCTCTACACAACTATTCCTCACTCTTAAGCTGAAAGACAGATTAAGGGAGTTGGTCCAACTGTGTTTCATAAAAAATAATGGCCAATGTAGATACAAATACCTTGTGCTAAGATCTTATTTTGTAAAAAAAACATTCTGATTCTCCCAAATTTTTTTCTGAAATTGATATCATCAACATGCTCGAGTTTTTGATTGACAACATTTTTGTTATGTTTGGTGGATGTGTTTTTCAACAGACAGTCCGCTTACCTATGGGTACAAACTGTGCTCCTCTCTGACTTTTTCCTTTATTTGTATGAGGCAGACTTACTTTAAGCATATTTTATTGTCATACAAAACAAGACAGACTTCATACAGGGGCTTCTCAAGAAAAATTAAGAGAAGCTAGCCCGATCATTTAATTTCACATTCTGCTATATAGATGATGTCCTTTTACTAAATAAGTCTAGGTTTGGTGATTTCGTTGATCACATTTATCCCATTGAGCTTGAAATAAAGGATATGACAGATACAGATAGGTCTGCTTCATACCTTGACCTACACCTCAAATTGACAGTGAGCAGCGGTTAAGAATGAAACTTTACGACAAAAGATATGATTTCAATTTTCCCATTGTGAACTTTTCATCTATATGTAGCAACTTTCCTTAAGCACCTGCATATGGAATATATATCTCTCAGTTGATATCATATTCCAGAGCTTGTGGTTTCTATCAGGATTTCCTTGATAGAGGGTTGCTGCTAACAAGGAAGCAACTGAACCAAGGGTTCCTCATGATCGTATGGTAGGACGATTTACAACTACCTGTCACTGGTGAATAGAAAAGGCGAATATGCCCGTTTTTTAGCACACCTTGCCAAAGGCAATGTGAGCTTTTGCCATCACTTGGCGTCCATCGTCCGTCGTCTGTCGTCCGTTAACTTTTCACATTTTAATCTTCTTCTCTGAAACCCCTTGGCCAAATGAACTCATATTGTCCCGATTAGTTAACAAACATGGCCGTCACAGGCAATTCTTGTTTCAGATTGGTTGATTTCTAAAATATCTTCTGTGAAAAGAAAGATAACTCTTGTTTAAATATAAATATCTGTATTCAAAATGCATTTATCTCTATACAGATTTTTAAAAATCTTCTCCTCCGAAATTGCATGGCCAAATGAACCGAAACTGGGTAGGAAGCATCTATGGAAGGTCCTCTGTAAAGATTGCTCATTTCGTCCCGATCCATTAACAGGCATGGCCGCCACAGGCGACTCTTGTTTCTGATTGGCTGATTTTTAAAACTCTTCTCCTCTGACACCGCTTGGCCAAATGAACCGAAATCAGGGTTCGACGCAACCGCTGGCCCGTGGCCAGTATATTTACGGTCGGGCCAGTCAAACAGAACAAAGATTGGCCTGCTGGGGCACTTGGGCCAGCAACTTTCGTTTCTTCCAACCGGGAGATTTTTCGTACTTCCGTGTCATTCAATATCGACTGATAACAAGGACTAATGAAATTTCCAGACAAAACGTTAAAATTCAACTTCAATCACTATAAATAGCCTAATCACACAATCAGCATGTGTTTACCTTGATCTGTTACCACACGTTAAACGAATATTGACAGAAATATATTCTGGGAACCAGTACTTCATAATTCAATAATTTTCAAAATCACGAAATAAATAAGAAATAAACCCAAATAAACCAAAACAACAATAATAAATCATCACGTGAACAACTTACCTGTAAAAAAAATGGCCGATACACAATAACGCTAATCGTGACTTAATTTAATATGAAAAATCTATTATTATGAACTAGTAACAGGTATGGACTTTGGGAGTGAGATGTTGTCAGTAGATCATGCCGATATCAGGAAGAGGGATATTGGCAACAATCGCTGCATCAGCTGGGCAAAACAGAAATTTTTCCAAAGTCGGGTCTGTGTTTGTTTATTTATTATCTAACTTCCAGTTTGATAATAATCTTCCAATAGTCGTTATATGAAGGATTTTTACCCAAAGTTAGTCGCGTTTGACAGTGGGTCGTTATATAAAGGTCGAATGAACGGGAAAACGCTGTGGAGGAATAAATAAACAAAGGAAGCCGTTATACAGAGGGGGTCGCTGAGACAAGTTTGACTATATGTACAAAATATAGATTGTTTGATTATCTTCTAACCATACGGTCCCCATACCTGTTAATTGTAATGCATTAAAAACACTTCATGTATGGGAAAATGTCATGGACTTTACCCTTGTTTGGAGCAAGTACAACATTCATTCACAGAATACAAAAGCTATGTGTACCACATGTTTAAATCACTGACAGTCAATTTAATTATTTGCGGATGCCACTAGTGGAGCAGGAACTGCTTATCCTTCCGGAGAAAATGAGTTCATCCAAGGTTTTAATGGGGTTCATATTGCTCGATCTTTAGTTTCCTGTTTCTTTCATGATATTTCTCGGGGCAGTGGAATTTTGAAGGGACCAGTTGTTAAGTCGACCCCTGTAAATGATAAAAGGCTAATAATTAGACATTACCAGTTATATTAGCCTTTACCAGTTAAATTAGACAAATCCTGTTTATATTTGTTATGGTCATTTTATATTTGTCATGGTCGTGTTATATTTACATGGTCGTTTTATATTAGCCTAATTTTTAGCTCACCTTGCCAAAGGCAACGTGAGCTTTTGCCATCACTTGGTGTCCGTCGTCTGTTAACTTTTCACATTTTAATCTTCTTCTCTGAAACCCCATAGCCAAATGAACTGAAACTTGGTAGGAAGCATCTATGGAAGGTCCATTAACAAACATGTCCTCCACAGACAATTCTTGTTTCTGATTGGCTGATTTTTAGCTCACCTGGCCAAAGGCCACGTGAGCTTTTGCCATCACTTGCTATCCGTCGTACGTCGGAAACTTTTTCAAAAATCTTCTCCTCTGAAACTACTAGACCAATTCAAACCAAACTTGGTCTGAATCATCACTAGGGTGTCTAGTTTCAAAATTGTGTCCGGTGATGCTGTGCACCAACCAACATGGCTGCTGCTACTAAAAATAGAACATATGGTAAAATTGCAGGTTTTTGGGTAATAACTCAAAAAAATGTTAATGATATCAGAAATCTGACAGGGATAAAAATGATCAGCACAGTAAGATCTACCTACCCTGCAACTTTGAAGTAAATCTGATTACCCATTTTGGAGTTGTTGCCCTTTTTTCATCAAATTTTAATACTTTTCATCTTATATTTCAAAAACTATAAGAGATAGATGTTAAGTTTAAATTACAAAAATGTGCAGCATGTCAAGATCTAATTTTTGTCAAAAGTGGCTTGACACCCTGTAATTGTATCAATCGTGTACTACTGGTGGTGCAATATTTGATTTTGTAACTTTATGATTTTGAATAGAAATATGAACATTTAATTTTTTGCCAAGTTGTCAAGGAGTATTTTTATGTTTTGCATAAGGTATTAACATTGTACAAATTTCATTTCTATTATTCACTTTGAATGCCAACAATTCACAAAAATCTGATGCATGATTTATAGTATGTAATATTTTAAATATTTTATTTTGGCAGTTTTGAAGCCAGTAAACAAAGCCAAGAGTTTATTTGTTCAGTAGTGCTTGGTAAAGACTTAATTACCAGACTCAGTATATGGTCATTGTATGATTTAAAGGAGAAAACATTGACTGCCATTAGGAATTCATACTCTCCAAAGGTTTGTGCTAATTTAAATGAGGTGTGTGCTGCTAATTCTCCCAAGGTTTATGCTTACCCTTATTTGGCTATGTACAGTACTAACAATGTGTGGTCGGTGGTCATAGTCATTGCAATGATCGAATGTCTTTTTTTTTAGTAGAAAAATTAACATCAACACCCAAAAGACAATGTGTCACTTAATGAAGATGTGTGTGGAACATTGTGTTGGGAATTACTTAGTATGCCCCCCCTCCCCCAATATTGTTGATCTGCAAGCTATATTAAAAAGCTGTTTTTCAATGAACTTTGACTTGATATCAAGATATTGACAACAAATATAGACTACAAAAATGTTGGGTTGTTTTTTTGTTTTAAGGATGTAACACACTTCTGTTGGTATTTATTTCAGCTTACACAAATTTCTCATTAAATGCATTTTCAATGTATTCAAGATTAGCAACAGGTTGTATTTCGTCATGCTTTTATGATTTTTGTCATTTATATTTGACCAGAAAACCGGAAACATATTTAAAACAAAGAGAGAAAACTACAAGAAATTTCATTTGTATTTTCATATTTATTATTCGTATTGATTATTTTTCCTACAAAAATTTTAAAGTTTTTTTATATCTAAAAATAGGATAATTAAAGTAAACTTCAATTTGAATTTTTTTAAAATTAATAACATACCGCTAATCAAGGCAAGCTTTTTAGCTCGCATGACCCAAAGGCTTGAGATATTGTCATCACTTGTTATCAGTCGTCCCCATCATGTTGTCATCTGTAAACTTTTAGATTTAAATCTCTTTTGTGAAACTACTAGGCCAGTTGGAACCAAGCTAGGTAGTTGTTTGTTTGATGGTGTTTAACACCACTTTCAACAATATTTTAGTTATATCATGGCAAACAGTTTTATTGGTTGAGGAAACCAAAGGACCCAGAGAAAACTGCCCTGATTGAGATTTGAACTCACAACATCAGTGGTGATAGGCATAGGTAGTTGTAAATCCAACTACCATATGATCAAGGCCATGACGGTCCCTTCAAACTAGGTGGTAAAGATCATTTGATCATTTTCTAAAATTTGGAGATTGTTCGTTGATGGGATATATACAAAAAAATACAAGAGACCCAAAGGTGTCAAAAAGGTTTTTTTTGGTATATGGAGAGGTTATTTTGCAACCAATCTTGATGAAGTTTTTTAGCTCACCTTGCCAAAGGCAAAGTGAACTTTTGCCATCACTTGGCGTCCGTCGTCTGTTAACTTTTCACATTTTAATCTTCTCCTCTGAAACCCCTTAGCCAAATGAACTGACACTTGGTAGGAAGCATCTATGGCAGGTCCTCTATAAATATTGCTCATTTTGTCCCGATCCATTAACAAACATAGCAGCCACCGGCAATTCTTGTTTCTGATTGGTTGATTTCTAAAAAAAACTTCTCCTCGGAAACCTCTTGGTCAAATGAACCAAAACTTGGTAGCATCTATGGAAGGTCCTCTATAAAGAATGCTCATTTCGTCCCGATCCGTTAACAAACATGCTGCCACAGGGAATTCTTGTTTCTAATTGGTTGATTTCTAAAAAAATCTTCTCCTCAGAAACCGCTTGGCCAAATGAATTGAAACTTGGTAGGAAGCTTGTATGGAAGGCCCTCTATTGAGAATGCTCATTTAGTTTTGATCCGTTAATAAAACATGGCCACCACAGGCAATTCTTGTTTCTGATTGGTTGATTTCTAAAAAATCTTCTCCTCTGAATCCGCTTGGCCAAATGAACTTAAATTTGGCAGGAAGCATCCTTGGAAGGTCCTCTAGTACGATTGCTGATTTTGTCCCAATTCACTAACAAACATGGCCGTCACAGGCAATTCTTGTTTCTGGTTGGTCGATTTCTAAAAATCTTCTCCTCTGAAACCACTTTGCCAAATGAACCGAAACTTGGTAGGAAGCATCTATAAAGATTGCTCATTTGGTCTAGATGCATTAACAAACATGGCCACCACAAACAATTATTGTTTCTGATTGGTCAATTTCTAAAAATTCTTCAAATTTGAAACCGCTAAGCCATAATGAACTGAAACTTGGTAGCAAGCATCTATGGAAAGTTCTGTATTAAGTTTCCTCAAAGCAGAATGAAAGGTGAGCGACACAGGCTCAGGCCACTGAGCCTCTAGTTTTATATTCCCCATAGAATTTTGATTATTTAATATGCCAACAGATATACCATTTCCAAGATATAAGGAGATCAAAATGGAGCCAACATCCAATATTTAGAATTTTTATTTCAAATGTGATTTTGGTAGTTTTATTGTGTTTAGATTCCTTATGAAATTACTGGTTACATTTTTCAAACAAATTGACCTAGCTCTGAGATTGAAAGGGCTTAAAGGGAGCCAATAGAGAACGTTACACCCAAAATGATAACTTTTTCTTTGTATGCAGGTTTTCCATTTAATTCCTTTCAAAGTTTCTGTCTGAAATGTGGGAACAGATTTGTTGTAGCATGCTAACCATTACACCACAGATGATGTTTACTTAAGTTTGGAAATGCATGTACAAAATATTACAATGAAAACTGTTAAATAAAAAGCAAAGTAAGCATTTAGTAGGCCGAAATTAGTTTAGATATTCAAAATATTAAACATTTTATTTTGATTATTTCAAGCAACATGTTTACCGTGATTTAAGAAAAATGGTGTATGTACAATACGCCCAAACTAGACTCTTTCCCTATATTTGTAGAAACAGAAAGGGGCACAGCCACTAGACTTTTCATCAATATTAATTGTATAAAGTCAATGGTAAGAAAGAAAATTCAATTAGTAATATAAAAAGTAATATAAAAAGAGAAGGTTTCCAAATGCAAAATCAACAAAATATTAAACTAATCAGTTTATTTTTTTCGTAAACGAATTTTGCCATACAGTTGCAATATTTCAGGACACAGGACTATCTAATAGTTTCTCTGCCATTTGATTTATTGGCTTGCAAACAATCATACATAGACCTAAACCAACTTTGTTATGCTGCTACTCTTTTCTAGCTTCCATCATGGAGGGGTCTTGATTGTGCTTTTCATACCGAACCTTTAAATAATTTGAAGAGGAGGTAATCCAATGTAATGTACTTTTCTCAAAATTGCAGATAATAATCATTCGACTGAAAGCCTACAGGTTGCTTTTGATATGGGTTTTCAAGACAATATAACATTGACTGTCTTTTTAGCTCACCTGATCCAAAGGGTTGAGAGATATATTGCCATCACCTGGCGTCCGTCATTTTCCGTAAGCATTTACATTTTAAAGGAAAATTCCAGTCAGTTGAACAATTGTTATAATTCAATACATTATAACTTTTTATTCGTAAATAAATTATTATTAAACAAAAAACACCTTTATTAACATTAATATTTAAGATTAGAAATATGAATATGTTGAATTTCCTGTCGTAATGTAGTGACGTCACAAAGTCGGTATATTGTCCTAAATGTTTTCTTAATATTTACATCCCATGTTACATTTTCATAGAACGTGAGTTTATTTGTTTGGGGTTTTTTTTTGGGGGGGGGGGGGTATAATTTCATATTTTACATGATTGGCCGTAAGTTAAATAACTCGCTTTTAACTCATTTTATACGACACATGTTTGTCTCCAATGTTGTCTACTTTCCCGTGTTTTTTGTTGTCAATGTGTTGTCAAGGGTAGGATCCGTAAATACAAAAAAAAATCTTCTCACACTTTCCCTTTTCGTTAGTGCAATTAAACACTCGACATGTAGTCATAGTGATTTTGTAAATATCCAAAGATAAATATACGAAGTTATTTTGCGATTTCATAATTTTTAATGATAAAATTGCAACTGATGCTGATATACGATACCGACATTGTGCCGTCACAGTGCTTTCAGAAGAACTTTAATTGCAGGTATAATAAAGGAATGGGTTTATGCTTTACGTCTCCTCACATTGAAGAGTTCTAAAAAACGGTGATCCCCATTATTTGGTGCTACATGCAGCTTTAATCACCAAATTCAACCTTATGGTATTCTATTTTTATCTTTGCACAAATGTCTTTTATTTACTGCCATTTAAATTTTCACGCTAACTTGTTAAGACCGTGGTGTTTTCCTTTACCCTTCTTCTCAGAAACCACTGAGCCAATTTGAACCAAACTTGATAGGAATGTTCATTATAAGGTTTCCTACAAAGTTGATGTTTTTTTAATGATCAGAAGTACCATACACAAAAGAAACAAGAGGCCCAAAGGTGTTAAAAAGGGTGTGTCCATATATATGGATATAAATTATTTATTTGTTTTTGTTGGGGATTTTTTTTTATTTTGATATAAAAAGTGTCCAAAAATTTTTTTATTTTTAAATTTTTATCCAATTTTAATGCAGTTTTTCCATATTGTTCATTTTTATGAGTTATTGATGGAACGTAAAATTTTGTTCACTATTTTATTTCGAAAAAGGGGTATAAAATGGCATTTGCATATTTGAAAGGTATATAATTTTTTTTATCTTCCATCCAATTTTTATGTGTTTCTATTTTTCTTGAACATATTCTGTTGAGATCTTTCAGTAGTATGTTGACAGGTGTCCTCTTATCTTTTATTGTTTCCTAGATAAACTTGACCGAAAGAGGCCGGAAAGTGCCAATTTTCAAAATTTGAGTTTTTATTTTTCATCCACGTTTAATGCAGTTTTTGCAAGGTCTTAATAGGTTATTGATAGGCCATAAAAAATTAGCTATTTTATTTCGAAAAGAGGTGTAAAAGGTCCCAAATTCTGAAATATTGCATATTTGAAAGGTATATAAGAATTTTTATTTTTCATCCAATATTGATGTGGCTTTTTTTGTTGTTTAATGGATTGTATTGAGATCTTTCAGGAGTATGTTGACAGATATCATATATCAACATCCATTTGTTTTATTGAAGTCTTACTTTAATGAGTTACAACTGAACATCAAATCCTGGGCCATCTCAGGTAAATAAGTGAATCTTTTATTTGGTGTCAGGTCCACACCTGTTTTCATAGTTGAGTGATTTTGAATAGCAGCCAGTGGTATAAGTAACGGACATCTTCCTCTTTTATTTTAAGGCCGCACACTTAGCACATGTTTTTTAGTAGACTCTACCAAAAGTGTTGTTAATATCGAATTAATATTTATATTGTAAAAAAGTTCGGATAGTACGACATGTGCGACAGACTCTGTCTTCCTTACTTAATTATGGGACGGTCCCGTAAGCTTGATAAGGACTAATCGTCAGAAAATGAAGAAAATGTTCTGAAGTTTTTCATATCAGATGATGAATTTGCTGAAAGCAAATTCTCAGGTTTTTCCAACCAAGTTAGTACAATTCTTGATGTACAAACTCAACCGGGCCAAGAAGTAGAACGTTCTGTACCTCAAGGTCAATGTCTTTTGGAAATTGATAACCAATGTGAAGCACAAAGTAAACAGACAGAAAAGGGACCAGGAAAGACTAAAAAAAGGTAAAGCACCAGCCAAAAAGTGTGCACCTAAGCGACAGAACCCTAATGAACCATCGGGTAGTAATGGAATATCGAGTGGTAAAAGGCGTAAGAGTAATGACACGCCCACATTTACTGAAACTCAAGATGCTTTACTAACATCTCTATTTAAAGACTTATCAAATAATATAATGTCAGCAATAAATGTACAAAAGATGATAATTCACATGACATTGATGTACAAGAAACTAATTTGAATGAAAACAGGAACAATGAAGATTTGATGTACAATTTATTTTGTTCAGAATCTGAACAACCAAATGTGGTATCTGATTGTGAAGAAGAACATGAATTTCAATACACAATGCCAAAGATCTTCAAAGATGATGAAAAATGTGGAGAGGATATTAATACATTAATTTCATTCGTAGTGGAAAATATTTGTCTAAAAAAAATTGGATGTTTCATCTCTAACCAAGTATTTCAAAATTCCTGGTAATTGTAGGGCTTTAGTACCCCCACATGTTTATTCAGAAATTTGGCAGTTTCTGGAAAGAAAAGCCCATTACCAAAATAGCAGAGTTTAATTAAGGACCAAAAACCCAAATATTAAAGAATGAGGGATCTTATTAGTGTTCTGTCTATTCTTATTTTTTGAGATGTCAGTCAAGCGAAGACTGGCACTAAAGCCACATGCAGACAAGAAATTCCACCAGCTGTGCAATCGTAATGAGCCTATTGGAAGTAATTTTTAGCTCACCTGACCCAAAGGGTCAGGTGAGCTATTGCCATCACTTGGCGTTCGTCGTCGTCGTACGTCGTAAACTTTTTCAAAAATTTTCTCCTCTGAAAGTACTAGACCAATGGAAACCAAACTTGGTCTGAATCATCACTAGGGTGTCTAGTTTCAAAATTGTGTCCGGTGATGCTGTGCACCAACCAACATGGCCACTGTTACTAAAAATAGAACATATGGTAAAATTGCAGGTTTTGGGTAATAACTCAAAAACCGTTAATAATATCAAAAATCTGACACAGGGTAAAAATGATCAGCACATCAAGATCTACCTACCCTGCAATTTTGAAGTAAATCTGATTACCCATCTTGGAGTTATTGCCCTTTTTTCATCAAATTTGTAAAATTTTAATACTTTCCATCTTATATTTCAAAAACTATAAGAGATAAAGGTTAACTTTAAATTGCAAAAATGTGCGGCATATCAAGATCTAACCACCCTGCAATTTTGAAGTAAATCCCATTACCCATTTTGGAGTTATTTCCCTTTTTTCATCAAATTTTCAAAAGTTTAATACTTTTCATCCTTTATTTCAAAAACTATAAGAGACAGATGGTAAGTTGAAACTGCAAACATGTTCAGCATGTCAAGATCTACCTACCCTGCAATTTTGAAGTAAATTTAATTACCCATCTTGGAGTTATTGCCCTTTTTTCATCAATTTTTTTTTTTTTTAATTTAATACTTTTCGTCTTATATTTCAAAAACTATTTAGAGATAGATGTTAAGTTTAAGTTGCAAAGATGTGCAGCATGTCAAGATCTACCTACCCTGCAATTTTGAAGTAAATCCCATTACCCATTTTGACCGATTATGCAAATTAGAAAAAAAGGGGGGATGAAATTTAAAAAAAATCTTCTCCTCTGAAACTACTGAGCCAATCTCAACCAAACTTTGCTGAAATGATCCTTAGGTGGTCCCCTTTCAAAATTGTGTTCATCAGCGCCATCCTGTATCCAAGATGGCTGCCATTACTAAAAATAGATATTTCTTCAAATGGCCAAAACTGCTCTATTTTAAGCCAGAAAGTGCCCAAATTTGAACTGTATAAGCATAATGATGAGCTTTTTAACATATATTACGGGATTTTTTTATGAACTTTGAACTTTTGCCAATTTTGACCGATTATGCAAATTAGTAAAAAGGGGGGATGAAATTTAAAAAAAATCTTCTCCTCTGAAACTACTGAGCCAATTTCAACCAAACTTTGCTGAAATGATTCTTGGGTGGTCCTCTTCCAAAATTGTGTCCGGCATTTCAGAACTCCTACCAAGATGGCCACCACAGCCGAACTTAATTTAACATAGGACCCTATGGGAAATTCCCATAAAAATCTTCTTGTCTGAAACCACTGGGCCAATTGCGACAAAACTTTGGTGGAATGATCCTTGGATGGCCTCCTTCCAAATTTGTGTCCGGTGATCCCGACTTCCAACCAAGATGGCCACCAAGCTAAAAATAGAAAAAAGGGGGATGAAATTTTAAAAGAATCTTCTCCTCTGAAACTACTGAGCCAATCTCGACCAAACTTTGCTGAAATGATCCTTGGGTGGTCCCCTTCCAAAATTGTGTCCGGCATTTCATACCTCCGACCAAGATGGCTGCCACAGCCGAACTTAATTTAACATAGAACCCTATGGGAAATTCCCATAAAAATCTTCTTGTCTGAAACCATTTGCTCAATAAGAACTAAATGTTGATGAAATAGTCATTGGATGGTTCTCTTCCAAAAATGTGTCTGGCGGTTCGGCCCTTCGACCAAGATGGCCCCCTCAGCCGGACTTAGCTTAACATAGGACCCTATGGGAAATTCACATCAAAATCTTCTCCTCAGAAACCACTGGGCCAATTGCAACCAAACTTTGGTGGAATAGTCCTTGGATAGTCCCCTTCTAAAATTGTGTCCGGTGATCCCGACTTCTAACCAAGATGGCCGCCAAGCTAAAAATAGAAAAAAGGGGGATGAAATTTAAAAAAAAATCTTCTCCTCTGTAACTACTGAGCCAATCTCAACCAAACTTTGCTGAAATGATCCTTGGGTGGTCCCCTTCCAAAATTGTGTCTGGCATTTCAGACCTCCGACCAAGATGGCCGCCACAGCCGAACTTAATTTAACATAGGACCCTATGGGAAATTCCCATAAAAATGTTCTTGTTTGAAATCATTTGCTCAATAAGAACTAAATGTTGATGAAATAGTCATTGGATGGTTCTCTTCCAAAAATGTGTCTGGCGGTTCAGCCCTTCGACCAAGATGGCCCCCTCAGCCGGACTTAGCTTAACATAGGACCCTATGGGAAATTCACATCAAAATCTTCTCCTCAGAAACCACTGGGCCAATTGCAACCAATCTTTGGTGGAATAGTCCTTGGATGGTCCCCTTCTAAAATTGTGTCCGGTGATCCCGACTTCTAACCAAGATGGCCGCCAAGCTAAAAATAGAAAAAGGGGGGATGAAATTTAAAAAAAAATCTTCTCCTCTGTAACTACTGAGCCAATCTCAACCAAACTTTGCTGAAATGATCCTTGGGTGGTCCCCTTCCAAAATTGTGTCTGGCATTTCAGACCTCCGACCAAGATGGCCGCCACAGCCGAACTTAATTTAACATAGGACCCTATGGGAAATTCCCATAAAAATGTTCTTGTTTGAAATCATTTGCTCAATAAGAACTAAATGTTGATGAAATAGTCATTGGATGGTTCTCTTCCAAAAATTAGTCAGGCGGTTCAGCCCTTCGACCAAGATGGCCCCCACAGCCGAACTTAGTTTAACATAGGAACCTATGGGAAATTCACATAAAAATCTTCTTGTCTGGAACCAGTTGCTCAATTGGAACCAAACTTTGATAAAATAGTCATTGAATGGTCCTTTTCCAAAAATGTGTCTGGTGGTCCCGCCCTTTGACCAAGATGGCTGCACAGCTGTACTTAGTTTAACATAGGACCCTATGGGAAATTCACATAAAAACCATCTTGTCTGGAACCAGTATCTCAATTAGAACCAAACTTTGATGGAATAGTCATTGTGTCCGGCAGTCGCACTCTCCCACCAAGATGACCACCACAGTGCAGTTGCATTGTTATTGAAAGCAGCTTTGATCCAGGTGAGCGATTACAGGCTCCTGGGAGCCTCTGGTTCTATATTGACGATTCACTACTTTAGGATTATAATGTACATGTAGTGAGAAGAAATATACTAATGGTACACAAATTTATAGAATCACTCTGTTTTATGATTAATATGGAAAAGTCAAATTGTATACCAACACAAAGAACTGTTTTTCTAGGCTATATTATAGACTCGGTTCAATTCAAAGTTTTTCTCCCAGATGAAAAAATACAAAAACAAATTAATTGTTTAAATTAGTTCTGAAACGTGATAGAATTTCTATTAGAGAGTTACCAAAGCTGTTTGGTTTATATTCTTCCACTCATTACGCTGTATTATATGATCATTTATACCATAGGTATTTGGATATTGATAAAACAAAAGCTTTATCTGCATCAGAAATGACTTTAACTCACTACAAATGTATCATATAATGGAAAATTAGAAATAGTATGGTGAATTGACAATCTTGAAAAAATGAATGGTCCTCCAATTAAACAAGAATCACCCAGATTTTATTTAGAAACTGATGCTTCCATGTCTGGGTGGGGAGTGTTTTTTCATGACAAGTCAACTCAAGGTAGATGGAAGTTTTGTGAACAAAATCTCCATATAAATGTATTGGGAGTTAAAAGCCATTTTTTTTTTGGTATCTTTTCTTTGTGCTGTCATTTGAATAACACACATGTATTAAAACTGACAGTTCTACTGCAGTTAATTACATTAATAACCAAGGCAGATCAGTGGTACCTTTATTAGGACAAACAAAAAGTTTATGATGTTGGTGTGCAGACATATAGGGTCTAACACCGGGAGAGGTGCAAAATAGTAAAATCTGTGACACCCGAGGGTGTCACAGATTACTATCTTGCATCTTTTACGGGTGTTTGACTCTTTTTCTCACCCCTTTCTACTGTGTCAATGTTTGTTTACTTTTTGTGCAGTTTGGCGCATTAATTTGCGAACCGTATCACAGGACCAAAATGCCACGTAATAGAAAAAAGCAAGATTTTCATTTTACAACTTCAAAGAAGTTCAAAATAATAAAGTTAACAAACTTGTGATATGCGAGCGTCAGCGAGCTCTTTATGGTCTAAAATGTGTACTTAGGATTTTTTGACAAACTTTTTTTTTGTCATTCGTACATATTTTTTTTTTTTTTTTTTATTTGTTTCTTCAATAGTCAGGAATTTAGATTCATATAAAAGCCCATACATTACCACCTGACATGGATGTACAAGGATTTACAACATAATTATTATGTGACTATTGCATTTTTTTAAAGTTAATTAATAAGCAAAATATGACATGAATAAATAAATCAATTGAGACACATTCATTCTTTCACATTCTCTCTCTCCCTTTCATAAACAAAACACCCATTCCTTTACAATATCTGTCTTCTATTATTTTGTGACTTTAGTAACTTACTCCTAATTGATACAAATAAATACATAAACATAAATAACGTAGTGTACCCAGGTACCTATCCATAGTTAAAAATCTGGAAAAACATGTTTCACTGGGGTCCAGTAAGTTGTTGTTCTTTATGGCTATATATTGTTCAAGTGAATAGTAATTTTTAATTCGATACTTCAATTCTATGATATTTGGAATTTTTTCTTTTAGTTTACATTTATATATATAATTTTTAGCTATAAGGATCAGCAAGTTAAGAGTTAAACTTTCTTCTTTAAATCCAAGCAAAAATTGTTCTTTGTGAAATTCAATATTGTGAAAATAGCGTTTAAGACAGTCATAGAAAGCTCTCAGGAAAGGAAATATCAAAGGACAATTAAAAAATAAATGTTCAACCGTTTCGTCTTCAACATTGCAAAATGAGCACAATTTTGTGTCTTTAATATGAATTTTGAATAAAAAGGTATTAGTAGGTATAACTCTATGTAAAAACTTATACTGAAAATCGATCAGATATGTATTCCTACAACACTTTTTAAGAATTCGAAAATATATAGACCAGTCTGCAATGTCAATCCCAAGTATTTCTTCCCATTTCAAAAATTTTTGAATGGGAAGATGAGTTAATGTCTGCAGTAAAGTAATATATACAAACTTTAAACTTTTTGTATATATTAGTCTGTTTAAAAAGTCATCTTTTGGAAGAAAATTTTCTGTATTGATATTATCAATGTTATCCTTTAAGCACTTTTTAATATCAGTAGGAATGTTTGAGATTAATGTGTAATATCGAATGAAATTGTTACTTTTAATTAATGTTTTAATCTTTTCAAAAGTCAAGAAATTTTTTGTAACAGTATCCATCATATGATTTAAGTTTGTTACACCTGCATTTTCCCATCTCATATAAAAAGGGAAATCATCAATCGATACAAAGTTAAGTAGATCAAGAGATAAACACTCCTTTATATTCAATTTTACAAGTGGCTTTGCTAAATACAAGCTATAAAAGACATCTTTCCAAAATGGGTTACTGAATATTTTAGAAATTTCAAGGATCTTTTCCTTTTGTAAGGAAAAAATTCTTTCACCCCCATAATATTTTATATTCTTTGCCATGATTTTTTGCCAGCCACCTTTCAAATTGGAAAAGAATCTTTTTATCCAGCTTATTTTGAGATAGGCATTGAACTGTTGTAAATGTATCATTTTTAACCCTCCATCTTCAAAATCAGCTATGAGTGTATTTCGTTTGATTTTTTCTGGTTTTCCATCCCATATAAAATTAAAAAATAATTTATTTAGATCATTAAACAGTGATTGTTTTAAATTTGGCAGTGAGGTAAGTAAATGAATAAGTTTTGGAAGTGCAAGTGTTTTTATCACGGTTACCTTCCCAAGAAGGGTGAGTTTTCTATGTTGCCAGCTTTTTAATATTTTTGAAACATCTATAATTTTCTTTCTAAAATTTAGGTCAGGCATAGAACTGAGATCAAGAGAAAAATCTATTCCAAGTAGTTTGAAATTGGATACAGACCAGTTCAATTTGAAATCTGGACAAAGAATTTGATTGGAATACCTTTTATTTCCCACCCATCTACCCTTGTTAGTTCACCTGGACCAAAGGTCCATGTGAACTATTGCCATCACTTGGCGTCCGTCGTCTGTCGTCTGTCGTCTGTCGTCTGTAAACTTTTCACATTTCAAGCTTCTTCTCCGAAACCACTTGGCCGATTGGAACCGAACTTAGCAGGAATGTTCCTTGGATGGTCCTCTACAAAGTTACTGTTTTTCGTTCCAGTCGGATATTCAATATGGCTGCCAGGGCCAATAATATGCTCTGATTGGCTGAAATTTCAAAGATCTTCTTCTCCGAAACTAATGAACTGACTGAACCCAAACTGTAAAGAAATGATCATTGGAATGTCCTTTACCAAGTTACTGTTTTTTATGCCGATCGGAAATCCAAGATGGCCGCCATCGCAGGGCATAGATTAACATTGGACCCTATGGGAAAATGTTCAAATGCCTTCTTCTCAGAAACTACAAATATGATTAAAGCCAAACTGTACATGAATGTTCATTGGATGGTCCTCTACAATCTTAAGGTTTTTTGTTCCGATATGAAATTCAAAATGGCGGCTACGGCAGGACTTAGTTTAACATTGGACCCTATGGGGAAAATGTTTCAAAATGCTTCTTCTCTGAAACCACTTGGACAGTTGAAACCAAACTGCCCAGGAATGATCATTGGAAGGTCCTCTACAAATTTTCTGTTTTTTATGCCGGTCGGAAATCCAAGATGGCCGCCACCGCAGGACATAGATTAACATTGGACCCTATGGGAAAATGTTCAAATGCCTTCTTCTCAGAAACTGCAAATATGATTAAAGCCAAACTGTACATGAATGTTCATTGGATGGTCCTCTACAATCTTAAGGTTTTTTGTTCCGATATGAAATTCAAAATGGCGGCTACGGCAGGACTTAGTTTAACATTGGACCCTATGGGAAAAATGTTTCAAAATGCTTCTTCTCTGAAACCACTTGGACAGTTGAAACCAAACTGCCCAGGAATGATCATTGGAAGGTCCTCTACAAATTTTCTGTTTTTTATGCCGGTCAGAAATCCAAGATGGCCGCCACCGCAGGACATAGATTAACATTGGACCCTATGGGAAAATGTTCAAATGCCTTCTTCTCAGAAACTACAAATATTATTAAAGCCAAACTGTACATGAATGTTCATTGGATGGTCCTCTACAATCTTAAGGTTTTTTGTTCCGATATGAAATTCAAAATGGCGGCTACGGCAGGACTTAGTTTAACATTGGACCCTATGGGAAAAATGTTTCAAAATGCTTCTTCTCTGAAACCACTTGGACAGTTGAAACCAAACTGCCCAGGAATGATCATTGGAAGGTCCTCTACAAATTTTCTGTTTTTTATGCCGATCGGAAATCCAAGATGGCCGCCACCGCAGGACATAGATTAACATTGGACCCTATGGGAAAATATTCAAATGCCTTCTACTCAGAAACTACAAATATGATTAAAGCCAAACTGTACATGAATGTTCATTAGATGGTCCTCTACAAACTTTACGTTTTTTGTTCCGGTATGAAATTCAAAATGGCGGCTACGGCAGGACTTAGTTTAACATTGAACCCTATGGGAAAAATGTTTCAAAACGCTTCTTCTCTGAAACCACTTGGATAATTGAAACCAAACTGCCTAGGAATGATCATTGGAAGGTCCTCTAGAAATTTTATGTTTTTTATGCCGATCGGAAATCCAAGATGGCCACCACCGCAATACATAGATTAACATTGGACCCTATGGGAAAATGTTCAAATGCCTTCTTCTCAGAAACTACAAATATGATTAAAGCCAAACTGTACATGAATGTTCATTGGATGGTCCTCTACAATCTTAAGGTTTTTTGTTCCGCTATGAAATTCAAAATGGCGGCTACGGCAGAACTTAGTTTAACATTGGACCCTATGGGAAAAATGTTTCAAAATGCTTCTTCTCTGAAACCACTTGGACAGTTGAAACCAAACTGCCCAGGAATGATCATTGGAAGGTCCTCTACAAATTTTCCGTTTTTTATGCCGGTCAGAAATCCAAGATGGCCGCCACCGCAGGACATAGATTAACATTGGACCCTATGGGAAAATATTCAAATGCCTTCTACTCAGAAACTACAAATATGATTAAAGCCAAACTGTACATGAATGTTCATTAGATGGTCCTCTACAAACCTTACGTTTTTTGTTCTGGTATGAAATTCAAAATGGCGGCTACGGCAGGACTTAGTTTAACATTGGACCCTATGGGGAAAATGTTTCAAAACGCTTCTTCTCTGAAACCACTTGGATAATTGAAACCAAACTGCCTAGGAATGATCATTGGAAGGTCCTCTACAAATGTTATGTTTTTTATGCCAATCGGAAATCCAAGATGGCCACCACCGCAATACATAGATTAACATTGGACCCTATGGGAAAATGTTCAAATGCCTTCTTCTCAGAAACTACAAATATGATTAAAGCCAAACTGTACATGAATGTTCATTGGATGGTCCTCTACAATCTTTAGGTTTTTTGTTCCGATATGAAATTCAAAATGGCGGCTACGGCAGGACTTAGTTTAACATTGGACCCTATGGGAAAAATGTTTCAAAATGCTTCTTCTCTGAAACCACTTGGACAGTTGAAACCAAACTGCCCAGGAATGATCATTGGAAGGTCCTCTACAAATTTTCTGTTTTTTATGCCGGTCGGAAATCCAAGATGGCCACCACCGCAGGACATAGATTAACATTGGACCCTATGGGAAAATATTCAAATGCCTTCTACTCAGAAACTACAAATATGATTAAAGCCAAACTGTACATGAATGTTCATTAGATGGTCCTCTACAAACTTTACGTTTTTTGTTCTGGTATGAAATTCAAAATGGCGGCTACGGCAGGACTTAGTTTAACATTGGACCCTATGGGAAAAATGTTTCAAAACGCTTCTTCTCTGAAACCACTTGGATAATTGAAACCAAACTGCCTAGGAATGATCATTGGAAGGTCCTCTACAAATTTTCTGTTTTTTATGCCGGTCGGAAATCCAAGATGGCCGCCACCGCAGGACATAGATTAACATTGGACCCTATGGGAAAATATTCAAATGCCTTCTACTCAGAAACTACAAATATGATTAAAGCCAAACTGTACATGAATGTTCATTAGATGGTCCTCTACAAACTTTACGTTTTTTGTTCTGGTATGAAATTCAAAATGGCGGCTACGGCAGGACTTAGTTTAACATTGGACCCTATGGGGAAAATGTTTCAAAACGCTTCTTCTCTGAAACCACTTGGATAATTGAAACCAAACTGCCTAGGAATGATCATTGGAAGGTCCTCTACAAATTTTATGTTTTTTATGCCAATCGGAAATCCAAGATGGCCACCACCGCAGGACATAGATTAACATTGGACCCTATGGGAAAATGTTCAAATGCCTTCTTCTCAGAAACTACAAATATGATTAAAGCCAAACTGTACATGAATGTTCATTGGATGGTCCTCTACAATCTTAAGGTTTTTTGTTCCGATATGAAATTCAAAATGGCGGCTACGGCAGGACTTAGTTTAACATTGGACCCTATGGGAAAAATGTTTCAAAATGCTTCTTCTCTGAAACCACTAGAACAGTTGAAACCAAACTGCCCAGGAATGATCATTGGAAGGTCCTCTACAAATTTAAGGTTTTTTATGCCGGTCGGAAATCCAAGATGGCCGCCACCGCAGGACAAAAAAATAACATTGGACCCTATGGGAAAATATTCAAATGCCTTCTACTCAGAAACTACAAATATGATTAAAGCCAAACTGTACATGAATGTTCATTAGATGGTCCTCTACAAACTTTACGTTTTTTGTTCCGATATGAAATTCAAAATGGCGGCTACGGCAGGACTTAGTTTAACATTGGACCCTATGGGAAAAATGTTTCAAAACGCTTCTTCTCTGAAACCACTTGGATAATTGAAACCAAACTGCCCAGGAATGATCATTGGAAGGTCCTCTACAAAGTTTCTGTTTTTTTATGCCGATCGGAAATTCAAGATGGCCGCCACCGCAGGACATAGATTAACATTGGACCCTATGGGAAAATGTTCAAATGCCTTCTTCTCAGAAACTACAAATATGATTAAAGCCAAACTGTACATGAATGTTCATTGGATGGTCCTCTACAAACTTTGCGTTTTTTGTTCCGATATAAAATTCAAAATGGCGGCTACGGCAGGACTTAGTTTAACATTGGACCCTATGGGAAAAATGTTTCAAAACGCTTCTTCTCTGAAACCACTTGGATAATTGAAACCAAACTGCCCAGGAATGATCATTGGAAGGTCCTCTACAAAGTTTCTGTTTTTTATGTCGGTCGGAAATCCAAGATGGCCACCACCGCAGGACATAGATTAACATTGGACCCTATGGGAAAATGTTCAAATGCCTTCTTCTCAGAAACTACAAATATGATTAAAGCCAAACTGTACATGAATGTTCATTGGATGGTCCTCTACAAACTTTGCGTTTTTTGTTCCGATATAAAATTCAAAATGGCGGCTACGGCAGGACTTAGTTTAACATTGGACCCTATGAGGAAAATGTTTCAAAACGCTTCTTCTCTGAAACCACTTGGATAATTGAAACCAAACTGCCCAGGAATGATCATTGGAAGGTCCTCTACAAGGTGTGTGTTTTTTATGCCGATCGGAAATCCAAGATGGCCACCACCGCAGGACATAGATTAACATTGGACCCTATGGGAAAATGTTCAAATGCCTTCTTCTCAGAAACTACAAATATGATTAAAGCCAAACTGTACAAGAATGTTCATTGGATGGTCCTCTACAAACTTTACGTTTTTTGTTCCGATATGAAATTCAAAATGGCGGCTACGGCAGGACTTAGTTTAACATTGGACCCTATGGGGGAAATGTTTGAAAACGCTTCTTTTCTGAAACCACTAGAACAGTTGAAACCAAACTGCCCAGGAATGATCATTGGAAGGTCCTCTACAAATTTTATGTTTTTTATGCCGATCGGAAATCCAAGATGGCCGCCACCACAATACATAGATTAACATTGGACCCTATGGGAAAATGTTCAAATGCCTTCTTCTCAGAAACTACAAATATGATTAAAGCCAAACTGTACATGAATGTTCATTGGATGGTCCTCTACAAACTTTACGTTTTTTGTTCTGGTATGAAATTCAAAATGGCGGCTACGGCAGGACTTAGTTTAACATTGGACCCTATGGGAAAAATGTTTCAAAACGCTTCTTCTCTGAAACCACTTGGACAATTGAATCCAAACTGCCCAGGAATGATCATTGGAAGGTCCTCTACAAAGTTTCTGTTTTTTTATGCCGATCGAAAATTCAAGATGGCCACCACCGCAGGACATAGATTAACATTGGACCCTATCGGAAAATGTTCAAATGCCTTCTTCTCAGAAACTACAAATATGATTAAAGCCAAACTGTCCATATGTGTGTACATTGGATGGTCCTCTACAAACTTTACGTTTTTTGTTCCGATATGAAATTCAAAATGGCGGCTACGGCAGGACTTAGTTTAACATTGGACCCTATGGGAAAAATGTTTCAAAACGCTTCTTCTCTGAAACCACTTGGATAATTGAAACCAAACTGCCCAGGAATGATCATTGGAAGGTCCTCTACAAGGTGTGTGTTTTTTATGCCGATCGGAAATCCAAGATGGCCACCACCGCAGGACATAGATTAACATTGGACCCTATGGGAAAATGTTCAAATGCCTTCTTCTCAGAAACTACAAATATGATTAAAGCCAAACTGTACATGAATGTTCATTGAATGGTCCTCTACAAAATGTACGTTTTTTATTCTGATATGAAATTCAAAATGGCGGCTACGGCAGGACTTAGTTTAACATTGGACCCTATGGGAAAAATGTTTCAAAATGTTTCTTCTCTGAAACCACTTGGACAGTTGAAACCAAACTGCCCAGGAATGATCATTGGAAGGTCCTGTTTTTTATGCCGATCGGAAATCCAAGATGGCTGCCACCACAGGTCATAGTATTAACACAGAACCATTTGGGGAAAATACAGAAATATATTCTTCTCTGAAGCTATTGCACTGATTGAACCTAAACTGTGCATCAATCATTGGAAGGTCCTTTACAAACTTTGTGTTTTTTATGTTGATCGTAATTCCAAGATGACGCAGGACATAGTTTTTACATAGGACCAATTGTTTTTTTTTATTACCAGGTGAACGATACAGGCTCTTGAGAGCCTCTGGTTTTAGATGTATTAATTTGCAGACCTGAAGCTTTATAAAAGTTTTCAAAACAAATCAGGGTCTCCCTAAGTGATGTCTGTTATTTTGGGATTTGATTTAATTTGTAGGGAAAGCAACTCAACACCAATAATAAATAAATAGGGAGATAGTGGATCGCCTTGACGACAGCCTCTTTCCAGATTGAAAAAGTTTGATATATGTCCATTATTTATCACACAACTTTTAGAGTCTACATAAAAAGTTTCAAACCATTTGCAAATAGAAGGACCAAAATTAAAACTATTTAAAGCTTTCTGTAAAAATTTCCATTCAATAGAATCAAAAGCTTTTTCGAAATCAACTAATAATAATAACCCATCCATATCATTTTCTTCTAAATAGTGCATTAAGTCATAGAGAAGACGAGTATTTTCACCCATGAATCTGTCTTTCATAAAACCTTTTTGAGTATCACTAATAATACCACCTAAAACTTGTTTAAATCTATTTGCAATTGCTGCAGAAGCTATTTTTAAATCTGTATTTAGTAAACTGATTGGACGCCAGTTGCTCATATATCGCCTATCTTTATTCTCCTTAGGAATACAAGTAATAACTCCTTGAGTCTGAAATTGAGAGAAATGGCCTGTTTCATAGCCAAAATATAATGACCGAAAAACAAAAGCACCAATATCGTTCCAAAAGAATTTATAGAAATCTACTGTGAAACCATCTGACCCAGGACTTTTGCCATTTTTCATTAATTTAAGAGATTCACCACATTCCTTGAATGATAAATTCCCCTCCAAAGAGTTTTTTTGTTCATCACTTAATTTGACATCATGCTGGAAGAAAAAATCATTATCTACACATAAATGATTGGATGAATACAATTTCCTGTAATATTGTTCCTGTTCAAATAGAATTTTTTATTGTTCTGAAATATGATTACCTTTTTCATTGATAAGTTCAGAAATGGTTTTGTTGATAGAGGACTTTTTTTCTAATTTACAAAAATATTCAGAGCATCTTTCCCCATTCTCATGCCAATTGGCCTGAGATCGAAGAAGTAAACCCTCTACTATATCCTGCCTCCGATTTTCTAATTCCCCCTTTTTCTGATTCAAAGATGCCTGAATAAACTCAGTAGGATTCAAATTCATTTGATTTTCTAAATTTGTATGTCATTCTCAAGTTTTAATGTTTTTTCCTTTTCATCTCGAGATTTTCTTATACTGTAGGTTATGGAAACACTTCTGATTTTCATTTTCAATATTTCAAAAAACACCTGATCATTACATAATAATTCAACATGAAGAAAATCATCAATATTTCCAACTGAATAGTATTCAGATAATGTATCTCTAATGCATGTTTTAACTATATCAATATAATTTGAGTCCCTCAATAATTGGGAATTAAATTTCCAGTAGCCCTTTCCCCGATTAGCAGGAGAGGCAGAAAAACTAAAAACAATGGCAGAGTGGTCAGTTCTATAGCCTGGAATTATTTTGGTATACTCCATGAGAGAAAAAATATCTTCTGAGACAAGAAAGTAATCAATTCTGCTTTGTTTAATAGGAGAGGTTTGATGCCATTATCTAATAATTCAAATGTTTCTTTAAGTTTCTCTATTTTCTTACGTGCACTTTGGTTTCTGTCATGTATTACATTATAAGTATCATCAGATTTATTCTGTACTACATTCCAGTCACCACAAAATAAAAAACTAGTATTAGCAAATCCTGCAGACTTTTGCAGTATTTCAGTAAACAATTCAGGTTTGTCAGTGTTGTAACCATATAAACAAACTAGTGTTAAACGTTGTTCATAAACAGTTAAATCTAAAATAATATAGCGACCATTCTGATCTAATATAGAATCATTAACCTTAAAATCAAAACCATTTCTGAACATAACACTTACTCCGGCACTTTTACTATCACCATGACTAAAAAAACATTTACTACCCCATTCGTCCTCCCATTTGACTGCTACATCTTTGGTACTATGTGTCTCCTGAAAACAAACTATGGAGATTTTCTTTGCCTTGACCCAATTAAATACATCTGACCTCTTTTTAGTATTTGAAAAAAGACCCCTTACATTCATAGACAAAATTTGTATATGGTTATTCATTATGTTATATTAACATGTTGATATACCAATAGGAGCAAGTTACAAGTCAATACAACCAAGAACACAGATACACAAACCATACCACTACACTCATTCATACACTTAAGATAGCACATTTTATACATGTAAATAATTGAAACACGAGGGCAGTCAATCTGATATTTTACATATACATTTGAAAAAAAGAAAATTAGCACTGATTTTTAAAACCAAAACAAAAAAAAGAGAGTTATACATTTTGTAAATTCATAGTTTTAAAGTATTTATTTAATCTTACATAGAATTAATAAATTACTAATAAATGAAAATATCCAATATTAAAAAATAAACCGTTTTGAAAGGTTTCATTTGACGATTAGATATTTTTAGGGTACAGCACAAAATTTAAGAGATTCATTGATTGGTAATATGATTTGAGTTATCTCCCTTTGGCTATAAAAATGATAACTGTAATTTACAGGTACATGTATTACAATTTTATGCTCACAATATTTGTATTGTATATAATATAAAAGAAGTGGATTTGAAAATGGTTAATTTTGATGATCATTTAGTGTGTTAACAATAAAAGATATTTTACTAATTTAACTTATCACCCTTTTTTACATTCATAAACAACAAAATTATATAATTGAAAAAAAAAAAAAAAAAATGTAAATAAACTTACTGTTTATTGAATAAAAGTTTACTGTATTCCTTTATAGTACATATAAATCCAGAGCAAATGGCTAATTTAGTGTCTTTTTGCAATTTTGTTGTTGATGTCATCAAAAATATCAAATTTTATTCTCTTTTCGTCAAAAGTTTTACCATACACAGAACAATTAAAGTACCAGGCACTTTCAAGTTCTTTACAATTTCTCAGTCTTGTTATAAGTCCCATATTGTGTTTTGTAACATCGTCTACCAGTCTTACAGTCTCTTTCTTTGGCAAGTTCTTTTTTGCCCTCATAATCCTGTATTTCACTTCAGAATTGACTAATTTCACAATTACAGGTCTTGCTTCACCGATCTTCCCTGGTATCCTATGTATAGCCTGGATCTCTGATGAATCAACTTTTACATTTAGTTTGTCCTTTACAATATCCTTGACAAATATATCTCTTATTTTTTCGTCTTTATTCTCAGGATAGTTCATGATTTTGATGTTAAATTTCCTGGAGTATTGCTGGTTACAATTAGACATTTGTAGTGCCTCTTTTGATATGATTTCGTTATCAGCTACCTGTTTCTGAATCTCACTCATTTTTTTTCTTTGTCCAGCTATTTGTTCTCTCAACTCCTCATTCTCCTTAGTTAAATTTTCAATAGCCTTTGTCTGTTTGTTTGACTTTTCACTAATTTTTTCGTTTATTTCTTTCTTGAAGCTATCAAGTAATTTGGTGACAATTGAAGTGACTACAGTTTCTAAATCACTTTTCTTTACAATGTCAGCAAGAGATTTGTCAAGATCTGTTTTTGTAACAACACCCTCCAGGCTATCCTTGATAATGTCCAGATCATTTTGGAAATTTGTCAATTCAATTGTCAAATCTGAACTACTATCCATTGAAACTTCTATATTAGGCCTTTTAGGAGTTTTCTTCTTTTGTTTTTCATTTCCATTTTTTGCTGCAAGCAGTGTTTGTACAGTTTGAACAGGTTTTGGTTTCTCACTACTTTTATCACTATTCCCAGGCATGTTATATATGTTGTTAGTTATAATCCAATCCAAATTGTAAAGTGTTTGTAGATTGTAACTGAGTTCTGTTCACAAGACAAAGGTTAAATATATTTCCATCAAATTTAAGAATTTAAAGTTCAAATATTTAACATAAAGTTTCCATAACTTGTAGATAATAATGTCCTGAGCATGTAGATATGAATAATTTTCTTAATTTCATTCCATAACACAGTGAAATTATCAGAAAACTGCAGAGCAAAAACTCAGGTGACTAGCTTGTCGGCCATCTTAAATCCTTCTTTTCCAAAATGCCACGTAATAAAAAAAAGCAAGATTTTCATTTTACAACTTTAAAGAAGTTCAAAATAATAAAGTTAACAAACTTGTGATATGCGAGCGTCAGCGAGCTCTTTATGGTCTAAAATGTGTACTTAGGATTTTTTGACAAACATGGCTGGACATATTGACGAATAAAAAAAAAATTGACGCTTTGTAAACACTGGTTCCGTGTAATACACTAACACACTCAACTAATGAAGATCTTCTTAACATAAAGCGCAAAGGTGATCCTGAAGTCTTGTACCCTCTCTCGTACGTCCGATACCACTGAATCCCGGAACCTGTGTGTAATAAAAGTCATTTTGTTAGCTTGTTTTACTTATATTGATATTTTTTAATTTATTAAATCTCTTCTGACATACTGACAAGAATTTTTGTTTCTACGCAGAAGTTAACTTTTGAGATTTCGTAAGGAACGATAACTCGAATAAAGGAAAGACAGCTCAATTGAATGAGACTAGATTCGGCCCTAAAAAAAAGTCGTCCCCAATATATCTCGGCCCAAAAAATCTCGACACTTTTTGATGCACTGGATGAGCATGAAATTGCCAGATGATTTTCAGATACATGAGCATTCATGGCCGTGTCGGTTTCATATTAGATTCTACAATAACAAAATCTTGCACCTTTTACCATGTTTGCCTCTTTTTCTCATCTCTTTCTATCGTGTCAATATTTGTTAACGTTGAGAAAATATAGAGTGCTCTCCCTTGTTAGGTAACTAACGTAAATAAAAACAAATTACCTCCCTTTGACCAACGTCAAATAACTTTTTTACAGGCATTTATCGCTGTTAGTAGCATTTATAATATATTAATATAATATATTTGTGAAATACATTTAAAATACTGCCAAGACACTATAAATCGACAATTTAATTCAACAATGGAAAACAATTTTGTGGGAAAAACGGAGTGTAGCTTGTCTTACCCTGGAGCTGAGTAAGATAGAAAAATATTTTTCACCTAAGTTAATGGACTACTTTATCCAAGGGGTGAGAAAAATACATCTTTATTACTGTCATTCATATTCCAGGGAAGTAACATTAAACACCTGATAATTTATCACCATATTTTAATGATACATCTGAGTGAAAACTGAAACAATCTATTTTTCAAAGGGTTACACAACATTTTTTCTTACCATACTTAGATTTGTTTGCATCAAGATTGAATAAACAATTACAAAAATATACACCAATACAGCGTGGGTTCACGCCCGGCTTTGTAAATTACAAAAAAGGGTGCACTCGACTCGTAGTCGCAAGTGATGAAGTTTACCAGTTGCTTGCCCATGGTTGGTACATTAACTAAATATAGAAAATGTGATAAATAGCTTTAAATATCCTCACAAGAAACTCGAGTCACGAGTGATAAAGATTACCAATTGCTTGCCCATGGTCGGTGGTTCTCTCCGGGTACTCCGGCTTCTTCCACCACTAAAACTGGTCGCCATGTCATAGCTGAAATGTTGCTGAAAATGGTGTTAAACACCAAAAATCAATCAATCATCAGCTGTAAAACAGTTTGTTGATTATTTGTCTACCTTTTACAGTTGTATTAATTCACATAAATGTGCTGTATGTCAAACTTTGACGTTATTGGGAAATTATAATCTAGCTAATAATGAAATACTAATTAGATTCATGAAGGGCATTTTTAATTTAAGACTTCCTGTATGTAAATATGTATTTACTTAGGGTGTAGGGAAAATCCTTAAATATATTTCCACACTTTATCCATTGACAAATTTGTCTCTAAAACTTTTGACACTGAAATGTGTCTCTCTATTAATGTTAGTAACAGCACAAAGATATCAGACTTTGGCTGCATTAGATTTACATACCTGTTAACCTCTGGGAACTGCTAGGGGGGAGATCTCCCCCCTACCAACTCTTCTAAGGGGGAGATTTTGTGCATCGCCTTTAAACGCACAAAATTGTACCTTGTAGTTGCATACATGTGATAGAGTTGCTATGCTACAACTGGAGATTTGTAAATTTTTATCGACGTATTTGATGCATGTTTTTATTGTTAATTTATGTTTTCTTTTTGTTTGTTTCAGTATTGAACCAACTGCATCCCATTTCAATATATATTGTTTACATTTCTGTCTTATTAGTAGTGTTTCATATGATGAATGAAGGATAAAAACTGTATTTATAATTTATTCATAATCATTCATAATCATAAGGTTATAACAAAGCAATAACAATGAAGACAGAATGCTCTGAACAATAAAGTCATAGAGCACTAAAATTAAAAAGTCACTTTGCTGCTGGTGCTGACAGAGGAATCATTAGGTAGTCCTGTAATTGTAAAGCAAAATCTGTCTGAAAAAATCAACCGATTTGTTTAAATATTTGCTGATTTTGTTTTCTCTTTTTATATTGCCCATTGACAATTTTTCTTATCATTGTCTTTGTGGAATTAATATTGATATAATATCTTTTGTCTGTGAAGGGTAGTGCTTAAAATACACCAATGCTTATTATGCACACCTACCTATGGTAATTCCCTTGGTTTGTACTAATTCTTCCAAAATTTGATATTATTTGTCTACTTTCAGTTTATGATCATAGCTTCTGGTGTATGGGAAGTACTCTGTAGTTGTTTTACCAGTGACAATTTAGCCTCAGAGAGATTGATAGGGAGAGGAGCAGTATATACATCTAATAATGATTTAGAGGTATGATATGTATATGCATTTTGTATTATATGACTTTCTACATATAGATATACAATTATAGCTTATTGCTGAGGTCATTGCATGTTTTTATCTACTTGATAAAAACGATGAAGTTTGAGGTCTATGCATACTTTCATCAGATGATAAACACATATTCACCTACAGTAGAACTTCGCTGGATCGAACTTAAAGAGACTGTCAAAATGTGTTTGACCTATCGGAAGTTTGAGTCACTGAGGTCCCGTAATTTCAGAGAGAAAAAAATCTGGTTCTGACCCGAGACAGTTTCATTATACTTTGATAACTGATGCACAGTACCATGGACCTTTGTCAGAAAACATATTTAATCCTTTAGAAAGTTTTCAAAGACTACGGCTTCTGGATACCTCTTTGGTATCTTCAAACGTTCCTTAGAAAGTTTTTTTCACTTTGTTCGCGATCTATTTTATATACAGGAAATACGAGGTCAGGTATTAACAGTTGGATCGATATCGGTATAATGCTTCAGCTTGATAATTCCGATATATATTTTTAATGGCCAATTTTCAAATTTTAGCCAATGATCATTTTCTTTTTTTAGCTCACTCTTTTGCCATCACTTGGCGTCCGTCGTCTGTTAGCTTTTCACACTTTAATCTTCTCCTCTGAAACCGCAAAGCCAATTGATCTGAAATTTGGTAGGAAGCATCTATGGATGGTCCTCTATAAAGTTGGCTCATTTCGTCCCGATCCATTAACAAACATGGCCACCACAGACAATTCTTGTTTCTGATTGGTTGATTTTTTTTAAATCTTCTCCTCTGAAACCGCTTGGCCAAATGAACCAAAACTTGGTAGTAAGCATCTATGGAAGGTCCTCTATAATGAATGCTCCTTTTGTCCCGATCCGTTATTAAACATGGCCACCACAGGCAATTCTTGTTTCTGATAGGTTGATTTCTAAAAAAAAAATCTCCTCTGTTAAAAGAAAGATAACTCTTGCCTAAGCTATTAAAAGAAAGATAACTCTTGATATTATCTCCCTTAGAAATTAACTAATACTGATATAGTGTAACAGGTTTATTCTATACATTACAAGTAGGTATTCACATTTTAATATTCTTTTTAGCAAACCTTGCCAAATGCAATATGAGCTTTTGCCATCGCTTGGTGTCCGTCGTCTGTCATCCGTTTACTTTTCACATTTTAATCTTCTCCTCTGAAAATCCTCAGCCAAATGAACTGAAACTTGGTAGGAAGCATCTATGGAATGTCCTCTATGAAGATTGCTCATTTCGTCCTGATCGGTGAACAGACATGGCTACCACCGAAACTTGGTAGGAAGCATCTATGTAATGTCCTCTATGAAGATTGCTCATTTCGTCCTGATCGGTTTGCAAACATGGCCACCACATGCAATTCTGGTTTCTGATTGGTCGATTTCTAAAAAATCTTCTCCTTTGAAACTGCTTAGCCATATGAACTGAAACTTGGTAGGAAGCATGGAAGTATGGAAGGTTCTGTATTAAGTTTCCTCAAAGAAGAATGAAAGGTGAGCGACACAGGCTCCTCTAGTTTAATTTGAATTTGAAGCAATTATATTTGTTTCTTTTG
The DNA here is from genome assembly GCA_963680875.1 of Bathymodiolus brooksi. Lineage (NCBI taxonomy): Eukaryota > Metazoa > Mollusca > Bivalvia > Mytilida > Modiolidae > Bathymodiolus > Bathymodiolus brooksi. The sequence goes on from OY804579.1 coordinate 26,683,543, forward strand.
GTATTATATAGACATAAAAACTTGGTTAATCGAAATTTCACTACTAGTACATTTCTATTTGATTGGTATTTAGATGAACCTTGAGATCACACAGTTTTATATTATTCGATTCCAGCAACTATAAAAGTTAAGATAAACCACTCTCAATAATACTAATTCATGTAATAACAATTTTAAATATTGTTTTAATAAACTTTAGTATGATTGTAAACATTTTATTGTTTTAATTATTGTCGAGTGTAAGCGCGCTTGGTACAATCAGTGACATGCGTCTCGGGTTCAATAATCGCTCTTTATTATTCGTAATTAACGGTTAATAATCAAGCCACAGCTGAATTCAATTACTAATTAATACAAATTAGGACAAGTTTACCTCTCTACCTGTAATCGTTAAGTAAACAATTATTTTCTGTCGGTAATCTGACATTTATCACCATGCTATAAACACATTCAACCATACCTTATATCTGTCAATTAAATTGCGATTTTCGAGTTTGGCATGGTAAAACTCATGATTTTATTATTGACAGTACCATTTATTGAGTTCCACTGTTCGATGTATTGGTGTTCGAGCAAAAGGTGGTTTTTTTTGCTTAGAAATATAAAGAAAATTGATGGGACTTTCAAATCAGTTCGAGCCATCCATAGTGTTCGACCAATCCGAGTTCGAGGGACCGAAATTTGACTATATAATAAGGCTACAAATGTTTTATTAGATTATCATATTATATCAAATTTATGATTGATCAATTCATTATCACACCATTCAAATATGAAATACAAAAATGATACCATTAATATATAACATTCATAAGTAACAACAAGCTAACAGAAATCATCTTGTCTCATTTAATAGAAACGTAGATATCTACATGTATCAACATTTTCCAAGAGAATTCCTATTTGCAAATCGACAATCTTCACTTTCTGGTCTCATATTTGTTTATGTCAACAACACAATTGATCGAAGTGCAAATGAAAGTTTTATTTTCAATGAAATAGTTATTTTTATTAAAACGCAGTGTGTTTATTCTAATTAATGTGACATAATTTGACAAATTAAATGATATGATATTTTGAGAAATATAGAATACCAGCAGTTTTGAAAGTAGAGACAGACATTATCACTAGTATCACAACAAGATTGATAGGACGGTCTGGCATACAAGTGATGAACTACATCTAGACCTATTGTTTTTGTCGATGACATCATAATGTGTTTGATGTAACACTGACAGATACTTTTCAGTATGTTGATATTGACTATATCACCAGGGCTGTGGAATTGCCATGCCTGACTCATCCAACTCATTCATAGAATCTGTCGGACAAGTAGAATTTCCCAGCTAGCTTGTCTGGGGACAAGTAGAAATAACAAGGCATGATAATTTCTATTAAAGTATTCTGAAAAGACAATCCCTTAAATAATATTATATCGTAAATATTAGCAGTTTTTTGCAGTTATAAACGATCACGTCCAGTGGTGTTCCAAAAGCAGCTAAAATTAACCAGAATTATACAAGTTCTAAATTGAGTATTACGACCTGATTGCAATGATAATTTTACTGCATTTACTAAGCGATAACCAGGACCGTGTAGCATTTTTTTATTGGAGTTCCGAATGTGATGTTCTTTTGCCAGTCGTATACAAATACGAACCATACACATAGTGCCTAACACCCTTGAACATACAAATCTGGTTTCAGTCGTGACAATGGACAAATATTTAATAAGAATTAAAAAATACTGGAAGGTTCTGGCGACAAAGCTTTAGCGGAAAAAGACACAGAATATGAGAAAAAAGTGCCAACAGACTTTTCAGTCCTAGTGGTTAGCCGATTTCTGCCAGTTACTACTGAATGCTGTTAGTGTCTCTTATCCCCGGTTTGAAAATTATTACAATTTTGATTGGTTAAAGCCCGGGCATAGAAAAAACATATTCTTGGGTGTTGCTAGGCCATATTACCGGATGTAACTAGCCATTTAACCATTCAAATGTTGTTATAATTTGCAAAACAGGGATAATATGACGTTAAAGCTTGCGACGTTGCGCTCCAAAATCAAATTTAGTTAATTTTGGTTATATATTGAATATAAAGCTGTTACTTTGATCAGCTGTAGGGTGCTACCAAAGGTAGTATCATTAACCAGGTAAAAAGCACTCGAAACTTGGCGTCTGTCGTCCGTTAACTTTTCACATTTTAATCTTCTCCTCTGAAACCCCTCAGCCATATGAACTGAAACTTGGTAGGAAGCAGCTATGGAAGGTCCTCTATAAAGATTGCTAATTTTGTCCCGATCTATTAACAAACATGGCCGCCACAGGCAATTCTTGTTTCTGATTGACCTATTTTTAAAAATATTCTCCTCTGAAACTGCTTAGCCAAATGAACCGAAACTTGGTAGGAAGCATCTATGGAAGGTCCTCTATAAAGATTGCTAATTTCATCTTGATCTGTTAACAAACATGGCCACCACAGGCGATTCTTGTTTCTGTTTTGATTGATTTCTTTAAAAAAAGATTATGTTAAAAGGGAAATAACTCTAGTTTAAATAAATCTATACATTTTGTATCTATTCAATATGCAGTTACAGTGTATCTCTGAATTGAATTACAGATAAATATGCCTCTAAAACCCCTCAACCAAATGAACTGAAACTTGGTAGGAACCATCTATGGAAGGTCCTCTATAAAGATTGCTCATTTCGTCCCGATCCGTTAATGAACATGGCCGCCACAGGTGACGCTTGTTTCTGATTGGCTGATTTTAAAAATTCTTCTCTTCTGAAACCGCTTGGCTAAATGAACCGAAACTTGGTAGGAAGCATCTATGGGCGGTCCTCTATAAAGAGTACTCATTTCGTTTCAATTCCATTAACAAACATGGACGCCACAGGCAATTCTTGTTTCTGATTGGTCTATTTCTAAAAATCTTCTCCTCTGAAACCACATGGCCAAATGAACCGAAACTTGGTAGGAAGCATCTATGGAAGGTCCTCTATAAAGATTGCTCATTCTGTTCCAATCCATTAGCAAACATGGCCACCACAGGCGATTCTTGTTTCTGATTGGTCTTTCTAAATATCTTTTCCTCTGAAACCGCATGGCCAAATGATCCGAAACTTGGTAGGAAGCTTCTATGGAAAGTTCTCTTATAAAGATTGCTCATTATGTCCTAATCTGTTAACAAACATGGCCACCACAGACAATTCTTTTTTCTGATTGGTCAATTTCTAAAATTCTCCTACTCTGACACAGCTTGGCCAAATAGACCGAAACTTGGTAGGAAGCATCTATGGAAGGTCCTCTATGGGAATTACTCATTCTGTTTTGATCCGTTAGCAAACATGGCCATCATAGACAATTCTTGTTTCTTATTGTTCGATTTCTAAAACAGCTTTTCCTCTGAAACTGCTTGTCCAAATGATATGAAACTTGGTAAGAAGCATCTATGGAAGGTCCTCTATAGATATTGCTCATTTCGTTTTGATCCATTAACAAACATGGCTGCCACAGGCAATTATTGTTTTAGATTGGTCGCTTTCTAAAAATCTTCTTCTCTGAAACTGCTTTTCCAAAACCATCCGAAATTTGGTGGGAAGCACCTATAGGCTATGGAAGGTTCTGTATTAAGTTTCCTCAGAGCAGAATGAAAGGTGAGCGACACAGGCTCAGCTCAGTGCTGAGCCTCTAGTTTACTTATTCTTTCCAAAAACAAAGAAAACGTCACTTTTACGTGGGCCGCCGGGGTCCAAAATGTCTTATTTTTTACTATAACCAGGGATAAATTTGTTATCTACGTTCTTATCCGTAGATATGGAGATTTTAACACCCTTCAGTAGCCTGTGCACCCTTCGGCGTTTTAAAATCTCCATATCTACGGATAGGAACATAAATAACTTATAATATCGCCATATCTGGAGGAAATATCCTGATATTGACAATCAGACATCGTGAATGTTTATTGGCAAATCATGAATAGAGCCTAAAATGCTTGGTCCTCCCACTACTAGTCATCTGGTTCTGCAAAGTGTGCTGCTTGAATTGATCATGAAGGACATGAGTAAAACTGAACACATGATTGGTTTCATTTTTTATGTACAAAGCCATTGTCAAATTAAAGTTAGTCAAAATGAATTTAATAGATATGAGAATCTTTCCAACACAGCTTATGTTGTATCTCAAAACATGCTGCCATTCACTGACTACACATATAAATGGTTTTCATTTGGGCAGTGATCATTTATGCAAGGGTACTTGCGTTCATTTTATTAAAACAATATATGAAGTTTTACGCAAACATACAATAGACTATAAAGCAAGTTCAACATATTTCAATTGTGTACAGACTCCTCTGTCACTGATCAAGAGAGGCAATACTTTTAAGAAAAGTCCACCCTGACACTCATGAACCAGCAACTGCATTTGCAAGTATCAAATGTATAAAAAGAACAGGACAAGTAGGATTTTGTCTGGACAAGTAACTTTTTTCAGATAACTTGCCCAGGGACAAGCACAACATTTTCGTATTTCCACACCCCTGATCCCTCAGAAGATAAAAGGAAACATGTCCAAATTACATAAATGTACAGTTACAGTATGTACACTTCAATAATGTAAAGTTCCAGTATGCATACTACAATAATGTAACTTAATGTAATGTTTCAGTATGTATACTACAATAATGTAACATAATGTAAGGTTTCAGTATTTGTACTACAATAACGTAACAAAATGTAAAGTTTCAGTATTTGTACTACAATAATGTAACATAACGTAAAGTTTCAGTATTTGTACTACAATAATGTAACATAATGTAAAGTTTCAGTATTTGTACTACACTAATGTAGCATAATGTAAAGTTTCAGTACATATACTACAATAATGTAACATAATGTAAAGTTTTATTATGTATACTACAATAATGTAACATAATGTAAAGTTTCAGTATGTATGCTACAATAATGTAAAGTTTCTGTATGTATACTACAATAATGTAGCATAATGTAAAGTTTTAGTATGTGTACTACAATAATGTAATATAATATAAAGTTTCTGTATGTATACTACAATAATGTAGCATAATGTAAAGTTTTAGTATGTGTACTACAACAATGTAATATAATGTAAAGTTTCTGTATGTATACTACAATAATGTAGCATAATGTAAAGTTTTAGTATGTGTACTACAACAATGTAATATAATGTAAAGTTTCTGTATGTATACTACAATAATGTAGCATAATGTAAAGTCTCAGTATTTGTACTACAATAATGTAATATAATGTAGTTTCAGTATGTATACTACAATAATGTAGCATAATGTAAAGTTTTAGTATGTGTACTACAATAATGTAATATAATGTAAAGTTTCTGTATGTATACTACAATAATGTAGCATAATGTAAAGTCTCAGTATGTGTACTACAATAATGTAATATAATGTAGTTTCAGTATGTATACTACAATAATGTAACATAATGTAAAGTTTTAGTATGTGTACTACAACAATGTAATATAATGTAAAGTTTCTGTATGTATACTACAATAATGTAAAGTTTCTGTATGTATACTACAATATTATAATGTAACATAATGTAAAATGTCTGTATGTATACTACAATAATGCAGGGGTTTCAAAGTTTTTTTATAATAGGAGGTACTTCTTAAATTTTAGGAGGTACCTAAAAAATTAGGCTGAGGGCCGTAAGGGGTCCAGGGGGCGGAAGCTCCTGAAATATAGCATTTTGTGGACCAAAAAATGTACTTCAGAGACTGCAAAACATTATGTGTTTTTGAGAGAAAAATCCCATTAACTTCAAGAGTTCAGATTTCACCAAGAGTGAAGATCATGCATAATGCCTGGATCCCCCCCCCCCCCCCCCAATTTCTTTATTGAATATTTCAGTTTACAGACTTCAGCCAAGATTATTCATTGATAGTCTGCCATATCTTAAAAAAAGAAACCAAAAGGACCATAAAGAGCTATGGTTCCGCAGCTAGGCTTGACAAAGCCATTGCTATCAAAGCTTCAACTTCTCAAAATTCTTTTGTTGGCTTTGTCCTTTTCTTTTTCACAATACCTTGGCTTGTGTGTTTTTTTTTACTTTATTACCAGTAATTAAACTCATCAAAGACCATTGGCAGGATCAAGACATTTAAATGTCATAATTAATGAAACCAAGGACGTACATGTATATAGAATACTCCTTGATGAAACATATAAATTTTATTTGCAATCATCAATCTTTAATAAAAATTTATTATTTTTTAATAGATCAATACAAATATAATTAAACAAAAACAATATATATTGTTACTTTCACGACTTATGTGCAAAAAAAATGTTCAAACAAAAACGATTCGCAGGAAGACATTAAATTATTTTGGAAAAAAGGGGGGCCGGCGTTTTGACATTACAATGTAATTCGTATTTGAGCCATGTCCGGTCCTTTTTCAAGATTTCTAGTAATTTTCTATTCCTTATCTCCTCGTACCCCCTTTTAAAAATGTTTTTTCAGCACACTTTCATTTCTGTGAACAACCGCGGTAGGGCCCCGTCAAAATGTGAGCCATAGGTTTTTATTTTTTTATACCGGAAGTTAAACAATATGGACGGAGTTAAGCAACAAGACAGTACACCCCAGAATGATTCGACCCTAGGTTTTAAATGGATAAAAAAAAAATCGCACAAAATATTGTGTAGTCATATATTCATAATACATAATGATCATACTTATATTACTGGAGATTACACTAAATTGTGTTTGAACATAATTTGTAATCGGTTCGAGTTTTACACAAGAATGAAAAGATATTGGGGCGAAAACATAACTATTTACCGTATGCGCAAACTGCTATTTACGATTCTAAGGTAAAGTTATTTTTAAAACAGGGAATATCCCATCAACTTGGTCGTGACGCAGTTGTTCGATTTGAATGCGAGAATTCAGCAATTGACGTGATCATTAATTTTTTATGAAAAATATTCCACAAGCCTATCGACCATCGTACTTGTGGTTTTGACCACAGCTAATTTTGGGGGTTCAGTAATTTCTGCCGGTACTATACACGATCTCAGGCAGGTAAAAGTACCGGGTACCGGCCCACTTTGAAAACCCTGCAATAATGTAACATAATGTAAAGTTTCAGTATGTATACAATAATGTAGCATAATGTAAAGTTTCAGTATGTACATGTATACTACAATAATGTAGCATAATGTAAAGTTTCAGTATGTACACTACAATAATGTAGCATAATGTAAAGTTTCAGTATGTATACTACAATAACGTAAAGTTTCTGTATGTATACTACAATATTATAATGTAACATAATGTAAAGTTTCTGTATGTATACTACAATAATGTAACATAATGTAAAGTTTCAGAATGTATACTACAATAATGTAACATAATGTACAGTTTCAGTATGTATACTACAATAATGTAACATAATGTAGTTTCAGTATGTATACTACAATAATGTAAAGTTTCTGTATGTATACTACAATATTATAATGTAAAGTTTCAGTATGTATGCTACAATAATGTAATATAATGTAGTTTCAGTATGTATACTACAATAATGTAACATAATGTAAAGTTGCAGTATGTATGCTACAATAATGTAATATAATGTAAAGTTTCAGTATGTATGCTACAATAATGTAGCATAATGTAAAGTTTTAGTATGTGTACTACAATAATGTAATATAGTGTAAAGTTTCAGTATGTATACTACAATAATGTAACATGATGTAAAGTTTTTGTATGTGTACTACAACAATGTAATATAATGTAAAGTTTCTGTATGTATACTACAATATTATAATGTAACATAATGTAAAATGTCTGTATGTATACTACAATAATGTAACATAATGTAAAGTTTCAGTATGTATACTACAATAATGTAATATAATGTAAAGTTTCTGTATGTATACTACAATAATGTAGCATAATGTAAAGTTTCTGTATGTATACTACAATAATGTAACATAATGTAAAGTTTTAGTATGTGTACTACAATAATGTAACATAATGTAAAGTTTCAGTATGTATACTACAATAATGTAGCATAATGTAAAGTTTCTGTGTGTATACTACAATAATGTAACATAATGTAAAGTTTTAGTATGTGTACTACAACAATGTAATATAATGTAAAGTTTCTGTATGTATACTACAATATCATAATGTAACATAATGTAAAATGTCTGTATGTATACTACAATAATGTAACATAATGTAAAGTTTCAGTATGTATACTACAATAATGTAGCATAATGTAGTTTCAGTATGTATACTACAATAATGTAACATAATGTAAAGTTTTAGTATGTGTACTATAATAATGTAATATAATGTAAAGTTTCAGTATGTATACTACAATAATGTAGCATAATGTAAAGTTTCTGTATGTATACTACAATAATGTAACATAATGTAAAGTTTTAGTATGTGTACTACAACAATGTAATATAATGTAAAGTTTCTGTATGTATACTACAATATCATAATGTAACATAATGTAAAATGTCTGTATGTATACTACAATAATGTAACATAATGTAAAGTTTCAGTATGTATACTACAATAATGTAGCATAATGTAAAGTTTCAGTATGTACATGTATACTACAATAATGTAACATAATGTAAAGTTTCAGTATGTACACTACAATAATGTAGCATAATGTAAAGTTTCAGTATGTATACTACAATAACGTAAAGTTTCTGTATGTATACTACAATATTATAATGTAACATAATGTAAAGTTTCAGTATGTGTACTACAATAATGTAATATAATGTAAGGTTTCTGTATGTACAGATCCCTCCAAGTGTATCAACGATCATACTCTCAGGTCGGACACAGAGTTTTGTCGGACCTCCCAGGTCGGAGTGAGAGTCTCCACTCTCAGATAGTTAAACTGTAAACAGGAAACGTCCTCAAATTCTGCTAATCAATAAATTTGTGCATAAAGAAACATGCGTATCTTAATAAAGCTGAAGTAAATGAGTGATATACAGTGATACGGAAAGTATAGATATGTTAACGGCTGTCACGGGCGATATATACAATAATATACATGAATAAAATGTATTAACATGCAGTACCCATGTTTTAAGTGCACTAGAAGTGAATATTAATATGTCCCTATGTACTCGCGACAATCGATGCCAAGGCCCTTTCACTTACTGCAGACAGTTGCCGGTTTACGATATCGGGTGTGTTTGCTCTTTTACGTGTTGGCCAAATGTAAGGCGAACAAAACCGGGTAAATAATTCTAATTTATTTTAAAGGCACATTTGGATTAAAATTATTTAGTAAAATTTAAGTTTTATTTTGTTCATGGCGAATGGGTCGTAAATCCGTAAATCCAGTTTTTTCTTTCTTGAAAATTGGCAGTCTGCGGAGTCCTGATATAGGTGAAATAATATTTTATTAGTGTATTCTACGGTTTTTTTTTACAGTTTACCTGTCAAAACATCACCCATCTCAGCATGTTATCGCATCGTGCATTCATGATATACAAATACACCTATCACAGGTGTGGAAAAAAACGTTGCTCAAGACTCTTTTTACTAAGACTTATAAACATAGATAACTATTTTGCGTTTTCGATTTTCAAGCCGTCTTCCAATTTATTTGTACTTAAAAAATAAATTTATATCTTTTTTCTTATATATGTGTATAAATGGTAGCATCCCAAATTGCCGATTCCCAGTTTGCAGAATCCCAAATTGCCGATTCCCAGTTTGCAGAATCCCAAATTGCCGGGTCCAATTAGCCGATTCCCAAATTGCTGACATATGAAAAATATTGTTATTGCAAGTAGAATAATGCTTCTAATTTATGAAGGAAAATTGTAAATAATTAAATAAATATTTCTTTTGAAATGGTCCGACATACCAGGGAATTTAGATTATAGCATTCGAGCTCAAAAGGATATATGGTGGATTAGTTCTGCAGACAACCATGATATCTGTCAAGATGAATGATGTCAAGAAATAATTTCAAAACATATGCTCTGTGAATAATAACTGGCATAAACATGAGAGAATACCGGTACACATTTTTTGTTTTGTAAATACTCCCCAAACTTGTTTGGAGTTAATTAATTGCCGATCATTTATTGAAATCTACCATAATCACTTAGCTTGGATATTGTGGGTATAGTACTAGTTCATTTTTAGATTACCGAAATCATCAATCAGTTCTAAATAATTTGCTATTTAACGACAATTTTCGGCATTTTTTTTTCTTTTTTACTTAGTAAAACTCTAAAAAAAAACAAAAAAAAACATTTACTTATTTGTAGTTTTTTTCCATTGTTCTTCAATGGTTTGAGTAATGAGTATCGGCATCTCCTGTTCAACAATTAGTATGCATTTGATTATGGTTTTTCTAATTAAAATTGCACGAAAAATTACTGCTTTCAATAAAATATGTACACATCATCAATATTTTCTTTTTAAATAAAAAATTATATGATGAAATTTTGTCATTTTTAACAAAAGTCGGCAATATGGGATTCGACAAAATGGAATCGGCAATATGGTATTCGGCAATCTGGTACTTATTCGTATAAATATCTTAATAAAATAAATACATTTACGGGGAGAAATTATTATACGTCATGATATCGTTATTTAGGTAAATACTTATTAGACAGATTTTTTAGCTCACCTGACCCAAAGGGTCATGTGAGGTATTGCCATCACTTGGCGTCCGTCATCCGTCCGTTAACTTATCATATTTTAATCTACTCCTCTGAAACAACTGGACCAAATTGGACCAAACTTGGCAGAAAGCATCTATATAAGGTCCTCTATAAAGTTTCTTCATTTCGTCCCATTCCACCAACAAATATGGCCGCCAAGGGCAATTCTTGTTTCTGATTGGCTAATGTTAAAAAAATCTTCTCCTCTGAAACTGCTTGGCCAAATGGAGCCAAACTTGGCAGGAAGCATCTATGTAAGATCCTCTATAAAACTTCTTCATTTAATTCCATTCGGCCAACAAAGATGGCCCCTGTTACTAAAAATAGAACATAGGGTAAAATTGAGGGTAAAATTGCACGTTTTTGGTAACAACTCAAAAACCGTTAATAATATCAGAAATCTGACATGGGCAAAAATGATCAGCACAGGAAGATCTAACTACCCTGAAATTTTGAAGAAAATCTGATTACCTATCTTGGAGTTATTGCCCTTTTTTCATCAAATTTTCAAAATTTTAATACTTTTCGTTTTTTATTTCAAAAACTATAAGAGATAGACGTTAAGTTTAAACAGCAAACATGTGCAGCATGTCAAGATCTACATGCCCTGCAATTGTAAAGTAAATCTGATTACCCGTCTAGGAGTTATTGCCCTTTTTTATTTTTATTTTTTTTAATTTAAACATTTTTGTCTGATATTTCAAAAACTATTAGAGATAAAGGTTAAGTTTAAATTGCAAACATGTGCAGCATATTAAGATCTACATACACTGTAATTTTGAAGTTAATCTGAGTACCCAATTTGGAGTTATTGCCCTTTTTTTCGTCAAATTTTCAAAATGTTAATACCTTATGTCCTTTATTTCAAAAACTATAAGAGATAGATGTTAACTTTAAACAGCAAACATGTTCAGCATGTCAAGATCAATCTAGCCTGCAATTTTAAAGTAAATCTGATTACCCATCTTGAAGTTATTGCCCTTTTTTCATCAAATTTTAAAAATGTTAATACTTTTCATCCTTTATTTTAAAAACTATAAGAGATAGATGTTGAGTGTAAACTGAAAACATGTTCAGCTTGTCAAGATCTACATGCCCTGCAATTTTGAAGTAAATCTGATTACCCGTCTAGGAGTTATTGCCCTTTTTTCATCATTTTTTAGCTAACCTGACCCAAAGGGCCATGTGAGGTATTGCCATCACTTGGCGTCCGTCATCCCTCCGTTAACTTTTTCATATTTTAATCTTCTCCTCTGAAACAACTTGGCCAAATGGAACCAAACTTGGCAGTAAACATCTATGTAAGGTCCTCTATAAAGTTTCTCCATTTAGTCCATTTGGCCTACAAACATGGCCACCAAGATTAATTCTTTTTAGCTCACCTGACCCAAAGGGTCATGTGAGGTATTGCCATCACTTGGCGTCTGTCGTCCGTACGTTAACTTTTCATATTTTAATCTACTCCTCTGAAACAACTGGACCAAATTGAACCAAACTTGGCAGAAAGCATCTATATAAGGTCCTCTATAAAGTTTCTTCATTTCGTCCCATTCCACCAACAAATATGGCCGCCAAGGGCAATTCTTGTTTCTGATTGGCTAATGTTAAATAAATCCTCTCCTCTGAAACTGCTTGGCCAAATGGAGTTAAACTTGGCAGGAAGCATCTATGTAAGATCCTCTATAAAACCTCTTCATTTAGTTCCATTTGGCCAACAAACATGGCCGCTGTTACTAAAAATAGAACATAGGGTAAAATTGAGGGTAAAATTGCACGTTTTTGGTAACAACTCAAAAACAGTTAATAATATCAGAAATCTGACATGGGCAAAAATGATCAGCACAGGAAGATCTAACTACCCTGAAATTTTGAAGAAAATCTGATTACCTATCTTGGAGTTATTGCCCTTTTTTCATCAAATTTTCAAAATTTTAATACTTTTCGTTTTTTATTTCAAAAACTATAAGAGATAGACGTTAAGTTTAAACAGCAAACATGTGCAGCATGTCAAGATCTACATGCCCTGCAATTGTGAAGTAAATCTGATTACCCGTCTAGGAGTTATTGCCCTTTTTTATTTTTATTATTTTTAATTTAAACATTTTTGTCTGATATTTCAAAAACTATTAGAGATAAAGGTTAAGTTTAAATTGCAAACATGTGCAGCATATTAAGATCTACATACACTGTAATTTTGAAGTTAATCTGAGTACCCAATTTGGAGTTATTGCCCTTTTTTTCATCAAATTTTCAAAATGTTAATACCTTTTGTCCTTTATTTCAAAAACTATAAGAGATAGATGTTAAGTTTAAACAGCAAACATGTTCAGCATGTCAAGATCAATCTAGCCTGCAATTTTAAAGTAAATCTGATTACCCATCTTGAAGTTATTGCCCTTTTTTCATCAAATTTTAAAAATGTTAATACTTTTCATCCTTTATTTCAAAAACTATAAGAGATAGATGTTGAGTGTAAACTGAAAACATGTTCAGCTTGTCAAGATCTACATGCCCTGCAATTTTGAAGTAAATCTGATTACCCGTCTAGGAGTTATTTCCCTTTTTTCATCATTTTTTAGCTCACCTGACCCAAAGGGCCATGTGAGGTATTGCCATCACTTGGCGTCCGTCATCCGTCCGTTAACTTTTTCATATTTTAATCTTCTCCTCTGAAACAACTTGGCCAAATGGAACCAAACTTGGCAGTAAACATCTATGTAAGGTCCTCTATAAAGTTTCTCCATTTAGTCCATTTGGCCTACAAACATGGCCGCCAAGATTAATTCTTTTAGCTCACCTGACCCAAAGGGTCATGTGAGGTATTGCCATCACTTGGCGTCCGTCGTCCATCCGTTAACTTTTCATATTTTAATCTACTCCTCTGAAACAACTGGACCAAATTGTACCAAACTTGGCAGAAAGCATCTATATAAGGTCCTCTATAAAGTTTCTTCATTTCGTCCCATTCCGCCAACAAATATGGCCACCAAGGGCAATTCTTGTTTCTGATTGGCTAATGTTAAAAAAATCTTCTCCTCTGAAACTGCTTGGCCAAATGGAGCCAAACTTGGCAGGAAGCATCTATGTAAGATCCTCTATAAAACTTCTTCATTTAATTCCATTCGGCCAACAAACATGGCCGCTGTTACTAAAAATAGAACATAGGGTAAAATTGAGGGTAAAATTGCACGTTTTTGGTAACAACTCAAAAACCGTTAATAATATCAGAAATCTGACATGGGCAAAAATGATCAGCACAGGAAGATCTAACTACCCTGAAATTTTGAAGAAAATCTGATTACCTATCTTGGAGTTATTGCCCTTTTTTCATCAAAATTTTAATACTTTTCGTTTTTTATTTCAAAAACTATAAGAGATAGACGTTAAGTTTAAACAGCAAACATGTGCAGCATGTCAAGATCTACATGCCCTGCAATTGTGAAGTAAATCTGATTACCCGTCTAGGAGTTATTGCCCTTTTTTATTTTTATTTTTTTTAATTTAAACATTTTTGTCTGATATTTCAAAAACTATTAGAGATAAAGGTTAAGTTTAAATTGCAAACATGTGCAGCATATTAAGATCTACATACACTGTAATTTTGAAGTTAATCTGAGTACCCAATTTGGAGTTATTGCCCTTTTTTTCGTCAAATTTTCAAAATGTTAATACCTTTTGTCCTTTATTTCAAAAACTATAAGAGATAGATGTTAAGTTTAAACAGCAAACATGTTCAGCATGTCAAGATCAATCTAGCCTGCAATTTTAAAGTAAATCTGATTACCCATCTTGAAGTTATTGCCCTTTTTTCATCAAATTTTAAAAATGTTAATACTTTTCATCCTTTATTTCAAAAACTATAAGAGATAGATGTTGAGTGTAAACTGAAAACATGTTCAGCTTGTCAAGATCTACATGCCCTGCAATTTTGAAGTAAATCTGATTACCCGTCTAGGAGTTATTGCCCTTTTTTCATCATTTTTTAGCTCACCTGACCCAAAGGGCCATGTGAGGTATTGCCATCACTTGGCGTCCGTCATCCCTCCGTTAACTTTTTCATATTTTAATCTTCTCCTCTGAAACAACTTGGCCAAATGGAACCAAACTTGGCAGTAAACATCTATGTAAGGTCCTCTATAAAGTTTCTCCATTTAGTCCATTTGGCCTACAAACATGGCCGCCAAGATTAATTCTTTTAGCTCACCTGACCCAAAGGGTCATGTGAGGTATTGCCATCACTTGGCGTCTGTCGTCCGTACGTTAACTTTTCATATTTTAATCTACTCCTCTGAAACAACTGGACCAAATTGAACCAAACTTGGCAGAAAGCATCTATATAAGGTCCTCTATAAAGTTTCTTCATTTCGTCCCATTCCACCAACAAATATGGCCGCCAAGGGCAATTCTTGTTTCTGATTGGCTAATGTTAAATAAATCCTCTCCTCTGAAACTGCTTGGCCAAATGGAGTTAAACTTGGCAGGAAGCATCTATGTAAGATCCTCTATAAAACCTCTTCATTTAGTTCCATTTGGCCAACAAACATGGCCGCTGTTACTAAAAATAGAACATAGGGTAAAATTGAGGGTAAAATTGCACGTTTTTGGTAACAACTCAAAAACAGTTAATAATATCAGAAATCTGACATGGGCAAAAATGATCAGCACAGGAAGATCTAACTACCCTGAAATTTTGAAGAAAATCTGATTACCTATCTTGGAGTTATTGCCCTTTTTTCATCAAATTTTCAAAATTTTAATACTTTTCGTTTTTTATTTCAAAAACTATAAGAGATAGACGTTAAGTTTAAACAGCAAACATGTGCAGCATGTCAAGATCTACATGCCCTGCAATTGTGAAGTAAATCTGATTACCCGTCTAGGAGTTATTGCCCTTTTTTATTTTTATTATTTTTAATTTAAACATTTTTGTCTGATATTTCAAAAACTATTAGAGATAAAGGTTAAGTTTAAATTGCAAACATGTGCAGCATATTAAGATCTACATACACTGTAATTTTGAAGTTAATCTGAGTACCCAATTTGGAGTTATTGCCCTTTTTTTCATCAAATTTTCAAAATGTTAATACCTTTTGTCCTTTATTTCAAAAACTATAAGAGATAGATGTTAAGTTTAAACAGCAAACATGTTCAGCATGTCAAGATCAATCTAGCCTGCAATTTTAAAGTAAATCTGATTACCCATCTTGAAGTTATTGCCCTTTTTTCATCAAATTTTAAAAATGTTAATACTTTTCATCCTTTATTTCAAAAACTATAAGAGATAGATGTTGAGTGTAAACTGAAAACATGTTCAGCTTGTCAAGATCTACATGCCCTGCAATTTTGAAGTAAATCTGATTACCCGTCTAGGAGTTATTTCCCTTTTTTCATCATTTTTTAGCTCACCTGACCCAAAGGGCCATGTGAGGTATTGCCATCACTTGGCGTCCGTCATCCGTCCGTTAACTTTTTCATATTTTAATCTTCTCCTCTGAAACAACTTGGCCAAATGGAACCAAACTTGGCAGTAAACATCTATGTAAGGTCCTCTATAAAGTTTCTCCATTTAGTCCATTTGGCCTACAAACATGGCCGCCAAGATTAATTCTTTTAGCTCACCTGACCCAAAGGGTCATGTGAGGTATTGCCATCACTTGGCGTCCGTCGTCCATCCGTTAACTTTTCATATTTTAATCTACTCCTCTGAAACAACTGGACCAAATTGTACCAAACTTGGCAGAAAGCATCTATATAAGGTCCTCTATAAAGTTTCTTCATTTCGTCCCATTCCGCCAACAAATATGGCCACCAAGGGCAATTCTTGTTTCTGATTGGCTAATGTTAAAAAAATCTTCTCCTCTGAAACTGCTTGGCCAAATGGAGCCAAACTTGGCAGGAAGCATCTATGTAAGATCCTCTATAAAACTTCTTCATTTAATTCCATTCGGCCAACAAACATGGCCGCTGTTACTAAAAATAGAACATAGGGTAAAATTGAGGGTAAAATTGCACGTTTTTGGTAACAACTCAAAAACCGTTAATAATATCAGAAATCTGACATGGGCAAAAATGATCAGCACAGGAAGATCTAACTACCCTGAAATTTTGAAGAAAATCTGATTACCTATCTTGGAGTTATTGCCCTTTTTTCATCAAAATTTTAATACTTTTCGTTTTTTATTTCAAAAACTATAAGAGATAGACGTTAAGTTTAAACAGCAAACATGTGCAGCATGTCAAGATCTACATGCCCTGCAATTGTGAAGTAAATCTGATTACCCGTCTAGGAGTTATTGCCCTTTTTTATTTTTATTTTTTTTAATTTAAACATTTTTGTCTGATATTTCAAAAACTATTAGAGATAAAGGTTAAGTTTAAATTGCAAACATGTGCAGCATATTAAGATCTACATACACTGTAATTTTGAAGTTAATCTGAGTACCCAATTTGGAGTTATTGCCCTTTTTTTCGTCAAATTTTCAAAATGTTAATACCTTTTGTCCTTTATTTCAAAAACTATAAGAGATAGATGTTAAGTTTAAACAGCAAACATGTTCAGCATGTCAAGATCAATCTAGCCTGCAATTTTAAAGTAAATCTGATTACCCATCTTGAAGTTATTGCCCTTTTTTCATCAAATTTTAAAAATGTTAATACTTTTCATCCTTTATTTCAAAAACTATAAGAGATAGATGTTGAGTGTAAACTGAAAACATGTTCAGCTTGTCAAGATCTACATGCCCTGCAATTTTGAAGTAAATCTGATTACCCGTCTAGGAGTTATTGCCCTTTTTTCATCATTTTTTAGCTCACCTGACCCAAAGGGCCATGTGAGGTATTGCCATCACTTGGCGTCCGTCATCCCTCCGTTAACTTTTTCATATTTTAATCTTCTCCTCTGAAACAACTTGGCCAAATGGAACCAAACTTGGCAGTAAACATCTATGTAAGGTCCTCTATAAAGTTTCTCCATTTAGTCCATTTGGCCTACAAACATGGCCGCCAAGATTAATTCTTTTAGCTCACCTGACCCAAAGGGTCATGTGAGGTATTGCCATCACTTGGCGTCCGTCGTCCATCCGTTAACTTTTCATATTTTAATCTACTCCTCTGAAACAACTGGACCAAATTGTACAAACTTGGCAGAAAGCATCTATATAAGGTCCTCTATAAAGTTTCTTCATTTCGTCCCATTCCGCCAACAAATATGGCCGCCAAGGGCAATTCTTGTTTCTGATTGGCTAATGTTAAAAAAATCTTCTCCTCTGAAACTGCTTGACCAAATGGAGCCAAACTTGGCAGGAAGCATCTATGTAAGATCCTCTATAAAACTTCTTCATTTAATTCCATTCGGCCAACAAACATGGCCACTGTTACTAAAAATAGAACATAGGGTAAAATTGAGGGTAAAATTGCACGTTTTTGGTAACAACTCAAAAACCGTTAATAATATCAGAAATCTGACATGGGCAAAAATGATCAGCACAGGAAGATCTAACTACCCTGAAATTTTGAAGAAAATCTGATTACCTATCTTGGAGTTATTGCCCTTTTTTCATCAAATTTTCAAAATTTTAATACTTTTCGTTTTTTATTTCAAAAACTATAAGAGATAGACGTTAAGTTTAAACAGCAAACATGTGCAGCATGTCAAGATCTACATGCCCTGCAATTGTGAAGTAAATCTGATTACCCGTCTAGGAGTTATTGCCCTTTTTTATTTTTATTTTTTTTAATTTAAACATTTTTGTCTGATATTTCAAAAACTATTAGAGATAAAGGTTAAGTTTAAATTGCAAACATGTGCAGCATATTAAGATCTACATACACTGTAATTTTGAAGTTAATCTGAGTACCCAATTTGGAGTTATTGCCCTTTTTTTCGTCAAATTTTCAAAATGTTAATACCTTTTGTCCTTTATTTCAAAAACTATAAGAGATAGATGTTAAGTTTAAACAGCAAACATGTTCAGCATGTCAAGATCAATCTAGCCTGCAATTTTAAAGTAAATCTGATTACCCATCTTGAAGTTATTGCCCTTTTTTCATCAAATTTTAAAAATGTTAATACTTTTCATCCTTTATTTCAAAAACTATAAGAGATAGATGTTGAGTGTAAACTGAAAACATGTTCAGCTTGTCAAGATCTACATGCCCTGCAATTTTGAAGTAAATCTGATTACCCGTCTAGGAGTTATTGCCCTTTTTTCATCATTTTTTAGCTCACCTGACCCAAAGGGCCATGTGAGGTATTGCCATCACTTGGCGTCCGTCATCCGTCCGTTAACTTTTTCATATTTTAATCTTCTCCTCTGAAACAACTTGGCCAAATGGAACCAAACTTGGCAGTAAACATCTATGTAAGGTCCTCTATAAAGTTTCTCCATTTAGTCCATTTGGCCTACAAACATGGCCGCCAAGATTAATTCTTTTAGCTCACCTGACCCAAAGGGTCATGTGAGGTATTGCCATCACTTGGCGTCCGTCGTCCATCCGTTAACTTTTCATATTTTAATCTACTCCTCTGAAACAACTGGACCAAATTGTACAAAACTTGGCAGAAAGCATCTATATAAGGTCCTCTATAAAGTTTCTTCATTTCGTCCCATTCTGCTAACAAACATGGCCGCTGTTACTAAAAATAGAACATAGGGTAAAATTGAGGGTAAAATTGCATGTTTTTGGTAACAACTCAAAAACCGTTAATAATATCAGAAATCTGACATGGGCAAAAATGATCATCACAGGAAGATCTAACTACCCTGAAATTTTGAAGAAAATCTGATTACCTATCTTGGAGTTATTGCCCTTTTTTCATCAAATTTTCAAAATTTTAATACTTTTCGTTTTTTATTTCAAAAACTATAAGAGATAGACGTTAAGTTTAAACAGCAAACATGTGCAGCATGTCAAGATCTACATGCCCTGCAATTGTGAAGTAAATCTGATTACCCGTCTAGGAGTTATTGCCCTTTTTTATTTTTATTTTTTTTAATTTAAACATTTTTGTGTGATATTTCAAAAACTATTAGAGATAAAGGTTAAGTTTAAATTGCAAACATGTGCAGCATATTAAGATCTACATACACTGTAATTTTGAAGTTAATCTGAGTACCCAATTTGGAGTTATTACCCTTTTTTTCGTCAAATTTTCAAAATGTTAATACCTTTTGTCCTTTATTTCAAAAACTATAAGAGATAGATGTTAAGTTTAAACAGCAAACATGTTCAGCATGTCAAGATCAATCTAGCCTGCAATTTTAAAGTAAATCTGATTACCCATCTTGAAGTTATTGCCCTTTTTTCATCAAATTTTAAAAATGTTAATACTTTTCATCCTTTATTTCAAAAACTATAAGAGATAGATGTTGAGTGTAAACTGAAAACATGTTCAGCTTGTCAAGATCTACATGCCCTGCAATTTTGAAGTAAATCTGATTACCCGTCTAGGAGTTATTGCCCTTTTTTCATCATTTTTTAGCTCACCTGACCCAAAGGGCCATGTGAGGTATTGCCATCACTTGGCGTCCGTCATCCGTCCGTTAACTTTTTCATATTTTAATCTTCTCCTCTGAAACAACTTGGCCAAATGGAACCAAACTTGGCAGTAAACATCTATGTAAGGTCCTCTATAAAGTTTCTCCATTTAGTCCATTTGGCCTACAAACATGGCCGCCAAGATTAATTCTTTTAGCTCACCTGACCCAAAGGGTCATGTGAGGTATTGCCATCACTTGGCGTCCGTCGTCCATCCGTTAACTTTTCATATTTTAATCTACTCCTCTGAAACAACTGGACCAAATTGTACAAACTTGGCAGAAAGCATCTATATAAGGTCCTCTATAAAGTTTCTTCATTTCGTCCCATTCTGCTAACAAACATGGCCGCTGTTACTAAAAATAGAACATAGGGTAAAATTGAGGGTCATGTGAGGTATTGCCATCACTTGGCGTCTGTCGTCCGTACGTTAACTTTTCATATTTTAATCTACTCCTCTGAAACAACTGGACCAAATTGTACAAACTTGGCAGAAAGCATCTATATAAGGTCCTCTATAAAGTTTCTTCATTTCGTCCCATTCCGCCAACAAATATGGCCGCCAAGGGCAATTCTTGTTTCTGATTGGCTAATGTTAATAAAATCTTCTCCTCTGAAACTGCTTGGCCAAATGGAGCCAAACTTGGCAGGAAGCATCTATGTAAGATCCTCTATAAAACTTCTTCATTTAATTCCATTCGGCCAACAAACATGGCCACTGTTACTAAAAATAGAACATAGGGTAAAATTGAGGGTAAAATTGCACGTTTTTGGTAACAACTCAAAAACCGTTAATAATATCAGAAATCTGACATGGGCAAAAATGATCAGCACAGGCAGATCTAACTACCCTGAAATTTTGAAGAAAATCTGATTACCTATCTTGGAGTTATTGCCCTTTTTTCATCAAATTTTCAAAATTTTAATACTTTTCGTTTTTTATTTCAAAAACTATAAGAGATAGACGTTAAGTTTAAACAGCAAACATGTGCAGCATGTCAAGATCTACATGCCCTGCAATTGTGAAGTAAATCTGATTACCCGTCTAGGAGTTATTGCCCTTTTTTATTTTTATTATTTTTAATTTAAACATTTTTGTCTGATATTTCAAAAACTATTAGAGATAAAGGTTAAGTTTAAATTGCAAACATGTGCAGCATATTAAGATCTACATACACTGTAATTTTGAAGTTAATCTGAGTACCCAATTTGGAGTTATTGCCCTTTTTTTCATCAAATTTTCAAAATTTTAATACTTTTCGTTTTTTATTTCAAAAACTATAAGAGATAGACGTTAAGTTTAAACAGCAAACATGTTCAGCATGTCAAGATCAATCTAGCCTGCAATTTTAAAGTAAATCTGATTACCCATCTTGAAGTTATTGCCCTTTTTTCATCAAATTTTAAAAATGTTAATACTTTTCATCCTTTATTTTAAAAACTATAAGAGATAGATGTTGAGTGTAAACTGAAAACATGTTCAGCTTGTCAAGATCTACATGCCCTGCAATTTTGAAGTAAATCTGATTACCCGTCTAGGAGTTATTGCCCTTTCTTCATCATTTTTTAGCTAACCTGACCCAAAGGGCCATGTGAGGTATTGCCATCACTTGGCGTCCGTCATCCCTCCGTTAACTTTTTCATATTTTAATCTTCTCCTCTGAAACAATTTTGGCCAAAAGGAACCAAACTTGGCAGTAAACATCTATGTAAGGTCCTCTATAAAGTTTCTCCATTTAGTCCATTTGGCCTACAAACATGGCCGCCAAGATTAATTCTTTTTAGCTCACCTGACCCAAAGGGTCATGTGAGGTATTGCCATCACTTGGCGTCTGTCGTCCGTACGTTAACTTTTCATATTTTAATCTACTCCTCTGAAACAACTGGACCAAATTGAACCAAGCTTGGCAGAAAGCATCTATATAAGGTCCTCTATAAAGTTTCTTCATTTCGTCCCATTCCACCAACAAATATGGCCGCCAAGGGCAATTCTTGTTTCTGATTGGCTAATGTTAAATAAATCCTCTCCTCTGAAACTGCTTGGCCAAATGGAGTTAAACTTGGCAGGAAGCATCTATGTAAGATCCTCTATAAAACCTCTTCATTTAGTTCCATTTGGCCAACAAACATGGCCGCTGTTACTAAAAATAGAACATAGGGTAAAATTGAGGGTAAAATTGCACGTTTTTGGTAACAACTCAAAAACAGTTAATAATATCAGAAATCTGACATGGGCAAAAATTATCAGCACAGGAAGATCTAACTACCCTGAAATTTTGAAGAAAATCTGATTACCTATCTTGGAGTTATTGCCCTTTTTTCATCAAATTTTCAAAATTTTAATACTTTTCGTTTTTTATTTCAAAAACTATAAGAGATAGACGTTAAGTTTAAACAGCAAACATGTGCAGCATGTCAAGATCTACATGCCCTGCAATTGTGAAGTAAATCTGATTACCCGTCTAGGAGTTATTGCCCTTTTTAGTTCACCTGGACCAAAGGTCCAGGTGAACTATTGCCATCACTTGGCGTCCGTCGTCTGTCGTCTGTAGTCTGTCGTCTGTAAACTTTTCACATTTCAAGCTTCTTCTCCAAAACCTGTAAACTTTTCACATTTCAAGCTTCTTCTCCAAAACCACTTGGCCGATTGGAACCGAACTTAGCAGGAATGTTCCTTGGATGGTCCTCTACAAAGTTACTGTTTTTCGTTCCAGTCGGATATTCAATATGGCTGCCAGGGCTAATAATATGCTCTGATTGGCTGAAATTTCAAAGATCTTCTTCTCCGAAACTAATGAACTGACTGAACCCAAACTGTAAAGGAATGATCATTGGAATGTCCTTTACCAAGTTACTGTTTTTTATGCCGATCGGAAATCCAAGATGGCCGCCATCGCAGGACATAGATTAACATTGGACCCTATGGGAAAATGTTCAAATGCCTTCTTCTCAGAAACTACAAATATGATTAAAGCCAAACTGTACATGAATGTTCATTGGATGGTCCTCTACAATCGTAAGGTTTTTTGTTCCGATATGAAATTCAAAATGGCGGCTACGGCAGGACTTAGTTTAACATTGGACCCTATGGGAAAAATGTTTCAAAATGCTTCTTCTCTGAAACCACTTGGACAGTTGAAACCAAACTGCCCAGGAATGATCATTGGAAGGTCCTCTACAAATTTTCTGGTTTTTATGCCGGTCGGAAATCCAAGATGGCCACCACCGCAGGACATAGATTAACATTGGACCCTATGGGAAAATGTTCAAATGCCTTCTTCTCAGAAACTACAAATATTATTAAAGCCAAACTGTACATGAATGTTCATTGGATGGTCCTCTACAATCTTAAGGTTTTTTGTTCCGATATGAAATTCAAAATGGCGGCTACGGCAGGACTTAGTTTAACATTGGACCCTATGGGAAAAATGTTTCAAAATGCTTCTTCTCTGAAACCACTTGGACAGTTGAAACCAAACTGCCCAGGAATGATCATTGGAAGGTCCTCTACAAATTTCTGTTTTTTATGCCGGTCGGAAATCCAAGATGGCTGCCACCGCAGGACATAGATTAACATTGGACCCTATGGGAAAATGTTCAAATGCCTTCTTCTCAGAAACTACAAATATTATTATAGCCAAACTGTACATGAATGTTCATTGGATGGTCCTCTACAATCTTAAGGTTTTTTGTTCCGATATGAAATTCAAAATGGCGGCTACGGCAGGACTTAGTTTAACATTGGACCCTATGGGAAAAATGTTTCAAAATGCTTCTTCTCTGAAACCACTTGGACAGTTGAAACCAAACTGCCCAGGAATGATGATTGGAAGGTCCTCTACAAATTTTCTGTTTTTTATGCCGGTCGGAAATCCAAGATGGCCGCCACCGCAGGACATAGATTAACATTGGACCCTATGGGAAAATGTTCAAATGCCTTCTTCTCAGAAACTACAAATATGATTAAAGCCAAACTGTACATGAATGTTCATTGGATGGTCCTCTACAATCTTAAGGATTTTTGTTCCGATATGAAATTCAAAATGGCGGCTACGGCAGAACTTAGTTTAACATTGGACCCTATGGGAAAAATGTTTCAAAATGCTTCTTCTCTGAAACCACTTGGACAGTTGAAACCAAACTGCCCAGGAATGATCATTGGAAGGTCCTCTACAAATTTTTTGTTTTTTATGCCGGTCGGAAATCCAAGATGGCTGCCACCGCAGGACATAGATTAACATTGGACCCTATGGGAAAATGTTCAAATGCCTTCTTCTCAGAAACTACAAATATTATTAAAGCCAAACTGTACATGAATGTTCATTGGATGGTCCTCTACAATCTTAAGGTTTTTTGTTCCGATATGAAATTCAAAATGGCGGCTACGGCAGGACTTAGTTTAACATTGGACCCTATGGGAAAAATGTTTCAAAATGCTTCTTCTCTGAAACCACTTGGACAGTTGAAACCAAACTGCCCAGGAATGATCATTGGAAGGTCCTCTACAAATTTTCCGTTTTTTATGCCGGTCAGAAATCCAAGATGGCCGCCACCGCAGGACATAGATTAACATTGGACCCTATGGGAAAATATTCAAATGCCTTCTACTCAGAAACTACAAATATGATTAAAGCCAAACTGTACATGAATGTTCATTAGATGGTCCTCTACAAACTTTACGTTTTTTGTTCTGGTATGAAATTCAAAATGGCGGCTACGGCAGGACTTAGTTTAACATTGGACCCTATGGGAAAAATGTTTCAAAATGCTTCTTCTCTGAAACCACTTGGACAGTTGAAACCAAACTGCCCAGGAATGATCATTGGAAGGTCCTCTACAAATTTTCTGTTTTTTATGCCGGTCGGAAATCCAAGATGGCCGCCACCGCAGGACATAAATTAACATTGGACCCTATGGGAAAATATTCAAATGCCTTCTACTCAGAAACTACAAATATTATTAAAGCCAAACTGTACATGAATGTTCATTAGATGGTCCTCTACAAACTTTACGTTTTTTGTTCTGGTATGAAATTCAAAATGGCGGCTACGGCAGGACTTAGTTTAACATTGGACCCTATGGGAAAAATGTTTCAAAACGCTTCTTCTCTGAAACCACTTGGATAATTGAAACCAAACTGCCTAGGAATGATCATTGGAAGGTCCTCTACAAATTTTATGTTTTTTATGCCGATCGGAAATCCAAGATGGCCACCACCGCAATACATAGATTAACATTGGACCCTATGGGAAAATGTTCAAATGCCTTCTACTCAGAAACTACAAATATGATTAAAGCCAAACTGTACATGAATGTTCATTAGATGGTTCTCTACAAACTTTACGTTTTTTGTTCTGGTATGAAATTCAAAATGGCGGCTACGGCAGGACTTAGTTTAACATTGGACCCTATGGGAAAAATGTTTCAAAACGCTTCTTCTCTGAAACCACTTGGATAATTGAAACCAAACTGCCCAGGAATGATCATTGGAAGGTCCTCTACAAAGTTTCTGGTTTTTTTTGCCGATCGGAAATTCAAGATGGCCGCCACCGCAGGACATAGATTAACATTGGACCCTATGGGAAAATGTTCAAATGCCTTCTTCTCAGAAACTACAAATATGATTAAAGCCAAACTGTACATGAATGTTCATTGGATGATTCTCTACAAACAATACGTTTTTTGTTCCGATATGAAATTCAAAATGGCGGCTACGGCAGGACTTAGTTTAACATTGGACCCTATGGGAAAAATGTTTCAAAATGCTTCTTCTCTGAAACCACTTAGACAGTTGAAACCAAACTGCCCAGGAATGATCATTGGAAGGTCCTCTACAAAGTTTCTGTTTTTTATGCCGGTCGGAAATCCAAGATGGCCACCACCGCAGGACATAGATTAACATTGGACCCTATGGGAAAATGTTCAAATGCCTTCTTCTCAGAAACTACAAATATGATTAAAGCCAAACTGTACATGAATGTTCATTGGATGGTCCTCTACAAACTTTGCGTTTTTTGTTCCGATATAAAATTCAAAATGGCGGCTACGGCAGAACTTAGTTTAACATTGGACCCTATGGGAAAAATGTTTCAAAACGCTTCTTCTCTGAAACCACTTGGATAATTGAAACCAAACTGCCCAGGAATGATCATTGGAAGGTCCTCTACAAGGTGTGTGTTTTTTATGCCGATCGGAAATCCAAGATGGCCACCACCGCAGGACATAGATTAACATTGGACCCTATGGGAAAATGTTCAAATGCCTTCTTCTCAGAAGCTACAAATATGATTAAAGCCAAACTGTACATGAATGTTCATTGGATGGTCCTCTTCAAACGTTAGGTTTTTTGTTCCGATATGAAATTCAAAATGGCGGCTACGGCAGGACTTAGTTTAACATTGGACCCTATGGGGGAAATGTTTGAAAACGCTTCTTCTCTGAAACCACTAGAACAGTTGAAACCAAACTGCCCAGGAATGATCATTGGAAGGTCCTCTACAAATTTTATGTTTTTTATGCCGATCGGAAATCCAAGATGGCCGCCACCACAATACATAGATTAACATTGGACCCTATGGGAAAATGTTCAAATGCCTTCTTCTCAGAAACTACAAATATGATTAAAGCCAAACTGTACATGAATGTTCATTGGATGGTCCTCTACAAACGTTAGGTTTTTTGTTCCGATATGAAATTCAAAATGGCGGCTACGGCAGGACTTAGTTTAACATTGGACCCTATGGGGAAAATGTTTCAAAACGCTTCTTCTCTGAAACCACTTGGACAATTGAATCCAAACTTCCCAGGAATGATCATTGGAAGGTCCTCTACAAAGTTTCTGTTTTTTTATGCCGATCGGAAATCCAAGATGGCCACCACCGCAGGACATAGATTAACATTGGACCCTATGGGAAAATGTTCAAATGCCTTCTTCTCAGAAACTACAAATATGATTAAAGCCAAACTGTACATGAATGTTCATTGAATGATCCTCTACAAAATATACGTTTTTCGTTCTGATATGAAATTCAAAATGGCGGCTACGGCAGGACTTAGTTTAACATTGGACCCTATGGGAAAAATGTTTCAAAATGCTTCTTCTCTGAAACCACTTGGACAGTTGAAACCAAACTGCCCAGGAATGATCATTGGAAGGTCCTCTACAAAGTTTCTGTTTTTTATGCCGGTCGGAAATCCAAGATGGCCACCACCGCAGGACATAGATTAACATTGGACCCTATGGGAAAATGTTCAAATGCCTTCTTCTCAGAAACTACAAATATGATTAAAGCCAAACTGTACATGAATGTTCATTGGATGGTCCTCTACAAACTTAAGGTTTTTTGTTCCGATATAAAATTCAAAATGGCGGCTACGGCAGAACTTAGTTTAACATTGGACCCTATGGGAAAAATGTTTCAAAACGCTTCTTCTCTGAAACCACTTGGATAATTGAAACCAAACTGCCCAGGAATGATCATTGGAAGGTCCTCTACAAGGTGTGTGTTTTTTATGCCGATCGGAAATCCAAGATGGCCACCACCGCAGGACATAGATTAACATTGGACCCTATGGGAAAATGTTCAAATGCCTTCTTCTCAGAAACTACAAATATGATTAAAGCCAAACTGTACAAGAATGTTCATTGGATGGTCCTCTACAAACTTTACGTTTTTTGTTCCGATATGAAATTCAAAATGGCGGCTACGGCAGGACTTAGTTTAACATTGGACCCTATGGGAAAAATGTTTCAAAATGCTTCTTCTCTGAAACCACTTGGACAGTTGAAACCAAACTGCCCAGGAATGATCATTGGAAGGTCCTCTACAAATTTTCTGTTTTTTATGCCGGTCGGAAATCCAAGATGGCCACCACCGCAGGACATAGATTAACATTGGACCCTATGGGAAAATGTTCAAATGCCTTCTTCTCAGAAACTACAAATATGATTAAAGCCAAACTGTACATGAATGTTCATTGGATGGTCCTCTACAAACTTAAGGTTTTTTGTTCCGATATAAAATTCAAAATGGCGGCTACGGCAGAACTTAGTTTAACATTGGACCCTATGGGAAAAATGTTTCAAAACGCTTCTTCTCTGAAACCACTTGGATAATTGAAACCAAACTGCCCAGGAATGATCATTGGAAGGTCCTCTACAAGGTGTGTGTTTTTTATGCCGATCGGAAATCCAAGATGGCCACCACCGCAGGACATAGATTAACATTGGACCCTATGGGAAAATGTTCAAATGCCTTCTTCTCAGAAACTACAAATATGATTAAAGCCAAACTGTACAAGAATGTTCATTGGATGGTCCTCTACAAACTTAACGTTTTTTGTTCCGATATGAAATTCAAAATGGCGGCTACGGCAGGACTTAGTTTAACATTGGACCCTATGGGAAAAATGTTTCAAAATGCTTCTTCTCTGAAACCACTTGGACAGTTGAAACCAAACTGCCCAGGAATGATCATTGGAAGGTCCTCTACAAATTTTCTGTTTTTTATGCCGGTCAGAAATCCAAGATGGCCACCACCGCAGGACATAGATTAACATTGGACCCTATGGGAAAATGTTCAAATGCCTTCTTCTCAGAAACTACAAATATGATTAAAGCCAAACTGTACATGAATGTTCATTGGATGGTCCTCTACAAACTTAAGGTTTTTTGTTCCGATATAAAATTCAAAATGGCGGCTACGGCAGAACTTAGTTTAACATTGGACCCTATGGGAAAAATGTTTCAAAACGCTTCTTCTCTGAAACCACTTGGATAATTGAAACCAAACTGCCCAGGAATGATCATTGGAAGGTCCTCTACAAGGTGTGTGTTTTTTATGCCGATCGGAAATCCAAGATGGCCACCACCGCAGGACATAGATTAACATTGGACCCTATGGGAAAATGTTCAAATGCCTTCTTCTCAGAAACTACAAATATGATTAAAGCCAAACTGTACAAGAATGTTCATTGGATGGTCCTCTACAAACTTTACGTTTTTTGTTCCGATATGAAATTCAAAATGGCGGCTACGGCAGGACTTAGTTTAACATTGGACCCTATGGGAAAAATGTTTCAAAATGCTTCTTCTCTGAAACCACTTGGACAGTTGAAACCAAACTGCCCAGGAATGATCATTGGAAGGTCCTCTACAAGGTGTGTGTTTTTTATGCCGATCGGAAATCCAAGATGGCCACCACCGCAGGACATAGATTAACATTGGACCCTATGGGAAAATGTTCAAATGCCTTCTTCTCAGAAACTACAAATATGATTAAAGCCAAACTGTACATGAATGTTCATTGGATGGTCCTCTACAAACTTAAGGTTTTTTGTTCCGATATAAAATTCAAAATGGCGGCTACGGCAGAACTTAGTTTAACATTGGACCCTATGGGAAAAATGTTTCAAAACGCTTCTTCTCTGAAACCACTTGGATAATTGAAACCAAACTGCCCAGGAATGATCATTGGAAGGTCCTCTACAAGGTGTGTGTTTTTTATGCCGATCGGAAATCCAAGATGGCCACCACCGCAGGACATAGATTAACATTGGACCCTATGGGAAAATGTTCAAATGCCTTCTTCTCAGAAACTACAAATATGATTAAAGCCAAACTGTACAAGAATGTTCATTGGATGGTCCTCTACAAACTTTACGTTTTTTGTTCCGATATGAAATTCAAAATGGCGGCTACGGCAGGACTTAGTTTAACATTGGACCCTATGGGAAAAATGTTTCAAAATGCTTCTTCTCTGAAACCACTTGGACAGTTGAAACCAAACTGCCCAGGAATGATCATTGGAAGGTCCTCTACAAAGTTTCTGTTTTTTATGCCGGTCGGAAATCCAAGATGGCCACCACCGCAGGACATAGATTAACATTGGACCCTATGGGAAAATGTTCAAATGCCTTCTTCTCAGAAACTACAAATATGATTAAAGCCAAACTGTACATGAATGTTCATTGGATGGTCCTCTACAAACTTTGCGTTTTTTGTTCCGATATAAAATTCAAAATGGCGGCTACGGCAGGACTTAGTTTAACATTGGACCCTATGGGAAAAATGTTTCAAAACGCTTCTTCTCTGAAACCACTTGGATAATTGAAACCAAACTGCCCAGGAATGATCATTGGAAGATCCTCTACAAGGTGTGTGTTTTTTTATGCCGATCGGAAATCCAAGATGGCCGCCACCGCAGGACATAGATTAACATTGGACCCTATGGGAAAATGTTCAAATGCCTTCTTCTCAGAAACTACAAATATGATTAAAGCCAAACTGTACATGAATGTTCATTGGATGGTCCTCTACAAACTTAAGGTTTTTTGTTCCGATATGAAATTCAAAATGGCGGCTACGGCAGGACTTAGTTTAACATTGGACCCTATGGGGGAAATGTTTGAAAACGCTTCTTCTCTGAAACCACTAGAACAGTTGAAACCAAACTGCCCAGGAATGATCATTGGAAGGTCCTCTACAAATTTTCTGTTTTTTATGCCGATCGGAAATCCAAGATGGCCGCCACCACAATACATAGATTAACATTGGACCCTATGGGAAAATGTTCAAATGCCTTCTTCTCAGAAACTACAAATATGATTAAAGCCAAACTGTACATGAATGTTCATTGGATGGTCCTCTACAAACGTTAGGTTTTTTGTTCCGATATGAAATTCAAAATGGCGGCTACGGCAGGACTTAGTTTAACATTGGACCCTATGGGAAAAATGTTTCAAAACGCTTCTTCTCTGAAACCACTTGGACAATTGAATCCAAACTTCCCAGGAATGATCATTGGAAGGTCCTCTACAAAGTTTCTGTTTTTTTATGCCGATCGGAAATCCAAGATGGCCACCACCGCAGGACATAGATTAACATTGGACCCTATGGGAAAATGTTCAAATGCCTTCTTCTCAGAAACTACAAATATGATTAAAGCCAAACTGTACATGAATGTTCATTGAATGGTCCTCTACAAAATATACGTTTTTCATTCTGATATGAAATTCAAAATGGCGGCTACGGCAGGACTTAGTTTAACATTGGACCCTATGGGAAAAATGTTTCAAAATGCTTCTTCTCTGAAACCACTTGGACAGTTGAAACCAAACTGCCCAGGAATGATCATTGGAAGGTCCTCTACAAAGTTTCTGTTTTTTATGCCGGTCGGAAATCCAAGATGGCCACCACCGCAGGACATAGATTAACATTGGACCCTATGGGAAAATGTTCAAATGCCTTCTTCTCAGAAACTACAAATATGATTAAAGCCAAACTGTACATGAATGTTCATTGGATGGTCCTCTACAAACTTAAGGTTTTTTGTTCCGATATAAAATTCAAAATGGCGGCTACGGCAGAACTTAGTTTAACATTGGACCCTATGGGAAAAATGTTTCAAAACGCTTCTTCTCTGAAACCACTTGGATAATTGAAACCAAACTGCCCAGGAATGATCATTGGAAGGTCCTCTACAAGGTGTGTGTTTTTTATGCCGATCGGAAATCCAAGATGGCCACCACCGCAGGACATAGATTAACATTGGACCCTATGGGAAAATGTTCAAATGCCTTCTTCTCAGAAACTACAAATATGATTAAAGCCAAACTGTACAAGAATGTTCATTGGATGGTCCTCTACAAACTTTACGTTTTTTGTTCCGATATGAAATTCAAAATGGCGGCTACGGCAGGACTTAGTTTAACATTGGACCCTATGGGAAAAATGTTTCAAAATGCTTCTTCTCTGAAACCACTTGGACAGTTGAAACCAAACTGCCCAGGAATGATCATTGGAAGGTCCTCTACAAATTTTCTGTTTTTTATGCCGGTCGGAAATCCAAGATGGCCACCACCGCAGGACATAGATTAACATTGGACCCTATGGGAAAATGTTCAAATGCCTTCTTCTCAGAAACTACAAATATGATTAAAGCCAAACTGTACATGAATGTTCATTGGATGGTCCTCTACAAACTTTGCGTTTTTTGTTCCGATATAAAATTCAAAATGGCGGCTACGGCAGGACTTAGTTTAACATTGGACCCTATGGGAAAAATGTTTCAAAACGCTTCTTCTCTGAAACCACTTGGATAATTGAAACCAAACTGCCCAGGAATGATCATTGGAAGATCCTCTACAAGGTGTGTGTTTTTTTATGCCGATCGGAAATCCAAGATGGCCGCCACCGCAGGACATAGATTAACATTGGACCCTATGGGAAAATGTTCAAATGCCTTCTTCTCAGAAACTACAAATATGATTAAAGCCAAACTATACATGAATGTTCATTGGATGGTCCTCTACAAACTTAAGGTTTTTTGTTCCGATATGAAATTCAAAATGGCGGCTACGGCAGGACTTAGTTTAACATTGGACCCTATGGGGGAAATGTTTGAAAACGCTTCTTCTCTGAAACCACTAGAACAGTTGAAACCAAACTGCCCAGGAATGATCATTGGAAGGTCCTCTACAAATTTTCTGTTTTTTATGCCGATCGGAAATCCAAGATGGCCGCCACCACAATACATAGATTAACATTGGACCCTATGGGAAAATGTTCAAATGCCTTCTTCTCAGAAACTACAAATATGATTAAAGCCAAACTGTACATGAATGTTCATTGGATGGTCCTCTACAAACGTTAGGTTTTTTGTTCCGATATGAAATTCAAAATGGCGGCTACGGCAGGACTTAGTTTAACATTGGACCCTATGGGAAAAATGTTTCAAAACGCTTCTTCTCTGAAACCACTTGGACAATTGAATCCAAACTGCCCAGGAATGATCATTGGAAGGTCCTCTACAAAGTTTCTGTTTTTTTATGCCGATCGGAAATCCAAGATGGCCACCACCGCAGGACATAGATTAACATTGGACCCTATGGGAAAATGTTCAAATGCCTTCTTCTCAGAAACTACAAATATGATTAAAGCCAATCTGTACATGAATGTTTATTGAATGGTCCTCTACAAAATATACGTTTTTCATTCTGATATGAAATTCAAAATGGCGGCTACGGCAGGACTTAGTTTAACATTGGACCCTATGGGAAAAATGTTTCAAAATGCTTCTTCTCTGAAACCACTTGGACAGTTGAAACCAAACTGCCCAGGAATGATCATTGGAAGGTCCTGTTTTTTATGCCGATCGGAAATCCAAGATGGCTGCCACCACTGGTCATAGTATTAACACAGAACCATATGGGGAAAATACAGAAATATATTCTTCTCTGAAGCTATTGCACTGATTGAACCTAAACTGTGCATCAATCATTGGAAGGTCCTTTACAAACTTTGTGTTTTTTATGTTGATCGTAATTCCAAGATGACGCAGGACATAGTTTTTACATAGGACCAATTGGTTTTTTTTATTACCAGGTGAACGATACAGGCTCTTGAGAGCCTCTGGTTTATTTTTATTATTTTTTATTTAAACATTTTTGTCTGATATTTCAAAAACTATTAGAGATAAAGGTTAAGTTTAAATTGCAAACATGTGCAGCATATTAAGATCTACATACACTGTAATTTTGAAGTTAATCTGAGTACCCAATTTGGAGTTATTGCCCTTTTTTTCATCAAATTTTCAAAATGTTAATACCTTTTGTCCTTTATTTCAAAAACTATAAGAGATAGATGTTAAGTTTAAACAGCAAACATGTTCAGCATGTCAAGATCAATCTAGCCTGCAATTTTAAAGTAAATCTGATTACCCATCTTGAAGTTATTGCCCTTTTTTCATCAAATTTTAAAAATGTTAATACTTTTCATCCTTTATTTCAAAAACTATAAGAGATAGATGTTGAGTGTAAACTGAAAACATGTTCAGCTTGTCAAGATCTACATGCCCTGCAATTTTGAAGTAAATCTGATTACCCGTCTAGGAGTTATTTCCCTTTTTTCATCATTTTTTAGCTCACCTGACCCAAAGGGCCATGTGAGGTATTGCCATCACTTGGCGTCCGTCATCCGTCCGTTAACTTTTTCATATTTTAATCTTCTCCTCTGAAACAACTTGGCCAAATGGAACCAAACTTGGCAGTAAACATCTATGTAAGGTCCTCTATAAAGTTTCTCCATTTAGTCCATTTGGCCTACAAACATGGCCGCCAAGATTAATTCTTTTAGCTCACCTGACCCAAAGGGTCATGTGAGGTATTGCCATCACTTGGCGTCCGTCGTCCATCCGTTAACTTTTCATATTTTAATCTACTCCTCTGAAACAACTGGACCAAATTGTACCAAACTTGGCAGAAAGCATCTATATAAGGTCCTCTATAAAGTTTCTTCATTTCGTCCCATTCCGCCAACAAATATGGCCGCCAAGGGCAATTCTTGTTTCTGATTGGCTAATGTTAAAAAAATCTTCTCCTCTGAAACTGCTTGGCCAAATGGAGCCAAACTTGGCAGGAAGCATCTATGTAAGATCCTCTATAAAACTTCTTCATTTAATTCCATTCGGCCAACAAACATGGCCGCTGTTACTAAAAATAGAACATAGGGTAAAATTGAGGGTAAAATTGCACGTTTTTGGTAACAACTCAAAAACCGTTAATAATATCAGAAATCTGACATGGGCAAAAATGATCAGCACAGGAAGATCTAACTACCCTGAAATTTTGAAGAAAATCTGATTACCTATCTTGGAGTTATTGCCCTTTTTTCATCAAATTTTCAAAATTTTAATACTTTTCGTTTTTTATTTCAAAAACTATAAGAGATAGACGTTAAGTTTAAACAGCAAACATGTGCAGCATGTCAAGATCTACATGCCCTGCAATTGTGAAGTAAATCTGATTACCCGTCTAGGAGTTATTGCCCTTTTTTATTTTTATTTTTTTTAATTTAAACATTTTTGTCTGATATTTCAAAAACTATTAGAGATAAAGGTTAAGTTTAAATTGCAAACATGTGCAGCATATTAAGATCTACATACACTGTAATTTTGAAGTTAATCTGAGTACCCAATTTGGAGTTATTGCCCTTTTTTTCATCAAATTTTCAAAATTTTAATACTTTTCGTTTTTTATTTCAAAAACTATAAGAGATAGACGTTAAGTTTAAACAGCAAACATGTTCAGCATGTCAAGATCAATCTAGCCTGCAATTTTAAAGTAAATCTGATTACCCATCTTGAAGTTATTGCCCTTTTTTCATCAAATTTTAAAAATGTTAATACTTTTCATCCTTTATTTTAAAAACTATAAGAGATAGATGTTGAGTGTAAACTGAAAACATGTTCAGCTTGTCAAGATCTACATGCCCTGCAATTTTGAAGTAAATCTGATTACCCGTCTAGGAGTTATTGCCCTTTTTTCATCATTTTTTAGCTAACCTGACCCAAAGGGCCATGTGAGGTATTGCCATCACTTGGCGTCCGTCATCCCTCCGTTAACTTTTTCATATTTTAATCTTCTCCTCTGAAACAATTTTGGCCAAAAGGAACCAAACTTGGCAGTAAACATCTATGTAAGGTCCTCTATAAAGTTTCTCCATTTAGTCCATTTGGCCTACAAACATGGCCGTCAAGATTAATTCTTTTTAGCTCACCTGACCCAAAGGGTCATGTGAGGTATTGCCATCACTTGGCGTCTGTCGTCTGTACGTTAACTTTTCATATTTTAATCTACTCCTCTGAAACAACTGGACCAAATTGAACCAAACTTGGCAGAAAGCATCTATATAAGGTCCTCTATAAAGTTTCTTCATTTCGTCCCATTCCACCAACAAATATGGCCGCCAAGGGCAATTCTTGTTTCTGATTGGCTAATGTTAAATAAATCCTCTCCTCTGAAACTGCTTGGCCAAATGGAGTTAAACTTGGCAGGAAGCATCTATGTAAGATCCTCTATAAAACCTCTTCATTTAGTTCCATTTGGCCAACAAACATGGCCGCTGTTACTAAAAATAGAACATAGGGTAAAATTGAGGGTAAAATTGCACGTTTTTGGTAACATCTCAAAAACAGTTAATAATATCAGAAATCTGACATGGGCAAAAATTATCAGCACAGGAAGATCTAACTACCCTGAAATTTTGAAGAAAATCTGATTACCTATCTTGGAGTTATTGCCCTTTTTTCATCAAATTTTCAAAATTTTAATACTTTTCGTTTTTTATTTCAAAAACTATAAGAGATAGACGTTAAGTTTAAACAGCAAACATGTGCAGCATGTCAAGATCTACATGCCCTGCAATTGTGAAGTAAATCTGATTACCCGTCTAGGAGTTATTGCCCTTTTTTATTTTTATTATTTTTAATTTAAACATTTTTGTCTGATATTTCAAAAACTATTAGAGATAAAGGTTAAGTTTAAATTGCAAACATGTGCAGCATATTAAGATCTACATACACTGTAATTTTGAAGTTAATCTGAGTACCCAATTTGGAGTTATTGCCCTTTTTTTCATCAAATTTTCAAAATGTTAATACCTTTTGTCCTTTATTTCAAAAACTATAAGAGATAGATGTTAAGTTTAAACAGCAAACATGTTCAGCATGTCAAGATCAATCTAGCCTGCAATTTTAAAGTAAATCTGATTACCCATCTTGAAGTTATTGCCCTTTTTTCATCAAATTTTAAAAATGTTAATACTTTTCATCCTTTATTTCAAAAACTATAAGAGATAGATGTTGAGTGTAAACTGAAAACATGTTCAGCTTGTCAAGATCTACATGCCCTGCAATTTTGAAGTAAATCTGATTACCCGTCTAGGAGTTATTTCCCTTTTTTCATCATTTTTTAGCTCACCTGACCCAAAGGGCCATGTGAGGTATTGCCATCACTTGGCGTCCGTCATCCGTCCGTTAACTTTTTCATATTTTAATCTTCTCCTCTGAAACAACTTGGCCAAATGGAACCAAACTTGGCAGTAAACATCTATGTAAGGTCCTCTATAAAGTTTCTCCATTTAGTCCATTTGGCCTACAAACATGGCCGCCAAGATTAATTCTTTTAGCTCACCTGACCCAAAGGGTCATGTGAGGTATTGCCATCACTTGGCGTCCGTCGTCCATCCGTTAACTTTTCATATTTTAATCTACTCCTCTGAAACAACTGGACCAAATTGTACCAAACTTGGCAGAAAGCATCTATATAAGGTCCTCTATAAAGTTTCTTCATTTCGTCCCATTCCGCCAACAAATATGGCCGCCAAGGGCAATTCTTGTTTCTGATTGGCTAATGTTAAAAAAATCTTCTCCTCTGAAACTGCTTGGCCAAATGGAGCCAAACTTGGCAGGAAGCATCTATGTAAGATCCTCTATAAAACTTCTTCATTTAATTCCATTCGGCCAACAAACATGGCCGCTGTTACTAAAAATAGAACATAGGGTAAAATTGAGGGTAAAATTGCACGTTTTTGGTAACAACTCAAAAACCGTTAATAATATCAGAAATCTGACATGGGCAAAAATGATCAGCACAGGAAGATCTAACTACCCTGAAATTTTGAAGAAAATCTGATTACCTATCTTGGAGTTATTGCCCTTTTTTCATCAAATTTTCAAAATTTTAATACTTTTCGTTTTTTATTTCAAAAACTATAAGAGATAGACGTTAAGTTTAAACAGCAAACATGTGCAGCATGTCAAGATCTACATGCCCTGCAATTGTGAAGTAAATCTGATTACCCGTCTAGGAGTTATTGCCCTTTTTTATTTTTATTTTTTTTAATTTAAACATTTTTGTCTGATATTTCAAAAACTATTAGAGATAAAGGTTAAGTTTAAATTGCAAACATGTGCAGCATATTAAGATCTACATACACTGTAATTTTGAAGTTAATCTGAGTACCCAATTTGGAGTTATTGCCCTTTTTTTCGTCAAATTTTCAAAATGTTAATACCTTTTGTCCTTTATTTCAAAAACTATAAGAGATAGATGTTAAGTTTAAACAGCAAACATGTTCAGCATGTCAAGATCAATCTAGCCTGCAATTTTAAAGTAAATCTGATTACCCATCTTGAAGTTATTGCCCTTTTTTCATCAAATTTTAAAAATGTTAATACTTTTCATCCTTTATTTCAAAAACTATAAGAGATAGATGTTGAGTGTAAACTGAAAACATGTTCAGCTTGTCAAGATCTACATGCCCTGCAATTTTGAAGTAAATCTGATTACCCGTCTAGGAGTTATTGCCCTTTTTTCATCATTTTTTAGCTCACCTGACCCAAAGGGCCATGTGAGGTATTGCCATCACTTGGCGTCTGTCATCCCTCCGTTAACTTTTTCATATTTTAATCTTCTCCTCTGAAACAACTTGGCCAAATGGAACCAAACTTGGCAGTAAACATCTATGTAAGGTCCTCTATAAAGTTTCTCCATTTAGTCCATTTGGCCTACAAACATGGCCGCCAAGATTAATTCTTTTAGCTCACCTGACCCAAAGGGTCATGTGAGGTATTGCCATCACTTGGCGTCCGTCGTCCATCCGTTAACTTTTCATATTTTAATCTACTCCTCTGAAACAACTGGACCAAATTGTACAAACTTGGCAGAAAGCATCTATATAAGGTCCTCTATAAAGTTTCTTCATTTCGTCCCATTCCGCCAACAAATATGGCCGCCAAGGGCAATTCTTGTTTCTGATTGGCTAATGTTAAAAAAATCTTCTCCTCTGAAACTGCTTGGCCAAATGGAGCCAAACTTGGCAGGAAGCATCTATGTAAGATCCTCTATAAAACTTCTTCATTTAATTCCATTCGGCCAACAAACATGGCCACTGTTACTAAAAATAGAACATAGGGTAAAATTGAGGGTAAAATTGCACGTTTTTGGTAACAACTCAAAAACCGTTAATAATATCAGAAATCTGACATGGGCAAAAATGATCAGCACAGGAAGATCTAACTACCCTGAAATTTTGAAGAAAATCTGATTACCTATCTTGGAGTTATTGCCCTTTTTTCATCAAATTTTCAAAATTTTAATACTTTTCGTTTTTTATTTCAAAAACTATAAGAGATAGACGTTAAGTTTAAACAGCAAACATGTGCAGCATGTCAAGATCTACATGCCCTGCAATTGTGAAGTAAATCTGATTACCCGTCTAGGAGTTATTGCCCTTTTTTATTTTTATTATTTTTAATTTAAACATTTTTGTCTGATATTTCAAAAACTATTAGAGATAAAGGTTAAGTTTAAATTGCAAACATGTGCAGCATATTAAGATCTACATACACTGTAATTTTGAAGTTAATCTGAGTACCCAATTTGGAGTTATTGCCCTTTTTTTCATCAAATTTTCAAAATGTTAATACCTTTTGTCCTTTATTTCAAAAACTATAAGAGATAGATGTTAAGTTTAAACAGCAAACATGTTCAGCATGTCAAGATCAATCTAGCCTGCAATTTTAAAGTAAATCTGATTACCCATCTTGAAGTTATTGCCCTTTTTTCATCAAATTTTAAAAATGTTAATACTTTTCATCCTTTATTTCAAAAACTATAAGAGATAGATGTTGAGTGTAAACTGAAAACATGTTCAGCTTGTCAAGATCTACATGCCCTGCAATTTTGAAGTAAATCTGATTACCCGTCTAGGAGTTATTTCCCTTTTTTCATCATTTTTTAGCTCACCTGACCCAAAGGGCCATGTGAGGTATTGCCATCACTTGGCGTCCGTCATCCGTCCGTTAACTTTTTCATATTTTAATCTTCTCCTCTGAAACAACTTGGCCAAATGGAACCAAACTTGGCAGTAAACATCTATGTAAGGTCCTCTATAAAGTTTCTCCATTTAGTCCATTTGGCCTACAAACATGGCCGCCAAGATTAATTCTTTTAGCTCACCTGACCCAAAGGGTCATGTGAGGTATTGCCATCACTTGGCGTCCGTCGTCCATCCGTTAACTTTTCATATTTTAATCTACTCCTCTGAAACAACTGGACCAAATTGTACCAAACTTGGCAGAAAGCATCTATATAAGGTCCTCTATAAAGTTTCTTCATTTCGTCCCATTCCGCCAACAAATATGGCCGCCAAGGGCAATTCTTGTTTCTGATTGGCTAATGTTAAAAAAATCTTCTCCTCTGAAACTGCTTGGCCAAATGGAGCCAAACTTGGCAGGAAGCATCTATGTAAGATCCTCTATAAAACTTCTTCATTTAATTCCATTCGGCCAACAAACATGGCCGCTGTTACTAAAAATAGAACATAGGGTAAAATTGAGGGTAAAATTGCACGTTTTTGGTAACAACTCAAAAACCGTTAATAATATCAGAAATCTGACATGGGCAAAAATGATCAGCACAGGAAGATCTAACTACCCTGAAATTTTGAAGAAAATCTGATTACCTATCTTGGAGTTATTGCCCTTTTTTCATCAAATTTTCAAAATTTTAATACTTTTCGTTTTTTATTTCAAAAACTATAAGAGATAGACGTTAAGTTTAAACAGCAAACATGTGCAGCATGTCAAGATCTACATGCCCTGCAATTGTGAAGTAAATCTGATTACCCGTCTAGGAGTTATTGCCCTTTTTTATTTTTATTTTTTTTAATTTAAACATTTTTGTCTGATATTTCAAAAACTATTAGAGATAAAGGTTAAGTTTAAATTGCAAACATGTGCAGCATATTAAGATCTACATACACTGTAATTTTGAAGTTAATCTGAGTACCCAATTTGGAGTTATTGCCCTTTTTTTCGTCAAATTTTCAAAATGTTAATACCTTTTGTCCTTTATTTCAAAAACTATAAGAGATAGATGTTAAGTTTAAACAGCAAACATGTTCAGCATGTCAAGATCAATCTAGCCTGCAATTTTAAAGTAAATCTGATTACCCATCTTGAAGTTATTGCCCTTTTTTCATCAAATTTTAAAAATGTTAATACTTTTCATCCTTTATTTCAAAAACTATAAGAGATAGATGTTGAGTGTAAACTGAAAACATGTTCAGCTTGTCAAGATCTACATGCCCTGCAATTTTGAAGTAAATCTGATTACCCGTCTAGGAGTTATTGCCCTTTTTTCATCATTTTTTAGCTCACCTGACCCAAAGGGCCATGTGAGGTATTGCCATCACTTGGCGTCTGTCATCCCTCCGTTAACTTTTTCATATTTTAATCTTCTCCTCTGAAACAACTTGGCCAAATGGAACCAAACTTGGCAGTAAACATCTATGTAAGGTCCTCTATAAAGTTTCTCCATTTAGTCCATTTGGCCTACAAACATGGCCGCCAAGATTAATTCTTTTAGCTCACCTGACCCAAAGGGTCATGTGAGGTATTGCCATCACTTGGCGTCCGTCGTCCATCCGTTAACTTTTCATATTTTAATCTACTCCTCTGAAACAACTGGACCAAATTGTACAAACTTGGCAGAAAGCATCTATATAAGGTCCTCTATAAAGTTTCTTCATTTCGTCCCATTCCGCCAACAAATATGGCCGCCAAGGGCAATTCTTGTTTCTGATTGGCTAATGTTAAAAAAATCTTCTCCTCTGAAACTGCTTGGCCAAATGGAGCCAAACTTGGCAGGAAGCATCTATGTAAGATCCTCTATAAAACTTCTTCATTTAATTCCATTCGGCCAACAAACATGGCCACTGTTACTAAAAATAGAACATAGGGTAAAATTGAGGGTAAAATTGCACGTTTTTGGTAACAACTCAAAAACCGTTAATAATATCAGAAATCTGACATGGGCAAAAATGATCAGCACAGGAAGATCTAACTACCCTGAAATTTTGAAGAAAATCTGATTACCTATCTTGGAGTTATTGCCCTTTTTTCATCAAATTTTCAAAATTTTAATACTTTTCGTTTTTTATTTCAAAAACTATAAGAGATAGACGTTAAGTTTAAACAGCAAACATGTGCAGCATGTCAAGATCTACATGCCCTGCAATTGTGAAGTAAATCTGATTACCCGTCTAGGAGTTATTGCCCTTTTTTATTTTTATTTTTTTTAATTTAAACATTTTTGTCTGATATTTCA
Organism: Bathymodiolus brooksi; assembly: GCA_963680875.1. Classification (NCBI taxonomy): domain Eukaryota; kingdom Metazoa; phylum Mollusca; class Bivalvia; order Mytilida; family Modiolidae; genus Bathymodiolus; species Bathymodiolus brooksi. The sequence goes on from OY804579.1 coordinate 26,725,761, forward strand.
AAAACTATTAGAGATAAAGGTTAAGTTTAAATTGCAAACATGTGCAGCATATTAAGATCTACATACACTGTAATTTTGAAGTTAATCTGAGTACCCAATTTGGAGTTATTGCCCTTTTTTTCGTCAAATTTTCAAAATGTTAATACCTTTTGTCCTTTATTTCAAAAACTATAAGAGATAGATGTTAAGTTTAAACAGCAAACATGTTCAGCATGTCAAGATCAATCTAGCCTGCAATTTTAAAGTAAATCTGATTACCCATCTTGAAGTTATTGCCCTTTTTTCATCAAATTTTAAAAATGTTAATACTTTTCATCCTTTATTTCAAAAACTATAAGAGATAGATGTTGAGTGTAAACTGAAAACATGTTCAGCTTGTCAAGATCTACATGCCCTGCAATTTTGAAGTAAATCTGATTACCCGTCTAGGAGTTATTGCCCTTTTTTCATCATTTTTTAGCTCACCTGACCCAAAGGGCCATGTGAGGTATTGCCATCACTTGGCGTCCGTCATCCGTCCGTTAACTTTTTCATATTTTAATCTTCTCCTCTGAAACAACTTGGCCAAATGGAACCAAACTTGGCAGTAAACATCTATGTAAGGTCCTCTATAAAGTTTCTCCATTTAGTCCATTTGGCCTACAAACATGGCCGCCAAGATTAATTCTTTTAGCTCACCTGACCCAAAGGGTCATGTGAGGTATTGCCATCACTTGGCGTCCGTCGTCCATCCGTTAACTTTTCATATTTTAATCTACTCCTCTGAAACAACTGGACCAAATTGTACAAAACTTGGCAGAAAGCATCTATATAAGGTCCTCTATAAAGTTTCTTCATTTCGTCCCATTCCGCCAACAAATATGGCCGCCAAGGGCAATTCTTGTTTCTGATTGGCTAATGTTAACAAAATCTTCTCCTCTGAAACTGCTTGGCCAAATGGAGCCAAACTTGGCAGGAAGCATCTATGTAAGATCCTCTATAAAACTTCATTTAATTCCATTCGGCCAACAAACATGGCCACTGTTACTAAAAATAGAACATAAGGTAAAATTGAGGGTAAAATTGCACGTTTTTGGTAACAACTCAAAAACCGTTAATAATATCAGAAATCTGACATGGGCAAAAATGATCAGCACAGGAAGATCTAACTACCCTGAAATTTTGAAGAAAATCTGATTACCTATCTTGGAGTTATTGCCCTTTTTTCATCAAATTTTCAAAATTTTAATACTTTTCGTTTTTTATTTCAAAAACTATAAGAGATAGACGTTAAAATTAAACAGCAAACATGTGCAGCATGTCAAGATCTACATGCCCTGCAATTGTGAAGTAAATCTGATTACCCGTCTAGGAGTTATTGCCCTTTTTTATTTTTATTTTTTTTAATTTAAACATTTTTGTCTGATATTTCAAAAACTATTAGAGATAAAGGTTAAGTTTAAATTGCAAACATGTGCAGCATATTAAGATCTACATACACTGTAATTTTGAAGTTAATCTGAGTACCCAATTTGGAGTTATTGCCCTTTTTTTCATCAAATTTTCAAAATGTTAATACCTTTTGTCCTTTATTTCAAAAACTATAAGAGATAGATGTTAAGTTTAAACAGCAAACATGTTCAGCATGTCAAGATCAATCTAGCCTGCAATTTTAAAGTAAATCTGATTACCCATCTTGAAGTTATTGCCCTTTTTTCATCAAATTTTAAAAATGTTAATACTTTTCATCCTTTATTTCAAAAACTATAAGAGATAGATGTTGAGTGTAAACTGAAAACATGTTCAGCTTGTCAAGATCTACATGCCCTGCAATTTTGAAGTAAATCTGATTACCCGTCTAGGAGTTATTTCCCTTTTTTCATCATTTTTTAGCTCACCTGACCCAAAGGGCCATGTGAGGTATTGCCATCACTTGGCGTCCGTCATCCGTCCGTTAACTTTTTCATATTTTAATCTTCTCCTCTGAAACAACTTGGCCAAATGGAACCAAACTTGGCAGTAAACATCTATGTAAGGTCCTCTATAAAGTTTCTCCATTTAGTCCATTTGGCCTACAAACATGGCCGCCAAGATTAATTCTTTTAGCTCACCTGACCCAAAGGGTCATGTGAGGTATTGCCATCACTTGGCGTCCGTCGTCCATCCGTTAACTTTTCATATTTTAATCTACTCCTCTGAAACAACTGGACCAAATTGTACCAAACTTGGCAGAAAGCATCTATATAAGGTCCTCTATAAAGTTTCTTCATTTCGTCCCATTCCGCCAACAAATATGGCCGCCAAGGGCAATTCTTGTTTCTGATTGGCTAATGTTAAAAAAATCTTCTCCTCTGAAACTGCTTGGCCAAATGGAGCCAAACTTGGCAGGAAGCATCTATGTAAGATCCTCTATAAAACTTCTTCATTTAATTCCATTCGGCCAACAAACATGGCCACTGTTACTAAAAATAGAACATAGGGTAAAATTGAGGGTAAAATTGCACGTTTTTGGTAACAACTCAAAAACCGTTAATAATATCAGAAATCTGACATGGGCAAAAATGATCAGCACAGGAAGATCTAACTACCCTGAAATTTTGAAGAAAATCTGATTACCTATCTTGGAGTTATTGCCCTTTTTTCATCAAATTTTCAAAATTTTAATACTTTTCGTTTTTTATTTCAAAAACTATAAGAGATAGACGTTAAGTTTAAACAGCAAACATGTGCAGCATGTCAAGATCTACATGCCCTGCAATTGTGAAGTAAATCTGATTACCCGTCTAGGAGTTATTGCCCTTTTTTATTTTTATTTTTTTTAATTTAAACATTTTTGTCTGATATTTCAAAAACTATTAGAGATAAAGGTTAAGTTTAAATTGCAAACATGTGCAGCATATTAAGATCTACATACACTGTAATTTTGAAGTTAATCTGAGTACCCAATTTGGAGTTATTGCCCTTTTTTTCGTCAAATTTTCAAAATGTTAATACCTTTTGTCCTTTATTTCAAAAACTATAAGAGATAGATGTTAAGTTTAAACAGCAAACATGTTCAGCATGTCAAGATCAATCTAGCCTGCAATTTTAAAGTAAATCTGATTACCCATCTTGAAGTTATTGCCCTTTTTTCATCAAATTTTAAAAATGTTAATACTTTTCATCCTTTATTTCAAAAACTATAAGAGATAGATGTTGAGTGTAAACTGAAAACATGTTCAGCTTGTCAAGATCTACATGCCCTGCAATTTTGAAGTAAATCTGATTACCCGTCTAGGAGTTATTGCCCTTTTTTCATCATTTTTTAGCTCACCTGACCCAAAGGGCCATGTGAGGTATTGCCATCACTTGGCGTCCGTCATCCGTCCGTTAACTTTTTCATATTTTAATCTTCTCCTCTGAAACAACTTGGCCAAATGGAACCAAACTTGGCAGTAAACATCTATGTAAGGTCCTCTATAAAGTTTCTCCATTTAGTCCATTTGGCCTACAAACATGGCCGCCAAGATTAATTCTTTTAGCTCACCTGACCCAAAGGGTCATGTGAGGTATTGCCATCACTTGGCGTCCGTCGTCCATCCGTTAACTTTTCATATTTTAATCTACTCCTCTGAAACAACTGGACCAAATTGTACAAAACTTGGCAGAAAGCATCTATATAAGGTCCTCTATAAAGTTTCTTCATTTCGTCCCATTCCGCCAACAAATATGGCCGCCAAGGGCAATTCTTGTTTCTGATTGGCTAATGTTAACAAAATCTTCTCCTCTGAAACTGCTTGGCCAAATGGAGCCAAACTTGGCAGGAAGCATCTATGTAAGATCCTCTATAAAACTTCATTTAATTCCATTCGGCCAACAAACATGGCCACTGTTACTAAAAATAGAACATAAGGTAAAATTGAGGGTAAAATTGCACGTTTTTGGTAACAACTCAAAAACCGTTAATAATATCAGAAATCTGACATGGGCAAAAATGATCAGCACAGGAAGATCTAACTACCCTGAAATTTTGAAGAAAATCTGATTACCTATCTTGGAGTTATTGCCCTTTTTTCATCAAATTTTCAAAATTTTAATACTTTTCGTTTTTTATTTCAAAAACTATAAGAGATAGACGTTAAAATTAAACAGCAAACATGTGCAGCATGTCAAGATCTACATGCCCTGCAATTGTGAAGTAAATCTGATTACCCGTCTAGGAGTTATTGCCCTTTTTTATTTTTATTTTTTTTAATTTAAACATTTTTGTCTGATATTTCAAAAACTATTAGAGATAAAGGTTAAGTTTAAATTGCAAACATGTGCAGCATATTAAGATCTACATACACTGTAATTTTGAAGTTAATCTGAGTACCCAATTTGGAGTTATTGCCCTTTTTTTCATCAAATTTTCAAAATGTTAATACCTTTTGTCCTTTATTTCAAAAACTATAAGAGATAGATGTTAAGTTTAAACAGCAAACATGTTCAGCATGTCAAGATCAATCTAGCCTGCAATTTTAAAGTAAATCTGATTACCCATCTTGAAGTTATTGCCCTTTTTTCATCAAATTTTAAAAATGTTAATACTTTTCATCCTTTATTTCAAAAACTATAAGAGATAGATGTTGAGTGTAAACTGAAAACATGTTCAGCTTGTCAAGATCTACATGCCCTGCAATTTTGAAGTAAATCTGATTACCCGTCTAGGAGTTATTTCCCTTTTTTCATCATTTTTTAGCTCACCTGACCCAAAGGGCCATGTGAGGTATTGCCATCACTTGGCGTCCGTCATCCGTCCGTTAACTTTTTCATATTTTAATCTTCTCCTCTGAAACAACTTGGCCAAATGGAACCAAACTTGGCAGTAAACATCTATGTAAGGTCCTCTATAAAGTTTCTCCATTTAGTCCATTTGGCCTACAAACATGGCCGCCAAGATTAATTCTTTTAGCTCACCTGACCCAAAGGGTCATGTGAGGTATTGCCATCACTTGGCGTCCGTCGTCCATCCGTTAACTTTTCATATTTTAATCTACTCCTCTGAAACAACTGGACCAAATTGTACCAAACTTGGCAGAAAGCATCTATATAAGGTCCTCTATAAAGTTTCTTCATTTCGTCCCATTCCGCCAACAAATATGGCCGCCAAGGGCAATTCTTGTTTCTGATTGGCTAATGTTAAAAAAATCTTCTCCTCTGAAACTGCTTGGCCAAATGGAGCCAAACTTGGCAGGAAGCATCTATGTAAGATCCTCTATAAAACTTCTTCATTTAATTCCATTCGGCCAACAAACATGGCCACTGTTACTAAAAATAGAACATAGGGTAAAATTGAGGGTAAAATTGCACGTTTTTGGTAACAACTCAAAAACCGTTAATAATATCAGAAATCTGACATGGGCAAAAATGATCAGCACAGGAAGATCTAACTACCCTGAAATTTTGAAGAAAATCTGATTACCTATCTTGGAGTTATTGCCCTTTTTTCATCAAATTTTCAAAATTTTAATACTTTTCGTTTTTTATTTCAAAAACTATAAGAGATAGACGTTAAGTTTAAACAGCAAACATGTGCAGCATGTCAAGATCTACATGCCCTGCAATTGTGAAGTAAATCTGATTACCCGTCTAGGAGTTATTGCCCTTTTTTATTTTTATTTTTTTTAATTTAAACATTTTTGTCTGATATTTCAAAAACTATTAGAGATAAAGGTTAAGTTTAAATTGCAAACATGTGCAGCATATTAAGATCTACATACACTGTAATTTTGAAGTTAATCTGAGTACCCAATTTGGAGTTATTGCCCTTTTTTTCGTCAAATTTTCAAAATGTTAATACCTTTTGTCCTTTATTTCAAAAACTATAAGAGATAGATGTTAAGTTTAAACAGCAAACATGTTCAGCATGTCAAGATCAATCTAGCCTGCAATTTTAAAGTAAATCTGATTACCCATCTTGAAGTTATTGCCCTTTTTTCATCAAATTTTAAAAATGTTAATACTTTTCATCCTTTATTTCAAAAACTATAAGAGATAGATGTTGAGTGTAAACTGAAAACATGTTCAGCTTGTCAAGATCTACATGCCCTGCAATTTTGAAGTAAATCTGATTACCCGTCTAGGAGTTATTGCCCTTTTTTCATCATTTTTTAGCTCACCTGACCCAAAGGGCCATGTGAGGTATTGCCATCACTTGGCGTCCGTCATCCGTCCGTTAACTTTTTCATATTTTAATCTTCTCCTCTGAAACAACTTGGCCAAATGGAACCAAACTTGGCAGTAAACATCTATGTAAGGTCCTCTATAAAGTTTCTCCATTTAGTCCATTTGGCCTACAAACATGGCCGCCAAGATTAATTCTTTTAGCTCACCTGACCCAAAGGGTCATGTGAGGTATTGCCATCACTTGGCGTCCGTCGTCCATCCGTTAACTTTTCATATTTTAATCTACTCCTCTGAAACAACTGGACCAAATTGTACAAAACTTGGCAGAAAGCATCTATATAAGGTCCTCTATAAAGTTTCTTCATTTCGTCCCATTCCGCCAACAAATATGGCCGCCAAGGGCAATTCTTGTTTCTGATTGGCTAATGTTAACAAAATCTTCTCCTCTGAAACTGCTTGGCCAAATGGAGCCAAACTTGGCAGGAAGCATCTATGTAAGATCCTCTATAAAACTTCATTTAATTCCATTCGGCCAACAAACATGGCCACTGTTACTAAAAATAGAACATAAGGTAAAATTGAGGGTAAAATTGCACGTTTTTGGTAACAACTCAAAAACCGTTAATAATATCAGAAATCTGACATGGGCAAAAATGATCAGCACAGGAAGATCTAACTACCCTGAAATTTTGAAGAAAATCTGATTACCTATCTTGGAGTTATTGCCCTTTTTTCATCAAATTTTCAAAATTTTAATACTTTTCGTTTTTTATTTCAAAAACTATAAGAGATAGACGTTAAAATTAAACAGCAAACATGTGCAGCATGTCAAGATCTACATGCCCTGCAATTGTGAAGTAAATCTGATTACCCGTCTAGGAGTTATTGCCCTTTTTTATTTTTATTTTTTTTAATTTAAACATTTTTGTCTGATATTTCAAAAACTATTAGAGATAAAGGTTAAGTTTAAATTGCAAACATGTGCAGCATATTAAGATCTACATACACTGTAATTTTGAAGTTAATCTGAGTACCCAATTTGGAGTTATTGCCCTTTTTTTCATCAAATTTTCAAAATGTTAATACCTTTTGTCCTTTATTTCAAAAACTATAAGAGATAGATGTTAAGTTTAAACAGCAAACATGTTCAGCATGTCAAGATCAATCTAGCCTGCAATTTTAAAGTAAATCTGATTACCCATCTTGAAGTTATTGCCCTTTTTTCATCAAATTTTAAAAATGTTAATACTTTTCATCCTTTATTTCAAAAACTATAAGAGATAGATGTTGAGTGTAAACTGAAAACATGTTCAGCTTGTCAAGATCTACATGCCCTGCAATTTTGAAGTAAATCTGATTACCCGTCTAGGAGTTATTGCCCTTTTTTCATCATTTTTTAGCTCACCTGACCCAAAGGGCCATGTGAGGTATTGCCATCACTTGGCGTCCGTCATCCGTCCGTTAACTTTTTCATATTTTAATCTTCTCCTCTGAAACAACTTGGCCAAATGGAACCAAACTTGGCAGTAAACATCTATGTAAGGTCCTCTATAAAGTTTCTCCATTTAGTCCATTTGGCCTACAAACATGGCCGCCAAGATTAATTCTTTTTAGCTCACCTGACCCAAAGGGTCACTTGGCGTCTGTCGTCCGTACGTTAACTTTTCATATTTTAATCTACTCCTCTGAAACAACTGGACCAAATTGAACCAAACTTGGCAGAAAGCATCTATATAAGGTCCTCTATAAAGTTTCTTCATTTCGTCCCATTCCACCAACAAATATGGCCGCCAAGGGCAATTCTTGTTTCTGATTGGCTAATGTTAAATAAATCCTCTCCTCTGAAACTGCTTGGCCAAATGGAGTTAAACTTGGCAGGAAGCATCTATGTAAGATCCTCTATAAAACCTCTTCATTTAGTTCCATTTGGCCAACAAACATGGCCGCTGTTACTAAAAATAGAACATAGGGTAAAATTGCACGTTTTTGGTAACAACTCAAAAACCGTTAATAATATCAGAAATCTGACATGGGCAAAAATTATCAGCACAGGAAGATCTAACTACCCTGAAATTTTGAAGAAAATCTGATTACCTATCTTGGAGTTATTGCCCTTTTTTCATCAAATTTTCAAAATTTTAATACTTTTCGTTTTTTATTTCAAAAACTATAAGAGATAGACGTTAAGTTTAAACAGCAAACATGTGCAGCATGTCAAGATCTACATGCCCTGCAATTGTGAAGTAAATCTGATTACCCGTCTAGGAGTTATTGCCCTTTTTTATTTTTATTTTTTTTAATTTAAACATTTTTGTCTGATATTTCAAAAACTATTAGAGATAAAGGTTAAGTTTAAATTGCAAACATGTGCAGCATATTAAGATCTACATACACTGTAATTTTGAAGTTAATCTGAGTACCCAATTTGGAGTTATTGCCCTTTTTTTCATCAAATTTTCAAAATGTTAATACCTTTTGTCCTTTATTTCAAAAACTATAAGAGATAGATGTTAAGTTTAAACAGCAAACATGTTCAGCATGTCAAGATCAATCTAGCCTGCAATTTTAAAGTAAATCTGATTACCCATCTTGAAGTTATTGCCCTTTTTTCATCAAATTTTAAAAATGTTAATACTTTTCATCCTTTATTTCAAAAACTATAAGAGATAGATGTTGAGTGTAAACTGAAAACATGTTCAGCTTGTCAAGATCTACATGCCCTGCAATTTTGAAGTAAATCTGATTACCCGTCTAGGAGTTATTGCCCTTTTTTCATCATTTTTTAGCTCACCTGACCCAAAGGGCCATGTGAGGTATTGCCATCACTTGGCGTCCGTCATCCGTCCGTTAACTTTTTCATATTTTAATCTTCTCCTCTGAAACAACTTGGCCAAATGGAACCAAACTTGGCAGTAAACATCTATGTAAGGTCCTCTATAAAGTTTCTCCATTTAGTCCATTTGGCCTACAAACATGGCCGCCAAGATTAATTCTTTTAGCTCACCTGACCCAAAGGGTCATGTGAGGTATTGCCATCACTTGGCGTCCGTCGTCCATCCGTTAACTTTTCATATTTTAATCTACTCCTCTGAAACAACTGGACCAAATTGTACCAAACTTGGCAGAAAGCATCTATATAAGGTCCTCTATAAAGTTTCTTCATTTCGTCCCATTCCGCCAACAAATATGGCCGCCAAGGGCAATTCTTGTTTCTGATTGGCTAATGTTAACAAAATCTTCTCCTCTGAAACTGCTTGGCCAAATGGAGCCAAACTTGGCAGGAAGCATCTATGTAAGATCCTCTATAAAACTTCTTCATTTAATTCCATTCGGCCAACAAACATGGCCACTGTTACTAAAAATAGAACATAAGGTAAAATTGAGGGTAAAATTGCACGTTTTTGGTAACAACTCAAAAACCGTTAATAATATCAGAAATCTGACATGGGCAAAAATGATCAGCACAGGAAGATCTAACTACCCTGAAATTTTGAAGAAAATCTGATTACCTATCTTGGAGTCATTGCCCTTTTTTCATCAAATTTTCAAAATTTTAATACTTTTCGTTTTTTATTTCAAAAACTATAAGAGATAGACGTTAAGTTTAAACAGCAAACATGTGCAGCATGTCAAGATCTACATGCCCTGCAATTGTGAAGTAAATCTGATTACCCGTCTAGGAGTTATTGCCCTTTTTTATTTTTATTTTTTTTAATTTAAACATTTTTGTCTGATATTTCAAAAACTATTAGAGATAAAGGTTAAGTTTAAATTGCAAACATGTGCAGCATATTAAGATCTACATACACTGTAATTTTGAAGTTAATCTGAGTACCCAATTTGGAGTTATTGCCCTTTTTTTCGTCAAATTTTCAAAATGTTAATACCTTATGTCCTTTATTTCAAAAACTATAAGAGATAGATGTTAACTTTAAACAGCAAACATGTTCAGCATGTCAAGATCAATCTAGCCTGCAATTTTAAAGTAAATCTGATTACCCGTCTAGGAGTTATTGCCCTTTTTTCATCATTTTTTAGCTAACCTGACCCAAAGGGCCATGTGAGGTATTGCCATCACTTGGCGTCCGTCATCCGTCCGTTAACTTTTTCATATTTTAATCTTCTCCTCTGAAACAACTTGGCCAAATGGAACCAAACTTGGCAGTAAACATCTATGTAAGGTCCTCTATAAAGTTTCTCCATTTAGTCCATTTGGCCTACAAACATGGCCGCCAAGATTAATTCTTTTTAGCTCACCTGACCCAAAGGGTCACTTGGCGTCTGTCGTCCGTACGTTAACTTTTCATATTTTAATCTACTCCTCTGAAACAACTGGACCAAATTGAACCAAACTTGGCAGAAAGCATCTATATAAGGTCCTCTATAAAGTTTCTTCATTTCGTCCCATTCCACCAACAAATATGGCCGCCAAGGGCAATTCTTGTTTCTGATTGGCTAATGTTAAATAAATCCTCTCCTCTGAAACTGCTTGGCCAAATGGAGTTAAACTTGGCAGGAAGCATCTATGTAAGATCCTCTATAAAACCTCTTCATTTAGTTCCATTTGGCCAACAAACATGGCCGCTGTTACTAAAAATAGAACATAGGGTAAAATTGCACGTTTTTGGTAACAACTCAAAAACCGTTAATAATATCAGAAATCTGACATGGGCAAAAATTATCAGCACAGGAAGATCTAACTACCCTGAAATTTTGAAGAAAATCTGATTACCTATCTTGGAGTTATTGCCCTTTTTTCATCAAATTTTCAAAATTTTAATACTTTTCGTTTTTTATTTCAAAAACTATAAGAGATAGACGTTAAGTTTAAACAGCAAACATGTGCAGCATGTCAAGATCTACATGCCCTGCAATTGTGAAGTAAATCTGATTACCCGTCTAGGAGTTATTGCCCTTTTTTATTTTTATTTTTTTTAATTTAAACATTTTTGTCTGATATTTCAAAAACTATTAGAGATAAAGGTTAAGTTTAAATTGCAAACATGTGCAGCATATTAAGATCTACATACACTGTAATTTTGAAGTTAATCTGAGTACCCAATTTGGAGTTATTGCCCTTTTTTTCATCAAATTTTCAAAATGTTAATACCTTTTGTCCTTTATTTCAAAAACTATAAGAGATAGATGTTAAGTTTAAACAGCAAACATGTTCAGCATGTCAAGATCAATCTAGCCTGCAATTTTAAAGTAAATCTGATTACCCATCTTGAAGTTATTGCCCTTTTTTCATCAAATTTTAAAAATGTTAATACTTTTCATCCTTTATTTCAAAAACTATAAGAGATAGATGTTGAGTGTAAACTGAAAACATGTTCAGCTTGTCAAGATCTACATGCCCTGCAATTTTGAAGTAAATCTGATTACCCGTCTAGGAGTTATTGCCCTTTTTTCATCATTTTTTAGCTCACCTGACCCAAAGGGCCATGTGAGGTATTGCCATCACTTGGCGTCCGTCATCCGTCCGTTAACTTTTTCATATTTTAATCTTCTCCTCTGAAACAACTTGGCCAAATGGAACCAAACTTGGCAGTAAACATCTATGTAAGGTCCTCTATAAAGTTTCTCCATTTAGTCCATTTGGCCTACAAACATGGCCGCCAAGATTAATTCTTTTAGCTCACCTGACCCAAAGGGTCATGTGAGGTATTGCCATCACTTGGCGTCCGTCGTCCATCCGTTAACTTTTCATATTTTAATCTACTCCTCTGAAACAACTGGACCAAATTGTACCAAACTTGGCAGAAAGCATCTATATAAGGTCCTCTATAAAGTTTCTTCATTTCGTCCCATTCCGCCAACAAATATGGCCGCCAAGGGCAATTCTTGTTTCTGATTGGCTAATGTTAACAAAATCTTCTCCTCTGAAACTGCTTGGCCAAATGGAGCCAAACTTGGCAGGAAGCATCTATGTAAGATCCTCTATAAAACTTCTTCATTTAATTCCATTCGGCCAACAAACATGGCCACTGTTACTAAAAATAGAACATAAGGTAAAATTGAGGGTAAAATTGCACGTTTTTGGTAACAACTCAAAAACCGTTAATAATATCAGAAATCTGACATGGGCAAAAATGATCAGCACAGGAAGATCTAACTACCCTGAAATTTTGAAGAAAATCTGATTACCTATCTTGGAGTTATTGCCCTTTTTTCATCAAATTTTCAAAATTTTAATACTTTTCGTTTTTTATTTCAAAAACTATAAGAGATAGACGTTAAGTTTAAACAGCAAACATGTGCAGCATGTCAAGATCTACATGCCCTGCAATTGTGAAGTAAATCTGATTACCCGTCTAGGAGTTATTGCCCTTTTTTATTTTTATTTTTTTTAATTTAAACATTTTTGTCTGATATTTCAAAAACTATTAGAGATAAAGGTTAAGTTTAAATTGCAAACATGTGCAGCATATTAAGATCTACATACACTGTAATTTTGAAGTTAATCTGAGTACCCAATTTGGAGTTATTGCCCTTTTTTTCGTCAAATTTTCAAAATGTTAATACCTTATGTCCTTTATTTCAAAAACTATAAGAGATAGATGTCAACTTTAAACAGCAAACATGTTCAGCATGTCAAGATCAATCTAGCCTGCAATTTTAAAGTAAATCTGATTACCCATCTTGAAGTTATTGCCCTTTTTTCATCAAATTTTAAAAATGTTAATACTTTTCATCCTTTATTTTAAAAACTATAAGAGATAGATGTTGAGTGTAAACTGAAAACATGTTCAGCTTGTCAAGATCTACATGCCCTGCAATTTTGAAGTAAATCTGATTACCCGTCTAGGAGTTATTGCCCTTTTTTCATCATTTTTTAGCTAACCTGACCCAAAGGGCCATGTGAGGTATTGCCATCACTTGGCGTCCGTCATCCGTCCGTTAACTTTTTCATATTTTAATCTTCTCCTCTGAAACAACTTGGCCAAATGGAACCAAACTTGGCAGTAAACATCTATGTAAGGTCCTCTATAAAGTTTCTCCATTTAGTCCATTTGGCCTACAAACATGGCCGCCAAGATTAATTCTTTTTAGCTCACCTGACCCAAAGGGTCACTTGGCGTCTGTCGTCCGTACGTTAACTTTTCATATTTTAATCTACTCCTCTGAAACAACTGGACCAAATTGAACCAAACTTGGCAGAAAGCATCTATATAAGGTCCTCTATAAAGTTTCTTCATTTCGTCCCATTCCACCAACAAATATGGCCGCCAAGGGCAATTCTTGTTTCTGATTGGCTAATGTTAAATAAATCCTCTCCTCTGAAACTGCTTGGCCAAATGGAGTTAAACTTGGCAGGAAGCATCTATGTAAGATCCTCTATAAAACCTCTTCATTTAGTTCCATTTGGCCAACAAACATGGCCGCTGTTACTAAAAATAGAACATAGGGTAAAATTGCACGTTTTTGGTAACAACTCAAAAACCGTTAATAATATCAGAAATCTGACATGGGCAAAAATGATCAGCACAGGAAGATCTAACTACCCTGAAATTTTGAAGAAAATCTGATTACCTATCTTGGAGTTATTGCCCTTTTTTCATCAAATTTTCAAAATTTTAATACTTTTCGTTTTTTATTTCAAAAACTATAAGAGATAGACGTTAAGTTTAAACAGCAAACATGTGCAGCATGTCAAGATCTACATGCCCTGCAATTGTGAAGTAAATCTGATTACCCGTCTAGGAGTTATTGCCCTTTTTTATTTTTATTTTTTTTAATTTAAACATTTTTGTCTGATATTTCAAAAACTATTAGAGATAAAGGTTAAGTTTAAATTGCAAACATGTGCAGCATATTAAGATCTACATACACTGTAATTTTGAAGTTAATCTGAGTACCCAATTTGGAGTTATTGCCCTTTTTTTCGTCAAATTTTCAAAATGTTAATACCTTATGTCCTTTATTTCAAAAACTATAAGAGATAGATGTTAACTTTAAACAGCAAACATGTTCAGCATGTCAAGATCAATCTAGCCTGCAATTTTAAAGTAAATCTGATTACCCATCTTGAAGTTATTGCCCTTTTTTCATCAAATTTTAAAAATGTTAATACTTTTCATCCTTTATTTTAAAAACTATAAGAGATAGATGTTGAGTGTAAACTGAAAACATGTTCAGCTTGTCAAGATCTACATGCCCTGCAATTTTGAAGTAAATCTGATTACCCGTCTAGGAGTTATTGCCCTTTTTTCATCATTTTTTAGCTAACCTGACCCAAAGGGCCATGTGAGGTATTGCCATCACTTGGCGTCCGTCATCCGTCCGTTAACTTTTTCATATTTTAATCTTCTCCTCTGAAACAACTTGGCCAAATGGAACCAAACTTGGCAGTAAACATCTATGTAAGGTCCTCTATAAAGTTTCTCCATTTAGTCCATTTGGCCTACAAACATGGCCGCCAAGATTAATTCTTTTTAGCTCACCTGACCCAAAGGGTCACTTGGCGTCTGTCGTCCGTACGTTAACTTTTCATATTTTAATCTACTCCTCTGAAACAACTGGACCAAATTGAACCAAACTTGGCAGAAAGCATCTATATAAGGTCCTCTATAAAGTTTCTTCATTTCGTCCCATTCCACCAACAAATATGGCCGCCAAGGGCAATTCTTGTTTCTGATTGGCTAATGTTAAATAAATCCTCTCCTCTGAAACTGCTTGGCCAAATGGAGTTAAACTTGGCAGGAAGCATCTATGTAAGATCCTCTATAAAACCTCTTCATTTAGTTCCATTTGGCCAACAAACATGGCCGCTGTTACTAAAAATAGAACATAGGGTAAAATTGCACGTTTTTGGTAACAACTCAAAAACCGTTAATAATATCAGAAATCTGACATGGGCAAAAATTATCAGCACAGGAAGATCTAACTACCCTGAAATTTTGAAGAAAATCTGATTACCTATCTTGGAGTTATTGCCCTTTTTTCATCAAATTTTCAAAATTTTAATACTTTTCGTTTTTTATTTCAAAAACTATAAGAGATAGACGTTAAGTTTAAACAGCAAACATGTGCAGCATGTCAAGATCTACATGCCCTGCAATTGTGAAGTAAATCTGATTACCCGTCTAGGAGTTATTGCCCTTTTTTATTTTTATTTTTTTTAATTTAAACATTTTTGTCTGATATTTCAAAAACTATTAGAGATAAAGGTTAAGTTTAAATTGCAAACATGTGCAGCATATTAAGATCTACATACACTGTAATTTTGAAGTTAATCTGAGTACCCAATTTGGAGTTATTGCCCTTTTTTTCGTCAAATTTTCAAAATGTTAATACCTTTTGTCCTTTATTTCAAAAACTATAAGAGATAGATGTTAAGTTTAAACAGCAAACATGTTCAGCATGTCAAGATCAATCTAGCCTGCAATTTTAAAGTAAATCTGATTACCCATCTTGAAGTTATTGCCCTTTTTTCATCAAATTTTAAAAATGTTAATACTTTTCATCCTTTATTTCAAAAACTATAAGAGATAGATGTTGAGTGTAAACTGAAAACATGTTCAGCTTGTCAAGATCTACATGCCCTGCAATTTTGAAGTAAATCTGATTACCCGTCTAGGAGTTATTGCCCTTTTTTCATCATTTTTTAGCTCACCTGACCCAAAGGGCCATGTGAGGTATTGCCATCACTTGGCGTCCGTCATCCGTCCGTTAACTTTTTCATATTTTAATCTTCTCCTCTGAAACAACTTGGCCAAATGGAACCAAACTTGGCAGTAAACATCTATGTAAGGTCCTCTATAAAGTTTCTCCATTTAGTCCATTTGGCCTACAAACATGGCCGCCAAGATTAATTCTTTTAGCTCACCTGACCCAAAGGGTCATGTGAGGTATTGCCATCACTTGGCGTCCGTCGTCCATCCGTTAACTTTTCATATTTTAATCTACTCCTCTGAAACAACTGGACCAAATTGTACAAAACTTGGCAGAAAGCATCTATATAAGGTCCTCTATAAAGTTTCTTCATTTCGTCCCATTCCGCCAACAAATATGGCCGCCAAGGGCAATTCTTGTTTCTGATTGGCTAATGTTAACAAAATCTTCTCCTCTGAAACTGCTTGGCCAAATGGAGCCAAACTTGGCAGGAAGCATCTATGTAAGATCCTCTATAAAACTTCATTTAATTCCATTCGGCCAACAAACATGGCCACTGTTACTAAAAATAGAACATAAGGTAAAATTGAGGGTAAAATTGCACGTTTTTGGTAACAACTCAAAAACCGTTAATAATATCAGAAATCTGACATGGGCAAAAATGATCAGCACAGGAAGATCTAACTACCCTGAAATTTTGAAGAAAATCTGATTACCTATCTTGGAGTTATTGCCCTTTTTTCATCAAATTTTCAAAATTTTAATACTTTTCGTTTTTTATTTCAAAAACTATAAGAGATAGACGTTAAGTTTAAACAGCAAACATGTGCAGCATGTCAAGATCTACATGCCCTGCAATTGTGAAGTAAATCTGATTACCCGTCTAGGAGTTATTGCCCTTTTTTATTTTTATTTTTTTTAATTTAAACATTTTTGTCTGATATTTCAAAAACTATTAGAGATAAAGGTTAAGTTTAAATTGCAAACATGTGCAGCATATTAAGATCTACATACACTGTAATTTTGAAGTTAATCTGAGTACCCAATTTGGAGTTATTGCCCTTTTTTTCATCAAATTTTCAAAATGTTAATACCTTTTGTCCTTTATTTCAAAAACTATAAGAGATAGATGTTAAGTTTAAACAGCAAACATGTTCAGCATGTCAAGATCAATCTAGCCTGCAATTTTAAAGTAAATCTGATTACCCATCTTGAAGTTATTGCCCTTTTTTCATCAAATTTTAAAAATGTTAATACTTTTCATCCTTTATTTCAAAAACTATAAGAGATAGATGTTGAGTGTAAACTGAAAACATGTTCAGCTTGTCAAGATCTACATGCCCTGCAATTTTGAAGTAAATCTGATTACCCGTCTAGGAGTTATTGCCCTTTTTTCATCATTTTTTAGCTCACCTGACCCAAAGGGCCATGTGAGGTATTGCCATCACTTGGCGTCCGTCATCCGTCCGTTAACTTTTTCATATTTTAATCTTCTCCTCTGAAACAACTTGGCCAAATGGAACCAAACTTGGCAGTAAACATCTATGTAAGGTCCTCTATAAAGTTTCTCCATTTAGTCCATTTGGCCTACAAACATGGCCGCCAAGATTAATTCTTTTAGCTCACCTGACCCAAAGGGTCATGTGAGGTATTGCCATCACTTGGCGTCCGTCGTCCATCCGTTAACTTTTCATATTTTAATCTACTCCTCTGAAACAACTGGACCAAATTGTACAAAACTTGGCAGAAAGCATCTATATAAGGTCCTCTATAAAGTTTCTTCATTTCGTCCCATTCCGCCAACAAATATGGCCGCCAAGGGCAATTCTTGTTTCTGATTGGCTAATGTTAACAAAATCTTCTCCTCTGAAACTGCTTGGCCAAATGGAGCCAAACTTGGCAGGAAGCATCTATGTAAGATCCTCTATAAAACTTCTTCATTTAATTCCATTCGGCCAACAAACATGGCCACTGTTACTAAAAATAGAACATAAGGTAAAATTGAGGGTAAAATTGCACGTTTTTGGTAACAACTCAAAAACCGTTAATAATATCAGAAATCTGACATGGGCAAAAATGATCAGCACAGGAAGATCTAACTACCCTGAAATTTTGAAGAAAATCTGATTACCTATCTTGGAGTTATTGCCCTTTTTTCATCAAATTTTCAAAATTTTAATACTTTTCGTTTTTTATTTCAAAAACTATAAGAGATAGACGTTAAGTTTAAACAGCAAACATGTGCAGCATGTCAAGATCTACATGCCCTGCAATTGTGAAGTAAATCTGATTACCCGTCTAGGAGTTATTGCCCTTTTTTATTTTTATTTTTTTTAATTTAAACATTTTTGTCTGATATTTCAAAAACTATTAGAGATAAAGGTTAAGTTTAAATTGCAAACATGTGCAGCATATTAAGATCTACATACACTGTAATTTTGAAGTTAATCTGAGTACCCAATTTGGAGTTATTGCACTTTTTTTCATCAAATTTTCAAAATGTTAATACCTTTTGTCCTTTATTTCAAAAACTATAAGAGATAGATGTTAAGTTTAAACAGCAAACATGTTCAGCATGTCAAGATCAATCTAGCCTGCAATTTTAAAGTAAATCTGATTACCCATCTTGAAGTTATTGCCCTTTTTTCATCAAATTTTAAAAATGTTAATACTTTTCATCCTTTATTTCAAAAACTATAAGAGATAGATGTTGAGTGTAAACTGAAAACATGTTCAGCTTGTCAAGATCTACATGCCCTGCAATTTTGAAGTAAATCTGATTACCCGTCTAGGAGTTATTGCCCTTTTTTCATCATTTTTTAGCTCACCTGACCCAAAGGGCCATGTGAGGTATTGCCATCACTTGGCGTCCGTCATCCGTCCGTTAACTTTTTCATATTTTAATCTTCTCCTCTGAAACAACTTGGCCAAATGGAACCAAACTTGGCAGTAAACATCTATGTAAGGTCCTCTATAAAGTTTCTCCATTTAGTCCATTTGGCCTACAAACATGGCCGCC
The DNA here is from genome assembly GCA_963680875.1 of Bathymodiolus brooksi. Taxonomy (NCBI): domain Eukaryota; kingdom Metazoa; phylum Mollusca; class Bivalvia; order Mytilida; family Modiolidae; genus Bathymodiolus; species Bathymodiolus brooksi. The sequence continues at coordinate 26,744,521 of OY804579.1, forward strand.
AAGATTAATTCTTTTAGCTCACCTGACCCAAAGGGTCATGTGAGGTATTGCCATCACTTGGCGTCCGTCGTCCATCCGTTAACTTTTCATATTTTAATCTACTCCTCTGAAACAACTGGACCAAATTGTACCAAACTTGGCAGAAAGCATCTATATAAGGTCCTCTATAAAGTTTCTTCATTTCGTCCCATTCCGCCAACAAATATGGCCGCCAAGGGCAATTCTTGTTTCTGATTGGCTAATGTTAACAAAATCTTCTCCTCTGAAACTGCTTGGCCAAATGGAGCCAAACTTGGCAGGAAGCATCTATGTAAGATCCTCTATAAAACTTCTTCATTTAATTCCATTCGGCCAACAAACATGGCCACTGTTACTAAAAATAGAACATAAGGTAAAATTGAGGGTAAAATTGCACGTTTTTGGTAACAACTCAAAAACCGTTAATAATATCAGAAATCTGACATGGGCAAAAATGATCAGCACAGGAAGATCTAACTACCCTGAAATTTTGAAGAAAATCTGATTACCTATCTTGGAGTTATTGCCCTTTTTTCATCAAATTTTCAAAATTTTAATACTTTTCGTTTTTTATTTCAAAAACTATAAGAGATAGACGTTAAGTTTAAACAGCAAACATGTGCAGCATGTCAAGATCTACATGCCCTGCAATTGTGAAGTAAATCTGATTACCCGTCTAGGAGTTATTGCCCTTTTTTATTTTTATTTTTTTTAATTTAAACATTTTTGTCTGATATTTCAAAAACTATTAGAGATAAAGGTTAAGTTTAAATTGCAAACATGTGCAGCATATTAAGATCTACATACACTGTAATTTTGAAGTTAATCTGAGTACCCAATTTGGAGTTATTGCCCTTTTTTTCATCAAATTTTCAAAATGTTAATACCTTTTGTCCTTTATTTCAAAAACTATAAGAGATAGATGTTAAGTTTAAACAGCAAACATGTTCAGCATGTCAAGATCAATCTAGCCTGCAATTTTAAAGTAAATCTGATTACCCATCTTGAAGTTATTGCCCTTTTTTCATCAAATTTTAAAAATGTTAATACTTTTCATCCTTTATTTCAAAAACTATAAGAGATAGATGTTGAGTGTAAACTGAAAACATGTTCAGCTTGTCAAGATCTACATGCCCTGCAATTTTGAAGTAAATCTGATTACCCGTCTAGGAGTTATTGCCCTTTTTTCATCATTTTTTAGCTCACCTGACCCAAAGGGCCATGTGAGGTATTGCCATCACTTGGCGTCCGTCATCCGTCCGTTAACTTTTTCATATTTTAATCTTCTCCTCTGAAACAACTTGGCCAAATGGAACCAAACTTGGCAGTAAACATCTATGTAAGGTCCTCTATAAAGTTTCTCCATTTAGTCCATTTGGCCTACAAACATGGCCGCCAAGATTAATTCTTTTAGCTCACCTGACCCAAAGGGTCATGTGAGGTATTGCCATCACTTGGCGTCCGTCGTCCATCCGTTAACTTTTCATATTTTAATCTACTCCTCTGAAACAACTGGACCAAATTGTACCAAACTTGGCAGAAAGCATCTATATAAGGTCCTCTATAAAGTTTCTTCATTTCGTCCCATTCCGCCAACAAATATGGCCGCCAAGGGCAATTCTTGTTTCTGATTGGCTAATGTTAACAAAATCTTCTCCTCTGAAACTGCTTGGCCAAATGGAGCCAAACTTGGCAGGAAGCATCTATGTAAGATCCTCTATAAAACCTCTTCATTTAGTTCCATTTGGCCAACAAACATGGCCGCTGTTACTAAAAATAGAACATAGGGTAAAATTGCACGTTTTTGGTAACAACTCAAAAACCGTTAATAATATCAGAAATCTGACATGGGCAAAAATTATCAGCACAGGAAGATCTAACTACCCTGAAATTTTGAAGAAAATCTGATTACCTATCTTGGAGTTATTGCCCTTTTTTCATCAAATTTTCAAAATTTTAATACTTTTCGTTTTTTATTTCAAAAACTATAAGAGATAGACGTTAAGTTTAAACAGCAAACATGTGCAGCATGTCAAGATCTACATGCCCTGCAATTGTGAAGTAAATCTGATTACCCGTCTAGGAGTTATTGCCCTTTTTTATTTTTATTTTTTTTAATTTAAACATTTTTGTCTGATATTTCAAAAACTATTAGAGATAAAGGTTAAGTTTAAATTGCAAACATGTGCAGCATATTAAGATCTACATACACTGTAATTTTGAAGTTAATCTGAGTACCCAATTTGGAGTTATTGCCCTTTTTTTCATCAAATTTTCAAAATGTTAATACCTTTTGTCCTTTATTTCAAAAACTATAAGAGATAGATGTTAAGTTTAAACAGCAAACATGTTCAGCATGTCAAGATCAATCTAGCCTGCAATTTTAAAGTAAATCTGATTACCCATCTTGAAGTTATTGCCCTTTTTTCATCAAATTTTAAAAATGTTAATACTTTTCATCCTTTATTTCAAAAACTATAAGAGATAGATGTTGAGTGTAAACTGAAAACATGTTCAGCTTGTCAAGATCTACATGCCCTGCAATTTTGAAGTAAATCTGATTACCCGTCTAGGAGTTATTGCCCTTTTTTCATCATTTTTTAGCTCACCTGACCCAAAGGGCCATGTGAGGTATTGCCATCACTTGGCGTCCGTCATCCGTCCGTTAACTTTTTCATATTTTAATCTTCTCCTCTGAAACAACTTGGCCAAATGGAACCAAACTTGGCAGTAAACATCTATGTAAGGTCCTCTATAAAGTTTCTCCATTTAGTCCATTTGGCCTACAAACATGGCCGCCAAGATTAATTCTTTTAGCTCACCTGACCCAAAGGGTCATGTGAGGTATTGCCATCACTTGGCGTCCGTCGTCCATCCGTTAACTTTTCATATTTTAATCTACTCCTCTGAAACAACTGGACCAAATTGTACCAAACTTGGCAGAAAGCATCTATATAAGGTCCTCTATAAAGTTTCTTCATTTCGTCCCATTCCGCCAACAAATATGGCCGCCAAGGGCAATTCTTGTTTCTGATTGGCTAATGTTAACAAAATCTTCTCCTCTGAAACTGCTTGGCCAAATGGAGCCAAACTTGGCAGGAAGCATCTATGTAAGATCCTCTATAAAACTTCTTCATTTAATTCCATTCGGCCAACAAACATGGCCACTGTTACTAAAAATAGAACATAAGGTAAAATTGAGGGTAAAATTGCACGTTTTTGGTAACAACTCAAAAACCGTTAATAATATCAGAAATCTGACATGGGCAAAAATGATCAGCACAGGAAGATCTAACTACCCTGAAATTTTGAAGAAAATCTGATTACCTATCTTGGAGTTATTGCCCTTTTTTCATCAAATTTTCAAAATTTTAATACTTTTCGTTTTTTATTTCAAAAACTATAAGAGATAGACGTTAAGTTTAAACAGCAAACATGTGCAGCATGTCAAGATCTACATGCCCTGCAATTGTGAAGTAAATCTGATTACCCGTCTAGGAGTTATTGCCCTTTTTTATTTTTATTTTTTTTAATTTAAACATTTTTGTCTGATATTTCAAAAACTATTAGAGATAAAGGTTAAGTTTAAATTGCAAACATGTGCAGCATATTAAGATCTACATACACTGTAATTTTGAAGTTAATCTGAGTACCCAATTTGGAGTTATTGCCCTTTTTTTCGTCAAATTTTCAAAATGTTAATACCTTATGTCCTTTATTTCAAAAACTATAAGAGATAGATGTTAACTTTAAACAGCAAACATGTTCAGCATGTCAAGATCAATCTAGCCTGCAATTTTAAAGTAAATCTGATTACCCATCTTGAAGTTATTGCCCTTTTTTCATCAAATTTTAAAAATGTTAATACTTTTCATCCTTTATTTTAAAAACTATAAGAGATAGATGTTGAGTGTAAACTGAAAACATGTTCAGCTTGTCAAGATCTACATGCCCTGCAATTTTGAAGTAAATCTGATTACCCGTCTAGGAGTTATTGCCCTTTTTTCATCATTTTTTAGCTAACCTGACCCAAAGGGCCATGTGAGGTATTGCCATCACTTGGCGTCCGTCATCCGTCCGTTAACTTTTTCATATTTTAATCTTCTCCTCTGAAACAACTTGGCCAAATGGAACCAAACTTGGCAGTAAACATCTATGTAAGGTCCTCTATAAAGTTTCTCCATTTAGTCCATTTGGCCTACAAACATGGCCGCCAAGATTAATTCTTTTTAGCTCACCTGACCCAAAGGGTCACTTGGCGTCTGTCGTCCGTACGTTAACTTTTCATATTTTAATCTACTCCTCTGAAACAACTGGACCAAATTGAACCAAACTTGGCAGAAAGCATCTATATAAGGTCCTCTATAAAGTTTCTTCATTTCGTCCCATTCCACCAACAAATATGGCCGCCAAGGGCAATTCTTGTTTCTGATTGGCTAATGTTAGATAAATCCTCTCCTCTGAAACTGCTTGGCCAAATGGAGTTAAACTTGGCAGGAAGCATCTATGTAAGATCCTCTATAAAACCTCTTCATTTAGTTCCATTTGGCCAACAAACATGGCCGCTGTTACTAAAAATAGAACATAGGGTAAAATTGCACGTTTTTGGTAACAACTCAAAAACCGTTAATAATATCAGAAATCTGACATGGGCAAAAATTATCAGCACAGGAAGATCTAACTACCCTGAAATTTTGAAGAAAATCTGATTACCTATCTTGGAGTTATTGCCCTTTTTTCATCAAATTTTCTAAATTTTAATACTTTTCGTTTTTTATTTCCAAAACTATAAGAGATAGACATTAAGTTTAAACAGCAAACATGTGCAGCATGTCAAGATCTACATGCCCTGCAATTGTGAAGTAAATCTGATTACCCGTCTAGGAGTTATTGCCCTTTTTTATTTTTATTATTTTTAATTTAAACATTTTTGTCTGATATTTCAAAAACTATTAGAGATAAAGGTTAAGTTTAAATTGCAAACATGTGCAGCATATTAAGATCTACATACACTGTAATTTTGAAGTTAATCTGAGTACCCAATTTGGAGTTATTGCCCTTTTTTTCATCAAATTTTCAAAATGTTAATACCTTTTGTCCTTTATTTCAAAAACTATAAGAGATAGATGTTAAGTTTAAACAGCAAACATGTTCAGCATGTCAAGATCAATCTAGCCTGCAATTTTAAAGTAAATCTGATTACCCATCTTGAAGTTATTGCCCTTTTTTCATCAAATTTTAAAAATGTTAATACTTTTCATCCTTTATTTCAAAAACTATAAGAGATAGATGTTGAGTGTAAACTGAAAACATGTTCAGCTTGTCAAGATCTACATGCCCTGCAATTTTGAAGTAAATCTGATTACCCGTCTAGGAGTTATTGCCCTTTTTTCATCATTTTTTAGCTCACCTGACCCAAAGGGCCATGTGAGGTATTGCCATCACTTGGCGTCCGTCATCCGTCCGTTAACTTTTTCATATTTTAATCTTCTCCTCTGAAACAACTTGGCCAAATGGAACCAAACTTGGCAGTAAACATCTATGTAAGGTCCTCTATAAAGTTTCTCCATTTAGTCCATTTGGCCTACAAACATGGCCACCAAGATTAATTCTTTTAGCTCACCTGACCCAAAGGGTCATGTGAGGTATTGCCATCACTTGGCGTCCGTCGTCCATCCGTTAACTTTTCATATTTTAATCTACTCCTCTGAAACAACTGGACCAAATTGTACCAAACTTGGCAGAAAGCATCTATATAAGGTCCTCTATAAAGTTTCTTCATTTCGTCCCATTCCGCCAACACATATGGCCACCAAGGGCAATTCTTGTTTCTGATTGGCTAATGTTAAAAAAATCTTCTCCTCTGAAACTGCTTGGCCAAATGGAGCCAAACTTGGCAGGAAGCATCTATGTAAGATCCTCTATAAAACTTCTTCATTTAATTCCATTCGGCCAACAAACATGGCCGCTGTTACTAAAAATAGAACATAGGGTAAAATTGAGGGTAAAATTGCACGTTTTTGGTAACAACTCAAAAACCGTTAATAATATCAGAAATCTGACATGGGCAAAAATGATCAGCACAGGAAGATCTAACTACCCTGAAATTTTGAAGAAAATCTGATTACCTATCTTGGAGTTATTGCCCTTTTTTCATCAAATTTTCAAAATTTTAATACTTTTCGTTTTTTATTTCAAAAACTATAAGAGATAGACGTTAAGTTTAAACAGCAAACATGTGCAGCATGTCAAGATCTACATGCCCTGCTATTGTGAAGTAAATATGATTACCCGTCTAGGAGTTATTGCCCTTTTTTATTTTTATTTTTTTTAATTTAAACATTTTTGTCTGATATTTCAAAAACTATTAGAGATAAAGGTTAAGTTTAAATTGCAAACATGTGCAGCATATTAAGATCTACATACACTGTAATTTTGAAGTTAATCTGAGTACCCAATTTGGAGTTATTGCCCTTTTTTTCGTCAAATTTTCAAAGTGTTAATACCTTTTGTCCTTTATTTCAAAAACTATAAGAGATAGATGTTAAGTTTAAACAGCAAACATGTTCAGCATGTCAAGATCAATCTAGCCTGCAATTTTAAAGTAAATCTGATTACCCATCTTGAAGTTATTGCCCTTTTTTCATCAAATTTTTTAAAATGTTAATACTTTTCATCCTTTATTTCAAAAACTATAAGAGATAGATGTTGAGTGTAAACTGAAAACATGTTCAGCTTGTCAAGATCTACATGCCCTGCAATTTTGAAGTAAATCTGATTACCCGTCTAGGAGTTATTGCCCTTTTTTCATCATTTTTTAGCTCACCTGACCCAAAGGGCCATGTGAGGTATTGCCATCACTTGGCGTCCGTCATCCGTCCGTTAACTTTTTCATATTTTAATCTTCTCTGAAACAACTTGGCCAAATGGAACCAAACTTGGCAGTAAACATCTATGTAAGGTCTCTATAAAGTTTCTCCATTTAGTCCATTTGGCCTACAAACATGGCCGCCAAGATTAATTCTTTTAGCTCACCTGACCCAAAGGGTCATGTGAGGTATTGCCATCACTTGGCGTCCGTCGTCCATCGTTAACTTTTCATATTTTAATCTACTCCTCTGAAACAACTGGACCAAATTGTACCAAACTTGGCAGAAAGCATCTATATAAGGTCCTCTATAAAGTTTCTTCATTTCGTCCCATTCCGCCAACAAATATGGCCGCCAAGGGCAATTCTTGTTTCTGATTGGCTAATGTTAAAAAAATCTTCTCCTCTGAAACTGCTTGGCCAAATGGAGCCAAACTTGGCAGGAAGCATCTATGTAAGATCCTCTATAAAACTTCTTCATTTAATTCCATTCGGCCAACAAACATGGCCACTGTTACTAAAAATAGAACATAGGGTAAAATTGAGGGTAAAATTGCACGTTTTTGGTAACAACTCAAAAACCGTTAATAATATCAGAAATCTGACATGGATAAAAATGATCAGCACAGGAAGATCTAACTACCCTAAAATTTTGAAGAAAATCTGATTACCTATCTTGGAGTTATTGCCCTTTTTTCATCAAATTTTCAAAATTTTAATACTTCTCGTTTTTTATTTCAAAAACTATAAGAGATAGACGTTAAGTTTAAACAGCAAACATGTGCAGCATGTCAAGATCTACATGCCCTGCAATTGTGAAGTAAATCTGATTACCCGTCTAGGAGTTATTGCCCTTTTTTATTTTTATTTTTTTTAATTTAAACATTTTTGTCTGATATTTCAAAAACTATTGGAGATAAAGGTTAAGTTTAAATTGCAAACATGTGCAGCATATTAAGATCTACATACACTGTAATTTTGAAGTTAATCTGAGTACCCAATTTGGAGTTATTGCCCTTTTTTTCGTCAAATTTTCAAAATGTTAATACCTTTTGTCCTTTATTTCAAAAACTATAAGAGATAGATGTTAACTTTAAACAGCAAACATGTTCAGCATGTCAAGATCAATCTAGCCTGCAATTTTAAAGTAAATCTGATTACCCATCTTGAAGTTATTGCCCTTTTTTCATCAAATTTTAAAAATGTTAATACTTTTCATCCTTTATTTCAAAAACTATAAGAGATAGATGTTGAGTGTAAACTGAAAACATGTTCAGCTTGTCAAGATCTACATGCCCTGCAATTTTGAAGTAAATCTGATTACCCGTCTAGGAGTTATTGCCCTTTTTTCATCATTTTTTAGCTCACCTGACCCAAAGGGCCATGTGAGGTATTGTCATCACTTGGCGTCCGTCATCCGTCCGTTAACTTTTTCATATTTTAATCTTCTCCTCTGAAACAACTTGGCCAAATGGAACCAAACTTGGCAGTAAACATCTATGTAAGGTCCTCTATAAAGTTTCTCCATTTAGTCCATTTGGCCTACAAACATGGCCGCCAAGATTAATTCTTTTAGCTCACCTGACCCAAAGGGTCATGTGAGGTATTGCCATCACTTGGCGTCCGTCGTCCATCGTTAACTTTTCATATTTTAATCTACTCCTCTGAAACAACTGGACCAAATTGTACCAAACTTGGCAGAAAGCATCTATATAAGGTCCTCTATAAAGTTTCTTCATTTCGTCCCATTCCGCCAACAAATATGGCCGCCAAGGGCAATTCTTGTTTCTGATTGGCTAATGTTAACAAAATCTTCTCCTCTGAAACTGCTTGGCCAAATGGAGCCAAACTTGGCAGGAAGCATCTATGTAAGATCCTCTATAAAACTTCTTTATTTAATTCCATTCGGCCAACAAACATGGCCGCTGTTACTAAAAATAGAACATAGGGTAAAATTGAGGGTAAAATTGCACGTTTTTGGTAACAACTCAAAAATCGTTAATAATATCAGAAATCTGACATGGGTAAAAATGATCAGCACAGGAAGATCTAACTACCCTGAAATTTTGAAGAAAATCTGATTACCTATCTTGGAGTTATTGCCCTTTTTTCATCAAATTTTCAAAATTTTAATACTTTTCGTTTTTTATTTCAAAAACTATAAGAGATAGACGTTAAGTTTAAACAGCAAACATGTGCAGCATGTCAAGATCTACATGCCCTGCAATTGTGAAGTAAATCTGATTACCCGTCTAGGAGTTATTGCCCTTTTTTATTTTTATTTTTTTTAATTTAAACATTTTTGTCTGATATTTCAAAAATTATTAGAGATAAAGGTTAAGTTTAAATTGCAAACATGTGCAGCATATTAAGATCTACATACACTGTAATTTTGAAGTTAATCTGAGTACCCAATTTGGAGTTATTGCCCTTTTTTTCGTCAAATTTTCAAAGTGTTAATACCTTTTGTCCTTTATTTCAAAAACTATAAGAGATAGATGTTAACTTTAAACAGCAAACATGTTCAGCATGTCAAGATCAATCTAGCCTGCAAATTTAAAGTAAATCTGATTACCCATCTTGAAGTTATTGCCCTTTTTTCATCAAATTTTAAAAATGTTAATACTTTTCATCCTTTATTTCAAAAACTATAAGAGATAGATGTTGAGTGTAAACTGAAAACATGTTCAGCTTGTCAAGATCTACATGCCCTGCAATTTTGAAGTAAATCTGATTACCCGTCTAGGAGTTATTGCCCTTTTTTCATCATTTTTTAGCTCACCTGACCCAAAGGGCCATGTGAGGTATTGCCATCACTTGGCGTCCGTCATCCGTCCGTTAACTTTTTCATATTTTAATCTTCTCCTCTGAAACAACTTGGCCAAATGGAACCAAACTTGGCAGTAAACATCTATGTAAGGTCCTCTATAAAGTTTCTCCATTTAGTCCATTTGGCCTACAAACATGGCCACCAAGATTAATTCTTTTAGCTCACCTGACCCAAAGGGTCATGTGAGGTATTGCCATCACTTGGCGTCCGTCGTCCATCCGTTAACTTTTCATATTTTAATCTACTCCTCTGAAACAACTGGACCAAATTGTACCAAACTTGGCAGAAAGCATCTATATAAGGTCCTCTATAAAGTTTCTTCATTTCGTCCCATTCCGCCAACAAATATGGCCGCCAAGGGCAATTCTTGTTTCTGATTGGCTAATGTTAAAAAAATCTTCTCCTCTGAAACTGCTTGGCCAAATGGAGCCAAACTTGGCAGGAAGCATTTATGTAAGATCCTCTATAAAACTTCTTCATTTAATTCCATTCGGCCAACAAACATGGCCGCTGTTACTAAAAATAGAACATAGGGTAAAATTGAGGGTAAAATTGCACGTTTTTGGTAACAACTCAAAAACCGTTAATAATATCAGAAATCTGACATGGATAAAAATGATCAGCACAGGAAGATCTAACTACCCTGAAATTTTGAAGAAAATCTGATTACCTATCTTGGAGTTGTTGCCCTTTTTTCATCAAATTTTCAAAATTTTAATACTTTTCGTTTTTTATTTCAAAAACTATAAGAGATAGACGTTAAGTTTAAACAGCAAACATGTGCAGCATGTCAAGATCTACATGCCCTGCTATTGTGAAGTAAATATGATTACCCGTCTAGGAGTTATTGCCCTTTTTTATTTTTATTTTTTTTAATTTAAACAATTTTGTCTGATATTTCAAAAACTATTAGAGATAAAGGTTAAGTTTAAATTGCAAACATGTGCAGCATATTAAGATCTACATACACTGTAATTTTGAAGTTAATCTGAGTACCCAATTTGGAGTTATTGCCCTTTTTTTCGTCAAATTTTCAAAGTGTTAATACCTTTTGTCCTTTATTTCAAAAACTATAAGAGATAGATGTTAAGTTTAAACAGCAAACATGTTCAGCATGTCAAGATCAATCTAGCCTGCAATTTTAAAGTAAATCTGATTACCCATCTTGAAGTTATTGCCCTTTTTTCATCAAATTTTTTAAAATGTTAATACTTTTCATCCTTTATTTCAAAAACTATAAGAGATAGATGTTGAGTGTAAACTGAAAACATGTTCAGCTTGTCAAGATCTACATGCCCTGCAATTTTGAAGTAAATCTGATTACCCGTCTAGGAGTTATTGCCCTTTTTTCATCATTTTTTAGCTCACCTGACCCAAAGGGCCATGTGAGGTATTGCCATCACTTGGCGTCCGTCATCCGTCCGTTAACTTTTTCATATTTTAATCTTCTCCTCTGAAACAACTTGGCCAAATGGAACCAAACTTGGCAGTAAACATCTATGTAAGGTCTCTATAAAGTTTCTCCATTTAGTCCATTTGGCCTACAAACATGGCCGCCAAGATTAATTCTTTTAGCTCACCTGACCCAAAGGGTCATGTGAGGTATTGCCATCACTTGGCGTCCGTCGTCCATCCGTTAACTTTTCATATTTTAATCTACTCCTCTGAAACAACTGGACCAAATTGTACCAAACTTGGCAGAAAGCATCTATATAAGGTCCTCTATAAATTTTCTTCATTTCATCCCATTCCGCCAACAAATATGGCCGCCAAGGGCAATTCTTGTTTCTGATTGGCTAATGTTAAAAAAATCTTCTCCTCTGAAACTGCTTGGCCAAATGGAGCCAAACTTGGCAGGAAGCATCTATGTAAGATCCTCTATAAAACTTCTTCATTTAATTCCATTCGGCCAACAAACATGGCCACTGTTACTAAAAATAGAACATAGGGTAAAATTGAGGGTAAAATTGCACGTTTTTGGTAACAACTCAAAAACCGTTAATAATATCAGAAATCTGACATGGGTAAAAATGATCAGCACAGGAAGATCTAACTACCCTGAAATTTTGAAGAAAATCTGATTACCTATCTTGGAGTTATTGCCCTTTTTTTCGTCAAATTTTCAAAGTGTTAATACCTTTTGTCCTTTATTTCAAAAACTATAAGAGATAGATGTTAACTTTAAACAGCAAACATGTGCAGCATGTCAAGATCTACATGCCCTGCAATTGTGAAGTAAATCTGATTACCCGTCTAGGAGTTATTGCCCTTTTTTATTTTTATTTTTTTTAATTTAAACATTTTTGTCTGATATTTCAAAAACTATTAGAGATAAAGGTTAAGTTTAAATTGCAAACATGTGCAGCATATTAAGATCTACATACACTGTAATTTTGAAGTTAATCTGAGTACCCAATTTGGAGTTATTGCCCTTTTTTTCGTCAAATTTTCAAAATGTTAATACCTTATGTCCTTTATTTCAAAAACTATAAGAGATAGATGTTAACTTTAAACAGCAAACATGTTCAGCATGTCAAGATCAATCTAGCCTGCAATTTTAAAGTAAATCTGATTACCCATCTTGAAGTTATTGCCCTTTTTTCATCAAATTTTAAAAATGTTAATACTTTTCATCCTTTATTTCAAAAACTATAAGAGATAGATGTTGAGTGTAAACTGAAAACATGTTCAGCTTGTCAAGATCTACATGCCCTGCAATTTTGAAGTAAATCTGATTACCCGTCTAGGAGTTATTGCCCTTTTTTCATCATTTTTTAGCTCACCTGACCCAAAGGGCCATGTGAGGTATTGCCATCACTTGGCGTCCGTCATCCGTCCGTTAACTTTTTCATATTTTAATCTTCTCCTCTGAAACAACTTGGCCAAATGGAACCAAACTTGGCAGTAAACATCTATGTAAGGTCCTCTATAAAGTTTCTCCATTTAGTCCATTTGGCCTACAAACATGGCCACCAAGATTAATTCTTTTAGCTCACCTGACCCAAAGGGTCATGTGAGGTATTGCCATCACTTGGCGTCCGTCGTCCATCCGTTAACTTTTCATATTTTAATCTACTCCTCTGAAACAACTGGACCAAATTGTACCAAACTTGGCAGAAAGCATCTATATAAGGTCCTCTATAAAGTTTCTTCATTTCGTCCCATTCCGCCAACAAATATGGCCACCAAGGGCAATTCTTGTTTCTGATTGGCTAATGTTAAAAAAATCTTCTCCTCTGAAACTGCTTGGCCAAATGGAGCCAAACTTGGCAGGAAGCATCTATGTAAGATCCTCTATAAAACTTCTTCATTTAATTCCATTCGGCCAACAAACATGGCCGCTGTTACTAAAAATAGAACATAGGGTAAAATTGAGGGTAAAATTGCACGTTTTTGGTAACAACTCAAAAACCGTTAATAATATCAGAAATCTGACATGGGCAAAAATGATCAGCACAGGAAGATCTAACTACCCTGAAATTTTGAAGAAAATCTGATTACCTATCTTGGAGTTATTGCCCTTTTTTCATCAAATTTTCAAAATTTTAATACTTTTCGTTTTTTATTTCAAAAACTATAAGAGATAGACGTTAAGTTTAAACAGCAAACATGTGCAGCATGTCAAGATCTACATGCCCTGCTATTGTGAAGTAAATATGATTACCCGTCTAGGAGTTATTGCCCTTTTTTATTTTTATTTTTTTTAATTTAAACATTTTTGTCTGATATTTCAAAAACTATTAGAGATAGAGGTTAAGTTTAAATTGCAAACATGTGCAGCATATTAAGATCTACATACACTGTAATTTTGAAGTTAATCTGAGTACCCAATTTGGAGTTATTGCCCTTTTTTTCGTCAAATTTTCAAAGTGTTAATACCTTTTGTCCTTTATTTCAAAAACTATAAGAGATAGATGTTAAGTTTAAACAGCAAACATGTTCAGCATGTCAAGATCAATCTAGCCTGCAATTTTAAAGTAAATCTGATTACCCATCTTGAAGTTATTGCCCTTTTTTCATCAAATTTTTTAAAATGTTAATACTTTTCATCCTTTATTTCAAAAACTATAAGAGATAGATGTTGAGTGTAAACTGAAAACATGTTCAGCTTGTCAAGATCTACATGCCCTGCAATTTTGAAGTAAATCTGATTACCCGTCTAGGAGTTATTGCCCTTTTTTCATCATTTTTTAGCTCACCTGACCCAAAGGGCCATGTGAGGTATTGCCATCACTTGGCGTCCGTCATCCGTCCGTTAACTTTTTCATATTTTAATCTTCTCTGAAACAACTTGGCCAAATGGAACCAAACTTGGCAGTAAACATCTATGTAAGGTCTCTATAAAGTTTCTCCATTTAGTCCATTTGGCCTACAAACATGGCCGCCAAGATTAATTCTTTTAGCTCACCTGACCCAAAGGGTCATGTGAGGTATTGCCATCACTTGGCGTCCGTCGTCCATCGTTAACTTTTCATATTTTAATCTACTCCTCTGAAACAACTGGACCAAATTGTACCAAACTTGGCAGAAAGCATCTATATAAGGTCCTCTATAAAGTTTCTTCATTTCGTCCCATTCCGCCAACAAATATGGCCGCCAAGGGCAATTCTTGTTTCTGATTGGCTAATGTTAAAAAAATCTTCTCCTCTGAAACTGCTTGGCCAAATGGAGCCAAACTTGGCAGGAAGCATCTATGTAAGATCCTCTATAAAACTTCTTCATTTAATTCCATTCGGCCAACAAACATGGCCACTGTTACTAAAAATAGAACATAGGGTAAAATTGAGGGTAAAATTGCACGTTTTTGGTAACAACTCAAAAACCGTTAATAATATCAGAAATCTGACATGGATAAAAATGATCAGCACAGGAAGATCTAACTACCCTAAAATTTTGAAGAAAATCTGATTACCTATCTTGGAGTTATTGCCCTTTTTTCATCAAATTTTCAAAATTTTAATACTTCTCGTTTTTTATTTCAAAAACTATAAGAGATAGACGTTAAGTTTAAACAGCAAACATGTGCAGCATGTCAAGATCTACATGCCCTGCAATTGTGAAGTAAATCTGATTACCCGTCTAGGAGTTATTGCCCTTTTTTATTTTTATTTTTTTTAATTTAAACATTTTTGTCTGATATTTCAAAAACTATTGGAGATAAAGGTTAAGTTTAAATTGCAAACATGTGCAGCATATTAAGATCTACATACACTGTAATTTTGAAGTTAATCTGAGTACCCAATTTGGAGTTATTGCCCTTTTTTTCGTCAAATTTTCAAAATGTTAATACCTTTTGTCCTTTATTTCAAAAACTATAAGAGATAGATGTTAACTTTAAACAGCAAACATGTTCAGCATGTCAAGATCAATCTAGCCTGCAATTTTAAAGTAAATCTGATTACCCATCTTGAAGTTATTGCCCTTTTTTCATCAAATTTTAAAAATGTTAATACTTTTCATCCTTTATTTCAAAAACTATAAGAGATAGATGTTGAGTGTAAACTGAAAACATGTTCAGCTTGTCAAGATCTACATGCCCTGCAATTTTGAAGTAAATCTGATTACCCGTCTAGGAGTTATTGCCCTTTTTTCATCATTTTTTAGCTCACCTGACCCAAAGGGCCAAGTGAGGTATTGTCATCACTTGGCGTCCGTCATCCGTCCGTTAACTTTTTCATATTTTAATCTTCTCCTCTGAAACAACTTGGCCAAATGGAACCAAACTTGGCAGTAAACATCTATGTAAGGTCCTCTATAAAGTTTCTCCATTTAGTCCATTTGGCCTACAAACATGGCCGCCAAGATTAATTCTTTTAGCTCACCTGACCCAAAGGGTCATGTGAGGTATTGCCATCACTTGGCGTCCGTCGTCCATCGTTAACTTTTCATATTTTAATCTACTCCTCTGAAACAACTGGACCAAATTGTACCAAACTTGGCAGAAAGCATCTATATAAGGTCCTCTATAAAGTTTCTTCATTTCGTCCCATTCCGCCAACAAATATGGCCGCCAAGGGCAATTCTTGTTTCTGATTGGCTAATGTTAACAAAATCTTCTCCTCTGAAACTGCTTGGCCAAATGGAGCCAAACTTGGCAGGAAGCATCTATGTAAGATCCTCTATAAAACTTCTTTATTTAATTCCATTCGGCCAACAAACATGGCCGCTGTTACTAAAAATAGAACATAGGGTAAAATTGAGGGTAAAATTGCACGTTTTTGGTAACAACTCAAAAATCGTTAATAATATCAGAAATCTGACATGGGTAAAAATGATCAGCACAGGAAGATCTAACTACCCTGAAATTTTGAAGAAAATCTGATTACCTATCTTGCAGTTATTGCCCTTTTTTCATCAAATTTTCAAAATTTTAATACTTTTCGTTTTTTATTTCAAAAACTATAAGAGATAGACGTTAAGTTTAAACAGCAAACATGTGCAGCATGTCAAGATCTACATGCCCTGCAATTGTGAAGTAAATCTGATTACCCGTCTAGGAGTTATTGCCCTTTTTTATTTTTATTTTTTTTAATTTAAACATTTTTGTCTGATATTTCAAAAATTATTAGAGATAAAGGTTAAGTTTAAATTGCAAACATGTGCAGCATATTAAGATCTACATACACTGTAATTTTGAAGTTAATCTGAGTACCCAATTTGGAGTTATTGCCCTTTTTTTCGTCAAATTTTCAAAGTGTTAATACCTTTTGTCCTTTATTTCAAAAACTATAAGAGATAGATGTTAACTTTAAACAGCAAACATGTTCAGCATGTCAAGATCAATCTAGCCTGCAAATTTAAAGTAAATCTGATTACCCATCTTGAAGTTATTGCCCTTTTTTCATCAAATTTTAAAAATGTTAATACTTTTCATCCTTTATTTCAAAAACTATAAGAGATAGATGTTGAGTGTAAACTGAAAACATGTTCAGCTTGTCAAGATCTACATGCCCTGCAATTTTGAAGTAAATCTGATTACCCGTCTAGGAGTTATTGCCCTTTTTTCATCATTTTTTAGCTCACCTGACCCAAAGGGCCATGTGAGGTATTGCCATCACTTGGCGTCCGTCATCCGTCCGTTAACTTTTTCATATTTTAATCTTCTCCTCTGAAACAACTTGGCCAAATGGAACCAAACTTGGCAGTAAACATCTATGTAAGGTCCTCTATAAAGTTTCTCCATTTAGTCCATTTGGCCTACAAACATGGCCACCAAGATTAATTCTTTTAGCTCACCTGACCCAAAGGGTCATGTGAGGTATTGCCATCACTTGGCGTCCGTCGTCCATCCGTTAACTTTTCATATTTTAATCTACTCCTCTGAAACAACTGGACCAAATTGTACCAAACTTGGCAGAAAGCATCTATATAAGGTCCTCTATAAAGTTTCTTCATTTCGTCCCATTCCGCCAACAAATATGGCCGCCAAGGGCAATTCTTGTTTCTGATTGGCTAATGTTAAAAAAATCTTCTCCTCTGAAACTGCTTGGCCAAATGGAGCCAAACTTGGCAGGAAGCATTTATGTAAGATCCTCTATAAAACTTCTTCATTTAATTCCATTCGGCCAACAAACATGGCCGCTGTTACTAAAAATAGAACATAGGGTAAAATTGCACGTTTTTGGTAACAACTCAAAAACCGTTAATAATATCAGAAATCTGACATGGATAAAAATGATCAGCACAGGAAGATCTAACTACCCTGAAATTTTGAAGAAAATCTGATTACCTATCTTGGAGTTGTTGCCCTTTTTTCATCAAATTTTCAAAATTTTAATACTTTTCGTTTTTTATTTCAAAAACTATAAGAGATAGACGTTAAGTTTAAACAGCAAACATGTGCAGCATGTCAAGATCTACATGCCCTGCTATTGTGAAGTAAATATGATTACCCGTCTAGGAGTTATTGCCCTTTTTTATTTTTATTTTTTTTAATTTAAACATTTTTGTCTGATATTTCAAAAACTATTAGAGATAAAGGTTAAGTTTAAATTGCAAACATGTGCAGCATATTAAGATCTACATACACTGTAATTTTGAAGTTAATCTGAGTACCCAATTTGGAGTTATTGCCCTTTTTTTCGTCAAATTTTCAAAGTGTTAATACCTTTTGTCCTTTATTTCAAAAACTATAAGAGATAGATGTTAAGTTTAAACAGCAAACATGTTCAGCATGTCAAGATCAATCTAGCCTGCAATTTTAAAGTAAATCTGATTACCCATCTTGAAGTTATTGCCCTTTTTTCATCAAATTTTTTAAAATGTTAATACTTTTCATCCTTTATTTCAAAAACTATAAGAGATAGATGTTGAGTGTAAACTGAAAACATGTTCAGCTTGTCAAGATCTACATGCCCTGCAATTTTGAAGTAAATCTGATTACCCGTCTAGGAGTTATTGCCCTTTTTTCATCATTTTTTAGCTCACCTGACCCAAAGGGCCATGTGAGGTATTGCCATCACTTGGCGTCCGTCATCCGTCCGTTAACTTTTTCATATTTTAATCTTCTCCTCTGAAACAACTTGGCCAAATGGAACCAAACTTGGCAGTAAACATCTATGTAAGGTCTCTATAAAGTTTCTCCATTTAGTCCATTTGGCCTACAAACATGGCCGCCAAGATTAATTCTTTTAGCTCACCTGACCCAAAGGGTCATGTGAGGTATTGCCATCACTTGGCGTCCGTCGTCCATCCGTTAACTTTTCATATTTTAATCTACTCCTCTGAAACAACTGGACCAAATTGTACCAAACTTGGCAGAAAGCATCTATATAAGGTCCTCTATAAATTTTCTTCATTTCATCCCATTCCGCCAACAAATATGGCCGCCAAGGGCAATTCTTGTTTCTGATTGGCTAATGTTAAAAAAATCTTCTCCTCTGAAACTGCTTGGCCAAATGGAGCCAAACTTGGCAGGAAGCATCTATGTAAGATCCTCTATAAAACTTCTTCATTTAATTCCATTCGGCCAACAAACATGGCCACTGTTACTAAAAATAGAACATAGGGTAAAATTGAGGGTAAAATTGCACGTTTTTGGTAACAACTCAAAAACCGTTAATAATATCAGAAATCTGACATGGATAAAAATGATCAGCACAGGAAGATCTAACTACCCTGAAATTTTGAAGAAAATCTGATTACCTATCTTGGAGTTATTGCCCTTTTTTTCGTCAAATTTTCAAAGTGTTAATACCTTTTGTCCTTTATTTCAAAAACTATAAGAGATAGATGTTAACTTTAAACAGCAAACATGTGCAGCATGTCAAGATCTACATGCCCTGCAATTGTGAAGTAAATCTGATTACCCGTCTAGGAGTTATTGCCCTTTTTTATTTTTATTTTTTTTAATTTAAACATTTTTGTCTGATATTTCAAAAACTATTGGAGATAAAGGTTAAGTTTAAATTGCAAACATGTGCAGCATATTAAGATCTACATACACTGTAATTTTGAAGTTAATCTGAGTACCCAATTTGGAGTTATTGCCCTTTTTTTCGTCAAATTTTCAAAATGTTAATACCTTTTGTCCTTTATTTCAAAAACTATAAGAGATAGATGTTAACTTTAAACAGCAAACATGTTCAGCATGTCAAGATCAATCTAGCCTGCAATTTTAAAGTAAATCTGATTACCCATCTTGAAGTTATTGCCCTTTTTTCATCAAATTTTAAAAATGTTAATACTTTTCATCCTTTATTTCAAAAACTATAAGAGATAGATGTTGAGTGTAAACTGAAAACATGTTCAGCTTGTCAAGATCTACATGCCCTGCAATTTTGAAGTAAATCTGATTACCCATCTAGGAGTTATTGCCCTTTTTTCATCATTTTTTAGCTCACCTGACCCAAAGGGCCATGTGAGGTATTGCCATCACTTGGCGTCCGTCATCCGTCTGTTAACTTTTTCATATTTTAATCTTCTCCTCTGAAACAACTTGGCCAAATGGAACCAAACTTGGCAGTAAACATCTATGTAAGGTCCTCTATAAAGTTTCTCCATTTAGTCCATTTGGCCTACAAACATGGCCGCCAAGATTAATTCTTTTAGCTCACCTGACCCAAAGGGTCATGTGAGGTATTGCCATCACTTGGCGTCCGTCGTCCATCCGTTAACTTTTCATATTTTAATCTACTCCTCTGAAACAACTGGACCAAATTGTACCAAACTTGGCAGAAAGCATCTATATAAGGTCCTCTATAAAGTTTCTTCATTTCGTCCCATTCCGCCAACAAATATGGCCACCAAGGGCAATTCTTGTTTCTGATTGGCTAATGTTAACAAAATCTTCTCCTCTGAAACTGCTTGGCCAAATGGAGCCAAACTTGGCAGGAAGCATCTATGTAAGATCCTCTATAAAACTTCTTCATTTAATTCCATTCGGCCAACAAACATGGCCGCTGTTACTAAAAATAGAACATAGGGTAAAATTGAGGGTAAAATTGCACGTTTTTGGTAACAACTCAAAAACCGTTAATAATATCAGAAATCTGACATGGGTAAAAATGATCAGCACAGGAAGATCTAACTACCCTGAAATTTTGAAGAAAATCTGATGACCTATCTTGGAGTTATTGCCCTTTTTTTCGTCAAATTTTCAAAGTGTTAATACCTTTTGTCCTTTATTTCAAAAACTATAAGAGATAGATGTTAACTTTAAACAGCAAACATGTGCAGCATGTCAAGATCTACATGCCCTGCAATTGTGAAGTAAATCTGATTACCCGTCTAGGAGTTATTGCCCTTTTTTATTTTTATTTTTTTTAATTTAAACATTTTTGTCCGATATTTCAAAAACTATTGGAGATAAAGGTTAAGTTTAAATTGCAAACATGTGCAGCATATTAAGATCTACATACACTGTAATTTTGAAGTTAATCTGAGTACCCAATTTGGAGTTATTGCCCTTTTTTTCGGCAAATTTTCAAAATGTTAATACCTTTTGTCCTTTATTTCAAAAACTATAAGAGATAGATGTTAACTTTAAACAGCAAACATGTTCAGCATGTCAAGATCAATATAGCCTGCAATTTTAAAGTAAATCTGATTACCCATCTTGAAGTTATTGCCCTTTTTTCATCAAATTTTAAACATGTTAATACTTTTCATCCTTTATTTCAAAAACTATAAGAGATAGATGTTGAGTGTAAACTGAAAACATGTTCAGCTTGTCAAGATCTACATGCCCTGCAATTTTGAAGTAAATCTGATTACCCGTCTAGGAGTTATTGCCCTTTTTTCATCATTTTTTAGCTCACCTGACCCAAAGGGCCATGTGAGGTATTGCCATCACTTGGCGTCCGTCATCCGTCTGTTAACTTTTTCATATTTTAATCTTCTCCTCTGAAACAACTTGGCCAAATGGAACCAAACTTGGCAGTAAACATCTATGTAAGGTCCTCTATAAAGTTTCTCCATTTAGTCCATTTGGCCTACAAACATGGCCGCCAAGATTAATTCTTTTAGCTCACCTGACCCAAAGGGTCATGTGAGGTATTGCCATCACTTGGCGTCCGTCGTCCATCCGTTAACTTTTCATATTTTAATCTACTCCTCTGAAACAACTGGACCAAATTGTACCAAACTTGGCAGAAAGCATCTATATACGGTCCTCTATAAAGTTTCTTCATTTCGTCCCATTCCGCCAACAAATATGGCCGCCAAGGGCAATTCTTGTTTCTGATTGGCTAATGTTAACAAAATCTTCTCCTCTGAAACTGCTTGGCCAAATGGAGCCAAACTTGGCAGGAAGCATCTATGTAAGATCCTCTATAAAACTTCTTCATTTAATTCCATTCGGCCAACAAACATGGCCGCTGTTACTAAAAATAGAACATAGGGTAAAATTGAGGGTAAAATTGCACGTTTTTGGTAACAACTCAAAAACCGTTAATAATATCAGAAATCTGACATGGATAAAAATGATCAGCACAGGAAGATTTAACTACCTTGAAATTTTGAAGAAAATCTGATTACCTATCTTGGAGTTATTGCCCTTTTTTCATCAAATTTTCAAAATTTTAATACTTTTCGTTTTTTATTTCAAAAACTATAAGAGATAGACGTTAAGTTTAAACAGCAAACATGTGCAGCATGTCAAGATCTACATGCCCTGCAATTGTGAAGTAAATCTGATTACCCGTCTAGGAGTTATTGCCCTTTTTTATTTTTATTATTTTTAATTTAAACATTTTTGTCTGATATTTCAAAAACTATTAGAGATAAAGGTTAAGTTTAAATTGCAAACATGTGCAGCATATTAAGATCTACATACACTGTAATTTTGAAGTTAATCTGAGTACCCAATTTGGAGTTATTGCCCTTTTTTTCGTCAAATTTTCAAAGTGTTAATACCTTTTGTCCTTTATTTCAAAAACTATAAGAGATAGATGTTAACTTTAAACAGCAAACATGTTCAGCATGTCAAGATCAATCTAGCCTGCAATTTTAAAGTAAATCTGATTACCCATCTTGAAGTTATTGCCCTTTTTTCATC
Organism: Bathymodiolus brooksi; assembly: GCA_963680875.1. Taxonomy (NCBI): domain Eukaryota; kingdom Metazoa; phylum Mollusca; class Bivalvia; order Mytilida; family Modiolidae; genus Bathymodiolus; species Bathymodiolus brooksi. Next base: position 26,766,733 of record OY804579.1, read on the forward strand.
AAATTTTAAAAATGTTAATACTTTTCATCCTTTATTTCAAAAACTATAAGAGATAGATGTTGAGTGTAAACTGAAAACATGTTCAGCTTGTCAAGATCTACATGCCCTGCAATTTTGAAGTAAATCTGATTACCCGTCTAGGAGTTATTGCCCTTTTTTCATCATTTTTTAGCTCACCTGACCCAAAGGGCCATGTGAGGTATTGCCATCACTTGGCGTCCGTCATCCGTCCGTTAACTTTTTCATATTTTAATCTTCTCCTCTGAAACAACTTGGCCAAATGGAACCAAACTTGGCAGTAAACATCTATGTAAGGTCCTCTATAAAGTTTCTCCATTTAGTCCATTTGGCCTACAAACATGGCCGCCAAGATTAATTCTTTTAGCTCACCTGACCCAAAGGGTCATGTGAGGTATTGCCATCACTTGGCGTCCATCGTCCATCTGTTAACTTTTCATATTTTAATCTACTCCTCTGAAACAACTGGACCAAATTGTACCAAACTTGGCAGAAAGCATCTATATAAGGTCCTCTATAAAGTTTCTTCATTTCGTCCCATTCCGCCAACAAATATGGCCGCCAAGGGCAATTCTTGTTTCTGATTGGCTAATGTTAAAAAAATCTTCTCCTCTGAAACTGCTTGGCCAAATGGAGCCAAACTTGGCAGGAAGCATCTATGTAAGATCTTCTATAAAACTTCTTCATTTAATTCCATTCGGCCAACAAACATGGCCGCTGTTACTAAAAATAGAACATAGGGTAAAATTGAGGGTAAAATTGCACGTTTTTGGTAACAACTCAAAAACCGTTAATAATATCAGAAATCTGACATGGATAAAAATGATCAGCACAGGAAGATCTAACTACCCTGAAATTTTGAAGAAAATCTGATTACCTATCTTGGAGTTATTGCCCTTTTTTCATCAAATTTTCAAAATTTTAATACTTTTCGTTTTTTATTTCAAAAACTATAAGAGATAGACGTTAAGTTTAAACAGCAAACATGTGCAGCATGTCAAGATCTACATGCCCTGCAATTGTGAAGTAAATCTGATTACCCGTCTAGGAGTTATTGCCCTTTTTTATTTTTATTTTTTTTAATTTAAACATTTTTGTCTGATATTTCAAAAACTATTAGAGATAAAGGTTAAGTTTAAATTGCAAACATGTGCAGCATATTAAGATCTACATACACTGTAATTTTGAAGTTAATCTGAGTACCCAATTTGGAGTTATTGCCCTTTTTTTCGTCAAATTTTCAAAGTGTTAATACCTTTTGTCCTTTATTTCAAAAACTATAAGAGATAGATGTTAAGTTTAAACAGCAAACATGTTCAGCATGTCAAGATCAATCTAGCCTGCAATTTTAAAGTAAATCTGATTACCCATCTTGAAGTTATTGCCCTTTTTTCATCAAATTTTTTAAAATGTTAATACTTTTCATCCTTTATTTCAAAAACTATAAGAGATAGATGTTGAGTGTAAACTGAAAACATGTTCAGCTTGTCAAGATCTACATGCCCTGCAATTTTGAAGTAAATCTGATTACCCGTCTAGGAGTTATTGCCCTTTTTTCATCATTTTTTAGCTCACCTGACCCAAAGGGCCATGTGAGGTATTGCCATCACTTGGCGTCCGTCATCCGTCCGTTAACTTTTTCATATTTTAATCTTCTCCTCTGAAACAACTTGGCCAAATGGAACCAAACTTGGCAGTAAACATCTATGTAAGGTCTCTATAAAGTTTCTCCATTTAGTCCATTTGGCCTACAAACATGGCCGCCAAGATTAATTCTTTTAGCTCACCTGACCCAAAGGGTCATGTGAGGTATTGCCATCACTTGGCGTCCGTCGTCCATCCGTTAACTTTTCATATTTTAATCTACTCCTCTGAAACAACTGGACCAAATTGTACCAAACTTGGCAGAAAGCATCTATATAAGGTCCTCTATAAAGTTTCTTCATTTCGTCCCATTCCGCCAACAAATATGGCCGCCAAGGGCAATTCTTGTTTCTGATTGGCTAATGTTAAAAAAATCTTCTCCTCTGAAACTGCTTGGCCAAATGGAGCCAAACTTGGCAGGAAGCATCTATGTAAGATCCTCTATAAAACTTCTTCATTTAATTCCATTCGGCCAACAAACATGGCCGCTGTTACTAAAAATAGAACATAGGGTAAAATTGAGGGTAAAATTGCACGTTTTTGGTAACAACTCAAAAACCGTTAATAATATCAGAAATCTGACATGGGTAAAAATGATCAGCACAGGAAGATCTAACTACCCTGAAATTTTGAAGAAAATCTGATTACCTATCTTGGAGTTATTGCCCTTTTTTCATCAAATTTTCAAAATTTTAATACTTCTCGTTTTTTATTTCAAAAACTATAAGAGATAGACGTTAAGTTTAAACAGCAAACATGTGCAGCATGTCAAGATCTACATGCCCTGCAATTGTGAAGTAAATCTGATTACCCGTCTAGGAGTTATTGCCCTTTTTTATTTTTATTTTTTTTAATTTAAACATTTTTGTCTGATATTTCAAAAACTATTAGAGATAAAGGTTAAGTTTAAATTGCAAACATGTGCAGCATATTAAGATCTACATACACTGTAATTTTGAAGTTAATCTGAGTACCCAATTTGGAGTTATTGCCCTTTTTTTCGTCAAATTTTCAAAATGTTAATACCTTTTGTCCTTTATTTCAAAAACTATAAGAGATAGATGTTAACTTTAAACAGCAAACATGTTCAGCATGTCAAGATCAATCTAGCCTGCAATTTTAAAGTAAATCTGATTACCCATCTTGAAGTTATTGCCCTTTTTTCATCAAATTTTAAAAATGTTAATACTTTTCATCCTTTATTTCAAAAACTATAAGAGATAGATGTTGAGTGTAAACTGAAAACATGTTCAGCTTGTCAAGATCTACATGCCCTGCAATTTTGAAGTAAATCTGATTACCCGTCTAGGAGTTATTGCCCTTTTTTCATCATTTTTTAGCTCACCTGACCCAAAGGGCCATGTGAGGTATTGCCATCACTTGGCGTCCGTCATCCGTCCGTTAACTTTTTCATATTTTAATCTTCTCCTCTGAAACAACTTGGCCAAATGGAACCAAACTTGGCAGTAAACATCTATGTAAGGTCCTCTATAAAGTTTCTCCATTTAGTCCATTTGGCCTACAAACATGGCCGCCAAGATTAATTCTTTTAGCTCACCTGACCCAAAGGGTCATGTGAGGTATTGCCATCACTTGGCGTCCGTCGTCCATCCGTTAACTTTTCATATTTTAATCTACTCCTCTGAAACAACTGGACCAAATTGTACCAAACTTGGCAGAAAGCATCTATATAAGGTCCTCTATAAAGTTTCTTCATTTCGTCCCATTCCGCCAACAAATATGGCCACCAAGGGCAATTCTTGTTTCTGATTGGCTAATGTTAAATAAATCTTCTCCTCTGAAACTGCTTGGCCAAATGGAGCCAAACTTGGCAGGAAGCATCTATGTAAGATCCTCTATAAAACTTCTTCATTTAATTCCATTTGGCCAACAAACATGGCCACTGTTACTAAAAATAGAACATAGTGCAAAATTGCACGTTTTTGGTAACAACTCAAAAACCGTTAATAATATCAGAAATCTGACATGGGTAAAAATGATCAGCACAAGAAGATCTAACTACCCTGAAATTTTGAAGAAAATCTGATTACCTATCTTGGAGTTATTGCCCTTTTTTCGTCAAATTTTCAAAATTTTAATACTTTTCGTTTTTTATTTCAAAAACTATAAGAGATAAACGTTAAGTTTAAACAGCAAACATGTGCAGCATGTCAAGATCTACATGCCCTGCAATTGTGAAGTAAATCTGATTACCCGTCTAGGGGTTATTGCCATTTTTTATTTTTTTAGCTTAAACATTTTTGTCTGATATTTCAAAAACTATTAGAGATAAAGGTTAAGTTTAAATTGCAAACATGTGCAGCATATTAAGATCTACCTACCCTGTAATTTTGAAGTTAATTTGAGTACCCAATTTGGAGTTATTGCCCTTTTTTTCATCAAATTTTCAAAGTGTTAATACCTTTTGTCCTTTATTTCAAAAACTATAAGAGATAGATGTTAAGTTTAAACAGCAAACATGTTCAGCATGTCAAGATCAATCTAGCCTGCAATTTTAAAGTAAATCTGATTACCCATCTTGAAGTTATTGCCCTTTTTTCATCAAATTTTAAAAATGTTAATACTTTTCATCCTTTATTTCAAAAACTATAAGAGATAGATGTTGAGTGTAAACTGAAAACATGTTCAGCTTGTCAAGATCTACATGCCCTGCAATTTTGAAGTAAATCTGATTACCCGTCTAGGAGTTATTGCCCTTTTTTCATCATTTTTTAGCTCACCTGACCCAAAGGGCCATGTGAGGTATTGCCATCACTTGGCGTCCGTCATCCGTCCGTTAACTTTTTCATATTTTAATCTTCTCCTCTGAAACAACTTGGCCAAATGGAACCAAACTTGGCAGTAAACATCTATGTAAGGTCCTCTATAAAGTTTCTCCATTTAGTCCATTTGGCCTACAAACATGGCCGCCAAGATTAATTCTTTTAGCTCACCTGACCCAAAGGGTCATGTGAGGTATTGCCATCACTTGGCGTCCGTCGTCCGTCCGTTAACTTTTCATATTTTAATCTACTCCTCTGAAACAACTGGACCAAATTGAACCAAACTTGGCAGAAGCATCTATATAAGGTCCTCTATAAAGTTTCTTCATTTCGTCCCATTCCGCCAACAAATATGGCCGCCAAGGGCAATTCTTGTTTCTGATTGGCTAATGTTAAATAAATCTTCTCCTCTGAAACTGCTTGGCCGAATGGAGCCAAACTTGGCAGGAAGCATCTATGTAAGATCCTCTATAAAACTTCTTCATTTAATTCCATTTGGCCAACAAACATGGCCACTGTTACTAAAAATAGAACATAGTGCAAAATTGCACGTTTTTGGTAACAACTCAAAAACCGTTAATAATATCAGAAATCTGACATGGGTAAAAATGATCAGCACAAGAAGATCTAACTACCCTGAAATTTTGAAGAAAATCTGATTACCTATCTTGGAGTTATTGCCCTTTTTTCGTCAAATTTTCAAAATTTTAATACTTTTCGTTTTTTATTTCAAAAACTATAAGAGATAAACGTTAAGTTTAAACAGCAAACATGTGCAGCATGTCAAGATCTACATGCCCTGCAATTGTGAAGTAAATCTGATTACCCGTCTAGGAGTTATTGCCCTTTTTTATTTTTTATTTTTTTAGCTTAAACATTTTTGTCTGATATTTCAAAAACTATTAGAGATAAAGGTTAAGTTTAAATTGCAAACATGTGCAGCATATTAAGATCTACCTACCCTGTAATTTTGAAGTTAATTTGAGTACCCAATTTGGAGTTATTGCCCTTTTTTTCATCAAATTTTCAAAGTGTTAATACCTTTTGTCCTTTATTTCAAAAACTATAAGAGATAGATGTTAAGTTTAAACAGCAAACATGTTCAGCATGTCAAGATCAATCTAGCCTGCAATTTTAAAGTAAATCTGATTACCCATCTTGAAGTTATTGCCCTTTTTTCATCAAATTTTAAAAATGTTAATACTTTTCATCCTTTATTTCAAAAACTATAAGAGATAGATGTTGAGTGTAAACTGAAAACATGTTCAGCTTGTCAAGATCTACATGCCCTGCAATTTTGAAGTAAATCTGATTACCCGTCTAGGAGTTATTGCCCTTTTTTCATCATTTTTTAGCTCACCTGACCCAAAGGGCCATGTGAGGTATTGCCATCACTTGGCGTCCGTCATCCGTCCGTTAACTTTTTCATATTTTAATCTTCTCCTCTGAAACAACTTGGCCAAATGGAACCAAACTTGGCAGTAAACATCTATGTAAGGTCCTCTATAAAGTTTCTCCATTTAGTCCATTTGGCCTACAAACATGGCCGCCAAGATTAATTCTTTTAGCTCACCTGACCCAAAGGGTCATGTGAGGTATTGCCATCACTTGGCGTCCGTCGTCCGTCCGTTAACTTTTCATATTTTAATCTACTCCTCTGAAACAACTGGACCAAATTGAACCAAACTTGGCAGAAGCATCTATATAAGGTCCTCTATAAAGTTTCTTCATTTCGTCCCATTCCGCCAACAAATATGGCCGCCAAGGGCAATTCTTGTTTCTGATTGGCTAATGTTAAATAAATCTTCTCCTCTGAAACTGCTTGGCCAAATGGAGCCAAACTTGGCAGGAAGCATCTATGTAAGATCCTCTATAAAACTTCTTCATTTAATTCCATTTGGCCAACAAACATGGCCACTGTTACTAAAAATAGAACATAGTGCAAAATTGCACGTTTTTGGTAACAACTCAAAAACCGTTAATAATATCAGAAATCTGACATGGGTAAAAATGATCAGCACAAGAAGATCTAACTACCCTGAAATTTTGAAGAAAATCTGATTACCTATCTTGGAGTTATTGCCCTTTTTTCGTCAAATTTTCAAAATTTTAATACTTTTCGTTTTTTATTTCAAAAACTATAAGAGATAAACGTTAAGTTTAAACAGCAAACATGTGCAGCATGTCAAGATCTACATGCCCTGCAATTGTGAAGTAAATCTGATTACCCGTCTAGGAGTTATTGCCCTTTTTTATTTTTTATTTTTTTAGCTTAAACATTTTTGTCTGATATTTCAAAAACTATTAGAGATAAAGGTTAAGTTTAAATTGCAAACATGTGCAGCATATTAAGATCTACCTACCCTGTAATTTTGAAGTTAATTTGAGTACCCAATTTGGAGTTATTGCCCTTTTTTTCATCAAATTTTCAAAGTGTTAATACCTTTTGTCCTTTATTTCAAAAACTATAAGAGATAGATGTTCAGTTTAAACAGCAAACATGTTCAGCATGTCAAGATCAATCTAGCCTGCAATTTTAAAGTAAATCTGATTACCCATCTTGAAGTTATTGCCCTTTTTTCATCAAATTTTAAAAATGTTAATACTTTTCATCCTTTATTTCAAAAACTATAAGAGATAGATGTTGAGTGTAAACTGAAAACATGTTCAGCTTGTCAAGATCTACATGCCCTGCAATTTGAAGTAAATCTGATTACCCGTCTAGGAGTTATTGCCCTTTTTTCATCATTTTTTAGCTCACCTGACCCAAAGGGCCATGTGAGGTATTGCCATCACTTGGCGTCCGTCATCCGTCCGTTAACTTTTTCATATTTTAATCTTCTCCTCTGAAACAACTTGGCCAAATGGAACCAAACTTGGCAGTAAACATCTATGTAAGGTCTCTATAAAGTTTCTCCATTTAGTCCATTTGGCCTACAAACATGGCCGCCAAGATTAATTCTTTTAGCTCACCTGACCCAAAGGGTCATGTGAGGTATTGCCATCACTTGGCGTCCGTCGTCCATCCGTTAACTTTTCATATTTTAATCTACTCCTCTGAAACAACTGGACCAAATTGTACCAAACTTGGCAGAAAGCATCTATATAAGGTCCTCTATAAAGTTTCTTCATTTCGTCCCATTCCGCCAACAAATATGGCCGCCAAGGGCAATTCTTGTTTCTGATTGGCTAATGTTAAAAAAATCTTCTCCTCTGAAACTGCTTGGCCAAATGGAGCCAAACTTGGCAGGAAGCATCTATGTAAGATCCTCTATAAAACTTCTTCATTTAATTCCATTCGGCCAACAAACATGGCCGCTGTTACTAAAAATAGAACATAGGGTAAAATTGAGGGTAAAATTGCACGTTTTTGGTAACAACTCAAAAACCGTTAATAATATCAGAAATCTGACATGGGTAAAAATGATCAGCACAGGAAGATCTAACTACCCTGAAATTTTGAAGAAAATCTGATTACCTATCTTGGAGTTATTGCCCTTTTTTCATCAAATTTTCAAAATTTTAATACTTCTCGTTTTTTATTTCAAAAACTATAAGAGATAGACGTTAAGTTTAAACAGCAAACATGTGCAGCATGTCAAGATCTACATGCCCTGCAATTGTGAAGTAAATCTGATTACCCGTCTAGGAGTTATTGCCCTTTTTTATTTTTATTTTTTTTAATTTAAACATTTTTGTCTGATATTTCAAAAACTATTAGAGATAAAGGTTAAGTTTAAATTGCAAACATGTGCAGCATATTAAGATCTACATACACTGTAATTTTGAAGTTAATCTGAGTACCCAATTTGGAGTTATTGCCCTTTTTTTCGTCAAATTTTCAAAATGTTAATACCTTTTGTCCTTTATTTCAAAAACTATAAGAGATAGATGTTAAGTTTAAACAGCAAACATGTTCAGCATGTCAAGATCAATCTAGCCTGCAATTTTAAAGTAAATCTGATTACCCATCTTGAAGTTATTGCCCTTTTTTCATCAAATTTTTTAAAATGTTAATACTTTTCATCCTTTATTTCAAAAACTATAAGAGATAGATGTTGAGTGTAAACTGAAAACATGTTCAGCTTGTCAAGATCTACATGCCCTGCAATTTTGAAGTAAATCTGATTACCCGTCTAGGAGTTATTGCCCTTTTTTCATCATTTTTTAGCTCACCTGACCCAAAGGGCCATGTGAGGTATTGCCATCACTTGGCGTCCGTCATCCGTCCGTTAACTTTTTCATATTTTAATCTTCTCCTCTGAAACAACTTGGCCAAATGGAACCAAACTTGGCAGTAAACATCTATGTAAGGTCTCTATAAAGTTTCTCCATTTAGTCCATTTGGCCTACAAACATGGCCGCCAAGATTAATTCTTTTAGCTCACCTGACCCAAAGGGTCATGTGAGGTATTGCCATCACTTGGCGTCCGTCGTCCATCCGTTAACTTTTCATATTTTAATCTACTCCTCTGAAACAACTGGACCAAATTGTACCAAACTTGGCAGAAAGCATCTATATAAGGTCCTCTATAAAGTTTCTTCATTTCGTCCCATTCCGCCAACAAATATGGCCGCCAAGGGCAATTCTTGTTTCTGATTGGCTAATGTTAAAAAAATCTTCTCCTCTGAAACTGCTTGGCCAAATGGAGCCAAACTTGGCAGGAAGCATCTATGTAAGATCCTCTATAAAACTTCTTCATTTAATTCCATTCGGCCAACAAACATGGCCGCTGTTACTAAAAATAGAACATAGGGTAAAATTGAGGGTAAAATTGCACGTTTTTGGTAACAACTCAAAAACCGTTAATAATATCAGAAATCTGACATGGGTAAAAATGATCAGCACAGGAAGATCTAACTACCCTGAAATTTTGAAGAAAATCTGATTACCTATCTTGGAGTTATTGCCCTTTTTTCATCAAATTTTCAAAATTTTAATACTTCTCGTTTTTTATTTCAAAAACTATAAGAGATAGACGTTAAGTTTAAACAGCAAACATGTGCAGCATGTCAAGATCTACATGCCCTGCAATTGTGAAGTAAATCTGATTACCCGTCTAGGAGTTATTGCCCTTTTTTATTTTTATTTTTTTTAATTTAAACATTTTTGTCTGATATTTCAAAAACTATTAGAGATAAAGGTTAAGTTTAAATTGCAAACATGTGCAGCATATTAAGATCTACATACACTGTAATTTTGAAGTTAATCTGAGTACCCAATTTGGAGTTATTGCCCTTTTTTTCGTCAAATTTTCAAAATGTTAATACCTTTTGTCCTTTATTTCAAAAACTATAAGAGATAGATGTTAACTTTAAACAGCAAACATGTTCAGCATGTCAAGATCAATCTAGCCTGCAATTTTAAAGTAAATCTGATTACCCATCTTGAAGTTATTGCCCTTTTTTCATCAAATTTTTAAAATGTTAATACTTTTCATCCTTTATTTCAAAAACTATAAAAGATAGATGTTGAGTGATGCCCTGCAATTTTGAAGTAAATCTGATTACCCATCTAGGAGTTATTGCCCTTTTTTCATAATTTTTTAGCTCACCTGACCCAAAGGGCCATGTGAGGTATTGCCATCACTTGGCGTCCGTCATCCGTCCGTTAACTTTTTCATATTTTAATCTTCTCCTCTGAAACAACTTGGCCAAATGGAACCAAACTTGGCAGTAAACATCTATGTAAGGTCCTCTATAAGGTTTCTCCATTTAGTCCATTTGGCCTACAAACATGGCCACCAAGATTAATTCTTTTTAGCTCACCTGACCCAAAGGGTCATGTGAGGTATTGCCATCACTTGGCGTCCGTCGTCCGTCCGTTAACTTTTCATATTTTAATCTACTCCTCTGAAACAACTGGACCAAATTGAACCAAACTTGGCAGAAGCATCTATATAAGGTCCTCTATAAAGTTTCTTCATTTCGTCCCATTCCGCCAACAAATATGGCCGCCAAGGGCAATTCTTGTTTCTGATTGGCTAATGTTAAATAAATCTTCTCCTCTGAAACTGCTTGGCCAAATGGAGCCAAACTTGGCAGGAAGCATCTATGTAAGATCCTCTATAAAACTTCTTCATTTAATTCCATTTGGCCAACAAACATGGCCACTGTTACTAAAAATAGAACATAGTGCAAAATTGCACGTTTTTGGTAACAACTCAAAAACCGTTAATAATATCAGAAATCTGACATGGGTAAAAATGATCAGCACAAGAAGATCTAACTACCCTGAAATTTTGAAGAAAATCTGATTACCTATCTTGGAGTTATTGCCCTTTTTTCGTCAAATTTTCAAAATTTTAATACTTTTCGTTTTTTATTTCAAAAACTATAAGAGATAAACGTTAAGTTTAAACAGCAAACATGTGCAGCATGTCAAGATCTACATGCCCTGCAATTGTGAAGTAAATCTGATTACCCGTCTAGGGGTTATTGCCATTTTTTATTTTTTTAGCTTAAACATTTTTGTCTGATATTTCAAAAACTATTAGAGATAAAGGTTAAGTTTAAATTGCAAACATGTGCAGCATATTAAGATCTACCTACCCTGTAATTTTGAAGTTAATTTGAGTACCCAATTTGGAGTTATTGCCCTTTTTTTCATCAAATTTTCAAAGTGTTAATACCTTTTGTCCTTTATTTCAAAAACTATAAGAGATAGATGTTAAGTTTAAACAGCAAACATGTTCAGCATGTCAAGATCAATCTAGCCTGCAATTTTAAAGTAAATCTGATTACCCATCTTGAAGTTATTGCCCTTTTTTCATCAAATTTTAAAAATGTTAATACTTTTCATCCTTTATTTCAAAAACTATAAGAGATAGATGTTGAGTGTAAACTGAAAACATGTTCAGCTTGTCAAGATCTACATGCCCTGCAATTTTGAAGTAAATCTGATTACCCGTCTAGGAGTTATTGCCCTTTTTTCATCATTTTTTAGCTCACCTGACCCAAAGGGCCATGTGAGGTATTGCCATCACTTGGCGTCCGTCATCCGTCCGTTAACTTTTTCATATTTTAATCTTCTCCTCTGAAACAACTTGGCCAAATGGAACCAAACTTGGCAGTAAACATCTATGTAAGGTCCTCTATAAAGTTTCTCCATTTAGTCCATTTGGCCTACAAACATGGCCGCCAAGATTAATTCTTTTAGCTCACCTGACCCAAAGGGTCATGTGAGGTATTGCCATCACTTGGCGTCCGTCGTCCGTCCGTTAACTTTTCATATTTTAATCTACTCCTCTGAAACAACTGGACCAAATTGAACCAAACTTGGCAGAAGCATCTATATAAGGTCCTCTATAAAGTTTCTTCATTTCGTCCCATTCCGCCAACAAATATGGCCGCCAAGGGCAATTCTTGTTTCTGATTGGCTAATGTTAAATAAATCTTCTCCTCTGAAACTGCTTGGCCGAATGGAGCCAAACTTGGCAGGAAGCATCTATGTAAGATCCTCTATAAAACTTCTTCATTTAATTCCATTTGGCCAACAAACATGGCCACTGTTACTAAAAATAGAACATAGTGCAAAATTGCACGTTTTTGGTAACAACTCAAAAACCGTTAATAATATCAGAAATCTGACATGGGTAAAAATGATCAGCACAAGAAGATCTAACTACCCTGAAATTTTGAAGAAAATCTGATTACCTATCTTGGAGTTATTGCCCTTTTTTCGTCAAATTTTCAAAATTTTAATACTTTTCGTTTTTTATTTCAAAAACTATAAGAGATAAACGTTAAGTTTAAACAGCAAACATGTGCAGCATGTCAAGATCTACATGCCCTGCAATTGTGAAGTAAATCTGATTACCCGTCTAGGAGTTATTGCCCTTTTTTATTTTTTATTTTTTTAGCTTAAACATTTTTGTCTGATATTTCAAAAACTATTAGAGATAAAGGTTAAGTTTAAATTGCAAACATGTGCAGCATATTAAGATCTACCTACCCTGTAATTTTGAAGTTAATTTGAGTACCCAATTTGGAGTTATTGCCCTTTTTTTCATCAAATTTTCAAAGTGTTAATACCTTTTGTCCTTTATTTCAAAAACTATAAGAGATAGATGTTAAGTTTAAACAGCAAACATGTTCAGCATGTCAAGATCAATCTAGCCTGCAATTTTAAAGTAAATCTGATTACCCATCTTGAAGTTATTGCCCTTTTTTCATCAAATTTTAAAAATGTTAATACTTTTCATCCTTTATTTCAAAAACTATAAGAGATAGATGTTGAGTGTAAACTGAAAACATGTTCAGCTTGTCAAGATCTACATGCCCTGCAATTTTGAAGTAAATCTGATTACCCGTCTAGGAGTTATTGCCCTTTTTTCATCATTTTTTAGCTCACCTGACCCAAAGGGCCATGTGAGGTATTGCCATCACTTGGCGTCCGTCATCCGTCCGTTAACTTTTTCATATTTTAATCTTCTCCTCTGAAACAACTTGGCCAAATGGAACCAAACTTGGCAGTAAACATCTATGTAAGGTCCTCTATAAAGTTTCTCCATTTAGTCCATTTGGCCTACAAACATGGCCGCCAAGATTAATTCTTTTAGCTCACCTGACCCAAAGGGTCATGTGAGGTATTGCCATCACTTGGCGTCCGTCGTCCGTCCGTTAACTTTTCATATTTTAATCTACTCCTCTGAAACAACTGGACCAAATTGAACCAAACTTGGCAGAAGCATCTATATAAGGTCCTCTATAAAGTTTCTTCATTTCGTCCCATTCCGCCAACAAATATGGCCGCCAAGGGCAATTCTTGTTTCTGATTGGCTAATGTTAAATAAATCTTCTCCTCTGAAACTGCTTGGCCAAATGGAGCCAAACTTGGCAGGAAGCATCTATGTAAGATCCTCTATAAAACTTCTTCATTTAATTCCATTTGGCCAACAAACATGGCCACTGTTACTAAAAATAGAACATAGTGCAAAATTGCACGTTTTTGGTAACAACTCAAAAACCGTTAATAATATCAGAAATCTGACATGGGTAAAAATGATCAGCACAAGAAGATCTAACTACCCTGAAATTTTGAAGAAAATCTGATTACCTATCTTGGAGTTATTGCCCTTTTTTCGTCAAATTTTCAAAATTTTAATACTTTTCGTTTTTTATTTCAAAAACTATAAGAGATAAACGTTAAGTTTAAACAGCAAACATGTGCAGCATGTCAAGATCTACATGCCCTGCAATTGTGAAGTAAATCTGATTACCCGTCTAGGAGTTATTGCCCTTTTTTATTTTTTATTTTTTTAGCTTAAACATTTTTGTCTGATATTTCAAAAACTATTAGAGATAAAGGTTAAGTTTAAATTGCAAACATGTGCAGCATATTAAGATCTACCTACCCTGTAATTTTGAAGTTAATTTGAGTACCCAATTTGGAGTTATTGCCCTTTTTTTCATCAAATTTTCAAAGTGTTAATACCTTTTGTCCTTTATTTCAAAAACTATAAGAGATAGATGTTCAGTTTAAACAGCAAACATGTTCAGCATGTCAAGATCAATCTAGCCTGCAATTTTAAAGTAAATCTGATTACCCATCTTGAAGTTATTGCCCTTTTTTCATCAAATTTTAAAAATGTTAATACTTTTCATCCTTTATTTCAAAAACTATAAGAGATAGATGTTGAGTGTAAACTGAAAACATGTTCAGCTTGTCAAGATCTACATGCCCTGCAATTTGAAGTAAATCTGATTACCCGTCTAGGAGTTATTGCCCTTTTTTCATCATTTTTTAGCTCACCTGACCCAAAGGGCCATGTGAGGTATTGCCATCACTTGGCGTCCGTCATCCGTCCGTTAACTTTTTCATATTTTAATCTTCTCCTCTGAAACAACTTGGCCAAATGGAACCAAACTTGGCAGTAAACATCTATGTAAGGTCTCTATAAAGTTTCTCCATTTAGTCCATTTGGCCTACAAACATGGCCGCCAAGATTAATTCTTTTAGCTCACCTGACCCAAAGGGTCATGTGAGGTATTGCCATCACTTGGCGTCCGTCGTCCATCCGTTAACTTTTCATATTTTAATCTACTCCTCTGAAACAACTGGACCAAATTGTACCAAACTTGGCAGAAAGCATCTATATAAGGTCCTCTATAAAGTTTCTTCATTTCGTCCCATTCCGCCAACAAATATGGCCGCCAAGGGCAATTCTTGTTTCTGATTGGCTAATGTTAAAAAAATCTTCTCCTCTGAAACTGCTTGGCCAAATGGAGCCAAACTTGGCAGGAAGCATCTATGTAAGATCCTCTATAAAACTTCTTCATTTAATTCCATTCGGCCAACAAACATGGCCGCTGTTACTAAAAATAGAACATAGGGTAAAATTGAGGGTAAAATTGCACGTTTTTGGTAACAACTCAAAAACCGTTAATAATATCAGAAATCTGACATGGGTAAAAATGATCAGCACAGGAAGATCTAACTACCCTGAAATTTTGAAGAAAATCTGATTACCTATCTTGGAGTTATTGCCCTTTTTTCATCAAATTTTCAAAATTTTAATACTTCTCGTTTTTTATTTCAAAAACTATAAGAGATAGACGTTAAGTTTAAACAGCAAACATGTGCAGCATGTCAAGATCTACATGCCCTGCAATTGTGAAGTAAATCTGATTACCCGTCTAGGAGTTATTGCCCTTTTTTATTTTTATTTTTTTTAATTTAAACATTTTTGTCTGATATTTCAAAAACTATTAGAGATAAAGGTTAAGTTTAAATTGCAAACATGTGCAGCATATTAAGATCTACATACACTGTAATTTTGAAGTTAATCTGAGTACCCAATTTGGAGTTATTGCCCTTTTTTTCGTCAAATTTTCAAAATGTTAATACCTTTTGTCCTTTATTTCAAAAACTATAAGAGATAGATGTTAAGTTTAAACAGCAAACATGTTCAGCATGTCAAGATCAATCTAGCCTGCAATTTTAAAGTAAATCTGATTACCCATCTTGAAGTTATTGCCCTTTTTTCATCAAATTTTTTAAAATGTTAATACTTTTCATCCTTTATTTCAAAAACTATAAGAGATAGATGTTGAGTGTAAACTGAAAACATGTTCAGCTTGTCAAGATCTACATGCCCTGCAATTTTGAAGTAAATCTGATTACCCGTCTAGGAGTTATTGCCCTTTTTTCATCATTTTTTAGCTCACCTGACCCAAAGGGCCATGTGAGGTATTGCCATCACTTGGCGTCCGTCATCCGTCCGTTAACTTTTTCATATTTTAATCTTCTCCTCTGAAACAACTTGGCCAAATGGAACTTTTTCATATTTTAATCTTCTCCTCTGAAACAACTTGGCCAAATGGAACCAAACTTGGCAGTAAACATCTATGTAAGGTCTCTATAAAGTTTCTCCATTTAGTCCATTTGGCCTACAAACATGGCCGCCAAGATTAATTCTTTTAGCTCACCTGACCCAAAGGGTCATGTGAGGTATTGCCATCACTTGGCGTCCGTCGTCCATCCGTTAACTTTTCATATTTTAATCTACTCCTCTGAAACAACTGGACCAAATTGTACCAAACTTGGCAGAAAGCATCTATATAAGGTCCTCTATAAAGTTTCTTCATTTCGTCCCATTCCGCCAACAAATATGGCCGCCAAGGGCAATTCTTGTTTCTGATTGGCTAATGTTAAAAAAATCTTCTCCTCTGAAACTGCTTGGCCAAATGGAGCCAAACTTGGCAGGAAGCATCTATGTAAGATCCTCTATAAAACTTCTTCATTTAATTCCATTCGGCCAACAAACATGGCCGCTGTTACTAAAAATAGAACATAGGGTAAAATTGAGGGTAAAATTGCACGTTTTTGGTAACAACTCAAAAACCGTTAATAATATCAGAAATCTGACATGGGTAAAAATGATCAGCACAGGAAGATCTAACTACCCTGAAATTTTGAAGAAAATCTGATTACCTATCTTGGAGTTATTGCCCTTTTTTCATCAAATTTTCAAAATTTTAATACTTCTCGTTTTTTATTTCAAAAACTATAAGAGATAGACGTTAAGTTTAAACAGCAAACATGTGCAGCATGTCAAGATCTACATGCCCTGCAATTGTGAAGTAAATCTGATTACCCGTCTAGGAGTTATTGCCCTTTTTTATTTTTATTTTTTTTAATTTAAACATTTTTGTCTGATATTTCAAAAACTATTAGAGATAAAGGTTAAGTTTAAATTGCAAACATGTGCAGCATATTAAGATCTACATACACTGTAATTTTGAAGTTAATCTGAGTACCCAATTTGGAGTTATTGCCCTTTTTTTCGTCAAATTTTCAAAATGTTAATACCTTTTGTCCTTTATTTCAAAAACTATAAGAGATAGATGTTAACTTTAAACAGCAAACATGTTCAGCATGTCAAGATCAATCTAGCCTGCAATTTTAAAGTAAATCTGATTACCCATCTTGAAGTTATTGCCCTTTTTTCATCAAATTTTTAAAATGTTAATACTTTTCATCCTTTATTTCAAAAACTATAAAAGATAGATGTTGAGTGATGCCCTGCAATTTTGAAGTAAATCTGATTACCCATCTAGGAGTTATTGCCCTTTTTTCATAATTTTTTAGCTCACCTGACCCAAAGGGCCATGTGAGGTATTGCCATCACTTGGCGTCCGTCATCCGTCCGTTAACTTTTTCATATTTTAATCTTCTCCTCTGAAACAACTTGGCCAAATGGAACCAAACTTGGCAGTAAACATCTATGTAAGGTCCTCTATAAGGTTTCTCCATTTAGTCCATTTGGCCTACAAACATGGCCACCAAGATTAATTCTTTTTAGCTCACCTGACCCAAAGGGTCATGTGAGGTATTGCCATCACTTGGCGTCCGTCGTCCGTCCGTTAACTTTTCATATTTTAATCTACTCCTCTGAAACAACTGGACCAAATTGAACCAAACTTGGCAGAAGCATCTATATAAGGTCCTCTATAAAGTTTCTTCATTTCGTCCCATTCCGCCAACAAATATGGCCGCCAAGGGCAATTCTTGTTTCTGATTGGCTAATGTTAAATAAATCTTCTCCTCTGAAACTGCTTGGCCAAATGGAGCCAAACTTGGCAGGAAGCATCTATGTAAGATCCTCTATAAAACTTCTTCATTTAATTCCATTTGGCCAACAAACATGGCCACTGTTACTAAAAATAGAACATAGTGCAAAATTGCACGTTTTTGGTAACAACTCAAAAACCGTTAATAATATCAGAAATCTGACATGGGTAAAAATGATCAGCACAAGAAGATCTAACTACCCTGAAATTTTGAAGAAAATCTGATTACCTATCTTGGAGTTATTGCCCTTTTTTCGTCAAATTTTCAAAATTTTAATACTTTTCGTTTTTTATTTCAAAAACTATAAGAGATAAACGTTAAGTTTAAACAGCAAACATGTGCAGCATGTCAAGATCTACATGCCCTGCAATTGTGAAGTAAATCTGATTACCCGTCTAGGGGTTATTGCCATTTTTTATTTTTTTAGCTTAAACATTTTTGTCTGATATTTCAAAAACTATTAGAGATAAAGGTTAAGTTTAAATTGCAAACATGTGCAGCATATTAAGATCTACCTACCCTGTAATTTTGAAGTTAATTTGAGTACCCAATTTGGAGTTATTGCCCTTTTTTTCATCAAATTTTCAAAGTGTTAATACCTTTTGTCCTTTATTTCAAAAACTATAAGAGATAGATGTTAAGTTTAAACAGCAAACATGTTCAGCATGTCAAGATCAATCTAGCCTGCAATTTTAAAGTAAATCTGATTACCCATCTTGAAGTTATTGCCCTTTTTTCATCAAATTTTAAAAATGTTAATACTTTTCATCCTTTATTTCAAAAACTATAAGAGATAGATGTTGAGTGTAAACTGAAAACATGTTCAGCTTGTCAAGATCTACATGCCCTGCAATTTTGAAGTAAATCTGATTACCCGTCTAGGAGTTATTGCCCTTTTTTCATCATTTTTTAGCTCACCTGACCCAAAGGGCCATGTGAGGTATTGCCATCACTTGGCGTCCGTCATCCGTCCGTTAACTTTTTCATATTTTAATCTTCTCCTCTGAAACAACTTGGCCAAATGGAACCAAACTTGGCAGTAAACATCTATGTAAGGTCCTCTATAAAGTTTCTCCATTTAGTCCATTTGGCCTACAAACATGGCCGCCAAGATTAATTCTTTTAGCTCACCTGACCCAAAGGGTCATGTGAGGTATTGCCATCACTTGGCGTCCGTCGTCCGTCCGTTAACTTTTCATATTTTAATCTACTCCTCTGAAACAACTGGACCAAATTGAACCAAACTTGGCAGAAGCATCTATATAAGGTCCTCTATAAAGTTTCTTCATTTCGTCCCATTCCGCCAACAAATATGGCCGCCAAGGGCAATTCTTGTTTCTGATTGGCTAATGTTAAATAAATCTTCTCCTCTGAAACTGCTTGGCCGAATGGAGCCAAACTTGGCAGGAAGCATCTATGTAAGATCCTCTATAAAACTTCTTCATTTAATTCCATTTGGCCAACAAACATGGCCACTGTTACTAAAAATAGAACATAGTGCAAAATTGCACGTTTTTGGTAACAACTCAAAAACCGTTAATAATATCAGAAATCTGACATGGGTAAAAATGATCAGCACAAGAAGATCTAACTACCCTGAAATTTTGAAGAAAATCTGATTACCTATCTTGGAGTTATTGCCCTTTTTTCGTCAAATTTTCAAAATTTTAATACTTTTCGTTTTTTATTTCAAAAACTATAAGAGATAAACGTTAAGTTTAAACAGCAAACATGTGCAGCATGTCAAGATCTACATGCCCTGCAATTGTGAAGTAAATCTGATTACCCGTCTAGGAGTTATTGCCCTTTTTTATTTTTTATTTTTTTAGCTTAAACATTTTTGTCTGATATTTCAAAAACTATTAGAGATAAAGGTTAAGTTTAAATTGCAAACATGTGCAGCATATTAAGATCTACCTACCCTGTAATTTTGAAGTTAATTTGAGTACCCAATTTGGAGTTATTGCCCTTTTTTTCATCAAATTTTCAAAGTGTTAATACCTTTTGTCCTTTATTTCAAAAACTATAAGAGATAGATGTTAAGTTTAAACAGCAAACATGTTCAGCATGTCAAGATCAATCTAGCCTGCAATTTTAAAGTAAATCTGATTACCCATCTTGAAGTTATTGCCCTTTTTTCATCAAATTTTAAAAATGTTAATACTTTTCATCCTTTATTTCAAAAACTATAAGAGATAGATGTTGAGTGTAAACTGAAAACATGTTCAGCTTGTCAAGATCTACATGCCCTGCAATTTTGAAGTAAATCTGATTACCCGTCTAGGAGTTATTGCCCTTTTTTCATCATTTTTTAGCTCACCTGACCCAAAGGGCCATGTGAGGTATTGCCATCACTTGGCGTCCGTCATCCGTCCGTTAACTTTTTCATATTTTAATCTTCTCCTCTGAAACAACTTGGCCAAATGGAACCAAACTTGGCAGTAAACATCTATGTAAGGTCCTCTATAAAGTTTCTCCATTTAGTCCATTTGGCCTACAAACATGGCCGCCAAGATTAATTCTTTTAGCTCACCTGACCCAAAGGGTCATGTGAGGTATTGCCATCACTTGGCGTCCGTCGTCCGTCCGTTAACTTTTCATATTTTAATCTACTCCTCTGAAACAACTGGACCAAATTGAACCAAACTTGGCAGAAGCATCTATATAAGGTCCTCTATAAAGTTTCTTCATTTCGTCCCATTCCGCCAACAAATATGGCCGCCAAGGGCAATTCTTGTTTCTGATTGGCTAATGTTAAATAAATCTTCTCCTCTGAAACTGCTTGGCCGAATGGAGCCAAACTTGGCAGGAAGCATCTATGTAAGATCCTCTATAAAACTTCTTCATTTAATTCCATTTGGCCAACAAACATGGCCACTGTTACTAAAAATAGAACATAGTGCAAAATTGCACGTTTTTGGTAACAACTCAAAAACCGTTAATAATATCAGAAATCTGACATGGGTAAAAATGATCAGCACAAGAAGATCTAACTACCCTGAAATTTTGAAGAAAATCTGATTACCTATCTTGGAGTTATTGCCCTTTTTTCGTCAAATTTTCAAAATTTTAATACTTTTCGTTTTTTATTTCAAAAACTATAAGAGATAAACGTTAAGTTTAAACAGCAAACATGTGCAGCATGTCAAGATCTACATGCCCTGCAATTGTGAAGTAAATCTGATTACCCGTCTAGGAGTTATTGCCCTTTTTTATTTTTTATTTTTTTAGCTTAAACATTTTTGTCTGATATTTCAAAAACTATTAGAGATAAAGGTTAAGTTTAAATTGCAAACATGTGCAGCATATTAAGATCTACCTACCCTGTAATTTTGAAGTTAATTTGAGTACCCAATTTGGAGTTATTGCCCTTTTTTTCATCAAATTTTCAAAGTGTTAATACCTTTTGTCCTTTATTTCAAAAACTATAAGAGATAGATGTTAAGTTTAAACAGCAAACATGTTCAGCATGTCAAGATCAATCTAGCCTGCAATTTTAAAGTAAATCTGATTACCCATCTTGAAGTTATTGCCCTTTTTTCATCAAATTTTAAAAATGTTAATACTTTTCATCCTTTATTTCAAAAACTATAAGAGATAGATGTTGAGTGTAAACTGAAAACATGTTCAGCTTGTCAAGATCTACATGCCCTGCAATTTTGAAGTAAATCTGATTACCCGTCTAGGAGTTATTGCCCTTTTTTCATCATTTTTTAGCTCACCTGACCCAAAGGGCCATGTGAGGTATTGCCATCACTTGGCGTCCGTCATCCGTCCGTTAACTTTTTCATATTTTAATCTTCTCCTCTGAAACAACTTGGCCAAATGGAACCAAACTTGGCAGTAAACATCTATGTAAGGTCCTCTATAAAGTTTCTCCATTTAGTCCATTTGGCCTACAAACATGGCCGCCAAGATTAATTCTTTTAGCTCACCTGACCCAAAGGGTCATGTGAGGTATTGCCATCACTTGGCGTCCGTCGTCCGTCCGTTAACTTTTCATATTTTAATCTACTCCTCTGAAACAACTGGACCAAATTGAACCAAACTTGGCAGAAGCATCTATATAAGGTCCTCTATAAAGTTTCTTCATTTCGTCCCATTCCGCCAACAAATATGGCCGCCAAGGGCAATTCTTGTTTCTGATTGGCTAATGTTAAATAAATCTTCTCCTCTGAAACTGCTTGGCCAAATGGAGCCAAACTTGGCAGGAAGCATCTATGTAAGATCCTCTATAAAACTTCTTCATTTAATTCCATTTGGCCAACAAACATGGCCACTGTTACTAAAAATAGAACATAGTGCAAAATTGCACGTTTTTGGTAACAACTCAAAAACCGTTAATAATATCAGAAATCTGACATGGGTAAAAATGATCAGCACAAGAAGATCTAACTACCCTGAAATTTTGAAGAAAATCTGATTACCTATCTTGGAGTTATTGCCCTTTTTTCGTCAAATTTTCAAAATTTTAATACTTTTCGTTTTTTATTTCAAAAACTATAAGAGATAAACGTTAAGTTTAAACAGCAAACATGTGCAGCATGTCAAGATCTACATGCCCTGCAATTGTGAAGTAAATCTGATTACCCGTCTAGGAGTTATTGCCCTTTTTTATTTTTTATTTTTTTAGCTTAAACATTTTTGTCTGATATTTCAAAAACTATTAGAGATAAAGGTTAAGTTTAAATTGCAAACATGTGCAGCATATTAAGATCTACCTACCCTGTAATTTTGAAGTTAATTTGAGTACCCAATTTGGAGTTATTGCCCTTTTTTTCATCAAATTTTCAAAGTGTTAATACCTTTTGTCCTTTATTTCAAAAACTATAAGAGATAGATGTTCAGTTTAAACAGCAAACATGTTCAGCATGTCAAGATCAATCTAGCCTGCAATTTTAAAGTAAATCTGATTACCCATCTTGAAGTTATTGCCCTTTTTTCATCAAATTTTAAAAATGTTAATACTTTTCATCCTTTATTTCAAAAACTATAAGAGATAGATGTTGAGTGTAAACTGAAAACATGTTCAGCTTGTCAAGATCTACATGCCCTGCAATTTGAAGTAAATCTGATTACCCGTCTAGGAGTTATTGCCCTTTTTTCATCATTTTTTAGCTCACCTGACCCAAAGGGCCATGTGAGGTATTGCCATCACTTGGCGTCCGTCATCCGTCCGTTAACTTTTTCATATTTTAATCTTCTCCTCTGAAACAACTTGGCCAAATGGAACCAAACTTGGCAGTAAACATCTATGTAAGGTCTCTATAAAGTTTCTCCATTTAGTCCATTTGGCCTACAAACATGGCCGCCAAGATTAATTCTTTTAGCTCACCTGACCCAAAGGGTCATGTGAGGTATTGCCATCACTTGGCGTCCGTCGTCCATCCGTTAACTTTTCATATTTTAATCTACTCCTCTGAAACAACTGGACCAAATTGTACCAAACTTGGCAGAAAGCATCTATATAAGGTCCTCTATAAAGTTTCTTCATTTCGTCCCATTCCGCCAACAAATATGGCCGCCAAGGGCAATTCTTGTTTCTGATTGGCTAATGTTAAAAAAATCTTCTCCTCTGAAACTGCTTGGCCAAATGGAGCCAAACTTGGCAGGAAGCATCTATGTAAGATCCTCTATAAAACTTCTTCATTTAATTCCATTCGGCCAACAAACATGGCCGCTGTTACTAAAAATAGAACATAGGGTAAAATTGAGGGTAAAATTGCACGTTTTTGGTAACAACTCAAAAACCGTTAATAATATCAGAAATCTGACATGGGTAAAAATGATCAGCACAGGAAGATCTAACTACCCTGAAATTTTGAAGAAAATCTGATTACCTATCTTGGAGTTATTGCCCTTTTTTCATCAAATTTTCAAAATTTTAATACTTCTCGTTTTTTATTTCAAAAACTATAAGAGATAGACGTTAAGTTTAAACAGCAAACATGTGCAGCATGTCAAGATCTACATGCCCTGCAATTGTGAAGTAAATCTGATTACCCGTCTAGGAGTTATTGCCCTTTTTTATTTTTATTTTTTTTAATTTAAACATTTTTCTCTGATATTTCAAAAACTATTAGAGATAAAGGTTAAGTTTAAATTGCAAACATGTGCAGCATATTAAGATCTACATACACTGTAATTTTGAAGTTAATCTGAGTACCCAATTTGGAGTTATTGCCCTTTTTTTCGTCAAATTTTCAAAATGTTAATACCTTTTGTCCTTTATTTCAAAAACTATAAGAGATAGATGTTAACTTTAAACAGCAAACATGTTCAGCATGTCAAGATCAATCTAGCCTGCAATTTTAAAGTAAATCTGATTACCCATCTTGAAGTTATTGCCCTTTTTTCATCAAATTTTTAAAATGTTAATACTTTTCATCCTTTATTTCAAAAACTATAAAAGATAGATGTTGAGTGATGCCCTGCAATTTTGAAGTAAATCTGATTACCCATCTAGGAGTTATTGCTCTTTTTTCATAATTTTTTAGCTCACCTGACCCAAAGGGCCATGTGAGGTATTGCCATCACTTGGCGTCCGTCATCCGTCCGTTAACTTTTTCATATTTTAATCTTCTCCTCTGAAACAACTTGGCCAAATGGAACCAAACTTGGCAGTAAACATCTATGTAAGGTCCTCTATAAAGTTTCTCCATTTAGTCCATTTGGCCTACAAACATGGCCGCCAAGATTAATTCTTTTAGCTCACCTGACCCAAAGGGTCATGTGAGGTATTGCCATCACTTGGCGTCCGTCGTCCATCCGTTAACTTTTCATATTTTAATCTACTCCTCTGAAACAACTGGACCAAATTGTACCAAACTTGGCAGAAAGCATCTATATAAGGTCCTCTATAAAGTTTCTTCATTTCGTCCCATTCCGCCAACAAATATGGCCACCAAGGGCAATTCTTGTTTCTGATTGGCTAATGTTAAAAAAATCTTCTCCTCTGAAACTGCTTGGCCAAATGGAGCCAAACTTGGCAGGAAGCATCTATGTAAGATCTTCTATAAAACTTCTTCATTTAATTCCATTCGGCCAACAAACATGGCCGCTGTTACTAAAAATAGAACATAGGGTAAAATTGAGGGTAAAATTGCACGTTTTTGGTAACAACTCAAAAACGTTAATAATATCAGAAATCTGACATGGGTAAAAATGATCAGCACAGGAAGATCTAACTACCCTGAAATTTTGAAGAAAATCTGATTACCTATCTTGGAGTTATTGCCCTTTTTTCATCAAATTTTCAAAATTTTAATACTTCTCGTTTTTTATTTCAAAAACTATAAGAGATAGACGTTAAGTTTAAACAGCAAACATGTGCAGCATGTCAAGATCTACATGCCCTGCAATTGTGAAGTAAATCTGATTACCCGTCTAGGAGTTATTGCCCTTTTTTATTTTTATTTTTTTTAATTTAAACATTTTTGTCTGATATTTCAAAAACTATTAGAGATAAAGGTTAAGTTTAAATTGCAAACATGTGCAGCATATTAAGATCTACATACACTGTAATTTTGAAGTTAATCTGAGTACCCAATTTGGAGTTATTGCCCTTTTTTTCGTCAAATTTTCAAAATGTTAATACCTTTTGTCCTTTATTTCAAAAACTATAAGAGATAGATGTTAACTTTAAACAGCAAACATGTTCAGCATGTCAAGATCAATCTAGCCTGCAATTTTAAAGTAAATCTGATTACCCATCTTGAAGTTATTGCCCTTTTTTCATCAAATTTTAAAAATGTTAATACTTTTCATCCTTTATTTCAAAAACTATAAGAGATAGATGTTGAGTGTAAACTGAAAACATGTTCAGCTTGTCAAGATCTACATGCCCTGCAATTTTGAAGTAAATCTGATTACCCGTCTAGGAGTTATTGCCCTTTTTTCATCATTTTTTAGCTCACCTGACCCAAAGGGCCATGTGAGGTATTGCCATCACTTGGCGTCCGTCATCCGTCCGTTAACTTTTTCATATTTTAATCTTCTCCTCTGAAACAACTTGGCCAAATGGAACCAAACTTGGCAGTAAACATCTATGTAAGGTCCTCTATAAAGTTTCTCCATTTAGTCCATTTGGCCTACAAACATGGCCGCCAAGATTAATTCTTTTAGCTCACCTGACCCAAAGGGTCATGTGAGGTATTGCCATCACTTGGCGTCCGTCGTCCATCCGTTAACTTTTCATATTTTAATCTACTCCTCTGAAACAACTGGACCAAATTGTACCAAACTTGGCAGAAAGCATCTATATAAGGTCCTCTATAAAGTTTCTTCATTTCGTCCCATTCCGCCAACAAATATGGCCACCAAGGGCAATTCTTGTTTCTGATTGGCTAATGTTAACAAAATCTTCTCCTCTGAAACTGCTTGGCCAAATGGAGCCAAACTTGGCAGGAAGCATCTATGTAAGATCCTCTATAAAACTTCTTCATTTAATTCCATTCGGCCAACAAACATGGCCGCTGTTACTAAAAATAGAACATAGGGTAAAATTGAGGGTAAAATTGCACGTTTTTGGTAACAACTCAAAAACCGTTAATAATATCAGAAATCTGACATGGATAAAAATGATCAGCACAGGAAGATCTAACTACCCTGAAATTTTGAAGAAAATCTGATTACCTATCTTGGAGTTATTGCCCTTTTTTCATCAAATTTTCAAAATTTTAATACTTTTCGTTTTTTATTTCAAAAACTATAAGAGATAGACGTTAAGTTTAAACAGCAAACATGTGCAGCATGTCAAGATCTACATGCCCTGCAATTGTGAAGTAAATCTGATTACCCGTCTAGGAGTTATTGCCCTTTTTTATTTTTATTTTTTTTAATTTAAACATTTTTGTCTGATATTTCAAAAACTATTAGAGATAAAGGTTAAGTTTAAATTGCAAACATGTGCAGCATATTAAGATCTACATACACTGTAATTTTGAAGTTAATCTGAGTACCCAATTTGGAGTTATTGCCCTTTTTTTCGTCAAATTTTCAAAGTGTTAATACCTTTTGTCCTTTATTTCAAAAACTATAAGAGATAGATGTTAAGTTTAAACAGCAAACATGTTCAGCATGTCAAGATCAATCTAGCCTGCAATTTTAAAGTAAATCTGATTACCCATCTTGAAGTTATTGCCCTTTTTTCATCAAATTTTTTAAAATGTTAATACTTTTCATCCTTTATTTCAAAAACTATAAGAGATAGATGTTGAGTGTAAACTGAAAACATGTTCAGCTTGTCAAGATCTACATGCCCTGCAATTTTGAAGTAAATCTGATTACCCGTCTAGGAGTTATTGCCCTTTTTTCATCATTTTTTAGCTCACCTGACCCAAAGGGCCATGTGAGGTATTGCCATCACTTGGCGTCCGTCATCCGTCCGTTAACTTTTTCATATTTTAATCTTCTCCTCTGAAACAACTTGGCCAAATGGAACCAAACTTGGCAGTAAACATCTATGTAAGGTCTCTATAAAGTTTCTCCATTTAGTCCATTTGGCCTACAAACATGGCCGCCAAGATTAATTCTTTTAGCTCACCTGACCCAAAGGGTCATGTGAGGTATTGCCATCACTTGGCGTCCGTCGTCCATCCGTTAACTTTTCATATTTTAATCTACTCCTCTGAAACAACTGGACCAAATTGTACCAAACTTGGCAGAAAGCATCTATATAAGGTCCTCTATAAAGTTTCTTCATTTCGTCCCATTCCGCCAACAAATATGGCCGCCAAGGGCAATTCTTGTTTCTGATTGGCTAATGTTAAAAAAATCTTCTCCTCTGAAACTGCTTGGCCAAATGGAGCCAAACTTGGCAGGAAGCATCTATGTAAGATCCTCTATAAAACTTCTTCATTTAATTCCATTCGGCCAACAAACATGGCCGCTGTTACTAAAAATAGAACATAGGGTAAAATTGAGGGTAAAATTGCACGTTTTTGGTAACAACTCAAAAACCGTTAATAATATCAGAAATCTGACATGGGTAAAAATGATCAGCACAGGAAGATCTAACTACCCTGAAATTTTGAAGAAAATCTGATTACCTATCTTGGAGTTATTGCCCTTTTTTCATCAAATTTTCAAAATTTTAATACTTCTCGTTTTTTATTTCAAAAACTATAAGAGATAGACGTTAAGTTTAAACAGCAAACATGTGCAGCATGTCAAGATCTACATGCCCTGCAATTGTGAAGTAAATCTGATTACCCGTCTAGGAGTTATTGCCCTTTTTTATTTTTATTTTTTTTAATTTAAACATTTTTGTCTGATATTTCAAAAACTATTAGAGATAAAGGTTAAGTTTAAATTGCAAACATGTGCAGCATATTAAGATCTACATACACTGTAATTTTGAAGTTAATCTGAGTACCCAATTTGGAGTTATTGCCCTTTTTTTCGTCAAATTTTCAAAATGTTAATACCTTTTGTCCTTTATTTCAAAAACTATAAGAGATAGATGTTAAGTTTAAACAGCAAACATGTTCAGCATGTCAAGATCAATCTAGCCTGCAATTTTAAAGTAAATCTGATTACCCATCTTGAAGTTATTGCCCTTTTTTCATCAAATTTTTTAAAATGTTAATACTTTTCATCCTTTATTTCAAAAACTATAAGAGATAGATGTTGAGTGTAAACTGAAAACATGTTCAGCTTGTCAAGATCTACATGCCCTGCAATTTTGAAGTAAATCTGATTACCCGTCTAGGAGTTATTGCCCTTTTTTCATCATTTTTTAGCTCACCTGACCCAAAGGGCCATGTGAGGTATTGCCATCACTTGGCGTCCGTCATCCGTCCGTTAACTTTTTCATATTTTAATCTTCTCCTCTGAAACAACTTGGCCAAATGGAACCAAACTTGGCAGTAAACATCTATGTAAGGTCCTCTATAAAGTTTCTCCATTTAGTCCATTTGGCCTACAAACATGGCCGCCAAGATTAATTCTTTTAGCTCACCTGACCCAAAGGGTCATGTGAGGTATTGCCATCACTTGGCGTCCGTCGTCCATCCGTTAACTTTTCATATTTTAATCTACTCCTCTGAAACAACTGGACCAAATTGTACCAAACTTGGCAGAAAGCATCTATATAAGGTCCTCTATAAAGTTTCTTCATTTCGTCCCATTCCGCCAACACATATGGCCACCAATGGCAATTCTTGTTTCTGATTGGCTAATGTTAAAAAAATCTTCTCCTCTGAAACTGCTTGGCCAAATGGAGCCAAACTTGGCAGGAAGCATCTATGTAAGATCTTCTATAAAACTTCTTCATTTAATTCCATTCGGCCAACAAACATGGCCGCTGTTACTAAAAATAGAACATAGGGTAAAATTGAGGGTAAAATTGCACGTTTTTGGTAACAACTCAAAAACGTTAATAATATCAGAAATCTGACATGGGTAAAAATGATCAGCACAGGAAGATCTAACTACCCTGAAATTTTGAAGAAAATCTGATTACCTATCTTGGAGTTATTGCCCTTTTTTCATCAAATTTTCAAAATTTTAATACTTCTCGTTTTTTATTTCAAAAACTATAAGAGATAGACGTTAAGTTTAAACAGCAAACATGTGCAGCATGTCAAGATCTACATGCCCTGCAATTGTGAAGTAAATCTGATTACCCGTCTAGGAGTTATTGCCCTTTTTTATTTTTATTTTTTTTAATTTAAACATTTTTGTCTGATATTTCAAAAACTATTAGAGATAAAGGTTAAGTTTAAATTGCAAACATGTGCAGCATATTAAGATCTACATACACTGTAATTTTGAAGTTAATCTGAGTACCCAATTTGGAGTTATTGCCCTTTTTTTCATCAAATTTTCAAAATGTTAATACCTTTTGTCCTTTATTTCAAAAACTATAAGAGATAGATGTTAAGTTTAAACAGCAAACATGTTCAGCATGTCAAGATCAATCTAGCCTGCAATTTTAAAGTAAATCTGATTACCCATCTTGAAGTTATTGCCCTTTTTTCATCAAATTTTAAAAATGTTAATACTTTTCATCCTTTATTTCAAAAACTATAAGAGATAGATGTTGAGTGTAAACTGAAAACATGTTCAGCTTGTCAAGATCTACATGCCCTGCAATTGTGAAGTAAATCTGATTACCCGTCTAGGAGTTATTGCCCTTTTTTATTTTTATTTTTTTTAATTTAAACATTTTTGTCTGATATTTCAAAAACTATTAGAGATAAAGGTTAAGTTTAAATTGCAAACATGTGCAGCATATTAAGATCTACATACACTGTAATTTTGAAGTTAATCTGAGTACCCAATTTGGAGTTATTGCCCTTTTTTTCGTCAAATTTTCAAAATGTTAATACCTTTTGTCCTTTATTTCAAAAACTATAAGAGATAGATGTTAACTTTAAACAGCAAACATGTTCAGCATGTCAAGATCAATCTAGCCTGCAATTTTAAAGTAAATCTGATTACCCATCTTGAAGTTATTGCCCTTTTTTCATCAAATTTTAAAAATGTTAATACTTTTCATCCTTTATTTCAAAAACTATAAGAGATAGATGTTGAGTGTAAACTGAAAACATGTTCAGCTTGTCAAGATCTACATGCCCTGCAATTTTGAAGTAAATCTGATTACCCGTCTAGGAGTTATTGCCCTTTTTTCATCATTTTTTAGCTCACCTGACCCAAAGGGCCATGTGAGGTATTGCCATCACTTGGCGTCCGTCATCCGTCCGTTAACTTTTTCATATTTTAATCTTCTCCTCTGAAACAACTTGGCCAAATGGAACCAAACTTGGCAGTAAACATCTATGTAAGGTCCTCTATAAAGTTTCTCCATTTAGTCCATTTGGCCTACAAACATGGCCACCAAGATTAATTCTTTTTAGCTCACCTGACCCAAAGGGTCATGTGAGGTATTGCCATCACTTGGCGTCCGTCGTCCATCCGTTAACTTTTCATATTTTAATCTACTCCTCTGAAACAACTGGACCAAATTGTACCAAACTTGGCAGAAAGCATCTATATAAGGTCCTCTATAAAGTTTCTTCATTTCGTCCCATTCCGCCAACAAATATGGCCGCCAAGGGCAATTCTTGTTTCTGATTGGCTAATGTTAAAAAAATCTTCTCCTCTGAAACTGCTTGGCCAAATGGAGCCAAACTTGGCAGGAAGCATCTATGTAAGATCTTCTATAAAACTTCTTCATTTAATTCCATTCGGCCAACAAACATGGCCGCTGTTACTAAAAATAGAACATAGGGTAAAATTGAGGGTAAAATTGCACGTTTTTGGTAACAACTCAAAAACGTTAATAATATCAGAAATCTGACATGGGTAAAAATGATCAGCACAGGAAGATCTAACTACCCTGAAATTTTGAAGAAAATCTGATTACCTATCTTGGAGTTATTGCCCTTTTTTCATCAAATTTTCAAAATTTTAATACTTCTCGTTTTTTATTTCAAAAACTATAAGAGATAGACGTTAAGTTTAAACAGCAAACATGTGCAGCATGTCAAGATCTACATGCCCTGCAATTGTGAAGTAAATCTGATTACCCGTCTAGGAGTTATTGCCCTTTTTTATTTTTATTTTTTTTAATTTAAACATTTTTGTCTGATATTTCAAAAACTATTAGAGATAAAGGTTAAGTTTAAATTGCAAACATGTGCAGCATATTAAGATCTACATACACTGTAATTTTGAAGTTAATCTGAGTACCCAATTTGGAGTTATTGCCCTTTTTTTCGTCAAATTTTCAAAATGTTAATACCTTTTGTCCTTTATTTCAAAAACTATAAGAGATAGATGTTAACTTTAAACAGCAAACATGTTCAGCATGTCAAGATCAATCTAGCCTGCAATTTTAAAGTAAATCTGATTACCCATCTTGAAGTTATTGCCCTTTTTTCATCAAATTTTTAAAATGTTAATACTTTTCATCCTTTATTTCAAAAACTATAAAAGATAGATGTTGAGTGATGCCCTGCAATTTTGAAGTAAATCTGATTACCCATCTAGGAGTTATTGCTCTTTTTTCATAATTTTTTAGCTCACCTGACCCAAAGGGCCATGTGAGGTATTGCCATCACTTGGCGTCCGTCATCCGTCCGTTAACTTTTTCATATTTTAATCTTCTCCTCTGAAACAACTTGGCCAAATGGAACCAAACTTGGCAGTAAACATCTATGTAAGGTCCTCTATAAAGTTTCTCCATTTAGTCCATTTGGCCTACAAACATGGCCGCCAAGATTAATTCTTTTAGCTCACCTGACCCAAAGGGTCATGTGAGGTATTGCCATCACTTGGCGTCCGTCGTCCATCCGTTAACTTTTCATATTTTAATCTACTCCTCTGAAACAACTGGACCAAATTGTACCAAACTTGGCAGAAAGCATCTATATAAGGTCCTCTATAAAGTTTCTTCATTTCGTCCCATTCCGCCAACAAATATGGCCACCAAGGGCAATTCTTGTTTCTGATTGGCTAATGTTAAAAAAATCTTCTCCTCTGAAACTGCTTGGCCAAATGGAGCCAAACTTGGCAGGAAGCATCTATGTAAGATCTTCTATAAAACTTCTTCATTTAATTCCATTCGGCCAACAAACATGGCCGCTGTTACTAAAAATAGAACATAGGGTAAAATTGAGGGTAAAATTGCACGTTTTTGGTAACAACTCAAAAACGTTAATAATATCAGAAATCTGACATGGGTAAAAATGATCAGCACAGGAAGATCTAACTACCCTGAAATTTTGAAGAAAATCTGATTACCTATCTTGGAGTTATTGCCCTTTTTTCATCAAATTTTCAAAATTTTAATACTTCTCGTTTTTTATTTCAAAAACTATAAGAGATAGACGTTAAGTTTAAACAGCAAACATGTGCAGCATGTCAAGATCTACATGCCCTGCAATTGTGAAGTAAATCTGATTACCCGTCTAGGAGTTATTGCCCTTTTTTATTTTTATTTTTTTTAATTTAAACATTTTTGTCTGATATTTCAAAAACTATTAGAGATAAAGGTTAAGTTTAAATTGCAAACATGTGCAGCATATTAAGATCTACATACACTGTAATTTTGAAGTTAATCTGAGTACCCAATTTGGAGTTATTGCCCTTTTTTTCGTCAAATTTTCAAAATGTTAATACCTTTTGTCCTTTATTTCAAAAACTATAAGAGATAGATGTTAACTTTAAACAGCAAACATGTTCAGCATGTCAAGATCAATCTAGCCTGCAATTTTAAAGTAAATCTGATTACCCATCTTGAAGTTATTGCCCTTTTTTCATCAAATTTTAAAAATGTTAATACTTTTCATCCTTTATTTCAAAAACTATAAGAGATAGATGTTGAGTGTAAACTGAAAACATGTTCAGCTTGTCAAGATCTACATGCCCTGCAATTTTGAAGTAAATCTGATTACCCGTCTAGGAGTTATTGCCCTTTTTTCATCATTTTTTAGCTCACCTGACCCAAAGGGCCATGTGAGGTATTGCCATCACTTGGCGTCCGTCATCCGTCCGTTAACTTTTTCATATTTTAATCTTCTCCTCTGAAACAACTTGGCCAAATGGAACCAAACTTGGCAGTAAACATCTATGTAAGGTCCTCTATAAAGTTTCTCCATTTAGTCCATTTGGCCTACAAACATGGCCGCCAAGATTAATTCTTTTAGCTCACCTGACCCAAAGGGTCATGTGAGGTATTGCCATCACTTGGCGTCCGTCGTCCATCCGTTAACTTTTCATATTTTAATCTACTCCTCTGAAACAACTGGACCAAATTGTACCAAACTTGGCAGAAAGCATCTATATAAGGTCCTCTATAAAGTTTCTTCATTTCGTCCCATTCCGCCAACAAATATGGCCACCAAGGGCAATTCTTGTTTCTGATTGGCTAATGTTAACAAAATCTTCTCCTCTGAAACTGCTTGGCCAAATGGAGCCAAACTTGGCAGGAAGCATCTATGTAAGATCCTCTATAAAACTTCTTCATTTAATTCCATTCGGCCAACAAACATGGCCGCTGTTACTAAAAATAGAACATAGGGTAAAATTGAGGGTAAAATTGCACGTTTTTGGTAACAACTCAAAAACCGTTAATAATATCAGAAATCTGACATGGATAAAAATGATCAGCACAGGAAGATCTAACTACCCTGAAATTTTGAAGAAAATCTGATTACCTATCTTGGAGTTATTGCCCTTTTTTCATCAAATTTTCAAAATTTTAATACTTTTCGTTTTTTATTTCAAAAACTATAAGAGATAGACGTTAAGTTTAAACAGCAAACATGTGCAGCATGTCAAGATCTACATGCCCTGCAATTGTGAAGTAAATCTGATTACCCGTCTAGGAGTTATTGCCCTTTTTTATTTTTATTTTTTTTAATTTAAACATTTTTGTCTGATATTTCAAAAACTATTAGAGATAAAGGTTAAGTTTAAATTGCAAACATGTGCAGCATATTAAGATCTACATACACTGTAATTTTGAAGTTAATCTGAGTACCCAATTTGGAGTTATTGCCCTTTTTTTCGTCAAATTTTCAAAGTGTTAATACCTTTTGTCCTTTATTTCAAAAACTATAAGAGATAGATGTTAAGTTTAAACAGCAAACATGTTCAGCATGTCAAGATCAATCTAGCCTGCAATTTTAAAGTAAATCTGATTACCCATCTTGAAGTTATTGCCCTTTTTTCATCAAATTTTTTAAAATGTTAATACTTTTCATCCTTTATTTCAAAAACTATAAGAGATAGATGTTGAGTGTAAACTGAAAACATGTTCAGCTTGTCAAGATCTACATGCCCTGCAATTTTGAAGTAAATCTGATTACCCGTCTAGGAGTTATTGCCCTTTTTTCATCATTTTTTAGCTCACCTGACCCAAAGGGCCATGTGAGGTATTGCCATCACTTGGCGTCCGTCATCCGTCCGTTAACTTTTTCATATTTTAATCTTCTCCTCTGAAACAACTTGGCCAAATGGAACCAAACTTGGCAGTAAACATCTATGTAAGGTCTCTATAAAGTTTCTCCATTTAGTCCATTTGGCCTACAAACATGGCCGCCAAGATTAATTCTTTTAGCTCACCTGACCCAAAGGGTCATGTGAGGTATTGCCATCACTTGGCGTCCGTCGTCCATCCGTTAACTTTTCATATTTTAATCTACTCCTCTGAAACAACTGGACCAAATTGTACCAAACTTGGCAGAAAGCATCTATATAAGGTCCTCTATAAAGTTTCTTCATTTCGTCCCATTCCGCCAACAAATATGGCCGCCAAGGGCAATTCTTGTTTCTGATTGGCTAATGTTAAAAAAATCTTCTCCTCTGAAACTGCTTGGCCAAATGGAGCCAAACTTGGCAGGAAGCATCTATGTAAGATCCTCTATAAAACTTCTTCATTTAATTCCATTCGGCCAACAAACATGGCCGCTGTTACTAAAAATAGAACATAGGGTAAAATTGAGGGTAAAATTGCACGTTTTTGGTAACAACTCAAAAACCGTTAATAATATCAGAAATCTGACATGGGTAAAAATGATCAGCACAGGAAGATCTAACTACCCTGAAATTTTGAAGAAAATCTGATTACCTATCTTGGAGTTATTGCCCTTTTTTCATCAAATTTTCAAAATTTTAATACTTCTCGTTTTTTATTTCAAAAACTATAAGAGATAGACGTTAAGTTTAAACAGCAAACATGTGCAGCATGTCAAGATCTACATGCCCTGCAATTGTGAAGTAAATCTGATTACCCGTCTAGGAGTTATTGCCCTTTTTTATTTTTATTTTTTTTAATTTAAACATTTTTGTCTGATATTTCAAAAACTATTAGAGATAAAGGTTAAGTTTAAATTGCAAACATGTGCAGCATATTAAGATCTACATACACTGTAATTTTGAAGTTAATCTGAGTACCCAATTTGGAGTTATTGCCCTTTTTTTCGTCAAATTTTCAAAATGTTAATACCTTTTGTCCTTTATTTCAAAAACTATAAGAGATAGATGTTAAGTTTAAACAGCAAACATGTTCAGCATGTCAAGATCAATCTAGCCTGCAATTTTAAAGTAAATCTGATTACCCATCTTGAAGTTATTGCCCTTTTTTCATCAAATTTTTTAAAATGTTAATACTTTTCATCCTTTATTTCAAAAACTATAAGAGATAGATGTTGAGTGTAAACTGAAAACATGTTCAGCTTGTCAAGATCTACATGCCCTGCAATTTTGAAGTAAATCTGATTACCCGTCTAGGAGTTATTGCCCTTTTTTCATCATTTTTTAGCTCACCTGACCCAAAGGGCCATGTGAGGTATTGCCATCACTTGGCGTCCGTCATCCGTCCGTTAACTTTTTCATATTTTAATCTTCTCCTCTGAAACAACTTGGCCAAATGGAACCAAACTTGGCAGTAAACATCTATGTAAGGTCTCTATAAAGTTTCTCCATTTAGTCCATTTGGCCTACAAACATGGCCGCCAAGATTAATTCTTTTAGCTCACCTGACCCAAAGGGTCATGTGAGGTATTGCCATCACTTGGCGTCCGTCGTCCATCCGTTAACTTTTCATATTTTAATCTACTCCTCTGAAACAACTGGACCAAATTGTACCAAACTTGGCAGAAAGCATCTATATAAGGTCCTCTATAAAGTTTCTTCATTTCGTCCCATTCCGCCAACAAATATGGCCGCCAAGGGCAATTCTTGTTTCTGATTGGCTAATGTTAAAAAAATCTTCTCCTCTGAAACTGCTTGGCCAAATGGAGCCAAACTTGGCAGGAAGCATCTATGTAAGATCCTCTATAAAACTTCTTCATTTAATTCCATTCGGCCAACAAACATGGCCGCTGTTACTAAAAATAGAACATAGGGTAAAATTGAGGGTAAAATTGCACGTTTTTGGTAACAACTCAAAAACCGTTAATAATATCAGAAATCTGACATGGGTAAAAATGATCAGCACAGGAAGATCTAACTACCCTGAAATTTTGAAGAAAATCTGATTACCTATCTTGGAGTTATTGCCCTTTTTTCATCAAATTTTCAAAATTTTAATACTTCTCGTTTTTTATTTCAAAAACTATAAGAGATAGACGTTAAGTTTAAACAGCAAACATGTGCAGCATGTCAAGATCTACATGCCCTGCAATTGTGAAGTAAATCTGATTACCCGTCTAGGAGTTATTGCCCTTTTTTATTTTTATTTTTTTTAATTTAAACATTTTTGTCTGATATTTCAAAAACTATTAGAGATAAAGGTTAAGTTTAAATTGCAAACATGTGCAGCATATTAAGATCTACATACACTGTAATTTTGAAGTTAATCTGAGTACCCAATTTGGAGTTATTGCCCTTTTTTTCGTCAAATTTTCAAAATGTTAATACCTTTTGTCCTTTATTTCAAAAACTATAAGAGATAGATGTTAACTTTAAACAGCAAACATGTTCAGCATGTCAAGATCAATCTAGCCTGCAATTTTAAAGTAAATCTGATTACCCATCTTGAAGTTATTGCCCTTTTTTCATCAAATTTTTAAAATGTTAATACTTTTCATCCTTTATTTCAAAAACTATAAAAGATAGATGTTGAGTGATGCCCTGCAATTTTGAAGTAAATCTGATTACCCATCTAGGAGTTATTGCCCTTTTTTCATAATTTTTTAGCTCACCTGACCCAAAGGGCCATGTGAGGTATTGCCATCACTTGGCGTCCGTCATCCGTCCGTTAACTTTTTCATATTTTAATCTTCTCCTCTGAAACAACTTGGCCAAATGGAACCAAACTTGGCAGTAAACATCTATGTAAGGTCCTCTATAAGGTTTCTCCATTTAGTCCATTTGGCCTACAAACATGGCCACCAAGATTAATTCTTTTTAGCTCACCTGACCCAAAGGGTCATGTGAGGTATTGCCATCACTTGGCGTCCGTCGTCCGTCCGTTAACTTTTCATATTTTAATCTACTCCTCTGAAACAACTGGACCAAATTGAACCAAACTTGGCAGAAGCATCTATATAAGGTCCTCTATAAAGTTTCTTCATTTCGTCCCATTCCGCCAACAAATATGGCCGCCAAGGGCAATTCTTGTTTCTGATTGGCTAATGTTAAATAAATCTTCTCCTCTGAAACTGCTTGGCCAAATGGAGCCAAACTTGGCAGGAAGCATCTATGTAAGATCCTCTATAAAACTTCTTCATTTAATTCCATTTGGCCAACAAACATGGCCACTGTTACTAAAAATAGAACATAGTGCAAAATTGCACGTTTTTGGTAACAACTCAAAAACCGTTAATAATATCAGAAATCTGACATGGGTAAAAATGATCAGCACAAGAAGATCTAACTACCCTGAAATTTTGAAGAAAATCTGATTACCTATCTTGGAGTTATTGCCCTTTTTTCGTCAAATTTTCAAAATTTTAATACTTTTCGTTTTTTATTTCAAAAACTATAAGAGATAAACGTTAAGTTTAAACAGCAAACATGTGCAGCATGTCAAGATCTACATGCCCTGCAATTGTGAAGTAAATCTGATTACCCGTCTAGGGGTTATTGCCATTTTTTATTTTTTTAGCTTAAACATTTTTGTCTGATATTTCAAAAACTATTAGAGATAAAGGTTAAGTTTAAATTGCAAACATGTGCAGCATATTAAGATCTACCTACCCTGTAATTTTGAAGTTAATTTGAGTACCCAATTTGGAGTTATTGCCCTTTTTTTCATCAAATTTTCAAAGTGTTAATACCTTTTGTCCTTTATTTCAAAAACTATAAGAGATAGATGTTAAGTTTAAACAGCAAACATGTTCAGCATGTCAAGATCAATCTAGCCTGCAATTTTAAAGTAAATCTGATTACCCATCTTGAAGTTATTGCCCTTTTTTCATCAAATTTTAAAAATGTTAATACTTTTCATCCTTTATTTCAAAAACTATAAGAGATAGATGTTGAGTGTAAACTGAAAACATGTTCAGCTTGTCAAGATCTACATGCCCTGCAATTTTGAAGTAAATCTGATTACCCGTCTAGGAGTTATTGCCCTTTTTTCATCATTTTTTAGCTCACCTGACCCAAAGGGCCATGTGAGGTATTGCCATCACTTGGCGTCCGTCATCCGTCCGTTAACTTTTTCATATTTTAATCTTCTCCTCTGAAACAACTTGGCCAAATGGAACCAAACTTGGCAGTAAACATCTATGTAAGGTCCTCTATAAAGTTTCTCCATTTAGTCCATTTGGCCTACAAACATGGCCGCCAAGATTAATTCTTTTAGCTCACCTGACCCAAAGGGTCATGTGAGGTATTGCCATCACTTGGCGTCCGTCGTCCGTCCGTTAACTTTTCATATTTTAATCTACTCCTCTGAAACAACTGGACCAAATTGAACCAAACTTGGCAGAAGCATCTATATAAGGTCCTCTATAAAGTTTCTTCATTTCGTCCCATTCCGCCAACAAATATGGCCGCCAAGGGCAATTCTTGTTTCTGATTGGCTAATGTTAAATAAATCTTCTCCTCTGAAACTGCTTGGCCGAATGGAGCCAAACTTGGCAGGAAGCATCTATGTAAGATCCTCTATAAAACTTCTTCATTTAATTCCATTTGGCCAACAAACATGGCCACTGTTACTAAAAATAGAACATAGTGCAAAATTGCACGTTTTTGGTAACAACTCAAAAACCGTTAATAATATCAGAAATCTGACATGGGTAAAAATGATCAGCACAAGAAGATCTAACTACCCTGAAATTTTGAAGAAAATCTGATTACCTATCTTGGAGTTATTGCCCTTTTTTCGTCAAATTTTCAAAATTTTAATACTTTTCGTTTTTTATTTCAAAAACTATAAGAGATAAACGTTAAGTTTAAACAGCAAACATGTGCAGCATGTCAAGATCTACATGCCCTGCAATTGTGAAGTAAATCTGATTACCCGTCTAGGAGTTATTGCCCTTTTTTATTTTTTATTTTTTTAGCTTAAACATTTTTGTCTGATATTTCAAAAACTATTAGAGATAAAGGTTAAGTTTAAATTGCAAACATGTGCAGCATATTAAGATCTACCTACCCTGTAATTTTGAAGTTAATTTGAGTACCCAATTTGGAGTTATTGCCCTTTTTTTCATCAAATTTTCAAAGTGTTAATACCTTTTGTCCTTTATTTCAAAAACTATAAGAGATAGATGTTAAGTTTAAACAGCAAACATGTTCAGCATGTCAAGATCAATCTAGCCTGCAATTTTAAAGTAAATCTGATTACCCATCTTGAAGTTATTGCCCTTTTTTCATCAAATTTTAAAAATGTTAATACTTTTCATCCTTTATTTCAAAAACTATAAGAGATAGATGTTGAGTGTAAACTGAAAACATGTTCAGCTTGTCAAGATCTACATGCCCTGCAATTTTGAAGTAAATCTGATTACCCGTCTAGGAGTTATTGCCCTTTTTTCATCATTTTTTAGCTCACCTGACCCAAAGGGCCATGTGAGGTATTGCCATCACTTGGCGTCCGTCATCCGTCCGTTAACTTTTTCATATTTTAATCTTCTCCTCTGAAACAACTTGGCCAAATGGAACCAAACTTGGCAGTAAACATCTATGTAAGGTCCTCTATAAAGTTTCTCCATTTAGTCCATTTGGCCTACAAACATGGCCGCCAAGATTAATTCTTTTAGCTCACCTGACCCAAAGGGTCATGTGAGGTATTGCCATCACTTGGCGTCCGTCGTCCGTCCGTTAACTTTTCATATTTTAATCTACTCCTCTGAAACAACTGGACCAAATTGAACCAAACTTGGCAGAAGCATCTATATAAGGTCCTCTATAAAGTTTCTTCATTTCGTCCCATTCCGCCAACAAATATGGCCGCCAAGGGCAATTCTTGTTTCTGATTGGCTAATGTTAAATAAATCTTCTCCTCTGAAACTGCTTGGCCAAATGGAGCCAAACTTGGCAGGAAGCATCTATGTAAGATCCTCTATAAAACTTCTTCATTTAATTCCATTTGGCCAACAAACATGGCCACTGTTACTAAAAATAGAACATAGTGCAAAATTGCACGTTTTTGGTAACAACTCAAAAACCGTTAATAATATCAGAAATCTGACATGGGTAAAAATGATCAGCACAAGAAGATCTAACTACCCTGAAATTTTGAAGAAAATCTGATTACCTATCTTGGAGTTATTGCCCTTTTTTCGTCAAATTTTCAAAATTTTAATACTTTTCATTTTTTATTTCAAAAACTATAAGAGATAAACGTTAAGTTTAAACAGCAAACATGTGCAGCATGTCAAGATCTACATGCCCTGCAATTGTGAAGTAAATCTGATTACCCGTCTAGGAGTTATTGCCCTTTTTTATTTTTTATTTTTTTAGCTTAAACATTTTTGTCTGATATTTCAAAAACTATTAGAGATAAAGGTTAAGTTTAAATTGCAAACATGTGCAGCATATTAAGATCTACCTACCCTGTAATTTTGAAGTTAATTTGAGTACCCAATTTGGAGTTATTGCCCTTTTTTTCATCAAATTTTCAAAGTGTTAATACCTTTTGTCCTTTATTTCAAAAACTATAAGAGATAGATGTTCAGTTTAAACAGCAAACATGTTCAGCATGTCAAGATCAATCTAGCCTGCAATTTTAAAGTAAATCTGATTACCCATCTTGAAGTTATTGCCCTTTTTTCATCAAATTTTAAAAATGTTAATACTTTTCATCCTTTATTTCAAAAACTATAAGAGATAGATGTTGAGTGTAAACTGAAAACATGTTCAGCTTGTCAAGATCTACATGCCCTGCAATTTGAAGTAAATCTGATTACCCGTCTAGGAGTTATTGCCCTTTTTTCATCATTTTTTAGCTCACCTGACCCAAAGGGCCATGTGAGGTATTGCCATCACTTGGCGTCCGTCATCCGTCCGTTAACTTTTTCATATTTTAATCTTCTCCTCTGAAACAACTTGGCCAAATGGAACCAAACTTGGCAGTAAACATCTATGTAAGGTCTCTATAAAGTTTCTCCATTTAGTCCATTTGGCCTACAAACATGGCCGCCAAGATTAATTCTTTTAGCTCACCTGACCCAAAGGGTCATGTGAGGTATTGCCATCACTTGGCGTCCGTCGTCCATCCGTTAACTTTTCATATTTTAATCTACTCCTCTGAAACAACTGGACCAAATTGTACCAAACTTGGCAGAAAGCATCTATATAAGGTCCTCTATAAAGTTTCTTCATTTCGTCCCATTCCGCCAACAAATATGGCCGCCAAGGGCAATTCTTGTTTCTGATTGGCTAATGTTAAAAAAATCTTCTCCTCTGAAACTGCTTGGCCAAATGGAGCCAAACTTGGCAGGAAGCATCTATGTAAGATCCTCTATAAAACTTCTTCATTTAATTCCATTCGGCCAACAAACATGGCCGCTGTTACTAAAAATAGAACATAGGGTAAAATTGAGGGTAAAATTGCACGTTTTTGGTAACAACTCAAAAACCGTTAATAATATCAGAAATCTGACATGGGTAAAAATGATCAGCACAGGAAGATCTAACTACCCTGAAATTTTGAAGAAAATCTGATTACCTATCTTGGAGTTATTGCCCTTTTTTCATCAAATTTTCAAAATTTTAATACTTCTCGTTTTTTATTTCAAAAACTATAAGAGATAGACGTTAAGTTTAAACAGCAAACATGTGCAGCATGTCAAGATCTACATGCCCTGCAATTGTGAAGTAAATCTGATTACCCGTCTAGGAGTTATTGCCCTTTTTTATTTTTATTTTTTTTAATTTAAACATTTTTCTCTGATATTTCAAAAACTATTAGAGATAAAGGTTAAGTTTAAATTGCAAACATGTGCAGCATATTAAGATCTACATACACTGTAATTTTGAAGTTAATCTGAGTACCCAATTTGGAGTTATTGCCCTTTTTTTCGTCAAATTTTCAAAATGTTAATACCTTTTGTCCTTTATTTCAAAAACTATAAGAGATAGATGTTAACTTTAAACAGCAAACATGTTCAGCATGTCAAGATCAATCTAGCCTGCAATTTTAAAGTAAATCTGATTACCCATCTTGAAGTTATTGCCCTTTTTTCATCAAATTTTTAAAATGTTAATACTTTTCATCCTTTATTTCAAAAACTATAAAAGATAGATGTTGAGTGATGCCCTGCAATTTTGAAGTAAATCTGATTACCCATCTAGGAGTTATTGCTCTTTTTTCATAATTTTTTAGCTCACCTGACCCAAAGGGCCATGTGAGGTATTGCCATCACTTGGCGTCCGTCATCCGTCCGTTAACTTTTTCATATTTTAATCTTCTCCTCTGAAACAACTTGGCCAAATGGAACCAAACTTGGCAGTAAACATCTATGTAAGGTCCTCTATAAAGTTTCTCCATTTAGTCCATTTGGCCTACAAACATGGCCGCCAAGATTAATTCTTTTAGCTCACCTGACCCAAAGGGTCATGTGAGGTATTGCCATCACTTGGCGTCCGTCGTCCATCCGTTAACTTTTCATATTTTAATCTACTCCTCTGAAACAACTGGACCAAATTGTACCAAACTTGGCAGAAAGCATCTATATAAGGTCCTCTATAAAGTTTCTTCATTTCGTCCCATTCCGCCAACAAATATGGCCACCAAGGGCAATTCTTGTTTCTGATTGGCTAATGTTAAAAAAATCTTCTCCTCTGAAACTGCTTGGCCAAATGGAGCCAAACTTGGCAGGAAGCATCTATGTAAGATCTTCTATAAAACTTCTTCATTTAATTCCATTCGGCCAACAAACATGGCCGCTGTTACTAAAAATAGAACATAGGGTAAAATTGAGGGTAAAATTGCACGTTTTTGGTAACAACTCAAAAACGTTAATAATATCAGAAATCTGACATGGGTAAAAATGATCAGCACAGGAAGATCTAACTACCCTGAAATTTTGAAGAAAATCTGATTACCTATCTTGGAGTTATTGCCCTTTTTTCATCAAATTTTCAAAATTTTAATACTTCTCGTTTTTTATTTCAAAAACTATAAGAGATAGACGTTAAGTTTAAACAGCAAACATGTGCAGCATGTCAAGATCTACATGCCCTGCAATTGTGAAGTAAATCTGATTACCCGTCTAGGAGTTATTGCCCTTTTTTATTTTTATTTTTTTTAATTTAAACATTTTTGTCTGATATTTCAAAAACTATTAGAGATAAAGGTTAAGTTTAAATTGCAAACATGTGCAGCATATTAAGATCTACATACACTGTAATTTTGAAGTTAATCTGAGTACCCAATTTGGAGTTATTGCCCTTTTTTTCGTCAAATTTTCAAAATGTTAATACCTTTTGTCCTTTATTTCAAAAACTAT
This sequence comes from Bathymodiolus brooksi, assembly GCA_963680875.1. Classification (NCBI taxonomy): domain Eukaryota; kingdom Metazoa; phylum Mollusca; class Bivalvia; order Mytilida; family Modiolidae; genus Bathymodiolus; species Bathymodiolus brooksi. Next base: position 26,810,607 of record OY804579.1, read on the forward strand.
AAGAGATAGATGTTAACTTTAAACAGCAAACATGTTCAGCATGTCAAGATCAATCTAGCCTGCAATTTTAAAGTAAATCTGATTACCCATCTTGAAGTTATTGCCCTTTTTTCATCAAATTTTAAAAATGTTAATACTTTTCATCCTTTATTTCAAAAACTATAAGAGATAGATGTTGAGTGTAAACTGAAAACATGTTCAGCTTGTCAAGATCTACATGCCCTGCAATTTTGAAGTAAATCTGATTACCCGTCTAGGAGTTATTGCCCTTTTTTCATCATTTTTTAGCTCACCTGACCCAAAGGGCCATGTGAGGTATTGCCATCACTTGGCGTCCGTCATCCGTCCGTTAACTTTTTCATATTTTAATCTTCTCCTCTGAAACAACTTGGCCAAATGGAACCAAACTTGGCAGTAAACATCTATGTAAGGTCCTCTATAAAGTTTCTCCATTTAGTCCATTTGGCCTACAAACATGGCCGCCAAGATTAATTCTTTTAGCTCACCTGACCCAAAGGGTCATGTGAGGTATTGCCATCACTTGGCGTCCGTCGTCCATCCGTTAACTTTTCATATTTTAATCTACTCCTCTGAAACAACTGGACCAAATTGTACCAAACTTGGCAGAAAGCATCTATATAAGGTCCTCTATAAAGTTTCTTCATTTCGTCCCATTCCGCCAACAAATATGGCCGCCAAGGGCAATTCTTGTTTCTGATTGGCTAATGTTAAAAAAATCTTCTCCTCTGAAACTGCTTGGCCAAATGGAGCCAAACTTGGCAGGAAGCATCTATGTAAGATCTTCTATAAAACTTCTTCATTTAATTCCATTCGGCCAACAAACATGGCCGCTGTTACTAAAAATAGAACATAGGGTAAAATTGAGGGTAAAATTGCACGTTTTTGGTAACAACTCAAAAACCGTTAATAATATCAGAAATCTGACATGGATAAAAATGATCAGCACAGGAAGATCTAACTACCCTGAAATTTTGAAGAAAATCTGATTACCTATCTTGGAGTTATTGCCCTTTTTTCATCAAATTTTCAAAATTTTAATACTTTTCGTTTTTTATTTCAAAAACTATAAGAGATAGACGTTAAGTTTAAACAGCAAACATGTGCAGCATGTCAAGATCTACATGCCCTGCAATTGTGAAGTAAATCTGATTACCCGTCTAGGAGTTATTGCCCTTTTTTATTTTTATTTTTTTTAATTTAAACATTTTTGTCTGATATTTCAAAAACTATTAGAGATAAAGGTTAAGTTTAAATTGCAAACATGTGCAGCATATTAAGATCTACATACACTGTAATTTTGAAGTTAATCTGAGTACCCAATTTGGAGTTATTGCCCTTTTTTTCGTCAAATTTTCAAAATGTTAATACCTTTTGTCCTTTATTTCAAAAACTATAAGAGATAGATGTTGAGTGTAAACTGAAAACATGTTCAGCTTGTCAAGATCTACATGCCCTGCAATTTTGAAGTAAATCTGATTACCCGTCTAGGAGTTATTGCCCTTTTTTCATCATTTTTTAGCTCACCTGACCCAAAGGGCCATGTGAGGTATTGCCATCACTTGGCGTCCGTCATCCGTCCGTTAACTTTTTCATATTTTAATCTTCTCCTCTGAAACAACTTGGCCAAATGGAACCAAACTTGGCAGTAAACATCTATGTAAGGTCCTCTATAAAGTTTCTCCATTTAGTCCATTTGGCCTACAAACATGGCCGCCAAGATTAATTCTTTTAGCTCACCTGACCCAAAGGGTCATGTGAGGTATTGCCATCACTTGGCGTCCGTCGTCCATCCGTTAACTTTTCATATTTTAATCTACTCCTCTGAAACAACTGGACCAAATTGTACCAAACTTGGCAGAAAGCATCTATATAAGGTCCTCTATAAAGTTTCTTCATTTCGTCCCATTCCGCCAACACATATGGCCACCAATGGCAATTCTTGTTTCTGATTGGCTAATGTTAAAAAAATCTTCTCCTCTGAAACTGCTTGGCCAAATGGAGCCAAACTTGGCAGGAAGCATCTATGTAAGATCTTCTATAAAACTTCTTCATTTAATTCCATTCGGCCAACAAACATGGCCGCTGTTACTAAAAATAGAACATAGGGTAAAATTGAGGGTAAAATTGCACGTTTTTGGTAACAACTCAAAAACGTTAATAATATCAGAAATCTGACATGGGTAAAAATGATCAGCACAGGAAGATCTAACTACCCTGAAATTTTGAAGAAAATCTGATTACCTATCTTGGAGTTATTGCCCTTTTTTCATCAAATTTTCAAAATTTTAATACTTCTCGTTTTTTATTTCAAAAACTATAAGAGATAGACGTTAAGTTTAAACAGCAAACATGTGCAGCATGTCAAGATCTACATGCCCTGCAATTGTGAAGTAAATCTGATTACCCGTCTAGGAGTTATTGCCCTTTTTTATTTTTATTTTTTTTAATTTAAACATTTTTGTCTGATATTTCAAAAACTATTAGAGATAAAGGTTAAGTTTAAATTGCAAACATGTGCAGCATATTAAGATCTACATACACTGTAATTTTGAAGTTAATCTGAGTACCCAATTTGGAGTTATTGCCCTTTTTTTCATCAAATTTTCAAAATGTTAATACCTTTTGTCCTTTATTTCAAAAACTATAAGAGATAGATGTTAAGTTTAAACAGCAAACATGTTCAGCATGTCAAGATCAATCTAGCCTGCAATTTTAAAGTAAATCTGATTACCCATCTTGAAGTTATTGCCCTTTTTTCATCAAATTTTAAAAATGTTAATACTTTTCATCCTTTATTTCAAAAACTATAAGAGATAGATGTTGAGTGTAAACTGAAAACATGTTCAGCTTGTCAAGATCTACATGCCCTGCAATTGTGAAGTAAATCTGATTACCCGTCTAGGAGTTATTGCCCTTTTTTATTTTTATTTTTTTTAATTTAAACATTTTTGTCTGATATTTCAAAAACTATTAGAGATAAAGGTTAAGTTTAAATTGCAAACATGTGCAGCATATTAAGATCTACATACACTGTAATTTTGAAGTTAATCTGAGTACCCAATTTGGAGTTATTGCCCTTTTTTTCGTCAAATTTTCAAAATGTTAATACCTTTTGTCCTTTATTTCAAAAACTATAAGAGATAGATGTTAACTTTAAACAGCAAACATGTTCAGCATGTCAAGATCAATCTAGCCTGCAATTTTAAAGTAAATCTGATTACCCATCTTGAAGTTATTGCCCTTTTTTCATCAAATTTTAAAAATGTTAATACTTTTCATCCTTTATTTCAAAAACTATAAGAGATAGATGTTGAGTGTAAACTGAAAACATGTTCAGCTTGTCAAGATCTACATGCCCTGCAATTTTGAAGTAAATCTGATTACCCGTCTAGGAGTTATTGCCCTTTTTTCATCATTTTTTAGCTCACCTGACCCAAAGGGCCATGTGAGGTATTGCCATCACTTGGCGTCCGTCATCCGTCCGTTAACTTTTTCATATTTTAATCTTCTCCTCTGAAACAACTTGGCCAAATGGAACCAAACTTGGCAGTAAACATCTATGTAAGGTCCTCTATAAAGTTTCTCCATTTAGTCCATTTGGCCTACAAACATGGCCACCAAGATTAATTCTTTTTAGCTCACCTGACCCAAAGGGTCATGTGAGGTATTGCCATCACTTGGCGTCCGTCGTCCATCCGTTAACTTTTCATATTTTAATCTACTCCTCTGAAACAACTGGACCAAATTGTACCAAACTTGGCAGAAAGCATCTATATAAGGTCCTCTATAAAGTTTCTTCATTTCGTCCCATTCCGCCAACAAATATGGCCGCCAAGGGCAATTCTTGTTTCTGATTGGCTAATGTTAAAAAAATCTTCTCCTCTGAAACTGCTTGGCCAAATGGAGCCAAACTTGGCAGGAAGCATCTATGTAAGATCTTCTATAAAACTTCTTCATTTAATTCCATTCGGCCAACAAACATGGCCGCTGTTACTAAAAATAGAACATAGGGTAAAATTGAGGGTAAAATTGCACGTTTTTGGTAACAACTCAAAAACGTTAATAATATCAGAAATCTGACATGGGTAAAAATGATCAGCACAGGAAGATCTAACTACCCTGAAATTTTGAAGAAAATCTGATTACCTATCTTGGAGTTATTGCCCTTTTTTCATCAAATTTTCAAAATTTTAATACTTCTCGTTTTTTATTTCAAAAACTATAAGAGATAGACGTTAAGTTTAAACAGCAAACATGTGCAGCATGTCAAGATCTACATGCCCTGCAATTGTGAAGTAAATCTGATTACCCGTCTAGGAGTTATTGCCCTTTTTTATTTTTATTTTTTTTAATTTAAACATTTTTGTCTGATATTTCAAAAACTATTAGAGATAAAGGTTAAGTTTAAATTGCAAACATGTGCAGCATATTAAGATCTACATACACTGTAATTTTGAAGTTAATCTGAGTACCCAATTTGGAGTTATTGCCCTTTTTTTCGTCAAATTTTCAAAATGTTAATACCTTTTGTCCTTTATTTCAAAAACTATAAGAGATAGATGTTAACTTTAAACAGCAAACATGTTCAGCATGTCAAGATCAATCTAGCCTGCAATTTTAAAGTAAATCTGATTACCCATCTTGAAGTTATTGCCCTTTTTTCATCAAATTTTAAAAATGTTAATACTTTTCATCCTTTATTTCAAAAACTATAAGAGATAGATGTTGAGTGTAAACTGAAAACATGTTCAGCTTGTCAAGATCTACATGCCCTGCAATTTTGAAGTAAATCTGATTACCCGTCTAGGAGTTATTGCCCTTTTTTCATCATTTTTTAGCTCACCTGACCCAAAGGGCCATGTGAGGTATTGCCATCACTTGGCGTCCGTCATCCGTCCGTTAACTTTTTCATATTTTAATCTTCTCCTCTGAAACAACTTGGCCAAATGGAACCAAACTTGGCAGTAAACATCTATGTAAGGTCCTCTATAAAGTTTCTCCATTTAGTCCATTTGGCCTACAAACATGGCCGCCAAGATTAATTCTTTTAGCTCACCTGACCCAAAGGGTCATGTGAGGTATTGCCATCACTTGGCGTCCGTCGTCCATCCGTTAACTTTTCATATTTTAATCTACTCCTCTGAAACAACTGGACCAAATTGTACCAAACTTGGCAGAAAGCATCTATATAAGGTCCTCTATAAAGTTTCTTCATTTCGTCCCATTCCGCCAACAAATATGGCCGCCAAGGGCAATTCTTGTTTCTGATTGGCTAATGTTAAAAAAATCTTCTCCTCTGAAACTGCTTGGCCAAATGGAGCCAAACTTGGCAGGAAGCATCTATGTAAGATCTTCTATAAAACTTCTTCATTTAATTCCATTCGGCCAACAAACATGGCCGCTGTTACTAAAAATAGAACATAGGGTAAAATTGAGGGTAAAATTGCACGTTTTTGGTAACAACTCAAAAACCGTTAATAATATCAGAAATCTGACATGGATAAAAATGATCAGCACAGGAAGATCTAACTACCCTGAAATTTTGAAGAAAATCTGATTACCTATCTTGGAGTTATTGCCCTTTTTTCATCAAATTTTCAAAATTTTAATACTTTTCGTTTTTTATTTCAAAAACTATAAGAGATAGACGTTAAGTTTAAACAGCAAACATGTGCAGCATGTCAAGATCTACATGCCCTGCAATTGTGAAGTAAATCTGATTACCCGTCTAGGAGTTATTGCCCTTTTTTATTTTTATTTTTTTTAATTTAAACATTTTTGTCTGATATTTCAAAAACTATTAGAGATAAAGGTTAAGTTTAAATTGCAAACATGTGCAGCATATTAAGATCTACATACAGTTTAATTTTGAAGTTAATCTGAGTACCCAATTTGGAGTTATTGCCCTTTTTTTCGTCAAATTTTCAAAGTGTTAATACCTTTTGTCCTTTATTTCAAAAACTATAAGAGATAGATGTTAAGTTTAAACAGCAAACATGTTCAGCATGTCAAGATCAATCTAGCCTGCAATTTTAAAGTAAATCTGATTACCCATCTTGAAGTTATTGCCCTTTTTTCATCAAATTTTTTAAAATGTTAATACTTTTCATCCTTTATTTCAAAAACTATAAGAGATAGATGTTGAGTGTAAACTGAAAACATGTTCAGCTTGTCAAGATCTACATGCCCTGCAATTTTGAAGTAAATCTGATTACCCGTCTAGGCGTTATTGCCCTTTTTTCATCATTTTTTAGCTCACCTGACCCAAAGGGCCATGTGAGGTATTGCCATCACTTGGCGTCCGTCATCCGTCCGTTAACTTTTTCATATTTTAATCTTCTCCTCTGAAACAACTTGGCCAAATGGAACCAAACTTGGCAGTAAACATCTATGTAAGGTCTCTATAAAGTTTCTCCATTTAGTCCATTTGGCCTACAAACATGGCCGCCAAGATTAATTCTTTTAGCTCACCTGACCCAAAGGGTCATGTGAGGTATTGCCATCACTTGGCGTCCGTCGTCCATCCGTTAACTTTTCATATTTTAATCTACTCCTCTGAAACAACTGGACCAAATTGTACCAAACTTGGCAGAAAGCATCTATATAAGGTCCTCTATAAAGTTTCTTCATTTCGTCCCATTCCGCCAACAAATATGGCCGCCAAGGGCAATTCTTGTTTCTGATTGGCTAATGTTAAAAAAATCTTCTCCTCTGAAACTGCTTGGCCAAATGGAGCCAAACTTGGCAGGAAGCATCTATGTAAGATCCTCTATAAAACTTCTTCATTTAATTCCATTCGGCCAACAAACATGGCCGCTGTTACTAAAAATAGAACATAGGGTAAAATTGAGGGTAAAATTGCACGTTTTTGGTAACAACTCAAAAACCGTTAATAATATCAGAAATCTGACAAGGATAAAAATGATCAGCACAGGAAGATCTAACTACCCTGAAATTTTGAAGAAAATCTGATTACCTATCTTGGAGTTATTGCCCTTTTTTCATCAAATTTTCAAAATTTTAATACTTTTCGTTTTTTATTTCAAAAACTATAAGAGATAGACGTTAAGTTTAAACAGCAAACATGTGCAGCATGTCAAGATCTACATGCCCTGCAATTGTGAAGTAAATCTGATTACCCGTCTAGGAGTTATTGCCCTTTTTTATTTTTATTTTTTTTAATTTAAACATTTTTGTCTGATATTTCAAAAACTATTAGAGATAAAGGTTAAGTTTAAATTGCAAACATGTGCAGCATATTAAGATCTACATACACTGTAATTTTGAAGTTAATCTGAGTACCCAATTTGGAGTTATTGCCCTTTTTTTCGTCAAATTTTCAAAATGTTAATACCTTTTGTCCTTTATTTCAAAAACTATAAGAGATAGATGTTAAGTTTAAACAGCAAACATGTTCAGCATGTCAAGATCAATCTAGCCTGCAATTTTAAAGTAAATCTGATTACCCATCTTGAAGTTATTGCCCTTTTTTCATCAAATTTTAAAAATGTTAATACTTTTCATCCTTTATTTCAAAAACTATAAGAGATAGATGTTGAGTGTAAACTGAAAACATGTTCAGCTTGTCAAGATCTACATGCCCTGCAATTTTGAAGTAAATCTGATTACCCGTCTAGGAGTTATTGCCCTTTTTTCATCATTTTTTAGCTCACCTGACCCAAAGGGCCATGTGAGGTATTGCCATCACTTGGCGTCTGTCATCCCTCCGTTAACTTTTTCATATTTTAATCTTCTCCTCTGAAACAACTTGGCCAAATGGAACCAAACTTGGCAGTAAACATCTATGTAAGGTCCTCTATAAAGTTTCTCCATTTAGTCCATTTGGCCTACAAACATGGCCACCAAGATTAATTCTTTTTAGCTCACCTGACCCAAAGGGTCATGTGAGGTATTGCCATCACTTGGCGTCCGTCGTCCATCCGTTAACTTTTCATATTTTAATCTACTCCTCTGAAACAACTGGACCAAATTGTACCAAACTTGGCAGAAAGCATCTATATAAGGTCCTCTATAAAGTTTCTTCATTTCGTCCCATTCCGCCAACAAATATGGCCGCCAAGGGCAATTCTTGTTTCTGATTGGCTAATGTTAAAAAAATCTTCTCCTCTGAAACTGCTTGGCCAAATGGAGCCAAACTTGGCAGGAAGCATCTATGTAAGATCTTCTATAAAACTTCTTCATTTAATTCCATTCGGCCAACAAACATGGCCGCTGTTACTAAAAATAGAACATAGGGTAAAATTGAGGGTAAAATTGCACGTTTTTGGTAACAACTCAAAAACCGTTAATAATATCAGAAATCTGACATGGATAAAAATGATCAGCACAGGAAGATCTAACTACCCTGAAATTTTGAAGAAAATCTGATTACCTATCTTGGAGTTATTGCCCTTTTTTCATCAAATTTTCAAAATTTTAATACTTTTCGTTTTTTATTTCAAAAACTATAAGAGATAGACGTTAAGTTTAAACAGCAAACATGTGCAGCATGTCAAGATCTACATGCCCTGCAATTGTGAAGTAAATCTGATTACCCGTCTAGGAGTTATTGCCCTTTTTTATTTTTATTTTTTTTAATTTAAACATTTTTGTCTGATATTTCAAAAACTATTAGAGATAAAGGTTAAGTTTAAATTGCAAACATGTGCAGCATATTAAGATCTACATACAGTTTAATTTTGAAGTTAATCTGAGTACCCAATTTGGAGTTATTGCCCTTTTTTTCGTCAAATTTTCAAAGTGTTAATACCTTTTGTCCTTTATTTCAAAAACTATAAGAGATAGATGTTAAGTTTAAACAGCAAACATGTTCAGCATGTCAAGATCAATCTAGCCTGCAATTTTAAAGTAAATCTGATTACCCATCTTGAAGTTATTGCCCTTTTTTCATCAAATTTTTTAAAATGTTAATACTTTTCATCCTTTATTTCAAAAACTATAAGAGATAGATGTTGAGTGTAAACTGAAAACATGTTCAGCTTGTCAAGATCTACATGCCCTGCAATTTTGAAGTAAATCTGATTACCCGTCTAGGCGTTATTGCCCTTTTTTCATCATTTTTTAGCTCACCTGACCCAAAGGGCCATGTGAGGTATTGCCATCACTTGGCGTCCGTCATCCGTCCGTTAACTTTTTCATATTTTAATCTTCTCCTCTGAAACAACTTGGCCAAATGGAACCAAACTTGGCAGTAAACATCTATGTAAGGTCTCTATAAAGTTTCTCCATTTAGTCCATTTGGCCTACAAACATGGCCGCCAAGATTAATTCTTTTAGCTCACCTGACCCAAAGGGTCATGTGAGGTATTGCCATCACTTGGCGTCCGTCGTCCATCCGTTAACTTTTCATATTTTAATCTACTCCTCTGAAACAACTGGACCAAATTGTACCAAACTTGGCAGAAAGCATCTATATAAGGTCCTCTATAAAGTTTCTTCATTTCGTCCCATTCCGCCAACAAATATGGCCGCCAAGGGCAATTCTTGTTTCTGATTGGCTAATGTTAAAAAAATCTTCTCCTCTGAAACTGCTTGGCCAAATGGAGCCAAACTTGGCAGGAAGCATCTATGTAAGATCCTCTATAAAACTTCTTCATTTAATTCCATTCGGCCAACAAACATGGCCGCTGTTACTAAAAATAGAACATAGGGTAAAATTGAGGGTAAAATTGCACGTTTTTGGTAACAACTCAAAAACCGTTAATAATATCAGAAATCTGACAAGGATAAAAATGATCAGCACAGGAAGATCTAACTACCCTGAAATTTTGAAGAAAATCTGATTACCTATCTTGGAGTTATTGCCCTTTTTTCATCAAATTTTCAAAATTTTAATACTTTTCGTTTTTTATTTCAAAAACTATAAGAGATAGACGTTAAGTTTAAACAGCAAACATGTGCAGCATGTCAAGATCTACATGCCCTGCAATTGTGAAGTAAATCTGATTACCCGTCTAGGAGTTATTGCCCTTTTTTATTTTTATTTTTTTTAATTTAAACATTTTTGTCTGATATTTCAAAAACTATTAGAGATAAAGGTTAAGTTTAAATTGCAAACATGTGCAGCATATTAAGATCTACATACACTGTAATTTTGAAGTTAATCTGAGTACCCAATTTGGAGTTATTGCCCTTTTTTTCGTCAAATTTTCAAAATGTTAATACCTTTTGTCCTTTATTTCAAAAACTATAAGAGATAGATGTTAAGTTTAAACAGCAAACATGTTCAGCATGTCAAGATCAATCTAGCCTGCAATTTTAAAGTAAATCTGATTACCCATCTTGAAGTTATTGCCCTTTTTTCATCAAATTTTAAAAATGTTAATACTTTTCATCCTTTATTTCAAAAACTATAAGAGATAGATGTTGAGTGTAAACTGAAAACATGTTCAGCTTGTCAAGATCTACATGCCCTGCAATTTTGAAGTAAATCTGATTACCCGTCTAGGAGTTATTGCCCTTTTTTCATCATTTTTTAGCTCACCTGACCCAAAGGGCCATGTGAGGTATTGCCATCACTTGGCGTCTGTCATCCCTCCGTTAACTTTTTCATATTTTAATCTTCTCCTCTGAAACAACTTGGCCAAATGGAACCAAACTTGGCAGTAAACATCTATGTAAGGTCCTCTATAAAGTTTCTCCATTTAGTCCATTTGGCCTACAAACATGGCCACCAAGATTAATTCTTTTTAGCTCACCTGACCCAAAGGGTCATGTGAGGTATTGCCATCACTTGGCGTCCGTCGTCCATCCGTTAACTTTTCATATTTTAATCTACTCCTCTGAAACAACTGGACCAAATTGTACCAAACTTGGCAGAAAGCATCTATATAAGGTCCTCTATAAAGTTTCTTCATTTCGTCCCATTCCGCCAACAAATATGGCCGCCAAGGGCAATTCTTGTTTCTGATTGGCTAATGTTAAAAAAATCTTCTCCTCTGAAACTGCTTGGCCAAATGGAGCCAAACTTGGCAGGAAGCATCTATGTAAGATCTTCTATAAAACTTCTTCATTTAATTCCATTCGGCCAACAAACATGGCCGCTGTTACTAAAAATAGAACATAGGGTAAAATTGAGGGTAAAATTGCACGTTTTTGGTAACAACTCAAAAACCGTTAATAATATCAGAAATCTGACATGGATAAAAATGATCAGCACAGGAAGATCTAACTACCCTGAAATTTTGAAGAAAATCTGATTACCTATCTTGGAGTTATTGCCCTTTTTTCATCAAATTTTCAAAATTTTAATACTTTTCGTTTTTTATTTCAAAAACTATAAGAGATAGACGTTAAGTTTAAACAGCAAACATGTGCAGCATGTCAAGATCTACATGCCCTGCAATTGTGAAGTAAATCTGATTACCCGTCTAGGAGTTATTGCCCTTTTTTATTTTTATTTTTTTTAATTTAAACATTTTTGTCTGATATTTCAAAAACTATTAGAGATAAAGGTTAAGTTTAAATTGCAAACATGTGCAGCATATTAAGATCTACATACAGTTTAATTTTGAAGTTAATCTGAGTACCCAATTTGGAGTTATTGCCCTTTTTTTCGTCAAATTTTCAAAGTGTTAATACCTTTTGTCCTTTATTTCAAAAACTATAAGAGATAGATGTTAAGTTTAAACAGCAAACATGTTCAGCATGTCAAGATCAATCTAGCCTGCAATTTTAAAGTAAATCTGATTACCCATCTTGAAGTTATTGCCCTTTTTTCATCAAATTTTTTAAAATGTTAATACTTTTCATCCTTTATTTCAAAAACTATAAGAGATAGATGTTGAGTGTAAACTGAAAACATGTTCAGCTTGTCAAGATCTACATGCCCTGCAATTTTGAAGTAAATCTGATTACCCGTCTAGGAGTTATTGCCCTTTTTTCATCATTTTTTAGCTCACCTGACCCAAAGGGCCATGTGAGGTATTGCCATCACTTGGCGTCCGTCATCCGTCCGTTAACTTTTTCATATTTTAATCTTCTCCTCTGAAACAACTTGGCCAAATGGAACCAAACTTGGCAGTAAACATCTATGTAAGGTCTCTATAAAGTTTCTCCATTTAGTCCATTTGGCCTACAAACATGGCCGCCAAGATTAATTCTTTTAGCTCACCTGACCCAAAGGGTCATGTGAGGTATTGCCATCACTTGGCGTCCGTCGTCCATCCGTTAACTTTTCATATTTTAATCTACTCCTCTGAAACAACTGGACCAAATTGTACCAAACTTGGCAGAAAGCATCTATATAAGGTCCTCTATAAAGTTTCTTCATTTCGTCCCATTCCGCCAACAAATATGGCCGCCAAGGGCAATTCTTGTTTCTGATTGGCTAATGTTAAAAAAATCTTCTCCTCTGAAACTGCTTGGCCAAATGGAGCCAAACTTGGCAGGAAGCATCTATGTAAGATCCTCTATAAAACTTCTTCATTTAATTCCATTCGGCCAACAAACATGGCCGCTGTTACTAAAAATAGAACATAGGGTAAAATTGAGGGTAAAATTGCACGTTTTTGGTAACAACTCAAAAACCGTTAATAATATCAGAAATCTGACATGGATAAAAATGATCAGCACAGGAAGATCTAACTACCCTGAAATTTTGAAGAAAATCTGATTACCTATCTTGGAGTTATTGCCCTTTTTTCATCAAATTTTCAAAATTTTAATACTTCTCGTTTTTTATTTCAAAAACTATAAGAGATAGACGTTAAGTTTAAACAGCAAACATGTGCAGCATGTCAAGATCTACATGCCCTGCAATTGTGAAGTAAATCTGATTACCCGTCTAGGAGTTATTGCCCTTTTTTATTTTTATTTTTTTTAATTTAAACATTTTTGTCTGATATTTCAAAAACTATTAGAGATAAAGGTTAAGTTTAAATTGCAAACATGTGCAGCATATTAAGATCTACATACACTGTAATTTTGAAGTTAATCTGAGTACCCAATTTGGAGTTATTGCCCTTTTTTTCGTCAAATTTTCAAAATGTTAATACCTTTTGTCCTTTATTTCAAAAACTATAAGAGATAGATGTTGAGTGTAAACTGAAAACATGTTCAGCTTGTCAAGATCTACATGCCCTGCAATTTTGAAGTAAATCTGATTACCCGTCTAGGAGTTATTGCCCTTTTTTCATCATTTTTTAGCTCACCTGACCCAAAGGGCCATGTGAGGTATTGCCATCACTTGGCGTCCGTCATCCGTCCGTTAACTTTTTCATATTTTAATCTTCTCCTCTGAAACAACTTGGCCAAATGGAACCAAACTTGGCAGTAAACATCTATGTAAGGTCCTCTATAAAGTTTCTCCATTTAGTCCATTTGGCCTACAAACATGGCCGCCAAGATTAATTCTTTTAGCTCACCTGACCCAAAGGGTCATGTGAGGTATTGCCATCACTTGGCGTCCGTCGTCCATCCGTTAACTTTTCATATTTTAATCTACTCCTCTGAAACAACTGGACCAAATTGTACCAAACTTGGCAGAAAGCATCTATATAAGGTCCTCTATAAAGTTTCTTCATTTCGTCCCATTCCGCCAACAAATATGGCCACCAAGGGCAATTCTTGTTTCTGATTGGCTAATGTTAAAAAAATCTTCTCCTCTGAAACTGCTTGGCCAAATGGAGCCAAACTTGGCAGGAAGCATCTATGTAAGATCCTCTATAAAACTTCTTCATTTAATTCCATTCGGCCAACAAACATGGCCGCTGTTACTAAAAATAGAACATAGGGTAAAATTGAGGGTAAAATTGCACGTTTTTGGTAACAACTCAAAAACCGTTAATAATATCAGAAATCTGACATGGGTAAAAATGATCAGCACAGGAAGATCTAACTACCCTGAAATTTTGAAGAAAATCTGATTACCTATCTTGGAGTTATTGCCCTTTTTTCATCAAATTTTCAAAATTTTAATACTTCTCGTTTTTTATTTCAAAAACTATAAGAGATAGACGTTAAGTTTAAACAGCAAACATGTGCAGCATGTCAAGATCTACATGCCCTGCAATTGTGAAGTAAATCTGATTACCCGTCTAGGAGTTATTGCCCTTTTTTATTTTTATTTTTTTTAATTTAAACATTTTTGTCTGATATTTCAAAAACTATTAGAGATAAAGGTTAAGTTTAAATTGCAAACATGTGCAGCATATTAAGATCTACATACACTGTAATTTTGAAGTTAATCTGAGTACCCAATTTGGAGTTATTGCCCTTTTTTTCGTCAAATTTTCAAAGTGTTAATACCTTTTGTCCTTTATTTCAAAAACTATAAGAGATAGATGTTAAGTTTAAACAGCAAACATGTTCAGCATGTCAAGATCAATCTAGCCTGCAATTTTAAAGTAAATCTGATTACCCATCTTGAAGTTATTGCCCTTTTTTCATCAAATTTTAAAAATGTTAATACTTTTCATCCTTTATTTCAAAAACTATAAGAGATAGATGTTGAGTGTAAACTGAAAACATGTTCAGCTTGTCAAGATCTACATGCCCTGCAATTGTGAAGTAAATCTGATTACCCGTCTAGGAGTTATTGCCCTTTTTTATTTTTATTTTTTTTAATTTAAACATTTTTGTCTGATATTTCAAAAACTATTAGAGATAAAGGTTAAGTTTAAATTGCAAACATGTGCAGCATATTAAGATCTACATACACTGTAATTTTGAAGTTAATCTGAGTACCCAATTTGGAGTTATTGCCCTTTTTTTCGTCAAATTTTCAAAATGTTAATACCTTTTGTCCTTTATTTCAAAAACTATAAGAGATAGATGTTAACTTTAAACAGCAAACATGTTCAGCATGTCAAGATCAATCTAGCCTGCAATTTTAAAGTAAATCTGATTACCCATCTTGAAGTTATTGCCCTTTTTTCATCAAATTTTAAAAATGTTAATACTTTTCATCCTTTATTTCAAAAACTATAAGAGATAGATGTTGAGTGTAAACTGAAAACATGTTCAGCTTGTCAAGATCTACATGCCCTGCAATTTTGAAGTAAATCTGATTACCCGTCTAGGAGTTATTGCCCTTTTTTCATCATTTTTTAGCTCACCTGACCCAAAGGGCCATGTGAGGTATTGCCATCACTTGGCGTCCGTCATCCGTCCGTTAACTTTTTCATATTTTAATCTTCTCCTCTGAAACAACTTGGCCAAATGGAACCAAACTTGGCAGTAAACATCTATGTAAGGTCCTCTATAAAGTTTCTCCATTTAGTCCATTTGGCCTACAAACATGGCCACCAAGATTAATTCTTTTTAGCTCACCTGACCCAAAGGGTCATGTGAGGTATTGCCATCACTTGGCGTCCGTCGTCCATCCGTTAACTTTTCATATTTTAATCTACTCCTCTGAAACAACTGGACCAAATTGTACCAAACTTGGCAGAAAGCATCTATATAAGGTCCTCTATAAAGTTTCTTCATTTCGTCCCATTCCGCCAACAAATATGGCCGCCAAGGGCAATTCTTGTTTCTGATTGGCTAATGTTAAAAAAATCTTCTCCTCTGAAACTGCTTGGCCAAATGGAGCCAAACTTGGCAGGAAGCATCTATGTAAGATCTTCTATAAAACTTCTTCATTTAATTCCATTCGGCCAACAAACATGGCCGCTGTTACTAAAAATAGAACATAGGGTAAAATTGAGGGTAAAATTGCACGTTTTTGGTAACAACTCAAAAACGTTAATAATATCAGAAATCTGACATGGGTAAAAATGATCAGCACAGGAAGATCTAACTACCCTGAAATTTTGAAGAAAATCTGATTACCTATCTTGGAGTTATTGCCCTTTTTTCATCAAATTTTCAAAATTTTAATACTTCTCGTTTTTTATTTCAAAAACTATAAGAGATAGACGTTAAGTTTAAACAGCAAACATGTGCAGCATGTCAAGATCTACATGCCCTGCAATTGTGAAGTAAATCTGATTACCCGTCTAGGAGTTATTGCCCTTTTTTATTTTTATTTTTTTTAATTTAAACATTTTTGTCTGATATTTCAAAAACTATTAGAGATAAAGGTTAAGTTTAAATTGCAAACATGTGCAGCATATTAAGATCTACATACACTGTAATTTTGAAGTTAATCTGAGTACCCAATTTGGAGTTATTGCCCTTTTTTTCGTCAAATTTTCAAAATGTTAATACCTTTTGTCCTTTATTTCAAAAACTATAAGAGATAGATGTTAACTTTAAACAGCAAACATGTTCAGCATGTCAAGATCAATCTAGCCTGCAATTTTAAAGTAAATCTGATTACCCATCTTGAAGTTATTGCCCTTTTTTCATCAAATTTTAAAAATGTTAATACTTTTCATCCTTTATTTCAAAAACTATAAGAGATAGATGTTGAGTGTAAACTGAAAACATGTTCAGCTTGTCAAGATCTACATGCCCTGCAATTTTGAAGTAAATCTGATTACCCGTCTAGGAGTTATTGCCCTTTTTTCATCATTTTTTAGCTCACCTGACCCAAAGGGCCATGTGAGGTATTGCCATCACTTGGCGTCCGTCATCCGTCCGTTAACTTTTTCATATTTTAATCTTCTCCTCTGAAACAACTTGGCCAAATGGAACCAAACTTGGCAGTAAACATCTATGTAAGGTCCTCTATAAAGTTTCTCCATTTAGTCCATTTGGCCTACAAACATGGCCGCCAAGATTAATTCTTTTAGCTCACCTGACCCAAAGGGTCATGTGAGGTATTGCCATCACTTGGCGTCCGTCGTCCATCCGTTAACTTTTCATATTTTAATCTACTCCTCTGAAACAACTGGACCAAATTGTACCAAACTTGGCAGAAAGCATCTATATAAGGTCCTCTATAAAGTTTCTTCATTTCGTCCCATTCCGCCAACAAATATGGCCGCCAAGGGCAATTCTTGTTTCTGATTGGCTAATGTTAAAAAAATCTTCTCCTCTGAAACTGCTTGGCCAAATGGAGCCAAACTTGGCAGGAAGCATCTATGTAAGATCCTCTATAAAACTTCTTCATTTAATTCCATTCGGCCAACAAACATGGCCGCTGTTACTAAAAATAGAACATAGGGTAAAATTGAGGGTAAAATTGCACGTTTTTGGTAACAACTCAAAAACCGTTAATAATATCAGAAATCTGACATGGGTAAAAATGATCAGCACAGGAAGATCTAACTACCCTGAAATTTTGAAGAAAATCTGATTACCTATCTTGGAGTTATTGCCCTTTTTTCATCAAATTTTCAAAATTTTAATACTTCTCGTTTTTTATTTCAAAAACTATAAGAGATAGACGTTAAGTTTAAACAGCAAACATGTGCAGCATGTCAAGATCTACATGCCCTGCAATTGTGAAGTAAATCTGATTACCCGTCTAGGAGTTATTGCCCTTTTTTATTTTTATTTTTTTTAATTTAAACATTTTTGTCTGATATTTCAAAAACTATTAGAGATAAAGGTTAAGTTTAAATTGCAAACATGTGCAGCATATTAAGATCTACATACACTGTAATTTTGAAGTTAATCTGAGTACCCAATTTGGAGTTATTGCCCTTTTTTTCGTCAAATTTTCAAAATGTTAATACCTTTTGTCCTTTATTTCAAAAACTATAAGAGATAGATGTTAACTTTAAACAGCAAACATGTTCAGCATGTCAAGATCAATCTAGCCTGCAATTTTAAAGTAAATCTGATTACCCATCTTGAAGTTATTGCCCTTTTTTCATCAAATTTTAAAAATGTTAATACTTTTCATCCTTTATTTCAAAAACTATAAGAGATAGATGTTGAGTGTAAACTGAAAACATGTTCAGCTTGTCAAGATCTACATGCCCTGCAATTTTGAAGTAAATCTGATTACCCGTCTAGGAGTTATTGCCCTTTTTTCATCATTTTTTAGCTCACCTGACCCAAAGGGCCATGTGAGGTATTGCCATCACTTGGCGTCCGTCATCCGTCCGTTAACTTTTTCATATTTTAATCTTCTCCTCTGAAACAACTTGGCCAAATGGAACCAAACTTGGCAGTAAACATCTATGTAAGGTCCTCTATAAAGTTTCTCCATTTAGTCCATTTGGCCTACAAACATGGCCACCAAGATTAATTCTTTTTAGCTCACCTGACCCAAAGGGTCATGTGAGGTATTGCCATCACTTGGCGTCCGTCGTCCATCCGTTAACTTTTCATATTTTAATCTACTCCTCTGAAACAACTGGACCAAATTGTACCAAACTTGGCAGAAAGCATCTATATAAGGTCCTCTATAAAGTTTCTTCATTTCGTCCCATTCCGCCAACAAATATGGCCGCCAAGGGCAATTCTTGTTTCTGATTGGCTAATGTTAAAAAAATCTTCTCCTCTGAAACTGCTTGGCCAAATGGAGCCAAACTTGGCAGGAAGCATCTATGTAAGATCTTCTATAAAACTTCTTCATTTAATTCCATTCGGCCAACAAACATGGCCGCTGTTACTAAAAATAGAACATAGGGTAAAATTGAGGGTAAAATTGCACGTTTTTGGTAACAACTCAAAAACGTTAATAATATCAGAAATCTGACATGGGTAAAAATGATCAGCACAGGAAGATCTAACTACCCTGAAATTTTGAAGAAAATCTGATTACCTATCTTGGAGTTATTGCCCTTTTTTCATCAAATTTTCAAAATTTTAATACTTCTCGTTTTTTATTTCAAAAACTATAAGAGATAGACGTTAAGTTTAAACAGCAAACATGTGCAGCATGTCAAGATCTACATGCCCTGCAATTGTGAAGTAAATCTGATTACCCGTCTAGGAGTTATTGCCCTTTTTTATTTTTATTTTTTTTAATTTAAACATTTTTGTCTGATATTTCAAAAACTATTAGAGATAAAGGTTAAGTTTAAATTGCAAACATGTGCAGCATATTAAGATCTACATACACTGTAATTTTGAAGTTAATCTGAGTACCCAATTTGGAGTTATTGCCCTTTTTTCGTCAAATTTTCAAAATGTTAATACCTTTTGTCCTTTATTTCAAAAACTATAAGAGATAGATGTTAACTTTAAACAGCAAACATTGTTCAGCATGTCAAGATCAATCTAGCCTGCAATTTTAAAGTAAATCTGATTACCCATCTTGAAGTTATTGCCCTTTTTTCATCAAATTTTAAAAATGTTAATACTTTTCATCCTTTATTTCAAAAACTATAAGAGATAGATGTTGAGTGTAAACTGAAAACATGTTCAGCTTGTCAAGATCTACATGCCCTGCAATTTTGAAGTAAATCTGATTACCCGTCTAGGAGTTATTGCCCTTTTTTCATCATTTTTTAGCTCACCTGACCCAAAGGGCCATGTGAGGTATTGCCATCACTTGGCGTCCGTCATCCGTCCGTTAACTTTTTCATATTTTAATCTTCTCCTCTGAAACAACTTGGCCAAATGGAACCAAACTTGGCAGTAAACATCTATGTAAGGTCCTCTATAAAGTTTCTCCATTTAGTCCATTTGGCCTACAAACTTGGCCGCCAAGATTAATTCTTTTAGCTCACCTGACCCAAAGGGTCATGTGAGGTATTGCCATCACTTGGCGTCCGTCGTCCATCCGTTAACTTTTCATATTTTAATCTACTCCTCTGAAACAACTGGACCAAATTGTACCAAACTTGGCAGAAAGCATCTATATAAGGTCCTCTATAAAGTTTCTTCATTTCGTCCCATTCCGCCAACAAATATGGCCGCCAAGGGCAATTCTTGTTTCTGATTGGCTAATGTTAAAAAAATCTTCTCCTCTGAAACTGCTTGGCCAAATGGAGCCAAACTTGGCAGGAAGCATCTATGTAAGATCTTCTATAAAACTTCTTCATTTAATTCCATTCGGCCAACAAACATGGCCGCTGTTACTAAAAATAGAACATAGGGTAAAATTGAGGGTAAAATTGCACGTTTTTGGTAACAACTCAAAAACCGTTAATAATATCAGAAATCTGACATGGATAAAAATGATCAGCACAGGAAGATCTAACTACCCTGAAATTTTGAAGAAAATCTGATTACCTATCTTGGAGTTATTGCCCTTTTTTCATCAAATTTTCAAAATTTTAATACTTTTCGTTTTTTATTTCAAAAACTATAAGAGATAGACGTTAAGTTTAAACAGCAAACATGTGCAGCATGTCAAGATCTACATGCCCTGCAATTGTGAAGTAAATCTGATTACCCGTCTAGGAGTTATTGCCCTTTTTTATTTTTATTTTTTTTAATTTAAACATTTTTGTCTGATATTTCAAAAACTATTAGAGATAAAGGTTAAGTTTAAATTGCAAACATGTGCAGCATATTAAGATCTACATACAGTTTAATTTTGAAGTTAATCTGAGTACCCAATTTGGAGTTATTGCCCTTTTTTTCGTCAAATTTTCAAAGTGTTAATACCTTTTGTCCTTTATTTCAAAAACTATAAGAGATAGATGTTAAGTTTAAACAGCAAACATGTTCAGCATGTCAAGATCAATCTAGCCTGCAATTTTAAAGTAAATCTGATTACCCATCTTGAAGTTATTGCCCTTTTTTCATCAAATTTTTTAAAATGTTAATACTTTTCATCCTTTATTTCAAAAACTATAAGAGATAGATGTTGAGTGTAAACTGAAAACATGTTCAGCTTGTCAAGATCTACATGCCCTGCAATTTTGAAGTAAATCTGATTACCCGTCTAGGAGTTATTGCCCTTTTTTCATCATTTTTTAGCTCACCTGACCCAAAGGGCCATGTGAGGTATTGCCATCACTTGGCGTCCGTCATCCGTCCGTTAACTTTTTCATATTTTAATCTTCTCCTCTGAAACAACTTGGCCAAATGGAACCAAACTTGGCAGTAAACATCTATGTAAGGTCTCTATAAAGTTTCTCCATTTAGTCCATTTGGCCTACAAACATGGCCGCCAAGATTAATTCTTTTAGCTCACCTGACCCAAAGGGTCATGTGAGGTATTGCCATCACTTGGCGTCCGTCGTCCATCCGTTAACTTTTCATATTTTAATCTACTCCTCTGAAACAACTGGACCAAATTGTACCAAACTTGGCAGAAAGCATCTATATAAGGTCCTCTATAAAGTTTCTTCATTTCGTCCCATTCCGCCAACAAATATGGCCGCCAAGGGCAATTCTTGTTTCTGATTGGCTAATGTTAAAAAAATCTTCTCCTCTGAAACTGCTTGGCCAAATGGAGCCAAACTTGGCAGGAAGCATCTATGTAAGATCCTCTATAAAACTTCTTCATTTAATTCCATTCGGCCAACAAACATGGCCGCTGTTACTAAAAATAGAACATAGGGTAAAATTGAGGGTAAAATTGCACGTTTTTGGTAACAACTCAAAAACCGTTAATAATATCAGAAATCTGACATGGATAAAAATGATCAGCACAGGAAGATCTAACTACCCTGAAATTTTGAAGAAAATCTGATTACCTATCTTGGAGTTATTGCCCTTTTTTCATCAAATTTTCAAAATTTTAATACGTCTCGTTTTTTATTTCAAAAACTATAAGAGATAGACGTTAAGTTTAAACAGCAAACATGTGCAGCATGTCAAGATCTACATGCCCTGCAATTGTGAAGTAAATCTGATTACCCGTCTAGGAGTTATTGCCCTTTTTTATTTTTATTTTTTTTAATTTAAACATTTTTGTCTGATATTTCAAAAACTATTAGAGATAAAGGTTAAGTTTAAATTGCAAACATGTGCAGCATATTAAGATCTACATACACTGTAATTTTGAAGTTAATCTGAGTACCCAATTTGGAGTTATTGCCCTTTTTTTCGTCAAATTTTCAAAATGTTAATACCTTTTGTCCTTTATTTCAAAAACTATAAGAGATAGATGTTGAGTGTAAACTGAAAACATGTTCAGCTTGTCAAGATCTACATGCCCTGCAATTTTGAAGTAAATCTGATTACCCGTCTAGGAGTTATTGCCCTTTTTTCATCATTTTTTAGCTCACCTGACCCAAAGGGCCATGTGAGGTATTGCCATCACTTGGCGTCCGTCATCCGTCCGTTAACTTTTTCATATTTTAATCTTCTCCTCTGAAACAACTTGGCCAAATGGAACCAAACTTGGCAGTAAACATCTATGTAAGGTCCTCTATAAAGTTTCTCCATTTAGTCCATTTGGCCTACAAACATGGCCGCCAAGATTAATTCTTTTAGCTCACCTGACCCAAAGGGTCATGTGAGGTATTGCCATCACTTGGCGTCCGTCGTCCATCCGTTAACTTTTCATATTTTAATCTACTCCTCTGAAACAACTGGACCAAATTGTACCAAACTTGGCAGAAAGCATCTATATAAGGTCCTCTATAAAGTTTCTTCATTTCGTCCCATTCCGCCAACAAATATGGCCACCAAGGGCAATTCTTGTTTCTGATTGGCTAATGTTAAAAAAATCTTCTCCTCTGAAACTGCTTGGCCAAATGGAGCCAAACTTGGCAGGAAGCATCTATGTAAGATCTTCTATAAAACTTCTTCATTTAATTCCATTCGGCCAACAAACATGGCCGCTGTTACTAAAAATAGAACATGGGGTAAAATTGAGGGTAAAATTGCACGTTTTTGGTAACAACTCAAAAACCGTTAATAATATCAGAAATCTGACATGGGTAAAAATGATCAGCACAGGAAGATCTAACTACCCTGAAATTTTGAAGAAAATCTGATTACCTATCTTGGAGTTATTGCCCTTTTTTCATCAAATTTTCAAAATTTTAATACTTCTCGTTTTTTATTTCAAAAACTATAAGAGATAGACGTTAAGTTTAAACAGCAAACATGTGCAGCATGTCAAGATCTACATGCCCTGCAATTGTGAAGTAAATCTGATTACCCGTCTAGGAGTTATTGCCCTTTTTTATTTTTATTTTTTTTAATTTAAACATTTTTGTCTGACATTTCAAAAACTATTAGAGATAAAGGTTAAGTTTAAATTGCAAACATGTGCAGCATATTAAGATCTACATACACTGTAATTTTGAAGTTAATCTGAGTACCCAATTTGGAGTTATTGCCCTTTTTTTCGTCAAATTTTCAAAATGTTAATACCTTTTGTCCTTTATTTCAAAAACTATAAGAGATAGATGTTAACTTTAAACAGCAAACATGTTCAGCATGTCAAGATCAATCTAGCCTGCAATTTTAAAGTAAATCTGATTACCCATCTTGAAGTTATTGCCCTTTTTTCATCAAATTTTTAAAATGTTAATACTTTTCATCCTTTATTTCAAAAACTATAAAAGATAGATGTTGAGTGATGCCCTGCAATTTTGAAGTAAATCTGATTACCCATCTAGGAGTTATTGCTCTTTTTTCATAATTTTTTAGCTCACCTGACCCAAAGGGCCATGTGAGGTATTGCCATCACTTGGCGTCCGTCATCCGTCCGTTAACTTTTTCATATTTTAATCTTCTCCTCTGAAACAACTTGGCCAAATGGAACCAAACTTGGCAGTAAACATCTATGTAAGGTCCTCTATAAAGTTTCTCCATTTAGTCCATTTGGCCTACAAACATGGCCACCAAGATTAATTCTTTTTAGCTCACCTGACCCAAAGGGTCATGTGAGGTATTGCCATCACTTGGCGTCCGTCGTCCGTCCGTTAACTTTTCATATTTTAATCTACTCCTCTGAAACAACTGGACCAAATTGAACCAAACTTGGCAGAAGCATCTATATAAGGTCCTCTATAAAGTTTCTTCATTTCGTCCCATTCCGCCAACAAATATGGCCGCCAAGGGCAATTCTTGTTTCTGATTGGCTAATGTTAAATAAATCTTCTCCTCTGAAACTGCTTGGCCAAATGGAGCCAAACTTGGCAGGAAGCATCTATGTAAGATCCTCTATAAAACTTCTTCATTTAATTCCATTTGGCCAACAAACATGGCCACTGTTACTAAAAATAGAACATAGTGCAAAATTGCACGTTTTTGGTAACAACTCAAAAACCGTTAATAATATCAGAAATCTGACATGGGTAAAAATGATCAGCACAAGAAGATCTAACTACCCTGAAATTTTGAAGAAAATCTGATTACCTATCTTGGAGTTATTGCCCTTTTTTCGTCAAATTTTCAAAATTTTAATACTTTTCGTTTTTTATTTCAAAAACTATAAGAGATAAACGTTAAGTTTAAACAGCAAACATGTGCAGCATGTCAAGATCTACATGCCCTGCAATTGTGAAGTAAATCTGATTACCCGTCTAGGAGTTATTGCCCTTTTTTATTTTTTATTTTTTTAGCTTAAACATTTTTGTCTGATATTTCAAAAACTATTAGAGATAAAGGTTAAGTTTAAATTGCAAACATGTGCAGCATATTAAGATCTACCTACCCTGTAATTTTGAAGTTAATTTGAGTACCCAATTTGGAGTTATTGCCCTTTTTTCATCAAATTTTCAAAGTGTTAATACCTTTTGTCCTTTATTTCAAAAACTATAAGAGATAGATGTTAAGTTTAAACAGCAAACATGTTCAGCATGTCAAGATCAATCTAGCCTGCAATTTTAAAGTAAATCTGATTACCCATCTTGAAGTTATTGCCCTTTTTTCATCAAATTTTAAAAATATTAATACTTTTCATCCTTTATTTCAAAAACTATAAGAGATAGATGTTGAGTGTAAACTGAAAACATGTTCAGCTTGTCAAGATCTACATGCCCTGCAATTTTGAAGTAAATCTGATTACCCGTCTAGGAGTTATTGCCCTTTTTTCATCATTTTTTAGCTCACCTGACCCAAAGGGCCATGTGAGGTATTGCCATCACTTGGCGTCCGTCATCCGTCCGTTAACTTTTTCATATTTTAATCTTCTCCTCTGAAACAACTTGGCCAAATGGAACCAAACTTGGCAGTAAACATCTATGTAAGGTCTCTATAAAGTTTCTCCATTTAGTCCATTTGGCCTACAAACATGGCCGCCAAGATTAATTCTTTTAGCTCACCTGACCCAAAGGGTCATGTGAGGTATTGCCATCACTTGGCGTCCGTCGTCCATCCGTTAACTTTTCATATTTTAATCTACTCCTCTGAAACAACTGGACCAAATTGTACCAAACTTGGCAGAAAGCATCTATATAAGGTCCTCTATAAAGTTTCTTCATTTCGTCCCATTCCGCCAACAAATATGGCCGCCAAGGGCAATTCTTGTTTCTGATTGGCTAATGTTAAAAAAATCTTCTCCTCTGAAACTGCTTGGCCAAATGGAGCCAAACTTGGCAGGAAGCATCTATGTAAGATCCTCTATAAAACTTCTTCATTTAATTCCATTCGGCCAACAAACATGGCCGCTGTTACTAAAAATAGAACATAGGGTAAAATTGAGGGTAAAATTGCACGTTTTTGGTAACAACTCAAAAACCGTTAATAATATCAGAAATCTGACATGGGTAAAAATGATCAGCACAGGAAGATCTAACTACCCTGAAATTTTGAAGAAAATCTGATTACCTATCTTGGAGTTATTGCCCTTTTTTCATCAAATTTTCAAAATTTTAATACTTCTCGTTTTTTATTTCAAAAACTATAAGAGATAGACGTTAAGTTTAAACAGCAAACATGTGCAGCATGTCAAGATCTACATGCCCTGCAATTGTGAAGTAAATCTGATTACCCGTCTAGGAGTTATTGCCCTTTTTTATTTTTATTTTTTTTAATTTAAACATTTTTGTCTGACATTTCAAAAACTATTAGAGATAAAGGTTAAGTTTAAATTGCAAACATGTGCAGCATATTAAGATCTACATACACTGTAATTTTGAAGTTAATCTGAGTACCCAATTTGGAGTTATTGCCCTTTTTTTCGTCAAATTTTCAAAATGTTAATACCTTTTGTCCTTTATTTCAAAAACTATAAGAGATAGATGTTAACTTTAAACAGCAAACATGTTCAGCATGTCAAGATCAATCTAGCCTGCAATTTTAAAGTAAATCTGATTACCCATCTTGAAGTTATTGCCCTTTTTTCATCAAATTTTTAAAATGTTAATACTTTTCATCCTTTATTTCAAAAACTATAAAAGATAGATGTTGAGTGATGCCCTGCAATTTTGAAGTAAATCTGATTACCCATCTAGGAGTTATTGCCCTTTTTTCATAATTTTTTAGCTCACCTGACCCAAAGGGCCATGTGAGGTATTGCCATCACTTGGCGTCCGTCATCCGTCCGTTAACTTTTTCATATTTTAATCTTCTCCTCTGAAACAACTTGGCCAAATGGAACCAAACTTGGCAGTAAACATCTATGTAAGGTCCTCTATAAGGTTTCTCCATTTAGTCCATTTGGCCTACAAACATGGCCACCAAGATTAATTCTTTTTAGCTCACCTGACCCAAAGGGTCATGTGAGGTATTGCCATCACTTGGCGTCCGTCGTCCGTCCGTTAACTTTTCATATTTTAATCTACTCCTCTGAAACAACTGGACCAAATTGAACCAAACTTGGCAGAAGCATCTATATAAGGTCCTCTATAAAGTTTCTTCATTTCGTCCCATTCCGCCAACAAATATGGCCGCCAAGGGCAATTCTTGTTTCTGATTGGCTAATGTTAAATAAATCTTCTCCTCTGAAACTGCTTGGCCAAATGGAGCCAAACTTGGCAGGAAGCATCTATGTAAGATCCTCTATAAAACTTCTTCATTTAATTCCATTTGGCCAACAAACATGGCCACTGTTACTAAAAATAGAACATAGTGCAAAATTGCACGTTTTTGGTAACAACTCAAAAACCGTTAATAATATCAGAAATCTGACATGGGTAAAAATGATCAGCACAAGAAGATCTAACTACCCTGAAATTTTGAAGAAAATCTGATTACCTATCTTGGAGTTATTGCCCTTTTTTCGTCAAATTTTCAAAATTTTAATACTTTTCGTTTTTTATTTCAAAAACTATAAGAGATAAACGTTAAGTTTAAACAGCAAACATGTGCAGCATGTCAAGATCTACATGCCCTGCAATTGTGAAGTAAATCTGATTACCCGTCTAGGAGTTATTGCCCTTTTTTATTTTTTATTTTTTTAGCTTAAACATTTTTGTCTGATATTTCAAAAACTATTAGAGATAAAGGTTAAGTTTAAATTGCAAACATGTGCAGCATATTAAGATCTACCTACCCTGTAATTTTGAAGTTAATTTGAGTACCCAATTTGGAGTTATTGCCCTTTTTTTCATCAAATTTTCAAAGTGTTAATACCTTTTGTCCTTTATTTCAAAAACTATAAGAGATAGATGTTAAGTTTAAACAGCAAACATGTTCAGCATGTCAAGATCAATCTAGCCTGCAATTTTAAAGTAAATCTGATTACCCATCTTGAAGTTATTGCCCTTTTTTCATCAAATTTTAAAAATGTTAATACTTTTCATCCTTTATTTCAAAAACTATAAGAGATAGATGTTGAGTGTAAACTGAAAACATGTTCAGCTTGTCAAGATCTACATGCCCTGCAATTTTGAAGTAAATCTGATTACCCGTCTAGGAGTTATTGCCCTTTTTTCATCATTTTTTAGCTCACCTGACCCAAAGGGCCATGTGAGGTATTGCCATCACTTGGCGTCCGTCATCCGTCCGTTAACTTTTTCATATTTTAATCTTCTCCTCTGAAACAACTTGGCCAAATGGAACCAAACTTGGCAGTAAACATCTATGTAAGGTCTCTATAAAGTTTCTCCATTTAGTCCATTTGGCCTACAAACATGGCCGCCAAGATTAATTCTTTTAGCTCACCTGACCCAAAGGGTCATGTGAGGTATTGCCATCACTTGGCGTCCGTCGTCCATCCGTTAACTTTTCATATTTTAATCTACTCCTCTGAAACAACTGGACCAAATTGTACCAAACTTGGCAGAAAGCATCTATATAAGGTCCTCTATAAAGTTTCTTCATTTCGTCCCATTCCGCCAACAAATATGGCCGCCAAGGGCAATTCTTGTTTCTGATTGGCTAATGTTAAAAAAATCTTCTCCTCTGAAACTGCTTGGCCAAATGGAGCCAAACTTGGCAGGAAGCATCTATGTAAGATCCTCTATAAAACTTCTTCATTTAATTCCATTCGGCCAACAAACATGGCCACTGTTACTAAAAATAGAACATAGGGTAAAATTGAGGGTAAAATTGCACGTTTTTGGTAACAACTCAAAAACCGTTAATAATATCAGAAATCTGACATGGGTAAAAATGATCAGCACAGGAAGATCTAACTACCCTGAAATTTTGAAGAAAATCTGATTACCTATCTTGGAGTTATTGCCCTTTTTTCATCAAATTTTCAAAATTTTAATACTTCTCGTTTTTTATTTCAAAAACTATAAGAGATAGACGTTAAGTTTAAACAGCAAACATGTGCAGCATGTCAAGATCTACATGCCCTGCAATTGTGAAGTAAATCTGATTACCCGTCTAGGAGTTATTGCCCTTTTTTATTTTTATTTTTTTTAATTTAAACATTTTTGTCTGATATTTCAAAAACTATTAGAGATAAAGGTTAAGTTTAAATTGCAAACATGTGCAGCATATTAAGATCTACATACACTGTAATTTTGAAGTTAATCTGAGTACCCAATTTGGAGTTATTGCCCTTTTTTTCGTCAAATTTTCAAAATGTTAATACCTTTTGTCCTTTATTTCAAAAACTATAAGAGATAGATGTTAACTTTAAACAGCAAACATGTTCAGCATGTCAAGATCAATCTAGCCTGCAATTTTAAAGTAAATCTGATTACCCATCTTGAAGTTATTGCCCTTTTTTCATCAAATTTTAAAAATGTTAATACTTTTCATCCTTTATTTCAAAAACTATAAGAGATAGATGTTGAGTGTAAACTGAAAACATGTTCAGCTTGTCAAGATCTACATGCCCTGCAATTTTGAAGTAAATCTGATTACCCGTCTAGGAGTTATTGCCCTTTTTTCATCATTTTTTAGCTCACCTGACCCAAAGGGCCATGTGAGGTATTGCCATCACTTGGCGTCCGTCATCCGTCCGTTAACTTTTTCATATTTTAATCTTCTCCTCTGAAACAACTTGGCCAAATGGAACCAAACTTGGCAGTAAACATCTATGTAAGGTCTCTATAAAGTTTCTCCATTTAGTCCATTTGGCCTACAAACATGGCCGCCAAGATTAATTCTTTTAGCTCACCTGACCCAAAGGGTCATGTGAGGTATTGCCATCACTTGGCGTCCGTCGTCCATCCGTTAACTTTTCATATTTTAATCTACTCCTCTGAAACAACTGGACCAAATTGTACCAAACTTGGCAGAAAGCATCTATATAAGGTCCTCTATAAAGTTTCTTCATTTCGTCCCATTCCGCCAACAAATATGGCCGCCAAGGGCAATTCTTGTTTCTGATTGGCTAATGTTAAAAAAATCTTCTCCTCTGAAACTGCTTGGCCAAATGGAGCCAAACTTGGCAGGAAGCATCTATGTAAGATCCTCTATAAAACTTCTTCATTTAATTCCATTCGGCCAACAAACATGGCCACTGTTACTAAAAATAGAACATAGGGTAAAATTGAGGGTAAAATTGCACGTTTTTGGTAACAACTCAAAAACCGTTAATAATATCAGAAATCTGACATGGGTAAAAATGATCAGCACAGGAAGATCTAACTACCCTGAAATTTTGAAGAAAATCTGATTACCTATCTTGGAGTTATTGCCCTTTTTTCATCAAATTTTCAAAATTTTAATACTTCTCGTTTTTTATTTCAAAAACTATAAGAGATAGACGTTAAGTTTAAACAGCAAACATGTGCAGCATGTCAAGATCTACATGCCCTGCAATTGTGAAGTAAATCTGATTACCCGTCTAGGAGTTATTGCCCTTTTTTATTTTTATTTTTTTTAATTTAAACATTTTTGTCTGATATTTCAAAAACTATTAGAGATAAAGGTTAAGTTTAAATTGCAAACATGTGCAGCATATTAAGATCTACATACACTGTAATTTTGAAGTTAATCTGAGTACCCAATTTGGAGTTATTGCCCTTTTTTTCGTCAAATTTTCAAAATGTTAATACCTTTTGTCCTTTATTTCAAAAACTATAAGAGATAGATGTTAACTTTAAACAGCAAACATGTTCAGCATGTCAAGATCAATCTAGCCTGCAATTTTAAAGTAAATCTGATTACCCATCTTGAAGTTATTGCCCTTTTTTCATCAAATTTTTAAAATGTTAATACTTTTCATCCTTTATTTCAAAAACTATAAAAGATAGATGTTGAGTGATGCCCTGCAATTTTGAAGTAAATCTGATTACCCATCTAGGAGTTATTGCCCTTTTTTCATAATTTTTTAGCTCACCTGACCCAAAGGGCCATGTGAGGTATTGCCATCACTTGGCGTCCGTCATCCGTCCGTTAACTTTTTCATATTTTAATCTTCTCCTCTGAAACAACTTGGCCAAATGGAACCAAACTTGGCAGTAAACATCTATGTAAGGTCCTCTATAAGGTTTCTCCATTTAGTCCATTTGGCCTACAAACATGGCCACCAAGATTAATTCTTTTTAGCTCACCTGACCCAAAGGGTCATGTGAGGTATTGCCATCACTTGGCGTCCGTCGTCCGTCCGTTAACTTTTCATATTTTAATCTACTCCTCTGAAACAACTGGACCAAATTGAACCAAACTTGGCAGAAGCATCTATATAAGGTCCTCTATAAAGTTTCTTCATTTCGTCCCATTCCGCCAACAAATATGGCCGCCAAGGGCAATTCTTGTTTCTGATTGGCTAATGTTAAATAAATCTTCTCCTCTGAAACTGCTTGGCCAAATGGAGCCAAACTTGGCAGGAAGCATCTATGTAAGATCCTCTATAAAACTTCTTCATTTAATTCCATTTGGCCAACAAACATGGCCACTGTTACTAAAAATAGAACATAGTGCAAAATTGCACGTTTTTGGTAACAACTCAAAAACCGTTAATAATATCAGAAATCTGACATGGGTAAAAATGATCAGCACAAGAAGATCTAACTACCCTGAAATTTTGAAGAAAATCTGATTACCTATCTTGGAGTTATTGCCCTTTTTTCGTCAAATTTTCAAAATTTTAATACTTTTCGTTTTTTATTTCAAAAACTATAAGAGATAAACGTTAAGTTTAAACAGCAAACATGTGCAGCATGTCAAGATCTACATGCCCTGCAATTGTGAAGTAAATCTGATTACCCGTCTAGGGGTTATTGCCATTTTTTATTTTTTTAGCTTAAACATTTTTGTCTGATATTTCAAAAACTATTAGAGATAAAGGTTAAGTTTAAATTGCAAACATGTGCAGCATATTAAGATCTACCTACCCTGTAATTTTGAAGTTAATTTGAGTACCCAATTTGGAGTTATTGCCCTTTTTTTCATCAAATTTTCAAAGTGTTAATACCTTTTGTCCTTTATTTCAAAAACTATAAGAGATAGATGTTAAGTTTAAACAGCAAACATGTTCAGCATGTCAAGATCAATCTAGCCTGCAATTTTAAAGTAAATCTGATTACCCATCTTGAAGTTATTGCCCTTTTTTCATCAAATTTTAAAAATGTTAATACTTTTCATCCTTTATTTCAAAAACTATAAGAGATAGATGTTGAGTGTAAACTGAAAACATGTTCAGCTTGTCAAGATCTACATGCCCTGCAATTTTGAAGTAAATCTGATTACCCGTCTAGGAGTTATTGCCCTTTTTTCATCATTTTTTAGCTCACCTGACCCAAAGGGCCATGTGAGGTATTGCCATCACTTGGCGTCCGTCATCCGTCCGTTAACTTTTTCATATTTTAATCTTCTCCTCTGAAACAACTTGGCCAAATGGAACCAAACTTGGCAGTAAACATCTATGTAAGGTCCTCTATAAAGTTTCTCCATTTAGTCCATTTGGCCTACAAACATGGCCGCCAAGATTAATTCTTTTAGCTCACCTGACCCAAAGGGTCATGTGAGGTATTGCCATCACTTGGCGTCCGTCGTCCATCCGTTAACTTTTCATATTTTAATCTACTCCTCTGAAACAACTGGACCAAATTGTACCAAGCTTGGCAGAAAGCATCTATATAAGGTCCTCTATAAAGTTTCTTCATTTCGTCCCATTCCGCCAACAAATATGGCCGCCAAGGGCAATTCTTGTTTCTGATTGGCTAATGTTAAAAAAATTTTCTCCTCTGAAACTGCTTGGCCAAATGGAGCCAAACTTGGCAGGAAGCATCTATGTAAGATCCTCTATAAAACTTCTTCATTTAATTCCATTCGGCCAACAAACATGGCCGCTGTTACTAAAAATAGAACATAGGGTAAAATTGAGGGTAAAATTGCACGTTTTTGGTAACAACTCAAAAACCGTTAATAATATCAGAAATCTGACATGGGTAAAAATGATCAGCACAGGAAGATCTAACTACCCTGAAATTTTGAAGAAAATCTGATTACCTATCTTGGAGTTATTGCCCTTTTTTCATCAAATTTTCAAAATTTTAATACTTCTCGTTTTTTATTTCAAAAACTATAAGAGATAGACGTTAAGTTTAAACAGCAAACATGTGCAGCATGTCAAGATCTACATGCCCTGCAATTGTGAAGTAAATCTGATTACCCGTCTAGGAGTTATTGCCCTTTTTTATTTTTATTTTTTTTAATTTAAACATTTTTGTCTGATATTTCAAAAACTATTAGAGATAAAGGTTAAGTTTAAATTGCAAACATGTGCAGCATATTAAGATCTACATACACTGTAATTTTGAAGTTAATCTGAGTACCCAATTTGGAGTTATTGCCCTTTTTTTCGTCAAATTTTCAAAATGTTAATACCTTTTGTCCTTTATTTCAAAAACTATAAGAGATAGATGTTAACTTTAAACAGCAAACATGTTCAGCATGTCAAGATCAATCTAGCCTGCAATTTTAAAGTAAATCTGATTACCCATCTTGAAGTTATTGCCCTTTTTTCATCAAATTTTTAAAATGTTAATACTTTTCATCCTTTATTTCAAAAACTATAAAAGATAGATGTTGAGTGATGCCCTACAATTTTGAAGTAAATCTGATTACCCATCTAGGAGTTATTGCCCTTTTTTCATAATTTTTTAGCTCACCTGACCCAAAGGGCCATGTGAGGTATTGCCATCACTTGGCGTCCGTCATCCGTCCGTTAACTTTTTCATATTTTAATCTTCTCCTCTGAAACAACTTGGCCAAATGGAACCAAACTTGGCAGTAAACATCTATGTAAGGTCCTCTATAAAGTTTCTCCATTTAGTCCATTTGGCCTACAAACATGGCCACCAAGATTAATTCTTTTTAGCTCACCTGACCCAAAGGGTCATGTGAGGTATTGCCATCACTTGGCGTCCGTCGTCCGTCCGTTAACTTTTCATATTTTAATCTACTCCTCTGAAACAACTGGACCAAATTGAACCAAACTTGGCAGAAGCATCTATATAAGGTCCTCTATAAAGTTTCTTCATTTCGTCCCATTCCGCCAACAAATATGGCCGCCAAGGGCAATTCTTGTTTCTGATTGGCTAATGTTAAATAAATCTTCTCCTCTGAAACTGCTTGGCCAAATGGAGCCAAACTTGGCAGGAAGCATCTATGTAAGATCCTCTATAAAACTTCTTCATTTAATTCCATTTGGCCAACAAACATGGCCACTGTTACTAAAAATAGAACATAGTGCAAAATTGCACGTTTTTGGTAACAACTCAAAAACCGTTAATAATATCAGAAATCTGACATGGGTAAAAATGATCAGCACAAGAAGATCTAACTACCCTGAAATTTTGAAGAAAATCTGATTACCTATCTTGGAGTTATTGCCCTTTTTTCGTCAAATTTTCAAAATTTTAATACTTTTCGTTTTTTATTTCAAAAACTATAAGAGATAAACGTTAAGTTTAAACAGCAAACATGTGCAGCATGTCAAGATCTACATGCCCTGCAATTGTGAAGTAAATCTGATTACCCGTCTAGGAGTTATTGCCCTTTTTTATTTTTTATTTTTTTAGCTTAAACATTTTTGTCTGATATTTCAAAAACTATTAGAGATAAAGGTTAAGTTTAAATTGCAAACATGTGCAGCATATTAAGATCTACCTACCCTGTAATTTTGAAGTTAATTTGAGTACCCAATTTGGAGTTATTGCCCTTTTTTTCATCAAATTTTCAAAGTGTTAATACCTTTTGTCCTTTATTTCAAAAACTATAAGAGATAGATGTTAAGTTTAAACAGCAAACATGTTCAGCATGTCAAGATCAATCTAGCCTGCAATTTTAAAGTAAATCTGATTACCCATCTTGAAGTTATTGCCCTTTTTTCATCAAATTTTAAAAATGTTAATACTTTTCATCCTTTATTTCAAAAACTATAAGAGATAGATGTTGAGTGTAAACTGAAAACATGTTCAGCTTGTCAAGATCTACATGCCCTGCAATTTTGAAGTAAATCTGATTACCCGTCTAGGAGTTATTGCCCTTTTTTCATCATTTTTTAGCTCACCTGACCCAAAGGGCCATGTGAGGTATTGCCATCACTTGGCGTCCGTCATCCGTCCGTTAACTTTTTCATATTTTAATCTTCTCCTCTGAAACAACTTGGCCAAATGGAACCAAACTTGGCAGTAAACATCTATGTAAGGTCTCTATAAAGTTTCTCCATTTAGTCCATTTGGCCTACAAACATGGCCGCCAAGATTAATTCTTTTAGCTCACCTGACCCAAAGGGTCATGTGAGGTATTGCCATCACTTGGCGTCCGTCGTCCATCCGTTAACTTTTCATATTTTAATCTACTCCTCTGAAACAACTGGACCAAATTGTACCAAACTTGGCAGAAAGCATCTATATAAGGTCCTCTATAAAGTTTCTTCATTTCGTCCCATTCCGCCAACAAATATGGCCGCCAAGGGCAATTCTTGTTTCTGATTGGCTAATGTTAAAAAAATCTTCTCCTCTGAAACTGCTTGGCCAAATGGAGCCAAACTTGGCAGGAAGCATCTATGTAAGATCCTCTATAAAACTTCTTCATTTAATTCCATTCGGCCAACAAACATGGCCGCTGTTACTAAAAATAGAACATAGGGTAAAATTGAGGGTAAAATTGCACGTTTTTGGTAACAACTCAAAAACCGTTAATAATATCAGAAATCTGACATGGGTAAAAATGATCAGCACAGGAAGATCTAACTACCCTGAAATTTTGAAGAAAATCTGATTACCTATCTTGGAGTTATTGCCCTTTTTTCATCAAATTTTCAAAATTTTAATACTTCTCGTTTTTTATTTCAAAAACTATAAGAGATAGACGTTAAGTTTAAACAGCAAACATGTGCAGCATGTCAAGATCTACATGCCCTGCAATTGTGAAGTAAATCTGATTACCCGTCTAGGAGTTATTGCCCTTTTTTATTTTTATTTTTTTTAATTTAAACATTTTTGTCTGACATTTCAAAAACTATTAGAGATAAAGGTTAAGTTTAAATTGCAAACATGTGCAGCATATTAAGATCTACATACACTGTAATTTTGAAGTTAATCTGAGTACCCAATTTGGAGTTATTGCCCTTTTTTTCGTCAAATTTTCAAAATGTTAATACCTTTTGTCCTTTATTTCAAAAACTATAAGAGATAGATGTTAACTTTAAACAGCAAACATGTTCAGCATGTCAAGATCAATCTAGCCTGCAATTTTAAAGTAAATCTGATTACCCATCTTGAAGTTATTGCCCTTTTTTCATCAAATTTTTTAAATGTTAATACTTTTCATCCTTTATTTCAAAAACTATAAAAGATAGATGTTGAGTGATGCCCTGCAATTTTGAAGTAAATCTGATTACCCATCTAGGAGTTATTGCTCTTTTTTCATAATTTTTTAGCTCACCTGACCCAAAGGGCCATGTGAGGTATTGCCATCACTTGGCGTCCGTCATCCGTCCGTTAACTTTTTCATATTTTAATCTTCTCCTCTGAAACAACTTGGCCAAATGGAACCAAACTTGGCAGTAAACATCTATGTAAGGTCCTCTATAAAGTTTCTCCATTTAGTCCATTTGGCCTACAAACATGGCCACCAAGATTAATTCTTTTTAGCTCACCTGACCCAAAGGGTCATGTGAGGTATTGCCATCACTTGGCGTCCGTCGTCCGTCCGTTAACTTTTCATATTTTAATCTACTCCTCTGAAACAACTGGACCAAATTGAACCAAACTTGGCAGAAGCATCTATATAAGGTCCTCTATAAAGTTTCTTCATTTCGTCCCATTCCGCCAACAAATATGGCCGCCAAGGGCAATTCTTGTTTCTGATTGGCTAATGTTAAATAAATCTTCTCCTCTGAAACTGCTTGGCCAAATGGAGCCAAACTTGGCAGGAAGCATCTATGTAAGATCCTCTATAAAACTTCTTCATTTAATTCCATTTGGCCAACAAACATGGCCACTGTTACTAAAAATAGAACATAGTGCAAAATTGCACGTTTTTGGTAACAACTCAAAAACCGTTAATAATATCAGAAATCTGACATGGGTAAAAATGATCAGCACAAGAAGATCTAACTACCCTGAAATTTTGAAGAAAATCTGATTACCTATCTTGGAGTTATTGCCCTTTTTTCGTCAAATTTTCAAAATTTTAATACTTTTCGTTTTTTATTTCAAAAACTATAAGAGATAAACGTTAAGTTTAAACAGCAAACATGTGCAGCATGTCAAGATCTACATGCCCTGCAATTGTGAAGTAAATCTGATTACCCGTCTAGGAGTTATTGCCCTTTTTTATTTTTTATTTTTTTAGCTTAAACATTTTTGTCTGATATTTCAAAAACTATTAGAGATAAAGGTTAAGTTTAAATTGCAAACATGTGCAGCATATTAAGATCTACCTACCCTGTAATTTTGAAGTTAATTTGAGTACCCAATTTGGAGTTATTGCCCTTTTTTTCATCAAATTTTCAAAGTGTTAATACCTTTTGTCCTTTATTTCAAAAACTATAAGAGATAGATGTTAAGTTTAAACAGCAAACATGTTCAGCATGTCAAGATCAATCTAGCCTGCAATTTTAAAGTAAATCTGATTACCCATCTTGAAGTTATTGCCCTTTTTTCATCAAATTTTAAAAATGTTAATACTTTTCATCCTTTATTTCAAAAACTATAAGAGATAGATGTTGAGTGTAAACTGAAAACATGTTCAGCTTGTCAAGATCTACATGCCCTGCAATTTTGAAGTAAATCTGATTACCCGTCTAGGAGTTATTGCCCTTTTTTCATCATTTTTTAGCTCACCTGACCCAAAGGGCCATGTGAGGTATTGCCATCACTTGGCGTCCGTCGTCGTCGTCCGTCGTACGTCGTAAACTTTTTCAAAAATCTTCTCCTCTGAAAGTACTAGACCAATGGAAACCAAACTTGGTCTGAATCATTACTAGGGTATCTAGTTTCAAAATTGTGTCCGGTGATGCCGTGCACCAACCAACATGGCCGCTGTTACTAAAAATAGAACATATGGTAAAATTGCAGGTTTTTGGTAATAACTCAAAAACCGTTAGTAATATCAAAAATCTGACATGGGGTAAAAATGATCAGCACATCAAGATCTACCTACCCTGCAATGTTGAAGTAAATCTGATTACCCATCTTGGAGTTATTGCCCTTTTTTCATCAAATTTGTAAAATTTTAATGCTTTTCGTCTTATATTTCAAAAACTATAAGAGATAAAGGTTAACTTTAAATTGCAAAAATGTGCGGCATATCAAGATCTACCTACCCTGCAATTTTGAAGTAAATTACTCATTACCCATTACTAATTTTGGAGTTATTTCCCTTTTTTCATTAAATTTTCAAAATTTTAATACTTTTCGTCCTTTATTTCAAAAACTATAACAGACAGATGGTAAGTTGAAACTGCAAACATGCTCAGCATGTCAAGATCTACCTACCCTGCAATTTTGAAGTAAATTTGATTACCCATCTTGGAGTTATTGCCCTTTTTTCATCAATTTTTTTTTTTCATTTTAATACTTTTCGTCTTATATTTCAAAAATTATTTAGAGATAGATGTTAAGTTTATTTCAAAAATGTGCAGCATATCAAGATCTACCTACCCTGCAATTTTGAAGTAAATCCCATTACCCATTTTGACCGATTATGCAAATTAGAAAAAAGGGGGGATGAAATAAAAAAAAAATCTTCTCCTCTGAAACTACTGAACCAATCTCAACCAAACTTTGCTGAAATGATCCTTAGGTGGTCCCCTTTCAAAATTGTGTCCGTCAGCGCCGTCCTGTATCCAAGATGGCCACCATTACTAAAAATAGAAATTTCTTCAAATGGCCAAAACTGCTCTATTTTAAGCCAGAAAGTGCCCAAATTTGAACTGTATAAGCATAATGATGAGCTTTTTAACATATATTACGGGATTTTTTATGAACTTTGAACTTTTACCGATTTTGACCGATTATGAAATTAAAAAAAAGGGGGGATGAAATTAAAAAAAAATCTTTTCCTCTGAAACTACTGAGCCAATTTCAACCAAATTTTGCTGAAATGATCCTTAGGTGGTCCCCTTTTAAAATTGTGTCCGTCAGCGCCGTCCTGTATCCAAGATGGCCGCCATTACTAAAAATAGAAATTTCTTCAAATGGCCAAAACTGCTCTATTTTAAGCCAGAAAGTGCCAAAATTTGAACTGTATAAGCATAATGATGAGCTTTTTAACATGTATTACTGGATTTTTTATGAACTTTGAACTTTTACCGATTTTGACCGATTATGAAATTAAAAAAAGGGGGGATGAAATTTAAAAAAAATCTTCTCCTCTGAAACTACTGAGCCAATCTCAACCAAACTTTGCTGAAATGATCCTTAGGTGGTCCCCTTTCAAAATTGTGTCCGTCAGCACCGTCCTGTATCCAAGATGGCCACCATTACTAAAAATAGAAATTTCTTCAATTGGCCAAAACTGCTCTATTTTAAGCCAGAAAGTGCCCAAATTTGAACTGTATAAGCATAATGATGAGCTTTTTAACATATATTACGGGATTTTTTATGAACTTTGAACTTTTACCGATTTTGACCGATTATGAAATAAAAAAAAGGGGGGATGAAATTTTAAAAAAATCTTCTCATCTGAAACTACTGAGCCAATTTCAACCAAACTTTGCTGAAATGATCCTTAGGTGGTCCCCTTTTAAAATTGTGTCCGTCAGCGCCGTCCTGTATCCAAGATGGCCGCCATTACTAAAAATAGAAATTTCTTCAAATGGCCAAAACTGCTCTATTTTAAGCCAGAAAGTGCTCAAATTTGAACTGTATAAGCATAATGATGAGCTTTTTAACATATATTACAGGATTTTTTTATGAACTTTGAACTTTTGCCGATTTTGACCGATTATGCAAATTAGAAAAAAGGGGGGATGGAATTAAAAAAAAATCTTCTCCTCTGAAACTACTGAGCCAATCTCAACCAAACTTTGCTGAAATGATCCTTAGGTGGTCCTCTTTCAAAATTGTGTCCGTCAGCGCCGTCCTGTATCCAAGATGGCCACCATTACTAAAAATAGAAATTTCTTCAAATGGCCAAAACTGCTCTATTTTAAGCCAGAAAGTGCCCAAATTTGAACTGTATAAGCATAATGATGAGCTTTTTAACATAT
The DNA here is from genome assembly GCA_963680875.1 of Bathymodiolus brooksi. Lineage (NCBI taxonomy): Eukaryota > Metazoa > Mollusca > Bivalvia > Mytilida > Modiolidae > Bathymodiolus > Bathymodiolus brooksi. The sequence goes on from OY804579.1 coordinate 26,850,304, forward strand.
ATTACGGGATTTTTAAAGAACTTTGAACTTTTACTGATTTTAACCGATTATGCAAATTAGAAAAAAGGGGGATGAAATTAAAAAAAAATCTTCTCTGAAACTATTGAGCCAATCTCAACCAAACTTTACTGAAATGATCCTTAGGTGGTCCCCTTTCAAAATTGTGTCCGTCAGCGCCGTACTGTATCCAAGATGGCCACCATTACTAAAAATAGAAATTTCTTCAAATGGCCAAAACTGCTCTATTTTAAGCCAGAAAGTGCCAAAATTTGAACTGTATAAGCATAATGATGAGCTTTTTAACATATATTATGAGATTTTTTTATGAACTTTGAACTTTTGCCGATTTTGACCGATTATGCAAATTAGAAAAAAGGGGGGATGGAATTAAAAAAAAATCTTCTCCTCTGAAACTACTGAGCCAATCTCAACCAAACTTTACTGAAATGATCCTTAGGTGGTCCCCTTTCAAAATTGTGTCCGTCAGCACCGTCCTGTATCCAAGATGGCCACCATTACTAAAAATAGAAATTTCTTCAAATGGCCAAAACTGCTCTATTTTAAGCCAGAAAGTGCCCAAATTTGAACTGTATAAGCATAATGATGAGCTTTTTAACATATATTACGGGATTTTTTTATGAACTTAAAACTTTTACCGAGTTTGACCGATTATGCAAATTAGAAAAAAAGGGGGGATGAAATTAGAAAAATCTTCCTCTCTGAAACTACAGAGCCAATCTCAACCAAACTTTGCTGAAATGATTCTTGGGTGGTCCTCTTCCAAAATTGTGTCCAGCATTTCAGAACTCCGACCAAGATGGCCGCCACAGCCGAACTTAATTTAACATAGGACCCTATGGGAAATTCCCATAAAAATCTTTTTGTCTGAAACCATTTGCTCAATAAGAACAAAATTTTGATGAAATAGTCATTGGATGGTTCTCTTCCAAAAATGTGTCTGGCGGTTCGACCTTTCGATCAATTTTTTTTTTTACCTGCAATTTTGAAGTAAATCTGATTACCCATCTTGGAGTTCTTGCCCTTTTTTCATCAAATTTATAAAAATGACGAAGGCTACAATTGTTAATTTTTTTTACTGAAGTTATCAAGTTTTATTGACTGATGTTGTTATTATACCCAGGTGAGCTATACAGGCTCCTGGGAGCCTCTAGTTTAGTTCACCTGACCCAAAGGGCCATGTGAGGTATTGCCATCACTTGGCGTCCGTCCGTTAACTTTTTCATATTTTAATCTTCTCCTCTGAAACAACTTGGCCAAATGGAACCAAACTTGGCAGTAAGCATCTATGTAAGGTCCTCTATAAAGTTTCTCCATTTCGTTCCATTTGGCCTATAAACATGGCCGCCAAGAATAATTCTTTTTTCTGATTGGCTAATGTTAAAAAAATCTTCTCCTCTGAAACAACTTGGCCAAATGGAGCCAAACTTGGCATAGATGGTCCCTGGGTGTGTCCATTTTAAAATTGTGTCCGACAGCCCCACCCTCCATTCAAGATGGCTGCTGTTTTTTAAGGTAATGATTATCTCCCTTTGAAATTTGCTTCAGTATCATTCTATTGTCAGGTGAGCGATACAGGCTCAGTGAGCTGAGCCTCTAGTTTTTAAACCATTTTTGTCTTTTTAATTGATAACTGACCCAAGCTAAATAAATGAAATGTGACTTAATGTATTAATTATATAAATCCTTGCCTTCTATAAATTTTAATTTCTTATCTAATTCTTATTCTTATTTAACAATATGGTCAGGTTGTTATTTTCATTGAATGGCATCTCAAAATAGATGGCTTCACAGTAGGGGCTGTTCCTGTATATTGGTTACATCCTGTATATTACAACTGACAGCTAATGCATGACAAACAATTTTAATCAGCCATCATTATCATAAAATACATTTTTTTAATCTTTATTTTGATGATGGCACCTAATTCCCATCACCTAATCCAAATTAGTATAGTAGAGGAGTACCGTATTTTTCGTACGATAAATCTAGATAAAAATGACGATTTTGTTTACAGTACAAAAAATGTATACCTTTATTTTGCTGTAGGTTTATTTCTGAATAAGAAGACTCTTATCATCGATGTTCTTGGTGTTATTTTTTTTTAAATAAAGCAATAAAAGTATACTAGCAGGGGTGCAATTCTGGGGATAAAATATTCAACAGCCGAAAAAATCAATATTCAATGATTGAAGTGTTATCGAAAATCAGTTCAATATTGTATTTTATAATAAAATATATACTATAAAAAATGTATCTTGTTGAAAAAAATCACAGGGTGGATCGATTTACAATATAAAATTATTATCACAAATTATCTAAATATAGCTATAGCTTTCCATCAAACACGAGCATGCGCACGTGATTGTAGTAAAAAATGGTGGTTGCAATACATCTCACAGTAAACGTGTAGAACAAGCTTTTTATACTGAAAAATAATTTATATCAATTTCGTTACTTAATCGATATTTTATTGCAATAATTTATATGAGGCTATGGGTGTTTAAATGTCACTTTTCAACAATATTGACCTTTGAGCTACCTTTCCTGGCGCGAATATGGTGCAAGGTAGAAATACACTAGGGTATTTACGTAACCGGACATTCTACATACCGGAAAGAAAGTGTGCTTACAAATATGCATCGATCACAAAATGTTTGACATGTTCACCTCGAGAAATGTAAAAAAAAAATCTTTAAATATCCACTCTCACGTCCGACCACGATGTCCAACCAAATAGTCGGACTTAGAGAGTGTTGACTCTCAAATTTTGTCGGACATTTGATCAACAATATTCCAGAATCAAACAAATGAATAAATATAACATAGATTTCTTTTACATGCATCTTTTTAACATGCGTCAGTGTGTTTTAAATCGGTCATCCAATCAGGACGCTCATTATTCTTGTCCAAGATAAAAAAAAATGCATGGCTAAAATTACCTGTGGGTGTTTCCCCACTTCAACTCGTAAATTTACATAGAAATCGGAGATATTTCATCATAAAACTTCACACATGGTTTTGTCTACCTTTCCTGGCGTGAATATGGTGCAAGGTAAAAATACACTAGGGTAATTACGTACCCACACATTCTACATACCGGAAAGAAAGTATGCTTACAAATATGCATCGTTCACAAAATGTTTGACATATTCACCTCGAGAAATGTAAAAAAAAAATCTTTAAATATCCACTCTCACGTCCGACCAAGATGTCCGACCAAATGGTCGAACTTAAGAGAGTGTTGACTCTCAAATTTGTCAGACATTTTGGGAGGAATATGTCGGATCTGAGAGTATGATCGTTGATACACTTGGAGTGTACTGTATACTACAATATTATAATGTAACATAATGTAAAATTTCTGTATGTATACTACAATAATGTAAAGTTTCAGTATGTATACTACAATAATGTAGCATAATGTGAAGTTTCAGTATGTATACTACAATAATGTAACATAATGTAATGTTTCAGTATGTATACTACAATAATGTAACATAATGTAAAGTTTCAGTATGTATACTACAATAATGTAAAGTTTCTGTATGTATACTACATTATAATGTAATATAATGTAAAGTTTCAGTATGTATGCTACAATAATGTAATATAATGTAAAGTTTTAGTATGTATACTACAATAATGTAATATAATGTAAAGTTTCTGTATGTATACTACAATAATGTAACATAATGTAAAGTTTCAGTATGTATACTACAATAATGTAATATAATGTAAAGTTTCTGTATGTATACTACAATAATGTAATATAATGTAAAGTTTCAGTATGTATACTACAATAATGTAGCATAATGTAAAGTTTTAGTATGTGTACTACAATAATGTAATATAATGTAAAGTTTCTGTATAATGTAGCATAATGTAAAGTTTCAGTATGTATACTACAATAATGTAAAGTTTCTGTATGTATACTACAATATTATAATGTAACAAAATGTAAAGTTTCAGTATGTATGCTACAATAATGTAACATAATGTAGTTTCAGTATGTATACTACAATAATGTAAAGTTTCTGTATGTATACTACAATAATATAATGTAACATAATGTAAAGTTTCAGTATGTATGCTACAATAAAGTAATATAATGTAAAGTTTCAGTATGTATACTACAATAATGTAGCATAATGTAAAGTTTCAGGATGTATGCTACAATAATGTAATATAATGTAAAGTTTCTGTATGTATACTACAATATTATAATGTAAAATTTCTGTATGTATTCTACAATAATGTAAAGTTTCAGTATGTATACTACAATAATGTAAAGTTTCAGTATGTATACTACAATAATGTAAAGTTTCTGTATGTATACTACAATATTATAATGTAACATAATGTAAAGTTTCAGTATGTATACTACAATAATGTAAAGTTTCAGTATGTATGCTACAATAATGTAATATAATGTAAAGTTTTAGTATGTGTACTACAATAATGTAACATGATGTAAAGTTTCAGTATGTATACTACAATAATGTAGCATAATATAAAGTTTCAAGGAAGTGTGCTAACAATTGTGGGAGAAGATATTACACAAATTAAAACCTGTTTCTATGCCCATTCACCATGTAGTAACTCAAAATTGCACTCCATGCAACGAAACTAGTTTTCCTTGCAAGTGTTCAATGGAGTTATAAAAAATGTAATAAAAAAAACATCATAGCTACAACACCAATTTCCACCAAACTGACAAATTCACTTGAAAGATTTATTTAAACATAGGAAGAAATTCAGATATATGCTTCTGTGAGCAAAATCTATTTTCTTATGATATTTCACTTGATTAATCAATTTGAATGAGTATATTTTAACCAGGTAACTTGATGCTTTAAATATGCATTGATGTAACATGTAACATTAAATTTGATCCAATTGGTGATTGATGAAATAAACAATATGGTCAATATGTTCACTGTCTTGGACAACGAACGACGTGCCACACCAGAGATATTTTTCTCACTTTGTTACCATTGGCGACTGAACTTTTCACATTTAAAGCATTTCCTGATAAACCAATGGATCAAATTTAACAATTTTAGTTCCATTTTGAAATTTGGTCAAGTATGTATTCTAATTTGCTGATATTTTAATGATCTTTCTTTCATGACCCAGTACAAAGTTATGTATTTGTCGATGAGTAATCAAACATCACAGGAAACTTTGGAATCCTAAAGAAAAATTAATTTTGTAAGAATCTACAAACTTGATTGAACCCAAATTGTACATAAATAATCATTGGGTGGCCCTTTCAAATTTTATATTTTTGTGTGCATTGGAAATACATTATGGCAGCCACAATATAGCACAGTTTGAAATAGGATCCTATGGAAAAACATTTAGATGTTATTCTTCCCTGAATGGTCAGCATGCTGTAGATTCAAGCAGTCAAGCATTGGCCGTGATCTAGTCAAACCAAAGACTATAAAATTGGTATTTGTTGCTTCTCTGCTAAGCATGCAGCATTAAGACTGGTTGGCTCGAAATCAAAGTGGACATCATTATCATCTCATTGAATTTAACTTGTTCTCTCCATGCATGATGTAACTGAATAATTGCTCATTTGGCATTAATCAACAATCACTCCCTCTGAAACCAACAGAAAGTATTTGAAAGCAACCTGGCTAGAATGTTCCTTTGATTGTTCCCTACAAAATGTCTTTTGTCAGTGATACAGGCTCAGATGAGTCAGTGATACAGGCTCAGATGAGTCAGTGATACAGGCTCAGATGAGTCAGTGATATAGGCTCAGATGAGTCAGTGATACAGGCTCAGATGAGTCAGTGATACAGGCTCAGATGAGTCAGTGATATAGGCTCAGATGAGTCAGTGATACAGGCTCAGATGAGTCAGTGATACAGGCTCAGATGAGCCTCTACTTATATTTGTAACATGAATGCATTATTTTCCTTTGGTCTTTTTATGGTTTATATACCGGAATGTAAGCAACAACTAAGAACTATGAAATAATACATGCAGAGATGAGATATTGCACACTATAAATCTGTCTGTGTAGTTTTATTACTTTCAGAGAACCGTGCAATAATCAACGACCTAGATATTGCATGGCTTCATGCATATGTTACAAATCATTTATAACACGGCTTCGCTTTTGATTCTTTAACTGTTTAACTCAGAAAACCGTGGTATAAATATTACCCATCAATGATCAGGAAAAAATGACAAGAATTAGCTAATTCCTGGTTTTATCCAAATAAATTTGGTAATATTTCATTTTATTTATTTTTTTATTTTTTTTACCAACAGGAAGCCTTACATAATGTGGGTATGTCTCTAGAACAGTTGAAGATAACACATCCACCACTTTACCCACCTGGACAGATATTACATGTTTTAGAAGTTGAAGATGATAGGTAAATATACGACATGAAATAATAATTATAATAATAATAATACTTTATTTTATGAGGATAAACTCAGTAGCTACACTAATCTTCCCTTGAGACCCTCAGATTACACAATAGAGGATATGATATTACATTACAATCATGCAAATCAAACATAATACAAAACAAATACATCAAGATTTTATAGAGAATAATACATGGCAAAATCTGTATCACATGCTGTATCAACCCTAGTAACCAATATTGGTCAAGGTTGATGCAGCATGTAATACAGATTTTGACATGTATTGTTCACTTTATCATATATTTTAACTCGAGCAGCATATGATATTGATTTTTTTATCTTACTCACACCTTCATTATTGAAATATTTCAGCTATATTTGTGACAAGAACAAGTTTATACTTTCAATTATTTTGGCTTTGGCCGTTGGGCATAGATCTACCTGATCAGTTATTCCAGAAACACATCGATGATTTGTTTTATGAGATTGAGAATGGATTTCTCAAAGTAATTTCACATCGAAGGCGAAGACTGAGATGTGAGATGCAATGAGAAGTCCATTTTGCAGGGGTTTCAAAGTGGGCCGGTACCCGGTACTTTTACCCGTCTGAGATCATGTATAGTACCACAGGGGCTTGTTACGATTTTTTTCCCCCTAGTAGTAGTACTCTAAAAACCACAAGGGAGGAATCTAAAATGTCAAATTTTCATACACCACTTTTTCAAAATAGTTTTGTATTGGTGTCTTGACCTCATTTGCCATAATATTGGTACTAAATTGAAGCTTAATAAATATATTTTTGATATTTCGATTCCTTTTTGTCATCATCTTTACCTATCTGCAACTTTAAAGCAATACTTCGCAGAATTTGCACTGGCCTAATCCACCCTCAATCATGTTTACATGTCAATACGGGCTAAATTCATACGTGTGATTTGATTGGTCGGTTATTTTTAGGTAAGGATTGCAAAGAATGTGTTGATTGGTCAGTGATTTAAAACGGGATTTAAAACGATATATATTGTATTTATTACTTTCATCAGATCAAAATCTATCTAAAATAACCAATCATTTATACATGTACATGTATTAACTATATGAGAGGAAAAAATGAGAATTTCAGACTTTCAACTCATGTGCGACTCTTGCTTTAACTCTTGATAGTAAACTGGTGTTAACAAATTACCTAAAAATAACCGACCAATCAAATCGCACGTATGAATTCAGCCCGTATTGTTACATGTAAACATGATTGAGGGTGGATTAGGCCAGTGCAAATTCTGTGAAGTATTGCTTTAAAGTTGCAGATAGGTAAAGATGATGACAAAAAGGAATCGAAATATCAAAAATATATTTATTAAGCTTCAATTTAGTACCAATATTATGGCGAATGAGGTCAAGACACCAATACAAAACTATTTTGAAAAAGTGTTGTATGAAAATTTGACATTTTAGATTCTTCCCTTGTGGATTTTAGAGTACTACTACTAGGGGGAAAAAAATCGTAGCAAGCTCCTGTGATAGTACCGGCAGAAATTACTGAACCCCCCAAAATTAGCGGTGGTCAAAACCACAAGTACGATGGGCTTGTGGAATATTTTTCATAAAAAATTAATGATCACGTCAATTGCTGAATTCTCGCATTCAAATCGAACAACTGCGTCACGACCAAGTTGACGGGATATTCCATGTTTTAAAAATAACTTTACCTTAGAATCGTAAATAGCAGTTTGCACATGCGGTAAATAGTTATGTTTTCGCCCCAATATCTTTTCATCCTTGTGTAAAACTCGGACCGGAACAAAGCTGACATCATTTCAAAATAAAAAATGACCGATTACAAATTATGTTCAAACACAATTTAGTGTAATCTTCAGTAATATAAGTATGATCATTATGTATTATGAATATATGACTACACAATATTTTGTGCGATTTTTTTTATCCTTTTAAAACCCAAACATCATACTGATCCCAACTGACAGCAGAACTAGAAAATCACACAATCAGACATTTAGGCATATAACAACACAAAAAGATACATACAAATGGTCATTTTTTCCACACACTATAGTACAATGGAACATCTTACCACAGACAATTATCTCACGTCCATCTATAGACTCTTTCAGAGAACAGTTAACACCCGCTGTTCTCTTAAACATTTAAATTTCAAATACAATTGTACATAGTTTTAAATTTTTTGTTTTGTTTTATTCACACTTTTGATTTCACTTTATTTCACTTTATGAAATTTATGTAAATATTTTTGTAAATACCCATGCATGCAACAGTACGTAATCTTCAACGTCTTGAAGGAGTATTGTATACCTAAAGAAGAAGAAGAAGGGTCGAATCATTCTGGGGCGTACTGTCTTGTTGCTTAACTCCGTCCATATTGTTTAACTTCTGGTATAAAAAAATAAAAACCTATGGCTAATTTATTTACATATTTTGATGGGGCCCTACCACGGTTGTTCTCAGAAATGAAAGTGTGATGAAAAACATTTTTAAAAGGGGGTACGAGGAGATAAAGGATAGAAAATTACTAGAAATCTTGAAAAAGGACCGGGCATGGCTCAAATACAAATTATATTGTAATGTCAAAATGCCGGCCCCACTTTTTTTCCAAAATAATTTAACTTTTGCGATTCAAATGTTAATAAATGTCTTCCCACGTATCGTTTTTGTTCGAACATTTTTTTTGCACATAAGTCGTGAAAGTAACAATATATATTGTTTTTGTTTAATTATATTTGTATTGATCTATTAAAATTATAAATTTTATTAAAGATTGATGATTGCTAATTAAATTTATATGTTTCATTAATTACGACACTTATATGTCTTGATCCGTTCCAATGGTCTTTGATGAGTTTAATTACTGGTAATAAAGTAAAAAAAAACACACAAGCCAAGATATTGTGAAAAAGAAAAGGACAAAGCCAACAAAAGAATTTGGAGAAGTTTAAGCTTTGATAACAATGGCTTGGTCAAGCCTAGCTGCAGAACCGTAGCTCTTTATGGTCCTTTTGGTTTATTTTAAGATATGGCGGACTATCTATGAATAATCTTGGCTGAAGTCTGTAAACTGAAATATTCAATAAAGAAATTGGGGGGGGAAATCCAGGCATTATGCAAATATGCATGGTCTTCACTCTTGGTGAAATCTGAACTCTTAAAGTTAATGGGATTTTTCTTTCAAAAACACTTAATGTTTTGCAGTCTCTGAAGTACATTTTTTGGTCCACAAAATGCTAGATTTCAGGAGCTTCCGCCCCCTGGACCCCTTACGGCCCTCAGCCTAATTTTTTAGGTACCTCCTAAAATTTAAGAAGTACCTCCTATTATAAAAATCTTTGAAACCCCTGATTTTTAGCAAAACATATCAATGTCAGTATTGAGGTAACATGACGTCAGTGATGTCATTATAACATCATATTAGAAAATGCAATGTCACGCTAGTTGCCTGATAATAGATATTATCGCGTGTAAAGATCAAATGCAAAATGTACAAATCATTGATAAACAATAAACCATGTAATAATGTCTTCTTATGAAGATATTTAGGGTCTTTTCATCCATTTCAATCGTCTGTGGAATTCTTCTCATCATGGATGAAATGATCGACTGCTGAAACTGAAGCGGATTACCTCCAAGGTCTTCTGCATACTGATACAAGATGTTCCAAAAGGGGTGTGATACAGAGTATGCGACACAGGTTTCTATATCAGACATTCCAAATCTAAATACTAAATATATGATGATTATAGATTATCATATGATATGGCATTTTTCATATCACATGTCATTTCAACCTGAGACGCCCATATTATCCCAAGGGACGAAGGCCCGAGAACTTATATGGGTCGAGGTTTGATAACAAACATGACTACCATAGGCAATTCTTGTTTCTGATTGGTCGATTTCTAAAAAAGCTTTTCATCTGAAATTGCATAGCCAAATGAAATGAAACTTGGTAGGAAGAATCTATGGAAGATCCTCTATTAAAGATTGCTCATTTCGTCTCGATCCATTAACAAACATGGCCGACACAAGCAATTCTTGTTTCTAATTGGTTGATTTCTAAAAAATCTTCTCCTCTGAAACAGCTTGGCCAAATGGAGCGAAACTTGGTAGGAAGCATGTATGGAAGGTCCCCTATAGGGATTGCTCATTTCATTTTGATCTGTTAACAACATGGCCGCCACAGGCAATTCTTGTTTCAGATTGGTCGATTTCTAAAAATCTTCTCTGAAACTGCTTAGCCAAATGAACCGAAACTTGGTAGGAAGCTTCTATGGAAGGTCCCCTATAAAGATTGCTCATTTCGTCTCGATCCATTAACAGACATGGCCGCCACAGGCAATTCTTGTTTCTGATTGGTTGATTTCTATAAATCTTCTCCTCTGAAACCGCTTTGCCAAATGATCTGTTACTTTGTAGGAAGCATCTATGGCAGGTCCTTTCTAAAGATTGCTCATTTCGTCCCGATTCATTAACAAACATGGCCGCCACAGGCAATTCTTGTTTCTGATTGGCTGATTTTTTTAATTCTTCTCCTCTAAAACCAGTTGGCCAAATGAACCAGAACTTGGTAGGAAGTATCTATAGCAGGTCCTCTATAGGGATTGCTCATTTCGTTTTGATCCGTTAACAAACATAGCTGCCATTGGCAATTCTTGTTTCTGATTGGTTGATTTCTAAAAAAGCTTTTCATCTGAAATTGCTTGGCAAAAAAAAATGAAACTTGGTACGAAGCATCTATGGAAGGTCCTCTATAAAGAATGCTCATTTTGTCTCGATCCATTAACAACATGGCCACCACAGGCAATTCTTGTGTCAGATTGGTCGGTTTCTAAAAATCTTCTCTGAAATTGCTTAGCCAAATGAACCGAAACTTGGTAGGAAGCATCTATGGAAGGTCCTCTGTAAAGATTGCTCATTTCCTCCTGATCTGTTATCATTCATGGCTGCCATAGGCAATTCTTGTTTCTGGTTGGTCGATTTCTATGGAAGGTTCTGTATTAAGTTTCCTCAAAGCAGAATGAAAGGTGAGTGACACAGGCTCAGCCCACTGATCCTCTAGTTCTTTTGGCCATTGTTCTTCTTCAATATACGGATTCTGATTACCCCTTTGGCATCTTCAAACTCTTCTTTGCTTACTATTTGTTTATTAGATGAATTGGTATCATTGACAATTTCTGTTATGATTAACAGGATTTACTTTTTTACTGTGACAGTTGCTAGCATAATAAAATTCCAACCGGGATAAAAATCAATATTTATGTCTACTAGTTTTGTAAACATAAATATTTTTGATGCACCTATATCCCCATTGTTGGGTGACAAATTTTACTGGACTCTCAAAAAACTCCTGAATGGACATACATGTATCAAGTTTTAAAAAATATGTCTGATAGCAAATAGTATATGATTGTACAAAGAACACAACTTGTGTATTGAATGTTGTTGGAATCTCCTCTTAACAAACTCACGTTATAATCCCCTCGCCAACGAAGTTGCGAAAGGATATAGTAACGCTACCTTCCGTCTGTCCATCCTTACGTAACATCCTTGTGAATACTCTAGAATCAACATCCTTCAATGGATTTTGACCAAACTTGGTACATACATGTACTTAGTCCTTAAGAGAATCTGGAACCCTATTGATTTTCAAGGTCAAAGGGTCTAATTTTTACCCTGTAACATCCTTGTGAACACTCTAGAATCAACATCCTTCAATGGATTTTGACCAAACTTGGTACATACTTAGTCCTTGAGAGAATCTGGAACCCTATTGATTTTCAAGGTCAAAGGTCAAGGTCACATGGTCTAATTTTTACCCAGTAACATCCTTGTGAACACTCTAGAATCAACATTCTTCAATGGATTTTGACCAAACTTGGTATATACTTAGTCCTTTAGAGAATCTGGAACCCTATTGATTTTCAAGGTCAAAAGTCAAATTTTTAGGCGAGGGGATACGCCATGCTTTTCGTTGCCCTTGTTTGTTTTGAATATAGCAATTATGGATCCAGGCAGACCCTACATTGGTCCTGGGGCCGGAGAACCAAGAAGGGGCTCGTAAATATCTGAAGAGTCCCTTAGAAATTAGTTGCACAGGGCACACAATATGAAGAAAAACACAACACAACATGTGTCGGACATCTCCACACACAAACAAATGCAAACAATATAAACAAGACATGAGCCCTCCCACAAACAAATGGAGGCAAAGACGAACTGAACATCGTTCCCATGCAGAAATCCTAACAGACATCACAACACGGAACTCAGAACGTAAAGACACCTAATAAAACTACACAAAAAACTAAAATGATGAACAACACGGACCCCAACTCAGGTGCTCGCACAGGATAAGCAGTTCCTGTTTCTTATAAGACACCTGACGTGTTACTCATATGTAAATATCTTGGCAATGATAGAGGAAAGAAAATATCTAGGTAAAAAGTAAAAGATCCGTTGTCATTTGAGATGGATATTTTGTAACGGTCAACCAAATTGTGATGACGATCGTAGAATTTTTGAATCGATGACTTCAACCGAGGAGCAACGTAGGCTTGTTTAAGTAGCGTTTGCGTCAGAAGCTGAGATCTGTCCAGAAAATCACTGTACTGGGCACAAGCGAGGACACATCCTTTTGTATTGAAAATAAAGCATTTGTGAAAGTTTACCAGTGGTTTTATTGGACCTCAAATTCTCAATTTTGAGAAAAATCTCAGTCTGTCCCCCGGGACCCCAAGCAGTCTTGTTCCGCCTTGTCAAATTTCTCTTGGAGGCCCTGGGTCCAGGAATTTGATATATTTTTTTTAATGGGGGCGGTCATTTATTACACCATCAAGTTGAATAGAAGACACACATTGTTGACCTACTTTAAAGCCCGTTTTTCCCAAGAGGGGAACTATGATTTGTGAGAAATAAATTATAATTAACCAAATGATAATCATTTTCGATTTGTACATAGGCGGAGTTAAATTGTAATCTGACAGTAAACACTGATCAATGATATTCACCGTAATGTTTCAAGTACCAATATTTTCATTTTGTCAAATGCTAAGCTTCAATGCAAATCATGATATTACATATTTAAATAGTCAAACATGCTGGGCAGATGAACTTTAGCCTTTACTTGTCGTCTTTCAGTCTTTCATTCGTCCAACATAAACTACACTATGCATATTCAAAATCTTCTCCACTGAAACCACTGGTTAAATTTCAGCTAAGGTGAATTAATTATTCAGAGGGTGCCTACTTTTCAAATTATATTCAATAATTCCAACAGTCATCCAACATGGCTGCTGTTACTATAATAATAATAATAAATACTTTATTTTACTGGTAAGAGGGTAACACAGTTAACATAAAGCTAATCTTCCCTTATAAATATTCAGAATATTTCTTTTTGAAAATGTCCACATTTTTTACTGTTTTTAAGTTTGAAGGTAATGCATTCCATAAAATAGTACATGTATAATGCAATGTTATTTTCATAAAATTTGAATTTGGTCTAGAGGGGTAGTTACAAATAAACGGTAGATCTTAAAGAATAACCAAGTAAAATGATTGCATAAGTATTCCGTGGCACATGTATGGATACATAAATACACCAGCACACCATTGTGGTATTGCATGCTGATTTCGATGGATAGCCAACCTAATATTTTAAATAATTGTTTAGAAGGTGTATCAAAAGTAGAATCTAAAATTAGCCTTGCAGACTTTTTTTTGCAATTTACAATCAATACCTAGTCAAATGCAAATGATTTCACCCAATGTTGTACAACAATAATCAAATGGTTTCACCCCACATATTGTACAACAATAATCAAAAGGTTTCACCCCATATTGTACAACAATAATCAAATGGTTTTACCTAATCTCAACCTAGTTGAGATTAGGATTCCGAAGAAATTTCTGTTCTTCATCCTAATCTCGTTTCAAGCCCTATCAAGGGTATTCTGGAAATTTTAAATTTGACCACCCGGTGCATTCACCACGTGATCAAAAATCGTGACGTATTTTGGTATAGTCTGTTTCGTAGTTCGAGATGTTGATGTCAAATATTATATTATAATTTTAAAATCCCATATACACAGCTTGAAATTTTGTAATTTTGTTATAAATATTTTATTAAAACCAATCAACAGCCCATAAACGATATGCTTGCATATACACAATAAATAATTGACATCGACCTTTCATTTAGAAACATGCTGTAGCAAAATTCGTGACGATTTTGATCACGTGGTGTAGTTCATGAGTTCAGTAAAATGGCGGTCAGCTTAAAGTGGATTTTGGATTATTTTGTCGGATATACGCTGTAAAAGGTAAGGAAATATCAATATTTTTGCAGATTTGAACTAGAAAATATGTCTATTTATGAAATCTTACCTGCACTTGTGCTGACACAATCCGTCCATGCCAAAATATCCATGGAATGCACCGGGTGGTCAAATTTAAAATTTCCAGAATACCCTTGATAGGACTTGAAACGAGATTAGGATGAAGAACAGACAGAAAATTTCTTCGGAATCCTAATCTCGTTTTACCTCATATTGTACAACAATAATCAAATGGTTTCACCCCATGTTGTACAACAATAATCAAATGGTTTCACCCCATGTTGTACAACAATAATCAAATGGATTCACCCCATGTTGTACAACAATAATCAAATGGTTTCACCCCATATATTGTACAACAATAATCAAAAGGTTTCACCCACAGGCACTTGTTTCTAGTAATTTTTTTTTACCTAGATACTATATATATATACTACAAGGTACGTAACCGTTCATTTGTAAAAAATCTAGGTCATCGCGATTTTCGCGTTTTTTCAACTCGACGGAGGAATGGCCTATACTACATCATCTGAAACTACGATAATTTATCTACAAAATGATGTATAAAACACCTACCTTTGCTGAACCTCAACAATGCAACAATGCAACAGACCTTTTTCCACGGGTCAGTTATCAGCTTTCATCATCCAGTTGGTCACCTGGCAAGTTCTAACCCGTAGTGAAAGAAAAAATAAGATAAGTTGTAATAAAAATGCTATAAAAAATACTGAGATGTTAGAAAATTATATTGCATTCCAATAAAAAAAATTAATAAAAGTGTTTTAATTTCTTAGAATAAAAGTGTAGTTTGAATGCAAATCTGTGGCTATTTTTAGAATTCAAAAATGTGTGAACTTTCTATACAACCTCGGGATTTTTCCCTGAAGTATATCAACAGGACTGAAAGTCTTATAGGCGGGAAAATTAATACAGCATCACATGTTTCTTTTTGCATCTTCTCCATTTTGATGAAAAATTATAAAAATAAACTTTAGAATTCCAGCTTGCTAAATGTAATGAGAAACTTCGACCAATCAAATACTTTACCTGAGTTCGACCTTGAACTTTTCATTCACTGCGGGTTAGAACTTGCCAGGTGACCAACTGGATGATGAAAGCTGATAACTGACCCGTGGAAAAAGGTCTGTTGCATTGTTGAGGTTCAGCAAAGGTAGGTGTTTTATACATCATTTTGTAGATAAATTATCGTAGTTTCAGATGATGTAGGCCATTCCTCCATGCTGGCGTCCGTCGAGTTGAAAAAACGCGAAAATCGCGATGACCTAGATTTTTTACAAATGAACGGTTACATATCTTGTAGTATATATATAGTATCTAGGTAAAAATTACCAGAAACAAGTGCCTGTGGTTTCACCCCATATTGTACAACAATAATCAAATGGTTCTACCTCATATTGTACAACAATAACAGAGATGCAGCTAACCGTCGGCCCTGTCGGACCTAGGCCGGGGCAGAATTATAGAGGATCCGGCAAATGACGTCTTTGTGTCAGACCAAATGACCGGCAAACATTTTTACTGCTTGGGGCTGTCAAAAATCAAATTTCTGTCGGTCCTGGTTACCTCTTAGACCCCTATACGAAGGATCTTTGCTTATCGTTAATAAAGTCAAAAGTCGTAAACAAAACGGTAAACATTTCTGTTCCTTTCTGTTTATGCTAAATTTCGGGAACCAGTTCCCATTCTGGATATTATTTCGTATCCTATCGGTAATCGTTGTAAATTGTAATTTGATCATTTCCGTTATGGCTGCATATTAAGTTTACGGAGGGGTCTAAATCTGGAAAAAAGCATCCACTACCTATCGATTTATCTACAGAGAATAAAAAAGCCAAAAGGTCGGCATATGAAAAGGAGAGGCGACCGGGGCGGTCCTTTAATCGAAAATGAAGAACAAAATGAACAAACAAATGACAACTTGATATCAAAATTAAAGTTTGTTTTTGCCCGCAAAAACGTATGTCTCCCCCCGTCCCACAAACTGTAGTCATAGGTAAAAAACCTATTTGGGTAACAAATAAAATTAATCTTCAATGAAAAACAAAAAAACTGTTTTTAATCCATGAAACACAAAAAAAATTTGATCAAAAGTGCTAAAGCAAGGGTTACAGGTACTATTCCATATTGTCAAGGCAAAGTTCCCCATTCCAGAAAATTGCTCAGCCCATGTTCCAATGATTTTAAAGGAGCTTTGTTCTTCTAAAATCAGTGGATTGGTGATGAAAACTTTTTCAGGGAAATAGTGACATTATGATAGACTCGTGTACATATATACACTGTATACATGCATATACAAGTTTCAGTAAGGGATATTACACTAGAGTGTTTGCAAATAACTTCCACAAAATTTAAGGGATCAACATTTCCTGGTACTATGCACAACTACATATGGTGTCCTTACTACCTACCAAGTTTCATGAAATTCTGTTCAGTAGTTTCAGAGGAGTTGTGCTGACAAGCTGCTTCAGTAGTAAATTTCGGGAAAATTTTTAAGTTCAAAGGGGCATAACTCCCACACAATTCAGGAGATCAAAATTTCCTGGTAATATGCACAACTACATATGGTGTACTTACTACCTACCAAGTTTCATGAAATTCTGTTCAGTAGTTTCAGAGGAGTTGTGCTGACAAACTGTGATGGACAGGACAAAATCAATATGTCTCCCCACAAAAGTGTGTGTGTGGGGGGGGGGGGGGGGGGGGGGGGGGAGACTTAATACTCATTAGAGGAATAATAAAATCTTACTAATATGAAGTATTGATTATTCGATGTTGCAGGGCTATCTAAATTGAATGTGGTCTCAGTCACTAACCCCCCTTTGGCAATATCCTTAATCTGATTCTGGTCGTAGTAGTCGTTAGCTGTGTCAAGGCTTTTAAGATTGTCCCTTTAATCATACTGTATTGAAAGTGAAATATTTAAAAATTTCTAAAAAAAAAAGTAGGTCTGGCAAAAAGTTGATAGGTCTGGAAAAACTCTCTTACTTGCAGGACCCAATGTCTGACAGGAATTTTTTTTATCTGCAATAATCAAATGTTTTCACCCCAGGTTGTACAACAATAATCAAATGGTTTCACCCCATATTGTACAACAATAATCAAATGGTTTCACCCCATATATTGTACAACAATAATCAAAATGTTTCACCCCATATTGTACAACAATAATCAAATGGTTTCACCTCATATTGTACAACAATAATCAAATGGTTTCACCCCATGTACAACAATAATCAAATGGTTTCACCCCATATATTGTACAACAATAATCAAAAGGTTTCACCCCATATTGTACAACAATAATCAAATGGTTTCACCTCATATTATACAACAATAATCAAATGGTTTCACCTCATATTGTACAATAATCAGATGGTTTCACCCCATGTTGTACAACAATAATCAAATGGTTTCACCTCATATTATACAACAATAATCAAATGGTTTCACCTCATATTGTACAACAATAATCAGATGGTTTCACCCCATGTTGTACAACAATAATCAAATGGTTTCACCTCATAGTGTACAACAATAATCAAATGGTTTCACCCCATATTGTACAATAATCAAAAGGTTTCACCTCATATTGTACAACAATATTCAAATGGTTTCACTCCATATTGTACAACAATAATCAAAAGGTTTCACCTCATATTGTACAACAATATTCAAATGGTTTCACCCCATATTGTACAACAATAATCAAATGGTTTCACCTCATATTGTACAACAATAATCAGATGGTTTCACCCCATGTTGTACAACAATAATCAAATGGTTTGACTCCATATATTGTACAACAATAATCAAAAGGTTTCACCCCATATTGTACAACAATAATCAAATGGTTTCACCTCATATTGTACAACAATATTCAAAAGGTTTCACCTCATATTGTACAACAATATTCAAATGGTTTCACCTCATATTGTACAACAATAATCAAAAGGTTTCACCTCATATTGTACAACAATAATCAAATGGCTTCACCTCATATTATACAACAATAATCAAAAGGTTTCACCTCATATTGTACAACAATAATCAAATGGTTTCACCTCATATTGTGCAACAATAATCAAATAGTTTCACCTCATATTGTACAACAATAATCAAATGGTTTCACCCCATATTGTACAACAATAATCAAATGGTTTCACCTCATATTGTACAACAATAATCAAATGGCTTCACCTCATATTATACAATAATAATCAAAAGGTTTCACCTCATATTGTACAACAATAATCAAATGGTTTCACCTCATATTGTACAACAATAATCAAATGGTTTCATCCCATATGATGGCCAAAACTGATATATTTTTATCTAAAATGAACTTAAATTTCAACTGTAGCTATATGCTAATGAGTTGTTCAGAAATAAATGCCCAAGAGAAAATGTATACGTAGATGAAACAGATTTAAAAAAATTAAGGGAGGAAAACATTTATGGTTTAATCATTCATGCAGAAGTCAAGTAAGTGACAGGTGGAGGGGTAATTATTTTAGTATCCTTGAAAGTGTAATTATGCTGAAAAATTAATCCCCCAATTAATAGTAGAAAATAATGAGATTGTTAACAAACAGCCAAATTCTATAAAAATGTATATTCAACTAATATACAAAAAGTGTAAATGCTTCCCATAGACATGAACTATTCTTAGATAAAAACAAACCCATTTTGTTAGCTTCTTTACAGAAGATGATGTGATGGTGCCTTCTATAAAGTAGAGTGCTTCAAAGCACTAAAAATATGAAGAAAAATAAAACCCTAGAGATGGACGGTTTCACCTCTAAATTTATATATATATATTATTTTTGTTAATGATGTATACATTTATTTATCTTGAAGCTCATTAAATACTGCTGGTGAATTTGGTCGTTTATCCACATCACAAAGGCAGATTGTAATTGCATGCATCGCCAAAGAAGATACATGTAGATGAAAATTTCACTTGAAAAACTTGTTTATTCCATGTTGATAAAAAAAAATAGGTTTATCTGTAATTGGAATCCACATAAAAAATACACATTGTTTTATACATGTAACAAATGATTTTATTTTTTCATCATCTCAGAAAGAAAAGTTTGAAGATACCAATGGAGTAATCGGAAGCCGTAAACCTGAAGATGGAGATACAAGCTTTTATTAACAACGATGGACGAAATACACAGAAAACAAAAGATTGAGAAACATGAACTCCACTAAATTCTGATTGCAAACTAAGGTGCACTGGAAGGGTAAGCAGTTCCTTCTGCACTAGTTACATCATTTGTGTTGGTGTTAAACGACATCTGATATGGAAATTGTGTAGGGCACAAGTAGACATAAATAAATACAAATAACATAAATAAATTGTGAACTCCCTATGAAACAAATGGGAATAAAGACAAACCGAACATTGTTTTATGTGGTTATCTTACTGAAAGGTATGATCCACCATAGTATGTATCAAAAGTATTATTTATTTAGTAAATTGTCACAGAGTTTTATTTGACAATTTTGTATGTTGTTTTTTTTTTTTTGTTAATTGATGACATCGATTCTGACATTGTGGTATCTTTATATACAGGGGCGGATCCAGGATTTCAAGTTGGGGGGGGGGGGGGGGGGGGGGCACACTTAAAAAAATTGCACCGAGCGGAGGGAGGCGTAAAAAATTTTGGGGTATTTCGTGTGAAAAATCACGATTTTACGCCAAAAAATCATATTTTTCCAATTTTAGGGGGGGGTGGGGAGGGGTGCACGAAATTTTTGGGATATTTCATGTGAAAAATCACGATTTTACGCCAAAAAAATCATATTTTTTCCAATTTTAGGGGGGGCGGGTGCACCCCCCCCCTGAATCCGCCCCTGCTATATATATATATATATATATAGGTGGTAAATAGCTATAATGTATTTGTCACTATGCTGTAAAATTATGTTCAACTGCTGGTCAGTACTTGACAAAATATAAAATATTAAATGAAATGGGAAAAATCTGAAAATCACAAAGTTTACATTTCATCTTCAAGAAGATGGACATTAGTAATAAATGAACATAAGTAGCCATACATTTATATGAATTTGATAAGACAAACTTAATTTAAGATATTATCAAGATAAATATATGCCAGTTAGGGAACGACCATTTAACTTGAAGGGGGGGGTTATGGTTTTTTTCTAAAAAAAATTCTGATTCCCAATGTTGCAGAAAAAAATATTCTGATTTTGGTGGAGAAAAAAAAATAATCTGATTCAGAGTTTTTGTCATATAACCTAATGTTAAATTCTGGAGAAAAAAAATTGCGCGACAAAAAAAAATAATATTCTAACTCTTGTGTTGTCCGAAAAAAAAATTCTGAACGAAACAAAAAACCATAACCCCCCCTTCAAGTTAAATGGTCGGTCCCTTAGATATGTTTTTTTTTTTCTTTAACTTTAACAGATAGTATATCTAGAACTAACAATTTAACTTTAATGGTTGCCCTTCCAATTATATAACACTGGACATATCATATTTCCATTCGCAATGGGAAATGTAAGCTTTTTTTTCTGGTCAAATACATGCAATGTATTGAATCGGTGGGCATAAGAGGAGAATTAGTGAAAACAAACTCTTTGTTGTGGCAGTTAATACTATGTATTCTATCCAAACATTTATTCTATTTGTATTGCATAAACTGAAATGCCTTTCATATTGTAATTTAATATGACTAAAAACATTGAATAAATGTGTGTGAAGGACACCTACAACAAGTACAATTTGCACATTAATTGTAAATATTATTTATTTCAAATCAGTGTTATAGCATAAGAAAAGTTTGAAGATGCGAAAGGGGTAATCAGAAGCCATCAATTGAAAAAAGACAGATATTACAACAGCCAAAAAAATAAGGACAAAAGGACAAACAATGATCTATAAACCATTACACAGAAAACTAAAGATCTAGCAACACCAACCTCATGAAAAAACGAGTATGAACTCGTATGCTCAGGAAGGGTAAACAGTTCCTGCTCTACTAGATGCTTTAACCTATTCAAATAAGTATTTATTTTGTATCGTTTTATCCATCCAGACTACATATGTCCGTGGAATAAAGAGAAAAAGGGCAGCGGTTCAAAACGTTGAAATCGTGTTGTCTACCAATGTCAGCAACATATAAAGGCAGATACATTTCTTACTGTTCACCTTATTGAGCTGTAAATGTATAATTGATACAATACAGGTCAATCTTCATTTTGAAGTATCCGACTATAGTTCCAGAGTTATCCCCCTTAATTATGCATACATTTTGGGGGAGGGGGATTTTAGGACATTATCTTGTTTTTTAAATCTAATTTAACTAATAAATTTTCTTATCTTATCTTAGGGCAATATCTACAATGTAAAGTTTCTCAAATCAGATTTGTCTAATATTTTTTGTAATTACATTAAGATTGATAAACTACAGGTCAAGCTTGTTTTGAGGTATCTGACTTTCATCGTTCTAGAGTTATACCCCTTATTTATGTAATAAGGTCAGTTTCCCATTGCCATGCAATCTAGGCTCACCATCTTTGGTCCACATATTGATCATGGAAGGTACATGTCAGCCAGACATGTGCCACCACCTGACCTTGACCTCATTTTCATGGTATACTGACTTTTTTACTTAAATTTACATAACGTTTTCATGATTAGATTCGTTTTTTCACAGTAAGGTGTTCAATAATGATCATAACTCATACCCTAAGATAATTGTGAACCTGCCCTTATCCAGTAGTTGAGCCATACTCTTTATTTCTGCTGATAAACTCTACTTCTTTTTTTTTTTGTGTTGTATGAAATTTATTTCCTAGATGTGGTTATCAACCAGATCAAATGTGGGCAAAGTAATCTAAATAAATACTGTCATCACTGTGCCAACATCACATAAGAAATTACAAATACAGACAAAAGAAAAGCAACAACAGGTCTCCCATCAAGAAAGCTAGACAGTTTAATATAGTTCGAAGTCGCCTGACCAATTAACTGTATGCATGTTTTAGAAAAAAAACATCTAAGAAAATGCATGTAATTTCAGGTTTCACCTTACCAATATTTTTACAGGGCTTGTTGTGGAACTCCTACATATTATGCTGAATGGTCAAGAGCAGAATACTTTATAAAGGAAATTATACTAAGTTCTGACATGATTACAGACCATATTCCAGATAATCTGATGACAGCACTTGAACAACTAACTGAGAAAAATTTTACACCAAGACGTCGAAAAAGTCAGGAAGAAATCACAGTTTTGTGACAAATATAAATTGTATTAAAATATTATTATGAATAATTTTACAATCAAATATTTGAAATATAAAAAATGTACATTTCTACACAAAATTGTTAACAAGTAGAAGATGCAATGTAATGTAAAGTTTGAATGACCTCAATGATTATGCTGGAATATCTGCTTTTGATTCAGTTTACATACCAACAAACTATGTTACTTGACAAAGCAAAAACTATATGTCACATAAGATTGTCAATGTGTTGGTCGCATAACATTATCAATGTGTTTGTCACGTAACATTGTTGATGTTTTGGTCACATATCATTGTTGATATGTTTGCCACATAAGAAGAGTTTGAAGATACCAAGAGGGTAATCAAAATCTGTATATCAAAGAAGAATAGACAACACAATGGCCAAAAGAAAAAGGACAAACAACGATCTACAAAACGTACACATAAAACTTAAGATTGAGTAACACGAACCCCACTGAAAACCAGGGATGAACTCAGGTGTTCCGGAAGGGTAAGCAGTTCCTGCTCCACAAGTGGCACCATTCGTGTTAATCTAGTTACAAACCATGTGATAAGTCATGAATGAGGAAAGGACCAGGAAGTGTTTACGACAAGTGGAACATATCCGTGGTCATTTGTGACACAAATATTCCATAACGGTCAACCAAGTCGTGGTGGCGACCATAAAACTTTTGAAGTGATGCCTTCAACTTAACCAAGAGGAACCCTTGGTTCAGTAGCTTCCTTTTTAGCAGAAACCCTCTATCAAGGAAATCCTGATAGGAACCACAAGCTCTGGAATATCGTATCAATTGAGAGATATATACTCCATATGCAGGTGCTGCTGGAATGTTGCTACATATGAATGGAAAGTTCACAATAGGAAAATTGAAATCATGTCTTTTGTCGTTAAAATTTGTTCTTAACCGCCCCTCACTTTCGAGGAGTGGGTCAAGGTATGAAGCAGACCTATCTGTATCTGTGGTATCCTTTATTTCAAGCTCAATGGGATAGATGTGATCAACTAAATCACCAAACCTAGAATTATTTAGCGAAAGAACATCATCTATATAGCGGAAAGTGAAATTATAGGGTCGGCCTAGCTTTTTTTCGTTTTTCTTGAGAAGCCCTTGTAGGAGCAGTTTGTATGCTGATTGTCTGTTGAAAACACGTCCACCAAACATAACAAATATGTTGTCAATCAAAAACTTGAGCATGTTCATGTGTTTATCATGTAGCATTGTCAATGTGTTTGTTACGCAGCATTATCGATATGTTTGTTACATAATATTGTTGATGCGTTTGTCACGTAGCATTGTCGATGTGTTTTGTCACATAACATTGTGAATATGTTTGTCATGTAACATTGTCGAGTGTTTGTCACATAACATTGTCAAGTGTTTGTCACAACATTGTTGAGTGTTTGTCATGTAACATTGTCGAGTGTTTGTTACATAACATTGTCGATATGTTTGTCATGTAACATTGTCGAGTGTTTGTTACATAACATTGTCGATATGTTTGTCATGTAACATTGTCGAGTGTTTGTTACATAACATTGTCGATGTGTTTGTCATGTAACATTGTCGATATGTTTGTCATGTAACGTTTTCTAGTGTTTGTCACATTACATTGTCGAGTGGTTGTCACATAGCGTCGTCTATGTGTTTGTCACATAACATTGTTGATGTGTTTGTCACATAACACTGTCGATGTGTTTGTCACATAACATTGTCGATGTGTTTGTCACATAACATTGTCGATGTGTTTGTCACATAACATTGTCGATGTGTTTGTCACATAACGTTGTCAATGTGTTTGTCACATAACGTTGTCGATGTGTTTGTCGCATAACATTGTTGATGTGTTTGTCAAATAACATTGTCGATGTGTTTGTCACATAACATTGTCAATGTGTTTGTCACATAACATTGTCGAGTATTTGTCACATAACGTTTTCGATGTGTTTGTCACATAACATTGTTGATGTGTTTGTCACTTAACATTCTTGATGTGTTTGTCACATAACATTGTCGAGTGTTTGTCACATAACGTTGTTGATGTGTTTGTCACATAACATTGTTGATGTGTTTGTCGCATAACATTGTCGAGTGTTTGTCACATAACGTTGTCGATGTATTTGTCACATAACATTGTTGATGTGTTTGTCACTTAACATTGTTGATGTGTTTGTCACATAACATTGTCGATGTGTTTGTCACATAACATTGTTGATGTGTTTGTCACATTCATTGTCGATGTGTTTGTCACATAACATTGTTGATGTGTTTGTCACATTCATTGTCGCGTGTTTGTCACATAACGTTGTCGATGTGTTTGTCACCTAACGTTGTCGATGTGTTTGTCACATAACATTGTTGATGTGTTTGTCACATAACATTGTTGATGTGTTTGTCGCATAACATTGTCGAGTGTTTGTCACATAACGTTGTCGATGTATTTGTCACATAACATTGTCGAGTGTTTGTCACATAACGTTGTCGATGTATTTGTCACATAACATTGTTGATGTGTTTGTCACATAACATTGTTGATGTGTTTGTCACATAACATTGTCGATGTGTTTGTCACATAACATTGTTGATGTGTTTGTCACATTCATTGTCGCGTGTTTGTCACATAACGTTGTCGATGTGTTTGTCACCTAACGTTGTCGATGTATTTGTCACATAACATTGTTGATGTGTTTGTCACATAACATTGTTGATGTCTTTGTCACATAACATTGTCGATGTGTTTGTCACATAACATTGTTGAGTGTTTGTCACATAACGTTGTCTATGTGTTTGTCACATAACGTTGTTGATGTGTTTGTCACATAACATTGTTGATGTGTTTGTCGCATAACATTGTCGAGTGTTTGTCACATAACGTTGTCGATGTATTTGTCACATAACGTTGTCGATGTATTTGTCACATAACATTGTTGATGTGTTTGTCACTTAACATTGTTGATGTGTTTGTCACATAACATTGTCGATGTGTTTGTCACATAACATTGTTGATGTGTTTGTCACATTCATTGTCGCGTGTTTGTCACATAACGTTGTCGATGTGTTTGTCACATAACATTGTTGATGTGTTTGTCACATAACATTGTTGATGTGTTTGTCACATAACATTGTTGATGTATTTGTCACATAACATTGTCGATGTGTTTGTCACATAACATTGTTGAGTGTTTGTCACATAACGTTGTCTATGTGTTTGTCACATAACGTTGTCGATGTGTTTGTCACATAACATTGTCGATGTGTTTGTCACATAACATTGTTGATGTGTTTGTCACATAACATTGTTGATGTGTTTGTCACATAACATTGTCTATGCGTTTGTCACATAACATTGTCGGTGTGTTTGTCACATTGTGTTGTCTGTTCTTCTTCGATATACAGATTCTGATTACCCCTTTGGTATCTTCAAACTCTTCTTAGACAACTATTAACAAAAATAGAATAATAATTTTTATTGGCATATATGTCCTTTCAATTCTCGTTTATATTTAGATATTTCAATTGTCCCAAATGTTCACCTATGGTCTGTCTGATTTGTAATTACTTGCGGTTGATTCATTGCTTGTTGTTTGTATTGCGAGAATCTAATTAAAACTTCATGTACATGTACTTGTTAGTTCTGAATATAAATTATGCCAGATTTGAAATGATTGCATCGTGCCTTGTATATATTGATCAATTACTTAATGATATAAGTTGTTGATATTTTTCTTAAATAAAGTTTACTATCAAGAGTCATATATATAATTATATTGTATAGTAGTGTGATCGCCATAGTCATTTGGTTAGTCAACAATTTTTAGACTTAAAGCAGATCCAAAATATTTAAAACACGAAGGCAAAAGGTTAAAGTTCATATTCGCAAGAACAAAAGAATAAACTGTAGATTCTTAATCCACTATCCTAGCAATAACATGACGTCAGAGAAATATATTAATTCTTTTTAAATGAGGTAAGTAAGAGTCCTATTTTGATATAAAAGATTTAGGCAACAACCATTTTCTTATCTGGATTTTGCAGTGTAGCTGAAAAAAAATGTATGCTGTCACTGGCTAGAAAAAAAAATATTGCACTGCTGAATTTGAGTAGTCAATGTATTGTTTTTATGGAAAAATGTATTTCTGTTCCACATGATAGGAAAAACATTTTTGCTTTCCTTCTCATGAGAAAAAAATATTTTGACTGAGGAAGGTTCCGAAAATTTTTTACGAGCACAATGAAAATCAAAGGCCCCCCCTAGATAAGAAATAGTTGTTGCTTTAACACAATGGGCAATAAATGTTAAATTCAGTTGTGTGTGGTGTTTTGTAGATCTTTTGTCGTCCTTCTTTTGGTTATTGTATTGTCTGCCCTTACTCGATTTACAGCTTCTGATTACCCTTTGCTATCATCTAACTTTTCGTGACTTGATCTATAAATTATCAATGAAACACAAAGATGTTTTTCCATCCACTTCAGTGAATTTAAATATTTCAACACTGTTCAAAGTACAAGACCAGAAAATCCCAGACATTCTTGGCTAAGTTTTCACCCAATTTGGGACCTGGACAGGCCACTTTTGAAACATGAAACCATATACTTGGTCTTCTAAGATTTTTGTTTCATGATTTTCATGTGTTAAATGTCAATAAATTTGTGTATATATTTGCATTATATAATTAATCTGTTAAAATATTGACATCAAAATTTAAAAGTTTGAAATGAAAACCACAACAGATTTTAATAACAATCTTATTCTGTATAATTACATTTAACTAAGGGACCACCCATTTAACTTGAAGGAGGGGGGGGGGGTGTTATGGTTTTCGGAAAACACGAAAATTAGAATATATATATTTTTGTCACGCAAAGCGCGAAAAAGTTTTCTAGTATTCAACATTAGATTATATGACAAAAACTCTGAATCATATTATTATTTTTTTCCTCCACCAAAATCAGAATATTTTTTTCAGCAACATTGGGAATCAGAATATTTTTTTTAGAAAAAAAACATAAACTCACCCCCCCCCCCCCAATTCAAGTTAAATGGTCGTTCCCTAATTCTTCTTCTTCTATCATCAATTTTTTAATGATGTTACATGTACTATGCATTATCATTCAGGGTTATTGTTTGAAGAAACAAGAAATAGTACATTGTCATTGTAGTTTATAATATACAGTTATTTAATATGACTGCAAGCAATAGATCAAACTATTTTTCCTGTGGTACTGGGAAAGACCAGTGTTCTATTGGCCTCGACACTTTGGTCTTTCCTGATACAGTACAGAGTGTAGCTGAAACAATAATAAGATTTTTTTCAAACTTGTATTTTGTCAACGATAACCTTATTGAAAACCTAATAACAAGTTTCAAAAATAATATCAATCAATATAAAGATATTGGATGTGCCTGGGATGTATTCAAAAACACTATTAGAGAAAAAACTATAATTTTTTGTAAGTTAGAAAGCCAAAAGAGAAAAATTGAAATTCAAGTACTGGAACAAAAGCTAAAGAGCTTAAATGTAAAAAAAAAAAAAAAAAAAAAGATATTTGATGTGGAGATCTTGAAAACTATGTTTCGAACCCAAAAATTGATGAAATAGAAGAAAATTTATACTTTTTTAAAGCAAGGAGGCTCAAATCTAGAGTTCAATGGGTGGAACAAGGTGAAAAGAATACTAAATATTTCTTGAGATTAGAAAAAAATAGATATTTGATGTGGAGATCTTAAAAACAATGTTTTAAGCCAAAAAATACAAAAATACTACTGTTGAGTAAATCTTATTATGAAAATCTATATAAGTCTATTGAAGAAGTAAAAACATATATAGATAATACAAAAATTAACAAAAAATTAAGAATGGAGGAAAGTTTAATCTGTTAGGGAAAATTAAATATAGAAGAGTGCACCAATGCAATATTTAAAATGTGTCTAAATCAATCACCCGGTTAGGGACGGACCATTTAACTTCCAGGGTAGGGTTATGTTTTTTTTCTAAAAAAATATTCAGATTCCCAATGTTGATGATAAAAATATTCTGATTTTGGTGGAGGAAAAAAATAATAATCTGAATCAGAGATTTGTCATATAACCTAATGTTAAATTCTGGAAAAAAAATTAATATTCTAACTCTCATGTTGTCCACCAAAAAAATTCTGAACGAAACAAAAAATAATGCACCTCGAGCCCACAGCAGGGTGTCAAATATCAACTTTGATATTTGGAAACAAAATTAGGGGAACCCTATACATATCCCATGAAAAATTACCGAAGAACGGCAAAGTTCTTTGCCACTTGGGGTTTAAATCAAAGGTATTTCCCGGGCCTTTAACAGACTTAAGTGCCTAGGTGGGATAATGCACCTCAAGCCCACAACAGGGCGTCAAATATCAACTTTAATATTTGGATTTGGGGGTGGGACCCTATTGCCACTAGGGGTTTAAATCAAAAGTATTGCCTGGGCCTTTACCTGACTTAAGTGCATTGGTGAATTAAATTAGTTGCTTGGCACCTTTAAATACACAATTTAAAAATAAATAGATAAAACAAAATAATACTATTTATTAAATAAATGTAACACGCACATGCAGGGTTTATATTTTGTTTATTTTTATAATACGTATTGCTATATTTTTCTAATGTTCTATATTTACATTTGTTTGTAGATCGATGAGACGTCTTCACGTGAACGGGGAATCTTAGGACTTTATTTTGTTTGACAAAGCGCTGGCAAATCCAAATTATATACCGGTTTACATGAAAGTATATTATTTGTTTATGCTGTGTTTGTTTAAAGTTGGCCGACTGTTTTCTAAGCTTGCCATCCCTAAATATATGTTTGTCTTCGTTATTAAGCTCAGTAAAGAGAAGACATATTTTATGTACGGGTGAACATGGGAAATAGAGCATAAAATGTATTGTCTTTTACTCACACGAGTTTCTGTGTGAGATTTTGCACCTTATTTCCACAGTAGTTTGTCAAATGTCAACTTTGTATTGTGGAGGGGAGGGTCCAGAAATAGTTCCTGTATGCCCAGATGTCGAATCAATGTGTTGAGTGTGCAATTACAGAAATATATTTATTATTGGTCGCTAGAAATCTTTAAAAGTACATTTTGCTCTTATTTATTTTTTGGGTTTTGAGACATATCACATTATTGGTCGCTAGCTTAGTGGTCGTTAGAAATTGGTCGCTAGCTTAGTGGTCGCTAGCTTCAGCCTGGTAACTTTTTCTCAAGTGTTTCTTGATACCAAATTCCGTCGACACGACACATGTAGAACAACGACGTCTCTTCCTCCCCAAAAATCGAATGCACGATTATTAAACTGGGGTTATACTTTTCAAATAATTTAGCGTTTTTTTATATACCGTGATTTTCTTTTCATTTCATAAAATAATTTTGTCATTCCTCAGTGACATGACACATGATTTTTCTGTTTCTGTTTCTGCCATGTAATTGCCTCCCTCATCATTTTGAAGATTATGCAATGACTTTGGAGTGCGCATTTTAGTTGAACTAATCAAGTGTGTGGGATAATGATTTAATGGGACTTATTTACAATTAAAAGTTAACTACAAATGTACATACATGTTGGGACTGCCTGGCGGCTAAAGGGACACAATCTTGGCCTTAAAGGCTTCAGGTGTGTCCAGCTCCACAATGTCTGGTGGCAGCAGATTCCAATCCCTCACTGTTCTTGGGAAAAAGGACATCTTTCTGGTGTCAATACGACAGGATTCTAGTTGAAATGCCCTGTTGTGTGTATTTGGGATAATGTCATTACTCCGATACTTATTACTCCGACTCTTAATACTTCGACAGTGACCGATAGTCTTTGCAATTCTGGCGCTTTTAGCAATCCAAATGCAGTACCGGACTGCCCATTTAACTTGAAAGGGGCATGGTTTTTATCCCGGAGTCGGAAGTTTTTTTCGTATGCAGCGCTATTGTTTTTAAAGCTTTTCAGCGCGGACCAACAAAATATTTTTTACAAAAGAAAATATTATTTCATGTAGATCTAATAAAAATGCTTTCTCTGATTAGTTTGTTTCTTCGATTCCCGTCATATTTTCCTCAAAATTCAGGATCGCAAAAATACATGGCCTACCTTTTCAAGTTATCAAGTCGTCTCATAGTTGAACGACACCTACCTACCATTGCATCAGATGCGTACGGAATTGGGTTTGTTGAAGAGACCCGTTCTACCCGCGACCAATACTGCGGGTGCATTTGCGGCACTCGTGATCATATTTTCAATATCCACTCCGTGCAATTATCCTATAGTTGTTTGGAGTTGCGATTAGATAGGATATGATGATACAGTCCGGGATGCATGGTCGGAGTATTAATGAGTGTCGGAGTAATGACTGTCGGGGTTATGAGTGTCGGGGAAATAACTGTCGGAGTAATGACTGTCGGAGTAATCAGACGACCCCGTGTATTTCTAGAGCGTCGACAAAGTGGTATTAGTCTGTGTTCTTTGGTGATGGATACTAGCTCTCTATCAATTTTGTGCATCATCATCAGTCTTGCATCTTTTCTCCTGTCTGCCAAAGGTCTCCATTTGAGTCTCTGGAGCATGTTGCTGACACTAGATTGGTTTCCCTGGTTGTTGACGACATATCTAGCTGCTCTTCTTTGTACGGCTTCAATTTTGTTTATTTCTGTTTTCGCATAAGGATTCCAAACAGTACTGGCATATTCAACCAACGGGCGAACAAGCGTTTGGTAGGCTTGTTCTTTAATCCTGATTGATGGAATTTTCAGGTTCCTCCTGAGGAATCCTAGAGTTTTATTTGCTTTGGCAGTTATATTGTTTATGTGCTGATCCCACTGAAACTTATTGGTGATTGTTAATCCAAGATATTTACAATGTAGCTGATGTTACTAGCTCTAGAGTGTGACCATGCAGATGGTAGTTTGCCTCAGTCTTCTTTGTTTTATTTGTTACTCTTAGGACATTGCATTTATCTGGATGGAACTTCAAACACCATTCATTTCCCATTGGCCGAGCTTATCGAGGTCTTCTTGAAGTGTTGATGCACCATCTTCATTTGCGATAGTGAGGTATATGATGATATCATCAGCACAGAGTCTGACTTTGGAGATTAGTCTTGACTGGAGGTCGTTGATGTAGAAAAGGAAGAGTCCTGGTCCTAGTACTGAGCCCAGGGGTACACCAGAGTCAACACTTACTGCTTCCGACGAAACTCCATCTAGCACTACTGTTTGTTGTCTATCTTCTAACCAGTTTTGGATCCATCTTGTTGTTTTCCCATCAATTCCATAGTATCTCAGTTTATGTATTAGTAGACTGTGGTTTACTTTGTCAAAGGCCTTGGCAAAATCCACTATAAGCATGTCGGTGTGGCGGCCTTCTTGAAGGTTTTTTGAAATATCGTCTACAAATTCAATGAGCTGTGTCTCACAGGAACGGCCTTTTCGAAAACCATGTTCTAGTGGATATAAAATGTTGTTTTCTGCTGCATGTTGCATGATGTTTCTTGCAATGATATGCTCCAGGATCTTACAGCAAACAGATGTTAGTGAAATTGGTCGATAGTTTTCAGCTGCAGATTTTAGTCCTTTTTTGTATACTGGGGAGACATTATTTGTACGCCAATCTGCTGGTACTTCTCCTGTATCTAAGGATTTTGTGTAGATAAGTTGGAGGAGAGGCGAGATCTCATCAGCTAGTTCTTTGAGTATTCTTGGTGAGATGTTGTCTGGTCCCTGTGCTTTGTATGGATTAAGGTTCTTTAGTAGTTTTATTATTCCATTTGTTGTGATATTAAATGGTTTCATTTTTTGATGCTTGATGCTATGGTCTATTCTTTTAGATTTTATAAACTCTTTTTTCGTGAATTTATAATTTGCTGAGAATGCAGGTTTGATTTGACGGTGAAGTATGTTAGATTTTGAAGCTGGATCACAAAACAGTTTGCCATCCATCATAAGAGAGGAAATTCCTATGTTGTCCTTACGTTTGTGTTTGATGTATGTCCAGAACTTTTTCATTCCCGAGTATGGTTCTTCCTCCTTTGGTGTTACGATGTTTTCAATATATTTCCAGTATGATTGTCGTGTGATCTTTTGAGTATGATGTTTAAGTTGTTTGTACTTTTCTTTTGTATTTTGGTCACCGGTCTTCTTTTTCTGCTTTGTAGCTTTCTCAGATTTCTTCGAATTTCTGTATTTGTCCATGGTCTGCTGTCTTTGACCTTAGTTCTTTTTTGTGGAATGTGTTTTACTGCTGATTTTGTTATTGTTTCTTTAAAGACATATTGGTTACTTGGCAGTCTTTGTCCTTGAACATATTTGATAAGGTGTGTTTGCTGTTTTGCAGGTCTATCTTCATTCCATACCAGTTAGCTTTGTTGTATAAAGGGATGGTCCGTGGTTTTTGTTGTAGCTTGACTGATCTGAGGTCAAATTCTGTGTATACGATGTCATGGTCCGAGATGTGTCTGTTCTGATAACTTTACCAGGGTGGTTTGTGAGAATCAGATCCAGTGTGTTTTGTTGGCGTGTTGGTTCTTTCACAAGTTGAGTTCAGTACATCCATGAAATCAGTATGTAGATTGGGAGCAGTAGAATTTGGCTTCAAGGTGTTTTCCTTCCAATTCCATCCAGGGAAGTTCATGTCACCTCCTATGATTAATGTCGCATTGTTTATAGCACTGGCTCTTGTTACTGATGTTTCGAAGTTCATTATGCTCTCTTCGTCTGTCACATTTCTGCCGTAGTATGCGCTTATGTAAATATTTCCATTGCCTTTAAGGTTGACGTTGTTAATATAAATTTGTCTGTAAATTAATTGAAAATTCTCCTCAAGAAATAAATAAATAAATAAATTAACTAGTTAGTATTTCAAATTCATATTGCAAGCAAAATATTCTAAAATTACTAAAATTTAAGTAAGGATGACACTAGATTAAACCTGATTCCTTCAAAATTGTTTCTGTATCTGTAAACAACCATGTCTTCTGCTTCGAGCACAAATTTGAAAGAATTACCCAAGATGCAATTCGCATTACCCAATAATGGGTCATATTAAAACAAAGAATAGTATTCTGATTTCGCCGGATAAATGGATTTATGAATAAGACCTAAATCCTAATATAGACCATCATTACATGTACATGTATATAGACCATCGTTACATATATAGACCATCAGTACATATAAATAGAGCATCACTACAAGTAAATAACCACCACTACATATATACAGACCATCACCAAATGTATATAGACCATCACTACATGTACATAGACCATCACCACATATATATAGACCATCACTACATATATACAGACCATCACTACATATATATAGACCATCACTATATATATATACAGACCATCACTTCATGTATATAGACCATCACTACATGTATATAGACCATCACTACATGTACATAGACCATCACTACATGTACATAGACCATCACGTCATATATAGACCATCACTATATATATATAGACCATCACTACATGTACATAGACCATCACTACATGTACATAGACCATCACTACATATATATACAGACCATCACTACATATATACAGACCATCACTACATATATACAGACCATCACTACATGTATATAGACCATCACTACATGTATATAGACCATCACTACATGTACATAGACCATCACTACATATATATACAGACCATCACTACATATATACAGACCATCACTACATATATACAGACCATCACTACATGTATATAGACCATCACTACATATATATACAGACCATCACTACATGTACATAGACCATCACTACATATATATACAGACCATCACTACATATATACAGACCATCACTTCATGTACATAGACCATCACTACATATATATAGACTATCACTACATATATATAGACCATCACTACATGTATATAGACCATCACTACATGTACATAGACCATCACATCATATATAGACCATCACTACATATATATAGACCATCACTACATGTATATAGACCATCACTACATGTACATAGACCATCACATCATATATAGACCATCACTATATATATATAGACCATCACTACATGTATATAGACCATCACTACATATATATAGACCATCACTACATGTATATAGACCATCACTACATGTACATAGACCATCACATCATATATAGACCATCACTATATATATATAGACCATCACTTCATATATATAGACCATCACTACATATATATAGACCATCACTACATGTATATAGACCATCACTACATGTACATAGACTATCACTTCATGTACATAGACCTTCACTACATGCACATAGACCATCACTACATATATATAGACCATCACTACATGTATATAGACCATCACTACATATATATAGACCATCACTACATATATATAGACTATCACTTCATATATATAGACCATCACTACATATATATAGACTATCACTTCATGTACATAGACCTTCACTACATGTACATAGACCATCACTACATATATATAGACCATCACTACATATAAATAGACGATCACTACATATATATAGACCATCACTTCATATATATAGACCATCACTACATATATATAGACCATCACTACATGTATATAGACCATCACTACATGTACATAGACCATCACTACATGTACATAGACCATCACTACATGTACATAGACCATCACTACATATATATAGACCATCACTACATGTACATAGACCATCACTTCATATATATAGACCATCACTACATATATATAGACTATCACTTCATGTACATAGACCATCACTTCATATATATAGACCATCACTTCATATATATAGACCATCACTACATATATATAGACTATCACTTCATGTACATAGACCATCACTACATATATATAGACCATCATTTCATATATATAGACCATCACTACATATATATAGACCATCACTTCATGTACATAGACCATCACTACATATATATAGACTATCACTTCATATATATAGACCATCACTACATATATATAGACCATCACTACATGTACATAGACCATCACTACATATATATAGACCATCACTTCATATATATAGACCATCACTACATATATATAGACCATCACTACATGTATATAGACCATCACTACATATATATATAGACCATCACTATATATATATAGAGCATCACTACAAATATATAGACCATCACTACATGTACATAGACCATCACTACATATATATAGACCATCACTTCATATATATAGACCATCACTACATATATATAGACCATCACTACATGTATATAGACCATCACTACATATATATATAGACCATCACTATATATATATAGAGCATCACTACAAATATATAGACCATCACTACATATATATAGACCATCACTACATATATATAGACCATCACTTCATATATATAGACCATCACTACATGTATATAGATCATCACTTCATATATATAGACCATCACTACATATATACCATAGACCATCACTACATGTATATAGACCATCACTTCATATATATAGACCAGTGGCGGATCCAGAGGGGGCCGGAGGGGACGTTCGCCCTCCCCTAAAGAGAGAGAGAGAGAGAGAGAGGGGGGGGGGGGTCTTCCGTCCCTTTATTAAGCATATCAGCATTCATTCATTCGCCTGTTAAATGTAATAAATCATTATATATTTTTACCTGTTGCATTGCCCTTTTGGTTTATCTAATTACTTTTGAACTTTTGAAGCAGTCGACGATTAATCAGAAAACAAAGTGATATTATAATCCTTTAGACATTAATTTTATCAAAATCCATCCATTCTACAAACACTTCAATACAAATTACCCCATTTTCAACAGAGAAACGTGAGAAAATTGGCTAATATAGCACGCCGAGTATTCGGAAACTCGGTGCAAGCTAGTTATTTTGAACGTTTTCATTGGTCAATTTTGAATTTTTGGACACTACAGACCGCCAAGCATGCTGTTCCGTGTTCCGTTGCCGTCATGCTCCACGGTCTATAGTGTCAAAAAATTCTAAAATTGGCCAATGAAAACGTTAAAAATAATTACCTTGCACCGAGTTCAAAGTGTCCGCACCTGTTCCGAGTATACGAATACCCGGCGTGACAAGGAAATCAGGGGAGTCACAGCTCCAGATAATTTCAGGTGACATCTCCCTTTAATTTACACTAACTGCTTAGAAACTATTTGAAACTTTTTGGAGAAGATTCATGCGTTTTAAAACACTTCATCACATTCACAAAATGCTTCAAAATTGTTGACGGAAAAGCTTCCTGAATACTCAAAACCCAGGAGCTTCCGGGGATGGCCTTCGCCCCCCGGGGCCCCTTTCCAGGGCTTTGCCCTTGACCCGCTGGAGACCTTAAGCGGTCCCCAGACCCCTCGCCGACTTTCGTCCCCCCTAACACAAAATCCTGGATCCGCCCCTGTAGACCATCACTACATATATATAGACCATCATTGCATGTACATTAGACCTTCACTACATGTATATAGACCATCACTACATATAAATAGAGCATCACTACATGTATATAGACCATCACTACATACATGTATATATATATAGACCATCACTACATATATAGACCATCACTTCATATATATAGACCATCACTTAATATATAGACCATCACTACATATAAATAGAACATCATCACTGCATAGATATCTATAGGATATACATTTGTATAATTAATTTGACATAATATCGAAAATAAGTTCACGAGTTTAATCGCATGCGTTTTCGGCACGAGTGATGAATTTATGGTGGGAATTGGCACGCCAGTGAAAATATCAGAGGTTATTACACTGAGTTAGATAACCAAATTTCTGTTCACTTGGAAATACCGATAAATCACTACATAATAATAAATATGAATATTTTAACGTGACGAATCAGATTGCGTTCATTTGCGAGACTTTGTAATATCATCCTGTTATAGTAATTACCTGTTTTGAAATTTAGTATTAATTCAGCCGAAATTCTATCTGAGTTTTAATAGTTTTGAGCCATTGGACTATTCACCTTTCGGGGCATCACCTTTCGGACCAATGCCCTGGAATCTGCACTTTTTATGCAATCTTGTCTTTGTCAACATAAAATATTCTCCATGAACAAAATATTACATCAAATTTATTACATATATACATAGCAAAAGTAGTTACATAAACAAAGCCTTGGAAAACCGTTAATCATTTTTTTTTTCAGTCATTACATCTCCTGGGACAATAAAAAAAAACGTTGTGGTTGCTTTATTTTGTCTCGGTAGCATACAAATAACATTCTCCTGGTAAACCCCCACCAAAAAGCTATTTAGACCCTCCTCTCCCTCTTCAAATAAATTTTTATCTCCGATAATATTTATTTTGATAGCAGTTTATTTATCCTGCAATCATCACATTTCTTGGCATAATGAATGTATTGTGTAGCATACAAATAACATTCTCCTGGTAAAATTCGGACCAGAAAGCTGTTTCAACCCCATCCATCCTCTTATAAATTGTTATCTACGCCGTACAATATTTATTTTCTTATATCAGCTCCGTTCTTGTATTTACTTAACTCCTCAATATTCCTTTACTATTTCAACAAACAAGCAAATACTACTTGTTAAGGAATATGCAACATATGTAAAGTTTCACACTGGATCTGAGATATAGGGGACAAACCAGAACATGATCCACTAAATAATAATAATTATATTTATATTTTTTAGAAATATAAAAACCTTAAACTATGTCCTTTTTCTTTTGTGTGTATGTCTCATTTATCAATCATGAATGTTTGTATTGACTTTTGTTAATGATGCCTCATGTGGGCCCTATGATTAGGCAATAAAATATATTCTATTCTATTCTAAAGGACCATAAACATAATGTTTAAAAATACCGCCATTATTGTATGCATACATATATGCGCACATACAAGACATATAGTTTTATTGTAAACAATGACGGCGATAATTCCGCGCCACTCAGTATAGTATAGCTTGCTTTCCCTCGCTAACTTCGATTATAATTCTGGTAGCTAATTTAGGGAGTCAGATTTTCATACGATAATTCAGCTATTTCGTCACGTGATATGCCATGAAACCGAAAGTAGCTTCATGATCAACAGCTGATCACATGAAGTATCAACAGCTGATCACATGAAGTATCATCAGCTGATCACATGAAGTATCATCCATCTCTAAAATTGTTCGTGAAGATCATTTTCTTTCTTCTAAAGATCAACTGTATTGTATACGTTTAATGCCACTTCATAATACGTTCCATTCCTTTCAATTCAGTCGACGGTGAGTATACGGTGCAGTGCATGTAATTATTTATTGAATGGAACTTTTCCTTTCCGGTTGTCATGTTATTATTTTTTTTATAGATAATAGATCGATGGTGCGTTATATATCAACGTTTTTTTCATCAACTCGCCCAGAAAAAAAATCGTCTCTCTCTCTCTCTATATATGGTGGTCTTATATAATTAGGTTATATATATGTTAAAAGAAAATGTTGTAAGAAAAATTCTGTGTATCTTGATATTCATTAAAGTTGATCTCGGAGGCATTAACTGTCGGCTCGACTTTTAATATTTATATATAATTCCCCGATGATTTTCTTCGTTTGATTACAATTCATACTTTTCTGGGTGTCACATGATTTGTGTAGTACACAAGGACGCCAGGAGAAATCGATAGTTGTTTTTTTTTATGACGTAGTACATTGAGATATTGAGGCTCTAGATGATAATGCATCATAGATAAAATTACAAAAAGAGTTGACGGATTCTCAAAATAAGTTCATTGAAGTTGCAAAATTTCTTGTGAGCTTGATGAAATTTACCATGAGTGCCCCAATGGTAAATACTGCTGGTTCACTTCAATGTTATTATTGGATTCTCATAAAGGTTGATGAACATGTCAAATGTATTATTCACTCATAAAAAAAATTGTCAATATCAATAATTATGATCATGTTATACCCCCCCCCCCCCCCCCCCCCCCCCACGTAGAGCCTCGCCGATGTTCCACAACTTTCAAAGGTTAAAAGACATTCGAAATTACACAAGTGCAAAATGTGTACAAGTCTCTAAGAAGAGTGCTCCTTTAAAGCTTCACAATTTTTAACTTCTGTCACCGTCAGTGATCAGAATTTTAGCCACATTATAAGTTCTAAGCTCCCTAGTGACCGTCTATCGTTATTTGGACGGTCAGTAAATTGTTGAAGGGTGAGCGCTTTAGCGGAAGCTTCGGTCCATATAATATAAATTTGTTTGGTGACGGACCGGTCCATATACTGCCATATGACCCTCAGTGCCATGAACTATTTGCTATATACTATTTAAAGTAGTCCCTTTTAAAAAAAAAATTCCTTTCACTTTGTTGTATTGTGACAAATACTGAATGGAATGGAATAATTAAATTGATAATTGAAGTTAAATGTATAAGGATTATTTTGAGCCCAAATTTGATTGATTTAGTTGTATTTAATATGGATATGGAGGATTTGATGCATGACCTATAAATAGGGAATTTCTGGGGGATGACAGAGCTATTTTTAGAGTAGGTATTTTCCATAGCCTGGCATTTCACTGCAAGACTTTAAACATGGCCTGATATTTTGACACACAAATTTAGTAGAAAACCTTAAAGAAATTAATTATAGGTTTCACACCTTAAGTTAAAAAACATCAAATTGAACTTTTGTTGCTATCATGTTCAAATTAGCCTAATAATGTCACAATAGACACAGAGTGACATTTTTCATACAAAAATGTTACAAAATGCATTGTGGTGTCAGATTACATGGTCGAAATGCATGTTATGTAATATTTTGGAACATTGCTCCCAAACACTGGATATACATGGACAGAGGGTATTGCAACTCATTTTATTTTTATTTATGATTTATAATTATTTGGAATATGTTATTGAATGTGTTTTTGCAGTAGAACATGAGAAGGCCATATAATATTGAAAATATGGTTGATATTAAGAATTTAAAAAATTTCATCATGAAGCAGTTTGTTGACTTCAAATATAGAATATGGTGATATCATGATTGGATTTTTTTCAATCCTACAACTTTTTCCTGGTAAATTTTGATAGTTTCAGTTAGAATACATGTACAATGTACTTATAAAATAATATAAGGCTATAGAAAGCAGTTTTAGTTGAAAATTATGTAGTAAAAACCTGGTAATTTAAGTGATCTCAGAAAAAATATTTTTACTGCTTAGCATTTTCTGTCAATTTTTCAAATTGTCAATTTGGATTTCATGTTTTAGAGTATTATTTGGCTGTAACAGTACATTTGAACATCCAGCTTACTTAAACAGTGGGAAAAAATTATGTGGAAGCATATTTTTATTGAGTTTTGGGGGAAATTATAGTTTTGTACCATAAGAAATTCCAAAACTTGAATATCAATAAATCATATATTTGCATATTTGATGGAATTAGAAGGAATTTCAACTGTAGATCTATATACAAAAACTTATTTCATGCCTTAAACTACATAATTTATGGGGTTAAAGCATGAATTAACAAAATTAAGAATGATGTGAACTCATTTTATGGGACGAAAAAAGGGGGGGCTAAATGCAAACATTTCATAGTATTTAGCTATTAAATATACAACTGAGGCATATATATGTGTAAAATTGCTTATCATGTTAGAAATTAACTTAATAACTGTAATATATAAGAGAATAGGTAAGTTTTGGTATATTACACAGTCTGAACTCAACAGCTCTAAATGGAGATGTTTTCATTAAAAATCTTCAAGGGGGTACCTTTGCATTTGAACACTTATACTCGCAAATATTAGACAGCCACATACCTTATGAGGTTTTTTGTGGTTGATATTGCCTAAGGAATAGAAATAAGGCCAATAAAGGGTTAGAGAAGCAAGTTTTGTTGCTCTTTAGGTGTCAAACCAGTAATTCAACCAATCAGAGCTAAGAACATATTACAAAAGTAGTCCCTTTTAAAAAAAAAGTTCCTTTCACTTTGTTGTATTGTGACAAATACTGAATGGAATGGAATAATTAAATTGATAATTGAAGTTAAATGTATAAGGATTATTTTGAGCCCAAATTTGATTGATTTAATTGTATTTTAATATGGATATGGAGGATTTGATGCATGACCTATAAATAGGGAATTTCTGGGGGATGACAGAGCTATTTTTAGAGTAGGTATTTTCCATAGCCTGGCATTTCACTGCAAGACTTTAAACATGGCCTGATATTTTGACAGAACGTTTCAGAAAATGTATGGTCTTCGAAAGGTTAAACTTAAGATAAAATGGCCAGGTAGGCTCGAAAAAACACAAATTTAGTAGAAAACCTTAAAGAAATTAATTATAGGTTTCACACCTTAAGTTAAAAAACATCAAATTGAACTTTTGTTGCTATCATGTTCAAATTAGCCTAATAATGTCACAACAGACACAGAGTGACATTTTTCATACAAAAATGTTACAAAATGCATTGTGGTGTCAGATTACATGGTCGAAATGCATGTTATGTAATATTTTGGAACATTGCTCCCAAACACTGGATATACATGGACAGAGGGTATTGCAACTCATTTTATTTTTATTTATGATTTATAATTATTTGGAATATGTTATTGAATGTGTTTTTGCAGTAGAACATGAGAAGGCCATATAATATTGAAAATATGGTTGATATTAAGAATTTAAAAAATTTCATCATGAAGCAGTTTGTTGACTTCAAATATAGAATATGGTGATATCATGATTGGATTTTTTTCAATCCTACAACTTTTTCCTGGTAAATTTTGATAGTTTCAGTTAGAATACATGTACAATGTACTTATAAAATAATATAAGGCTATAGAAAGCAGTTTTAGTTGAAAATTATGTAGTAAAAACCTGGTAATTTAAGTGATCTCAGAAAAAATATTTTTACTGCTTAGCATTTTCTGTCAATTTTTCAAATTGTCAATTTGGATTTCATGTTTTAGAGTATTATTTGGCTGTAACAGTACATTTGAACATCCAGCTTACTTAAACAGTGGAAAAAAATTATGTAGAAGCATATTTTTATTGAGTTTTGGGGGAAATTATAGTTTTGTACCATAAGAAATTCCAAAACTTGAATATCAATAAATCATATTTTTGCATATTTGATGGAATTAGAAGGAATTTCAACTGTAGATCTGTATACAAAAACTTATTTCATGCCTTAAACTACATAATTTATGGGGTTAAAGCATGAATTAACAAAATTAAGAATGATGTGAACTCATTTTATGGGACGAAAAAAGGGGGGGCTAAATGCAAACATTTCATAGTATTTAGCTATTAAATATACAACTGAGGCATATATATGTGTAAAATTGCTTATCATGTTAGAAATTAACTTAATAACTGTAATATATAAGAGAATAGGTAAGTTTTGGTATATTACACAGTCTGAACTCAACAGCTGTAAATGGAGATGTTTTCATTAAAAATCTTCAAGGGGGTACCTTTGCATTTGAACACTTATACTCGCAAATATTAGACAGCCACATACCTTATGAGGTTTTTTGTGGTTGATATTGCCTAAGGAATAGAAATAAGGCCAATAAAGGGTTAGAGAAGCAAGTTTTGTTGCTCTTTAGGTGTCAAACCAGTAATTCAACCAATCAGAGCTAAGAACATATTACAAAAGTAGTCCCTTTTAAAAAAAAAGTTCCTTTCACTTTGTTGTATTGTGACAAATACTGAATGGAATGGAATAATTAAATTGATAATTGAAGTTAAATGTATAAGGATTATTTTGAGCCCAAATTTGATTGATTTAATTGTATTTTAATATGGATATGGAGGATTTGATGCATGACCTATAAATAGGGAATTTCTGGGGGATGACAGAGCTATTTTTAGAGTAGGTATTTTCCATAGCCTGGCATTTCACTGCAAGACTTTAAACATGGCCTGATATTTTGACAGAACGTTTCAGAAAATGTATGGTCTTCGAAAGGTTAAACTTAAGATAAAATGGCCAGGTAGGCTCGAAAAAACACAAATTTAGTAGAAAACCTTAAAGAAATTAATTATAGGTTTCACACCTTAAGTTAAAAAACATCAAATTGAACTTTTGTTGCTATCATGTTCAAATTAGCCTAATAATGTCACAACAGACACAGAGTGACATTTTTCATACAAAAATGTTACAAAATGCATTGTGGTGTCAGATTACATGGTCGAAATGCATGTTATGTAATATTTTGGAACATTGCTCCCAAACACTGGATATACATGGACAGAGGGTATTGCAACTCATTTTATTTTTATTTATGATTTATAATTATTTGGAATATGTTATTGAATGTGTTTTTGCAGTAGAACATGAGAAGGCCATATAATATTGAAAATATGGTTGATATTAAGAATTTAAAAAATTTCATCATGAAGCAGTTTGTTGACTTCAAATATAGAATATGGTGATATCATGATTGGATTTTTTTCAATCCTACAACTTTTTCCTGGTAAATTTTGATAGTTTCAGTTAGAATACATGTACAATGTACTTATAAAATAATATAAGGCTATAGAAAGCAGTTTTAGTTGAAAATTATGTAGTAAAAACCTGGTAATTTAAGTGATCTCAGAAAAAATATTTTTACTGCTTAGCATTTTCTGTCAATTTTTCAAATTGTCAATTTGGATTTCATGTTTTAGAGTATTATTTGGCTGTAACAGTACATTTGAACATCCAGCTTACTTAAACAGTGGAAAAAAATTATGTAGAAGCAT
Source organism: Bathymodiolus brooksi (assembly GCA_963680875.1). Classification (NCBI taxonomy): domain Eukaryota; kingdom Metazoa; phylum Mollusca; class Bivalvia; order Mytilida; family Modiolidae; genus Bathymodiolus; species Bathymodiolus brooksi. The sequence goes on from OY804579.1 coordinate 26,895,152, forward strand.
ATTTTTATTGAGTTTTGGGGGAAATTATAGTTTTGTACCATAAGAAATTCCAAAACTTGAATATCAATAAATCATATTTTTGCATATTTGATGGAATTAGAAGGAATTTCAACTGTAGATCTGTATACAAAAACTTATTTCATGCCTTAAACTACATAATTTATGGGGTTAAAGCATGAATTAACAAAATTAAGAATGATGTGAACTCATTTTATGGGACGAAAAAAGGGGGGGCTAAATGCAAACATTTCATAGTATTTAGCTATTAAATATACAACTGAGGCATATATATGTGTAAAATTGCTTATCATGTTAGAAATTAACTTAATAACTGTAATATATAAGAGAATAGGTAAGTTTTGGTATATTACACAGTCTGAACTCAACAGCTGTAAATGGAGATGTTTTCATTAAAAATCTTCAAGGGGGTACCTTTGCATTTGAACACTTATACTCGCAAATATTAGACAGCCACATACCTTATGAGGTTTTTTGTGGTTGATATTGCCTAAGGAATAGAAATAAGGCCAATAAAGGGTTAGAGAAGCAAGTTTTGTTGCTCTTTAGGTGTCAAACCAGTAATTCAACCAATCAGAGCTAAGAACATATTACAAAAGTAGTCCCTTTTAAAAAAAAAGTTCCTTTCACTTTGTTGTATTGTGACAAATACTGAATGGAATGGAATAATTAAATTGATAATTGAAGTTAAATGTATAAGGATTATTTTGAGCCCAAATTTGATTGATTTAATTGTATTTTAATATGGATATGGAGGATTTGATGCATGACCTATAAATAGGGAATTTCTGGGGGATGACAGAGCTATTTTTAGAGTAGGTATTTTCCATAGCCTGGCATTTCACTGCAAGACTTTAAACATGGCCTGATATTTTGACAGAACGTTTCAGAAAATGTATGGTCTTCGAAAGGTTAAACTTAAGATAAAATGGCCAGGTAGGCTCGAAAAAACACAAATTTAGTAGAAAACCTTAAAGAAATTAATTATAGGTTTCACACCTTAAGTTAAAAAACATCAAATTGAACTTTTGTTGCTATCATGTTCAAATTAGCCTAATAATGTCACAACAGACACAGAGTGACATTTTTCATACAAAAATGTTACAAAATGCATTGTGGTGTCAGATTACATGGTCGAAATGCATGTTATGTAATATTTTGGAACATTGCTCCCAAACACTGGATATACATGGACAGAGGGTATTGCAACTCATTTTATTTTTATTTATGATTTATAATTATTTGGAATATGTTATTGAATGTGTTTTTGCAGTAGAACATGAGAAGGCCATATAATATTGAAAATATGGTTGATATTAAGAATTTAAAAAATTTCATCATGAAGCAGTTTGTTGACTTCAAATATAGAATATGGTGATATCATGATTGGATTTTTTTCAATCCTACAACTTTTTCCTGGTAAATTTTGATAGTTTCAGTTAGAATACATGTACAATGTACTTATAAAATAATATAAGGCTATAGAAAGCAGTTTTAGTTGAAAATTATGTAGTAAAAACCTGGTAATTTAAGTGATCTCAGAAAAAATATTTTTACTGCTTAGCATTTTCTGTCAATTTTTCAAATTGTCAATTTGGATTTCATGTTTTAGAGTATTATTTGGCTGTAACAGTACATTTGAACATCCAGCTTACTTAAACAGTGGAAAAAAATTATGTAGAAGCATATTTTTATTGAGTTTTGGGGGAAATTATAGTTTTGTACCATAAGAAATTCCAAAACTTGAATATCAATAAATCATATTTTTGCATATTTGATGGAATTAGAAGGAATTTCAACTGTAGATCTGTATACAAAAACTTATTTCATGCCTTAAACTACATAATTTATGGGGTTAAAGCATGAATTAACAAAATTAAGAATGATGTGAACTCATTTTATGGGACGAAAAAAGGGGGGGCTAAATGCAAACATTTCATAGTATTTAGCTATTAAATATACAACTGAGGCATATATATGTGTAAAATTGCTTATTATGTTAGAAATTAACTTAATAACTGTAATATATAAGAGAATAGGTAAGTTTTGGTATATTACACAGTCTGAACTCAACAGCTGTAAATGGAGATGTTTTCATTAAAAATCTTCAAGGGGGTACCTTTGCATTTGAACACTTATACTCGCAAATATTAGACAGCCACATACCTTATGAGGTTTTTTGTGGTTGATATTGCCTAAGGAATAGAAATAAGGCCAATAAAGGGTTAGAGAAGCAAGTTTTGTTGCTCTTTAGGTGTCAAACCAGTAATTCAACCAATCAGAGCTAAGAACATATTACAAAAGTAGTCCCTTTTAAAAAAAAAGTTCCTTTCACTTTGTTGTATTGTGACAAATACTGAATGGAATGGAATAATTAAATTGATAATTGAAGTTAAATGTATAAGGATTATTTTGAGCCCAAATTTGATTGATTTAATTGTATTTTAATATGGATATGGAGGATTTGATGCATGACCTATAAATAGGGAATTTCTGGGGGATGACAGAGCTATTTTTAGAGTAGGTATTTTCCATAGCCTGGCATTTCACTGCAAGACTTTAAACATGGCCTGATATTTTGACACACAAATTTAGTAGAAAACCTTAAAGAAATTAATTATAGGTTTCACACCTTAAGTTAAAAAACATCAAATTGAACTTTTGTTGCTATCATGTTCAAATTAGCCTAATAATGTCACAATAGACACAGAGTGACATTTTTCATACAAAAATGTTACAAAATGCATTGTGGTGTCAGATTACATGGTCGAAATGCATGTTATGTAATATTTTGGAACATTGCTCCCAAACACTGGATATACATGGACAGAGGGTATTGCAACTCATTTTATTTTTATTTATGATTTATAATTATTTGGAATATGTTATTGAATGTGTTTTTGCAGTAGAACATGAGAAGGCCATATAATATTGAAAATATGGTTGATATTAAGAATTTAAAAAATTTCATCATGAAGCAGTTTGTTGACTTCAAATATAGAATATGGTGATATCAAACCAGTAATTCAACCAATCAGAGCTAAGAACATATTACAAAAGTAGTCCCTTTTAAAAAAAAAGTTCCTTTCACTTTGTTGTATTGTGACAAATACTGAATGGAATGGAATAATTAAATTGATAATTGAAGTTAAATGTATAAGGATTATTTTGAGCCCAAATTTGATTGATTTAATTGTATTTTAATATGGATATGGAGGATTTGATGCATGACCTATAAATAGGGAATTTCTGGGGGATGACAGAGCTATTTTTAGAGTAGGTATTTTCCATAGCCTGGCATTTCACTGCAAGACTTTAAACATGGCCTGATATTTTGACAGAACGTTTCAGAAAATGTATGGTCTTCGAAAGGTTAAACTTAAGATAAAATGGCCAGGTAGGCTCGAAAAAACACAAATTTAGTAGAAAACCTTAAAGAAATTAATTATAGGTTTCACACCTTAAGTTAAAAAACATCAAATTGAACTTTTGTTGCTATCATGTTCAAATTAGCCTAATAATGTCACAACAGACACAGAGTGACATTTTTCATACAAAAATGTTACAAAATGCATTGTGGTGTCAGATTACATGGTCGAAATGCATGTTATGTAATATTTTGGAACATTGCTCCCAAACACTGGATATACATGGACAGAGGGTATTGCAACTCATTTTATTTTTATTTATGATTTATAATTATTTGGAATATGTTATTGAATGTGTTTTTGCAGTAGAACATGAGAAGGCCATATAATATTGAAAATATGGTTGATATTAAGAATTTAAAAAATTTCATCATGAAGCAGTTTGTTGACTTCAAATATAGAATATGGTGATATCATGATTGGATTTTTTTCAATCCTACAACTTTTTCCTGGTAAATTTTGATAGTTTCAGTTAGAATACATGTACAATGTACTTATAAAATAATATAAGGCTATAGAAAGCAGTTTTAGTTGAAAATTATGTAGTAAAAACCTGGTAATTTAAGTGATCTCAGAAAAAATATTTTTACTGCTTAGCATTTTCTGTCAATTTTTCAAATTGTCAATTTGGATTTCATGTTTTAGAGTATTATTTGGCTGTAACAGTACATTTGAACATCCAGCTTACTTAAACAGTGGAAAAAAATTATGTAGAAGCATATTTTTATTGAGTTTTGGGGGAAATTATAGTTTTGTACCATAAGAAATTCCAAAACTTGAATATCAATAAATCATATTTTTGCATATTTGATGGAATTAGAAGGAATTTCAACTGTAGATCTGTATACAAAAACTTATTTCATGCCTTAAACTACATAATTTATGGGGTTAAAGCATGAATTAACAAAATTAAGAATGATGTGAACTCATTTTATGGGACGAAAAAAGGGGGGGCTAAATGCAAACATTTCATAGTATTTAGCTATTAAATATACAACTGAGGCATATATATGTGTAAAATTGCTTATCATGTTAGAAATTAACTTAATAACTGTAATATATAAGAGAATAGGTAAGTTTTGGTATATTACACAGTCTGAACTCAACAGCTGTAAATGGAGATGTTTTCATTAAAAATCTTCAAGGGGGTACCTTTGCATTTGAACACTTATACTCGCAAATATTAGACAGCCACATACCTTATGAGGTTTTTTGTGGTTGATATTGCCTAAGGAATAGAAATTAGGCCAATAAAGGGTTAGAGAAGCAAGTTTTGTTGCTCTTTAGGTGTCAAACCAGTAATTCAACCAATCAGAGCTAAGAACATATTACAAAAGTAGTCCCTTTTAAAAAAAAAGTTCCTTTCACTTTGTTGTATTGTGACAAATACTGAATGGAATGGAATAATTAAATTGATAATTGAAGTTAAATGTATAAGGATTATTTTGAGCCCAAATTTGATTGATTTAATTGTATTTTAATATGGATATGGAGGATTTGATGCATGACCTATAAATAGGGAATTTCTGGGGGATGACAGAGCTATTTTTAGAGTAGGTATTTTCCATAGCCTGGCATTTCACTGCAAGACTTTAAACATGGCCTGATATTTTGACAGAACGTTTCAGAAAATGTATGGTCTTCGAAAGGTTAAACTTAAGATAAAATGGCCAGGTAGGCTCGAAAAAACACAAATTTAGTAGAAAACCTTAAAGAAATTAATTATAGGTTTCACACCTTAAGTTAAAAAACATCAAATTGAACTTTTGTTGCTATCATGTTCAAATTAGCCTAATAATGTCACAACAGACACAGAGTGACATTTTTCATACAAAAATGTTACAAAATGCATTGTGGTGTCAGATTACATGGTCGAAATGCATGTTATGTAATATTTTGGAATATTGCTCCCAAACACTGGATATACATGGACAGAGGGTATTGCAACTCATTTTATTTTTATTCATGACTTTATAATTATTGGGAATATGTTATTGAATGTGTTTTTGCAGTAGAATGGCATATAATATTGAAAATATGGTTGATATTAAGAATTTAAAAAATTTCATCATGAAGCAGTTTGTTGACTTCAAAAATAGAATATGGTGATATCATGATTGGATTTTTTTCAATCCTACAACTTTGTCCTGGTAAATGTTGATAGTTTCAGTTAGAATACATGTACAATGTACTTATAAAATAATATAAGGCTATAGAAAGCAGTTTTAATTGAAAATTATGTAGTAAAAACCTGGTAATTTAAGTGATCCCAGAAAAAGTATTTTGACTGCTTAGCATTTTCTGTCAATTTTTCAAATTGTCAATTTGGATTTCATGTTTTAGAGTATTATTTGGCTGTAACAGTACATTTGAACATCCAGCTTACTTAAACAGTGGGAAAAAATGATGTGGAAGCATATATTTATTGAGTTTTGGGGGAAATTATAGTTTTGTACCTTAAGAAATTCCAAAACTTGAATATCAATAAATCATATTTTTGCATATTTGATGGAATTAGAAGGAATTTCAACTGTAGATCTATATACAAAAACTTATTTTATGCCTTAAACTACATAATTTATGGGGTTAAAGCATGAATTAACAAAATTAAGAATGATGTGAACTCATTTTATGGGACGAAAAAAGACTTATTAAATGTTGAGGAAAATCAGCCAATGGCTAGCATGTGCTATTTTTAGAAACATTTTATGAGGTTAAATTGGAAAGGTCCCACCCAAATTTGCTTTGTATTTTGTTTATTGGTAATAAAGGTCATTAAATCATGAATGTTATTTAGAATAAAATTATGGCAACATAATGTAAACTCAATTTGAAAAACGCAAAAAAAGCAAAAATTTCCAATTTGCAAATTTCGGAAAATATCCCATTCTTAGCCCAGATTTAGCAATGGAAAATGATATTGTGTAACAAAATGGTTTTTGTAGAAAGAAAGCTTAACATACATTTAACTAACATGTATAGATAAAGTTCCTTCATTTACAACCAGTTTTATTTTTATAACTTGGAAAAACAGAAGATTTTGTACTGAAGAATGCCCTCTCCAGGACCAAGTTTTAAGAGGTATGGTTGCCATGGCAACGGATCGTAATTTTTGAAATTTTATTTTCTTAAGTTGTTAAACTTGGTCAGGTAAGTGATCTGACAACATAACACCAATATCTGAAGACATGCATTTCCAGCCTACTGTATAGCTGTTGAAGTCCTTACAGAGAATGGGTATTAAAAATGGTGAATCATTATCTCTATATATTACACTTTACGTTTTTATTTTCCATATTTGTCTTTGTTAGCGCAGCCGGTCACTATTTTCGTATATGGACCGGCCAGGTACCTGCATTATTTTAGATAAAAAGTATAATATAGCAAATAGGTCATGTCACTTCGGGAGGACCGGTATATTTTTTTGGTGACGGACCGGTCCATATACTGCCATATGACCATCAGTGCCATGAACTATTTGCTTTATAGATCAAAATTAAGTGTATTTAACTGTAAAGAGTGCCCTTACAAGTTACCAGCAGGTGTTTGGGTATTTGTCGCCTTTGAGATATTTCCTAATCATAACTATTGTTTAATTGCAATATAATGCTCAATAACAATAAGATCAGTGGTATTTAGTATTTACATACTGACAAACCCGGTTTTTTATAAATGACACAACCGGTTTCTATACATGTTTACATTTTGACCAAACCAGATTTCAAAAACATCTGTTGACATCATGTTTTAGGGTATAATTAGTTACTAATTGACTTCTCATCAACAAAATAATATTTTTAAGTAAAATCAATCATTGATCAATATTTTTTCTTTTTGGGCAACATTTAATTCATTCGTAAATGCAAGATATAGCGATATTTCAGTTGATTGTAATGATTTTGAAGCCGGATTCCTTATAACTTATAGAAAAATCTAATTTTACACTGCAAAAATAAATGATATTTGGACAAAAAATGTAATTAATAATAATAACAATCATAAAGCATCATAATTCAAAACATTATATATACAGTATATTCATAAAAACTAACGATAATCGTCTGTGTCTTCTTTAAAAATACCACTTTAAAATATCCCGGATGTTGACCAAACATTTTCGATCGGAGCTCTTTGATGACAGTGATCATGGCATGGTTATAAACATGGAATCGTGTAGAAAAACAAGGTTATCATAATTATTAAATATTAAATCAGATCATTGATGAAATAAAACTTAAATGAATAATTACTATTTTTTTAAATATTAAAACATATTAATTGTTATTTCAAAGTTGTAAAGTAAATAAAAGCTAAAAGCTTGAATTGACTTCACTCTTATAATGAAAAGTTTTTAATTTCATTTAAAATAAAGATTACAAAAAATGTATTTTATGATGATCAATGCTGGTTGATTAAAATTGTTTGTCATGTAGTAAATCTCTCAGTTGTAATAGGTGTGAAATCTATAATTAATTTCTTTAAGGTTTTCTACTAAATTTGTGTTTTTTCGAGCCTACCTGGCCATTTTATCTTAAGTTTAACCTTTCGAAGACCATACATTTTCTGAAACGTCCATGATTCCTCTACGTTCTGTCAAAATATCAGGCCATGTTTAAAGTCTTGCAGTGAAATGCCAGGCTATGGAAAATACCTACTCTAAAAATAGCTCTGTCATCCCCCAGAAATTCCCTATTTATAGGTCATGCATCAAATCCTCCATATCCATATTAAAATACAATTAAATCAATCAAATTTGGGCTCAAAATAATCCTTATACATTTAACTTCAATTATCAATTTAATTATTCCATTCCATTCAGTATTTGTCACAATACAACAAAGTGAAAGGAACTTTTTTTTTAAAAGGGACTACTTTTGTAATATGTTCTTAGCTCTGATTGGTTGAATTACTGGTTTGACACCTATCAATATAACACATAAACACAAATGCCGAGAACGCATGCGCAATCGTTAAATCACTGCGTTCTACGGCACTCGTGATTATATTTTCGATATTTACACTCTCCAATTAATTATCCTATAATTATGTCAAAGCTACATACATGTACCAAATAAAAATTCATTCTACACAGTAGAAGCTGAGAAAAAATATTCCCAAAGCTCTTGGACAAATTATTATTATATAAACAAACAGTCAAGGTAAATGCAATATAGCCACCTGACCTTTTAAATTATTTCGGTGCCGGTGAAAACGTCAATCATAAAGTGGCCGTTGCTTATAAAAAAAATTCGGGTGCTAGTATATATATATTTTGATAATCTAATGATGACAAGGACACCATTTGTTAAACTTCAAATATATATTTAGTACAATTAAAAGTACAATTTAAATTGCAACTCTAAGAACTTTTTAGTATTTTTTAGGACGAAAGAAAAAATGTTCTCCGAGACTGTCATTTTTAATGCGAAAAACAAAGTTTATTATGTTGAATATTTGAAAAAAGTCATTCTAAAACAAAATTTTTGATAATCCTTTCATTCCGTGAAAAAGATTAAAATTAATATAAACCTGTTCGTCTTGCTTAAATCTTCGATTTCCCGATCGTAATCCATCTCTACGCCATGTTTTTATCTGAAAAGGTCCGTTGTTTTATCATAAATGTGCCGTTTCTCCGGAAAGTGTCTGCAACGACTTACCACCGTGTATTAAGAGGCTATATAAAGAGATCCGTGTGCAAATGCTTCGAATATGTGCAAATTATTTTGTAGGGATGATTAAATCAAGCATTTATTTCTTCATGAAAACATAATTTGAAGTGGAAATTTAATTTAAAAAATATAATTTAGGTCATAAACGCTCAATCAATGTTTATTTTTCTTTTTAGCAAATTTCAACTTATTTTAACATATAATAAAAGTTATTTCTATCATTTTCCCCCGTTGACATAATTTATTTCACAAAAATGAATGCGTGTTGACATCAAAGGGAGATAATTCGGTGTAAAACTAATTTACCCCCCCCCCCCCCTTTTTTTCGCATTAAATTTAAGAACAAAAAAAACTTTTTTGTTACTTTAGTATGGAAACATATATTGTCCAGTTAGCTAAGGATATAAGGATATTTGGATAAGGGTATGTTTTGAAACGATAGTGACTTTTTTATTGCTTCACAGTTTTGAAAATTGACCACTCAAATAAGGAATACATGTACATTTTTCATAAAGATGTTAGTCCGAGATTCCTCTGCCGTCTAACGGCTTTTATGGATTTTATGTAGCCGTTGGACGGCAGAGGAATCTCGGACTAAAAGATGTAAACAGAATGTAATGACCACCCATTTAAATTATCATAATTATTGAGGTAATTACACATGATTGTCTATTTATATTTCGAAGATAAAAAAATATTGAAAATTGTGAAAAAAAGTAGTTCTTTTTACATTTTAGTGTATTTTTTCATGAAAAACGTACACCCTATTTAAAGACCCATAAACAAAAATTCTATTGAAAATATGCCCTATTTTTTCAACTTCTGAATGTTAACATGTAAATGATGCTTTTGGTATGTTGTTTTTGAATATTTAATAAAAAGAAAAGGTAAAATAACAGTTGTGTTATTTTTTTCATAAAATAAAAATTTTCCAAAAAAAAAAGAAAGAAGGTGTCTACCAACCTATGAATATGAATCCATATCTTGGTTTTAGAAAGGTAGTTAACTTCAAATCTTTATTTTTTTTCAATTATTCAGATGTTGCACAAAGAATTAAAGTGAACACATACTAATAAATGTGATGTTTAGGAAAATCATGCCAGTTGTTAGTTTAGTCCGCCAATTTGTTTACATGTACTATAATTGATTCCACAAAGGAGAGTTAAGGAAGGGAGATAATCCTTACCTGCATAACAAGGGCTCCAATAGGGAAATTCCAACTCTCAGTAATCACATATAAGAGAAGGTCCCATTATTTTGTTTATTGAATAAAGTTCTATAATATGAAACCGGCACGGCCATGAATGCTCGCGCTTCTGAAAATTATCTGGCAATTTCATCAAAAAGTGTCAAGATTTTTTGGGCCGAGATATATTGGGGACGACCTTTTTTTAGGGCCGAATCTAGTCTCATTCAATCGAGCTGTCGTTCCTTTATTCGAGTTATCGTTCCTTACGAAATCTCAAAAGTTATCTTCTGCGTAGAAACAAAAATTCTTGTCAGTATGTCAGAAGAGATTTAATATATTAAAAAATATCAATATAAGTAAAACAAGTTAGCAAAATGACTTTTATTACACACAGGTTTCAGTGGTATCGGACGTACGAGAGAGGGTACGAGACTTCAGGATCACCTTTGCGCTTTATGTTAAGAAGATCTTCATTAGTTGAGCGTGTTAGTGTGTTACCCGGAAACCGGTGTTTACAAAACGTAGAAATTTTTTTTCTTCGACAATATGTTCAGCCATGTTTGTTAAAAAATCCTAAGTACACATTTTATACCATAAAGAGCTCGCTTAAGCTCGCATATTATTGGAACCATTGATTCAACTTAGTATAAGTAAATTAATATGAAACCGGCACGGCCTTGAATGCTCGCGCATCTGAAAATTATCTGGCAATTTCATCAAAAAGTGTCGAGATTTTTTGGGCCGAGATATATTAGGGACGACGTTTTTTAGGGCCGAATCTAGTCTCATTCAATCGACCTGTCGTTCCTTTATTCGAGTTATCGTTCCTTACGAAATCTCAAAAGTTAACTTCCGCGTAGAAACAAAAATTCTTGTCAGTATGTCAGAAGAGATTTAATAAATAAAAAAATATCAATATAAGTAAAACAAGCTAACAAAATGACTTTTATTACACACGGGTTCCGGGTTTCAGTGGTATCGGACGTACGAGAGAGGGTACGAGACTTCAGGATCACATTTGCGCTTTATGTTAAGAAGATATTCATTAGTTGAGTGTGTTAGTGTGTTACCCGGAAACCGGTGTTTACAAAACGTAGAATTTTTTTTTCTTCGACAATATGTTCAACCATGTTTGTTAAAAAATCCTAAGTACACATTTTATACCATAAAGAGCTCGCTTAAGCTCGCATATAAGCATGACAACCTCATTTTTTTTATACTCAAAAAAAGGTTATTCCTGTCCTTTTTTTGGTCATAATCACATTTTGACAGACAATAGCCAATGTTTGGTACAAGTTACACATTTGGCACTCTGACCATTCTTTACCTATAAACCATATAAAATGTTTTTAACAAGAGTGGGTGTTTGAATTAAGAATAGTTTTAACAGCTGAACTTTCTTTTAGAGGGATGTGATTTTTTTTACAATTTTTCAGATTCGGAATATTTGAGCTGGTTGCCATGGAAACCGGCATTTGTTACAAATATTTGGCAACATTTTCCATCATTTCTTATGACACTTTAAAAAAATAGATAACTTTAGTTGGATTCTGAGACTATGCATTTCCTGTCAATTTAAGTCCTTACAGAGAATGGGTATTAATGTCTCTTGATAGCTGTGGGACATGGTTATCACCATTCTCTATCCAGAGTTGTCGTTCCTGCTACGCTTACACAACATCTCTGTCAACGCTCATTTTACAAGATTGTTGTAAAATTTAGAAACAGTAAAAAAAATGTACTTAAAATTGTTTTAATTATTGTAAATATCAATAAAGATGAAAATAAATCACTCATTTCAAATCAATTCTTTCTTAAATATGATTCCCCCCCCCCCCCCCCCCCCATTTCTTGGAGAACTATTTTGCGGAGCTATAAAAATTAAAAAGTTAAAAACGATCATAAATCATTTTTAAGAGAGAATTGATTTGAAATGAGTGATTTTTTTCATCTTTATTGATATTTACAATAATTAAAACAATTTTAAGTACATTTTTTTACTGTTTCTAAATTTTACAAAAATCTTGTAAAATGGGCGTTGACAGAGATGGAGTGTAGCGTAGCAGGAACGACAACTCTGGATAGGAAATGGATTATCACTAGTACGCTCCCCAAGGGAGCGTTAATGGTAGAAGTATGCATAGGTACACAATCGTAACTACTCTGCCATTCTCGCTACCATGCAAATAACCTTGTATGCATTAGGCGTATAAATCGCACTACTTTTCACATGTAAGTTACATGAAAGTTTGATAAAGTTATATTTTAAACAATTTTCTATATTTCAATTAAAGTTTTAATTAGTTTTGCATGATTAGACTTTACTTAGTATGTCTTCCATATTGGATTTTGGTGGACTATATTTTTGTGCGGCTTAACTTAAGCAAACAATTTAAGAAGAATTTCTACTATGTACGTACGAGGTTATTTGCGGGCACCTATAAAGTGCGAAACGAAATAGAAACGAAACGAAACGAAACGAAATCAACGAAAACGAAACGAAATGAAATCAACAAAAACGAAACGAAACGAAACGAAATGAAAACGAAATAAAACGAAAACAACGAAAGCAAAACGAAATCAACGAAAACAAAACGAAATAGACTGATATGAAGAAAATGGAAGGACAAAAATAAAAGACAAAACGAAATAAAGAAATAAAAAAAAAAGATAATTCGATTTTTTAAATACAATAATTTTGATTAATTATAACCGGGAAACCCATCTTGCATGTCTGTCCGTTACAGTACTCCTCGCGTACATTACCCGCAACTCAATTCAAGTCGGGTTTGCTTGCCGACAAACTTTCAGAAGTTCAAATGTCATATTTTTATTTGTGTTTGAGTGTGTGTCAGTATTTATGAATTATAAAGTTTCTGGAGTGGGCATATAGAAAAAAAGGGGGAGATTTTCATAGATTGGGATATTGAGGGTTCATTTTTCGTCTGAATTTATTACGTTTTTCTTTTGTATTCTTCATAAATTTGCCTATTCGCAAATCATACAGGATGGTCTTGAGTTTCAGATTCTGGGCACTATTTGACTACTGGATTTTCCCGACTTGTCACGTTTAATCCCCATGCACCCCCCCCCCCCCCCCCCCCCCCCCCCCCCCATTTGTCAATATGACCGGCGGAACTATTAACGACTGTCATACAAGTGGGAGGTTTGACCCACCATTTTCTTGGGAAATGCCTGTACCGAGTCGGGAATATGATAGTTGTTTTCTAGTTTTACATTTGGTCATGTCTTAGGATTAGAGAATTTACATGTACCGATTGTTTTTATACTTAGCAACGTCTTAGGGTTAGACGAGTGGCGTCTTCCTATCTGCTATCAGAACCCACCATTTTCCTGAGAAAATACCTGTACCAAGTCAGGAATCAGTGGCGTAGCTTGGGTCTTTTTTCTAGTGAGGCAATTCGCCGAGCGTAGCAGGGGTTTCAAAGTTATTTATAATAGCAGGTACTTCTTAAATTTTAGGAGGTACCTAAACAATTAGGCTGAGGGCCGTAAGGGGTCCAGGGGGCGGAAGCTCCAGAAATCTAGCATTTTGTAGACCAAAAAATGTACTTCAGAGACTGCAAAACATTAAGTGTTTTTGAAAGAAAAATCCCATTAACTTTAGAGTTCAGATATCACCATAATGCCTGGGGGGAAAAACAATGTAATTCGTATTTGAGCTATGTCCGGTCCTTTTTCAAGATTTCTAGTAATTTTCTATCCCTTATCTCCTCGTACCCCCTTTTAAAAATGTTTTTCAGCACACTTTCATTTCTGTGAACAACCGCGGTAGGGCCCCGTCAAGATATGTAAATAAATTAGCCATAGGTTTTTATTTTTTTATACCGGAAGTTAAACAATATGGACGGAGTTAAGCAACAAGACAGTACGCCCCAGAATGAATCGACCCTGGGTTTTAAATGGATAAAAAAATCGCACAAAATATTGTGTAGTCATATATTCATAATACATAATGATCATACTTATATTACTGGAGATTACACTAAATTGTGTTTGAACATAATTTGTAATCGGTCATTTTTTTTATTTTGAAATGATGTCAGCTTTGTTCCGGTCCGAGTTTAACACAAGAATTAAAAGATATTGGGGCGAAAACATATCTATTTACCGCATGCGCAAACTGCTATTTACGATTCTAAGGTAAAGTTATTTTTAAAACAGGGAATATCCCATCAACTTGGTCGTGACGCAGTTGTTCGATTTGAATGCGAGAATTCAGCAATTGACGTGATCATTAATTTTTTTATGAAAAATATTCCACGAGCCTATCGACCATCGTACTTTTGGTTTTGACCACCGCTAATTTTGGGGGGTTCAGTAATTTCTGCCGGTACTATACACGATCTCAGGCGGGTAAAAGTACCGGGTACCGGCCCACTTTGAAACCCCTGGCGTAGCGAGGCGAAAAAATGCTAGGGGGGGTCCGGAAATTAAAAAACAAATGGCCGATTGAAACGCATTTTCCCGAGTTTAAATGGATATTTTATGATTGCAATAATAACCGAAATAACACGCAGAAAACTATTTCGATATGCGTCAAATGACTGTGTTTGTGAATTTATTTCAGAACCTTGGGAGTGGCTACAAGAAGCTTCTTCCCGAGTTTCAGATAGAATCTATATCTGCAATCGAAGAAAAAAAACGAGAAGATAAAATAAGCTTGTATCTAAGAGCGGATTTAAGCCCGGCGCATCGGGCGTGCCCCCCTCGTTTGATAATAGTTTTCTCAAATATTAGAAGAAAAAAATTGTAGCGCGCCTTCCTGTTTGAAAAATTCTAGGGCCGTCCCTGGTATCAGCTTCCTAATTTGTTGACTGATTATTTATAATGTTTTTTTTTTTAATCATGGCAGAGTCATGATTGTCGACTGTCGTCTGACTCGCCGAATGCTATTATGAGGTAACCCACTGTAGACTAGTTTAATTTTACCTGGTACTGTCCTAGTGTCCGTGGACTCTGTAGTCTTCCTTTTTTTAATTAGGAACTTTTCCATTTTCACTTTCAAACTTTGGCACACGGCAACAAACTATACTAAATTATGTAACAGGACGGAGCCAAAAGTTTCCGTAAACGATTTCAATTAATGATGTAGAATATATTTTTATTACAAACTTTGACAAAGGTTTTTCTTTCTCGTATTTTAATCAACTTTTATTATATTAATCACATTAAATTTTTTTCGGCAAAAAAATCTAGTGAGGCAGTTGCCTCATTGCCTCAATGGAAGCTACGCCACTGGGAATGCGTTGTTTTTCAGTTGTTCCGTTGATTGAAAACTCAGATGGTTGAGCTTCTTATCAGTTTTGTCTTTTTTTGTGGACTTTCCCTTTTGAATGCGCCTTGGAGTACGGCACCATTGTTATTACCTTTATTCGGTAGTGTGCCAACATATCTGGCGTAATGTCTTACCGCCCGGCGTTGTTCTTTCCGAGATATACAGGGGTCAAAAAGACCCAACACTATAAACTTTTTATTTCAAATCCTATTGTTCTATTTTGAAGAACTAAAAAAAAAACCAACAACAAAATAACAGGACGTACAGTGAGCGCCCTCCTTACAGAAGAACTTCTGGAAAAAATAATGCTTGCCAAAACTAAACATAAGAAACTCTGGAAGTTTTATTGAAATCCATTCTGTTGTTAAGGAAGAGTTATGGATAACGCAACAGTATCCTCTCTCTATTGTATAGCCTTGTATGACAATTACATAGCCTTAAATGACAAAGTCCAAAAGTGAAGAAATTTTAGCAAGAACTGTTAAAATGGGAAAACAAAAATAGAAGGTGCACAATGCCATTTGGTACTAAAGAATTCATGAAATTAATGAACCTTGCCATATGGTATTAAAGATTTCCTGTAAGATTCATTCAATTCCATCAAGTTGTTAAGGAGGAATTGCATAGGCAGTGAGGGAAGCACTCACGGACAAACGGACATATACTATATACCCCCTCCCGCTGGATAGCGGGGGGTATACAAATATGTGCCGTATCAAAATTTTATTAATACCGGAAACAAATTTGGAGGGGAGGTGATTTGGTTTTTTTTAATATGAAAAGGGATCAACGGGAAAAAAGGTACTTTTACAAGATATGTAGATTTTTTTTTAAATTTCTAAAGTTAATTTTTGATAGCAAAGCGAAAGTAGGTCACGTGCGACATATTTCCGCCTTTCGGTCGTTCTCGGGTTTTATCATATAATTACTAAAGAAACATTACAAGGCGCCAAAATATGACTGACAAAATGAATGAAAACTTCAGTGCTTCTTGGTATGCAAATAATACTAAAAATAAGGCATAGGAAATAATTGTTTTTAAAAAACATTATAATTATACAGTAACAATACTGATATATAATTACGTTTCCCGAACTTTTCTTTCTGAACTTCTCAGGTATGTTTCGTAAGGCAATGATAAAACCCGAGAACGACCGAAAGGCGGAAATATGTCGCACGTGACCTACTTTCGCTTTGCCGCCACTTAGGTGTCCATTGTCAACAAAATCTGAGGATTATCTGTCAGTATGGGGGTGTAGATGGTAGGAAGATATATAAAAAACGGGTTTTCCTTGAAGAAAAATCATTTCACTACGTAAAATAGTAAGCGATTTGCGTCCTATCAACATTTTGACAGGGGAAATAGCGATTGAAGTGACAGGGGTAGTAGGAGTGAGTCCGGCCTTGTGGTATTTTAGGTACATAGTGAGCATATTTTTGACTCTACACAAGTGCCTGTGGTTCCTCATAACTGTCAGATTGTGACTAATTTAACGATTATGCAGTAAAAGAAATGTAGAGTCACAAATCAAGTTCCGACGCAGCGAAGCATCATAATACGGACTTTGATTTGTCTTCACGCTTATAACATCTTATCTTATCTTATCTTATAAGTAAGTTAGATTTTCACGCATTCACGTACAGAATAATGATTTATCACGGATGACGTTGCTCTAGAGATCACTTTTTCACGTCTATTTTTTCATTTTTTCACGTGTCACGCTTCCGAAAAAAGGTCATTCACGTATTACGCTTAGACCCCTTTCAGACCCACTTGGATAACAGAACATGAAATACTTGCTTGATGGGTCTTAGACACTTTGCAGTTCAACAATGTAGATGTAGGTACCAGGTCGTTTCGCCCCGATTACCTGTTCGCCCCGGATCGATTCGCCCCACTTAATCGCTATTTTATAATATTTGATGAAGTTTTTTTAATTTTTTGGTAATTATTTATTTATTAGTTGTATACAAAAAAAATAATAACATAAAAATAAAATAAAAATGATAAAAAATATATGATAAACAACAGAGTTAACATCATCATGATGTTATATTATAATATTTAATAATTATTGGTCAATTATTACTAATTAAACTGCAACAAAATAATAAAGAGAAATTAATAAAAAAAAAAAAAAAGAAAGTGAAGCCATACATAATATTATTATTAAACACGTCAAGAAAGCATGTTAATTATGAGGAAGACAAAAATAAAGTATTGATACCCATGAACAAGCCTTACAACATCCAAAATACGAATATTTGCAATGGTATTTTCCATAAATAAATGAGGGGGAAACGACCCGGGGTGAAAGGGAATCGGGTGCGAAACGACCCGCGGCGAATGGGAATAGGGGCGAAACGACTCACGGGGCGAACGGGATTCGGGGCGAAACGACCCGGATTCGTATAACGGCATATTCAACAAAGAGGGAGAGGCGTTAAGATGCAAAATTGGCCCCACATTTTATTAAAAAATAATGCTTGACATAGAATAAAATCAATTTACTATTTTGATTGTTATATAAGCAAATTTTCAAAAAATATATCTTTCCGTGAAATTGGGTGCGTTATGACGTCATAATGACATCATAATCAGACGGATAATGCTAAGAATGGACTATAAACGACATATTCAATGTACATTTTATCTATTTTATATACCTCCACAGTCTTCCACCAACACCAAATTGAGCAGTTGTTTTGAGAATAGAGGGTTAATGATTGTATCAAAATATTTTGTTGGTGGAGGATTGTGGAGGTTGTTAAATATTAATTTATTTATAACCTCGACCAGACCCTTAAAATCAATATTTTCACTCTTCTGATTGTATATATGAGACCATTTTGTATATATACACAATCTCTGTACATTTTATGATTCGTTTCAAGTAATGAAATTCATCAGTGCGTGCTGGTGCAAATAACTAATGTTTCTGTAAATAATTGTATTTATTTTAAATACAGTTTGTGTACATTGAAACCAGGAGAAAAACTCAGTGCATGCAGTCCGGCGTCAATGCGATAAAAAGAACTGGGGACTATTTAGTGCCATATATGGCCCCATATTTAATGAATCATTATCTTAGAAAATACTTGATTAAAGGTGAACTCATGTGCTCCGGAAGGGTAAGCAGTTCCTACTCCACTAATGGCACTCGTCGTGTTAATCTAGTTACAAACCCGATAATAAATCGTGAATGAGGAAAGGACCGGGAAGTGTTTACGACAAGTGGAACATATGGATCCGTGGTCATTATCCAAGAATTTTATTTCGATTAGACATGGGGTTAGTTTATCATCCCGCTCATAGAAGGAACGATGTGGAATAAAAAAAAAAACGGAAAAATATGTTAATTATTTTATTTTTCTAAATGCATCAATTAAATAAAAACTAGAATTGTACAACCACAAGCAAACCTTGTTACATTCGAATACATAAACATAAATACAAAAATCTGGATTAGCTGATCAAAAGAGAAAAAAAGAAATATTCAATTCCGGGAGACGACGGAATATTAGTAAAAATACTTACAAATTACTTCTACTTAAACCTTTAAGAATTTTTATTCTGGAGATTTATAGAAGTCAAACGTACTATATACCTGCATAGATCGAAAATGTAAAAACTGTTTTGATTAAATAGTAAGTAATAAGATGTCTAATGACGAGTGAAAGAAGTGTTCTTTTAGGATAGAGAACTTCCAATTTTCTCTGTAGTCCTTTCTCGTTTTTATGATTTTCATATTGATACATTCATTTACAAGGGATCTGCGGCTATTATCAGATATTGTGGTTTATTGACCACTTCAGAATGCGTTCCATTGCTTTTGAGTCCAAACGACAATTTGCGTGTGACGTTACGCACGATATTGCGTCAATGATTTAAACTCGAAGAAGATTTAAATACCACAGAAGAATCAACATAAATTTTAAAGGAACAGGATTCACGGCTGGTAATCGGCACAAGCAGAACAGTTGGTTCTGCAAAGAAATTCGTGAGGATAACTTCCGGTTTTGGTGGAGGAGAGTTCACGAAGACGCTTCGCAAGGTATGTACGTGTCAAAAATTGAAATTTTCTTTTTTACTGCTCGAATATTGCAAAATCAGAGAATGCTATGCTGTGGCGAATGCTATCACGATTAGAAACATGTATAGTTTATTCTTGTATATGAAGTGTGACTCTCGCAAAATCAATCGTCCCACGAAAAACATGACGAAAATTGTGACACTCTTACATTTCTAAGTTGTTCTTGACAAAGATGCAAGTTAAATTTTCAATATTTTTTCATCATGGGAGTCTAAATGTAATCGGGGATAAATTCCGATTCGTCAGAAGTAAATTGAAGTCTAGATAAATCTACAAGCTGTCAATTTTCTCGTTTTCCTGCTTGAGGAGATCGGTTCTGATAGAGCACATTGCGAATGCATGAGGAGATTTGTTAGTTTTGTTAATTGTTTTCTGCAAAATTGTTAAATTGACACTTTTAAACACAAAACTGATAAATACTCTAATCAAAATAAACTATTCTCTGTCCACTTTCAGGAGATGCCAGGATTCAAGGGAAAGAGGAAAAGGGGACTGACATTGACTCTTTACAAAAACCCATTTCGATATAGATTGCCTGTATCACCGCCAAGGAAACGAACAAAAACAAGTAGCAGTACACCAAATTTAAAATCCCCATCAATCAGGACACCAAGTTTATTTTAAAAAATCTCTTTCAATTTCAAAATATTTATATCCTTTTAAACGGGTTTACACATCTCTTCGGCGCAACCTTTTTACTAAAGACGACGGAAACTTCACCGCAGATCTACACAAGTTATAATATTACATGATTTCAGCACATACATAGGTCTAACGTAAATAAACATTCACTTAGTGCTAGTAGTCATGAATAAATTAAACACAAGATGTCAATTAAACTGTGGACATATCCTTAAAATCGGTAAAGCGCTTTACATCTTGTAACCTCTACTAACAGAGATCTTTTTTTATTTACAAGTGTGTACACATAACACACTACATAATAGAAAATAAGGGTAATAACAAAATTACCGAACTCCGAACAATCTAACAAAGGGAAAGTCAAAACAACCGGAAAACTGTGAAAACCGTAATGACCCTGACTTGGTACAGGCATTTCTAAAGAAATGGTGGGTTGAATCAGATTTTAAAGCGCCAAACCTCCCCCTTTCATTACGGCTCAAAGTTTCCGGCTGTCACTATAACAGTATTTACAACAATACTTGAACAAAACAGGTAAAACAGTTGTCAAATCAGCGCCAAATGTCAAAAACACTTTTACGTCACACATTGATAAAAAAAATATTTTTGACATTTTTGTTGAAACCTTATCTTTATACATTTTCACTATATGGAAATCCATCGTTTATAATCTTTTCTGCAGAGACAGAATATATTTCGACAAGATCTTCGTATCGGAATATAAACTTTTAAGAGATCGAATAAGGCGAATCTTTTTATAGCCCTGGTCCAGTAGCCTGTTTCTCAGATGAAGATGACGTTTCAGGAAATCAGAATAATTGCTACTGGCCCTTGCATAACGAATCAATTGCGAGATGTAAACACCATATGCAGGAGAAGTTGTTATGTTGCTGCACATATTTGGAAAATTTATGATCTTAAAATTGAAGTCGTCCCTTTTATCATAAATTTTAGTACTGATTTGACCACTGTCGTCAAAGGAGTAGGTATGATAAGGGCAGAAATTGGCCTAAAAAATAGACAAATTTTAAATGAAACGTATAGCTTTCGTTGTTTCTTGATTTTATAAGACCTTTACCCCAACTACTATTTTGGTAACAATTTTCCATATTTGCACGTGCGATGACGTCACACTATTCAATGAAAAGTCTATCGTTTCGTGAAAATATATGAAATCTAACAAGAAATGTGTATTTAATGTCAATTTTCAGTATAACCACAATCAGGTACCAACGGCATATTTTAGTATGATGTTTAATATACATAAACACATATCTCATTTAATTTTTGTGTTGGTACCCGAGTGTGGAGAGTATGAAATCTGCAATAAAAAAATAATTTTAAGGTCGATTTCTCGTCAGCGGCCATTTTTTATTGACCGTTTTCATCCGTAATAAACAGAAATAGAAATCGACCTTTTAATCTCATCCAAAATAAAGTTGTTTATCGTAGTTGTTTTGCTACGGGAGTAAAACTTGAACAGTTTTCATGAAACAGTTTTGACGTTAAATAAATTTTGGAGGTGATTTACTGCCGACCTGATTGTGCATTGAGTCCGACGTGTTTTTTTTCTAACCCTCAGTGGAATTTCATGTGTTACTATACTAAAGTATACTTTAATATTATCCCCACATTTCACAGGAAAGTACAGAAAACAAAACAAGCAACCAAAAAGAAAATTAGTACGTCAGATTATCTTAGAAATTAATTCATTGGACATGCAAACACATCGGAACTTGCTATTTTTAGTAGTCCCTTTACTTTTTATTATTATTTTATTTTCTTTAACAAATATATTTTATTTGGCTCTTTCGCAAAGTGAATTCCCGATGAATAATTGTATTAACGTAAATTTGATTTATATATTATAGTATTATTACGTGATGTTTTTCATATTGGCCTAGTTATAGGTCCGAGGCCTGCTGTATTGGCCGAATGCCAATACAGCAGACCGAGGACCTTTAACTATGAAAATATGAAAAACATCATGTAATGATACCTTTATTAATTAACCAGTCCAATATCTCTCGGGATTTTTCCTTGCCAATTGTCGAAATGTCTAGCGGATTCCGATCTAGTTGTTATTGGACTGACTGGAATTGGGCCAATACGGAAAATATCCGTATTGGACTAGTTTTTGCCGTATTGGCACAATGAAAGTTTTCATATTGTATTGACAGATTTGATCATATAAAGGCTAATAAATCAAAGTTAATTAATAAAACTTAATATTAACGTTGCGGTGGCGTAATTGTTTAGCACACATGACTGCCGATAACAACATCGTGAGATCAATATTTTATTCTTACTTATTTCAATAAAGTATGGAAAAACAAACATTATATTTGATAATTCATAATTCATCTAATACAGTACATATAACGATATGACGTGCATGTTTTAACATAGTACACGGATGTCAGGTTTGATTTACATATTCGGTGTTTTGATTACAATGGTCCTTTTGTTATCCTTACTAAGAATGTCATTGATATAGTCTATCGTTTATGAGTCAGTGCTAAATGTGTAGTATTACTTCGAATTTTAGTGGTATGATTTTACTTTAATGGGCCATGACCGATAATACAGTATTACCAAGCATTCTATTTATATAATCTATCACGTTTTACTTTTCTCAACAAAAAAAGTTTGAAGATACCGTAAATATAAATTACCGTCTTCCAATCAAAAAATACCACCGTAGTTGTACTCTTAGACATATCAGAATCGAAATAAATCATGGAAGCCAGAATGTGTTTTGAGTTTTAACATGGATTGGCGGATATTACTAAATTGTATCCCTCGCTTCTGGCTCGGGATAAAATACTATTCTCTGATGTGCTCGTTGCAAGTAGAATTTTGATTGGCTAAAAGGGTACTTTTAAAACTTCAGGGAAGCCGTGCGGTGACAGAAAATCAATAATCGCTCTCACCTATGTGCTGTCCATTTATATTGTGCACAGCAGACGACACACATTTCACAAGATGACAGAAAATCAATAATCGCTCTCTGTGATCTTTGTCCAAAGATACACGTATTTATGTTTTTCCTATAATAAGGACATACTTATTAATGTTGGAACATTCAGATAAAAATGTTATCAGTCTCTAGATGTTATATATCCCGTTTTAAAGGGATATATAACATCTCGAGACTAATAACGTATAATATCCGCCAATCCATGTTAAAACTCCCAACACATTCTGGCTTCCATGATTTATTTCTTAATTATTCAACATGGATTACATCCTCTCTTGCCGCTGTTGCGCTGCTTTACCATGTTATGCAGTTGACTTGGTTCCTTTGACATTCTAATTACTGAGAATAATTTCCTCTCATGATTTAAAAAATAAAAAGATCAACATTCGGTTATAAAAAGATTTAAAAAAAGCAATTTACAGAGCTCAGCATTGACGAGTTTCTGTGGTTGCTAGGGATAATATTTGGTTACTAGGGACATTGTAAGGTTTAAGGAATTCTTATAATATATACTGGTTAGTAAATGATAAGATGTCTCTAGATCTGCTAAGGTGCTGTTGTAGAATTTTTTTTCTTGATTAAATAAAAGGTCCATGAAGATCTACAGGAAAATACTGTGCATAGGGAAACCTGTTGCTATGGACGGGGCATAACTATGAATACAAATATCAAAATGTATTTTTGAAATATGAAATGACATTTGTAGTGTATATAGCTTGACAAAAATGTACCGCTTAATCAAATATCAAGTCAAAAGATCGTAGTTGTCAAAATTCAACCATTAATTGCAATAATATAGGCTAATTTAATGTTTACAAAACCGTTGCTAGGGTGACAAAAGTACACAAAAATACTATATGCTACCAGAGAGAATTGGAATATTATTTTTAGAGTGTACATACACAGAACATTACATTTTGTCGAAAAGACTATGCAAGATATGTAAAATAAAACCACCATATTTGAATTTCCAATGATTATTTGGACCCTCCTCCATTTACGTTGCTAAGCAACAAAGGACAAAGTGAAATCATCAAAAAAAATATTTTTCTTACCTTTCAATGATTGTGTTTAATATTATATCTATATAAACAGTTTCTGAGATTGGACCAAAATATACCCTTATCATACCCACTCCTTTACCACAAATTAATATTATTCTCAACTGTATGATATTTAATTTAGAGTGTATCATTTGTATTAGAAATTATAAAGATATGATTCACATTAAGTTTAAATATTCTTGATTATTTTCAATTTTTTCCAATGTAAGGGAAGTTAATCTTGTGTATCCAATACACAATGGAAGTTGTCACAAACAACACATGATCAATAATGACAAGTTAAATCATGGGAAACCGCAGTTACAATTATGAATCGATTCCTTAAATGAAATGTTTCTTTCTAGGTGGACAGCCCATGAACAATGAAATATTACTTTTATACTTTTAAAAACCCGACGGGAAGAAGGGCATCAGTTCGTGAATTTATTACCAGACAGACATGCAAAATTTGTGATTATACAGTGGATTACATGTGTCCTACCAAAACTAGCAAATCTCCTCATGCATTCGCAAGGTGCTCTACCAGAACCGAACTCCTCAAGCAGGAAAACGAGAAAATTGACAGTTTGTAGATTTATCTAGACTTCAATTTACTTCTGACGAATCGGAATTTATCCCCGATTACTTTTAGACTCCCATGATGAAAAAATATTGAAAATTTAACTTGCATCTTTGTCAAGAACAACTTAGAAATGTAAGAGTGTCACAATTTTCGTCGTGTTTTTCGTGGGACGATTGATTTTGCGAGAGTTACACTTCATATACAAGAATAAACTATACATGTTTCTAATCGTGAAAGCATTCGCCACAGCATAGCATTCTCTGATTTTGCAATATTCGAGCAGTAAAAAGAGAAAATTTCAATTTTTGACACGTACATACCTTGCGAAGCGTCTTCGTGAACTCTCCTCCACCAAAACCGGAAGTTATCCTCACGAATTTCTTTGCAGAACCAACTGTTCTGCTTGTGCCGATTACCAGCCGTGGGATTATTTGACTTAAAAAGAACCCAGATATATACTCATACATTTGCGTGATCAGAAGTAATCGATAAAATAGAATTTTGGAGCTGTTTGTATTGTGTAGAGTATGTATGTATTACGTGTGGTAGTGAACAGGACACATTATACAAGATTATCTATACAAAAATGTGCATATGATGTAAAACAATGTGTTTGATTCCTCATAGTCTACTTGCGATTTTTTCATGTATAAATCCAAAGAATACAATGCTATGGATATTTTGGATTCAATATTCAGTGATCAAAGACAGAAAGATGTGATGAATAAAGTGATTGTATTTATTTAATGATTCAGAAACACATGCATAATTGTAGCTTTCAGTTCAGACAAGAAATCAAGATTTAGCCATACCTACATGTACATATTAAGATGCAGTAAACACTGAAACATAATTTTGAGATCATGGAGATAATTTAATTTAATTGTTAATAAATTATTTAATGACATGATATGTGTATAACAGTTCCCATAATTGTGTGGGAAACAATATTGTTGTAGTATTATTGGTACTTGTAAAGATATGCCACATTATGACCCAAAGGTGTTTTATGTTATGCACTACATACACAAACTTTTGATCCATCATTTGTCCATTGGAGGTTAGGTGTTTAACACCACTTTCAAAAATATTTCAGTTACTACTTTTGTGGCTGAAATTGGAGTACCCAGAGAAATCCACAGACCTGTCGCAAGTCACTGACAAACTTTATCACATAATGTTTTATCGAGTACACCTCGCCATGAATGGGGTTTAAACTCACAACTTAAGTGGTGATAGGCAACTATTGCACAGGTAGTTGTCATCCGGAACTCCTCACACCTTTCCCCAAGTGAAAAAACAAGCTCGGATATGAATAGTATTCTTTGTACCGCGTGACTTATGAAATCACATGATATAACAATGGAGGGCCGTCATCCAAGAAACGTGGGATTCAGTCATCAAGGATTCGTATAGGAGAAATTAGGTAATTACATGTTGATATTTATCTGCTAACAGTCTAATCATGCAGTATTAAGAAGAAAAATCAAAGACTGATTGGCTTGAAGTCATGATAATTGATCTAATGTGTGCAAACGCCAAAACTCCATGCTTGTTTGTTTACATATTAGAGGACAAGGTCAATGTCAAATGTTAGATAATTATTAGTTTTATTTATCGATTTTATATTTTTAATGCTTACTTGGCAATAATATAGATAAAATTTGATATGAAATTATTTCATAAAATACTTTTTATTTTTTTGGGGAAAGGATTATTTTCTCTTCCTCTTCACAACCCTGGCCGAATAACCAGCATTTAAACGCATTTCATTCATATCGGAGCTTGTTTTTTCACTTGGGGAAAGGCGCGAGGAGTTCCGGATGAGGTAGTTGTAAATTCAACTACCATACGACCACGACGACTCAAGTTCAGTTAAGCTGAAAGGTAAATTTTGTTTTATTGATATTGATGGAATTTATGATTATCACTGTTTATGAACTTTCTTTTCATATCAATCAATGAAAATAATTGGTTTGCTGAAAGTATGTTTTTTGTTGGGGTTCATTGGATGGAAATTGTATCTCATGTGAAGTTCCGTCAATTGTAGACACAACGTTAGGCATATCAGAACAATACCCTTTCTTTTGCCACCAGACTGGGATGGTTGGCCACTGAATTTTACGATTACACACTTTCTATAAGTCGACCCATGTTGAATTTAAAACTCTGTCAACAGTTGAAACAGACACCACGGCATAAATAAATAAATAAATAAATAAATAAATCAATATTGTTATTTATCTTAGTGAATCTCATGATCATCGATGAGCTAAAACAATTGACGAAGGTGCTCCGTTGCTGAGCATGAACAGTATAAAACTGTTGCTCTTAAAAGAAAACGACAAGTAAAACAAAGTGGAAATATTTTAAAATAACATTACTATCATTTGCAATATACATATGTATAATATGTATAAAAGTGTAGAAAAGTAGATGAATGGATTTGAATCTGAGGATCCCTAAGCTTCACATCACCTTTTCATAAATTACATAAAGTTTCCCCTTTTGCGCCCAAATTAAACTTTTAACTTCTATCAGTTCCATTCTCTTAAATCAAAGGGAACTATCCATCCGGTGCCTTGAAAATGCGTTCTGTCATGTGCATAAGTTATTGTTTGCATGATTGACAGACAATATTCATCACATTGTTTTCTAGCTTCTGAACTGTCGATCGAGAAAAAAATTAAATATTCTAGACAGGCAACATATAGCCAGTCAATGGGGTTTGCAATTAATATTTCGCATGCACAATAGCGACCCCACACCACAAGGTGTGGAAAATAGAAATATTCTTTTGTGGTTTAAATGCGTATTAACTGCATTACATGTAAACTGTATGATTCTGTTTGATTAAGTCCTTTAAAGTTTTTAACTAGAACAGGGAAAAAATGTACACTTGAGTGAAATAGTGTTGTAATAAGAGATCGTGAACGTGATGTACAAGTATGAAAAAATGTCAAGGTATATTTTAAATGAGGTTGAAACAAGTCACCATTTGATACCAATTCGGTTGTATTTCATTTTGACGATTTTAATTACGGAAGACGATCACAACCATATTTTTTTTTAACAATTGCTGGTTTTTTTCATAACCTATACATGGCTTAGTTCAGGTACTTAAAAAAAAGTGACGGGGTTAAACTAGTATACAGTAGATTTTTCTAAGGCATTTCTCTTATTTAATAAAAAAAAAAAAAAAACAATAGAAAGCGAAAATCGCACGATTTTTGCACGACAATCGGTCAATGGTCGCCGATAAGCTATCAATAAGCCTAAAAGGGGATATTGTTTTACCATGGGACAGACAGGTTTTGGGAGAATGGAATCATTTATTTTTTTTTACATATGAAATCAGAAATTTTCCATTCAATATCCAGTATTACATAACTATTATACTGCTTGATTTTCCTTAGTCAGATTTTTTTCTCTCTCCCAAGTCTGGCAAAATTATTTATTTGTGCGAAAATTTAAATCAGAAATATTAACAAAAATAAATAAATAAATTTGAAAAGCACCCCTCCTTGAAGTATATTTATAAATAGCGTTTGAGGAAAATATGTATTTTGTATGCAGACTGTAATGTCACTGTGAAACCATTATTTGGCCAGTGATATTAATTTTTAACTGTTTTATACACCGAAATGAAAAAAATATATATCTAATCACTTACACTCAATGAACAATTGAAGACAAATGTTGCAATAAGGTCTCCCTCAATAGATCTTTACGTAAATTAACATTGTTTCGTTATGTTACGGGAAGATACGTTCGTTCGTCAATTATCAAGAAATCTCAATTAATGGAATCCATTTAGCAAAGTTCGTATTATTAATTGGCAGAACATCATCAATATACCTGGGAGTGAGATTAAAGGCTTTAGCCTCTATTTTTTTTTGTCTTTGATAAGTTTTTGTATAAACTCAGACTCATAGGAGTATAGAAAAAGTTGGAGAGGAGAGGGGCATAGTTTGTTCCCATAGGGATGCCTACCTATGATTTGTTGAAAAATGTGCCATTCGAACTCGACAAATATATGTTATCGATAAGGAACTCCAATATTTTGATAACTTCATTTTATGTGTAGCACTTTTTACCTTTCGTTTCGTGCTTGACAAAATAAGTTAATTCGTGACCCAATACTATAAAATTGTAACGTTGCCACCATTTTTTAAAGTAAAATGCGTTGAGAATAATTTATTTTAAAGAGGAAATTAAAGTGTAAAAGGCAAAAAAGTCAAATATTTGGCTAGATGAAATTTTCGAGAATTAAAATTATCCTCTTCCTTCAGTATCCACTTTTGATTGATTGAGTGAGTGAGTGATTGTTGTTTAATGCCAATTCAGCAATTTTTCAGCTATATTATGGCGAGAACAAGTTAATTATCAATGAGATGATGATGAGATCCGCTTTATTCTAGACCAACACGCTGAGTTGGATTTTTATAGTGCTAGCTCACTGAAACAACAGTCCGCGGGTAGAAATGTCACTCCATTCGGACACATTATTCTGATTCCGAGCCAACCAATCGTTGCTCTTTCTCCGTAATGCTGCGTGCTTAGCGGAGAAGCAACAAATGCCAGTTTTATAGTCCTTGGTTTGACCCGACTGAGGCTCGAACCCACGATCTACCGCACTCGAGGCGAGCACGCTAACCATTACGCCACCGATGCGGTGCTTTTGATTGATGTTACCACGTGAATATACTTTGTCACAGTATGATAGTAGTCCTCCTTTGACTGCATGCACAATTTTAGTCATACTTGTAGATACCCGGTAGTTCTTTTGTTGAACAAGCTTAAATACTGATTCTTCTGAAATTTTGGTATCCAATATAAAGTAAATAATTCATATTTTTCATCGTTTATCGGAATATTCAGTGATGGCATGAATGACTTGTGATTTGCCTAAATGTCTTCTTTGTCAAAAATAGTATTTTTGTAAGGTTTACCAGAGTTCTTGGAAATATCAAGTTCTTCATATAGCTCGTTTGGTGTTAAACAACAATCACTCACTTCATTACTTATTTACCAAACCTTATTTCTTGTGGGTTTTGAATATTTTTATGATGTTTACCTATTTGAAATTAATTCGTTAGCAATTAGGCGTACAGTGACGTACAATGAAGAACGATGTTAAATGCACCCGTCGTAAGGAAAATGAGTGCGCTTACGGTCATATTTTCCTTGCATTGAAAACGTCGATATTTGACATTATTTAAGGAATTCGTGGAGAAAAAATAGATTTTTAACCCCTTTCTTCGAGCGAAAACATACCATCCACCGATGTTTAAACGGCGATTTCCAGTTTCAATGTTCAAATAGGCCACTGTTATTTGATCAGAAATATAAATGACATTACCTTTGCAGTATTTTTTTTAATTTGTGTTGCTTCGGTTAATCCACTTTCAAAGAATCAATCACGGATAATCATCCAAAAATGTTGAAATTTCTGCAAGCAACTAAGGGAACGACCATTTAACCTGAAGGGGGGGGGTTATGGTTTTTTTTCTAAAAAAATAATCTGATTCCCAATGTTGTTAAAAAAAATATTCTGATTTTGGTGGAGGAAAAAAAAAATAATCTGATTCAGAGTTTCTGTCATAAAATCTAATGTTAAATTGTGGAAAAAAATTTCGCGCTTCGCACGACAAAAAAAAAATATTCTAACTCTCGTGTTGTCCGAAAAAAAACCTCTGAATGAAACAAAAAACCATACCCCCCCCCCCCTTCAAGTTAAATGGTCGGTCCCTAACATTACCTGGTCAGACAGCAACTTCCGTTTTTGAAAACTGTCCGGTTATACACTGTGTTTATAGATTTGTGATGGTTGTCCGTAAAAATGTACTGGAATATATCATCGCATTGGTTGTCGTTAAGAATAAAGTACGGTTAAAAAAGTGTTTAAAAAAATTTCAAATATGACAAAGTTCTATTGTCCAAATAAATCTATCTATTACTTTAAGGTTAATACCAAAATTTCGACCAGTTTTCGACAATCAATGTTAATAAGTTTCTGAATTGATATGACCTCAATATGTACATTATCAATGTCATAGCAGACGATGAAACCAAAATTGGTCTGTATGAGATATATTTTTTAAATGATTAAAGCTGTAGTAGACCTGAGGTATGGGAGATAACTCTATTTTCAGTGTCTTCTCAAATATATGATCATCTGTGCGTTTGAAAATTCCTCCTCAATTCCAAGCTTCTTGGTGACAGAGATTGTTTACATTGGATATGGCAGGCTATGGAAACGATTATCTCCCTTGGCTATATACTCAGCCATTACAACCAAAAGGGGGGTGCTAATGTGTGTATCGTGTTAGGTAAATGAGTTTGCCAGACATTTATTAATGGATATATTGTGACAAAATATGGATGTATTTGTTTGAAATATATATTTCCCAAGGAAGTTTGTATTATTTTACATTCAACATACGTCTTCATGTAAAATTTTGGATGTGAAGTAAAATACAATCAAAATTTGGGCCAAATGTTACCAGCGAGCTGCTGGTAAAATCAGGATCAGAATCAGGAAGATTTTTTGTTTGACAATTTTTTCTGAATGGCTTTTTGTTCTTTTGTAGGGTATTTTTACCTTAATAATTATATATAAAAACAGAAAATATAGGTTATATATTTTTATGAAATAAATTAATTAAAAGAAACACGTGTTTTCTTAGAATATGATAAATCCGAGGATGATATGCAAAGCAGATGTTTGTTTACAAACAATAATTATATATATAAATGTATTTTGTAAACAACTAATGGTACGTAGATACATTGTATCTAACATAGTTAAGACTTAATCCAAGTTTTATTTAGCATACATATGCATTTTGATTATTTTATTTTATGAATATAAATTGTTATTAAAAACAGAGGATCTATTTAGATCATAGATGGGCTTCACACTCCTACAGGAGTATAGACAGTATTGTAAAATATTTATTTCATTTTTTTTTAAATATAAACTTATAAACAAACTGTGTTAATCACTGTTGGTTCAAATTTTTTTTTACAAAAAGTTCTTCAGTAGTTATTTTATAATACTATACAGTACTATGATTATCTCCCTTTATTTATATTCCTTAAAAAGCATTTTCCCCAATAATTATTGTTAATTCAACTTTTTGCATTTAATTGTTATATTTTGAAATTGTTATTAATATTAAACAATAAATTTGTTTTATGTTCATATTTATATGAATATTATAGTTGCAATGATTTAAATTAAATATACCTACCTTGAAAAACTTTAGATTTATTTATATAATCAACGCCCACTTTATTATAATTATATTGCCGAATTTCCTTCGATATTTTCCGTATATTACAATTATACTTCGGTATTTTCCGATTTATTTCGGTCGATTCTAAATTTGCATAGACACTTCAAATACGTCAAAAAATTATCCAATGAAAAGTTTCTCGATATACGAGAACTAGACGAGAAATTCATTACTTATTATAAAATCCCGAGATACATCGAATGGTAAAATCGGCCATTTTCTAGCATCATTTTATTTGCTGATTCCATCCCCTTTCCCTATGATATCCCCTGGATATGGCCAGTTAAAAAAAATGACTCCTTTTCCTTTTACCTTTCCATAGATGTGCTCCTTGCAGGGCTCACCAAACCAGGCGAAGTGGGCGAAATTCTCGCCCTATATAGTCTGAAGTCGCTCTCCCTCGACTACAAAGCGAAATTAGTCGCCTTGTTTCTTGCAAATAATCTTCGTTTTATGGTAAAGCTGATTGTCAAAACAATTGTAATCAATGGGAAGATACATAACAATAAGAGGAAAAGGTTTTATTCAAGCAATAAAGAAGGTTTAATTTGTTGATACAAAAGTATCACGGCAAACTTCTGCAAATTTGTACTGACGAAATTCCAGGTGAATATTAAATCCCAAATCTTAAAATATACAAACAGACGCTTCCTTTACCAAATTGGCCATTGAATTGTGTTATATTCTAATTATTTTCACAAAACTTGAGTTATTTGTAGCTTTTTAAAAGCTAAACGATCAACATGTCTAAGTTTTAAACACGGCGATCATGGGGACGTACGAAATCGGGGGATGGAAACGAACATTTAGATGTCATTGACAGATTTCAATGCAAAAATGAATAAATCTAAAATCGATAAATATCAGATCAATAATAATAATAAAACAAATACAAAACATGAATTTAATGTTAAATATGAAAGATATAAACAAGATATTAGCAAAGATAGAAAGCTATGTTTGGGAAAAAAATTGTAACATCTGATCC
Organism: Bathymodiolus brooksi; assembly: GCA_963680875.1. Lineage (NCBI taxonomy): Eukaryota > Metazoa > Mollusca > Bivalvia > Mytilida > Modiolidae > Bathymodiolus > Bathymodiolus brooksi. The sequence goes on from OY804579.1 coordinate 26,928,386, forward strand.
TCTCTTATAGTATACTGCTTTTTTGTTATTGGTAACTAGTTATTTTTTATCTCATAAACAAAGAAACTAGTACCTCGACAATTTCATTTTTTTCTGGGTACCTTCCATGAAAAACATAAATTTAAATTTTTTAAAAATCTGACGGTAAAAGTTTGTAAAATTTGGTGCAATGATGTCTATATGTCTATTCTTCAGTGTGACATTTTTTGGTGGAAATTAATTGACAGGAATTTTTTTAATCCGATTTTTAAAACCAAGGTGGTCCTCAGGGCATCCCCCCTTTTTTGCAGTTTCTACTGTTTTGCACGTGATTATCTCCAAACAGGATATTCAGATATGCTAGATATTTCATATTTATTCAACAACAACACTCTCAAGTGTATTAAAGCCAAAATATTCCCTTTCAATCAGAAATAAATGTGCATATCTATTAGAAACTTCCGAAACTAGTATTACCATCTGGCGTCAAGAATAAAAGAGTAATTTAAATATTTTAAAAATCCGACGGTGAAAGTTTGTAAAATTTGGTTCATTGATGTCTATATATATTTTCTTTACTGTGACATTTTTTGGTGGAAATTAAATGACAGGATTTTTTTCAATAAGATTTTTAATACCAGGGTTGTACCTCATGGCATCCCCCCTTTTTTCCCAATTTCCACTGTTCGAACGTGATTATCTCCAAACAGGATATTCATATATGCTAGATATTTCATCTTTATTGAACAATAACACTGTCAAGTGTATTAAAATCAAAATATTCCCTTTCAACCAGAAATAAATGCATATATCTATTAGAAACTTTCGAAACTAGTATTACCATCTGGCGTCCGGAATACCCCCAAAATTGCTATATTTAGGATGTGCTATGGATAAAACGGCACGGTGACATTTTTTGAAACTTTGGCAGATAATGTATTTAGACATAACTATTCCATGATGCAAATTTTAAAAAAAATGAATGATGGGAAAATTTTAGGGTAACCTTAAGGTGACGTAAAAATGAATTAAGAAAAAATACAATTTGAACGTGAAATATAGATGTGGTACGTAGTTCTTACAGTTAAAGATGACATTTTTAGATCAGATTTCTTGAGATCATTCATGCAATTTCAGCATCATAATATAACCTCTGACAAATGAAGCGATCAAAATAATGAGAGATTTTATCACGTGAAACAAACCGTCGAAAACAGGAGACCGTCGAAAATGGGTGACGTTGCGACATTACTATTCGTTCACTTTAATTTCATAATACAGCTTCGGAACATGTTTTTATTCCTGAAATCAATCCACATTGCATATTAAGTCAAATTTATGCTTTGTTTATTGAGTTTTATTATGCTTTGTTTTTGTTTTTTAAAGATATGCATTATAATACAATGCTACATACGTTCTGTATTCTGAAAAAAATGACGTTCAGTGCTTTTCATTACCTGACTTTGTCGGTCCGCTGTGAGGAATTAGATGCACATATTAACTAACTGTATTTATTTCTGAAAAGCACATATTGTGAATACATTTTGGAGAAAATTTTATCGGCATCTGAGGTGGGGCCGATTTTGGCCCTTATAGCTCCCAGTCCTTTGATGGTAAATTATTCCAGTCCTAGATGGTCCGAGGAAAGAAGCTGTATTTATAAGTGTTATTGGATGTCTACATTTCTGAATTTCTGTGGGTGATATTGCCTGGTTGTCCTGTTTTGTTGTTTTATATAATCTGGGATGTTTATCGCTACCTGATGATGAAAAGCTTTGTGAAACAAGCATAGCCTTTTAATTTTTCGTCTGATTTCCAATGTTGGTAATTTTAAATCTTTTAGTATGTTGGTAACTGAACCCGGCTCTCTACTGTACTGGTGCTTAATGAAACAGGCTGATCTTCTTTGCACCATTTCAATCTTTTTAATATGATTTTCCTGATGTGGATCCCAGGCACTACTTGCGTATTCAACATTAGGTCTTAATATCGCTTGATATGCTCTTTTCTTTATTTCTTCCGGGAATTTGATGATATTTCTCCTCAAGAAGCCTAGTGATTTATTTGCTTTAGCTAATATGTTGTTGTGTGTATCCCATTTGAGCGTGTTAAAAATATAACTCCTAAATATGGGTTTTGGTCTACATTTTCCAATATTTGGTCGTGCATGGTGTAGTTATGTAGGACAGGCTTTTTCTTGTTGGTAATTCTTAATACATAACACTTGGAAGCATTAAATTTCATCTGCCATTCTCATGCCCAATTTACTAATTTGTACGGATCTTTTTGTAACTGGTAACCAGTCATCAGTACAATCTATTCCCAAGAATAAGAGGCTATCATCTCCAAATAAACGTAATTTCGACTTGATGTCATCTCCAATGTCATTTATGTACAGTAGAAACATTAAGGGGCCTAAAACTGTTCCTTGGGGTACGCCCGATTTTGCATGGGCCTTTCCTGATGTTTCACTGTCTACAGGCACACACTGTTGACACTGTGTGAGCCAGGCCCTTATCCACTCAAGTATTTTACCTTTTATTCCATAATGCTCCAATTTTCGTAGAAGTCGTATGTGTGGTACTACATCAAAAGCTTTGCCCACATTAGAATAATTATTTACGAAGTTGAAGTCTGTTAAAATGACAAAGCAACAAATTTTTATTATAGAAAATACAAAATGTAACCTTCAAAAGGAAGAACAGTCATTTTTTCACTTGTCCCGCCGGACAACGGTGGTGCAAGATCTATTTGTCCGACATCAGTTTTCACAAGTACAGGACAATCGGACAAACGTTAATGAACTTAATGTTGACGCCTGGAAATTGAAGGAGATGTTAAAACACTCATTATTGTAGTCCTTAATATAGGACAAACACACTAAACATAATGAAATAAACTCTAACACAAAAACATTTACCAAATAGAGCAAACACTTTCTCCAATAAATCATTTTTTAACAGAAGAAATGGACAAAACATGAGGTACAGACATCATTCTTCTTGAGAGTTTACAGATTCTATGTAATTAAACACAATGATTCTATAACTATTTGAAATGTTTTTAGGTGTGTACACATTTGACATATATATCATCATCATGATAGAAGATCACAGAAGAACAGTGATTAGTTTGTTGAGTTTTGTTGTCATGATAACAGTGCTACTCTGTTTAAATTCTATGCTGGTACCCAACTTTAAAGTTTATTTTACTTGCCACTTCAATAAAACATCTGAATCAATTGTACAAAAAACATTTAAACAAGACGAAAACAAAAGGGTGAAAAAAGTTGAAATTGAAAGATATGAATGGGAATACCATGATGGAATTGATAAGCATAAAGTTAGTAATATAAAAATGCAGTGTGCAAACATTAGAAATGAAGACAAATTTGACTGTTACCCAGAAGGGGAAATAACTCGAGCAGCATGTGTTAATCGTCGATGCTGTTGGAAGCCAGTAATGACAGATAGAATAAACAAATCTGTTGATTTGTTACCTCCCCTGAATGTTCCTTGGTGCTATTATCCCAAGGATTATTCTGGATTCAAGACGAATAAGGTGTACAGCACAGATATAGGATTTAATGCAGACCTGTCTCGGACAACACAGTCACATTACCCAGAAACCATCATGGATCTAACATTGGAAGTCCGATATGAAACACAAACCAGACTTAGAATAAAGGTAATTTAAAGTTGTATTGATGTACAATGTATATGGTAATTCTCAGTTATAACACTGATTTTTATACCCCCCCGCAAACAAAGTTTGGGGGGTATATAGGAATCGTCTGTCCGTCCGTCCATCCGTCCGTCCATGTACCTTGTAAGCTGCTTATTGAATTTTTATGAAACTTTACACAGTTGTAGTACACAACCTGCAGATGTGCATGAAGGAATACCGTTGCTGTCTAAAATTTAGAAGGGGAGATACTTCAACTTATACTTTCACGAAAAGGGGATCGTGTACCTTGTAAGCGCAACTCCTCCTAAGCGGCTTATTGAAGTTTTGTGAAACTTTACACAGTTGTAGTACACTACCTGCAGATGTGCATGAAGGAATATGATTGCAGTCCAAAATTTAAAAGGGGAGATAATTCAACTTATGCTTTCATGAAAAGGGGGGGGGGGCATGTACCTTGTAAGTGCAACTCCTACTAAGCTGCTTATTGAATTTTTATGAAACTTTACACAGTTGTAGTACACAACCTGCAGATGTGCATGAAGGAATACTGTTGCTGTCTAAAATTTAGAAGGGGAGGTAATTCAACTTTTATTGGATTTTTTCCTAGGTAACTTGCTAATATACCTGTATTCCAAAGTTTGAACATCATAGTATTGCAAGCGGGGGGTATCACTCAGTGAGGTCACTCACAGTTCTAGTTTATATGGCTGCAAAAATTTTGTGATCGTATTATGTTATTGGTATGTTTTCGTCATCCTTCTTGTTTGTCTGTAGACAATATGGTGTCTTGCTGATAACTCTAGTTCCAGTAGACCAATTCCTCTGAAAATATTAGCACAGAATGAAGATTGGCAATGTTAAAGGGTATTGTAGCCCTACCAGTTTCGTAACAAGAGGCCCTAATAAAGTATCATGGCATCTGTCGTCACATTTCAATCATCTTCTCTGAAACCACATGGAATCAAGCTTCATGAATGTTCATTAGTTAGCATTTGACAAAGTTTGAGTTTTTGTTGCACATTGATAATTCGAAATGGCTGCCATTTGCCAACAATATGTTCTGATTGGCTGATATTTCAAAAATCTTCTTAGAAATCACTGGGCAGATATATGATTCTGATATTGTAGAAATGTTCATTAGATGGTTCTGTACTAGTTTTGAGTTAAGTGCCGATCAAAAAACCAAAAAGTTCAATATGGATGCCTGTGGCTGCAATAAGAATGTTACTTGGATTGACTGAATCACAGTACAATTTATTTTTGTATGGAGAAAAAGAATATAAATGAATACATTTACAAAATTTAGTAAGTACATCTTAAATCTTCCTCAATCTTTTACTAGATATATGACCCCAAGTCTGCCAGATATGAAGTTCCCATCACCACACCAATAGTATCCAAGGCTGCAAATGATCCATTGTATAAAGTTAATCTGAGTAAATCTACACAACGATTCTCATTTGCAGTTGTCAGAAAAGATAACTCTGTTGCCTTGTAAGTATTTAAAAAATGTCAGGAAAGATAACTCTGTTGCCTTGTAAGTATTTAAACAAATGTCAGGAAAGTTAACTCTGTTACCTTGTAAGTATTTAAAAAATGTCAGGAAAGATAACTCTGTTGTCTTGTAAGTATTTAAGAAATGTCAGAAAAGATAACCCTGTTGCCCAATCTCCCATACAGAGTTGTCGGTCCTTGCAGGCTCTCTATATCTGTAAGCGTCTCGATTTTACAAGATTCTTGTAAAATATTAATATACTCTAGATTTTGCTTTTAAGACGCTATTCGTCTTTTTTGCATATATCTTTAGTTTTGACGTGAAATATTATTTTATTTGAGGCGAAATACCATTTTAAAAAAGCTATATTTATAGGGACTATATTTTTGTGAAACGTTTTCCTATTCTGAGTAATTTGGTTTACTTATTCATCCGATAAAATGTCAACATTAGATATAATTGTTAAAGATTATGACAAGAACATCGTATTGAGGGACTGATGGGGGCATTAGATTCATCGTTCTTCTGCCATTTTGATCAAAAATTGTCACATGATCATTCGTTACATAATCACATGTTTTGGGACAACTTTTGAGACGTTTACAGAGATAGAGAGCCTGCAAGGACCGACAACTCTGTATGGGAGATTGCCTGTTGCCTTGTAAGTATTTAAAAAATGTCAGGAAAGATAACTCTGTTGCCTTGTAAGTATTTAAAAAATGTCAGGAGAGATAACTCTGTTGCCTTGTAAGTATTTAAAAAATGTCAGAAAAAATAACTCTGTTGCCTTGTAAGTATTTAAAAAAATGTCAGAAAAGATAAATCTGTTGGCTTGTAAGTACATGTACATTGTATTTAAAAAATGTCAGAAAAGATAACTCTGTTGCCTTGTAAGTATTTAAAAAATACATATGTATGTGCTGCTACCCATTAAAATCACACTCTATGCAAAGTATGATACGACAAAATTATATTTTACTGTGAATGTTTCTATATTTTGCTGATTTAGAGAAGCATTATGGGAAATTTACGATGATGTTTACACTGAAGGTGGTACTGATCAGAGAATTAGGGTAATTCAGAATTATTTAGACAATTTATAATAACCAATCGTCATGGTCTTTAAGTTTCATGTGTACTTAAATAGATATTATAACGATTTAACATGCCTGTGTACCTGTGTAAAATTTCTACAATGAAAGACGTCAATTTTGAAACATAAACATTACAATTTTTTACCATGTCAGTGCTACAATTTTCTACCTAAAGTGTTACTATGTTATAAATGAACAAGTACTACGTCATTCCAAAGACATATGATGGGTGGGGGGGGATTAAAGGCAGTTATATATTTTGGTTTAAAACTACAGATTTCAGTTTTATTGTAGCTCATGCAAAAGACAACCATGCTGATAAACCAATATAGCTTGTAAACCAGTTAAAGGAAACACATTTACAGATGTTTTTATTCCATCACAATGTTTGGCCATTTGGTGCTGTTTAAAGCTGTGTTTGTTTGTTTGGCTTGTATCTGGAAATATTACTACACTATACAGTTGTGTAACTACAATGTTAGAACAACTGTATGCCTTCTTCTATTTGCTGACTTTGAAAACAAATCAGTGTCTCTGCCCTCGGTAAACCACATCAGTGATGTAATAGCTATGGGAATTTGCACCCTAGCTTTATACAGCGAGGTTTTTTTTCTCCAAATAGAAAATAGTAAATTGACCCGAAAGATGCAAAAAATAAATAGTCTGACCCCGCAGTTTTCAGTGAGACATTTAAAAAAGTGTTTGAAGAAAAAAATATTGATTTTTCATATCCAAGAGAAAAAAAATTGATTTTGTTTCATTAGAAAAACATTTTGCGGCTCATTAGAAAAACATATCCCCCCTAAGAGTTAGCATGCTCTCCTGGAGAGCAGTAAATCATGGTATCGGGTCACAGTCGACTCAAACCAAAAACTATATATTGGTTTTTACTACTTCTCCACCATAACAGTAGTATGACCAAAGACTGGTCAGCTAGGATTTATGTACATGTAAACCAAGTGGATCAATATGTCTGCTGTCTACTTGTAGAATGTTGTTTCAGTGACTAATTTTTCAGTGACTAAAAAAATCCAACTAACAGTGTTGTCTAGCACAAAGCAGATAACATTACCAATTTTGGTGTTTCAGTTATAAATAGGCCTTTCCCATGGGAAAACTTGAATGAATACAAGAGTAGTCATGGGAATATTAAATAATTTGTAATTTGAGTTCATATATAAGGTGGTAACATTCATGTTCCTATCATTTTCTGTATTTTGAAATATTATTTAGAAAGTTGTAGCACCATTGGTAAAACATTGTAGCCTCTCACGGTAGAAAATATATCTTGTTATCGATTGTCTACTGTAGAATCTCGTAGCAATTAAGCTTACATGTTTTGACTGTATTGAAGTGTTGCAGTATTTACAAAGTTTGAGAAAACTGTAAATGATCAATATGGGTTCCTTGATATAAAAGTTAGCTGATGTACCTTTTTCTGCAATATACAGACTTGAGAAACAAGAAAAGTATAATGTAATAAAGTAACCTTAACGTATTATTGTTGCCCTTTGGCAGAATTTGTTTTTGAAAGCCCCCCACACTTAAAGATTTTTGGCAATTGCTTCTGATGAACCTTGAATAGTAACATGGGAGGGCATTTTATATTTATATTTTTTTTACTATTTTACTCCGACCTCAATTTTACATTTGTGGCAACATTTTGCTTAGTTCTTCAAGGTTATCTTCAAGTAATGCATTTATCATATTTTTAATAAATGATGACCAACTACAATTTCAAGTGAACTTTTTATTAACAAATATAATAGGTGATTATAATGTTCTAAAAATATAACATAATCACCTCTCCTTGACCAATCAGAAATCTTGATTTAAAACTCCTATCAAACATAGACTTCTTTGTTTTATAAAATGTCATGCAAGACTGGGTTTGTATTGTTCAATTATTCTTTTATCCAAATTGGCCGACATATTCAATTCTCTGGTTGGTCATTTTCTAAAAATCTTCTCCTCTGAAAATGCTTGCCCAAATGAACCAAAACTTGGTAGGAAGCATCTACATTTGTATGGAAGATTCTCTATAAAGATTGCTCATACAATGTATTTTTCCGATCTGTTTACAAACATGGCTGCCATAGGCAATTCTTGTTTCTGGTTGGTCGATTTCTAAAAATCTTCTCCTCTTAAAATTTTACAGGAAGCTCCTCTATAAGATTTCATCCCGATTGGACCAAAAAACATGGTCGCCATGGGCAATTCTTGTTTCTGATTGTCTGAAATTTTAGAAATCTTCTCCTCTGAAAGTAGGAAGCACAATAAATTATTACTTTGTAGGAATGATGTATGGGAGATTCTGTACAAAATTGCCATATTTCGTGATGATCATACAACTAATATGGCCGCGATAAGCAGTTCTTGTTTGTGATTGGCCAATTACAAAGAATCTTCTCTAAAACCTGTGTGCCAAATGAACCGAAACTTGGTAGGAAGCATCTATGGAATGTTCTGTATAAAGTTACCTCAAAACCAAATGACAGGTGAGCGAGACAGGCTCAGTCACTGAGTCTGTACTTGATTATTACCTGAGTTTTAGGTAGACTTTCTACCATATTAATTTGAATCTTATCCAATTTGTTTTTTTTAAATTGTGTTATTATGATGCTTATACTAGTATGTATTTTAATTTATAAACTTTCAGAATCAACACAACAGGGGCGTCACCATTAACTTTTTGTAACCAGTTTATAGAGCTTTCCACCTTCTTACCATCCAATTATATATATGGTCTAGGTGAACATCGGGGACCACTTCTCCATAGTATGAACTGGAACAGATTTACAATGTGGAATAAGGACCAGCCACCGAAAGTAGGTATAGCTATAGTTTGGGAGATCTTTCTGATAGGTATCACAAAAACAATTAACCACCACCAATATGTATATCTAAGATGGTGGGGCTCTTAAGGACTACTGCTTCAATGTATAAGGTGTTTTAAGTTTCCATTGTGGAATTGGGACTGGCTACTGATAATATGTTTATCTTTATGGGGGAGGGTTCTCTCATATAACCAGTTCAAAGCTTGAGGTGGTTTGGATTGAAAATATAATAATGATAATACATGAACAGAATAGTACATCTCATACACTGGAAACAAAAGGGTAGGGACTCTAAGGGCCAAACATTGTCTCATTGAATTGAATAAAATGTGAAACAAAATAAATGTATGCCATCTCTGAAAAAAGTGGTATCAGATGATCAACTGCACAAATAAATTTCAATGTGCATATTAAGATTACGAAGCATTGTGATGACAAGGAATAAACAATTGCAGGTACAATCGCGTGTAGTATTCATTATGAATGAACATTTCAATAATTACAATCCGTGATGGCCTCGTGAAGACATCGCGTTCCGTCCGTCATGTCCATGTTGTTTCGCGGACCGTCCACGTATACACACAGACTTTTCGTTAATTCCACGTTGCGATTATCCTTGATAAGACACGGACTTTGCGTTTTCCGTTTGAGCTGAACTGTACATTCATGTTATCCACTTTTCAGAAGTAAAAATCGATATAAACATTTTGGTAGTTTCGTTTGTGACTATGACATCATCAAGCATACATGTACCATACATTTTAAGGTAAAATGGTGATTTATATACTTAACGAGAACACTTGTCATTCCTCAAACATATTTTATAAAGTACTGTGTTATCATCTAAAACAAATGAAAATATTATATGAACAAGAAATACAAAAATAGTTCTGTAATATTTTATGTTGATATTGATAAAAAAGTGCATGCACATGTATAATGATAACATATATATATTGCCTCTCATTATGGATATTGTCTTTCGTTCAGTTTTTGTTTTTCTTGTGCTGTAGACTTTGCCTCCAATTTAAATAGGGGGCATCGTATGGTAGTTGGATTTACAACTACCTGTGCAATCAGTGCCTTTCACCACTAAAGTTATGAGTTCCAACCCCATTCATGGCGAGGTGTACTCGATACAACATTATGTGATAAATTTTGTCAGTGACTTGTGATAGGTCGTAGGTTTCTCCAGGTAGTCCAGTTTCCTCCACCAATAGAACTGACTGCCACAATATAACTGAAATATTGTTGAAAGTGGGGTGAAACACCATAAACCAAAACCAACCAATTTAAATATACTATTTTGTTAATGTATGTTCATGTTTAATTTTTATTAAATGTACTCCGTGTTAAAAAGACTTGGTGTAAATACATGTTGAGAGTAACTTGAGATATTAAAACAACAACATTGAATTTTCATTTTGCTAGGATTATCCTTGAATCAGTTATGATTAGTTAGAGTATTACATCACTAATCAATATAATATTTAGAATGGACAACCTCTTAGTTTACCCATGTTTCAGTTGGTATTGTGTAAGGAGTTTAAAAACTGCAAATGGAACTCATCTATTGAATGAATACAATTGCCTTTGAATCCTATTGTTGGACATTTAAACTTCTTATTGTATGACTGGAAGAAAGAAGTCAATCACTCATTGATTAAAGCTCCCCTCAAAAAAATTCAACTCTCAGGTGTAGGATTTTGATCTTCTTTGGTGTAAAAAAAAAGTTTATTCCCAATATATATGATAGACTCAGATTGACGTCCAGTCTCTAATCGACGTCCACTCCTCTAATTGGCATCATTATCTCAAATCACGGTCCAATTTTAGGATATTCTCAAATCGGCGTCCTTTCCAAACTCACATATCTATAGACCCGTTTACACGATCAAAGTTTGGCATCAAAAATAATTGTAATGACAGTTTTGTTTTGCATGTTTTTTTATCTATTTCTTAAAGTTATTGTTTTTTTGTTTTGTGTGTTTTTAAAGCATTTTCCCATTCATTAATAGTATTTAGGGTTATGTTTAGGGTTAGGGTTAGGGTTAGGGTTAGGGTTAGGGTTAGGGTTAGGGCTAGGGTTAGGGCTAGGGTTAGGGTTAGGGTTAGGGTTAGGGCTAGGGTTAGGGTTAGGGTTAGGGTTAGGGCTAGGGTTAGGGCTAGGGTTAGGGTTAGGGCTAGGGTTAGGGTTAGGGTTAGGGTTATGTTTAGGGTTAGGGTTAGGGCTAGGGTTAGGGTTAGGGTTAGGGTTAGGGTTAGGGTTAGGGCTAGGGTTAGGGCTAGGGTTAGGGCTAGGGTTAGGGTTAGGGTTAGGGTTAGGGCTAGGGTTAGGGTTAGGGTTAGGGTTAGGGTTAGGGTTAGGGTTAGGGCTAGGGTTAGGGCTAGGGTTAGGGTTAGGGTTAGGGTTAGGGTTAGGGTTAGGGTTAGGGCTAGGGTTAGGGCTAGGGTTAGGGTTAGGGTTAGGGTTAGGGCTAGGGTTAGGGTTAGGGTTAGGGTTAGGGTTAGGGCTAGGGTTAGGGTTAGGGTTAGGGTTAGGGTTAGGGTTAGGGCTAGGGTTAGGGCTAGGGTTAGGGCTAGGGTTAGGGTTAGGGTTAGGGTTAGGGTTAGGGCTAGGGTTAGGGTTAGGGTTAGGGTTAGGGCTAGGGTTAGGGCTAGGGTTAGGGTTAGGGTTAGGGTTAGGGTTAGGGCTAGGGTTAGGGTTAGGGCTAGGGTTAGGGTTAGGGCTAGGGTTAGGGTTAGGGTTAGGGTTAAGTTTAGGGTTAGGGTTAGGGTTAGGGCTAGGGTTAGGGTTAGGGCTAGGGTTAGGGTTAGGGTTAGGGCTAGGGCTAGGGTTAGGGTTAGGGTTAGGGTGAGGGTGAGGGTGAGGGCTAGGGTTAGGGTAAATGTAAGGGTTAGTGTTAGGGTTAGGGTTAAGGTTAAGTTATGATTAGGGTTAGGGTCTGCTAAAGTAGAAGTACAATGTACTCTGAATCTGGTCTTGTCCCTTTTCCATCATTGTTTCACAACCATGTCCTAACGGGTGTGACTTCATTTGAAGTATATGTCAGTGACGTAATTGGACGTCGATTTGAGAAAGTGAAAAACGGCCATATATTTGAGAATTGGACGCTGATTTGAGGATTGGACGTCGATTAGAGACTGGACGTCGATCTGAGTCTTACATATATATATATATATAAAATGTTAAAAAAAAGACCCCCCCTCCCCCAATGGGTAGTCCTGAATTTCAGAATAAAACAAAAATCATGTAATATGTTGAGGACTACCCAAGTTACCAAATTTGGTTCTTATTGGGCCATTGGTTTATGAGAAATAGACAAATGCTAAAAACTAATGGACACAGATTATAGCAACACTGACGGACACAAAGTGATGAAAATACCTCATATGGACATTTGGTCCAACTGGTGAGCTAAAAAAAAAAGGGAAAATCATAATACAAAGGAAAAATATGGTACAAATTTTAAGCAGAAAATGAAAAATGCAATTCTTTAACTACTGCTTGAACCAGTTCCTTCGAAAATTTTAGTTTATCCTTTCACATTAGCTGCACTCATCATGGGAGTCGTAATACTCAAAACCATGACAAGAAAAGGAGTAATTATATATAAATATCATTTATTAATAAAAATGTAAAAACAGAGGGTATGGTATTTAACGTTACTTTCAACAATATTTCAGTTATATCGTGACGGTCAGTTTTATTGGTGAAGGAAACCGGAGTACCCAAAGAAAACCACCGACCTGCCGCAAGTCACTGACAAACTTTATCATACAATGTTGTATCAAGTACACTACGCAGGATTCTAACTTACAACTTTAATGGTGATAGGTACTGATTGCATATATAGTTGTAAATCCAACTACCATATGATGACAGTCCCTGCATAAAAAAGGAATATTCATTGATTACGAAAAAAAGAATTAATACAAAAGAGGATAATCTTAAACACTGATCTTTTTTACTGCATAAATGTAAGAAAAAAGGAAGTTAATATTGATTGAGTACTTTGACTTAATATTTGTGATAAAGGGTGTCTAACTTTTCCCCCATAATAGTCTATTTCTATGTAGGCCTGTATTTGAAATGGAAAATAAAAATCCTACATCAATGTTGTGGATTTATGGCAGATAACGAATATAATACATAATACATTGTCTGGAACTATTGCTGTTTGTATAAAACAAATGTTGAATTTTCTTTTTTCTTTTAAAGTAAATTCTCTCTATGTTTTTGTTTTGTTTTTTCCCTTCTTTTTAGGAGATAGAGGAGGGTATAATTTTAGGAGATAGAGGAGGGTATAATTTTAGGAGATAGAGGAGGGTATAATTTTAGGAGATAGAGGAGGGTATAATTTTAGGAGATAGAGGAGGGTATAATTTTAGGAGATAGAGGAGGGTATAATTTTAGGAGAAAGAGGAGGGTATAATTTTAGGAGATAGAGGAGGGTATAATTTTAGGAGATAGAGGAGGGTATAATTTTAGGAGATAGAGGAGGGTATAATTTTAGGAGATAGAGGAGGGTATAATTTTAGGAGATAGAGGAGGGTATAATTTTAGGAGATAGAGGAGGGTATAATTTTAGGAGATAGAGGAGGGTATAATTTTAGGAGATAGAGGAGGGTATAATTTTAGGAGATAGAGGAGGGTATAATTTTAGGAGATAGAGGAGGGTATAATTTTTTTTACATATTTATTATACATTTTGTATATTGGAAATATATATTTTTTATAATATCAAAGAAGATCAAAATCATATACCAGATGAGATGAAAGTTTTTCTTAAGGTCCATGTGAGGTATTAGCTTTTAGTATTTGTCTATTTCTCATAAACCAGTGGCCCAAATACACGTAGCGTATTCTTAAAAGGATGTACAATTTACTTGTGAAGTATAATAAACATTATCACGATCCATATAATCGAAGGAATGATGAAATAAAGATAAAACTCGCTGAGCTTTGTTGATAATATTACTTATATATAACTATGTTTTTCAAATTTTAAATTTGACTCAAATATTACTCCAAGGTCCTTTTCCTCCATTGCAACAGATAGACCTGTGTAATTGTCAGTATTATCCAACATGGTATACCTATAATTATTATCTCTGCAACACCTTGCATTTAGCAGCATTAAATTTCAACTATATGTTTGACCAGTCACATAATTTTTCAAATTTGTCTTGTAACTTTATATGCTCATCAGACGAAATTTTAGTATGCTTTACAATCATCTGCAAATATTTTGACCATTCCAGCCACTATAACATGTAAATCATTAATTAATATCGAAAAAGCACTGGGCCTAAGACACTGCCCTTGTGGTAAGCCGCTTACTACGTCGGACCACGAGGAAATTGTGTCATTAATACGTATGATAAGGCTTATGGAATAGAAATGCCGATGCAAATAAATGTTAGGGAAAACCAAAGGGGTAATCAAGAAAAGATAACCCAGAGAAACTGGCAACATTGGGTACTCAAGACACAGGACCAAGCCAAACAAAAAACACAACACAGAAAAACTAAGAATGATGAGCAACACAGACCCCACAAAAAAACAGGAATTCGCAAAGGGTAAGGAGTTTCTTCCTCTTTATATAAAGACACCCTCCATGTTTCTCATAAAGTCAAGACATGTTTGACACCACTATAGATGAACAAACATAAATAACATAAATAAGACATGCAACTCCTTTGAAACCGTATGACAGAATGTGTTCATATTTGGTAGAATTGTTAGTCATGACGTGCAGTTGAGCCAGTTATGCCGCCATTTTGACTGCACACAGTTTGTAGGAGTTATGGAACTTCAACAATTTTATACATGTACATTGTGTAATATAGTAAGATTTTGTGAACACAACTCTTCTGAAACCGTAGTACAGAATATTTTCATATTTGGTAGGATTGTTAGTCATGACATGTAGTTAAGCCTGCAATTTCCCCATTTTGATGCAACACAATTTGTAGGAGTTATGGGACTTTGATTATTTTATTCAGTGTAATATAGAAAGATCTTATGTACCCAACTCCTTTGAAACCATATGACAAAATATGTTCATATTTGGTAGGCATTTCATATTAATAAAAACATGTATTTAATGACCACCAATCTTGAATCTTATATCATTGATAATTAATGTCTTATGGACAATAGAAAGACAAGTCAGTGTATGAATTAGCTATTGTTTTTGTTGCAATTTAATAATCACATTGATGGTGTAATGGTATAGCATGCTTGTCTCCAGTGCAGTAGATAGTGGGTTCTGTCTGGTTAAACATTTAATAATCACATTGATGGTGTAATGGTATAGCATGCTTGTCTCCAGTGCAGTAGATAGTGGGTTCTGTCTGGTTAAACATTTAATAATCACATTGATGGTGTAATGGTATAGCATGCTTGTCTCCAGTGCAGTAGATAGTGGGTTCTGTCTGGTTAAACATTTAATAATCACATTGATGGTGTAATGGTATAGAATGCTTGTCTCCAGTGCAGTAGATAGTGGGTTCTGTCTGGTTAAACTAAAGATTATGAAATTGATATTTTCTGATGATCCGCTAAGTACGCAACATTAATTAGTAAGAGCAAAGACCAGTTTGTTCAGAATCAGGAAAATGTGTCAGATTGGAGTGACATGTATACTCACAGACTGATGTTTCAGTGAACTATCACTATAAATATCATACTAAGCGTGTTGGTCTAGTACAAAGTGGACATGATCATCTCATCGAAATATAACTTGTTCTCATCATGATAACAACAATCACTCTTGCAATTTTATGTATGTAAAAGGTGACCCTCAATTGAATTTTCCAATTGTGACAAATTTTATCTGATGTTTTTGGAGTTTTTCTTCACTCCTTTCCAGTTAGCATTTTAAAATTTCTTGTAAAAAATTGTGAAATATGCCAATTTTTTTTCTCATGTTTTTCACTTTCATGATTGTGATCTGAACAGAGGGTCAAAAACCATGTAATTCACAACTAAATTTTCTAAGTTGATAGGTATATCTCTGTTATGTCTACCAACTTAAAAATGGTCAACGTTAAAAGTTAAAGACAACATGCAAATTGTATGTGTTGAATTAACTTGAAATTTTATATTCTGTTGTTCAATAAACTAATGAACTTTGCCTATATATCATCTATCAGGTGTACCTGATCAGGTTGTTCTAATCAGTTTTATCAATGCATACTTATTATTGTAATATGTGCTAACAACACAATTTTCAAAATTGTGAAATTAATTTTTACTCAAAAACAGAAATCATTTCAATATTAAACCTGCATGAAAAACGAATCTGGAATGTCAAATTTTCCTGTGTTTGGGTAAAGTTTAGTTTCAAAATATATGAACTTAATTCTGTTAACACACAGAAAAATCATACTCTGTTTACATGATCAACTTAAAGGCATACAGTCGTTCAGATTGATTTTTTTCTGTTTATATTAAAAGTTGCCAATATTCGATGTTTTATACTAATAAAATGTTTTGAACAAGAAGCCAGGTTTAAAAAATAGGTTATAATGTCGTAATTAGTGAAAAGAATTCGAATGTTTGTTGGTGAAATCGCCATTAACACACCTAATTATAAGTCGGCTGTCTTTTCCGAAGTTTACCGGACACTGATAACTGCTATTAATAACCAGAAAGCATGTTGCAGGTAAATATTGGTTAAAATTAAATATAATTTAAGAAATATATCTATGAAATTGGATCCCGGGGTAATCAGTTAATATTATATAATGGTATTTAGTAAGAATGACACTTAAAATCGAAAATACGTGATGAAATAAATAAAAACAAACCCAAACTCTGCAAAGGGGCCCGATAAAGGGAAAATTGTAAACAAATTGTATTGCATATTATTGATATCACGAGCTGTCTTGATTATATTTTTTTAGAAAAAAACCAGACATGAAGTTCATTATTTTAGTCTCTAATTTAAAAGAGATATCGCCTAGTGTTTTCTCCTGAAAAAAAATATATATAAAAAACTACGATGCAATTCTGTCAAAATACGATTCAGCCGAAAAAAAGATATATAGTCGGTTTAACATCTTTTTTTAATTTTTACACAAATCCTGTGTCATTTTCACGTAGAATCCGTCAATATTTTTATTTATAGCATGTGCTTTTTTTCAGCAAACAATTTCGCACATGTGCAAACGCTTTACCGAATGAGGTCATTGTGTAGGTCATCAATGGTCATATGATCATATTCATGAATATATGAATATCATGCTGGTAAACATTGAATTCTTTACGGGAGATAAAAAATCAAACAGCGACATATTTCCTTCGTTCCAGGTTAAATACGTATGGTATTATGAAAAATTTCAACTGCAATTAGTATAAAGCATTCGAATATTGGCAACTTTCAATATAAAAAAAAAATCAATCTGAGCGACTGTATGCCTTTAAGTTTTAATGGAAACACAAATAAAATCATTTGGGCATCAGCTTTTTCAGTGAGTCAGGCAGCAATTCTAAACAAACTGATTTATTTTTGAAACAAAGAAAGTACTAACTAATAAATGTATATTTATACAAAATCCTATAACATTATAACCATGTGATTTACCAGCAAACAAAATCATTTAATGTTGCAGTGATAATGATCAAGAATTGTAAAATTATTAATTTCAGGAAAATACTAATCTATATGGAGCTCATCCATTTTATTTAATGATGGAAAATGATGGCAAAAGTCATGGTGTATTTCTACTCAACAGTAATGCTATGGGTATGTTACATATGATTTCTACTCAACAGTAAATATATGGGTATGTTACATATGATTTCTACTCAACAGTAAATATATGGGTATGTTACATAGGATTTCTACTCAACAGTAAATCTATGGGTATGTTACATATGATTTCTACTCAACAGTAAATCTATGGGTATGTTACATATGATTTCTACTCAACAGTAAATATATGGGTATGTTACATATGATTTCTACTCAACAGTAAATATATGGGTATGTTACATAGGATTTCTACTCAACAGTAAATCTATGGGTATGTTACATAGGATTTCTACTCAACAGTAAATCTATGGGTATGTTACATAGGATTTCTACTCAACAGTAAATATATGGGTATGTTACATATGATTTCTACTCAACAGTAAATATATGGGTATGTTACATAGGATTTCTACTCAACAGTAAATCTATGGGTATGTTACATAGGATTTCTACTCAACAGTAAATCTATGGGTATGTTACATAGGATTTCTACTCAACAGTAAATATATGGGTATGTTACATAGGATTTCTACTCAACAGTAAATATATGGGTATGTTACATAGGATTTCTACTCAACAGTAAATATATGGGTATGTTACATATGATTTCTACTCAACAGTAAATATATGGGTATGTTACATAGGATTTCTACTCAACAGTAAATCTATGGGTATGTTACATAGGATTTCTACTCAACAGTAAATATATGGGTATGTTACATATGATTTCTACTCAACAGTAAATATATGGGTATGTTACATAGGATTTCTACTCAACAGTAAATATATGGGTATGTTACATATGATTTCTACTCAACAGTAAATATATGGGTATGTTACATAGGATTTCTACCCAACAGTAAATCTATGGGTATGTTACATAGGATTTCTACTCAACAGTAAATCTATGGGTATGTTACATAGGATTTCTACTCAACAGTAAATCTATGGGTATGTTACATAGGATTTCTACTCAACAGTAAATCTATGGGTATGTTACATAGGATTTCTACTCAACAGTAAATCTATGGGTATGTTACATAGGATTTCTACTCAACAGTAAATCTATGGGTATGTTACATAGGATTTCTACTCAACAGTAAATCTATGGGTATGTTACATAGGATTTCTACTCAACAGTAAATCTATGGGTATGTTACATAGGATTTCTACTCAATAGTAAATCTATGGGTATGTTACATAGAATTTCTACTCAACAATAAATCTATGGGTATGTTACATATAATTTCTACTCAACAGTAATGCTATGGGTATGTTACATAGAATTTCTACCCAACAGTAATGCTATAGGTAACAGATTCTAATATGATGGATTATTATTGATTTGATGTACCTCTCTCTACCAGATGTATTAATAACCCTTTCAATGGTGGTATTGTTAGTATATAAGATACTACAGCTCATAAGATGATTCAGTTAAAATATTGGAAAACTATATTTGTTGTATTATAATTTGTTGGTATTGACCTTAGGAAGTTCATGCTGATGTCATAGGTCATAACATTCTGTTGTATGTTGTAGATGTGATTCTACAGCCTTCACCAGCCATAACATGGAGAACAATTGGTGGTATTATAGATATGTATGTTTTCATGGGTCCATCCCCTGGTGAGGTCATTCAACAGTACACAGATGTCATAGGTCATACTTTTATGCCACCTTACTGGAGTTTAGGGTTTCATCTCTGCAGATGGGGTTTTAAGAATACCAATGAAACTCTTGAAATAGTAAAAAAACTTAGAAAGGCAGAAATACCTCAGGTTAGTATTCAAATGTTAAATGTCAGACAGAAATGCCACAGGTTAGTATGTAAATGTTAAATATCAGGCAGAACTACCACAGATTAGTATGTAAATGTTAAATGTCAGGCAGAACTACCACAGGTTAGTATGTAAATGTTAAATGTCAGGCAGAAATACCACAGATTAGTATGTAAATGTTAAATGTCAGGCAGAACTACCACAGATTAGTATGTAAATGTTAAATATCAGGCAGAACTACCACAGATTAGTATGTAAATGTTAAATGTCAGGCAGAACTACCACAGATTAGTATGTAAATGTTAAATATCAGGCAGAACTACCACAGATTAGTATGTAAATGTTAAATGTCAGGCAGAAATGCCACAGGTTAGTATACAAATGTTAATTGTCAGGCAGAAATACCACAGATTAGTATACAAATGTTTTATGTTAGGCAGAACTACCACAGGTTAGTATGTAAATGTTAAATGTCAGGCAGAAATACCACAGGTTAGTATGCAAATGATAAATGTCAGGCAGAAATACCACAGGTTAGTATGTAAATGTTAAATATCAGGCAGAAATACCACAGGTTAGTATGTAAATGTTAAATATCAGGCAGAACTACCACAGGTTAGTATGTAAATGTTAAATGTCAGGCAGAAATACCACAGGTTAGTATGTAAATGTTAAATGTCAGGCAGAAATACCACAGGTTAGTATGTAAATGTTAAATGTCAGGCAGAAATACCACAGGTTAGTATGCAAATGTTAAATGTCAGGCAGAACTACCACAGGTTAGTATGTAAATGTTCAATGTCAGTTAAGATCCAGTTAATATGTATCAAAGGTAATCATGGATTCTCAGTTGTTTTGTCAGACCCAAGGAGGATTTTATTTGTGCAAACAAATAATTAACTTAAATATTTTAATGAGAGGATAGAAAACAAGGCTTGTAAATATTTTAATGAATAATTGTCATCAATCAATCAATTTACATTATTTCATCTTTGTAGCAGCTAATTACCCAGTCCAAAATTTTACAATGTTCATTTTTTCCACCAATTAAGTACTGTGATATGATTTGATTTAAGTAGATTTTGTTTATTTCAGCTCTATCTTTATCATATTTTATGCCCATATAGCTAGGACGTACTAATGAGTGAGTGATTGTTGCTCAGTGCCAAGTTAGCAAGTTTTCAGCTTTATCATAGCTAGAACAAGTTGCATTTCGATGAGATGATGATAATGTCTGCTTTTGTAGACCAACATGCTTAGTTGGATTTTTATAGTGCTAGCTCACTGAAATCAGGGTAGAAACGTCGCATTCTGTTTTCAATTAGACCAATTTTATGATCTTTGGTTTGACCTGACTGGAGCTTGAACATACAGTCTAACACAATCGAGGAGAGCCTATGAGGTAAGGGAACAACCATTTAACTTGTAGGGGGGGTATGGTTTTTTTCTCTTATATTTCCTGTTTCCAAATATATAGAAAAGATCAATTGTACTGAGAGATGCAAAAAGGAAATACCGTAATCTGAGATTTTCTAAAAAAAAATATTTTGTTACAATTTGAAAAAAAAGTTACTGATTTTTCTTGCACACACCCCCCCTTGTTTTGCAAGAAGAAGTTTCTGCCTTAGGGTTGGATTACATTTGTAGGATATTTAGTAGAATGATAAAGGTTATATTTGTATTGATTGATTGATTGGTGTTTAATGCCAATTTTAGCAGTATTTCATCTATATGGTTATATTTGTAGGATGTTCAATGGAATGATATAGATTATATGGACAGGAAGAAAGATTTTACTTACAGTAGCCAGTTTGGTGATATGCCAAGTATGGTTGATGTATTACACCAGGAAGGATTACATTATGTTATGATTGTGGTATGTTTATCGATTATTAGGCACTCCTTTTTGTCACTAGTTGAGGTCATTTCCCCTTGATGTACAATGCATATTGAACAATAAGAATAAGAAAGACATTTTGAGGTCATTTCTAGTCTGAAAAGTGTACAATGTAACAAAACATGCTCTCCTGGCGACTGTTTCACTAAAGTGATCGTAAATCGTAAGTCTAAGATCACTCTTAAGATTTCCTTACGTGCACGTATACGTGCGTTTCACTAAACTAGTCCTAAGCTTAAGAGTTACGACTTACGACATGCGACAAGTAACATCTCCTATAATGGAGGTAAAAAGATATTATATTGTATCATATATTTTATATATATAATAAACCCAACAGCTCAAAAGCTGATTAGGGGCCCGGGTGGCTCAATGAGCAACTCATACAAGCCTATCCCCAATACGGAGTGGGTTCGCGCCCGGCTTTGTAAATTACAAAAAGGGTGCACTCGACTCGCAGCCGATATAGCTGAAATACTGCTGAAAGTGGCATTAAAACACCAAAAAATCTAATCAAAAGCTGATTACATTAATAATCACATTTAAATGTGTTTAAATACATTTTTAATATTCAACTAATTATAAAACTCCAAAGTGATTTTTTAAATGAATAAACCAAAGCTATCAGGAAAAAAATGTTAAGTGTAAAAATTTACCGAAATTTGAGAAGAAATTTTTGCTATGGAATATATTTTAACCAATTTCATGTTATATGTGAGGGGAAATTTCAAAAATGTGACCATATATATTTTGCAATACATTCACATTCTGCACTGATATTCCGTTTGCGGTGCATTTCAATTGCGCGTAAAAAAAATCCTACATTTACGCCAAGAACTTCAACACATGACAATTGTGTGGATTTTTTTTTACCTTTCTTTAAAGGACAATTTGTTTTATCATAATATTTTATGACTTTTATTAACACTGATGCAGCAACTCCTTTTTTAACACTTTATTGTCTTCTTTCGCCAGCCAGAAATTACTTAATCTGTAATCCCTGCCCACCACGGGAGGAGGGGAGGGGGGGGTAAGATTTGGGTAGTTTTATTGCATCACTATATTCACGCATATAAAATAATATGTTTCATCAACACATATAACAACAAAAATACACATCTTACGATATCAAACCTTAACATGTACATGTACTGTTGATTTATATTCGGGTGATTTTCAAAAAAATGAAGACTTTGTGTGACATAGAGGGTGAAATTTCAAATTGGACAAATTGACATAATTTTGGTCGTAAAATAATGTCAATATGATATATTTTTCAGATTCAGTTGCTCAGTACAATATATGAAGACAAAACATTTTTTTTTCAACTTTTATTAGCAACAAAGTGTTAAAATGATAACAAATTCAGACTTGCTTCCTCAGAGGTATCATTTTCTTTTGGGTATGGTAAAAGACCTAAATGTATTTCCATTTGATAATGATATGAAAAAGGCACATTTTGGTACCAAACTTTGTATATATCATGAGAAAACAGTTTCAGTATATCAAAGAAACACTATTTTTACTGTATATTTTAAAAAATCTGGTAATTAAAGTTTTCATGCAAGCATAAAAAATATGATCTAATGAGGCTTAATAGTTGTAAATCAATTATTTATATATGCCTAATAAATATAACAAAAGTTAAGTTAAGTTGATCATTGGTGGTATAAATGGACGGTATTTTCATTTGGTTACCTTACCTCTAGGTAACCAAATGAAAATACCGTCCATTTTTTGATGTTTTGTCACACTCCTGACACATTTTTCTAAAAGATAAATACACCTAATATCAAGCTAAATGCAATCATTGTTGGTCACAATAACTTTTTTAAGTAGTAGTACATAATATTTTTCATTTTTGCATTGTTATGATGTTATTTCAATCATATTTTATCATATTCTAAGTAATACTATCATAATTATAAAAAATGACAACTCAATTTTCAACCATTTATACATCTTTTCAAGAGTATAGTGCTTATTGAGAATTAAATAATTCCCCAAGACAATTACAAGCAGTTTTATGGAGGCTATATGTTTACAAAATAATCTATTTCTTAAATAAAATTGTCACACTCCTGACTCCCTCTCGAAAATAATATAACCAACTTATTCTTTCCAAACTAAAAGTTTTATTTCTTCAAAAGCTTATATTTCTTACAGTTAACAGTAAATATTAAAAGAAGATTCAAAATTATGTTTTTGCTTTTTCTAATGATGAGTGTGTTAATTATTTGCCCTTTAGGAATTTATCTTATAAAAAATGGTTAAAATGGATTTGAAATTTATTAAAACTAGTAATAGATCATCTTTTCTTAGTATAAAATTACTTTTTAGTGGTTTTCAAATTAGTTTCCCCATGTTTCTCAATAATTGACTCTGCAAAAAAACTTCCTACTGCAATTGCAATTGACATTTAATGTTTTTATGTCAGGAGTGTGACATATTACTGTTAAATGAAAAATTATTGATAAATTTTCAAAAATGCTATATCAAAAGAATGAAAATGTTTTATGAAAGGCAAGATATATTAAAGTAAGTATTCTGTTTATCTAAAGCAACATACATCAATTTTTCATTTGGAAAAAATCCATATTTTGACATGTTTTAAGAAAATATAACCCTTTATCATCACTTATTATGAGAAAGGTGTCATGCAATATACAAAAATACTATAATTATTACTTATTGTTTATATGTAATTAAATTGAAAACATTGTGGAAGTTTGTAGAAGCATGGTTTATTATTTTTTTTATTTAAAAGATATGCCTATTAAAAGTGTCACACTCATGACATTAGTTATTTTGATTTCCTAGCTATGCTATGTCATATATCAGAGCTTTTTCCAACTTTTTTCTTTGATTGGAACTGGAGCTTTTGGAAAATAAAGAAAATTGTGAACTATTAAAGCATACAACATAGTACTATACAACTAAGATAAAATGTCACACTCCTGACATTTTTTGTGTCTCTCCTTATGCAAGCCCAATTTTACAACTATCATATTCATCCAGTCTAATACTACTAAATTATTATAACTAATGTTTTTTTACAACAAATTTTGACTTTTCTGAACTAATTAATCTCAACAATGAAAAACTATTAAGGTTTAATTTGACATTTGTACAATTTTCTAAGTTAAATTTATTCGCGTACACTAATTTAAAAAATAGAATAATTTTTTGTCGCAAAATCATAGGGTCACAAAGCATCTAGATATTTGAAGTAAAATGGTACGAAATTATAGAATACTATCATTCTTTAAAATATTTTTTATTTTATTTTTTCTATCATCGAGGTAAATTAAGGCAATTTAAAGTTTGTCACACTAAAATGTCACACTCCTGACAAATTTGACCAGTTTTTAGAGGATAACTTTTTAACCGGAAGAGCAATCTCCATGACACTTTGCATGAAGATAACTGTTACCATTGTGCTTGTTTTAAGATATTTACCTTTCTTTCATATCATTTAATATTCAAATTATTCTCTGAAAATGAAAAGTCTTCATTTTTTTGAAAATCACCCATAATTCATAGTAAGTGTTTAACGCTTTATATAATCAATAAAAACTACCAATGAATTTTAACATTTGAACAGCTAAAATATCTGTTGCCTTCAAAATTATTATTTTTTTTTTTATACATGTATGTTCCACTATTTTTCTTTAATTTATATTTCATATATTTGTATAGTTGTTATTCTTATATTTTTTGTTTTCATTGTAAAGGCTGACCAAAGAGGCGAATAATCCATATTGCAACGTCAGTCGTGCTGCAAAATGCAGAACATGTTATGAGTAATTCAAATATATTCTAAATAACAGGTAATCCGCGCAAATGTAAAAAAAAAAGTCTCAGGTATATTTTACGGGCAATTGTAAGGCTCTTTCTCCGAGCAAAAGTGATACCTATTAATCCTCAAATCCACGGAAATGTAATATGCCCTCTGTTTGTGCTTAATTTTATTTTTGAACCATTGTTTGTACATGCACCCGATATAATTGTTTTCTTGAAATTTCATCTAGGTACATACACTCATTAATAAAATATGTTGATATTGTAAATGCAGAACTGATAGAAAGTACACTGAAACAAACAATAATGTGTAGCTGTTTTAATGATTTTTTATGGCTCTCGAAATATAAAAAATGTTACGTGCATCTAATATTTATTGATTGCTTCGTTTGATTAATGTTCATATTAAAAAAAAATATAGATACCAATTCTTCTCTTCAAAAATAGATTTACGACTTACGAGTACCTTCCACCACTCTTAACTTTGCGATCACTTTTTATCGTAAGTCGTAAATCCTAACTATTAGTGAAACGGTCGTAACTCTTAAGAGTACACTTACGTCTACGTTTACAACTTACGACCTTTAGTGAAACGGTCGCCAGATTCTGATGGTGTATGATTGCTAAGTAGTTTTGTCACTTCCGGCTTCTAAAAATGCCACTTCCGGTCCAGACAAAGTACCATTTGAGAACTTTCCTCAGACCTGATCTTGAATTTGATAGTAGCTGATCACCTGATGGTTTGTAGACCCTATACATGGAATCAACCATCAATACGATATGTTTTGCGGCTTGTTCAGGAAAATTTTGTGGGAAAAAAAGAATAATAATCATAAAAATTACAATAAGGTCTTTCCCATGGAAATGGTGCAAGACCTTAAATATGCTTCAGATGGGAATCTAGATCCTGACTTGGGTCATGCACAACATAGTGACTGGCTCAAACCAGTAATGAGATTATAACCCTTTGCTTTTGATATATGGATGTGAGGTTGGATAAACAATAAAACAAACTATTTCTATTGTCAAATTGTTTAGTGTATAACAACATCTTGTGTTATGTTACATTTCTTTATCATTCTAAAAACAGATTTCAAAGGGATATTTTGGGTACAGTAGATTTGTAATAACATGCTGTTCTGAATGACTCTATCTATCTCAATTGTAACAGTATGGAAAATTCCACCCTTTCAGGAAGATTCTACTCAACAAATGAACTTTTACACCAAATATTATGTAATTACAATTGTTTTATAGGATCCAGGAATTAGTAACCAGTCTCCAGGGAAATATTACCCTTATGACCTTGGAATAGACATGGATATATTTATTAAAGATGATCAAGGAAAACCCTTAGTTGGAAAGGTAAGATCAGTTTTACTTTGAATTGTTATACATATTTATTAGTCTTTGTAATGATAGACAAATAAATATATTCAGTTTACCTTGTGACATGATTCTATCTTACAATGTAATAAACAAATAAATACATTCAGTTTACCTTGTGACATGATTCTATCTTACAATGTAATAGACAAATAAATACATTCAGTTTACCTTGTGACATGATTCTATATTACAATGTAATAGACAAATAAATACATTCAGGTTACCTTGTGACATGATTCTATCTTACAATGTAATAGACAAATAAATACATTCAGTTTACATTGTGACATGATTCTATCTTACAATGTAATAGACAAATCAATACATTCAGTTTACCTTGTGACATGATTCTGTCTTACAGTGTAATAGACAAACAAATATATTCAGGATAGCTTGTGACATGATTCTATCTTACAATGTAATAGACAAATAAATACATTCAGTTTACCTTGTGACATGATTCTATCTTACAATGTAATAGAAAAATAAATACATTCAGTTTACCTTGTGACATGATTCTGTCTTACAATGTAATAGACAAATAAATACATTCCATTTACCTTGTGACATGATTCTATCTTACAATGTAATAGAAAAATAAATACATTCAGTTTACCTTGTGACATGATTCTGTCTTACAGTGTAATAGACAAATAAATACATTCAGTTTACCTTGTGACATGATTCTATCTTACAATGTAATAGACAAATAAATACATTCAGTTTACCTTGTGACATGATTCTATATTACAATGTAATAGACAAATAAATACATTCAGGTTACCTTGTGACATGATTCTATCTTACAATGTAATAGACAAATAAATACATTCAGTTTACATTGTGACATGATTCTATCTTACAATGTAATAGACAAATAAATACATTCCATTTACCTTGTGACATGATTCTATCTTACAATGTAATAGAAAAATAAATACATTCAGTTTACCTTGTGACATGATTCTGTCTTACAGTGTAATAGACAAATAAATACATTCAGTTTACCTTGTGACATGATTCTATCTTACAATGTAATAGACAAATAAGTACATTCAGTTTACCTTGTGACATGATTCTATATTACAATGTAATAGACAAATAAATACATTCAGTTTACCTTGTGACATGATTCTATCTTACAATATAACAGACAACACATAAATACATTCAGTTTACATTGTGACATGATTCTATCTTACAATGTAATAGACAAATAAATATATTCAGTGTAACTTGTGACATGATTCTATCTTACTTACAATGTAATAGACAAATAAATATATTCAGTTTACATTGTGACATGATTCTATCTTACAATGTAATAGACAAATAAATACATTCAGTTAACATTGTGACATGATTCCATCTTACAATGTAATAGACAAATAAATACATTCAGTTTACTTTGTGACATGATTATATCTTACAATGTAATAGAAAAATAAATACATTCAGTTTACCTTGTGACATGATTCTATCTTACAATGCAATAGACAAATAAATACATTCAGTTTACCTTGTGACATGATTCTATCTTACTTACAATGTAATAGACAAATAAATACATTCAGTTTACATTGTGACATGATTCTATCTTACCTACAATGTAATAGACAAATAAATACATTCAGTTTAGCTTGTCACATGACTCTATCTTACAATGTAATAGACAAATAAATACATCCAGTTTACTGTGTGGCATGATTCTATCTTACTTACAATGTAATAGACAAATAAATACATTCAGTATAGCTTGTGACATGACTCTATCTTACAATGTAATAGACAAATAAATACATTCAGTTTACATTGTGACATGATTCTATCTTACAATGTAAGAGACAAATAAATACATTCAGTTTACCTTGTGACATGATTCTATCTTACTTACAATGTAAGAGACAAATAAATACATTCCATTTACCTTGTGACATGATTCTATCTTACAATGTAATAGAAAAATAAATACATTCAGTTTACCTTGTGACATGATTCTGTCTTACAGTGTAATAGACAAATAAATACATTCCATTTACCTTGTGACATGATTCTATCTTACAATGTAATAGAAAAATAAATACATTCAGTTTACCTTGTGACATGATTCTGTCTTACAGTGTAATAGACAAATAAATACATTCAGTTTACCTTGTGACATGATTCTATCTTACAATGTAATAGACAAATAAGTACATTCAGTTTACCTTGTGACATGATTCTATATTACAATGTAATAGACAAATAAATACATTCAGTTTACCTTGTGACATGATTCTATCTTACAATGTAATAGACAAATAAATACATTCAGTTTACCTTGTGACATGATTCTATATTACAATGTAATAGACAAATAAATACATTCAGTTTACCTTGTGACATGATTCTATCTTACAATGTAATAGACAAATAAATACATTCAGTTTACATTGTGACATGATTCTATCTTACCTACAATGTAATAGACAAATAAATACATTCAGTTTAGCTTGTCACATGACTCTATCTTACAATGTAATAGACAAATAAATACATCCAGTTTACCGTGTGGCATGATTCTATCTTACTTACAATGTAATAGACAAATAAATACATTCAGTATAGCTTGTGACATGACTCTATCTTACAATGTAATAGACAAATAAATACATTCAGTTTACATTGTGACATGATTCTATCTTACAATGTAAGAGACAAATAAATACATTCAGTTTACCTTGTGACATGATTCTATCTTACTTACAATGTAAGAGACAAATAAATACATTCCATTTACCTTGTGACATGATTCTATCTTACAATGTAATAGAAAAATAAATACATTCAGTTTACCTTGTGACATGATTCTGTCTTACAGTGTAATAGACAAATAAATACATTCCATTTACCTTGTGACATGATTCTATCTTACAATGTAATAGAAAAATAAATACATTCAGTTTACCTTGTGACATGATTCTGTCTTACAGTGTAATAGACAAATAAATACATTCAGTTTACCTTGTGACATGATTCTATCTTACAATGTAATAGACAAATAAATACATTCAGTTTACCTTGTGACATGATTCTATATTACAATGTAATAGACAAATAAATACATTCAGTTTACCTTGTGACATGATTCTATCTTACAATGTAATAGACAAATAAATACATTCAGTTTACCTTGTGACATGATTCTATCTTACAATGTAATAGACAAATAAATACATACAGTTTACATTGTGACATGATTCTATCTTACAGTGTAATAGACAAATATATAAATTCAGTTTACCTTGTGACATGATTCTATCTTACAATGTAATAGACAAATAAATACATACAGTTTACATTGTGACATGATTCTATCTTACAGTCTAATAGACAAATAAATACATTCAGTTTACTTTGTGACATGATTCTATCTTACAATGTAATAGACAAATAAATACATTCAGTTTACCTTGTGACATGATTCTATCTTACAATGTAATAGACAAATAAATACATTCAGTTTACCTTGTGACATGATTCTATCTTACAATGTAATAGACAAACAAATATATTCAGGATAACTTGTGACATGATTCTATCTTACAGTGTAATAGAAAAATAAATACATTCAGTTTACATTGTGACATGATTGTATCTTACAATGTAATAGACAAATAAATACATTCAGTTTACCTTGTGACATGATTCTATCTTACAATGTAATAAACAAATAAATACATTCAGTTTATTTTGTGACATGATTCTATCTTACAATGGAATAGACAAATAAATACATTCAGTTTACCTTGTGACATGATTCTATCTTACTTACAATTTAAGAGACAAATAAATACATTCAGTTTACCTTGTGACATGATTCTATCTTACAATGTAATAGACAAATAAATACATTCAATTTACATTGTGACATGATTCTATCTTACAATGTAACAGACACATAAATACATTCAGTTTACATTGTGACATGATTCTATCTTACAAGGTAATAGACAAATAAATATATTCAGTTTACATTGTGACATGATTCTATCTTACTTACAATGTAATAGACAAATAAATACATTCAGTTTACCTTGTGACATGATTCTATCTTACAATGTAATAGACAAATAAATACATTCAGTTTACCATGTGACATGATTCTATCTTACAATGTAATAGACAAATAAATACATTCAGTTTACATTGTGACATGATTCTATCTTACAATGTAATAGACAAATAAATATATTCAGTTTACATTGTGACATGATTCTATCTTACAATGTAATAGACAAATAAATACATTCAGTTTACATTGTGACATGATTCCATCTTACAATGTAATAGACAAATAAATACATTCAGTTTACATTGTGACATGATTCTATCTTACAATGTAATAGACAAATAAATACATTCAGTTTACTTTGTGACATGATTCTATCTTACAATGTAATAGACAAATAAATACATTCAGTTTACCTTGTGACATGATTCTATCTTACCTACAATGTAATAGACAAATAAATACATTCAGTTTACATTGTGACATGATTCTATCTTACAATGTAATAGACAAATAAATACATTCAGTTTACATTGTGACATGATTCTATCTTACAATGTAATAGACAAATAAATACATTCAGTTTACCTTGTGACATGATTCTGTCTTACAGTGTAATAGACAAACAAATATATTCAGGATAACTTGTGACATGATTCTATCTTACAGTGTAATAGACAAATAAATATATTCAGTTTACCTTGTGAGATGATTCTATCTTACAATGTAATAGACAAATATATAAATTCAGTTTACCTTGTGACATGATTCTATCTTACAATGTAATAGACAAATAAATACATACAGTTTACATTGTGACATGATTCTATCTTACAGTGTAATAGACAAATATATAAATTCAGTTTACCTTGTGACATGATTCTATCTTACAATGTAATAGACAAATAAATACATACAGTTTACATTGTGACATGATTCTATCTTACAGTCTAATAGACAAACACATATATTCAGTTTACCTTATGACATGATTCTATCTTTCTTACAATGTAATAGACAAATAAATACATTCAGTTTACATTGTGACATGATTCTATCTTACTTACAATGTAATAGACAAATAAATATATTCAGTTTACATTGTGACATGATTCTATCTTACAATGTAATAGACAAATAAATATATTCAGTTTACCTTGTGACATGATTCTATCTTACAGTGTAATAGACAAATAAATACATTCAGTTTACATTGTGACATGATTCTTTCTGACAATGTAATAAACAAATAAATACATTCAGTTTACATTGTGACATGATTCTATCTTACTTACAATGTAATAGACAAATAAATCTATTCAGTTTACATTGTGACATGATTCTAACTTACAATGTAATAGACAAATAAATATATTCAGTTTACCTTGTGACATGATTCTATCTTACAGTGTAATAGACAAATAAATATATTCAGTTTACCTTGTGACATGATTCTATCTTACAATGTAATAGACAAATAAATACATTCAGTTTACCTTGTGACATGATTCTATCTTACAATGTAATAGACAAATAGATATATTCAATTTACTTTGTGACATGATTCTATCTTACAATGTAATAGACAAATAAATACATTCAGTTTACATTGTGACATGATTCTATCTTACCTACAATGTAATAGACAAATAAATACATTCAGTTTAGCTTGTCACATGACTCTATCTTACAATGTAATAGACAAATAAATACATCCAGTTTACCGTGTGGCATGATTCTATCTTACTTACAATGTAATAGACAAATAAATACATTCAGTATAGCTTGTGACATGACTCTATCTTACAATGTAATAGACAAATAAATACATTCAGTTTACATTGTGACATGATTCTATCTTACAATGTAAGAGACAAATAAATACATTCAGTTTACCTTGTGACATGATTCTATCTTACTTACAATGTAAGAGACAAATAAATACATTCCATTTACCTTGTGACATGATTCTATCTTACAATGTAATAGAAAAATAAATACATTCAGTTTACCTTGTGACATGATTCTGTCTTACAGTGTAATAGACAAATAAATACATTCCATTTACCTTGTGACATGATTCTATCTTACAATGTAATAGAAAAATAAATACATTCAGTTTACCTTGTGACATGATTCTATCTTACAATGTAATAGAAAAATAAATACATTCAGTTTACCTTGTGACATGATTCTGTCTTACAGTGTAATAGACAAATAAATACATTCAGTTTACCTTGTGACATGATTCTATCTTACAATGTAATAGAAAAATAAATACATTCAGTTTACCTTGTGACATGATTCTATATTACAATGTAATAGAAAAATAAATACATTCAGTTTACCTTGTGACATGATTCTATCTTACAATGTAATAGACAAATAAATACATTCAGTTTACCTTGTGACATGATTCTATATTACAATGTAATAGACAAATAAATACATTCAGTTTACCTTGTGACATGATTCTATCTTACAATGTAATAGACAAATAAATACATTCAGTTTACATTGTGACATGATTCTATCTTACAATGTAATAGACAAATAAATACATTCAGTTTACCTTGTGACATGATTCTGTCTTACAGTGTAATAGACAAACAAATATATTCAGGATAACTTGTGACATGATTCTATCTTACAATGTAATAGACAAATAAATACATTCAGTTTACCTTGTGACATGATTCTATCTTACCTACAATGTAATAGACAAATAAATACATTCAGTTTACATTGTGACATGATTCTATCTTACAATGTAATAGACAAATAAATACATTCAGTTTACCTTGTGACATGATTCTATCTTACAATGTAATAGACAAATAAATACATTCAGTTTACCTTGTGACATGATTCTATCTTACAATGTAACAGACACATAAATACATTCAGTATACATTGTGACATGTTTCTATCTTACAATGTAAGACAAATAAATATATTCAGTTTACCTTGTGACATGATTCTATCTTACTTACAATGTAATAGACAAATAAATACATTCAGTTTACCTTGTGACATGATTCTATCTTTCTTACAATGTAATAGACAAATAAATACATTCAGTTTACCTTGTGACATGATTCTGTCTTACAGTGTAATAGACAAACAAATATATTCAGTTTACCTTATGACATGATTCTATCTTACTTACAATGTAATAGACAAATAAATACATTCAGTTTACCTTGTGACATGATTCTATCTTACAATGTAAAAAACAAATAAATACATTCAGTTTACTTTGTGACATGATTCTATCTTACAATGTAATAGACAAATAAATACATTCAGTTTACCTTGTGACATGATTCTATCTTACAATGTAATAGAAAAATAAATACATTCAGTTTACATTGTGACATGATTGTATCTTACAATGTAATAGACAAATAAATACATTCAGTTTACCTTGTGACATGATTCTATCTTACAATGTAATAAACAAATAAATACATTCAGTTTATTTTGTGACATGATTCTATCTTACAATGGAATAGACAAATAAATACATTCAGTTTACCTTGTGACATGATTCTATCTTACAATGTAATAGACAAATAAATACATTCAGTTTACCTTGTGATATGATTCTCTCTTACAATGTAATAGACAAATAAATACATTCAGTTTACCTTGTGACATGATTCTATCTTACAATGTAATAGACAAATAAATACATTCAGTTTACCTTGTGACATGATTCTATATTACAATGTAATAGACAAATAAATACATTCAGTTTACCTTGTGACATGATTCTATCTTACAATGTAATAGACAAATAAATACATTCAGTTTACATTGTGACATGATTCTATCTTACCTACAATGTAATAGACAAATAAATACATTCAGTTTAGCTTGTCACATGACTCTATCTTACAATGTAATAGACAAATAAATACATTCAGTTTACCTTGTGACATGATTCTATATTACAATGTAATAGACAAATAAATACATTCAGTTTACCTTGTGACATGATTCTATCTTACAATGTAATAGACAAATAAATACATTCAGTTTACATTGTGACATGATTCTATCTTACCTACAATGTAATAGACAAATAAATACATTCAGTTTAGCTTGTCACATGACTCTATCTTACAATGTAATAGACAAATAAATACATCCAGTTTACTGTGTGGCATGATTCTATCTTACTTACAATGTAATAGACAAATAAATACATTCAGTATAGCTTGTGACATGACTCTATCTTACAATGTAATAGACAAATAAATACATTCAGTTTACATTGTGACATGATTCTATCTTACAATGTAAGAGACAAATAAATACATTCAGTTTACCTTGTGACATGATTCTATCTTACTTACAATGTAAGAGACAAATAAATACATTCCATTTACCTTGTGACATGATTCTATCTTACAATGTAATAGAAAAATAAATACATTCAGTTTACCTTGTGACATGATTCTGTCTTACAGTGTAATAGACAAATAAATACATTCCATTTACCTTGTGACATGATTCTATCTTACAATGTAATAGAAAAATAAATACATTCAGTTTACCTTGTGACATGATTCTGTCTTACAGTGTAATAGACAAATAAATACATTCAGTTTACCTTGTGACATGATTCTATCTTACAATGTAATAGACAAATAAATACATTCAGTTTACCTTGTGACATGATTCTATATTACAATGTAATAGAAAAATAAATACATTCAGTTTACCTTGTGACATGATTCTATCTTACAATGTAATAGACAAATAAATACATTCAGTTTACCTTGTGACATGATTCTATATTACAATGTAATAGACAAATAAATACATTCAGTTTACCTTGTGACATGATTCTATCTTACAATGTAATAGACAAATAAATACATTCAGTTTACATTGTGACATGATTCTATCTTACAATGTAATAGACAAATAAATACATTCAGTTTACCTTGTGACATGATTCTGTCTTACAGTGTAATAGACAAACAAATATATTCAGGATAACTTGTGACATGATTCTATCTTACAATGTAATAGACAAATAAATACATTCAGTTTACCTTGTGACATGATTCTATCTTACCTACAATGTAATAGACAAATAAATACATTCAGTTTACATTGTGACATGATTCTATCTTACAATGTAATAGACAAATAAATACATTCAGTTTACCTTGTGACATGATTCTATCTTACAATGTAATAGACAAATAAATACATTCAGTTTACCTTGTGACATGATTCTATCTTACAATGTAACAGACACATAAATACATTCAGTATACATTGTGACATGTTTCTATCTTACAATGTAAGACAAATAAATATATTCAGTTTACCTTGTGACATGATTCTATCTTACTTACAATGTAATAGACAAATAAATACATTCAGTTTACCTTGTGACATGATTCTATCTTTCTTACAATGTAATAGACAAATAAATACATTCAGTTTACCTTGTGACATGATTCTGTCTTACAGTGTAATAGACAAACAAATATATTCAGTTTACCTTATGACATGATTCTATCTTACTTACAATGTAATAGACAAATAAATACATTCAGTTTACCTTGTGACATGATTCTATCTTACAATGTAAAAAACAAATAAATACATTCAGTTTACCTTGTGACATGATTCGATCTTACAATGTAATAAACAAATAAATACATTCAGTTTACTTTGTGACATGATTGTATCTTACAATGTAATAGACAAATAAATACATTCAGTTTACCTTGTGACATGATTCTATCTTACAATGTAATAGAAAAATAAATACATTCAGTTTACATTGTGACATGATTGTATCTTACAATGTAATAGACAAATAAATACATTCAGTTTACCTTGTGACATGATTCTATCTTACAATGTAATAAACAAATAAATACATTCAGTTTATTTTGTGACATGATTCTATCTTACAATGTAATAGACAAATAAATACATTCAGTTTACCTTGTGACATGATTCTATCTTACTTACAATATAAGAGACAAATAAATACATTCAGTTTACCTTGTGACATGATTCTATCTTACAATGTAATAGACACATAAATACATTCAGTTTACATTGTGACATGATTCTATCTTACAATGTAATAGACAAATAAATACATTCAGTTTACATTGTGACATGATTCTATCTTACAATGTAATAGACAAATAAATATATTCAGTTTACATTGTGACATGATTCTATCTTACAATGTAATAGACAAATAAATACATTCAGTTTACATTGTGACATGATTCCATCTTACAATGTAATAGACAAATAAATACATTCAGTTTACATTGTGACATGATTCTATCTTACAATGTAATAGACAAATAAATACATTCAGTTTACTTTGTGACATGATTCTATCTTACAATGTAATAGACAAATAAATACATTCAGTTTACCTTGTGACATGATTCTATCTTACCTACAATGTAATAGACAAATAAATACATTCAGTTTACATTGTGACATGATTCTATCTTACAATGTAATAGACAAATAAATACATTCAGTTTACATTGTGACATGATTCTATCTTACAATGTAATAGACAAATAAATACATTCAGTTTACCTTGTGACATGATTCTATCTTACAATGTAATAGACAAATAAATACATTCAGTTTACCTTGTGACATGATTCTATCTTACAATGTAATAGACAAATAAATACATTCAGTTTACCTTGTGACATGATTCTATCTTACAATGTAATAGACAAATAAATACATTCAGTTTACCTTGTGACATGATTCTATCTTACAATGTAATAGACAAATAAATACATTCAGTTTACCTTGTGACATGATTCTATCTTACAATGTAATAGACAAATAAATACATTCAGTTTACCTTGTGACATGATTCTATCTTACAATGTAATAGACAAATAAATACATTCAGTTTACCTTGTGACATGATTCTGTCTTACAGTGTAATAGACAAACAAATATATTCAGGATAACTTGTGACATGATTCTATCTTACAATGTAATAGACAAATAAAAACATTCAGTTTACCTTGTGACATGATTCTATCTTACCTACAATGTAATAGACAAATACATACATTCAGTTTACATTGTGACATGATTCTATCTTACAATGTAATAGACAAATAAATACATTCAGTTTACCTTGTGACATGATTCTATCTTACAATGTAATAGACAAATAAATACATTTAGTTTACCTTGTGACATGATTCTATCTTACAATGTAACAGACACATAAATACATTCAGTATACATTGTGACATGTTTCTATCTTACAATGTAAGACAAATAAATATATTCAGTTTACCTTGTGACATGATTCTATCTTACTTACAATGTAATAGACAAATAAATACATTCAGTTTACCTTGTGACATGATTCTATCTTTCTTACAATGTAATAGACAAATAAATACATTCAGTTTACCTTGTGACATGATTCTGTCTTACAGTGTAATAGACAAACAAATATATTCAGTTTACCTTATGACATGATTCTATCTTACTTACAATGTAATAGACAAATAAATACATTCAGTTTACCTTGTGACATGATTCTATCTTACAATCTAATAAACAAATAAATACATTCAGTTTACCTTGTGACATGATTCGATCTTACAATGTAATAAACAAATAAATACATTCAGTTTACTTTGTGACATGATTCTATCTTACAATGTAATAGACAAATAAATACATTCAGTTTACCTTGTGACATGATTCTATCTTACAATGTAATAGACAAATAAATACATTCAGTTTACCTTGTGACATGATTCTATCTTACAATGTAATAGACAAACAAATATATTCAGGATAACTTGTGACATGATTCTATCTTACAGTGTAATAGAAAAATAAATACATTCAGTTTACATTGTGACATGATTGTATCTTACAATGTAATAGACAAATAAATACATTCAGTTTACCTTGTGACATGATTCTATCTTACAATGTAATAAACAAATAAATACATTCAGTTTATTTTGTGACATGATTCTATCTTACAATGGAATAGACAAATAAATACATTCAGTTTACCTTGTGACATGATTCTATCTTACTTACAATATAAGAGACAAATAAATACATTCAGTTTACCTTGTGACATGATTCTATCTTACAATGTAATAGACAAATAAATACATTCAATTTACATTGTGACATGATTCTATCTTACAATGTAACAGACACATAAATACATTCAGTTTACATTGTGACATGATTCTATCTTACAAGGTAATAGACAAATAAATATATTCAGTTTACATTGTGACATGATTCTATCTTACTTACAATGTAATAGACAAATAAATACATTCAGTTTACC
Source organism: Bathymodiolus brooksi (assembly GCA_963680875.1). Taxonomy (NCBI): domain Eukaryota; kingdom Metazoa; phylum Mollusca; class Bivalvia; order Mytilida; family Modiolidae; genus Bathymodiolus; species Bathymodiolus brooksi. The sequence goes on from OY804579.1 coordinate 26,967,521, forward strand.
TTGTGACATGATTCTATCTTACAATGTAATAGACAAATAAATACATTCAGTTTACCATGTGACATGATTCTATCTTACAATGTAATAGACAAATAAATACATTCAGTTTACATTGTGACATGATTCTATCTTACAATGTAATAGACAAATAAATATATTCAGTTTACATTGTGACATGATTCTATCTTACAATGTAATAGACAAATAAATACATTCAGTTTACATTGTGACATGATTCCATCTTACAATGTAATAGACAAATAAATACATTCAGTTTACATTGTGACATGATTCTATCTTACAATGTAATAGACAAATAAATACATTCAGTTTACTTTGTGACATGATTCTATCTTACAATGTAATAGACAAATAAATACATTCAGTTTACCTTGTGACATGATTCTATCTTACCTACAATGTAATAGACAAATAAATACATTCAGTTTACATTGTGACATGATTCTATCTTACAATGTAATAGACAAATAAATACATTCAGTTTACATTGTGACATGATTCTATCTTACAATGTAATAGACAAATAAATACATTCAGTTTACCTTGTGACATGATTCTGTCTTACAGTGTAATAGACAAACAAATATATTCAGGATAACTTGTGACATGATTCTATCTTACAGTGTAATAGACAAATAAATATATTCAGTTTACCTTGTGAGATGATTCTATCTTACAATGTAATAGACAAATATATAAATTCAGTTTACCTTGTGACATGATTCTATCTTACAATGTAATAGACAAATAAATACATACAGTTTACATTGTGACATGATTCTATCTTACAGTGTAATAGACAAATATATAAATTCAGTTTACCTTGTGACATGATTCTATCTTACAATGTAATAGACAAATAAATACATACAGTTTACATTGTGACATGATTCTATCTTACAGTCTAATAGACAAACACATATATTCAGTTTACCTTATGACATGATTCTATCTTTCTTACAATGTAATAGACAAATAAATACATTCAGTTTACATTGTGACATGATTCTATCTTACTTACAATGTAATAGACAAATAAATATATTCAGTTTACATTGTGACATGATTCTATCTTACAATGTAATAGACAAATAAATATATTCAGTTTACCTTGTGACATGATTCTATCTTACAGTGTAATAGACAAATAAATACATTCAGTTTACATTGTGACATGATTCTTTCTGACAATGTAATAAACAAATAAATACATTCAGTTTACATTGTGACATGATTCTATCTTACTTACAATGTAATAGACAAATAAATCTATTCAGTTTACATTGTGACATGATTCTAACTTACAATGTAATAGACAAATAAATATATTCAGTTTACCTTGTGACATGATTCTATCTTACAGTGTAATAGACAAATAAATATATTCAGTTTACCTTGTGACATGATTCTATCTTACAATGTAATAGACAAATAAATACATTCAGTTTACCTTGTGACATGATTCTATCTTACAATGTAATAGACAAATAGATATATTCAATTTACTTTGTGACATGATTCTATCTTACAATGTAATAGACAAATAAATACATTCAGTTTACATTGTGACATGATTCTATCTTACCTACAATGTAATAGACAAATAAATACATTCAGTTTAGCTTGTCACATGACTCTATCTTACAATGTAATAGACAAATAAATACATCCAGTTTACCGTGTGGCATGATTCTATCTTACTTACAATGTAATAGACAAATAAATACATTCAGTATAGCTTGTGACATGACTCTATCTTACAATGTAATAGACAAATAAATACATTCAGTTTACATTGTGACATGATTCTATCTTACAATGTAAGAGACAAATAAATACATTCAGTTTACCTTGTGACATGATTCTATCTTACTTACAATGTAAGAGACAAATAAATACATTCCATTTACCTTGTGACATGATTCTATCTTACAATGTAATAGAAAAATAAATACATTCAGTTTACCTTGTGACATGATTCTGTCTTACAGTGTAATAGACAAATAAATACATTCCATTTACCTTGTGACATGATTCTATCTTACAATGTAATAGAAAAATAAATACATTCAGTTTACCTTGTGACATGATTCTATCTTACAATGTAATAGAAAAATAAATACATTCAGTTTACCTTGTGACATGATTCTGTCTTACAGTGTAATAGACAAATAAATACATTCAGTTTACCTTGTGACATGATTCTATCTTACAATGTAATAGAAAAATAAATACATTCAGTTTACCTTGTGACATGATTCTATATTACAATGTAATAGAAAAATAAATACATTCAGTTTACCTTGTGACATGATTCTATCTTACAATGTAATAGACAAATAAATACATTCAGTTTACCTTGTGACATGATTCTATATTACAATGTAATAGACAAATAAATACATTCAGTTTACCTTGTGACATGATTCTATCTTACAATGTAATAGACAAATAAATACATTCAGTTTACATTGTGACATGATTCTATCTTACAATGTAATAGACAAATAAATACATTCAGTTTACCTTGTGACATGATTCTGTCTTACAGTGTAATAGACAAACAAATATATTCAGGATAACTTGTGACATGATTCTATCTTACAATGTAATAGACAAATAAATACATTCAGTTTACCTTGTGACATGATTCTATCTTACCTACAATGTAATAGACAAATAAATACATTCAGTTTACATTGTGACATGATTCTATCTTACAATGTAATAGACAAATAAATACATTCAGTTTACCTTGTGACATGATTCTATCTTACAATGTAATAGACAAATAAATACATTCAGTTTACCTTGTGACATGATTCTATCTTACAATGTAACAGACACATAAATACATTCAGTATACATTGTGACATGTTTCTATCTTACAATGTAAGACAAATAAATATATTCAGTTTACCTTGTGACATGATTCTATCTTACTTACAATGTAATAGACAAATAAATACATTCAGTTTACCTTGTGACATGATTCTATCTTTCTTACAATGTAATAGACAAATAAATACATTCAGTTTACCTTGTGACATGATTCTGTCTTACAGTGTAATAGACAAACAAATATATTCAGTTTACCTTATGACATGATTCTATCTTACTTACAATGTAATAGACAAATAAATACATTCAGTTTACCTTGTGACATGATTCTATCTTACAATGTAAAAAACAAATAAATACATTCAGTTTACTTTGTGACATGATTCTATCTTACAATGTAATAGACAAATAAATACATTCAGTTTACCTTGTGACATGATTCTATCTTACAATGTAATAGAAAAATAAATACATTCAGTTTACATTGTGACATGATTGTATCTTACAATGTAATAGACAAATAAATACATTCAGTTTACCTTGTGACATGATTCTATCTTACAATGTAATAAACAAATAAATACATTCAGTTTATTTTGTGACATGATTCTATCTTACAATGGAATAGACAAATAAATACATTCAGTTTACCTTGTGACATGATTCTATCTTACAATGTAATAGACAAATAAATACATTCAGTTTACCTTGTGATATGATTCTCTCTTACAATGTAATAGACAAATAAATACATTCAGTTTACCTTGTGACATGATTCTATCTTACAATGTAATAGACAAATAAATACATTCAGTTTACCTTGTGACATGATTCTATATTACAATGTAATAGACAAATAAATACATTCAGTTTACCTTGTGACATGATTCTATCTTACAATGTAATAGACAAATAAATACATTCAGTTTACATTGTGACATGATTCTATCTTACCTACAATGTAATAGACAAATAAATACATTCAGTTTAGCTTGTCACATGACTCTATCTTACAATGTAATAGACAAATAAATACATTCAGTTTACCTTGTGACATGATTCTATATTACAATGTAATAGACAAATAAATACATTCAGTTTACCTTGTGACATGATTCTATCTTACAATGTAATAGACAAATAAATACATTCAGTTTACATTGTGACATGATTCTATCTTACCTACAATGTAATAGACAAATAAATACATTCAGTTTAGCTTGTCACATGACTCTATCTTACAATGTAATAGACAAATAAATACATCCAGTTTACTGTGTGGCATGATTCTATCTTACTTACAATGTAATAGACAAATAAATACATTCAGTATAGCTTGTGACATGACTCTATCTTACAATGTAATAGACAAATAAATACATTCAGTTTACATTGTGACATGATTCTATCTTACAATGTAAGAGACAAATAAATACATTCAGTTTACCTTGTGACATGATTCTATCTTACTTACAATGTAAGAGACAAATAAATACATTCCATTTACCTTGTGACATGATTCTATCTTACAATGTAATAGAAAAATAAATACATTCAGTTTACCTTGTGACATGATTCTGTCTTACAGTGTAATAGACAAATAAATACATTCCATTTACCTTGTGACATGATTCTATCTTACAATGTAATAGAAAAATAAATACATTCAGTTTACCTTGTGACATGATTCTGTCTTACAGTGTAATAGACAAATAAATACATTCAGTTTACCTTGTGACATGATTCTATCTTACAATGTAATAGACAAATAAATACATTCAGTTTACCTTGTGACATGATTCTATATTACAATGTAATAGAAAAATAAATACATTCAGTTTACCTTGTGACATGATTCTATCTTACAATGTAATAGACAAATAAATACATTCAGTTTACCTTGTGACATGATTCTATATTACAATGTAATAGACAAATAAATACATTCAGTTTACCTTGTGACATGATTCTATCTTACAATGTAATAGACAAATAAATACATTCAGTTTACATTGTGACATGATTCTATCTTACAATGTAATAGACAAATAAATACATTCAGTTTACCTTGTGACATGATTCTGTCTTACAGTGTAATAGACAAACAAATATATTCAGGATAACTTGTGACATGATTCTATCTTACAATGTAATAGACAAATAAATACATTCAGTTTACCTTGTGACATGATTCTATCTTACCTACAATGTAATAGACAAATAAATACATTCAGTTTACATTGTGACATGATTCTATCTTACAATGTAATAGACAAATAAATACATTCAGTTTACCTTGTGACATGATTCTATCTTACAATGTAATAGACAAATAAATACATTCAGTTTACCTTGTGACATGATTCTATCTTACAATGTAACAGACACATAAATACATTCAGTATACATTGTGACATGTTTCTATCTTACAATGTAAGACAAATAAATATATTCAGTTTACCTTGTGACATGATTCTATCTTACTTACAATGTAATAGACAAATAAATACATTCAGTTTACCTTGTGACATGATTCTATCTTTCTTACAATGTAATAGACAAATAAATACATTCAGTTTACCTTGTGACATGATTCTGTCTTACAGTGTAATAGACAAACAAATATATTCAGTTTACCTTATGACATGATTCTATCTTACTTACAATGTAATAGACAAATAAATACATTCAGTTTACCTTGTGACATGATTCTATCTTACAATGTAAAAAACAAATAAATACATTCAGTTTACCTTGTGACATGATTCGATCTTACAATGTAATAAACAAATAAATACATTCAGTTTACTTTGTGACATGATTGTATCTTACAATGTAATAGACAAATAAATACATTCAGTTTACCTTGTGACATGATTCTATCTTACAATGTAATAGAAAAATAAATACATTCAGTTTACATTGTGACATGATTGTATCTTACAATGTAATAGACAAATAAATACATTCAGTTTACCTTGTGACATGATTCTATCTTACAATGTAATAAACAAATAAATACATTCAGTTTATTTTGTGACATGATTCTATCTTACAATGTAATAGACAAATAAATACATTCAGTTTACCTTGTGACATGATTCTATCTTACTTACAATATAAGAGACAAATAAATACATTCAGTTTACCTTGTGACATGATTCTATCTTACAATGTAATAGACACATAAATACATTCAGTTTACATTGTGACATGATTCTATCTTACAATGTAATAGACAAATAAATACATTCAGTTTACATTGTGACATGATTCTATCTTACAATGTAATAGACAAATAAATATATTCAGTTTACATTGTGACATGATTCTATCTTACAATGTAATAGACAAATAAATACATTCAGTTTACATTGTGACATGATTCCATCTTACAATGTAATAGACAAATAAATACATTCAGTTTACATTGTGACATGATTCTATCTTACAATGTAATAGACAAATAAATACATTCAGTTTACTTTGTGACATGATTCTATCTTACAATGTAATAGACAAATAAATACATTCAGTTTACCTTGTGACATGATTCTATCTTACCTACAATGTAATAGACAAATAAATACATTCAGTTTACATTGTGACATGATTCTATCTTACAATGTAATAGACAAATAAATACATTCAGTTTACATTGTGACATGATTCTATCTTACAATGTAATAGACAAATAAATACATTCAGTTTACCTTGTGACATGATTCTATCTTACAATGTAATAGACAAATAAATACATTCAGTTTACCTTGTGACATGATTCTATCTTACAATGTAATAGACAAATAAATACATTCAGTTTACCTTGTGACATGATTCTATCTTACAATGTAATAGACAAATAAATACATTCAGTTTACCTTGTGACATGATTCTATCTTACAATGTAATAGACAAATAAATACATTCAGTTTACCTTGTGACATGATTCTATCTTACAATGTAATAGACAAATAAATACATTCAGTTTACCTTGTGACATGATTCTATCTTACAATGTAATAGACAAATAAATACATTCAGTTTACCTTGTGACATGATTCTGTCTTACAGTGTAATAGACAAACAAATATATTCAGGATAACTTGTGACATGATTCTATCTTACAATGTAATAGACAAATAAAAACATTCAGTTTACCTTGTGACATGATTCTATCTTACCTACAATGTAATAGACAAATACATACATTCAGTTTACATTGTGACATGATTCTATCTTACAATGTAATAGACAAATAAATACATTCAGTTTACCTTGTGACATGATTCTATCTTACAATGTAATAGACAAATAAATACATTTAGTTTACCTTGTGACATGATTCTATCTTACAATGTAACAGACACATAAATACATTCAGTATACATTGTGACATGTTTCTATCTTACAATGTAAGACAAATAAATATATTCAGTTTACCTTGTGACATGATTCTATCTTACTTACAATGTAATAGACAAATAAATACATTCAGTTTACCTTGTGACATGATTCTATCTTTCTTACAATGTAATAGACAAATAAATACATTCAGTTTACCTTGTGACATGATTCTGTCTTACAGTGTAATAGACAAACAAATATATTCAGTTTACCTTATGACATGATTCTATCTTACTTACAATGTAATAGACAAATAAATACATTCAGTTTACCTTGTGACATGATTCTATCTTACAATCTAATAAACAAATAAATACATTCAGTTTACCTTGTGACATGATTCGATCTTACAATGTAATAAACAAATAAATACATTCAGTTTACTTTGTGACATGATTCTATCTTACAATGTAATAGACAAATAAATACATTCAGTTTACCTTGTGACATGATTCTATCTTACAATGTAATAGACAAATAAATACATTCAGTTTACCTTGTGACATGATTCTATCTTACAATGTAATAGACAAACAAATATATTCAGGATAACTTGTGACATGATTCTATCTTACAGTGTAATAGAAAAATAAATACATTCAGTTTACATTGTGACATGATTGTATCTTACAATGTAATAGACAAATAAATACATTCAGTTTACCTTGTGACATGATTCTATCTTACAATGTAATAAACAAATAAATACATTCAGTTTATTTTGTGACATGATTCTATCTTACAATGGAATAGACAAATAAATACATTCAGTTTACCTTGTGACATGATTCTATCTTACTTACAATATAAGAGACAAATAAATACATTCAGTTTACCTTGTGACATGATTCTATCTTACAATGTAATAGACAAATAAATACATTCAATTTACATTGTGACATGATTCTATCTTACAATGTAACAGACACATAAATACATTCAGTTTACATTGTGACATGATTCTATCTTACAAGGTAATAGACAAATAAATATATTCAGTTTACATTGTGACATGATTCTATCTTACTTACAATGTAATAGACAAATAAATACATTCAGTTTACCTTGTGACATGATTCTATCTTACAATGTAATAGACAAATAAATACATTCAGTTTACCATGTGACATGATTCTATCTTACAATGTAATAGACAAATAAATACATTCAGTTTACATTGTGACATGATTCTATCTTACAATGTAATAGACAAATAAATATATTCAGTTTACATTGTGACATGATTCTATCTTACAATGTAATAGACAAATAAATACATTCAGTTTACATTGTGACATGATTCCATCTTACAATGTAATAGACAAATAAATACATTCAGTTTACATTGTGACATGATTCTATCTTACAATGTAATAGACAAATAAATACATTCAGTTTACTTTGTGACATGATTCTATCTTACAATGTAATAGACAAATAAATACATTCAGTTTACCTTGTGACATGATTCTATCTTACCTACAATGTAATAGACAAATAAATACATTCAGTTTACATTGTGACATGATTCTATCTTACAATGTAATAGACAAATAAATACATTCAGTTTACATTGTGACATGATTCTATCTTACAATGTAATAGACAAATAAATACATTCAGTTTACCTTGTGACATGATTCTGTCTTACAGTGTAATAGACAAACAAATATATTCAGGATAACTTGTGACATGATTCTATCTTACAGTGTAATAGACAAATAAATATATTCAGTTTACCTTGTGAGATGATTCTATCTTACAATGTAATAGACAAATATATAAATTCAGTTTACCTTGTGACATGATTCTATCTTACAATGTAATAGACAAATAAATACATACAGTTTACATTGTGACATGATTCTATCTTACAGTGTAATAGACAAATATATAAATTCAGTTTACCTTGTGACATGATTCTATCTTACAATGTAATAGACAAATAAATACATACAGTTTACATTGTGACATGATTCTATCTTACAGTCTAATAGACAAACACATATATTCAGTTTACCTTATGACATGATTCTATCTTTCTTACAATGTAATAGACAAATAAATACATTCAGTTTACATTGTGACATGATTCTATCTTACTTACAATGTAATAGACAAATAAATATATTCAGTTTACATTGTGACATGATTCTATCTTACAATGTAATAGACAAATAAATATATTCAGTTTACCTTGTGACATGATTCTATCTTACAGTGTAATAGACAAATAAATACATTCAGTTTACATTGTGACATGATTCTTTCTGACAATGTAATAAACAAATAAATACATTCAGTTTACATTGTGACATGATTCTATCTTACTTACAATGTAATAGACAAATAAATCTATTCAGTTTACATTGTGACATGATTCTAACTTACAATGTAATAGACAAATAAATATATTCAGTTTACCTTGTGACATGATTCTATCTTACAGTGTAATAGACAAATAAATATATTCAGTTTACCTTGTGACATGATTCTATCTTACAATGTAATAGACAAATAAATACATTCAGTTTACCTTGTGACATGATTCTATCTTACAATGTAATAGACAAATAGATATATTCAATTTACTTTGTGACATGATTCTATCTTACAATGTAATAGACAAATAAATACATTCAGTTTACCTTGGGACATGATTCTATCTTACATACAATGTAAGAGACAAATAAATACATTCAGTTTACTTTGTGACATGATTCTATCTTACAATGTAATAGAAAAATAAATACATTCAGTTTACCTTGGGACATGATTCTATCTTACATACAATATAATAGACAAATAAATACATTCAGTTTACATAGTGACATGATTCTATCTTACAATGTAATAGACAAATAAATACATTCAGTTTACATAGTGACATGATTCTATATTCTATCTTACAATGTAATAGACAAATAAATACATTCAGTTTACATAGTGACATGATTCTATCTTACAATGTAATAGACAAATAAATACATTCAGTTTACTTTGTGACATGATTCTATCTTACAATGTAATAGACAAATAAATACATTCAGTTTACCTTGTGACATGATTCTATCTTACTTACAATGTAAGAGACAAATAAATACATTCAGTTTACTTTGTGACATGATTCTATCTTACAATATAATAGACAAATAAATACATTTAGTTTACATTGTGACATGATTCTATCTTACAATGTAATAGACAAATAAATACATTCAGTTTACATTATGACATGATTCTATCTGATAATGTAATAGACAAATAAACACATTTTGATAGATTAATCACAATAGTTTTACCTGTAATTATAGGTGTGGCCTGGTGATGTAACATTTCCGGATTTTACCAACAAGGAAGCTTATAATTACTGGTCAGAATTGGTAAAGAAGTTCCATGATGAAGTCAATTTTGATGGCATGTGGATTGTACGTTTTCTTGTTAAATATTATCACATTTTCATATGTTTAAATTCTATTTACATATTACAGAATCATACATTTATCTGGTATTTATATTGACATTTTACAGTGTCATACATTAATCTGGTATTTATATTGACATATTACAGTATCATGCATTTATCTGGTATTTATATTGACATATTACAGTATCATACATTTATCTGGTATTTATATTGACATATTACACTATCTTACCTTTTTCTGGTATTTATATTGACATATTACAGTATCATACATTTATCTGGTATTTATATTGACATATTACAGTATCATACATTTATCTGATATTTATATTGACATATTACACTATCATACATTTATCTGGTATTTATATTGACATATTACAGTATCATACATTTATCTGATATTTATATTGACATATTACACTATCTTAACTTTTTCTGGTATTTAAATTGACATATTACACTATCTTACCTTTTTCTGGTATTTATATTGACATATTACACTATCATACATTTATCTGGTATTTATATTGACATATTACAGTATCATACATTTATCTGGTATTTATATTGACATATTACACTATCATACATTTATCTGGTATTTATATTGACATATTACAGTATCATACATTTATCTGGTATTTATATTGACATATTACACTATCATACATTTATCTGGTATTTATATTGACATATTACACCATCCTGCATTTTTTTCATCTCCACAGGCATGTCAGAATGTGAGGAGACTTGTTTTTCACACATCATTGTACATGATTGACAGACATATTCAATGTGAGATTCATGCATTTCACTTCATGGGACCCATTAAAAAAAACTTCAGCATTATCTGTGTGTCTTTCATTAATGTTGTACCTCTATAAAAATACTTTCAAGTTGTTTATTATCCCCTCGCCAACAAAGTTGCGAAGGGATACGGTAACGCTACCTTTCGTCCTTCCGTCCGTCCGTCAGTCCTTCCGTAACATCCTTGTGAACACTCTAGAATCAACATCCTTCAATGGATTTTGACCAAACTGGGTACATCCTTAGTCCTTATGAGAGTCTGGAACCCTATTGATGTTCAAGGTCATAGGTCAAAGGTCAAGGTCACTGGGTCAAATTTTTTACTGCATAACATCCTTGTGAACACTCTAGAATCGACATCCTTCAATGGATTTTGACCAAACTAGGTACATACTTAGTCCTTATGAGAGTCTGGAACCCTATTGATTTTCAAGGTCAAAGGTCAAGGTCACATGCTCTAATTTTTGCCCTGTAACATCCTTGTGAACACTCTAGAATCAACATCTTTCAATGGATTTTCACCAAACTTGGTACATGCTTAGTCTTTAAGAAAATCTGGAACCCTATTGATTTTCAAGGTCAAAGGTCAAGGTCACCAGGTCATTTTGTTTTACTGCATAACATCCTTGTGAACACTCTAGAATCAACATCTTTCAATGGATTTTGACCAAACTTTGTACATACTTAGTCCTTATGAGAGTCTGGAACCCTATTGATTTTCAAGGTCGAAGGTCAAGGTCACAGGGTCTAATTTTCACCCTGTAACATCCTTGTGAACACTCTAGAATCAACATCTTTCAATGGATTTTCACCAAACTTGGTACATACTTAGTCCTTAAGAAAATCTGGAACACCTGATTTTCAAGGTCAAAGGTCAAGGTCACTGGGTCAAATTTTTACTGTGTAACATCCTTGTGAACATTCTAGAATCAACATCCTTCAATGGATTTTGACCAAACTTGGTACATACTTAGTCCTTAGGAGAGTCTGGAACCCTATTGATTTTCAAGGTCAAAGGTCAAGGTCACAGGGTCTAATTTTTTACCCTGTAACATCCTTGTGAACACTCTAGAATCAACATCTTTCAATGGATTTTCACCAAACTTGGTACATACTTAGTCCTTAAGAAAATCTGGAACACCTGATTTTCAAGGTCAAAGGTCAAGGTCACTGGGTCAAATTTTTACTGTGTAACATCCTTGTGAACATTCTAGAATCAACATCCTTCAATGGATTTTGACCAAACTTGGTACATACTTAGTCCTTAGGAGAGTCTGGAACCCTATTGATTTTCAAGGTCAAAGGTCAAGGTCACAGGGTCTAATTTTTTACCCTGTAACATCCTTGTGAACACTCTAGAATCAACATCTTTCAATGGATTTTCACCAAACTTGGTACATACTTAGTCCTTAAGAAAATCTGGAACACCTGATTTTCAAGGTCAAAGGTCAAGGTCACTGGGTCAAATTTTTACTGTGTAACATCCTTGTGAACACTCTAGAATCGACATCCTTCAATGGATTTTCACCAAACTAGGTACATACTTAGTACTTAAGAGAATCTGGAACCCTATTGATTTTCAAGGTCAAAGGTCAAGGTCACAGGGTCTAATTTTTTACCCTGTAACATCCTTGTGAACACTCTAGAATCAACATCTTTCAATGGATTTTCACCAAACTTGGTACATACTTAGTCCTTAAGAAAATCTGGAACACCTGATTTTCAAGGTCAAAGGTCAAGGTCACTGGGTCAAATTTTTACTGTGTAACATCCTTGTGAACACTCTAGAATCAACATCCTTCAATGGATTTTCACCAAACTAAGTACATACTTATTACTTAAGAGAATCTGGAACCCTATTGATTTTCAAGGTCATAGGTCTAAGGTCACAGTTATCGGGTCAAATTTTTTACCACGTAACATCCTTGTGAACACTCTAGAATCAACATCCTTCGATGGATTTTTACCAAACTTGGTACATATTTAGTCCTTAAGAGATTCTTGAACCCTATTGATTTTCAAGGGCAAAGGGTCAAGGTCACCAGGACAAATTTTTAGGCGAGGGGATACGCCACGCTTTGTGTTGCCCTTGTTTCCAGTTTTATATCTGATATTAAACTAAAGCGTAAATGGTAATCTGGTAAATATATATTGGTTTTTCTTTAAATTGCATTGTCTGTCCTTCAATATACGACTTCTGGTTACCCTTTTGGTATCTTCAAACCTTTCTTAGAAGTAAAATAGTTTTCCAATTAATGCCATTCTCACGTTGAGCAAGTATCAGTTATTTGCTGAATGATGTGATAGAATATAATTACAAATGGTCAATGATGTGAGATGAGACAATTATACTCTCAAATTCACATTTACTTTCATCATAAACTCGACAAGTCTCATATCTGACTTGAAAATGTGAACCATTGGATGGACTAAATTTTGTAGTTTGAATTGAAAAAATATTTAGATGATGTCCACATTTATTTGTACAGGATATGAATGAAGTCTCGAACTTTGTAGCTGGATCTGTGAACAGTTGCCCTAAGAATTCTATAGAAGATCCTCCATATCTACCAGGTAACATTGTTTATTGTATACAAGACCAGCTAAATATTTTGTTTTGCAACTAAGATGAAGAACGGCAATTTAGAAGTCATCAATATCAATCATGGTCAGTTTTTGTATTTCTTATTTAGAATTGAGAAATGCAAGTAGTAGTATTTAGTTTTTCGAAAAGACCACATTTGATACATAATGAATATTTGTATGGCAGAAAATAATTAGCTAAGAACAACAAAATATTTAGGTATTTTGGCTGTTAATTTGTGATAGCTGTTTTAAATGTTGAGATTCATTAAAGACAAAAATGGTCAACGAAGACGTGTCTTGGCTGTTGGATTAAATCCATAGCAGTAACAAGCTGCAACCAATACATTCCACTAATATCTTGCCAACCCATGTTAAAACTCACAACACAGTATGGCTTCCAGGAATTATTTCGATTCTAATATGTATAATAGAACAAATACATTAGTATGCTTTGATGGGAAATATGGTAATTTATAATTTACATTTGCTGGCAATGTCACACACAATTTATACTGCCAAATTCGAACAGACAATAGCTTTTACGATGGGAAAGTCAGTCTTATTGATGGAGCATCCATAGCAATAATATTGTGCTTGCACTTTTTAATTGTACATCACATATTTATTGATTTTGGATATGTTGATTATTTTCAGTGAATATAGATGTTTAAGACGTTAACAACTGTGTAAATAATTATTTGTTGGTGATTTTATCACCTGGCTTAAAGTAATATGAAACGAGCTTTTGGTGAAATAAACATCTTCAAAAATATTCTTGATATGTTTACATTCCCTAAAAACTAAAACATTCGTGCATGTTTGAGGACGAAAATCGTGATCATCTGTGATTAAGAACAGAAAATCATTCCATCTCGTACGTGTTTTGTCAAGACAATGGCAGCTAATTAACTTTCGGATGCACCGTTCCGATGATTGCCGATCATGAAATTTCATCACCAACGTAAACAGGTGAGCACATGTATCATTTTGGTTTTGAAAGAAATTAAATTTCTTGCCTTGCAAAGAAATTATTTCATGTATGTTTTACCTTAAAGATTATCAACTGCAATGAATTTCATTCTGACTTAATCAGTTTATTCGAAAAACTGGACAAAAACATTGAAATCGGTAATAATGAATGACACAGGGCCCCATTTGGGGAAATCGAAACAGAACCAAGAAATCTCAGAATTTAAAATCCTCGTCGGAAATAACGTATCGCATGTACAAACTGTGTAAATTATTATTAGTATGTACATTTCAAAACCATTACGATGAAAATATTTGGAGTTGTCAGAGAAGAAAATAAAAAATCAACAAGAAAAAAAATGCCATAAATACGACTTATTTTGTCCATAATTTGTCACCGTTATTTTGACACCAACCATTTCATAACTTGATTCGTTTATTTCCTGGTTTGTTTTGGGGACAGCCAATTGATTCCGTGGGGGGGGAGGGTCTGGCAGTTTTTGTAAATAAAATAAATAATCTGGCCACCCAAAGTTGGAAAAAAAATTTGGCCTTTGCTTCATAGAATTTTCTGTCAAATATTCTAACCTGACTAATCTTGCCAGGCCCCCCCTCAGAATTAAATTATTTGCCTATATATTATTATGTGATAAAGAATGTGTGCTTTCTTTCACATTCTTGTCTCTTAGGCCAAATAAATTTTAAATAGATTTGAAACAAAGTAGTATTCATTTTTAATATATAAAAAAAACCTAATGTTTTAACATAATTACAAGTTGCATATGTAGTGTCCCCTTACTGGGCCCCACGAAATTTGCTGAATTATAACAAGGAGTATATAAGATTCTATATACGTCCTTGATTATACACATAATGCCGTTAAAAGACATTTACGGCGGTTTAGATCATAGATGGTGATATATATTTATTTTCCAGGTAAAGAGATCCTTGTTTAACGTTTCGCTAAGGGAAAATTATTTTTAATCGTGGATTGAATGGAAAATAATGGAATGTAAATCGAAACGAAAATGATGTTACCTGTTAAGACTATAACGGAGCATGCGCACAATCTCTACCGAATGAGTTCAAATCTGAGGTCAATAGCATATGATTTGCATTATTGTCCGGGTAGCAAGAATTATCAAAGACAGAATAAAATGACGTTTTCTCCTGAATTATACATCGTAGCTCTCAAAAAGTGAATGGTTTACGTTCTTTGTATATTTAATCTTTACATATATCAGAAATTTTTAGAAAACTGAAAATAATGATTTTGGCATTTCATATTACTTTAAATGTGTACCGCACATGTGCTAATGAGATTTTGTCATCTGATGATCGCTCGTTTGTTTGCAAAGCGAAAGAAGGACGTCATATTAGAATAAATAATAAATGTTGTACCAATAATAATGGCTGTCGTAGAACATAGGGGCAAAATCAACAAAAAAAATCAATTAAAAGATCCTGAAAATTTATGTGAAGGTGCAATTGCTTCTAAACATCATTGAAATGATACATTTGTGATCCCCTTTAAGAATTATGGTTGATGACCTGAACCACTATCAAACATGGCTGCCACCGTTATTAAAAAAAGAAAATTTGACAAAAAATTTCAATTAAAAAATTCTGAAAAGTCCTTAGAAGGGCCAATTGCTTTCAGACTTCAGGAAAATGATACATTTGTGATTAACTTTCCAAAGTATGGTTGATAACATTAGCCACCATCAAACATGGCCACCACCGTTACTGAAAATAGAACATTTGATAAAAAAAGGCAAAAATTATTTAAAAAAATCCTGTAATAGTGCCAATTGCTACCAAACTTTAGAGAAATAATACAGTTGTGATCCTCTTTAAGTATTATGGTGAATGATTCGAACTTCCATCAAGCATGGCCACCTGTGTTACTAAAAATAGAAAGTTTGACCAAAAAATCAATAAAAAATATTTGTAAAGTGCCAATTGCTAGCAAACTTTGGGTTTGGTTGATCCCTTTTTACATTTGATGATCTAGCTTACTCAACATTTAAAATGGCCATCAACAATGGAAATGTAGTTGTATTTGGCATGAAGCAGCATTGTGATATGAAGATTCAATTTTCAAGTCCTGGGAGATCAAAATTTAATATATGCTATGATAGGCAATAAAATCTCCTTTATCAGGTGAGCCTCTAGTTTTTATACAAGTTAGTTTCCTTACGACTTGCAAAATGATATCGGGTCTAGCAAGAGCAATGGAAAGTTATTAGAACATTAAAAATTTGAACAGTTTATGGCAAAATATGTTATTTTCATATGAACTCCTGCAAAACATATAATTTTAGAATCAAAATAGGAAATGTGCAAATGGTCTATAGACACAAAGAATATCTGTGTAGAGATTGCTCACAGAATATCCAAGATAGTCACCATAGCAACAGAAGAATGTAAAATTCCATGAATTATTTTCAATACTGTTTAGAGATTATAATTAAAATAACCAGTAATGCTGACATATGACATGTAATGTTTTTTTTTCCATAGATGTAGTAGGTGGCAGTTTAAAATTCTCTACAGTTTGTGCAACATCACAACAGAATGCTTCCATATCATACAATGTACATAATCTATACGGGCTGACAGAGGCAGCAGCAACTTACATGTAAGTCTAGATACAGTAAGAGCACAATGCTTAAGTACATTCATACTTTCTTGTTCATTTAAAATCCAAACCTTCATTTCATTCATGCAAATTATTGGTTCGTAATAAAGGTTGAATAAAAAACACCAGACTTTTGTATTACTTTTCAGATGCCATCAATTACTACAAAATTAAGCGATTAGTTCACTTTTGCCACGGCTACTAGTATCCCAGGTTCAATAAGCTGTTATTTCTTCCTGTACTTTAAATTTGCAAATTCTTTTGTGTCTGTATGATAACTTGTGAGGGAAAAGTCAGATGTGTGGTATGTAAGTGAATATCTAAGTCAAGTTCGATGATGACGATTTTTCGATTTTATAACGATTCTTGTTTTATCCCTTTTTGAACTTAGAATAAACTGATTTATTAGTTGCCAGATGATATCTTGTGAATGAAAGATTAGATTGAAGTTAGATGTGGAAATTTACTTGCATTTTTGGTGATCCTTGTGTTTCTTAACATTTGTCCAATAATAATATTTTGTGAATGGTTTCAATAATTTATGAAAACGGTATCCATGGTGTAATTTTTTTTTTTTTATCACAAGATTACGGTCATTGAAGTCAGAAACATTATTACAAATACGTGCAATACGTGTGTTAAATTTACCTTTAGAAAGGGATATGTCTAAATCTAAAAAAAATGACAAGAGTATCTTGTAATGTTAGATTTATTCAACGTAAGCTTGGGAAAAATACAAACGTAAGAAAATTTGGATTGCTTTGCAGTTAAGATAGCGTCCAAGTTATTCTTATTATTGAATAAACTAATAAATTAGTGCTTAGAATGGTTTCGTTTTTAGTTCAGCCATAAATTGAGTTTCATAGCAAATAAGCAATGAGAGGAGCACAATTTGTTACCATTGGAATTCCAACAATTTGACGAAACACTTTATTGCCAAAACGAACAAAAATATGTTCTAGCCAAAGATTGATGGCATAACTCAAATCAAATTATTCATTATGACATAATATGTAATCAAAGCCTAATTTATATTTAATCGTATAGGAAAACCTGTCACTGATAAGTTTATGTGGTAGGGTGGTAGACACGATAGAAAAATCGGAATCAAGCTTAAATTGAAATAAGGGTAATAACAAAATTACCGAACACCGAGCAATCTTCCAAAGGGAAAGGCAAAACTCATATCAACAAACAGACAAAATCAGTCAACAACCAGAAAACTGGGAAAACTGCAATGGCCCTGACTTGGTACAGGCATTCCCAAAGAAATGGTGGGTTGAATCAGATTTTACGATGCCAAACCTCCCACTTCCATTACGGTTAAAAGGTGGCGGTTGTCACTATAACAGCATTTTTAACAATACTGGGACAAATTAGGTATAATAGTAGTCAGCGCCGTACTTTATGAAAATCCATCGTTTATTATCGTCTCTGCAGAACGGTTTAACTAAACGGTCATCTTCTTACACAATTTGATTTCAAATGAGATGTTGAATAACGTCATATCTAAACCACAATTACTTAGTCCTTATCTTTATACATTTTCCATATTACTTTATGAAAATCCATCGTTTATTATCGTCTCTGCAGAGACAGAATATTTTTCGACAAGATCTTGGTATCGTAATATAAACTTTTTAAGAGATCGAATAAGGCGAATCTTTTTATAGCCCTGGTCCAGTAGCCTGTTTCTCAGATAAAGGTGACATTTCAAGAAATCAGAATAATTGCTACTGGCCCTTGCATAACGAATCAATTGCGAGATGTAAACACCATATGCAGGAGAAGCTGGTACATTGCTGCACATATTTGGAAAATTTATGACTTTAAAATTGAAGTAATCCCTTTTATCATAAATTTTAGTACTGAGTTGACCACTGTCGTCAAATTCGAGGTATAAGTCCAAAAATGATGCGGACGAAGCTGTATCTGTGGTCTCTTTAATTTCCAGCTCTGGAGGATATATCAATGGAAGAAATTCTGCAAATCGAGGATTATTGATAGATAAAACATCATCAGTATACCTGTATGTGAAATTAAAGGCTCTAGCTTCATGAATCTTCTTATCTTTTACAAGATTTTGAAGAAACTCTGACTCATACGAGTATAAAAAGAAATCGGCTAGAAGAGGGGCACAATTAGTACTCATTGGTATGCCGACGACCTGCTGAAACAGTGCCCCTCCAAAGGAGACAAATATGTTATCGATGAGGAACTCCAGCATACTGATCACTTGTTCCTCGGAGTAGCATGTTTTACCTTTTTGAATTTTGTTTGAAAAATATGTGGAATTGTAGCCTAATACAACACATTTTGAGCCATCGTATCTATGACTGAAAGCTTTGTGAATAGTTTCTTTTAGGCAGGTTTTTAATTTGTCATGTGGTAGGGTGGAATACAGAGTTGAAAAATCAAAAGTTTGATGGAGGATACCTGAAAGGAACAAAGTTTGTCTAGTACTTCGATAGAATGTTTAAAACTCTGAAAATAATTTACTCTACTGTGTTTGTAGACATTATTGCAAAAATTGATAACAAGTTGTTTGATTGTAGATAAGGTGCTTGTTAGGAGAACAGAAATTTTTGTGGTAGAACATTTACTCGAGAATGATATAAAGCGAAATTTGAAAGGTTGTTTGAGTAGTATTGATAGTCAGTACCTATAGCAGGAATATATTTATTAGTCATTGTGGCATTTAGAGGTTGAGTTGATAAATCATGTTTATTGATGATATCTCTCAGAAAAGGGTGTATTCTGAAAAGCTTTTGAGTTGACAATCTCCTCTTTTAAAATATGGACATACTATTTACGTCAAACAACAATGTTAATGGCTGCTTTATCAGCTGAAACAAAAACAAAAGATTTACCTAATTATTTTTAACTTGTACTTAATTCTAGAGACCGAGATATATTTTTGTTAGATTTGGTATCAAACTATTCTCAAATTTTGTATTACACAAATCTGCAATGTTTATAAACTTAGTAATAAAAATGTTCAAGGATTTTTTTTATCGTCACTCTCCCTTTTAAGCTATCTATTACAATAAGAGGATAAAGTATTAAAGATGCTAATATGACAACCTTTCCAGATTATTTTCAAAGGAAAATAGTATTTTGGTCCATTTTGTAGAAAAAAGTTTAGCCCCTTTCTCTTGAACAATATTTAAATCTCCAGTAACAATATGGCCACAAGGTTGATAAATTTATTTCGAATCAATACAACTACATGACTTGGTGAGTGAATGTCAGTGAGTAATTGTTGTGTATTGCCAAATGAACAATTTTTCAGGTATAAGATAAGATATGTTTTTTGCCAATATAGTCTGTGGTTTGACCCGACTAGGGCTCGTACCCACCATGTACTGCACTCACGAGAGCATGCTAAACATTACACCACCGATGCAGATTTTAAAATATTCTTTGAAACAGGTGTGGATTCATAAGAGTGCACGCCCTAAAAAACGCTGATTGTCTAGTTAAATCAATTACAACACTTCATACGTTATAAGCTGATTATCTTGTTAAATCAGTTACAACACTTCATACTTTATAAGCTGATTGTCTTGTTAAATCAGTTACAACACTTCATACTTTATAAGCTGATTGTCTTGTTAAATCAGTTACAACACTTCATACTTTATAAGCTGATTGTCTTGTTAAATCAGTTACAAGACTTCATGCTTTATAAGCTGATTGTCTTGTTAAATCAGTTACAACACTTCATACTTTATAAGCTGATTGTCTTGTTAATTCAGTTACAACACTTCATACTTTATAAGCTGATTGTCTTGTTAAATCAGTTACAACACTTCATACTTTATAAGCTGATTATCTTGTTAAATCAGTTACAACACTTCATACTTTATAAGCTGATTGTCTTGTTAAGTCAATTACAACACTTCATACTTTATAAGCTGATTGTCTTGTTAAATCATTTACAACACTTCATACTTTATAGGCTGATTGTCTTGTTAAATCAGTTACAACACTTCATACTTTATAAGCTGATTGTCTTGTTAAATCAGTTACAACACTTCATGCTTTATACACTGATTATCTTGTTAAATCAGTTACAACACTTCATACTTTATAAGCTGATTGTCTTGTTAAATCAGTTACAACACTTCATACTTTATAAGCTGATTATCTTGTTAAATCAGTTACAACACTTCATACTTTATAAGCTGTTTGTCTTGTTAAATCAGTGACAACACTTCATTCTTTATAAGCTGATTGTCTTGTTAAATCAGTTACAACACTTCATGCTTTATACACTGATTATCTTGTTAAATCAGTTACAACACTTCATACTTTATAAGCTGATTGTCTTGTTAAATCAGTTACAACACTTCATGCTTTATAAGCTGCTTGTCTTGTTAAATCAGTTACAACACTTCATGCTTTATAAGCTGATTGTCTTGTTAAATCAGTTACAACACTTCATACTTTATAAGCATCTGCCTCCTGTAAGAATAATTCCCTTGCTCTGAATCCGTTGAGGACCTTCAAATTCTTGTCTGCAAGATGTCTCCTCACCTACTAAAATAAAGTCCTGCACCTGCGCCTGGAACAGTATACAGTTGATACAGATAATTCTTACCATTACATGAGTTTTACAGTCAAACATTATTTACTAAGTTAGGCCAAGTCATTTATCTCAAATTAAATGTATAGTCCTTCCATAGTTACAGATAATTTAGGTGACCCCAAATAACTTGAAGAGGATATATGTCATGGTAAATAACTTTTTAGCTTACCTGACCCAAAGAATCATGAGAGAAGAATTTGAAGATATCAAAAGGGTAATCAGAATATGTAAATCAAAGAATGACGGACAGCATACTGACCAAAAGAAAAATGACAAAAGGATAAACAACTATCTACAAAACACTACACAGAAAACTAAAGATTGAGCAACACTAATTAATAAAAAAAATCCCACTAAGAACTGGGGGTGAACTCAGGTGCTCTGTAAGGGTAAGCAGTTCCTCAGGTATTGTCATCACTTGGCGTCCGTTGTCGTCTGTAAGCTTTTACATTTTAATCTTCCTCTCTGAAATCGCTGGGCCAATCGGAATCAAATTTGATAGTAATGTTCATTGGAGTCTCCTCTACATTTTTTTTATTCAAATTGGAAATCTATAATACAGGAAAAGAGGCCCAAAAGCTCTATGTGTGTGTGTTTAAATAATTTATTGTTTATCTTTTTTGGAGTTTTTTTTTTATTCATTCCTGAAGAAAATTCCTTTCAGAAAAAATACATAAGACATTCGTATGTAACTATTACTGTTTTTGACAAGAAAGGGTCCAAAAGGGTGCAATTTCAAAACTGAACTTTTTTTTCATCCAGTTTTAATGTTTTGTGTGTGTGTGTGAAATGTTCATCTTTATGGGTTATTGATGGGCCATAGGAAAAAATTGCTATTTTATTTTTAAAAGGGTTCTAAGAGTGCCAAATGTTTAGAAAGTTTGCATATTTGTAAGGTATATCAAAGGCGCTTGTGTAGAGTAAAAAAAATGCTCGCTATGTACTAAGGTATAGCGAGCATTTTTTTTACTCTACACAAGCGCCTGTGGGTATATATAGCTAATGGATTTAGGAATTATGTGTAATTCCTAATTTGTCAGTAATTACGAGTAATAACTAAAATAATTAGATGATTTTACTTTTATTTTCTGATTGCTAATTTTCGTTTGGTAACAGACAAGACTCACCCAACCAATATATGAAATGCAAATAGAATATATTTTTAAGTAAATTACACTGATTTTAAAATATTTTTTATGTGTCCTAAAAATCAATATTAAAAAATTCATCACTTATTTTGGCAGGAGTTACTATTATGGCACCTTGAATTACATAAAACATTTGATCTCACACATTTACAAGTTTTTCTTGCACAAACCGTTTTGCAAGTGCATTTAACAAAGCCTTGTCCGTCTCCTATTGTAAACAGGCTGCCTCACAAATGCTAATTTCAGTGTTTGAATCGACCTCCGCTTCTGACAAACTATTTAAAGTGGACGGCATGAATTAGTTTCCAGCTTATATTGTTTAGTGTCTGAACTTAAATGTGTTACTAGGCATAAAATATTCCTTGGATCACCACTTCCTCTGTCGACGCTTTGTATTGGTATGGTGACATTATCCCCGATATCAATTGTTCATAAAATCTGATTGCTTCTGGATACCATCCTTTCTACCTGTTTTGATAAATTGTTGCCACTTGCTATGCGTTCTCTCTGAATTTGGTTTGATCTTGCACAAAGTTCACATGTGTATTTGTCTTGTTCATTTGTCTGAAATAGAGAATTGCATATAGTGCAATCGTGTTCACAATCCATATAGGTACTGGAATATCATTTGAATTGTTAACATCTACAGAGTTAACATTACTGTTTGTATTATCGGGTGCATTATCAGAAAGTTTGTCATTCAAATGTGCCTGTTAGTCTTCTTCCTTTTGTAGAACTTAAAGTAATTTATTTGGAAAAGGAGTTGTTGATAGACCAACTTTGGGTGCACATCCAAGCATAGTCTCGTATGGTGATCGCTTTATTCCGACATGTTTTTCTGAAACTCTGCAAATTTTATGCCAGTTGCCCAATTGGTGGTGTTATTGACGTCTCTCATCCAGCTTTTGAGCATGTCATGAATATCACCATTAGATCTTTCTACACTCCCCTGAGACTGAAGTTGCCTTGGCTTACCATGAACAATTATTAGTTCAGGCCACAACTCCTTTAGCTCTGTGATAATGCTTACCGTAAATTTATGACCATTGTCGCTCTGTAAGATATGTGGAGCACCAAACACTAAAACACGCTTGTCAACAATTTGTATGCAACTTCTGCTGCTCTTTTCGATGTTAGACTTTCAACAACACAGAACTTAGTCAAATGATCCTAATAATTCATTATATCAACCAAATCAACCTGGCCTCTTGAATTAAAGGAACTGGATAAATGGGGCGCACTACTACACCTTTACGCTGACCTAGTCTTCTCAACTGACATTCCTCACACATCGATTTATGCAAATTAATACAAGTTCCTTTTTTAAAGAAGTATAACATTTTAAATACCAGATTAAAAAAAGCAAGTAAAATAAATAATAACAAAAAATAATTGTTTACAATTTAAGGATCAGTCACTAAATAAATGTAAAACTTTAATTGTTTGCTAGTAATTACATGTAATTCCTGAACAATTTTAGTAAATACACATAATTACTAAGGCAATTAAGGATTACACGTAATTACTATTTTTCAGATTTTACATGTAATTACTGGTTACGCTTATTTACTGTTAAATATATAAGTTTTGTTTTTCATCCATTTTTGATGTAGGTTTTTTTTCTGTGAATTGATTGTGTTGAGAAATGTTGGTAGTATGTGGACGTATTTCATCTACCTTTTATAGTTTCTGAGATAAACTCTACCGAAAGAGGCCAAAAATACCAATTTCCATTTTTTTTTTTTCATCCAGTTTTAATCCATTTTTGGGGCAATATTCTCATCTTTATGAAATATGAGTCAATGAAGAAAATGAAATAGTTTTTAAGGAAACGTGATAAAAAGAGGCTCAAATTCCGTAATTCTCTATGTTATGGAATGCATCACACAATTTTTATTTTCCATCTAATTTTGATGCTTTTTTTTTCTATGAAATGATTATGAAAAGGTCTTCATGTAGTATTCCTATTTCAGTTAGGATGTTTTAATTTGAATGATGTAAAACTGGTAGTCCTTGTTGACTAGCTGCTGTTGTAGCATGCTGTGCCCTTCATTGTTTTTCAAGTCCAATTTTCTGAGATAAAAAAGGTCAAAAGGGGCCATCTATCAAAATGATCACTTTTTTGGTTTATTTAAAGTCTTATTTGTATGCACTGTTTTAAATTGGATGAATTCCTTAGAATAATTATGTCTGAAGTGTTTCAACAATTTTTTTGTAGCATTTACTGTTTTCGAGATATGAGAGGACTAAAGGGGAACAAATGTACAAAATTGTTTATTCAATTCCTATTTTAATGAGTTACATTGAAATTTTTACTTCATTGAACATTGAATACAAAATGTGTATGAATAATGAGGTGAACGATACAGGTTCAAGCATCTAATTTTCCAATAGTACACATGTATCACTATTTTTGACAAATAATTGGTGTGAATTACAAATCCTGAAAAAATCTTGGTTTATACCCTCCTTGATATATTCCAGAAATTTTAGATCAGATCAAACAACAGTTACGACTGTGACACAGCACTGTTGAGCCATATTAGAAATATATAGAATTATTAATACCATTCCATGACTTTCTTAGGGCATTGAAGAATGTAAGAAAGAAGAGGCCATTTAGTATCTCAAGATCAACATATGCAAGTCATGGCCAATTTGGAGGTCATTGGTCAGGAGATAATTATGCTACTTATCATGACATGGCAAAGTCTATACCTGGTATATATATATATATTACGAATTTAGTTTGTTACACATATTTTCATTGGTTCTTCAGCCCTGAATGTCAGCATATATTCGGAAAACAGATGGGGTATATATTTCAGTCCCCAAAAAAGATTAAAACATGGACGACAAAACATTACGCTTCACTGAATCAATGGTATAATACGGAATAATAAATGTATTTTTACCAAATTAAATGCTGTTTTTATGCTCAAAACGGCTGCATGAACAAAAAAATATTACAACGGTTAATTCCGTCACAAATACCTGATCGATTCAGCAAACTCCTATGTTCCACGGTTGTACCATAACAAATAAACAAAACGTTGAGCCTTGAAGTCACCAGATTGGAATCAAAAATAATTTTTAAGTCTTTGGAAGCAAGAAAACCAAAGTACCTAATAGGATAGCTGAGGTCATCATGTGAGGGAGAGGGGGGTGAACCATAACACTGAGTTATTTATATCCTGAGTCAGCAAGGGAAATGTTCTAATGTCAAATATAAACTATTTTTCAGAGATATTAAATTTTAACATGTTTGGAATATCTATGGTTGGAGCAGATATTTGTGGATTTGCTTTAGACACTACAGAAGATTTATGTCAAAGATGGTACGAACTTGGAGCCTTTTATCCATTTTCCAGAAGTCATAATACCTTAGGTGCAAGGGTAAATTATCTCTAGTATATTTACAGAATGACAATGATAATTTAATTGTTTTAGCAATAACTTTGCAAAACAAAACTGTTGGTAGAATAAAGTTTAAACAGTAAGAAGTTTATATCATGATATACAGTTTAAACATGTAATACTAAACATTCTACAGTTGAAACATGTCTGTACTAAACATTCTACTGTTAAAGCATATCTGTACTAAACATTCTACAGTTAAAGCATATCTGTACTAAACATTCTACAGTTGAAACATGTCTGTACTAAACATTCTACAGTTAAAACATATCTGTACTAAACATTCTACAGTTAAAGCATATCTGTACTAAACATTCTACAGTTAAAGCATATCTGTACTAAACATTCTACAGTTCAAGCATGTAATACTAAACATTCTACAGTTAAAACATATCTGTACTAAACATTCTACAGTTAAAGCATATCTGTACTAAACATTCTACAGTTAAAGCATATCTGTACTAAACATTCTACAGTTAAAGCATATCTGTACTAAACATTCTACAGTTAAAACATGTCTGTACTAAACATTCTACAGTTAAAGCATATCTGTACTAAACATTCTACAGTTAAAGCATATCTGTACTAAACATTCTACAGTTGAAACATGTCTGTACTAAACATTCTACAGTTAAAACATATCTGTACTAAACATTCTACAGTTAAAGCATATCTGTACTAAACATTCTACAGTTAAAGCATATCTGTACTAAACATTCTACAGTTCAAGCATGTAATACTAAACATTCTACAGTTTAAACATGTAATACTAAACATTCTAAAGTTAAAACATAAATGTACTAAACATTCTACAGTTAAAACATACCTGTACTAAACATTCTACAGTTAAAACATATCTGTACTAAACATTCTACAGTATAAGCATGTAATACTAAACATTCTACGGTTTAAACATGTAATACTAAACATTCTACAGTTAAAACATAAATGTACTAAACATTCTACAGTTAAAACATACCTGTACTAAGCATTTTACAGTTAAAACATATCTGTACTAAACATTCTACAGTTAAGGCATATCTGTACTAAGCATTCTACAGTTGAAACATGTCTGTACTAAACATTCTACAGTATAAGCATGTAATACTAAACATTCTACAGTTTAAACATGTAATACTAAACATTCTACAGTTAAAACATAAATGTACTAAACATTCTACAGTTAAAACATACCTGTACTAAACATTCTACAGTTAAAACATATCTGTACTAAACATTCTACAGTATAAGCATGTAATACTAAACATTCTACAGTTTAAACATGTAATTCTAAACATTCTACAGTTGAAACATGTCTGTTCTAAACATTCTACAGTTAAAGCATATCTGTACTAAACATTCTACAGTTAAAGCATATCTGTACTAAACATTCTACAGTTGAAACATGTCTGTACTAAACATTCTACAGTTAAAACATATCTGTACTAAACATTCTACAGTTAAAGCATATCTGTACTAAACATTCTACAGTTAAAGCATATCTGTACTAAACATTCTACAGTTCAAGCATGTAATACTAAACATTCTACAGTTAAAACATATCTGTACTAAACATTCTACAGTTAAAGCATATCTGTACTAAACATTCTACAGTTAAAGCATATCTGTACTAAACATTCTACAGTTAAAGCATATCTGTACTAAACATTCTACAGTTAAAACATGTCTGTACTAAACATTCTACAGTTAAAGCATATCTGTACTAAACATTCTACAGTTAAAGCATATCTGTACTAAACATTCTACAGTTGAAACATGTCTGTACTAAACATTCTACAGTTAAAAACATATCTGTACTAAACATTCTACAGTTAAAGCATATCTGTACTAAACATTCTACAGTTAAAGCATATCTGTACTAAACATTCTACAGTTCAAGCATGTAATACTAAACATTCTACAGTTTAAACATGTAATACTAAACATTCTAAAGTTAAAACATAAATGTACTAAACATTCTACAGTTAAAACATACCTGTACTAAACATTCTACAGTTAAAGCATATCTGTACTAAACATTCTACAGTATAAGCATGTAATACTAAACATTCTACGGTTTAAACATGTAATACTAAACATTCTACAGTTAAAATATAAATGTACTAAACATTCTACAGTTAAAACATACCTGTACTAAGCATTTTACAGTTAAAACATATCTGTACTAAACATTCTACAGTTAAAGCATATCTGTACTAAGCATTCTACAGTTGAAACATGTCTGTACTAAACATTCTACAGTATAAGCATGTAATACTAAACATTCTACAGTTTAAACATGTAATACTAAACATTCTACAGTTAAAACATAAATGTACTAAACATTCTACAGTTAAAACATACCTGTACTAAACATTCTACAGTTAAAACATATCTGTACTAAACATTCTACAGTTAAAGCATATCTGTACTAAACATTCTACAGTTAAAACATACCTGTACTAAACATTCTACAGTTAAAGCATATCTGTACTAAACATTCTACAGTTAAAACATACCTGTACTAAACATTCTACAGTTAAAGCATATCTGTACTAAACATTCTACAGTTGAAACATGTCTGTACTAAACATTCTACAGTTAAAGCATATCTGTACTAAACATTCTACAGTTAAAACATGTCTGTACTAAACATTCTACAGTTGAAACATATCTGTACTAAACATTCTACAGTTAAAGCATATCTGTACTAAACATTCTACAGTTAAAGCATATCTGTACTAAACATTCTACAGTTAAAACATACCTGTACTAAACATTCTACAGTTAAAGCATATCTGTACTAAACATTCTACAGTTGAAACATGTCTGTACTAAACATTCTACAGTTAAAGCATATCTGTACTAAACATTCTACAGTTAAAACATGTCTGTACTAAACATTCTACAGTTGAAACATATCTGTACTAAACATTCTACAGTTAAAACATATCTGTACTAAACATTCTACAGTTAAAACATATCTGTACTAAACATTCTACAGTTAAAACATATCTGTACTAAACATTCTACAGTTAAAACATGTCTGTACTAAACATTCTACAGTTGAAACATGTCTGTACTAAACATTCTACAGTATAAGCATGTAATACTAAACATTCTACAGTTTAAACATGTAATACTAAACATTCTACAGTTAAAACATAAATGTACTAAACATTCTACAGTTAAAACATAAATGTACTAAACATTCTACAGTTAAAACATACCTGTACTAAACATTCTACAGTTAAAACATATCTGTACTAAACATTCTACAGTATAAGCATGTAATACTAAACATTCTACAGTTTAAACATGTAATACTAAACATTCTACAGTTAAAACATATCTGTACTAAACATTCTACAGTTAAAACATACCTGTACTAAGCATTTTACAGTTAAAACATACCTGTACTAAACATTCTACAGTTAAAACATATCTGTACTAAACATTCTACAGTTAAAGCATATCTGTACTAAACATTCTACAGTTAAAACATACCTGTACTAAACATTCTACAGTTAAAGCATATCTGTACTAAACATTCTACAATTAAAACATACCTGTACTAAGCATTCTACAGTTAAAGCATATCTGTACTAAACATTCTACAGTTGAAACATATATGTACTAAACATTCTACAGTTAAAACATATCTGTACTAAACATTCTACAGTTAAAGCATATCTGTACTAAACATTCTACAGTTAAAACATGTCTGTACTAAACATTCTACAGTTAAAACATGTCTGTACTAAACATTCTACAGTTAAAACATATCTGTACTAAACATTCTACAGTTAAAGCATATCTGTACTAAACATTCTACAGTTAAAGCATATCTGTACTAAGCATTTTACAGTTAAAACATATCTGTACTAAGCATTCTACAGTTAAAGCATATCTGTACTAAACATTCTACAGTTAAAACATATCTGTACTAAACATTCTACAGTTAAAGCATATCTGTACTAAACATTCTACAGTTAAAGCATATCTGTACTAAACACTCTTGGGT
This sequence comes from Bathymodiolus brooksi, assembly GCA_963680875.1. Classification (NCBI taxonomy): domain Eukaryota; kingdom Metazoa; phylum Mollusca; class Bivalvia; order Mytilida; family Modiolidae; genus Bathymodiolus; species Bathymodiolus brooksi. The sequence continues at coordinate 26,998,403 of OY804579.1, forward strand.
GAAACGTATGTGTTCCTATCAGAAGGTGATCAGACTAGACCTGTTAATTCTACAAAATAATTCAAAATATCAAATTTCTTTAATATCTTTCCTGATTTTCTTATTAGTTCACACTGACAATTAAATCATAAACTTTGGATAATGATAGAAATGACATTGTTTATTAATGTTTAACAGGCACAGGATCCAACAGCATTTAGCCAGAAGTTAATAGACTCTACAAAAACAGCTTATAGAATAAGATACTCTCTACTGCCTTATCTATATACATTGTTCCATAAAAGTCACATGATGGGACAAACTGTTGCTAGACCATTGTTTTTTGAGTAAGTTATAATTGTAACATATAAGTCACATGATGGGACAAACTGTTGCTAAACCATTGTTTTTTGAGTAAGTTATAATTGTAACATATAAGTCACATGATGGGACAAACTGTTCCTAGACCATTGTTTTTTTAGTAAGTTATAATTGTAATATATATGTCACATGGTGGGACAAACAGTCACTTAACCATTATTCTTTAAGTGAGTTATAATTGTTCCACACAGGTCACATAATGAGCAAACTGTTGCTAGATCATTATTTTTGAGTAAGTTGTGATGTCTGCTACGATTTCCACATGTTCGGCTCATCTTCACTCCCATCTGTTTTATAGGTGTTCATGTTTTATTTATGTTAATAGTATGTTTTACATGTACTGGTGTCGAACATTATTTTCATATAGCACAATATTCGTGTCATTTAACAGTTACACAACGGGTGTCACTAGTGGAGCAGGAACTACTTACATTTCCAGAGCACATTAATTCATTAATTGTGGGATTAGTTTTGTTCAATCTTTGTTTTTCTGTGTAGTGTTTGTAGATCATTGTTTTTCCTCTTGTCCTTTTCAGCTCATCTGGCCAAAGACCATATGAGTTTGTGTCACCACTTGGCATCCGTCGTTCATTAACTTTTCACATTTCAATTTTCCTCTGCAAACTGTGCAACCAAACTGCACCAAACTTGGCAGGGTTGGTCTTTGGGCAGAGGTGATTCAGATTGGTACAAACGAAGTTGATCCTTATTTAGGAGGGACTATTTGGGGGCTTAAAAGGAGGAAATAAAGTAAATCCTAAAATCAATTTCTTCTCGAGAACAAGCAATAGAAATGCTACAATTTTTACTGTGCAGTATCATTATGATATGTAGAATTATATTTGTAGAAATAAAGTCACAGAGTGTATGAGTCTATCAGGCCTGTGCACTTGGAGTCCTAATTTGAACATGGAAAAGCTAAAAAAAACAAAAAAAAAACAATGATTTTCTTAAAAACCAGTTATTGAAATACAAGTATAAAAGAAATTAATAAAATTCAAGCTTGTACATATGAACACCCCAGGGCATGTGGGATCTAAAGTCTTAAGGTGGGTTTATACTCCGGATGCGACGGATTTGCAATGTCGCTTTCAACATCGCTTGACCCCATCGCAGCGACAACGCACATCATCGCTGACCATCGCTAGCGAAAATTTTTGTCGCAAAGATCATCGCTAGCTTTCGCAGCAGAGTTGAAATTATTTTAACTTTCTAGTGATATCGCTACTGTCGCTGAGTAATTGCCATCTGAAATCATAGAAAAATATTATCAAAATCACTAGGTAACACAAACTAAAATTGAGAAAACGATAGTAGCGACGCGACAAGAAAGCAATGATTTCACAATAGTATCGGTTCTCCATCGCAACAATTTTATTGCTCGTCGCACCTGGAGTATAAATCCACCTTTACAATTAGAATAAATTGTAAAATAGAATTCTGAAGAACTAGGAATGGAAATGCAATTGGCATGAACTATCCCTATGATATGCAGATTAAGATTTGTACAAATGAAGGTCCCAGGGTATTGAGGGCTTGATGTTTTATAAGAAACAAGAACTGCTTACCTTTCATCAGCATTCACCCCTAGGTGGGGGTCTGTATATGTTTACTTTTCTGTGTTGTGGTTTTTGTTTTGTTTTTCTTCACAATGTGTCTTGCATATGTCTCTGGATTGTTTATTCCTCATTGCCCCTTCGGTTTTCTCTAACATTTATTAACATCAGGGAGTTAGAAGAAAGATTATGTTAATAACCAATTATTAATATATAAGTAGAAATAGTATTTAGTAATTAATACACAGATTCAATCTTGCACAAATGTTTTATGCATATACTGCATTAGAATACATTTTTGAAATAGAATTCTCCAGAATTAGGAATGAAATTGTAATTGGCATGCACTATCATTGTGATATGTAGATTTAGAACTGTGCAAATGAAGGTACCAATGTCTTTGGGGCCCAAGCTTTTTGGTTCCAAAATTTAACATCTGGAAATTAAAAAAAGAAGATTTTCTTAAGAACAAGGATTTACAATACAAGTATAAATTACATGCATCATCATTTTGACACACAAATTCAGGCTTCCACAAATGAAGGTCCCAGTGTCTTTGGGGTTAAAGCTCTTGTGGTTCAAAGTGTAGCATAATGAAATTTATAAAAGAGATTTTCTTTAGAGACGGTAACTAAAATACAAGTATAAGTGATATCAATAATCTTTCTGAAAAACAGAATCCAGCTTCCACAAATGAAAACCTCAGGGTTTTTGGGGTCTGAGCCATTGTGGTCCAAAGTTTTACATAGGCTTCCTTAGAATAAATTTTGGAAGAGAATTCTCAAGAAATTAGAATGGAAATGTAATAGTAAATGGTGTTAAATATTCTCTTTGAATAGAGATTCAATCTAGTACAAAAGGTAGCACCATATCTATAGTCTCTAAAATTCAACTTGGGAGAACTGTTTAGTCGTATGTCGTAATACCTCCATATTTTGTATGTGCATGTACTAGGACAAAGCATAGTGTCAAATATTAGAAAGACATTACTGTGACCTTCTATGCATTTAATGTTTTTAAGGTCCATTTTTATGGTTTGTTCTACCCTCATCTTATTTGAGGGATACAATGGTAAATGCCTCAGTATATGAAGTGTCAAAATATTTTAATTCCATCCATTGTAAATATCATGGAAGTACATAGTAGCCATACAGTTGTGGAATCAGAAGAATGATAACTGACATGGAACAGTGGCATTTCAGAATATTTGAATCAATATTTAATAGATTCTAAGATATGCAATGCTCAGCAAATCTTCTTCACTAGATGAGCGATTCAGGCTCATGTGAGCCTCTAATTCTTTTGGCCATTTTATTGGCTGTCCTTCCTCGATTTAAGGCTTCTGATTACCCCTTTGGTATCTTATAAGTTTCCTTAACTTACCACAAATGTAAGATTTGCTTAAGCTTATAAAGTATTGCCTTTGCTTGTGAAATTTAATGAAAATTTGTTGTTGTGTTGTACTCTATATATACTCTCACGGTTTCGTAATCTTGGTTTAAGTCACGTAATACATTAGTGTCTAATATTTATGTCTAAGTAAATGGGTATATGAATTAAGAATTGAAATTTTGATCCGGAGATCAAGAACTTAGTACTGACATTAAATTAATTAATGCTATTTCAGCATAGATGCCAACCATTACGATTTTTCCGTAATTTTTACGAATTTCGGGTCAAAGTTACGGTGTTATGGTCAACAGTCTACTTGTTACAGATTTCCGATTATTGCCAGCCCGGAACCGTTCTCCATTTAAATATCATTGTGATCATTTAGACGCTTCATTGTCTGTTAAAATCGCGTAAAGATAAGCGTTCGAGCGTTTCGATTATTAAATACTTTTGGGTTTCTCTGGACTATCTATAGTAGAAAACGATCTATCCATTTCTTGTTCGATCCCGAGTAGTTAATGAACACAGCACGTTTTTTTGTCAATTTTACGATGTCTGAGGGAACAAGTGAAGCTTCTGCAGCAAAGAAAAGGAAACTGGGACAACGAATATTGTATTGAGTTCCCTTGCCTTATGAAATCGACACGGGAACATTATGGCCTATTGCAAATATTGCAAACAAGACTTTTCCATTCAGCACAGTGGTTGAGATGATTGTCCGCACCACAATGTAGTACGATTATGGTAAAATTTTATGAAAAATTGTGATTACTGAAAAAAATCACAAATTACTGACATCTCAATTTTTTCTTACTGATTGCACCAAAAAGGGGTTGGCATCTATGTTTCAGACAGTTAGGTTTTATATTAAATAACCAAAATATACTATTATCACTTGTTTACCCTTTTTGATATTTTTTGTCAACAGGAAGTGAGCTGGTTTTCAATTAGTTCAGACTAGTTTACCATAGCACAACATGTAAACACGTGTAAAGGGTACCAGAAAAAATATTTCGATCAGTAAAAATTATCCAGTAAATGCAATTTGTCTGATTAAATAGAACAAGTGCTGAATAAATATTGTAAGTGGTGTTAAACACACATGATTCTAAAACCGTCTATGTTCTGCTTCATATTTTCAGATTTCCTATGGACAAACAAACATACAGTATAGACACACAGTTTTTATGGGGAAGTTCCCTGCTGATTTCTCCAGTCTTAACCAGGGTAAGCTTCTTAAATCTTGATATTCTCAACATCATCAAATGGAACTTGGAACTATTGAATGTTACTATAGTATACAGTTTGTAATCTCTTGCTGTCTAACACGTTTGTTTTTTATGCTAATTAGACCACCACCACATTTATAGGTATATTCGTGTAAGAAATTTGGCCATTGTCTTAGCTAGCAAGGATAGCACAATGGCAAAACACAGAATTTATTTACACAGAAATTCTGAATAAAACCTCCTTGGCTCTGATGTTTACGAGTGACATTTTTTATATATTTTTAGTTCACCTGGCCTTTAGGCCATGTGAGCTACTGTCATCACTTTTTGTCCGTCGTCCGTCCGTCAACATTTCACATTTTAATCTTCTCCTCAGAAACCACTGGGCCAATTGCAACCAAACTTTAGTGGAATGGTCCTTCCAAAATTGTGTCCGGTGATACCGACTTCCAACCAAGATGGCTGCCAAGCTAAAAATAGAAAAAAATGGGGGATGAAATTTCTTCATTGTCCATTGCTGCTTTAGTGTAAGTCAAAATGAGCTCAAATTTTAGCTGCAGCTACATGGCAAGGAGTAGTTTAATATATATTCCGGCTTTTTTTGTGAAATTTTTCTTTCAGCCAAAACCGCTGAACAAAATTAAACCAAACCTAGCAGGGATGGTCCCTGGGTGGGTCCCTTTCAAATTGTGTCCGTCAGCTCCGTCCTGTATCCAAGATGGTCACCGTTACTAAAAATAGACATTTCTTCAAATGGCCAAAACTGCTCTATTTTAAGCCTGAATGTGCCCAAATTTGAACTGTATAAGCATAATGATGAGCTTTTTAACATATATTACAGGATTTTTTATGAACTTTGAACTTTTGCCGATTTTTACCGATTATGCAAATTAGAAAAAAGGGGGGATGAAATTTAAAAAAAATTCTTTTCCTCTGAAACTACTGAGCCAATCTCAACCAAACTTTGCTGAAATGATTCTTGGGTGGTCCTCTTCCAAATTTGTGTCCGGTATTTCAGAACTCTGACCAAGATGGCCACCACAGCTGAACTTAATTTAACATAGGACCCTATGGGAAATTCCCATAAAAATCTTCTTGTCTGAAACCATTTGCTCAATAAGAACAAAATTTTGATGAAAAAGTCATTGGATGGTTCTCTTCCAAAAATGTGTCTGGCGGTTCGGCCCTTTGACCAAGATGGCCCCCACAGCCGAACATAGGACCCTATGGGAAATTCACATAAAATTCTTCTCCTCAGAAACCACAGGGCCAATTGAAACACAACTTTGGTGGAATGATCCTTGGATGGCCCCCTTCCAAAATTGTGTCCGGTGATCCCAACTTCCAACCAAGATGGCTGCCAAGCTAGAAATAGAAAAGGGGGATGAAATATTTTTAAAATCTTCTCCTCTGAAACTACTGAGCCAATCTCAACCAAACTTTGCTGAAATGATCCTTGGGTGGCCCCCTTCCAAAATTGTGTCTGGCATTTCATACCTCCGACCAAGATGGCCACCACAGCCGAACTTAGTTTAACATAGGAACCTATGGGAAATTCACATAAAAATCTTCTTGTCTGGAACCAGTTGCTCAATTGGAACCAAACTTTGATGAAATAGTCATTGGATGGTCCTCTTCCAAAATTGTGTCTGGTGGTCCCGCCCTCTGACCAAGATGGCTGCACAGCTGTACTTAGTTTAACATAGGACCCTATGGGAAATTCACATAAAAACCATCTTGTCTGGAACCAGTAGCTCAATTAGAACCAAACTTTGATGGAATAGTCATTGGATGGTCCTCTTCCAAAATTGTGTCCGGCAGTCGTGCTCTCCCACCAAGATGGCCACCACAGTGCAGTTGTGTTGTTATTGAAAGCAGCTTTGATCCAGGTGAGCGATTACAGGCTCCTGGGAGCCTCTGGTTTTGATTTATTATCAAGTCGTCTATTTATGCTGTATTTCGTTTTGTTTTGTTGTGTGACAGGATATTTATTTTATTTTTGCTCATGACCTGGCCAGAATATTTATTTCTAAAAAAAACTTCCAGATCCCTCTCAGAATCAAATGGCCATCCCCTAAGAGATACATAGGTGGATCCAGAGGGGGACAGGCCCCCCTTTTTGTGCTGGATTATAGACTGGTAAAAACGTATTTTAACAGAATATTTCCAGTTTCGTCCTTGTCATTTTTCTTTTGTTTTTATACCCCCGCTCCCCGAAAGGGGAAGGTGTTATACTGTTTTACCTCTGTCCATCTATCCGTCCTTCCATCCGTCCAAGATATTTTTCGTCGCATTTTTCTCAGTAACTGTTGATGGCAGAAATCTGATATTTGGACCCATCAGATTCCTACTTCCTGTTTGCCGACTTTGTTGATTTTTATACACATTGAACATATATGCTCATTTTTCGTTGCATTTTTCTCAGCCACTATTAATGGCAGAAATCTGATATTTGGTCACAAGCTTCATATAGGTACCCCATATCGTGGGAAGCGCTTTTGGACCCATCAGATTCCTACTTCCTGTTTGCCGACTTTGTTGATTTTTATACACATTGAACATATATGCTCATTTTTCGTTGCATTTTTCTCAGCCACTATTAATGGCAGAAATCTGATATTTGGTCACAAGCTTCATATAGGTACCCCATATCGTGGGAAGAGTTTTTGGACCCATCAGATTCCTACTTCCTGTTTGCCGATTTTGTTGATTTCTATACACATTTAACATACATTTGTATATGCACATTTTTCGTCGCATTTTTCTTAGCAACTATTGATGACATGAATCTGATATTTGGTCACAAGCTTCATAAAGGTATGCCATATTGTGGGAAGCATTTTTGGACCCGTCAGATTCCTACTTCCTGTTTGCCGACTTAATTGGTTTTTATACACATTGAACATATATGCACATTTTTCGTCACATTTTTCTCAGCAACTATTGATGGCAGAGATCTGATATTTTGTCACAAGCTTTATATAGATACCCCATATCGTGGGAAGTGTTTTTGGACCTATCAGATTCCTACTTCCTGTTTGCCGACTTTGTTGATTTTTATACACATTGAACATACATTTTGTATATGCCCATTTTAATCGCATTTTTCTCAGCAACTATTGATGGCAGAAATCTGATATTTGGTCACAAGCTTTATATAGATACCCCATATCGTGGGAAGCATTTTTTGACCCGTCAGATTCCTACTTCCTGTTTGCCGAAGAGTGGGGGTATCATAAGTGAGCATTAGCTCACAGTTCATCTTGTTTTTTTAATTTATATGATTTTAATATATTTTTTTCCATGTTGAATCGATGCATGTGATGTCACTTTCATCATCAGAATATCGAGAAGCTATGTTATCCTCGTAGGTACAGCAGACTGATAAGAACCGAATGACGTCACAGTCTTGGCTTACCAAGAGGAGATAATCATGTTTAACTTCGACAATAAACCATAAATTTACCTGTGTTTACAGATAAACGGTGACACACTTGGCATCGAAAATCTGTTTTTTCAGCATTATTTATGTATCTTTATCGAGTAAAGCAGTAAAATCAAATACTCAAAACCTTTGCATTTCACCTTTAATCATGTTTCTTATATATTCATCATGTTCTTTCTGTTTTTAGCTCACCTTGCCAAAGGCAATGTCAGCTTTTGCCATTCGTCGTCTGTTAACTTTTTACATTTTAATCTTCTCCTCTAAAACCCCTTAGCCAAATGAACTGAAACTTGGTAGGAGGCATCTATGTAAGATCCTCTATAAAGACTGCTCATTTTGTCCCGATCCATCAACAAACATGGCCGCCACAGGCAATTCTTGTTTCTGATTGGACGACTTTTTTAGATCTTCTCCTCTGAAACCGCATGGCCAAATGAACCGAAACTTGATGGGAAGCATCTATGGAAGGTCCTCTATAAAGTTTGCTCATTTCGTCCTGATCCGTTAACAAACATGGCCGCCACAGGCAATGCTTGTTTCTGCTTGGTTGATTTCTAAAAAATCTTCTCCTCTGAAACCGCATGGCCAAATGAACCGAAACTTGGTATTAAGCATCTTTGGAAGGTCCTCTATAAAGATTGCTCATTTTGTCCCGATCCATTAACAAACATGGTCGCCACAGGCAATTCTTCTTTCTGATTGGTCGATTTTTAAAAATATTCTCCTCTGAAACCACTTGGCCAAATGAACCGAAACTTGATAGGAAGCATCTATGGAAGGTCCTCTATAAAGATTGCTCATTTTGTCCTGATCAGTTAACAAACATGGCCACCACAGGCAATTCTTATTTCTGATTGGTTGATTTCTAAAAAAATCTTCTGCTCTGTTAAAAGAAAGATAACTCTTGCCATTATCTCCCTTAGAAATTAACTAATGTTGATATAGTGTAACATGTTTATTCTATACATTACAAGTAGGTATTCACATTTTAATATTCTTTTTAGCAAACCTTGCCAAAGGCAATATGAGCTTTTGCCATCACTTGGTGTCCGTCGTCTGTCATTAGTTTATTTTTCACATTTTAATCTTCTCCTCTGAAAACCCTCAGCCAAGTGAACTGAAACTTGGTAGGAAGCATCTATGGAAGGTCCTCTCTAAAGAGTGCACATTTTGTTATGATCCATTACCAAACATGGCCACCACAGGCAATTCTTGTTTCTGATTGGCCGATTTTTTTAAATCTTCTCCTTTGAAACCGCTTGGCCAAATGAACCGAAACTTGGTAGGAAGCAACAATGGAATGTTCTCTATGAAGATTGCTCATTTTGTCCCGATCGGTTAGCAAACATGGCTACCACCGAAACTTGGTAGGAAGCATCTATGGAATGTCGTCTATGAAGATTGCTCATTTCATCCCGATCGGTTAGCAAACATGGCCACCACATGCAATTCTTGTTTCTGATTGGTCGATTTCTAAAATATCTTCTCCTTTGAAACTGCTTAGCCATATGAACCGAAACTTGGTAGGAAGCATCTACGTGTATGGAAGGTTCTGTATTAAGTTTCCTCAAAGCAGAATGAACGGTGAGTGACACAGGCTCAGCCCACTGAGCCTCTAGTTTTTTATTAGTATATGTTAACTTTTGTTTAGTTCTACATTATGGCTTTGATACACATCTGTACATGATTATGTTTTGGTAACTTCTTACTCATTTCTTACATAGGAACCGACCATTTATCTTGAAGGGGGGGGGGAGGGGGGGGGTTATGGTTTTTTGTTTCGTTCCGAATTTTTTTTTCGGACAACACAAGAGTTAGAATAAAAAAAAAAATTGTCGTGCAAAGCGCGAAATTTTTTTCCATAATTTAACATTAGGTTATATGACAAAAATTCTGAATCAGATTATTATTTTTTTCCTCCACCAAAATCAGAATATTTTTTTCAGCAATATTGGGAATCAGAATATTTTTTTAGAAAAAAACCATAACCCCCCCCCCCCCCCTTCAAGTTAAATGGTCGTTCCCTTATTTGTAAGACTACAGATAAAATAAGTCCTTCAGTCATTCTCAATTCAAGCTTCCATTCTGTGAGATTTGGGCTTTAATTTCTATTTTTGATGATTTCTTCGATACCATTATATTAGCTGTCATATTTGTTAGATTAATTTGCAAGTTTCCTTTCAAAATGATGCCCTGCTGTTTTTAGGGTGCCACTTCAGTAAATGCCTACTTGCCAGTTGGAGTATGGTATGATTGGTACAGTGGTCAACCTGTACAAAGTTCTGGTTCCACATTCAAGTTAGACGCTCCATCATATATGATAAATATTCACACGAGAGGGGGTTCTATCTTACCACTACAAGACCCAGCTTACACGACTACAGAAAGGTAATATTGTATCGGCAACTGTTCATTCAGATTTTTTATATCATTAAGTTATTATTAACCAATTACAAGTGAATAATGTTATGCAAATTTTGAATAGCCTTATTAACAAGAATGAATAAATAATAGATATTTCTCACAATACTATGTTAGTGTTATTTATGTCCATAAAATATTATAGGGTGAATATTGGTGAATATTGTCCCGAGTAGAATATCATATTGCACGAGCTTGCGAGGGACAATATTCACCAATATTCATGCAATGACCCTTTTATTATATAGTAACAAATATTTTATGCCTAAAGTATTTTTAGCTCACCTGGCCAAAGGCCATGTAAGCTTTTGCCATCACTTGGCATCCGTCCGTCGTACGTCGTAAACTTTCACATTTAAATCTTCTCCTCTGAAACCCCTGAGCCGAATTAAACCAAACCTGGCAGGGATGGTCCCTGTGTGGGTCCCTTTCAAAATTGTGTCTGACAGCCCCGCCCTCCATTCAAGATGGCTGCTGTTACTAAAAATAGAAATGTCTTCAATTGTCCATTGCTGCTTTAGTACAAGTCAAAATGAGCTCAAATTTTAACTGCAGCTACATGGCAAGGAGTAGTTTAACATATATTCTGTTTTTTTCTGTGAAATTTTTCTTTCAGCCAATTTATACCGATTATGCAAATTAGGCATATTTTGATAAAAGATCACATTTAAATCTTCTCCTCTGAAACCACTGAACCAAATTAAACCAAACCTGACAGGGATGGTCTCTGGGTGGGTCCCTTTCAAAATTATGTCCGACAGCCACGCCCTCCATTCAAGATGGCTACTGTTACTAAAAATAGAAATTTCTTCAATTGTCCATTGCTGCTTTATTATAAATCAAAATGAGCTCAAATTTTAACTGCAGCTACATTGCAGCAAGTAGTTTTACATATAATCCAAGTTTTTCTGTGGAATTTTTTGTTCAGCCGATTTATACCGATTATGCAAATTAGGCATATTTTGATAAAAGATCACATTTAAATCTTCTCTGAAACCGCTGAACCAAATTAAACCAAATTTGGCTGGGATAGTCCTTGGGTAGTCCCATTTCAAAATTGTCTGACAGCTCTGCCCTCCATTCAAGATGGCTGCTGTTACTAAAAATTGAAATTTCTTCAATTGTCCATTGCTGCTTTATTATAAATCAAAATGAGCTCAAATTTTAACTGTAGCTACATGACAATGAGTAGATTAATATATATTCTGGGTTTTTCTGTGAAATTTTTCTTTCAACCGATTTATACCGATTATACAAATTCGATCACATTTAAATCTTCTCCTCTAAAACAGCTAAACCAAATTAAAGCAAATTTGGCTGGTATGGTCCTTGGGTGGTCCCCTTTCAATATTGTGTCCGACAGCCCCACCCACCCTTCATTCATGATGGCTGCTGTTACTAAAAATAGAAATTTCTTTAGTTGTCAATTTCTGCTTTATTACAAATCGAAATGAACTCAAATTGTAACTGCAGCTACATGACAATGAGTAGTTTAACATATATTCTGGATTTTTCTGTGAGATATTTTCAGCCATTTTATTTCATATTATGGGATAAAAATCACATCAAATTCTTTTGCTCAGAAATTTGAGTTGAAATGATCTTTGGGTGGCCCACTTTCAAAATTATGTGTAACATCCCCATTTTCTATCAACTTTAGATGTCAAATTGAAAACCAGGTAAGCGATTACAGGCTCCTGGGAGCCTCTAGTTTTCAGTTGAACTTTTTTTGCTTGTAGAGCTGTAGTTGATAAACTGAATTCTGTATCACGTAATGAATGTCAATACTCATTGTCACGCAAATGTCTCTCTATACTTGCACAAATGGAATCAAAAGTTCCTGGTTCATATTCCTGCCCACACTCCTTTCTCAAATTGATATAGAACTCAGACAAATATGCATCAAGTTCAGGCAGTGGAATGTTTTCAATGTTTCGTAATTCCTCCTTCTGAACAAGCCATTTGTACAAGATCTTCAGGTTACATTTTGTACAGTTTAGAGTTGATTTTTTCTTCTGTTGGTCAATAAAGTCCTTGACTTGTTGTTTGTCCAGTAGAATTTGCTCAAATTCTGCATTTTGCAGCAGCCTGGTGATATCATCTTCCGCCATTTTTATTTACCAAACGATAAATGATGCAATAAATTTAAGATCAATTTCGGAACGCATCAGTACTTTTCCGAAAATGACGATACTTAGCATGCAAATGATTATTTCCATTGAATTTAATAGGAAAATATTTCTGTGTTAACGGTAGACAAAAAATGCCAATAGCCAAAGTGGCTAATCACCATTTTTTTTCCTAGCCACATTTGCATGTGATTAGCCACACATCTGAAATCGACACAAATGAACAAACACTCATTTGAAATTATGTAACACTTTATTCAACTTAGAACCAACAAATATCAACAAATGAACAAATGAATGAATTGTTTGAACCATTCATTTTTAGCTCACCTGTGTGAGCTATTGCCATCACTTGGCATCTGTCGTCCATCTGTAAACTTTTTCAAAAATCTTCTCCTCTGAAACCACTGGGCCAATTTAAACCAAACGTGGCCTGAATCATCCTTAGCGAGTTCCCTTTAAAAGTTATGTCCGATAGCCACACCCTCCATCCAAGATGGCCGCCATTACTAAAAATAGACATTTCTTCAAATGGCCAAAACTGCTTTTTTTTTTAAGCCAAAATATGCCCAAATTTGAACTGTATGAGCATAATGATGAGCTTGTTAACATATATTACAGGATTTTTTATGAACTTTGAACTTTTGCCGATTATGCAAATTAGGCATAAATAAGCAAAAAATCATTTAAAAATTTTCTTGTTAGAAACCACTTGGCCAATTACAACCAAACTTTGTCTAAATGATCCTTAGGTGGTCCCCTTTCAAAATTGTGTCCATCAGCGCCATCCTTTATCCAAGATGGCCGCCATTATTAAAAATAGAAATTTCTTCAAATGGCCAAAACTGCTCTTTTTTAAGCCAGAATGTGCCCAAAATTGATCTGTATAAGCATAATGATGAGCTTTTTAACATATATTATGGGATTTTTTATGAACTTTGAACTTTTGCTGATTTTTACCGATTATGCAAATTAGAAAAAAGGGGGGATGAATTTTTTTTAAATCTTCTCCTCTGAAACTACAGAGCCGATCTCAACCAAACTTTGCTGAAATGATTCTTAGGTGGTCCCCTTCCAAAATTGTGTCCGGCATTTCAGACCTCCGACCAAGATGGCCACCACAGCCGAACTTAATTTAACATAGGACCCTATGGGAAATTCCTATAAAAATCTTCTTGTCTGAAACCATTTGCTCAATAAGAACTAAATTTTGATGAAATAGTCATTGGATGATTCTCTTCCAAAAATGTGTCCGGCGGTTCGGCCCTTCGACCAAGATGGACCCCACAGCCGAACTTAGCTTAACTTAGGACCCTATGGGAAATTCACATAAAAATCTTCTCCTCAGAAACCACTGGGCCAATTGCAGCCAAACTTTGGTGGAATGGTCCTTGGATGGCCCCTTCCAAAATTGTGTCCGGTGATCCCGACTTCCAACCAAGATGGCTGCCAAGCTAAAATAGAAAAAAGGGGGGATGAAATTTTTAAAAAATCTTCTGCTCTGAAACTACTGAGCCAATCTCAACCAAACTTTGCTGAAATGATCCTTGGGTGGTCCCCTTCAAAAATTTGTCCGGCATTTCAGACCTCCAACCAAGATGGCCACCACAGCCGAACTTAATTTAACATAGGACCCTATGGGAAATTCCCATAAAAATCTTCTTGTCTGAAACCGTTTGCTCAATAAGAACTAAATGTTGATGAAATAGTCATTGGATGGTTCTCTTCCAAAAATGTGTCCGGAGGTTCGGCCCTTCAACCAAGATGGCCCCCACAGCCGAACTTTGTTTAACATGGACCCTATGGGAAATTCCCATAAAAATCTTCTTGTCTGGAACCAGTTGCTCAATTGGAAATTGGAACCAAACTTTGATAAAATAGTCATTGGATGGTCCTCTTCCAAAATTGTGTCTGGTGGTCCCGCCCTCTGACCAAGATGGCTGCACAGCTGAACTTAGTTTAACATAGGACCCTATGGGAAATTCACATAAAAACCATCTTGTCTGGAACCAGTAGCTCAATTAGAACCAAACTTTGATGGAATAGTCATTGGATGGTCCTCTTCCAAAATTGTGTCCAGCAGTCGTGCTCTCCCACCAAGATGGCCACCACAGTGCAGTTGCGTTGTTATTGAAAGCAGCTTTGATCCAGGTGAACGATTACAGGCTCCTGGGAGCCTCTGGTTAATTTTGCGAGTGTCATTTCTGTCATAAGATTTTATAACTTTGGTATCGGCTTTACTTTTCTCAACTATGGGATTTGTTAAAAAATGACAAAAGTGCCCCTTGTCATTTTCTAGGATTAGAATCTGTCCCTGATTCATTCAAGACCATAACAAGATCAGATTCGTCCTTGTCAGCCATGTGGTAAACATTAAAAGTAAAAAGAAAATCGCTATCGGAAACGGATTTTTGTATCCTGAACTGAAATGTTTTTAGCGTAAATAATTTTCCGGAAATGACTAAACAGACCCGTCTTTATGTTCGGTTTTGAATATTACTTTTATTTACATCTTGTCAGCTGAACGTTTTTTCAAATACACGTTACTGGTTAACCCGAATAATCCAGTCGTTATATTATGCTTTGCTATATAGGTGTATTACCACTAAACATGGGTACCAGTCGAAAAGAACATATGGGAAAGTAGTACGTAAACAGAAAATGGATTCCTACATTGTTGGATAAAAAATAAACCCTATTATATACTGCAAAATACTGAATGTCAGCAGAAACCTACATATTTTAGGATAATTTTAAGCCCATATTTGATGTCCTTGTGAAAGTAGGATTTTTGACTGTAGACATCTTCAGACTGTCTGTTTTTTCTTATATGCCATTAAATGTATATTGATTTTCGGAGTTAAGCTTCCTATTATGTACCCCTTCCATGAGATATGAGTGTCACTTAGATTAAACTTAAGATGAATCCTGTATGAAAGCTCAATTTTTTTTTATTTAACATAGAAGGCTATGGAGAATTCTTTAGTGGTATTACACCTTTTAGGCAAAAAACAAGAAACTTAATTTTGATGGTACCACACTCAAATTGGCTTTGAACAGTCACAACAGACCCAGTTTGACATTTTCCACACCAAAAATGTTACAAAATACATCAAGGTGTCATGTTACAGCTTCAATATGAATATTATGCAATATTTTGGAAAATATTCCCCATGCACTAGATGTACATGCACAGAGGGTATTGAAATATAATTTTATACTTATTTGTGACTTTACAATTACTGAGACTGGTAGATTTAATGTGTTTTTGTAGTAAAAGGGCAGATGATGTTGAAAAAGATTGCTAAAATTAAGAATTTTAACAATTTCATGTTGCGGCATTTAGTCGACTTCAAATACGGTATATGATGATACCATTTTTGAAAATTTTATAATCCTACTTGTTTTTCCTGATAAATTTTGGTAGTTATAGTTAGAACACATGTAAAATGTACATATGAAAAAATATAAGGCTATAGAAAGCAGCTTTATTTCAGAATTATGTACTTAAAACCAGGTAATTTTAGTGATCCCAGAAGAATTGTATTTGTCACTGGACATTTACTGTTAATTTTTCAAATTGTCAATGTGGACTTTATATTTTAGAGTATAAATTGACTGTAAATGAACATTTGTGCATCCGGCTAACTTGAAACATAACAAAAGTTGTCAAGAAATATTCATTTATTGAGTTTTGAAGAAAATTACAGTTGCAGGTCACAAGAAATAACAGAAACCTGAAAATCAACAATCATAATTTTACATATTTTGGGCAATTTGAAGTAATTTTTGCTTAATATCTAGGTATTAGGTCTTATTTAATGTCTTGCAATGCATAATTAATGGGAACATAGCATGAATTAACATAATTTAGTATATTGTGAGATCATTTCTAGGAGGCAACAAAAAAGGGGGGGTATGCTTAAAATAAAAATTTTCATATTAATTAGATGTTAAATGTACAAATGAAGTATATATACATGTCATAAGATGCTTATTGTGTTGAAAATCAGCTTCATACTTGTAATATATTGAGATGAAAAGCCATTGTCATGTTATTTCACAATCTCAACTCAACAGCTGAAAAATCAGATTTTTTCATTAAAAGCTTCATGGAGGTACCTTTGTATATGGACATTAATTCTTTCAAATATTGGACTGCCATATACCTGATATAGTTTTTTTGACTGGATATTGATATAGGAATATAAATAAGGCAAAGAAAAGGTTAAAGAAACAAGTTTTTATTGCTCTTAGGTGTATTACCACTAAACATGGGTACCAGTCGAAAAGAACATATGGGAAAGTAGTACGTAAACAGAAAATGGATTCCTACATTGTTGGATAAAAAATAAACCCTATTATATACTGCAAAATACTGAATGTCAGCAGAAACCTACATATTTTAGGATAATTTTAAGCCCATATTTGATGTCCTTGTGGTTTTAAATAAAAAATTGATTGCCTTGGAGAGAAACCACCTGAATTTGTGTTAAATCGAAAGTGAAAGTAGGATTTTTGACTGTAGACATCTTCAGACTGTCTGTTTTTTCTTATATGCCATTAAATGTATATTGATTTTCGGAGTTAAGCTTCCTATTATGTACCCCTTCCATGAGATATGAGTGTCACTTAGATTAAACTTAAGATGAATCCTGTATGAAAGCTCAATTTTTTTTTATTTAACATAGAAGGCTATGGAGAATTCTTTAGTGGTATTACACCTATAAACCTCTTCCAGCGATAGTACCGATAGAGGGCGCAGTATTATTCGAGTTAGTTACTGGTTTGAAATTTAACAAAGGTTTTTTCGAGTACCGTAAATATTTCATTCGCCAAAGTGGCGATCGCAACTGAATTTTTATTAGCCACATCTGAAATGTAATCGCCCATGGCGAGTGTGGCGACCTTTAGCGCTAACACAGATTATTTATTACTATGTAATAATGTTTTTTATTACCTAATTATAATTTTATACGTATTACTAGGTATTTTTTATTTTTGACTATTTTGTTTAACGTTCAGAAGGTAACTATTTTCCCGGGCAATAGAACAGTCAATTGATAGATCGATAATCCGGATGATGTCTCCCGTTTCGTAACCTAAAGCGATTTAACCCTTTGACTGCGGTATAATTCCTGACGTTATGGCCCTTTCACGATAAGTAATAGTTACATAATAGCATTATGCATGTTTTTGAAAGTGGTTTTCTTAAGGAATTCATTTAAAAAATCCTCAAAACTGACAAATCAACAATAAATAATCTATACCGATATATATATATATGGACACACCCTTTTTGAAAGCTTAGGATTCTTATTTCTTTTGTGTACTGATCAACAAAAAAAATAAAAAAAAATTGTAGGGGACCATCGAATGAACATTCCTATCAGGTTTAGTTCCAAGAAGAAGATTAAAATGTAAAAGTTTACAGAGGACAGATATCAAGTGATGGCAATACTTCACATTGCCCTTTGGGTTATGTGAACCAAAATTTAGACTAGAGCTGAAATGTCATCGCTATGACGTAACTGATGTTGACATTTTTAACATTTTCTACAAATCAAAAAACGACATCCGATACGGAAACAGATTTTCCATAATATTTACAATGGCTTGCAAATGTTTTTTTTAATTTGAATAAAAGCTATGCACCATAATAAAATAGTTATTCAGGTTCTAGACAGGATATGTAATGTCACATTTCATGCTTCAGATTCATATACTGTAAAACGGGTAATTTCTGCGGTTTTGGACTAGAAAGAAGACATTTAATTTTTGCGAAAAAAAAATTCTGCGGATAAAAAATCTTGGCACCGAAAAAAAAACTGTTTGTATTATAGGAAGCAACAACTGAAGCGATGTTACGATAAATACTTATGCACATTACAGTGGTCCTTAGAATGTAAAAGCATAGTTAGTTCTTTGGAAAGTTACAGCTTCTGAATACGCATTTGGTTAACTTCAAATTTGCCTAAGGAACTATTTTTTCACTGTTTTCGCAATCTATTTTGTTGACAGGAAATACGAAGTCAACAGTTGGATGGATATCGGTATAATGTTTGATATTTCGGATTTATATTTTTAAAGTAGAATTTTCATACTTTAGCATATAACATTTTTTTTAAAAGAATTATGATTAGAAGCAATTATATTTAATTCTTTTAGTATAATGAAGACATAAAAACTCGGATTAACCGGAATTCTTCTTCTAGTACATTTCTATTTGTTTGGTTTATAGATGAATCCTGAGATCACACAGTTTGATATTATTCAATCCAGCTACTACATGTACAACAATAAAAAAAAAACACTAATGTTAATTTATGTAATAACAATTTTAGATATTGCTTTCATAAACTTTAGTATGATTGAAAACATGTAATCATCAAAGAATTGTAATTTCAAATCATGATTGTTTCAATTATTGTCGGTATCAGCTTGGTACAATCATACATTGTATTTCTTTATCTGGATTAATTGTAACTATTGTATATTCATATTTTGCATATATGTGTCTTGTGTTCAGACTATTGTATTAATACAACTATATAGCATTATTTGTGAAATGATTAAGATGCACATTGTCTCCAAGGTAACACATAATTAATAATAACTAAGACTTTGATTTGGCTGATTATTTGTCATGGCATTTATTAAATTAGTCAACAAACAACAACAAACTGACCAACAAGTAAACACTTGATGACAATGAACACTGAAGAGTGAACCAACAGTGAAAGTGAAAGTTAAGTCACTTATCCTAGCTACTGGGCATCTCCATAACAGCTTAATGAACATACGTAAGGGTAATCACTGCCAAAATTAGCATTTTAATTATAACTTTAATTCAAATGCTAATCCGCCATATCCAACAAAAATAATCAGCCAACGTGTACAACATTAAACAATAAAATTCAATGTAAATTTATTATAAACCAACAAAATTTTTAAGCAAAAACAACAATTGAAATTAATTCAAATGCATATGTATTTAATATAAACCAACAATTGTAATTAATAATTATGCATGTGAATTGTAAGCCAACAAACATTGAATAAATCAAATAATTGTAGTGACCAATATAATACAATATTTCATAAATCAATAGGAAAAACCACGTTGTGAGGAGTGAGAATAAATTGTTCCAATGCACTTTGCATTGCATGCATAAAAATGTCATTTCCAATAAACGATAAATGTATTCCATCATTGTCAAACAATGATGGATGCTTATCTTCAAAATCTGAATAAACTATAGTATAATATCCTAATTTTTTTTAAATATGACTTTAAACCTCTGTTCAACCTTTTCCTTGTATCATCCATAGCTTTTAAATCTTCAGAATATCTCCAAGACAATCTTGGTAAAATACTTGAAAACATTATTTTACTACCAGGGAGCATTTGAGGAATTACAAAAAACTAATTTCATGTCAAACAACAATTTTCCACAAGGTTCAATACCAATGTCATTGCCTCCACAATGTATTAACACTGCGTACGGTAGTCCAAAGCAGTTAACCATGCTATGTACAAGACTGACAACACAATAACTGGACATGCGAGACATTCCTGCCCACACCAGTTTGTAATCATTTTCATTAAAACCCAAATTTAATCCCATTGGTCTATTTTGTGTGTGAACATTGACGATCCAATAATCCAGATGATCTTCAAGTACAGGGTTTGAAATTAGCGGTCGCCCACTCGCCATTTGCGAGTAAATTTCAGTGTGGGCCCTTAAAAGTCTCATCTCAGTCGTCCACTTGGCGAGTGAAAATTAGAAAAAATAAAATAGTGTAAATCTATATGTAATAATTCCTATTCACCAAGATCGAAATCCGAAAAATATTGACATTTCCATCGATCGATTTTAAGCCCGGATTTTTTGTTTTGATATTAAACTGATATCCGCTTATATTACGCTTCGCTCTATGAACTGAGTAATGAAGTATAGTAGCCCGGAAACCAGCTTATTTTGATGTATGTGGATCTTATCTCCAGTTAAGGAGATCTACGGCTGTTCTATTTAACACCTCCGTATAAGGATGTCAATTTTTGCATTAATTTTGCGTCATTTAAGGATTGAAATAAAGAATTTAGTTGTTGTTGTAAAGGGATTTAGGTAAAAAATAATTCTTTTAACAACGATGATTTCTCTGGTGTCTTTATATTGCACAAACCATGCCGTTTTCTGTTGAGTCATATTACGGAATTTTATAGTACACTTTTCCGACTTTGATTTTTAATTTTACATGTTCGTTCAAAATATCCGGTTAGCGAAATGTTTCGCCAAGACGATTTAGGTCAGTTCTTTTTGGGGAACTCTGGGCCTCTTAAAAGGCAAAATGAACAGAGAACACAATATTTTAGAGATTACGAAAAGCCCAAAGGCTCTAGACAATTTTTAAAGGAATGGAAACAAAACCGTCCATGGTTAGTTGATACTGAAAGTGAAACCGGCATGATTTGTTAATAAATAAATAAAATAAATAAATACAGTTTCATTTAAAGTCGATACATATCACAACATACATATTGCAAAGAACAAAAAAAAATTGAAAATTCATTTACTACAGGATGTACAAGCTACCAACATGCCCACCATATGTCAAGCTCTAAATCGCCCCGAAATTTGACTTCAACTATAGTGTATTGGTGCATGTAAAATAATTTTATTTTGAGGAAAATGTTTTGGAAATTTGTTATCTTCTGTATTAAATTATAGTTTCTGAATGGCCACTTTTGCTGCCAGGAAATGGCCAGAATGCAGGCTTTTACACCATTTATCCCAGGGCTTCCGGGGGCCTTCAGCGGACCCCTTGAGCCGTAGGGCACCTTGCAAGCGAGGTGGCAAGCGAGCTATGCGTGCCTGATGGGCCCTTAACAAATTGTGTGGGCTACCAAAATTAATTTGGTGGGGGCCCACTTGGCCCCTAAAATATTTCCTTAGCTTCAAACCCTGAAGTACCTTGCAAATGATTTAACTTTAATTTAATTACTTAAATGTTAATGAGACAGTCCATTCTGATATATCTTTTAAACGAATCCGATTTCCATCGACCCATAGATTTTATTTCATCATCAATTTTTCCTACCATTGTAGCAGCTCCAATTCTGAAAGAATGCGTATTATATTCGTCCGACTATAAACCTATGAATTTCAAGGCAGATCGTAATATTGTGAGAAACTGAAAACGTGTTAATTTTTTGTGATTTAAATGACAAAAAAGCTGACCATCAATGGTTGGTCAAAACTTCAAATACGCTTTTAAATTGCCTTGAAACACACATACTTTCGCATTTATTTTGCGGTAATATTAAAGTAGTAGAATTGGAATCCTAATTTTATAAATAACCAAAACAAGATATGAAAGTGTTATCTGAAACTTGGATCCGACACTCAACAGACCAATAAGAAAAACCACAACCTAGCATAGATAAAACTACCAAAGAGAAACTTTACAAATTTGAATTTCTAATTAACCAAATTCTGATTAACTATCAAGAGTTATTCCTCTTTAACTGGGAAACATTGCAAAACCCCCATACATACATGTATACATTTTGGTCTTGATTTTGTTTCCATTTTAAGTAAAACAAAGTAAAGAAGTGAAAACTTTATTTATAAAAAATAAAGTATTGCGGTCGCGATCTTTCACTGGTCCCTTCATGTGGTCCTAGCAGTAGCTGTACTCAATTGGCCCTTGGTCTACTCTCCAGTCTTGGTTCTCCTGGTAATTTCTGTTTCTGCAAAACAGACAAGAAAAACTTATTATTTAAAGTAATATTAACAGGCATAAGCTAACAAACCTCAATACATATGTACTACAAATATTATACGGTGCGGGAGGGTGGGAACACTTTCATATCTTGTTTCGGTTATTCATAAAATTAGGATTCCATTGCACACACTACGTGTGCTTATGAAATCTCCAATTTCATATCATAACCTCAACAAGATACTCAAGTGTTAGTTTAAAGCTTACCTAGTGAAAACTGATTGTTGATAAGCAATGGAATCCACTGGTTTATAGTAAAAATGCATAAAGGTAGATTCATTAGCGCAGTTAGCTTGATCCATGATATCTTTCACTGATAAATCCATTCTCTTAGCCTTAGAAGTAGAGGCTGACCTAGTTGAATGACCAGTAAATTTACCCGATATACTAGACTCTTTTATAGTCTCTTTTAACCATCTTGCAATAGATGAAGAGGTGATAGGATGATGTGGTTTAACAATACTTAGGATAAGCCAAGATCTGTCAATGTTATCATTGATTTCCCTCCAAGAACTTGTTCGAGAAAGATAATCATCAATACAAGAAACCACACACAAGTTCTTGTCTTCAGTAAAAGAGTGAAAAGCTAAACGCTTTAACTTGATCCTTGCTTACAAGTCTTATTTAATTTCGGAAGATCAAAATTAAATATTGACCTCTGCTTTCTCATATGAGAACAGTTTAACATACCTAATTCAGAGGCCCTACCTGCTGATGCCAGTGCTAACAGCATAACTAATTTCCAAGAAAGCTGTTTTATATCCATTTTGTCATTATCACCCCAAGATAAAATCTTGTTTAACACTTTGTCTACATCCCATGCAAACTCTTATTTTGGTAAAGGTGGCTTTTGATTAAAAATAGCTCTCGTATGCCTAACCACAAGAGGAGGTTTCCCTACTGGAACCCCTTCAATTAAATCATGGTTCTTCGATATAGCTGACCTATAAGTATTTATAGTTCTATACTGTAAACCATCATTATGTAATTTAGTTAGGAATTTGATTATATTGGCCACAGAGGTGTGAACATGATCAACCGATTGTTCATCACACCCACTTTCCCTGGGATCTTTTGTAAGAGACCCTAGTTCCTGGTCTCCAAGTTCTTTCATGCAATTCTGCAGCCTCTTTTGATAGCCCTGCTGTAGACAAGGGTCCCCCGATATTCTCCATGCAGCGAGGGTCACAGTCAAGGAAACCGGTGACGTCATCCAACATGGCAGCATTGATTTTTCAGAGAGAAGAACATTTTTCCTTTTCACTTATAACCCCAGCATATTGAATTCGATTTATCTGAAATTTATCACAAATCATCATTGGTGAACATTTGTTGCAACACTGACATTTATTTACATAGAAAAGCGAATTTAAGCAATAACTTTGAACTGAGAAAATTCGCAAGCAAGTCATATATTTACATCACATGATCACTCTTAGTAACACTAAAATCCACATAGAAAGTGAAGAAGCTAAAAAATTTGAAAACTATCCATATAATATCAACAGAAAATTTGGAGAGAAATAACATTTATATTATTTGATGATAAAGTTGAAGTTCGTGAGTTCAACGAGACTAGAAATATCAACTTCCGGTTGTCAAAATGTTAACATTGTACATGCAAACAGCTGATTACACATGGAATACATATTGTGCTATTTTTCAGTCAGCACTGGTTTTTCCGAGCTAAACTGAAAACGCATCAATGTAAGTTCTTTATATCACTACAAGGCAAACATGAAGTTCGAATGTGCTAAAATAGTCCTTGCACTTTCAGCTATTATAATTGTTACATATGCAGTCACGATCATATGTTTACCTAGAAAAGGCCACCATAAACTATTATCAACAGATGAGTCTAAAGTAACTTTGTATGTTGATGCTATGTCATGGAGTGACATCACACCCAGCCTTTGTCTACACATTCAAAAACTTGAATTAACAATTGACAAGAACAAATTACCAAAATTGTTTAGAACATTTGTGCTTCTTACCTTAATACTAGCAAATGATATTCATCTGAATCCTGGACCAATACAATATCCGTGCGGAATATGTGGTAGATCAGTCAATAGCAACCACAGGGCAATATCATGTGACAACTGTGAACACTGGGTTCACATCAAATGCAGCAACATCAGTCCAGTAGAATATAACAATATGTGTAAAGTGTGATAACATTATATGGTCATGTCCAAAATGTAAACAGAAGGAAACTATGAATCAAACATTACATAACGGCCAGACGTGCCAGCCAACACCAATAATAAACAATCAGGTGGATGACATGAACACTTCCAACATATCAACAGGAAGCAATACATCAATTAGTTCAACTCAGGACAATCAAAATCTACTTAATACTATCCTTACAATGAACTGTCGTAGTTTCAGAAGTGGAGCTAAGAGAAACGAGCTCAATACAATTATTGAAACGCACCAACCACACATAATCCATCTACAGGAAACACATCTTGACAAATCTATATCCACATCAGAGATACTAGACCCAGAGCGATATGAGATAGTACGCAAAGACAGAACATGTAAGAAAGGCCATGAAGGAGGCGGGGTGATCAATGCAGTACGGAAAGACACTGTATGTAGTGGTGAAGACACCCTAGACACTGACTGTGAAATAGCGTGGACTAAAATACAACTAAAGGGTTGCAAAGCACTATACACTGGTTGTTTCTATCGCAAACCGGACAACGAACCATCAGCACTAGAGAACTTGAATAATTCACTAAGTAGACTGACCCACAACAGCACTTTACCTAATGTTATACTAACAGGAGACTTCAATTTGCCTGACATTGACTGAGATGAAGATGATATAAATGGTGGCTATACTATCAAATCAAGCCATAACTATTCAACCGAAATAAACCAACTTGCAATAGATTTAGTTGAGGAACACTGTTTACAGCAATGTGTAACTGAACCGACGAGAGAAAAGAATATTTTAGATCTAGTTCTAACTACCAACGAAAATCTCGTACATAAAGTCGATGTTATGAATGGAATGAGTGACCATCAAATGATAATAACAACTATAAATGCAAGACCGAAGATTATCAGGAACAATCCAAGAAAAGTTTATCTTTATAAGGAAGGAAACATAGATGCTGTTAAGGAATATCTAGACAGTAAACTAGAAAGTTTCAAGGAAAAATATAAAGAAATGAACATCGAAGGATATTGGACCACTTTTAAATCACACCTTTTCAATGCAATGGACCAATACATACCATCAAAAACCCTAACATCAAGATGGAATATACCATGGATAAACCAAAACATCAAGAAAATGATACGTAAGAAGGAAAGACTATACAAAGCTGCCAAAAGGTACCAAACAGAAGATCACTGGAAAAAGTTCAAACAATATAGAGCACAAGTAAAGGCTGAAATTGACAAAGCACATAGAAAGTTCATCTTCGATATGTTAGAGGTAAATGGAACAACGTCAAACAACACAACAACTAACCAACAAGATAACTATCGAATAGGGAAAAAATACTGGAAGTACGTAAAAGCAAGAAAGAGAGAAACAGTAGGGGTATCAACACTGAAGGTAAATGGAGAAACGATTGAGAACACTAAAGGAAAAGCAGAAGCATTGAATGAACAATTTAAATCAGTATTCATGAAAGAAGATCTTGACAACTTCCCACAAATAGACGACAGTGGAACACCAGATATACCCAACCTGAATATATCGACAGAAGGCCTTATAAAACTACTAAAAGCTGTCAATCCCAACAAAGCTAATGGCCCTGACAATATATCATGCAGGATATTAAAGGAAGCCGCAGAATCAATATCACCATATCTGCAATTAATCTTCACAAAATCCATCGAAGAGCATAATGTACCAAAGGATTGGCTAGTTGCAAATGTCACCGCACTATTTAAGAAAGGCGATACAAGCCAACCTGTAAATTATCGCCCAGTATCATTGACATCAGTACCTTGCAAGATCATGGAACATGTCATATTTAAACATATAATGAACCATCTTGACAAGCATAACATACTTGTGGACTTCCAACATGGCTTTAGAAACAAACAATCATGTGAGTCACAGCTAGTCATTACAACTGAAGACATAGCACGAAAGCTTGACAACAACCAACAAGTCGATATGCTCATATT
This sequence comes from Bathymodiolus brooksi, assembly GCA_963680875.1. Lineage (NCBI taxonomy): Eukaryota > Metazoa > Mollusca > Bivalvia > Mytilida > Modiolidae > Bathymodiolus > Bathymodiolus brooksi. The sequence continues at coordinate 27,024,879 of OY804579.1, forward strand.
GGATTTTAGTAAAGCCTTTGACACGGTACCACACAAGCGTCTACTGAAAAAGATGGAATCATATGACATAAATGGGAACATTCTATCATGGCTTGAAGCATGGCTCACGCAACAAGAACAACAAGTGACCATAGAAGGAGACAAATCTAGTACAGCCAAAGTAACATCTGGTGTACCACAGGGAACGATACTAGGGCCTTTGATGTTCCTTTTATATATCAACGATATAGGCAATGACATCACATCCAAAATTCGCCTATTTGCAGATGATAGCCTACTATACTAGCAATATCCACCAAAGACGATTGCAAACGGCTACAACAAGATCTTGACAGAATGGTTAATTGGACTAAGACATGGCAGATGATTTTCAACCCTCTGAAATGCTACATGTATGTTCTAAAGATTACAAAAAAGAAGAAAACAGTAGACTTCGACTATAACATCAATGGTCAAACCTTAGAAACAGTAGCATCAACTCCATACCTAGGAGCTGAACTCACGAACACCATGTCTTGGGACAAACAAGTTCAGAAAGTTGTAGCGAAAGGAAATATAGCACTAGGCTTCATATGTAGAAATGTAGGATCATGTCCAGAGGAGGTAAAGAAACAAGCATACCTTGCACTTGTCCGACCTCACCTTGAGTATGCCAACAGCGCTTGGGACCCTCATCTCCAAAAACATATTCTACAGATTGAGATGGTCCAACGCCGAGCAGCACGCTTCATCAAAAGCAACTACTCAAGAGACCCTGGTACAGTGACAACATTACTCGAACAACTGGAATTACCACCACTTTCAACAAGGAGAAAAATAGCCCGCATCACACTTTTACAAAAAGCCATCCATGAAAAAGTAGCGATACTAATACCATCCTACATCATTAAACCAACGAGTACTTCGAGATTCCATCATCCGAAGAGATACATACAAATTAGACCGAAAAAATATGTTTACAAATACAGTTTCTTCCCACGTACCATCAGGGATTGGAACCAACTATAAGATGAACTGTTAGACATAGAGAGCAGTGAGGAATTTAAGAGCAGACTCACTAAGCTCTACTACGGTGGCTGAACAACATGAACAAAAGATGATGATTTTATCCTGATTTTAATCACTTGTAAATACACACTTTTGGGACTTTACTGTATATACTAATAATTTTGTCATGTTGGAGGACGTCACAAATACTTGAGTGATGGGTCAATGGTTGACCTTTTTCAAGTCAACACCATAGATAGATAGAATTGGCACCGGACCGCGTCCAATAAATTTCCCGTCGGTCCGGTAGTTTTCGTTAACTCACCGGACCAACTGTCCGGTAAATTGTTTTGTCAGCCGCTGCTTTTAAGAATATATAAATCAAGGTTCTCGGTAAATTCAACTTAAAAATATTTCAAATTCTCTTTTATTTGTTATTTTTAGATCGAAAAAAATCTAAAATAATCACGAGTTTTGGCAAGGACACTAACTATTTACAACAGTTATTGTCGTAATATTTTGATGTCGTAATATATTTTGTGTGACTGATCGTGGTATTTCGGGAAAATATTATTCTCTAGAGTTTTCTTCATTAACAATCGTCGTTAATTCGGAACATTTTATCACTTCAAAACACGGTGGTCATGGCTTTCTTGCAGTATAAGACAGAAACCATACCAGGAAAGCCATTAAAGAGAAAAGTAACCCAAGAGGAGACGAGAGAACGGAAGAAACAGTATGAGAACGTAAATTTATTAATTCTTGGAAGCAGGACCGACCCTTGGCTTCATCACAACGTTGAACAAAATGTTATGCTGGTGCATCGAAGCCAAGATAAGATAAGATAAGAAAGATAAGAAAACTTTATTTGAATTCGGTTTTTGTACAACAATAAACACAAGCTCTCAGGAGCTTTTTACCGAATATACATAGTAGCACAAGATACATACAAATATTAACATAATCACATAAGCACACATATAAAGCACATACAGTTAGCAAATGCAACATAAAAAGCACAAAAATAAAAGACATACTAAAACATGCTGAAGCAATATGAAGCAAACATAAAATAACTAAGCAGCATTAAAACTTGAAAAAAACACTAGAAATAAAACAGAAAGCTGAATATGTTATCTGCATGCAGAACAACGACATACTGAGCCATTCCAGGACTGAATCAAACTTTTAAAGTGGTTGAAACTGTTTTCAGTTCTGAAATGGTTCGGAAGGTCGTTCCACAGAGTTGAAGCTGCAAACATGAATGATTTTTTGCCATACCTTGTAGTTCTAACTTGAGGTACATCTAATATGTTCGAATACCTGAAAGCATATTTAGAATTCTTCACATTAACTAAATCATGAAGGCATACAGGAGCTAATTTGTTAACGATTTTATATGTCTCCAAGGCCATTGTCCTTATACGTCTGATCTGTAAGGAGGGCACTAGAGCTTTTTCAAGAAGGTTGATATATGAACTGATGTAGTCATCGTATACAAAGCGAAGTGCTCTTTCCTGCACTTTCTCTAATTTTTTTGAATTTTTATCGGTACAAAAATGCCAAGCCAAATGGCAGAAGTTAAAGTTACTGAGAATGAAAGTGTGGAATATAGTTAATTTGCTTAATCTGTCTAAATATCGGCCCAAACGTTTAAGTATATTCGGTTGCTGTGATGCCTTCCTACAGATTGAACTGATATGAATGTCAAAATTTAATTGATAATCTATTTCAATTCCTAAAAGTTTTACTGTCTCTTCACATGAAAGTGTAGAAGTCTGTATACAAATCTTCATGTTTTTGTCAAAAGTCTTCTTCCCAACCGCAAGTACCTTAAATTTATCTGGATTAGCCTGCATTTTGTTAACTTTAAACCAATTAATAAGAACATTTGACTCTGATTCTAAAACTGAGGTAAGTACATTAAAATCAGGATGACCATAAGACAAAAGTATTGTCATCCGCATAATTATATAAAGTACCCTTTTTTACAAAATAAAAAATATCATTAATAAAGACATTAAAAAGTAGAGGTCCAAGATTGACCCTTGGGGTACCCCTTTTTGGATGTCAGACCAACTGCTCAGGATACCATTAATTTTAATTTGTTGTTTCCTATTTGATAAGTAGGACTCAAGAAGGGATACAGAATCAGTGGACATACCATAGGCCGAAAGTTTATCCAATAAAATATCATGGGGTAGGCAATCAAATGCCTTGGAAAGATCCATTAGGACTGCGGCAACATACTGATTTTTTTTCAAGGGCATTCTGCCAGTCCTCTAATAACCTGAGCAGGGTTGTCTAACGTCCATGACCTTTTCTAAAAGCACATAATAAGGATTAAAAATATTTTCAAAAAAATCAGACAATTGCTGTTATAAAATTTTATCAAAAATCTTTGAAAAAATACATAGTACACTTACGGGTCTGTAGTTAGTCTTCAAAAGTGGATCATTCTTTTTATATAAAGGTGTTACTTGTGCTTTCTTTAATTTATCCGGAAAAACACTCTGATCTATTGACATATTTAAAATACTTGTAATCTGAGGTGCAATAATAGATTTACTACATTTTATTATTTTGGCAGGTATACCATCAGCACCTGTTGCTTTTTTGATGTTGATATTATTTATAATCTTTTCAACTTTATCTGTTGTTACCTTTTCAAAAACAAATTTGTTTGTGCAATCATTTTGTTTCTTTATTTCTATTAAACTTGGATGATCAGAAGGGTCATAAACAGTATCTTTTCCTATATTCTCAGCTACAGTAGAGAAAAAATTATTAAAGTGATTGGCTACTTCTTTTTGATCATTTACAATCTTGTCAGATTCATTAAGCACAATTTTTGTTCTCCACTGGACCCCTTTTTCGAAAAGAATGGCTAAATAGTTTTCCAAAAGTCGCCCGATTTTGTTCCCCCAGAGCAACGTTCTAAAAAGTATGTTTTACTTTATGCATAATTTCCCTGTATATTATGTATGTAACCACTTTTTACATAAAAATTATTCTTCATTTTCCACGGACTGAAAGGTATTAGGGGGTGCTACATATCTAGAAAAAAAAATTTTCATGGTGGTTTTCCCGACTGCATAATTATGGAAATATGTCATTGTAATGTAGGAAAAACTAATAGGCTAAAGCAAAACGGGAACGAAAATATTTGATGTCACCAAAATATGAACAGGAAAAAGTGCGTGTATTTTGATAAAGTACAGATTTTAAATTTTTGGTCTTATAATTTATATAAAAACCATATTTAATCCCATCATAAATCATTTTAGACTCTTCTTTTTTAGGATAATACATTAAATACTGGCTAATTTTATCTAATTTGATTGGTGAATATCCCATTTTCCAAACATTCAATCTATCTGATAAATCTGAAATAACAATTTAGATTCAATGATATTCATATCTTGGAACATTTGCAAACCTATGTCGAAAAGCAGGTCTATGATTTTGATTTAATAAAGGTGGCCTGTAAGCATTAGGATTATTGAATATTGGCCTATTATCTAATGTTTGATATCCATTTATTCTATGGAACCTAAGACATGTAATTGCAGGATGCACTAACGAACATTTCATACAATTAATTTATGTTTATAAATACAATTGAAATGATAACAAACTCCTTTGAAATTGTAATTAAAGCATGGCTTTGTTAGATTATCCTGAACAACTACATTGGACACACCTTGAGCACCTTTTGCAATGAATTGTAACCATAAAAATCCATCTATTTGCACCCAAGATTTTATATGGTTTTGAGCTACACGTAACCTGAATGGTCTACCATACTGATAAATACGCTCAAAAGGTGTATCAGCAACTGCACCCCTAATTATAGACATATATGTTAACAAATCTGAGGCCAACAATGGGTGTTTCTGAATAAGTATTTTTGAAAAATTGGTGAAAGCTTCTGTCCATAAATCAATATTGTCAACTGATTTAAGCAGGCTTTCAAGCGGGTCCTTATTTTCCTAATTTTTTGACAGCAGCCCTAATATTCCTTCAAAATCCTAAAAAAATCCTAATTTTTTGGTGAAAATCCTAAATTTTCAAATTTTGAAAATTTTTGATAAATGCAACATAAAATAAGTGTTGGAATTAATGAAATCTAGCCTTAGTATACTTTCAGATAATGAATATGTTGAATTAATGTATTTCTCAAAAAACATCTTGGTGGTTATCAGCATCATATTCAGCATGGATTTGCACCATATCAGATTATTTTAATCTGGTTGTATTGATATGCTGAATGTCATTGGCATGATCATCTGAGTTGGTAATTAGCTTTTGTATTTGTTCTCCCTGGAGGTGAGTACAGAATGTTTTTCTTTTATATTGATTATTGAATTTCAGTCCTTATTTTTGTCAAAAAAGTCCTAAAAATAGCCCTTATATTTTAAGTATTTTGTCCTAAAAAAAGCCCTTATTTTTCACAAAATCTTGCTTGAAAGCCTGTTTAAGCTTAGAAGACCTATTTGAAATTACAAGTTTTCTATTTTCTAAAGTGATATTTTGTTCTTGTTCAATATTATTGTAATATTGACCATTTTGTCTAATTACCTGTGCAAAATCTGTGTACTCAAAATTCCACATTTTATCCTTTATTTGTTGTGATACCAAAATATCTGTTTCATTTGAACATGGCATTAATATCGGATTAGCACTATTTAAATAACTGTCAATAATATCCTCACCATTGCCAGCTTGTACACTAATTCTCATTTGCTTAGGAGGGGGTGGATCAACAATTTGTTCTGCTTCCATCTGTACATTTTGTGCAAGTTCACCATTGACTGGTTCCTGCTCCACTGATGCCCGCCGTCTGTTAGCTCTCGGTCGTACAGCCGGACATTGGTTGACACGTTCAACATTCTGTGCAGGAACAGGAGCCACTATCTGCTCACCAACTGGAACCCCATTTCCTCCTCGTCTTGTCTCAGTTGCCTGACAGGTGCTTCACGTGCCCTCATGTTTCTCCTTGGCATATTTGTATATGTCAATGTTTTCCATTAAATTTAAACCTTTACTGAATATTGTACACGTTTACGATAAAATAAATGACATAATTATATATACACATGTATAGTTATCGTGTTCGCGTTGTGTAAAATGTTACGCTCTGCCAGTACACTACATTTAAGCTTTATTAATGTGTATATATGCGATATTAAATCAAGTACACCCTTGTCACGGCTTTTCAAAAAACAAGATGTTGTCTCTTCAAATATATTGTAATTTAATTTAAATTGTATAATGACGAATTCAACACAGTAAATTTTATTACAAAATGTGTAATTATTTAATAACTTGACATGTTTTCCCGTTTCATAACTTTAAATCTTACCTACAAGTACGTTCGTGAAAATTTTATCCTATCTCAGCTACAATTTGGGGGGAAATATATATAGCCAAGTGAACGTTGTTAAGAACTAAAAGCAGAAAACATATTTGTGGATAAAAAGTAAATTTAAAACTTTTTAAAGCAAACAAAATATTGTACTTATCTTATTTCAAAGTTTTGACTTCCCAATTAATTTGCACGTGGAATAAGAAATTGCCCACAAACACTGGTTTGTATATGACTCAAGTCCACGAGGCGCTTTAAATTTGTAGTCCTTGAATTGTTTTAATAAATGGACATGTTAAAATAATAAACTTTGTTTCAATGGTGATAATAAATTACTTTGAAATATAATAAACCAATTTAATTTTTATTTAATTAAATTTTGTTAACAGTTTTAAAAATCATCAAGCCACAGCTAAATAACCTTTAATTGTTGTGTAAACATTTATATAGTACCAGGGTTTTTTATCTGGATGTATTAATTAGGCCTAATTAAATATTTGACACTTCTAGCGGAATTGGAGTTAGAGTTTGAAAAGGTAATTTGTACTGATTTATTATATTATTACTGGACATTAATATTTATTTTGCATAATATTCTGCGATTTTAATTTCTGCGGTACCGAGTTAACCGCAGAAATTAGATAGCCGCAGAAATTACCTGTTAATTGCTAGACACTTACTTGGTCCACAATATACTTCTGTTGATCACTTGATCTTCTGCTGAATCCTATTCTAGTTTTTGGCGCCTTCTATCACCAACGCACTTTTTTACCTCCACATTGAAGAGTATTGTTTAGTATATAAAGTGTTCATCTTATGTTGTACCAAGTTAACATTACCGGTTATACAGTATTCCTCAACTGACAGCTCAGGGTATATAAATACGAAACCAGGTATGTTTTACATTATATACCCTGTCTAGAACAATATCATATAATGTATATAGATGCTGTGTGCTCTACATACCTTACATTGATTGAATGAATGCTTTATTTCTCCACTTTTAGTAATATCTAAACTGCATCAACCAGATCTAAGAAGCACAAGTACATGCCCAAAACCACAAAGTGTCTTTCTTACTTTAAAATATGTAACTCTGAACATTATTATTGATTCCTTATAATTTAATAAATGTATTTTTTCATATTTTGTAATAATTTTATGCTATCTTTTCCAGTCGTAAGAATAGCTTTTCCTTAGTGGTGTCATTGGATATAAATAAAACAGCTGAGGGAGATATTTTCTGGGATGATGGAGACACTATCGGTAAATATCAATAAACACTGATATAATTCTTGTGAAAACAAATTCTAATGTAGTTGTTTAATATTCCTGGTTTGTGATTGGACAATGCTGTAATTTTCATGGTATCAATTCCACAGTTGAAATATCATGAGACATTTTTTAGAATTTTAGCTGATTACCACCTCCATCATCTTGTCAATTATGTGGCAATACACATCTATGCACATGATTACATTAGAATGGAGACAACTGTTTTGTATTTGAAAATTTCACAGCATCAATTGTCCATTTAATGGTATAATTTTCACAGTATCAATTCCACAGTTGAAATAGCACGAGATATTTTTAGAATTTTAACTGATTACCGCTTAGGTCATCTTGTCAATAATGTGGCAATACACATGTATATACATTATTACAATAGAATGGAGATAACTGTATTTTATTTGAAAATTACACCTCGTACAAAATTGCTGCTGGATCAATAGCTAATAGGTTTAAAACTTTTAAATAAAATAATTTATTTTGATCAGTCAGGTTTGTACCAGGGAGATCATTGGTGAAAATACATGCTTGCTGTATGATATCATTCAATATGCAGAAGAAAACAATCTTCCTGGTCTTCTTTTATTCATAGATTTTGAAAAAGCCTTCGACTAGCTTTCATGGAACTTTCTACATATATAAAAAGTATTAAAATATTTTAATTTTGGACAGACAATCCAAAATTAGGTTAAAGTTTTTTACAGCATCTGTCAATCAAGGGGGAAATCTCTCAGAATTGTTCAACGTAGAACGGGGCTGTCGACAAGGTGTTCCGTTATTCCCGTATCTTTTCATTCTCTGTGCAGAAGTCCTGGCAATAAAAATCAAAAATATTGGAGGGTTAAAAATTGTAAATATTGAAAATAAGCTATCACAATTTGCCAATGATACTGCAATCTTCCTCAATGGTACAGAATTTTCTTTACAAAAAAGCCTAGAAGAATTGAACAGTTTTGCTGATCTGTCAGGTTTAAATATTAACTATACAAAAACACAAGTAGTATGGATAGGTAGTAAAAGATTCAGTGATGAAAAATTATGTCTAAATTTGGATCTAACATGGGGAAAACATTCTTTCAAATATCTTGGGATTGATTTTGACATACATGTAGACCTTTCTAGAATGATTAAAATTAATTTTGAGAAAAAAATTATTGAAATAAAATCCTTACTTAGACAAATGGAGTAAAAAAGATAGCTTACTCCAATAGGACGCATTACTGTAATAAAACCTTTAATCCTACCAAAACTTGTACACTTGTTTTACTACCTTACCAAACCCTGGTGATAAGATTCTTAAACAATTTAATGACATGCTCTTTCAATTTGTATGGCATGGTCCAATAGGAAAGATTAAAAAAGAGATGCTAGAGTCCTCTTGTACACTTAAGTTTCTGAGGCTTATTAAAGAATTTGACTTTGATTACAAATGGTGTCCTTAAAATGATCAAGCTTTTATTAACTCACTGAGATCAACATGGATTCGTAGAGCTATTCATAGTGATAAAATTAAGCACAATATGGAGTCCAATCATGTAGATTTTGAACTATTGACTACTGCAGGTGATAAATATTTTGAAATTTCTATTGAAAATTGTAAAAATGAATTTTGGACAGATGTTTTACATGCATGGTAATATATTTTAAGTAAAACTACCACAGATGATTCTTAGGCAAGTTTTTTATATAACCCTATTTGGTATAATAATAAGTTCAAGATCAATCATACATGTTTTTTCTACAAAGATTGGTATAGAAAGGGTGTCAGGATAGTAAATGATTTGGTCAAAGAAAATGGAGAATTTTATTCATTTGAGGAATTTGAAAGGAAGTATAATATTAATACAAACTTTTTGAAATACCACAGATTCATCTCTTGCTTAAAGAAATACTCCGAAAAATTTGATAGAGATAATGTATCAAAAATTGAGTATCCATATATACTGAGGAATATAGAAGTTTTTTCTAAAAGTAAAAAGTATGCAATATTGAGTAATAACCATTTTCAACCTGCTAGTAAACAAAAATTAATGACAATTGACAGAGAATGATATTAAACAAATTTATAAACTTCCTTTCAAAGCTGCAAAAAATTGTAAATTTCAATGGTTACAATATAGAATTAACCATCTCAGATTGACCACAAACACCTTTCTATTTAAGATCAAAATAAAACAAGATCCACTGTGTAGTTTTTGTAAAAAAAGAAAATGAAAATATGATACATTTTTTTGTGGGAATGTGAAAATGTCCAGATTCTACTGGAAGTATTAGATAATTGGACACTTAAAAATGGTAATTTTATTTTAAACTACAACAAAAAGACATTCATTTTGGGTTACCACTAGGACAAAAATTCATTGATAAGCAAAATGTTTTTACTAGCAATTAAATACTGTACTATAGATACACATGTAGATGTCTTTCAAAAAACCTTGCTTTAACAGCCCTTATATATATACTGACCATCATTAGAAATGCATCACTTTCTTTTTTAAATATTAATTTTAATGAGTAATTTGACAACATATATAAATACGTCAAACAATAACAACAATAAAGACTCTAACAGATGAGAACAAGTTTGAAACACAGTTTCTTTTTTGGGACGTCACTTTATGGTTGAAACACAGATACCCTCGATTTCAAAATTCAATACTTCGTATGTCCACCTCTTGCGGTGATACAGGCAACACAACGACGACGCATTGAAAGAATAATGTTTTGAATAACTCTCTGGGGCATATTGTTCCACTCTAATAATGCCTGACGTAAGGTGGCCCCAGTAGTCGGCTTGACGAGACGGTTATCTACACGTCTTCCTAATGCATCCCAAACATATTGGTGCCATATCCGGTGATAGTGATGGCCAGTGCATGCAGTTGACATTCTGTGCTTGCAAAAAGTTCATTGAGACCCTTGCTGTGTGTGGACGCGCATTATCTTGCTGGAAGATCCTTAAATCTTGATGGGCTTGAAACATTGGAACAACATAAGGAGCCAGGATTTCATCTCTATAGCGTTGTCCGATAAGAGATCGATCACAGAAGTGAAGTGGAGACTTGTAACGGAATGATACAGCTGCCCAAATCATAACATTTGCGCCACCCCATCGGTCTACCTCATTAATGCAGCAAGCGGCAAGTCTTTCATTTTGACGTCTCCAAACTCTTATTCGACCGTCTGCATTCGAAATACAGAAACAGCATTCGTCAGAAAACAACACTTCCTGCCATCTTTGCCTTGTCCATTGCAAATGGGTTCTAGCCCATGCTAAACGTTGTTGGCGATGTCACGGTGTAAGCAGTGGTCCTCTGAATGATCGTCTTGCACGTAGGCCATTTTCACGCAGTCTGCGACGCACTTGCTGAGCTGATCCGGGGATTGTGTCTTCCTTGAGTTTCCCTAGCAGTTGATACAGCTGTTTTGACCGGTTGCATAAATGCTGTAGCCGGATATGACGATCTTGTTGGTCGGTTGTTACTCTTGGTTGTCCTGGCCGAGGACGATCGGACACATTGTTCGTGGTTTGAAACCTCTGTCTGAGGCGTACAACAGTACTTTGATGGCAATTGAATAGTCGAGCAACTTCTCTGGTTGATATGCCTGCTCTCAACATACCCAAAGCTTGGTTGCGATCATTATTACTCAGATGTGGCATTTTTGAAACCCAATAAAAACTTTACCATAGCAAACAGTGCTGATATCTGATTATCCTTTTCACAGGTGGACACAGTTCTTTCAAAAAGCGGGTTTAAAAAATTCATATCGCCCGTTCAAGATTTGCACGTGCAAGAAATACTGTTTTTAAAATTCAATAGATACCTGTTTCAGGTGATAAGACACATCAGAAAATTTACCTGTATTTTTTTAAGGAGGACATTATTAACAATTACATTTAATCAAGCAAATTTTAGCAAAAAAACAATATTTTCTAGTGATGCGTTTCTAATGATGGTCAGTATATATATATACACTCAAAGAGCTTTATAGTACAGAACAAATAATGGCCATTAAACAAGAAAACCTAGATGTTTTCAACAATTCATGGGACTGTTGGTGTACTTTATTACAAAATAGGGACCATTCAAAGTGCTTTTTTTTTCTTCATTTTATATTATAGAAAATACAAATGTAGCACTCTAAAAAGTATTATTAACTTCAACAATTATAACTCTCTATAAGATATATAAAATATTCTATTATTTTATTCCTTTCCAAATGAAACTAATGCCTGTTCCGACCCACGTTTTTTTTCCCCTTCAATTTGATTAGGTTTTTTGGGGGGGGGGTGTTTTTCAGTTTTTAGCTATTGTCCTTCGTCGTCGTCCGTCGTATGTCGTAAACGTTTTCAAAAATCTTCTCCTCTGAAAGTATTAGACCAATGGAAACCAAACTTGGTCTGAATCATCACTAGGGTGTCTAGTTTCAAAATTGTGTCCGGTGATGCCGTGCACCAACCAACATGCCGCTGTTACTAAAAATAGAACATATGGTAAAATTGCAGGGTTTGGGTAATAACTCAAAAAACGTTAATAATATCAAAAATCTTACATGGGGTAAAAATGATCAGCACAGCAAAATCTACCTATCCTGCAATTTTGAAGTAAATCTAATTATCCATCTTGGAGTTATTGCCCTTTTTTCATAAAATTTGTAAAATTTTAATACTTTTCGTCTTATTTTTCAAAAACTATAAGAGATAAAGGTTAAGTTTAAATTGCAAAAATGTGCAGTATGTCAAGATCTACCCACCCTGCAATTTTGAAGTAAATCTCATTACCCATTTTGGAATTATTTCCCTTTTTTCATCAAATTTTCAAAATGTTAATACTTTTCGTCCTTTATTACAAAAACTATAAGAGACAGATGGTAAGTTGAAACTGCAAACATGTTCAGCATGTCAAGATCTACCTACCCTGCAATTTTGAAGTAAATCCCATTACCCATTTTGGAGTTATTGCCCATTTTTCATCAAATTTTCAAAATGTTAATACTTTTCGTCCTTTATTTCAAAAACTAAGAGATAGATGTTAAGTTTAAATTGCAAAAATGTGCACCATGTCGACATCTACCTACCCTGCAATTTTTTAAGTAAATCCCATTATCCATTTTGGAGTTATTGCCATTTTTTCATCAAATTTTCTAAATTTTAATACTTTTCGTCTTATATTTCAAAAACTATAAGAGATAAAGGTTAAGATTAATTGCAAAAATTGCAGCATGTCAAGATCTACCTACCCCGCAATTTTGAAGTAAATCCCATTACCCATGTTGGAGTTATTGCCCTTTTTTCATCAAAATGTTCTAAATTTTAATAATTTCATCTTATATCTCAAAAATTATTAGAGATGGAGGGAAAGTTTAAACTGCAAAAATGTTCAGCATGTCAAGATCTACAAAACATTTCTCACAGTTGAAAATGTGCGACAACTGTGTGAAGAGTTATTCCTCTTGAAATGCATTTTTTTGTTGACTCACTGCTTTTGGTTACTCAAATAATCAAAGGGAAGCAACTCTATTACAAAATGTGAAGTAGTAAAACCTAAATTTTGAGAATCATTGACATATATGTTTTTTTAAAGCAATTTGTATAACTTACATTAAAGGGGGAACCCCTGCCCAAAATTTTTTTGTAGAAGGGGTCTGCAATGACGAGGGCTACATTTGTTATTTTTTTACCGAAGTTATCAAGTTTTATTGACTGATGTTGTTATTATACCCAGGTGAGCTATACAGGTTCCTGGGAGCCTCTAGTTTGGTTTTTTTTTCAGTTTTTTTTTTCTTTTCGTTTATTTATATATTTTTATCTTTTTTTAACTAGTAGTTAACCAAAAATATCTTGTTTTTTCTTACATCCTAAATTATTTTTCATATCCTTAAAACATAATTAATGTAAAATTTAACCCCCAAAAAATGTAAAATTGAAAAATCTGTATTTTTGTTAGAAACAACATTTGTAAATAGAATATGATCATCTATCATCTGCTTGTACAGATGCAAGGGTACTTTCTTGTCATATATATAATGTATCATGCTTTGAAATAGATATGTATTATCTTATATCTAATTACTAACAAATACTAAGAGCTGTTATTACATCATGCTTACTAATGTTAACGAGGCTGGTGTCATATGGTATTTTTCGTCATTGTATTTTGAACCCCCTGATGGTAAATTGACCCCCCCTCATTTCTACCAAAAGAGAGGAGTTCATAATACCATACGAGAGGGTTTGATATACCATGGGTAGGGGGGTCGATATGCCATGGGTAGGGGCCGTGGATCAAAATACCATGGGTAGGGGGGTCAATATACCATGGATAGGGGGTCAAAATACCATGGGTAGGGGGGTAAAAATACCATGGTATTTTGACCCCCCTACCCATGGTATATTGACCCCCCTACCCATGGTATTTTGACCTCCCTATCCATGGTATTTTGACCCCCATACCCATGGTATTTTGACCCCCCCTGCTTATCTCTTGATTTGAAATGAGGGGGATCAAAATACCATGTGGGTTCAATTTACCATACAGGGGGGGGGGGTCAGTTTTCAATAAGGGGGTCAATATACCATTGATGAAAATTGACCCCGGGGTCAAAATACCATATGACACCGGGATAAGGTACCATTATTCGATGTTTTTTTAGCTAACAAATGTACAGATTTTAATAAAAAAAAAAAATGTTATGAATTTATAAAGAAAAAACCCATACTCTGTGGTCGGTAATGTGGTTTCTAAATGCAGAAGTAGCCTTTCTGTTTCGTTAATATATTTGTACCCTATTATTTTAGCTATATTTGAAATCACAGACATATATAGCTTTCGTATTCAAAGTTGCATTCACATTTACTTCCAATATTTTCATTATCATTTTTTGTGATCACATGACCTTATACTAAAATAAGGGAGATAACTATTGTCGTAACAGTAACTTACGTTATGGAACATAGGTTACAAAATGAATTTTATTTGTACCTGTAAATTTCAATGTAATCAAATTCGTTGCAGTTTCTTGCTTTTACATCTATTCTGTTTGTACTTAGTTTAGAGAAACTCCCATAGATGTCAAAACCACTGTTATTCACAAAAGAATTTGACATGTAGGTTACAATTTTAAAAGCTTATGGAGGTGAATTTTTTATTGATTGCTAGGATTTTCATCTGTTATAAAGATTGCTTGTTAAATTGACTTCATCTTGTTTGTAATTGTCATTTCCTGTTATAGACAATGTGCTAAGATGGTAGAATGTCAGCATGACGTAGGTTTCTTAAAACTAACCACAGTTATAAAATCCATATCCATAAGTTCATCACGATGTGCCCAAAAATGGGAATTATTTCATGAAAGTATATATATCACACTACATTGAAATAATGTTTTAAAACTTGTTTATTGATGTGGGATTTCTTAAATTAATTTGCAAAGTAAATATAAATTTAAGGAGCAACATGCCTTTTTCTTGAGCCTTGTAATTTTCAATTCATTAATGGATCTATATTAAGGGAGTAAGGGTTGTTATCTGTTGTTTTAAAGCTCTGTGAATGAGCTTTTTATTAGATGCCAAAATATTTAGCATTGTATTATAAGTGTGATTCAGTCGATTTAAAAAAACAATGGGGACATCAATTGGGACATACTGCTGAGAATGAGTGATGAATATTTGACTATGAAGAGACTTTTTCATATTTCAGACACACATTTGATAGGAAAGTTCAACATGATTAAATTCTCTTCTTCCAAGGTAAGTTGATCCTGGTGATTAAATTATGTGTATATTCAGATATTTTGTTTTACCTGAAAATTCTTTGTTTTTTCCATCCATTTTTGATAGAATAATTTGTCAGATTTTCAGACAACAAAAAATGTGCATAAGAGAATAATGTGACTCTGGTATTTATGTCTGAAATGAGTTTTATTGAATATTATGATTTGATACCATGACTTCGTCAAATTTCCAGTTAAATTATTGTTTTAAGTTGTAGTTATCTATTATTTCTAACTGGTTACTGGTGAGGGTTACCAGGGATCAACTGACAGAACTGTCCAAGCAAATCCCCATGTGTCAGATAAGTGGATGAATTCTCGGTGGAGAGCTGTAAGGTTATCATATGTAAAACCTAACCATGACCAATCATGGGTTCCATGTTTAAAGAGTGCCTTGCACATTTAAGGCCCATTTTGTATATTTCAAAATGAGCATGACAATTGTAGCCACTATAAAAGTCTAATGTTTATCATGCTAACCCATCTCTTATAACTTTTCCAGTAGCAGTCAAAAGATATTGTCCAGGTTATCTAATTCTTCCCTCATTCCTTCATATGTTTTTATACCCCCCGCAACGAAGTTGTAGGGGGGTATACTGGTTTCACCATGTCCATCCGTCTGTAAACAAATCCTATGTCGTACGATAACTTGAGTTGGGTTTCTTAGAATCTTTTAAAATTTTATCAGCTGTTTACTGGTGAAGATATGAGGATCTCTTTCATTTTTGATGATTTTCACTTTTGCCGCTCCAGAGTTATTGGACTTGATATGACGGAAAATAGGATTTTTACCCTATGTTGTATGATAACTTGAGTAGTGTTTCTCAGAATGTTTTGAAATTTTATCAGCAGTTTACCGGTGAAGAGAGGAGGGTCCCTTTCATTTTTGGTCGGAACAATCAGTAATGTTTTGGTTATGGAAATAGGTTGGACAGATGTGGGGAACGAGGGGTATATCTTAGTGAGCTGTGCTCACAGTAATACTAGTTATGTATTCTTGCACTTGTTCTCATTCTAATTATTCATGAAATATTAAGCAACCAACAATCAATCAGTCGACCCATTTCAATAATATGAATATTGAAAATAGGGCAATGGATAATTTGATACTTTGTGACACTATTTATATGGATTTATTTATAGTATTCAAAATCAAATAATATAACAGTAATTTGCCGAACATTTATCTTATTTTATTACTTCAAGTGTATCTATGCCTTCTAAATATGCACAATTTTAGAAT
The DNA here is from genome assembly GCA_963680875.1 of Bathymodiolus brooksi. Lineage (NCBI taxonomy): Eukaryota > Metazoa > Mollusca > Bivalvia > Mytilida > Modiolidae > Bathymodiolus > Bathymodiolus brooksi. Next base: position 27,041,540 of record OY804579.1, read on the forward strand.
TATGTCTCTTTTAGACCCCTTTTCAAAACAACATTTTTTGGTCCATCAATAAGCCAATGAAGATGATTATTTGGCAAAACAACTGCTTTAAAATTGGTTGAAAAGTTAAAAAAAAAAGACAAAATTTTGAAAACCGCATTGGTGGCATAACGGTTAGCGTGCGATACATTGTGGGTTCGAGCCCCGGTCGGATCAAACCAAAGACTCTGAAATTGGTATTTGTTGCTTCTCCGCTAAGCACGCAGCATTAAGGAGAAAGAGCAAAGACTGGTTGGCTCGGAATCAGAATAATGTGTCCGAGTGGAGTGACATGTTTACCCGCGGACTGTTGTTTCAGTGAGCTAGCACTATAAAAAAAATCCAACTCAGCGTGTTGGTCTAGTACAAAGCGGATTTCATCATCTCATTGAAAATGAACTTGTTCTTGCCATAATATAGCTGAAAAATTGCTCAATTGGCATTAAACAATACTTACTCACTCAAAATTTAGGAAATTGGCCTTTGATGGCCCCTTTCGGTTGAGTCAATTGCTGAAACTGTAATAGATTTAGGAAATCCATTCACACATTCTTTTTGCAACTAATTTACAGAAACAATTGCATCAAAATTGGATGAAAAATAAAATTATATATGCCTTTCAAATATGCCAAATTTCGGAATTTTTGTCGTTTATTCAAATATGCCCATTTTCGAAATAAAATAACCATTTTTTTCTGGTCCATCAGTAAACTATACCAATGATCATTTTGGTAAAAGGTGCATTATTATTGGATAAAAAAAAAAATTTAAATTCACATATTGTGATTCAACTTCATATCTGAGTTTATCTGAGGAAATTCATTGGTCTCAAATTCACCCATATTTGGCAAACAATCACAATAAACACAGATATGCATTTTGCCGTGCAGACTGTCTAGAGCCAGCATTTAATATTTTGTTATAAGTTACATAAATAACATATATTTGTCAACAAAACATACACAACTATATATTTTCAATTCAATACTAATCCCCAAAAAGTATCTTACTTATATATATACCCATCATCAACGAAATCTCGCCGCCCAGGAAAAACCATATACATTTATACAAAAAAAAATGTATTGGAAACCTGTGTTAACGGAGCAATGCAAGACCCGTCTCTAGGTATTGATGCCGAACTTCATCAATTTATAAATAAATTATAATTCATTAAATATAAATCAGAACTGTAATTTTGACTGAACTAAGTCTGCAGCTAGAATGAAATACCCCGATCTAATTCATTTCACGAAAAGCATGTCCCGCCAATAATCTAATTAACATATCAAAAACCATTAACACCTGATATCTATCCAGGTATATTCATACTCGATTGGCTCGCAATCAATGCCGCCAAAACATTACAGTTACTTTCAGACAATATTTTTCCGCTATACTTCGAAACGCGGAAAAAATTATATATAATACAGGAAGCCATCAGCTCAATAAAAAAATTCATCTGACAAAAAATAAAAATTCTATATGCATTCCAAATATGTTCTGAATATGGGTCCCTTTTGAAAATGAAATAATAAAATTGTTTCATGATTCATTATTAACCAATAATGATAATTATTTTGCAAAAATAATTCATTAAAATGGGATGAAATATAAGAAAGATTAAATTTTGAAAAAACCCTTTTTTGTCCCTTTTATGTAAAAAAACAGTAATAGTTACATTATGATATTTTTCTGAAAGGAATTTCCTATAGAATTCATTAAAAAAAAACTCATCAAAATCAGATGAAAAAATAAGAACCCCTGTACAAATAACAAAAACATTTTTTTTTTCACCTTTCAGCATCTTGCTTGGAAAGAATTTGAATTTGAATTTGAATGTTTGGTGTGTAACGCCACTTTCAGCAATATTTCAGCTATATCATGGTGACCAGTTTTAGTGGTGGAGGAAGCCGGAGAGAACCACCAACCGTGGGCAAGCAACTGGTAAACTTTATCACTTGTGGCTGCGAGTCGAGTGCACCCTATTTTGTAATTTACAAAGCTGGGTGCGAACCCACGCCATATTGATGATAGGCTTGTATGTGCTGTTAGATCCAATGAACTAACTCATTGAGCCACCCAGGCCCCTCAAAATGTTTTGATGTCTTATAAAAATAAACATGATTTTGAATTATTTTATATATTATAGTTTTAGATGAGACATGATCAACTAATTAAAAGTTTATTTATAGAACACTGTAACTTCTAATGTTACCTATGCTGGCTATAAAGAAGAACAAATGACATTGGAAACTATAGTTATTTTTGGATTAGATATGAAACCATCCTCTGTCAAAATGAATGGAATCCTTGTTGTATTTACTTTTGATAGTAATAAGGTAAGTACTACATAGATTTACAGGAACATAATGTAAGTACTACATAGATTTACAGGAACATAATGTAAGTACTACATAGATTTACAGGAACATAATGAAAGTACTACATAGATTTACAGGAACATAATGTAAATACTACATAGATTTACAGGAACATATTGTAGGTACTACATAGATTTACAGGAACATACTGTAGGTACTACATAGATTTACAGGAACATACTGTAAGTACTACATAGATTTACAGGAACATAATGTAAGTACTACATAGATTTACAGGAACATACTGTAAGTACTACATAGATTTACAGGAACATAATGTAAGTACTACATAGATTTACAGGAACATAATGTAAGTACTACATAGATTTACAGGAACATACTGTAAGTACTACATAGATTTACAGGAACATACTGTAAGTACTACATAGATTTACAGGAACATAATGTAAGTACTACATAGATTTACAGGAACATAATGTAAGTACTACATAGATTTACAGGAACATACTGTAAGTACTACATAGATTTACAGGAACACACTGTAAGTACTACATAGATTTACAGGAACATACTGTAAGTACTACATAGATTTACAGGAACATAATGTAAGTACTACATAGATTTACAGCAACATACTGTAAGTACTACATAGATTTACAGGGACATAATGTAAGTACTACATAGATTTACAGCAACATACTGTAAGTACTACATAGATTTACAAGAACATACTGTAAGTACTACATAGATTTACAGGAACATACTGTAAGTACTACATAGATTTACAGGAACATACTGTAAGTACTACATAGATTTACAGGAACATAATGTAAGTACTACATAGATTTACAGGAACATAATGTAAGTACTACATAGATTTACAGGAACATAATATAAGTACTACATAGATTTACAGGAACATAATGTAAGTACTACATAGATTTACAAGAACATACTGTAAGTACTACATAGATTTACAGGAACATACTGTAAGTACTACATAGATTTACAGGAACATACTGTAAGTACTACATAGATTTACAGGAACATACTGTAAGTACTACATAGATTTACAGGAACATAATGTAAGTACTACATAGATTTACAGCAACATACTGTAAGTACTACATAGATTTACAGGAACATAATGTAAGTACTACATAGATTTACAGCAACATACTGTAAGTACTACATAGATTTACAAGAACATACTGTAAGTACTACATAGATTTACAGGAACATACTGTAAGTACTACATAGATTTACAGGAACATACTGTAAGTACTACATAGATTTACAGGAACATAATGTAAGTACTACATAGATTTACAGGAACATACTGTAAGTACTACATAGATTTACAGGAACATACTGTAAGTACTACATAGATTTACAGGAACATAATGTAAGTACTGCATAGATTTACAGGAACATAATGTAAGTACTACATAGATTTACAGGAACATAATATAAGTACTACATAGATTTACAGGAACATAATGTAAGTACTACATAGATTTACAAGAATATACTGTAAGTACTACATAGATTTACAGGAACATAATGTAAGTACTACATAGATTTACAGGAACATAATGTAAGTACTACATAGATTTACAAGAACATACTGTAAGTACTACATAGATTTACAGGAACATACTGTAAGTACTACATAGATTTACAGGAACATAATGTAAGTACTACATAGATTTACAGGAACATAATGTAAGTACTACATAGATTTACAGGAACATACTGTAAGTACTACATAGATTTACAGGAACATAATGTAAGTACTACATAGATTTACAGGAACATAATGTAAGTACTGCATAGATTTACAGGAACATAATGTAAGTACTACATAGATTTACAGGAACATAATGTAAGTACTACATAGATTTACAGGAACATAATGTAAGTACTGCATAGATTTACAGGAACATAATGTAAGTACTACATAGATTTACAGGAACATAATGTAAGTACTGCATAGATTTACAGGAACATAATGTAAGTACTACATATATTTACAGGAACATAATGTAAGTACTGCATAGATTTACAGGAACATAATGTAAGTACTACATAGATTTACAGGAACATAATGTAAGTACTGCATAGATTTACAGGAACATAATGTAAGTACTACATAGATTTACAGGAACATAATGTAAGTACTGTATAGATTTACAGGAACATAATGTAAGTACTGCATAGATTTACAGGAACATAATGTAAGTACTACATAGATTTACAGGAACATAATGTAAGTACTACATAGATTTACAGGAACATACTGTAAGTACTGCATAGATTTACAAGAACACACTGTAGGTACTACATAGATTTACAGGAACATAATATAAGTACTACATAGATTTACAGGAACATAATATAAGTACTACATAGATTTACAGGAACATACTGTAAGTACTGCATATATTTACTGGAACATACTGTAGGTACTACATAGATTTAACAAGACCATACTGTAAGTACTACATAGATTTACAGCAACATACTGTGAGTACTACATAGATTTACAACAACATACTGTAAGTACTACATAGATTTACAACAACATACTGTAAGTACTGCATATATTTACAACAACATACTGTAAGTACTGCATATATTCACTGGAACATACTGTAGGTACTACATAGATTTAACAAGAACATACTGTAAGTTGTAAGTACTACATAGATTTACAGTGCTCAACATACTGTGAGTACTACATAGATTTACAAGAACACACTAAGTACTACATAGATTTACAGCAACATACTGTAAGTACTACATAGATTTACAGCAACATACTGTAAGTACTCCATAGATTTAACAAGAACATGCTGTAAGTACTACATAGATTTAACAAGAACACTATGTAAGTACTACATAGATTTAACAAGAACATGCTGTAAGTACTACATAGATTTAACAAGAACATACTGTAAGTTGTAAGTACTACATAGATTTACAGTGCTCAACATACTGTGAGTACTACATAGATTTACAAGAACACACTAAGTACTACATAGATTTACAGCAACATACTGTAAGTACTACATAGATTTACAGCAACATACTGTAAGTACTCCATAGATTTAACAAGAACATGCTGTAAGTACTACATAGATTTAACAAGAACACTATGTAAGTACTACATAGATTTAACAAGAACATACTGTAAGTACTCCATAGATTTAACAAGAACATACTGTAAGTTGTAAGTACTACATAGATTTACAGTGCTCAACATACTGTGAGTACTACATAGATTTACAAGAACACACTAAGTACTACATAGATTTACAGCAACATACTGTAAGTACTACATAGATTTACAGCAACATACTGTAAGTACTCCATAGATTTAACAAGAACATGCTGTAAGTACTACATAGATTTAACAAGAACATACTGTAAGTACTACATAGATTTAACAAGAACACTCTGTAAGTACTACATAGATTTACAGCAACATACTGTAAGTATTACATAGATTTACAGCAACATATTGTAAGTACTACATAGATTTACAGCAACATACTGTAAGTACTACATAGAATAACAAGAACATACTGTAAGTACTACATAGATTTACAGCAACATACTGTAGGTACTACATAGATTTACAGCAGCATACTGTAAGTACTGCATATATTTACTGGAACATACTGTAAGTACTACATAGATTTACAGGAACATACTGTAAGTACTACATAGATTTACAGTAACATACTGTAAGTACTACATAGATTTACAGGAACATACTGTAAGTACTATATAGATTTACAGCAACATACTGTAAGTACTACATAGATTTACAGGAACACACTGTAAGTACTGCATAGATTTACAGCAACATACTGTAAGTACTACATAGATTAACAAGAACATACTGTAAGTACTACATAGATTTAAAGGAACATGCTGTAAGTACTACATAGATTAACAGGAACATACTGTAAGTTGTAAGTACTACATAGATTTACAGTGCTCAACATACTGTGAGTACTACATAGATTTACAGTGCTCAACATACTGTGAGTACTACATAGATTTACAAGAACACACTAAGTACTACATAGATTTACAGCAACATACTGTAAGTACTACATAGATTTACAGTAACATACTGTAAGTACTCCATAGATTTTACAAGAACATGCTGTATGTACTACATAGATTTAACAAGAACACTCTGTAAGTACTACATAAATTTAACAAGAACATGCTGTAAGTACTACATAGATTTAACAAGAACACTCTGTAAGTACTACATAGATTTAACAAGAACATGCTGTAAGTACTACATAGATTTAACAAGAACACTCTGTAAGTACTACATAGATTTACAGCAACATACTGTAAGTATTACATAGATTTACAGCAACATATTGTAAGTACTACATAGATTTACAGCAACATACTGTAAATACTACATAGAATAACAAGAACATACTGTAAGTACTACATAGATTTACAGCAACATACTGTAGGTACTACATAGATTTACAGCAGCATACTGTAAGTACTGCATATATTTACTGGAACATACTGTAAGTACTACATAGATTTACAGGAACATACTGTAAGTACTACATAGATTTACAGTAACATACTGTAAGTACTACATAGATTTACAGGAACATACTGTAAGTACTATATAGATTTACAGCAACATACTGTAAGTACTACATAGATTTACAGGAACACACTGTAAGTACTGCATAGATTTACAGCAACATACTGTAAGTACTACATAGATTAACAAGAACATACTGTAAGTACTACATAGATTTAAAGGAACATGCTGTAAGTACTACATAGATTAACAGGAACATACTGTAGGTACTACATAGATTAACAGGAACATGCTGTAAGTACTACATAGATTAACAGGAACATACTGTAGGTACTACATAGATTTACAGGAACAAACTGCAAGCACTACATAGATTAACAAGAACATACTGTAAGTACTACATAGATTTACAGGAACATACTGAAAGTACTACATATATTTACAGCAACATACTGTAAGTACTACATAGATTTACAGCAACATACTGTAAGTACTACATAGATTAACAAGAACATAATGTAAGTACTACATAGATTTACAGGAACATACTGTAAGTACTACATAGATTAACAAGAACATAATGTAAGTACTACATAGATTTACAGGAACATACTGAAAGTACTACATATATTTACAGGAACACACTGTAAGTACTAAATAGATTTACAGCAACATACTGTAAGTACTACATAGATTTACAGCAACATACTGTAAGTACTACATAGATTTACAGCAACATACTGTAAGTACTACATAGATTAACAAGAACATACTGTAAGTACTATATAGATTTAAAGGAACATGCTGTACGTACTAAATAGATTAACAAGAACACACTGTAAATACTACATAGATTTACAGCAACATACTGTAAGTACTACATAGATTAACAAGAACATACTGTAAGTACTACATAGATTTACAGCAACATACTGTAAGTACTACATAGATTAACAAGAACATACTGTAAGTACTAAATAGATTTAAAGGAACATGCTGTAAGTACTAAATAGATTAACAAGAACACACTGTAAGTACTAAATAGATTTACAGCAACATACTGTAAGTACTACATAGATTTACAGCAACATACTGTAAGTACTACATAGATTTACAGCAACATACTGTAAGTACTACATAGATTAACAAGAACATACTGTAAGTACTATATAGATTAACAGGAACATACTGTAAGTACTACATAGATTAACAGGAACATACTGTAAGTACTAAATAGATTTACAGCAACATACTGTAAGTACTACATAGATTTACAGCAACATACTGTAAGTACTACATAGATTTACAGCAACATACTGTAAGTACTACATAGATTAACAAGAACATACTGTAAGTACTAAATAGATTTACAGCAACATACTGTAAGTACTACATAGATTAACAAGAACATACTGTAAGTACTACATAGATTTACAGCAACATACTGTAAGTACTACATAGATTAACAAGAACATACTGTAAGTACTAAATAGATTTAAAGGAACATGCTGTAAGTACTACATAGATTTACAGCAACATACTGTAAGTACTACATAGATTTACAAGAACATACTGTAAGTACTAAATAGATTAACAAGAACATACTGTAAGTACTGCATAGATTTACAGCAACATACTGTAAGTACTACATAGATTTACATGAACACACTGTAAGTACTACATAGATTTACAGCAACATACTGTAAGTACTAAATAGATTAACAAGAACATACTGTAAGTACTACATAGATTTACAGCAACATACTGTAAGTACTACATAGATTTACATGAACACACTGTAAGTACTACATAGATTTACAGCAACATACTGTAAGTACTACATAGATTAACAAGAACATACTGTAAGTACTACATAGATTTAAAGGAACATGCTGTAAGTACTACATAGATTAACAGGAACATACTGTAGGTACTACATAGATTTACAGGAACACTCTGTAAGTACTCCATAGATTTACAAGAACATACTGTAAGTACTACATAGATTTAAAGGAACATGCTGTAAGTACTACATAGATTAACAGGAAAATACTGTAGGTACTACATAGATTTACAGGAACACTCTGTAAGTACTACATAGATTAACAAGAACATACTGTAAGTACTACATAGATTTAAAGGAACACACTGTAAGTACTATATAGATTAGCAGGAACATACTGTAAATGCTACATAGATTTACAGGAACACTCTGTAAGTACTCCATAGATTTACAGGAACATACTGTAAGTACTACATAGATTTACAGGAACACACTGTAGGTACTACATAGATTTACAGGAACACTCTGTAAGTACTCCATAGATTAGCAGGAACTTACTGTAAGTACTACATAGATTTACAGGAACATGCTGTAAGTACTACATATATTTACAGGAACATACCATAGGTACTACATAGATTTATACGAACACTCTGTAAGTACTCCATAGATTAGCAGGAACTTACTGTAAGTACTACATAGATTTACAAGAACACACTTAGTACTACATAGATTTACAGTAACATACTGTAAGTACTACATAGATTTACAGGAACATACTGTAAGTACTATATAGATTTACAGCAACATACTGTAAGTACTACATAGATTTACAGGAACACACTGTAAGTACTGCATAGATTTACAGCAACATACTGTAAGTACTACATAGATTAACAAGAACATACTGTAAGTACTACATAGATTTAAAGGAACATGCTGTAAGTACTACATAGATTAACAGGAACATACTGTAGGTACTACATAGATTAACAGGAACATGCTGTAAGTACTACATAGATTAACAGGAACATACTGTAGGTACTACATAGATTTACAGGAACAAACTGCAAGCACTACATAGATTAACAAGAACATACTGTAAGTACTACATAGATTTACAGGAACATACTGAAAGTACTACATATATTTACAGGAACACACAGTAAGTACTAAATAGATTTACAGCAACATACTGTAAGTACTACATAGATTTACAGCAACATACTGTAAGTACTACATAGATTTACAGCAACATACTGTAAGTACTACATAGATTAACAAGAACATAATGTAAGTACTACATAGATTTACAGGAACATACTGTAAGTACTACATAGATTAACAAGAACATAATGTAAGTACTACATAGATTTACAGGAACATACTGAAAGTACTACATATATTTACAGGAACACACTGTAAGTACTAAATAGATTTACAGCAACATACTGTAAGTACTACATAGATTTACAGCAACATACTGTAAGTACTACATAGATTTACAGCAACATACTGTAAGTACTACATAGATTAACAAGAACATACTGTAAGTACTATATAGATTTAAAGGAACATGCTGTAAGTACTAAATAGATTAACAAGAACACACTGTAAATACTACATAGATTTACAGCAACATACTGTAAGTACTACATAGATTAACAAGAACATACTGTAAGTACTACATAGATTTACAGCAACATACTGTAAGTACTACATAGATTAACAAGAACATACTGTAAGTACTAAATAGATTTAAAGGAACATGCTGTAAGTACTAAATAGATTAACAAGAACACACTGTAAGTACTAAATAGATTTACAGCAACATACTGTAAGTACTACATAGATTTACAGCAACATACTGTAAGTACTACATAGATTTACAGCAACATACTGTAAGTACTACATAGATTAACAAGAACATACTGTAAGTACTATATAGATTAACAGGAACATACTGTAAGTACTACATAGATTAACAGGAACATACTGTAAGTACTAAATAGATTTACAGCAACATACTGTAAGTACTACATAGATTTACAGCAACATACTGTAAGTACTACATAGATTTACAGCAACATACTGTAAGTACTACATAGATTAACAAGAACATACTGTAAGTACTAAATAGATTTACAGCAACATACTGTAAGTACTACATAGATTAACAAGAACATACTGTAAGTACTACATAGATTTACAGCAACATACTGTAAGTACTACATAGATTAACAAGAACATACTGTAAGTACTAAATAGATTTAAAGGAACATGCTGTAAGTACTACATAGATTTACAGCAACATACTGTAAGTACTACATAGATTTACAAGAACATACTGTAAGTACTAAATAGATTAACAAGAACATACTGTAAGTACTGCATAGATTTACAGCAACATACTGTAAGTACTACATAGATTTACATGAACACACTGTAAGTACTACATAGATTTACAGCAACATACTGTAAGTACTAAATAGATTAACAAGAACATACTGTAAGTACTACATAGATTTACAGCAACATACTGTAAGTACTACATAGATTTACATGAACACACTGTAAGTACTACATAGATTTACAGCAACATACTGTAAGTACTACATAGATTAACAAGAACATACTGTAAGTACTACATAGATTTAAAGGAACATGCTGTAAGTACTACATAGATTAACAGGAACATACTGTAGGTACTACATAGATTTACAGGAACACTCTGTAAGTACTCCATAGATTTACAAGAACATACTGTAAGTACTACATAGATTTAAAGGAACATGCTGTAAGTACTACATAGATTAACAGGAAAATACTGTAGGTACTACATAGATTTACAGGAACACTCTGTAAGTACTACATAGATTAACAAGAACATACTGTAAGTACTACATAGATTTAAAGGAACACACTGTAAGTACTATATAGATTAGCAGGAACATACTGTAAATGCTACATAGATTTACAGGAACACTCTGTAAGTACTCCATAGATTAGCAGGAACTTACTGTAAGTACTACATAGATTTACAAGAACACACTTAGTACTACATATATTTACAGCAACATACTGTAAGTATTACATAGATTAACAAGAACATACTGTAAGTACTAAATAGATTTACAGCAACATACTGTAAGTACTACATAGATTAACAAGAACATACTGTAAGTACTACATAGATTTACAGCAACATACTGTAAGTACTACATAGATTAACAAGAACATACTGTAAGTACTAAATAGATTTAAAGGAACATGCTGTAAGTACTACATAGATTTACAGCAACATACTGTAAGTACTACATAGATTTACAAGAACATACTGTAAGTACTAAATAGATTAACAAGAACATACTGTAAGTACTGCATAGATTTACAGCAACATACTGTAAGTACTACATAGATTTACATGAACACACTGTAAGTACTACATAGATTTACAGCAACATACTGTAAGTACTAAATAGATTAACAAGAACATACTGTAAGTACTACATAGATTTACAGCAACATACTGTAAGTACTACATAGATTTACATGAACACACTGTAAGTACTACATAGATTTACAGCAACATACTGTAAGTACTACATAGATTAACAAGAACATACTGTAAGTACTACATAGATTTAAAGGAACATGCTGTAAGTACTACATAGATTAACAGGAACATACTGTAGGTACTACATAGATTTACAGGAACACTCTGTAAGTACTCCATAGATTTACAAGAACATACTGTAAGTACTACATAGATTTAAAGGAACATGCTGTAAGTACTACATAGATTAACAGGAAAATACTGTAGGTACTACATAGATTTACAGGAACACTCTGTAAGTACTACATAGATTAACAAGAACATACTGTAAGTACTACATAGATTTAAAGGAACACACTGTAAGTACTATATAGATTAGCAGGAACATACTGTAAATGCTACATAGATTTACAGGAACACTCTGTAAGTACTCCATAGATTTACAGGAACATACTGTAAGTACTACATAGATTTACAGGAACACACTGTAGGTACTACATAGATTTACAGGAACACTCTGTAAGTACTCCATAGATTAGCAGGAACTTACTGTAAGTACTACATAGATTTACAGGAACATGCTGTAAGTACTACATATATTTACAGGAACATACCATAGGTACTACATAGATTTATACGAACACTCTGTAAGTACTCCATAGATTAGCAGGAACTTACTGTAAGTACTACATAGATTTACAAGAACACACTTAGTACTACATAGATTTACAGTAACATACTGTAAGTACTACATAGATTTACAGGAACATACTGTAAGTACTATATAGATTTACAGCAACATACTGTAAGTACTACATAGATTTACAGGAACACACTGTAAGTACTGCATAGATTTACAGCAACATACTGTAAGTACTACATAGATTAACAAGAACATACTGTAAGTACTACATAGATTTAAAGGAACATGCTGTAAGTACTACATAGATTAACAGGAACATACTGTAGGTACTACATAGATTAACAGGAACATGCTGTAAGTACTACATAGATTAACAGGAACATACTGTAGGTACTACATAGATTTACAGGAACAAACTGCAAGCACTACATAGATTAACAAGAACATACTGTAAGTACTACATAGATTTACAGGAACATACTGAAAGTACTACATATATTTACAGGAACACACAGTAAGTACTAAATAGATTTACAGCAACATACTGTAAGTACTACATAGATTTACAGCAACATACTGTAAGTACTACATAGATTTACAGCAACATACTGTAAGTACTACATAGATTAACAAGAACATAATGTAAGTACTACATAGATTTACAGGAACATACTGTAAGTACTACATAGATTAACAAGAACATAATGTAAGTACTACATAGATTTACAGGAACATACTGAAAGTACTACATATATTTACAGGAACACACTGTAAGTACTAAATAGATTTACAGCAACATACTGTAAGTACTACATAGATTTACAGCAACATACTGTAAGTACTACATAGATTTACAGCAACATACTGTAAGTACTACATAGATTAACAAGAACATACTGTAAGTACTATATAGATTTAAAGGAACATGCTGTAAGTACTAAATAGATTAACAAGAACACACTGTAAATACTACATAGATTTACAGCAACATACTGTAAGTACTACATAGATTAACAAGAACATACTGTAAGTACTACATAGATTTACAGCAACATACTGTAAGTACTACATAGATTAACAAGAACATACTGTAAGTACTAAATAGATTTAAAGGAACATGCTGTAAGTACTAAATAGATTAACAAGAACACACTGTAAGTACTAAATAGATTTACAGCAACATACTGTAAGTACTACATAGATTTACAGCAACATACTGTAAGTACTACATAGATTTACAGCAACATACTGTAAGTACTACATAGATTAACAAGAACATACTGTAAGTACTATATAGATTAACAGGAACATACTGTAAGTACTACATAGATTAACAGGAACATACTGTAAGTACTAAATAGATTTACAGCAACATACTGTAAGTACTACATAGATTTACAGCAACATACTGTAAGTACTACATAGATTTACAGCAACATACTGTAAGTACTACATAGATTAACAAGAACATACTGTAAGTACTAAATAGATTTACAGCAACATACTGTAAGTACTACATAGATTAACAAGAACATACTGTAAGTACTACATAGATTTACAGCAACATACTGTAAGTACTACATAGATTAACAAGAACATACTGTAAGTACTACATAGATTTAAAGGAACATGCTGTAAGTACTACATAGATTAACAGGAACATACTGTAGGTACTACATAGATTTACAGGAACACTCTGTAAGTACTCCATAGATTTACAAGAACATACTGTAAGTACTACATAGATTTAAAGGAACATGCTGTAAGTACTACATAGATTAACAGGAAAATACTGTAGGTACTACATAGATTTACAGGAACACTCTGTAAGTACTACATAGATTAACAAGAACATACTGTAAGTACTACATAGATTTAAAGGAACACACTGTAAGTACTATATAGATTAGCAGGAACATACTGTAAATGCTACATAGATTTACAGGAACACTCTGTAAGTACTCCATAGATTAGCAGGAACTTACTGTAAGTACTACATAGATTTACAAGAACACACTTAGTACTACATATATTTACAGCAACATACTGTAAGTATTACATAGATTAACAAGAACATACTGTAAGTACTAAATAGATTTACAGCAACATACTGTAAGTACTACATAGATTAACAAGAACATACTGTAAGTACTACATAGATTTACAGCAACATACTGTAAGTACTACATAGATTAACAAGAACATACTGTAAGTACTAAATAGATTTAAAGGAACATGCTGTAAGTACTACATAGATTTACAGCAACATACTGTAAGTACTACATAGATTTACAAGAACATACTGTAAGTACTAAATAGATTAACAAGAACATACTGTAAGTACTGCATAGATTTACAGCAACATACTGTAAGTACTACATAGATTTACATGAACACACTGTAAGTACTACATAGATTTACAGCAACATACTGTAAGTACTAAATAGATTAACAAGAACATACTGTAAGTACTACATAGATTTACAGCAACATACTGTAAGTACTACATAGATTTACATGAACACACTGTAAGTACTACATAGATTTACAGCAACATACTGTAAGTACTACATAGATTAACAAGAACATACTGTAAGTACTACATAGATTTAAAGGAACATGCTGTAAGTACTACATAGATTAACAGGAACATACTGTAGGTACTACATAGATTTACAGGAACACTCTGTAAGTACTCCATAGATTTACAAGAACATACTGTAAGTACTACATAGATTTAAAGGAACATGCTGTAAGTACTACATAGATTAACAGGAAAATACTGTAGGTACTACATAGATTTACAGGAACACTCTGTAAGTACTACATAGATTAACAAGAACATACTGTAAGTACTACATAGATTTAAAGGAACACACTGTAAGTACTATATAGATTAGCAGGAACATACTGTAAATGCTACATAGATTTACAGGAACACTCTGTAAGTACTCCATAGATTTACAGGAACATACTGTAAGTACTACATAGATTTACAGGAACACACTGTAGGTACTACATAGATTTACAGGAACACTCTGTAAGTACTCCATAGATTAGCAGGAACTTACTGTAAGTACTACATAGATTTACAGGAACATGCTGTAAGTACTACATATATTTACAGGAACATACCATAGGTACTACATAGATTTATACGAACACTCTGTAAGTACTCCATAGATTAGCAGGAACTTACTGTAAGTACTACATAGATTTACAAGAACACACTTAGTACTACATAGATTTACAGTAACATACTGTAAGTACTACATAGATTTACAGGAACATACTGTAAGTACTATATAGATTTACAGCAACATACTGTAAGTACTACATAGATTTACAGGAACACACTGTAAGTACTGCATAGATTTACAGCAACATACTGTAAGTACTACATAGATTAACAAGAACATACTGTAAGTACTACATAGATTTAAAGGAACATGCTGTAAGTACTACATAGATTAACAGGAACATACTGTAGGTACTACATAGATTAACAGGAACATGCTGTAAGTACTACATAGATTAACAGGAACATACTGTAGGTACTACATAGATTTACAGGAACAAACTGCAAGCACTACATAGATTAACAAGAACATACTGTAAGTACTACATAGATTTACAGGAACATACTGAAAGTACTACATATATTTACAGGAACACACAGTAAGTACTAAATAGATTTACAGCAACATACTGTAAGTACTACATAGATTTACAGCAACATACTGTAAGTACTACATAGATTTACAGCAACATACTGTAAGTACTACATAGATTAACAAGAACATAATGTAAGTACTACATAGATTTACAGGAACATACTGTAAGTACTACATAGATTAACAAGAACATAATGTAAGTACTACATAGATTTACAGGAACATACTGAAAGTACTACATATATTTACAGGAACACACTGTAAGTACTAAATAGATTTACAGCAACATACTGTAAGTACTACATAGATTTACAGCAACATACTGTAAGTACTACATAGATTTACAGCAACATACTGTAAGTACTACATAGATTAACAAGAACATACTGTAAGTACTATATAGATTTAAAGGAACATGCTGTAAGTACTAAATAGATTAACAAGAACACACTGTAAATACTACATAGATTTACAGCAACATACTGTAAGTACTACATAGATTAACAAGAACATACTGTAAGTACTACATAGATTTACAGCAACATACTGTAAGTACTACATAGATTAACAAGAACATACTGTAAGTACTAAATAGATTTAAAGGAACATGCTGTAAGTACTAAATAGATTAACAAGAACACACTGTAAGTACTAAATAGATTTACAGCAACATACTGTAAGTACTACATAGATTTACAGCAACATACTGTAAGTACTACATAGATTTACAGCAACATACTGTAAGTACTACATAGATTAACAAGAACATACTGTAAGTACTATATAGATTAACAGGAACATACTGTAAGTACTACATAGATTAACAGGAACATACTGTAAGTACTAAATAGATTTACAGCAACATACTGTAAGTACTACATAGATTTACAGCAACATACTGTAAGTACTACATAGATTTACAGCAACATACTGTAAGTACTACATAGATTAACAAGAACATACTGTAAGTACTAAATAGATTTACAGCAACATACTGTAAGTACTACATAGATTAACAAGAACATACTGTAAGTACTACATAGATTTACAGCAACATACTGTAAGTACTACATAGATTAACAAGAACATACTGTAAGTACTAAATAGATTTAAAGGAACATGCTGTAAGTACTACATAGATTTACAGCAACATACTGTAAGTACTACATAGATTTACAAGAACATACTGTAAGTACTAAATAGATTAACAAGAACATACTGTAAGTACTGCATAGATTTACAGCAACATACTGTAAGTACTACATAGATTTACATGAACACACTGTAAGTACTACATAGATTTACAGCAACATACTGTAAGTACTAAATAGATTAACAAGAACATACTGTAAGTACTACATAGATTTACAGCAACATACTGTAAGTACTACATAGATTTACATGAACACACTGTAAGTACTACATAGATTTACAGCAACATACTGTAAGTACTACATAGATTAACAAGAACATACTGTAAGTACTACATAGATTTAAAGGAACATGCTGTAAGTACTACATAGATTAACAGGAACATACTGTAGGTACTACATAGATTTACAGGAACACTCTGTAAGTACTCCATAGATTTACAAGAACATACTGTAAGTACTACATAGATTTAAAGGAACATGCTGTAAGTACTACATAGATTAACAGGAAAATACTGTAGGTACTACATAGATTTACAGGAACACTCTGTAAGTACTACATAGATTAACAAGAACATACTGTAAGTACTACATAGATTTAAAGGAACACACTGTAAGTACTATATAGATTAGCAGGAACATACTGTAAATGCTACATAGATTTACAGGAACACTCTGTAAGTACTCCATAGATTTACAGGAACATACTGTAAGTACTACATAGATTTACAGGAACACACTGTAGGTACTACATAGATTTACAGGAACACTCTGTAAGTACTCCATAGATTAGCAGGAACTTACTGTAAGTACTACATAGATTTACAGGAACATGCTGTAAGTACTACATATATTTACAGGAACATACCATAGGTACTACATAGATTTATACGAACACTCTGTAAGTACTCCATAGATTAGCAGGAACTTACTGTAAGTACTACATAGATTTACAAGAACACACTTAGTACTACATATATTTACAGCAACATACTGTAAGTATTACATAGATTTACAGGAACATACTGTAAGTACTACATAGATTTACAGGAACACTCTGTAAGTACTACATAGATTTACAGGAACATACTGTAGGTACTACATAGATTTACAGGAACACTCTGTAAGTACTACATAGATTTAATATCAGCTCAGTTAGAAAGCAAACCTTTGATTCAGTGTGGAGGTATTGTTAAAAAGGGTGATTTCTGGAAGTATCTGTCTGCTGTTCTAAATTGGGACCAGATTTGTAGACCTGAAAAAAATTGTATTTAATTTTTTCATAGATTGTCAAAAATAATAATCCAACATCCACTCTCAAGAACAAATATACTTCTATCAAGTATTTGTAATCTGTTCAGGGAGAAAGTTTACAAACAGGTTATATTTGAATCATGGCTTAAAGTCAGAAGTTCCCAATACATCATGGTTATTGTAATATGATTAAGCATTAAAACTGTGGATCACATTAATGTATATTTAAAACATAACAACAAAGCAAAATCTTATGATAAAATCTACAGGTGTATCCACGTCTTAACTATGCTGAACATTATTGAGATTAGTGGGTGGAACAATTTTCAAAACTTTTAAAGAATTGAACGGTGTGTAACTGTTTCAGGCATTAGGATGGATAACTTTATAAAACAGGTTTTTTTTTATTCATATGTCTTCATATGGGAGATAATCCTTATAAATATTGTAATCTTCAATGGGAGATAATTCATACACCCCTCAGCTGTGATAACATCTTCTTTGTACATGTATTGTATGTACCGGTATTTAGCTTAGTTCTGTTTTATCTTTTGATGATTGTTCAATGTTTGGACTTTAAATCAATAAAATTATTATTATTATTATTATGGTTATGTATATTGGTCATTTCTACAATGCATTTTTATTAATATTGAATGACAATTTTTCTTATTTTTTAGGTTCTCAGAGCAGAACAACTTTCAACAGACATATTAAAACCATTTACATTTGAGTGGATGTAAATATAGTAACATAATAAATTTTTTTTACTTACTTTCAACAACTAACAATTTATTGTTATCTTAATTGTTCACGTAATTACAATTAAACATTATTATCAGAAGAATAAAATTTACTGACAAACATTTTCAACTTCAATCACTCGCCAGTAGATAAATATAACCTCATCACACATTAATCAGCCCTAACTCGAATAATACTGCACCCTCTATCGGCACTATCGTTGGATGAGGGCTTCAACACGCTTAATAAAAAAACTCTGTCAGCTGCTGTCTAGTTCAGACGACCAATCAAATGTCAGATATTAGTGTGTATGTGCATTAGTGACTTCCTTTACTTCCGTTTATAAATATTGACAAAACAAACATGGAGAAAGATTGTGCATTTGCAAATTTAGAAGACAGATACACCTTTAAATTCAAAGAAAAACAAAAAGTGGCAGTAGAATCTATACTACACGGTCTATGGGACATTATTTATAAACACTTGCTTAACTCCTCCTATTTTACGCGCCATTCATGCCTTATGGCAATGTCGTAATACCCATAAGTCATAGCGATTTACTATTTCCGGTTTGACTGATTTTATCAATGAATGCATCCAGGCATTAATGTAGCAACCAGCGGGAGCATAATATAACGACTGGATTATTCGGGTTAAATCATGTTTACCTTGACCTGTTACCACACTTTAAACGAATGTTAACAGAAATATTTCCCGGGAACCAGTACTTCATAATTCAATAATTTTCAAAAACCAGATTATTTATTTATAAAAGTGAAAGATTAAAACAGTATTTGCTGTAGTAAGCAATTTTTAATAAGAAATATACAAAAAACAAAACAATAATATATCTATTTTTATCATGTGTACAACTCAATCGTAACTACTCGGCCATTCTCGCTACCCTGCAAATAACCTCGTACGTACATAGTAGAAATTCTTCTTAAATTGTTTGCCGGAAGTTAAGTTAAGTTAAGCCGCACAAAAATATAGTCCACGAAAATCCAATGTGGAAGACATACTAAGTAAAATCTAATCATGCAAAACTAATTAAAACTTTAATTGAAATATAGAAAATTGCTTAAAATATAACTTTATCAAACTTTCATGTATCTGACATGTGAAAAGTAGTGCGATTTATACGCCTAATGCATACAAGGTTATTTGCAGGGTAGCGAGAATGGCCGAGTAGTTACGATTGGTGTACAACTTACCTACTTAAAAATGGCGGTCGTACACAATGACGCATCGTGGTTTCATTTAAAGGGATATTGTCTACCAGCTGCGTATTTTTTTCATACCCAAAATTATGGTTGATTTCCGTACTGACCTTCATAAAATGAAGATTAAACACCGAATTATTGATGAATACGCTCCGAAACGTTGTTTTTTCGACTAAAAAAGCTGACCATCGTTACCGGAAGCTAATTAATTATGCACTGACCTGGGCGAGGCCAACTCTATTTATTTATCTATTTTTATGTCAGTAGCCCGGATGTTGCAGCATGGATATTGAGGTAAGTTTCTATAAAAGTTGAGGAAAAAAGCTATTTGCAAACCGATTGTATCTAAAAGACGTAGAATAAATAATTTCTGTATCGGGAATAGATTTTCTTTGATGAAAACTACATGCCTTAACAGATTAAGCCGATATTTCCACGATAACCATTGAAAACTTGCCAGGAAGCACCCCATGGGGACAAGCTCAACTACGTATTTTCGATCGAAAATTTTTGCCAGCGTTAAAATTAACTAAATTAGTTTTTTTCTTCTTAAAAGTTATGAAGTTGTTCCCCGAGATTTTGATACACATGTTAAATTAATTTATTTTAGCCAGTTTTACCGACAATATGAAAACAGAGACATACATGTAGAACACAGTGAAATACATGTCTGATGAAAACGAATGACGTAGCCAGTGTTGTTTTATTTGTTAATTGACTGGAATGTTTCAGAGAAATTTGGGCTGGATTAGAAACAAGAGACCTTACTTCTAGTTCCACAAGACAGTTGCTGCAAAATAATATGGGACTGACCATTTACCTTGAAGGGGGGGCTATTGCACGTTTTTTCGCCGTAGAAATGGTTTTTTTCAGACGCCACAGAAATCATATTTTCTTATTTTCCGGCGAAGTGCCAATCTAATTAAAACAAGGTGAACTGTGATCTAATGCTCACTTATGATACCCCTGCCACTTCCCATGATATGGGGTACCTATATGAAGCTTGTGACCAAATACCAGATTTCTGCCATCAATAGTTGTTGAGAAAAATGTTCAATGTGGATAAAAACCAACTAAGTCGGCAAACAGGAAGTAGGAATCTGATGGTTTCAAAAACGCTTCCCACGATATGGCATACCTATGTGAAGCTTGTGACCAAATATCAGATTTCTGCCATCAAGAGTTGCTGAGAAAAATGTGACGAAAAATATTTTGGAAGGACGGACGGACAGAGGTAAAACAGTATACCCCCTCCCCCTTCGGGGAGCGGGGGTATAATTAGATCTAAAATAGGGAGCAAGTGCGTAGATCTAATTTTAATTAGATTGGCGAAGTGCTGGAATAATTTTTTTTCTTCAAAATTTTGTATGTGATTATACTGTGAAAATGTCAAGTCAGAATATTTTTTTTTCTCTCCTGTCCAGCCAAATTTTTTTCTTCAAGATTCAGAATCAAAATAATTTTTTAGGAAAAAAAACCATAAAATTAAAATTGAATAGCTTGAGGGGTAAATTGATAAAAAAATTTGCAAGACCAAAATGGTTCTCCCATATACCAACAAAAAAAACGAAATAAAACTGGTCATAAGAAAGTCCCACGAGAAAATCTTTCCTTCCAAAATAAGACTTTTTTTTATTTCTCTAAACTGAATTTGTGCAAACTATTTCATTTATAATGAATTATATTTCTTTTTTAAATAGAGCTCATTTTTCTAGATGAATGTATAACTATCTGTCTTTACTCTGTTTTTATTAAATCTCTTGTCTTTATTACAGGACTTTGATCGGATTGTCCTTGATGAGGCAGTGTTTGGGGTTGCTAGAATGTTTCGAGAGGAACTTGTAATGCCCCATGACGAGGATTACAACAGATCCAATAGGTATGCAGCCCACCGCCAGTATACCATTTGGGCACATGGCCGACTTGGAGCTGGGGTCAGACGTGTGATCCCAAGCTGTTGTACTTGGAAAATTAGGGACAAGTATCCTGATCTATATGGACAATACAAGGGTTTCATTCCTAGACGATTTAATTAAAACTTGTTCA
This sequence comes from Bathymodiolus brooksi, assembly GCA_963680875.1. Taxonomy (NCBI): domain Eukaryota; kingdom Metazoa; phylum Mollusca; class Bivalvia; order Mytilida; family Modiolidae; genus Bathymodiolus; species Bathymodiolus brooksi. Next base: position 27,064,571 of record OY804579.1, read on the forward strand.
TGAAATATTTTGTATTTTATCCCATATACCCTAATGATAAAGTTTACCACTTGCTTCCCTATGGTCGGTGGTTGTCCGGGTACTCTGGCTTCCTCCACCACTAACACTGGTCGCCATGATATAGCTGAAATATTGCTGAAAGTGGCGTTAAAACACCAAAAATAAAAAATAAATCAACCCTAATGAGTTGTTAATTTCACAAGTTGGTCAGTTGGAATTGTAAATTTAATTTGAAAGTTTTGCCATCTTATTATTATTTTTTGTTCTATCAGCACTGACAACTTCTTCTAAAATGGACTGACAGTCTTTTATATAATTCAAAACCAAACTTGGCAGAGATGTTTTCTATGAGGTCCTACACAAGAGTTGTTACTTTTGTGCAGATTCGTCAAAAAACATGGCCACCATGTGACTTTGAAAATTCTGATTGGTCGATTTTCAAGAAACTTCTTCTCAAGAACCGCTGAAGGGATTGAATTGAAATCTGGTATATATGTTCCTATGAATGTCTTTAACATGTGTTGTTACTGTTTGCGCCATTTGAAAATTCAAAATGGCCACCAGCGGAGGTCAAAGTTTGCATTGAAACCCTATGGGAAACAACATTTTCATCTTCTTCTTGAGAACAGCCGAACAGAATTTAACCAAACTTGGCAGAGATGTTTCTTGTGAGGTCCTAAAAAGTTGTCCTGGTTTGTACTAACTAGACCAACACAATGAGTGCTATCATTATTGTGCATTGGACAATTTGTAATGCCCATTATCCTGACATGGGTACTTTTCTGCTCTAAATGTGCAGAACTTCTGTTAGACCAGGAAAAACAAAGAGTGACAATCTAAATTTATTTTATGCGATAATATAGTCAATTGTTTTGTCTTGGTCTTCAAATCTGGATTTCTGAGATGCTACAATATTATCCCGAGTTGGAGGTTGTGGAATTGGTGCAAGATGGACCGAGATTCTTCTGGGATCATCTACTTCCATCTGCACACGTTAATTCATTCCTTCATTATCTTGCAGTCTCATACAAATGATGACCCTTAATAGTCTTGGAACATAGGAATATCACTTGTCAGCTTTAACAGGCTGCACAGACCATCTAGCTGTCTTTTTGTTGTAACTTCTCTGCCACCTGAAGTAGAAAAAATACATACAATGTAATTCACAAGAATAAAACAATAGAATTGAGATTATGATCTATGGAGCCCTAACTTTCAATTCAAGATGAATATCTCGAATGTATAGTGAATGAGCAACTAAACATATCATTACAAGTCCACTTTATGAAGGATTTGAGTGATTTGTAGACAGATTTTAGGTTGTGGTTATCCCTCAAGAAGTTCTACGGCAGGCATCACGAGCTGGTCAATGGTTACAGGGTGTCTGTTACCCAAATCAGAACTGATCTTCATTTGTTGTTGATGTCTTTCCCTTCATTGGATGGGACTTCTACCGGACTTGACCATGGATAATGCAGCGGGTTTGCGACTTTCGATTGACCCTTCTGAAGCCTATGATCAAATATCAGATTGCTGCCATAAATAATTACTGAGAAAAATGTTATGAACATCTTGGGACGAATGGACGGACAGAGGTAAAACAGTATACCCCCCCCCCCCCTTCGAGTGGAGCGGAGGTATAATAAAGCTCCTATGACATATGATCATGCATGGTTCTGTTATTAGGACAAAATTTCAAGTATGTAAGTTACAACTGAAACATATGAAATTAACATGACAAACCTTAGAGTGAAGTTGAGGCTAGGTTCAAAATCTTCATCGTCAGAATCATCACCAACATCACTGCCCTCTTCAGTAATATCTATTGAGAGACTGTAAGAATAAAAAATAATTGTTTATTACAGTGTATGTGTATAATATCGAAACAAATTTTGTTATATGGTTCTGATGTGCAGCTGTATAACGAAAAGCTTTTCAAAATAATATTAAATCTATATACATGTATCCAGCACACATCTACACAACCCAATATAAAGAGACAAAATTACATCAAAGTTCCAGGAAAAAATTTGGTGCGCCAGACGTGCGTCAATTCTGTCCCCGTTTGGTTTCATTCCCGTAAGTAGCTAGGGCCATTTCAGCTTGTGGATTGATGAAAATGTAACGATGACGCAGAAGCCAACATGATCCCTATATAATATAGCTACTAGTACATGTAGTATCACTATGCAAGCCACAATAATTAATAGGAAACTGTTATACAAGTGACTGTGTTGAACAATATTGACAATGTTACCTATAAACATAATGTAGAATATGTCTAATCTTTAACAAAATGAACATACTCAAATGGGTTCACAAATGAACTCGATTTCTCCAGTTTCATCCGTTTCGTTGAAATGTGATGGCTGCTCATTTCTTCTACTCTAGAAATACCTTGGTCAGAATATCTAAATCAAAAGTACAAATATCAATCATTACAAAATCACATTTGTCTGAAATTACCAGTTTTTGTAGTAATTTGCCTAAAAAATTAAGATAATTTTACAAAAACCTGCATGATTTTAACACAGACATGGGCCATCGGTCTACTGTTAAATTCACACACTGTGAAACATGCAAATTGCTATGGATCTTCACATTATTTCTTTAAAATCTTGTTTATAAATCATACTTACAAGATCCAAACTAAACAAGGGCAAAGTGTGGCATATCCCCTCGCCTGAAAAATTGACCCGGTGACCTTGACCTTTGACTTTGAAAATCAATAGGGTTCCAGATTCTCTTAAGGACTAAGTATGTACCAAGTTTGGTCAAAATCCATTGAAGGATGTTGATTCTAGAGTGTTCACAAGGATGTTACGTGGTAAAATTTTGACCCGGTTATCTTGACCTTTGACCTATGAGGCTATGACCTTGAAAATCAATAGGGTTTCGGTTATCTTGAGGACTAAGTATGTACCAAGTTTTGTTAAAAATCCATTGAAGGATGTTGATTCTAGTGTTCACAAGGATGTTATGCGGTAAAAATTTGAGCCTGTGACCTTGAAAATCAATAGGGTTCCAGATTCTCTTAAGGACTAAGTATGTACTAAGTTTGGTCAAAATCCATTGAAGGATGTTGATTCTAGAGTGTTCACAAAGATGTTATGCAGTAAAAATTTGACCCTGTGACCTTGACCTTTGACCTGGAAAATCAATAGGGTTTCAAATTCTCTTAAGGACTAAGTATGTACCAAGTTTGGTCAAAATCCATTGAAGGATGTTGATTCTAGAGTGTTCACAAGGATGTGACGAACGGACGGACGGTAGCGTTACTATATCCCTTCGCAACTTCATTGGCGAGGGGATAAAAAGCAGTTCAAATGACAATTCTTTAAATAGAAAGCCTTTATATGAAAAATACATATTGATTTCCCTCTATCATGTCAATGTTGATAATTCTAAGATAGTAAAGTATAATTTTGGCTCCCTGAACTAAAAATTATGTCCAAAATTGTTGAAATGTAGTAAAAAAACTAGTTAATGTAATGTTTTTAGAATAGTCAAGAAATAAACTTGGTTTGCATAAGGAAATTGAAAACGATTTTCATTTAGTCATAGTCTAAAATATGCAGTTCAGGACATTTCAGTAAAATTTTATAGTCACATATTATAGAAAAGTTTCTGAAACTTGCAAATTTCTATGGATCTTCATATTATTTTTTAAAAACCTTGTTTATGTATCATACTTACAGGATCCAAACTAAAAATGCTACTGAAATGACACTTATTTAAATGGAAAGCTTTTTATATAAAAGATACATACTGATTTTCCACTATGGTGATAATTCACAGACAGGAAGATATAATTTTGGCTCCCATAACAAAGTTTTATGTTCAAACCTGTTGAAAAGTACTTTTAACCTTATTTATGTAATGTATTTCCAGTACCCAAGATATAAACTTGTTTGCATAAAGGAATCGAAAATGATTTTCATTTAGCCATGGTCTAAAATATGCATTTTAGGACATTTCTGAAATTTTCAGTAAAATTTTGTAGTCATAAATAAAAAAAGTTCTGAATATTTCAATGGATATTCATATCATTTCTTCAAAACCTTGTTTATAATTATATATTATACTTACAGGATCCAAACTAAAAGTGCAATTGAAATGAAGCTTCTTTAAATAGAAAGCTTTTATTTGAAAAATACATTCTGATTTTCCATTATAGTGATAATTCGCAGAAAGTAAGGTATATACTTTTGGTTCCCAAAACTAAGTTTCATGTCCAAGTTGTTGAAATTTGATAAAATTAAAAGCCTAATTATATGTTGTATATCAAAGAAATAAATTTGCTTGAATAAAAAGAACTTTATAGGGTTTTCGTTAAGCCATGTACAGTTTTAATTCTTGCATTAAAAATGAATTGATTCGATATTTTTTTTAAATTAATAATAATAAACTGCATTGCCATTGATATCATTTTTGCACTCCCATTTCCCCTTTGCTGGCCTCTTAAAATTTGTGTTTGTTTACCTCGCAAATACGGCCGTTTTATGCTACTCATTGACAATAATTTGCTGTTGTCAGGTGCAAAATTACATATATTGATTAATATCTACCGAAAATGAGCATAGGCATCATCATAAATTCATAAAATATGAAAAACGATTGAGAAAAGAAGGCAACCAGTTACCTTCTCTGTATGTTGCCGCCTTTGTCAGGAGAACCACTTCATCAACGGATCTTCATCCATTATCGAAGCGTAGTTTATATTTCTTATGAATTTTTTATCACACTATATTATATACTTTATACGGGATGTGGAACATTTTTTAAAAGAGTATGTCATAACACACGCACTTTGAATAATAAACATCCATCGATGCATATAATAGTAATAAAATCTGAGACACATCCATTGATGCACACATGCTCGGCTTACCTATCAACAATAATCAAGCAAAATCTTTGCCACTTGATCAGTGTTAGATTTGACGCGTAGCACTTCCGTGAGTTCGCTCCATCCAACGGCAACGGTCCAACTGATCCCCTACATATATCCTGCATTTGGAAGATACTTCACTTCTATTCCTCTTTATCTCTGAATCCGTCAAAGTCCGCTTTCTTCCACGCGTTGACAGTTTCTCTTTTGCCCAAGAACCACATGTTGTTTATTGTTTCTAAACAGTGCGCATGCTCAAGACGTGTTCACATAGAAGGCCATATGAATAGATTTGAATATTGTCATCAAGACAATAATTCTGATAACGATAGTTTTGGGTCTTTTTGTCAAAAAATCGTATCTTTTGCAGCATAACTCGGTGTTAAACTTCATTTTATGAAGGTCAGTACGGAAATCGACAATAATTTTGGGTATGAAAAAATTACGCAGCTGGTAGACAATATCCCTTTAATATGAAAGATTTATTATTATGTATTAGTAACAGGTAGGGACTTTGTAAACATGTGCTTTTGGGTTAAAGAAACATAAAAATTGTCAATAGATCAGGCAAATCTCGGCTTCAAATGCCAGAGGGACTGTGGCAATTGCTGAATCAGCTGGGCAAAAAGGAAAACATAACCCTAGCCCTGTATGTAATAAAACATAATCCTATCCCTGTATGTAATAAAACATAACCCTAGCCCTGTATGTAATAAAACATAACCCTAGCCCTGTATGTAATAAAACATAACCCTAGCCCTGTATGTAATAAAACATAACCCTAACCCTGTATGTAATAAAACATAACCCTAGCCCTGTATGTAATAAAACATAACCCTAGCCCTGTATGTAATAAAACATAACCCTAGCCCTGTATGTAATAAAACATAACCCTAGCCCTGTATGTAATAAAACATAACCCTAGCCCTGTATGTAATAAAACATAACCCTAGCCCTGTATGTAATAAAACATAACCCTAGCCCTGTATGTAATAAAACATAACCCTAACCCTGTATGTAATAAAACATAACCCTATCCCTGTATGTAATAAAACATAACCCTAGCCCTGTATGTAATAAAACATAACCCTATCCCTGTATGTAATAAAACATAACCCTATCCCTGTATGTAATAAAACATAACCCTAGCCCTGTATGTAATAAAACATAACCCTAGCCCTGTATGTAATAAAACATAACCCTATCCCTGTATGTAATAAAACATAACCCTATCCCTGTATGTAATAAAACATAACCCTATCCCTGTATGTAATAAAACATAACCCTAACCCTGTATGTAATAAAACATAACCCTAGCCCTGTATGTAATAAAACATAACCCTATCCCTGTATGTAATAAAACATAACCCTATCCCTGTATGTAATCAAACATAACCCTAGCCCTGTATGTAATAAAACATAACCCTAACCCTGTATGTAATAAAACATAACCCTATCCCTGTATGTAGTAAAACATAACCCTAGCCCTGTATGTAATAAAACATAACCCTAGCCCTGTATGTAATAAAACATAACCCTATCCCTGTATGTAATCAAACATAACCCTAGCCCTGTATGTAATAAAACATAACCCTATCCCTGTATGTAATAAAACATAACCCTAGCCCTGTATGTAATAAAACATAACCCTAGCCCTGTATGTAATAAAACATAACCCTATCCCTGTATGTAATAAAACATAACCCTATCCCTGTATGTAATAAAACATAACCCTAGCCCTGTATGTAATCAATAGATAATAGACAAATGGTGTGTTCTGCGGTGTGTGTTTTCCCAGGACGTCAACTTTCTTTAACCGCATCAGTGGTGTAATGGTTAGCGTGCTCGCCTCGGGTGCAGTAGATTTTGGGTTCGAGCCCCAATCGGATCAAACCAAAGACTATAACATTGGTATTTGTTGCTTCTCCTCTAAACACACAGCATTAAGGAAAAAGAGCAAAGACTGGTGGGCTCGGAATCAGGATAATGTGTCCGCTTGGGGCGACATGTCTATCCGCGGACTGTTGTTTCAGTGAGCTAGCACTATAAAAATCCAACTGAGCATGTTATTAACTTGTTCTCGCCATGAAATAGCTGAAATATTGCTGAGTTGGCGTTAAACAACACTCACTCAACTTTCTTAAAATCATATATGGTACATACTGTTGTTTTAGCAATTATAATCTATTAAATTGAGGTTCATAAAAGGTATGTTTCATGAACATCAACTTTTTTAAAAGAAGGAAATAAAAATAAATAATACATTATATGTATATGCTTGGAATTAATTTTAATGAATAAAATATTGTTTGATTTTAGAATATTTAAATATATACATTTTTTTTTTAATACATTTTGATAAATAATGAAATAAATCAGTATGTTGTAAGTAAAAACATTATATGTGTATAATTTTTTACATACAATTAATTTTAATTATTTTTTTCCATAAATTATGGTTTTATATTAGAACGTTTATATTTAAAGTAATATTACACCAGTTTTGGGTGAAGTAAATTTTTTCCTGAAAATTTAATTTGGAATACGGCGGTACCTTTACTAAGCTATCCATGCATGTTTCAAGTCGAAATATGTTCCCAACAACTAGAAATCTGCAAATCCGTGTGCATGTTTATCATCCTCGCCATTGTTGTGGAGGCTGATTAACTTTCAGTTGGTTTGTTCCGATGATTGCCGATCATGACCTTGTGAAGAAAAGTTTTGGTCCGATGATTTCCGATCATGACCTTGTGAAGAACAGATAAACAATCATGGATGCTGAGGTAAGCACGCACACATTCATGACAATGATTATTGAGGAATTTGTCTGTTTCATGTCGTGTGAACCAATTTTGTTTATGCAATTATTCTTATGTGGTACACACGGAATATATATATTTTTTTTCATCAACTGAACATTGCACATGAGCGATAATCTCCCCGAAAGAGTTCAAATCTTGGGTCACGCACATATCCTTTGCATTAGGGAACGACCATTTAACTTGAAAGGGGGGGGGGGGGGGGGGTTATGGTTTTTTTCTAAAAAAAAATATTCTGATTCCCAATGTTGCTGAAAAAAATATTCTGAATTTGTTGGAGGAAAAAAAAAAATAATCTGATTCAGAGTTTTTGTCATATAACCTAATGTTAAATTCTGGAAAAAAAATCGCGCTTTGCGCGACAAAAAAAATAAATATTCTAACTCTTGTGTTTTCCGAAAAAAAATTCTGAACGAAACAAAAAACCATAACCCCCCTCCCCCCCTTCAAGTTAAATGGTTGGTCCCTTACTGTACGGGAAAACAGAATTATCTGCTGTCAAATATTTTGCGATTTGCTCTTAAAATCTGCTTTTGAGCAGATTTTTAATGTTATGCATTTGATTTTAGTTCAAATTAAGTGACATATTAAAGCGCCATTAGTTTTTGACCCAAACAAATTATATGTTTTGGAAATTGGTAAATAGCTTTAAAATGATGAAATAAAGGTAAATATTTCACATTAAACAGCTTATTGTACCATTTTTCGCCTTTTAAGAACGAAAATTACCATCGATTTATTATTTCCTTGCAAGCAAATAATTTGACCTCGCTTTCTCCGTATGCAACTGACCTTACTAGTGACAGGTAAAAACGAATAATTTGTATTTTATCGCTTATTAACTGCAAACTTGCATGGTTCTTTGTCCGTAATTAACGCCGACTAAAAGCAGATTCACAGAAAATAAGAATTAAGTGCATTGTTGTACTGATTTAATGACGATTCGGCATACTCCGTAAGCAATGCCGATAATTAATAGGATGGCGTCCATTTCTTGATCGATCTCAAAACACGAGCAGTTGCACCTTTTTTCCCCGATGCATACATTTCATAACATTTATAAGTTACAGAAACACGTTTTATTAAGGCATCAATCATATCTGATAGATTTTATGGGTAACAAAAATTAGAAATTTTTCTAAGTAAAATTTACTTTTATTAAATAAATACTTACCACTATAAATTCTGAGACGCTCCCACAAGCGACCTTCACCCACAGTAGTTGAAAACCACCATCAAAATAACATTGAGATACTCCCTCAATACCAGATATATCCCAACAATTCACCCATAAACCTCATTCTATTTCCCCAAGAGAAGCCTCAACAGGGGATGAAGGGGAGGAACGGGTGGGACCTATAATTTATAGTAGTAAGTATTTATTTAATAAAAGTAAATTTTACTTAGAAAAATTTCTAATTTTATAGTAATAAATAGCTTACCACTATAAATTCTGAGAAACTCAGAATCTAACAGACAGCTGAATCCCCTGATCTCTCAGAAACCAAAGGAACACTGACATGTTGAGCAGCAACTATAGGTCCAAGTGAAAAAAGACTGTCTGCTTGTGCAGACATAGATCTAAGATAAAAGGAAGTAAAAGAATCCTGACATCTCCAAAACCCAGCTGACAAAACCTCTGAAATAGAAGCTGAATTAAAAAGTGCCCAGGAAGAAGCAAGGGCACGAACTTCATGAACTTCGTGAACTTCCTGGCGGTTAAGAAATGTTTCCCCTGAAGACTCGTAAGCCAGAAGAATAGTACGACAAATCCAAGAGGAAATAGTCTTGGCAGAGATGTCAGAAATTCCCTTTTTCAAAGGAAGAAAAAGCCTAGTATTCTTGGCAGGACGAGAATTCTTAGTTCTATCTAGATATATGCTAAGGATTCTGATTGGGCAAGACAACCTAGAAGAAGCATCTTCTGGCAAAGCTGGAATAATGACTGGATCAGCACCCTATCTGGAATCTGATTCTTTCCAAGGAAACAAGGATCTGTTAACAGGGTAACAGAAGATTTGTTTCTGTTGAAACGTAGACAAGAGTCAGAAACAGAAAAAGCATGAATCTCACTTCTCCTTCTGCCAGAAGCTAAGGCAAGCAAGAAACAGCACTTGTAGTAGAGAAAACGTAAATCTACTTCCTCTGCTGGTTCAAAAGGGGGAGAGTTTAGGGCAGCTAAGACTAACCCTAAATTCCACTGAGGAACCAACTTATTCTGTTTAGGTCTCTCCAGACTAAAACCTCTAACCAGTAAAGAAATGTATTCATTTTGCCCAAAATCAGGTCCACCAAGTAAAGATATAGTTCTGCCAATAGCTGATCTGTACCCCTTAATAGTAGAGGGTACTAACCGTTTAATCTCAAAAAGGTAAACTAGAAAATCAGCTAGCTGTTGAACAGTGACTCGGACTGGATCAATATCCCGTCCACTACACCAATCACAGAAGATTGCCCACTTGGCTTCATACACGATCCCTGTAGACTGTCTGACAGACTTAGAGATGTGCGAGGTTGCTCCTTCAGAAAAGCCTTTCTGACCGAGTCCCTCCCTGAGAGTAGCCAAGCGTGAAGATGAAGAGACTCTGGCCTTGGATGTACCACTTTTCCCTTGAACTGAGACAGAAGATCTCGTCTGAAAGGAAGTTTCAGAGGCCTGGCACAAGACAGAAGCAGAAGTTCTGGAAACCATGCATGTCTTGGCCAGGCTGGTGCAATAAGAATGATCTTGCAATCTGATTGCTTGATCTTGAGAAGCACTTGAAGAAGAAAGCGGAACGGAGGAAAGGCATAAGCGAACATTCCGTCCCAAGAGAGAGACATGGCGTCTACTGCGAAGGACAGAGGGTTTGGAACTGGAGATACAAAGGTTTCCAGTTTGTGATTCAGACTGGTAGCAAAGAGATCTACATGAGGACGCTCCCACCGCAGAACAACTGAGTCGAACACTACTTGCCGTAGTTCCCATTCTGTGTTGACTGGATTGTGGAAGCGAGACAGACAATCTGCCAGTACATTGAAGGTCCCTGGAATATGCCTGACTACCAGATGAATGTGTGATAGAAGACAAAGAAGAAGAATTTCTTTGCAAAGAAGAAAGAGAGCATAACAGCGAATTCCTCCTTGATTCTGCAAGTAGGCCACTACTGTTGTATTGTCCGTCGCTAGCACTACTGCTTTCGAAACTAGAAGAGTCTTGAAATGTTGTAACGCTAATAGGACAGCTCTCATCTCTAACAAATTGATGTGTTCTTGTTGCTGAACAAGAGACCACACTCCCGACACAGACTTTCCCTCTAGAAAAGCTCCCCATCCTTGCAGACTGGAATCTGTATACAGAGTTAGAGAAGGAACTGGGTGAAGCAAAGCTACACCTGTCAAAACATTTTCCCTGTGAGTCCACCAATCTAGGTGAAGTAGTAAGACAGGAAGAATATGTACTAGAGCCTCCAAACTGGAGAAGCGGAGTCCCAATGTTCCTGAAGGAAGAACTGGAGAGGTCGAATGTGAAGGCGACCTAGAGGAACCACATCGGCTAGAGAATTCAGAAAGCCCAGTAGTTGAGAGAATTGTCGAGCCATGACTGAAGGACTGTTGCTGAAAATAAGAATTTTCTGACAAAGTGACTGAAATTTTCCTCTGGGGGAAAAATCAGACCTAAATCTGTCCTGTAATGTTCCCCCAAAAACAGGAAGTCTTGGGAAGGAAGTATCTGAGACTTTTTCCAAGAAATAAGGAAGCCTAGGTCCAGAAGAAGTCTGATAAACAGGAAAGTATGACGAGAAAGAATTTCTGAATCGAATTCCTTCAGAAGAGAATCGTCCAGATAAGAATGAGCTTGAATCGACAGAGTATGCAGGTGAGCTATAACCGTCTGGAAAACCCGAGTAAAAACCTGTGGTGCAACCGCCAGGCCAAACGGGACCGCCAGAAATTGGTAAACCTTGTTGTTCCAGACAAATCGGAGAAATTTCCTGGAAGCCAAAGAAATTGGGATATGGAAATAAGCATCCGAAAGGTCCAGTTTGGTGGTCAACATACCTGGAAGAATACAAGCTCTGATAGATCTGTTGGTCTCCATTTTGAAATGGGGAACAGAAAGGTAACTGTTCAGAATAGAGAGATCTATCACAGGTCTCATTCCCCCAGTTTGTTTTCTTGGGAACCAAGAAGAGACGAGAATAAAACCCTGGTGTCGACTGAGTCGGAGGAATTTCCTCTATTACTCTTTTCAGTAATAGAGATTGAACTTCCTCGGACAGAAGACGGAACTTCTCCTTGTCTGAGGTCTGAGACATAGGAATCGGACTGTCCGACAAAGGAGGGCGTTCCTGAAACACAAGATCCAATCCCCCTCGAATTACTGACAAAACCCACACATCTGTGGTGAACCTCTCCCAATGATGTAGAAACTGGGCAAGTCTCCCTCCCACTGGAACAGAAGGAAGAGGAACAGGAAACTGTTCCTCTCCTACGGGAGGTGTCAGCAACATACAAGGGGGAAACAACCTATTTACGAGACCCAGGCTTCTTGGCACCTTTAAAACCTCCTTTCTGATGGGGTTTCTTAGGACCAGAAGCCTTGGGAACAAACGTTTTCCTCCTCTTGTCACTACCCGTTGGGGCAGAAGAAGAAACAGAAGCTGACCTCTTACCATTAGTCAATGGCACATTGACCCTAAGAGGCTGAGGTGTCTTATTGACCTCCTCCTGAACCTTCTGTAAAGATAAACCAAAAACCTTATCAGAAAGAGGAGAACGAAGTAAGGAGTCCTGAAGAATTTCATTGACAGAAGACTTCTCAAGTATTTCACGCCTTTTAGAAAGAGTGAAATTGGCTAGTGTGCCCATGAGAAGGCACTGAGAGGACCCAAGGGCCTGATCTACTTGCAGAAGAAGAGACTTTACCTCTGCTAGATCATCACCTTCCTTGCCCTGAGCAAAGCACCGACTGCTGAAAGAAAGAACTCAGCAGTACCCAGAACATGTGAAGCACTACGGAGCAAGTTCTCCGATTTGGCCCACAAGGACTGAGAAAGGCGAAGCCCATCAACTGGTTTGGCCCCAAGAAGTTGTGAAAAAGACTTATCACAAACTGGGGCCGTTTTCCCGATAGAAGAGTCATGGATTTCAACATCTTTACTCTTAAAATTACCGGGAAAAGAACTGGCACCAAACCCAGAAAAAGAAGAACCCTGAGAAGACTTGTCATTAGCCTTCACTGAAAGACAGTTATTCACAAACTGAAGTGCAGAAGAAGCATGATTAGATTCAGGAAAAGAACCAAAAGTATTAGGTTTTTCCTGAACCAAACCACAAGAAGTCTCAAAGAAAGAGCTAGTCTTCTTAAGTCTAGGAGGAGAAGACAGGGGCACATGAGCAACTTCTCGCAAGAGAGAGTAAACTCTAGACCTCAACTGGTCTTTAGAAGACACAGAAGAATCCTCTGCCTCCGATTCCCTAGGGGAACCAACATCCGTAGATGTAATAGACTTAGTCCGACCAGCCAAAGGAACCTTATCAGAAACTCTAGCCATTGACGACTCACCTTCCTCGTGCTCATCTTCACTGAGGAAGGTAGCTTCTTGACTGCCTGGTGCCATGGAAATTAGATCGGATACTTCCTCACAAGGAGTGGGAAGAGAGACCCGATGTCCAGCTTCCAAAGAAGAAATCCTGGAAGAAATGGTAGCCAAATCAACCGACATTGACTTCTTAAAGTCAGATAAAACCTCCTTAAAAGAACTAACCAACTCTGAATTCTGTAAGACAGAAGAAGAGTTAGACTGACTACAAGTAACCGGAGTCCTAAAGGTATCCTGACTGAAAGGAACTGGCTGAGGCCAGTAAGCAAAGGGGTTAACACCCTGAGAGCCAGGATAAGACTGGGTGGGTACAGCCCATGGTGGACGAGCCCAAGTCTTCACAGGAGGTATGGAAGGACCCGGTAAGCAGTATTCATATGAAAAAACTGGTGGTCTAGAACCAGGAAGGTTCAAACCCATAGAAGAACCAGGTGCTGAAGAAAAAGACCCTGTAGTGTTTACTGGTCTGGAAACAGTATGGATAACAGTGGACAAGGTTGGTATACCCACCCTTGGTCTTGACGGAACTGGGCCCGCAAGACCGCCGACTCTCGCACCTGCTCCCGAAGGCTCAGGCATAATGGAAGAGACGGACATGGTTGGGCTACCAACCGACACTAAAGGATTAGGTACAGACCCATCCCAGAAACAATCTCTACCCGTTATACTAATTGCCTCGAAGGGCAAAGTATCACTTACACTACTAGTCACACTATGTAAGTTATCAAAATCCATAACTTACCAGTTAAATACTCACTATTTTACCTCGGTAAAAGCAGTAATAATCAAATTAAATACTAATATATATATAGTATTAAGCAACAAATTTAAAATTTAAGCAATGATAAAAGTTATCTTTGGTTTCTGTAAATCCGTGCTGCATGAAATTAACGTGTGTGTTGTATCGCAGTAGGAAATGGAATGAGGTTTATGGGTGAATTGTTGGGATATATCCGGTGTTGAGGGAGTATCTCAATGTTATTTTGATGGTGGTTTTCAACTACTGTGGGTGAAGGTCGCTTGTGGGAGCGTCTCAGAATTTATAGTGGTAAGCTATTTATTGCTATAAAATTTACGATTTTGGCAGATAATGCCACTTTAAGTGAAAATATTTAATCCAAAAATTCCACGATATTTGCCTTTAATATTACTTTAAATGTAGTATTAGAAATAACAAAAATGTATAGTGTATCTTATAACAGGAAGCAGGCCTGGGGTAATAGTAATGTGTAATGGTAATGGTAATGTAATGACAGCTATATTCTGTGTAATGAGGATGTAATGTGTAATGGTAATGTAATGACAGCCATATTCTGTGTAATGAGGATGTAATGTGTAATGGTAATGTAATGACAGCCATATTCTGTGTAATGAGGATGTAAAGTGTAATGAGTCAATTTTGCATTACAATTAATGGTAATGTAATGTATTACTTCAAGAAAAAAGACTGTAATGCACATTACTTTCCATTACTTTTACATTACTTCAAGTATTTGATGATCTTTTCATTTTATTTAAGTGGTTGACTTCTTGACCTTATGAACATAAAGATCAACTATGACTGTCTTAAAGAATTGTTAACAATATTCAATAAACACATTTTTAGTTCCAATACCTCAGGTAAAAAGACCAAGAAATATTTACAAAGAGATTTATTTTATTTTAATCATTTTTTGATACTGCTCTCATTTCTTTTACAATTCACTTATTGGAAAAGATTAATTTATTTGTTATGATTTTATTTAAAATGTCTCAAATTGAGTCAACTTAGTTGTAATTATAAAGGTGACAGGTGTGATGTTTTCAAAACAATTATCTCATATTTTAGCCTTGGGCAGTAATCAAACAAGTGACATGTTTATTGATCACTGCTTTAATTTTCTAATTAGGGGCACAATCATTTTCTATCATAATTACAAGCATAATTATTTGGTTACACTTTTGAATTTTTGTCTTTTACAGAGAAAACACAGAGATGTATTATTTGAAAGAGTGGAAACATTGATGACAATTAAATGCAATAAATAAATGACAATTGAACTTACAAATATATGTTGTGTGCTTATGTCACTGTTTATTTAAAATTTATAAATCATGATAATGAATTCATTTGTCTGCCATTTAATGTTTATATAGCACTGTAATGTAATGTAATGCAATCTCAAGTAATGTGCAATGTAATGCATTACATTCCAAAATAAGTGTAATGGTAATGGTAATGGTAATGTCAATTTTTCAAAGTAATGGTAATGTAATGCATTACATTGCTATGTAATTGAACCCAGGCCTGGCAGGGATAACAGTTTAGTAATCAATTATTTGGTGCAAATAAAAAGTTTTTCCATGCTAATTTTATATTAAATAAATTTCACATTTGATTCATGAATTTATAATTGAACATTGTTATCAACTTATCTTATAATTGAACATTGTTATCTGTTATCAACTTGTCATATGATTGAATGAACATTGTTATCAAGTTATCATAGGGATTGTTATTTTATGATGTCACACAAGATTTCATTTTCGTTTGATTTAAGATAATATAATGACTCTTTTTGATTGGCCTATTGCACCAAGAGATAACATTTGATTAGGTTTTCATTGGTCCACAGAGATAAGAACAAAGCTGAAACATCAATTTAATTGTACATTCCTTTTGCGATTAAATGTAGCCATAAATGTATGATTGTAACCAGTCACGATTCTAACCAGTCATGTATGGCAAAAGAATTCAGATTTTTGTTTGGCTACCAAAATCGAGGATGGAAGAAAATATAGCATTGTTATGGCTAATTTAAGAAGATGGATTCAGAACCATGTGGAAATTTTAATTATTTTTAATGGACCAGTAATTAAACAAATATGATGTTCAAATAAATCAAAGAACCAGCTATTAAAAATATGATGTTCAAATAAATCAAAGGACCAGCTATTAAAAATATGATGTTTATGGGGCTGTCGTCCGTCTGTATACAGAATGGTTTCCTTGATTCTTTTGAATTTTGAACACAAGGATCATAGGCACTGAATAAATGTTGGTATTGATATGGGATATTGTAACCTTACCCCTTTACAAATAGGATGCTATAAAGGTTTCCAATGCGTCTTGTAGTGTATTTATGAATAAATCACAACCAATGAAGGAGAGATGGACACCATCATTTGCAAATAATCCACTCAATTTATCATCAAAATCTGGATGTTTAACAACATAACAATTGTGCTTCAACAAGAACGAGCTTATTCCATGGTTTATTCTTTTCCTGGTATGTTCCATTTTCGCAGTACATTGTGAAAAACGCCATGAAATTCTTGGCAAAATACATGACCAAATAATCGGAACACCCGGTATTAATTCAATAAGAGTTGCAATTCAACTATTTTATTGAATGAATGCATAAATACAATATCCAATGGGATAGCATATGTAAGTGCTCTCCCTAAATGACTAAGGACATCAAGTATAATGATAAGAATAATTAATTAATTTACATTGTAATTAGTGTACAAATTTTTTTTACTTAGGTGAAATTCAAAATTTTGTAATAATTTTAAAACTGTCCATTTATTCTTTATAATTGTGAAATTTGCCAATTTAGAGTGTGAATAAGTTAATTAATATATTCTTCTGTAAATTAAGGATACATATGTACATGTATTATAGGCACATAAGAAGGCATATTCATACATATGCATACATATACACATGTACACATAAATATAGATATATATTTGTTTAAACATCTTAAGCAATAAATTAAAAAAAGATTCAAAGCAAATTATACAAAATCAAATTGAAAAATGTTAATATTAATAGTCAAGTCTTTTGGTTCCACAAATAAAGGTGTGGACAGAGTTCATAATAAGTACATTATCATCAAAAGAAAGGTCAGGTGATCCCTTTTAGAATACATTAATGCTTAGGAAGTCGGCTAAATCTCTCAGTTGAGTAAACAGCAAAATTCTTTGGCAAATGAAAAGTGGACAGACATAAAAGTAGTGAAAGTTGTCTTCAACATCATTCTCACAAGGACACCCTGAACCATCTGACAAGTGTGACAAGAACTTGTGTTGATTCAAGTTACTTGCCAAGTTTCTAAGTCGACAATGGAATATGTTGTATTTTCTTGTACTCAAGGCAAAAAATTGAAAAGAATAAGAGTTGCAAATGTTAATCGCATTTGGTGCAAAAGCAATCCACAATAGTCCATCAGCTAGACCCGAAAAAAAATGTTGGTGCTGGATTCCCCTGTAGACCGCATTTTTTTGGACAAAAATCGAATGATAAATATGTGTAGATTATTTATTCAAGTGTTATACTCGGCTAAAATATGCGGAAAATAGTATAACAAGCGAACCTTTAAGGGTACCCTAAAATAGCAGGAAAAAAACAAAGCCAAGCATTCCCGTCAGTTAGCAGGGGCGGATCCAGGATTTCAAGTTAGGGGGGGCGCACTTAAAAAAATTGCACCGAGCGGAGGGAGGCGCGAAAATATTTGGGGTATTTCGTGTGAAAATTCACGATTTTACGCCAAAAAAGCAGATTACAGAATCTCCCTCCCATCCTTAACCTCCAATTCTAAAAATAAAACCGTGGTGAGCAAACTACATTGTATGTTAAATTTGTAGTTTAAGTTTCACTTCAATCCATTGAGTGGTTATTTAGGAGTTGCGGGTTACAGAATCATCCTCCTAACCCCTCCACCCGGCCTTCAATGAAAAATCTAAAAACCATTGTGCACAACTACAATGTATTTCAAGTACATTATATAATTTAACGTCAATCAATTGCGTGGTTACAGTCAGGGGAGTTGCGGATTGCAGAAATCTTACAGACGGACGAACGAACGGACGAACGGACGGACGGACATCAAGTGTTTGAGCAACGGGCGTAAAAACTTCATTACACTAAAAGTTCAAACAAACAAAATGTATCAAAGTTCTCGAGAAATATGTTTACGGAAATCATGTGTGAGATATGCATAAACCATTTTGTCGAGATTATTTTTACACTTTCATGTGCAGTTGTAGATATTAATTTATTACAAATAAATTGTAGTCAGAATTTTTTGTTATAAATGTGTAAAAAAATTGTACAGACATCCATTGGTAGATATAAATAATATAAACGTACCCGGACAAAGGATTTGTTCACACTTTCTTGTGCAGATACCTCAGGCAGATGCAGAGATTGTTACAAATAAATTGCCGCTAATTTTTTTTTTTTTTTTATTAATATGTTACTTTTGTATTTTAATGTACAATATACCAACACGTATTTTTACTGATCTTTACGTGAAAAGTAAAAGGCAACATTTTCGGGTATTTGTATACAAATCAAACTTATATTTTTTTTTCATATGAAATTGCAGAATTTCGAATTCAAGAACTATTTGAACCATTATTTAAAGAGAAGTGACCATTTTCTTGGGACACTCAAGTTTCTACACACTGTCTCAGTTTCATCATCTGATTCTCTCGTTATAGGTTTTCGTTGTATGTTTTATAAATGAGATCAATTGTTAAATTAATTATTCGAAGTATTTACCTTTGACTTTTCGCGTCCCGTCGAGGAATCAGAAATGTATCCAATCTTGCTTGTTTTCTTGACCTAGAATTTTCGTCCATTTTATAATTTCTAAATAGCAGGTGTACATGTAGTTGTAAAATTGACTGCAGAAATAATGTTTAATTAGCGTGAGAAAATAGTTGATGTCTGGTACCTCGGAACTAATCAGAATAGAATAATCTTTGAACTACTGACGACGAATACATATATGAATCAGGGGGGGGGGGGGGGGGGGGGGGGGTAATTTTACTACAATGTATATTATTTCAAATTTGTACCTGTTGAAATAATTTAGTGTCTACAGTCTCTGTGCTAAGCGTTTTATTGCTCGATTCTACATATTTGCAGTAATTACTGTAGTTCCAATCTCTCTAAGAATTATCTAATGGAAGTAATTCTATATATTTTTCCCTAAAAAAGGGGGGGTTTACATTAATTTTGTGCTTAAGAACCTGAAATCTAACAACCAGTACTTGTTTCCTCAAACTATGATTTCACGTTTTAATCCTCTTCCTCATCGTCATTTTCACTATCTCTCTCTGATAGAGTTTTTCTTTGATTCGTGCTTTGACAATATGAGCATATGTGTATGATAAACCTTGTGACCTACAAGAACAACGTTTTGTGACGCAGATTGTTTTACACCCACAACTAATGAGCAGCATCAATGCCTCAAGGCTGCTGGTCCATCCAGTTAACAGACAACATATTTTTCTCCCATCCTTGTTTTTCAGCTGATATATGGACTGACAGGCGCGTTTCCAAACTGCTGCCTGGAAATATGCTCTGTGTGTTTCTGCATAGCGTCTTTTGTAGGTGGTAGCTAACGCACTGGGTGTTTTTTGATAATAATCAAAGCAAAAGGAATCGTACCTCATTAATATCACCAATTGACGGAAAAGCGTAGACAGCACATAGGAAATTTTTCTCATCAAGGAGGATGCCGTTTGGAATGTTAGAACTATTACCTACTCTACAAAGTGTTTGGCGAACCTTTACTAGTTCGGCTGAACCAGTAAGATTTTTTTAGCAGTACAGCCAGTCCTACACGTTCAGGGGTTTGCACCTTACAACGTGTGACATCGTAAATGAGGTCCTGTGCAAATGATACAACACGCATATTGGTTGCCACTGATATTTTAACATCTAAGTCTGAAATGGGTCGATCTGATTGGTTCTCAGTCAGAACCAAGTTAATCAAATTATACAACAAATTCGGCATGGTCACAGATTGCTCATTTATAAAGCTACCAGTCGGAGGAAATGGTACTGACGACTTGGCTTCTGACAAGGTCAATTTCCGGATCGCTTTTGCTGTATAATGCACATGTCGGGCTAGCTCATCAACTTTTGCGTTTTCTTGTGGGAGATCTGACACTTCCAAATCGTTATATTTGTTCTGCTTCATAGATTCTAAAGCTGCTTCAATGATCTGCCACCGTCAAAATGAAATTTTGTTTCCGAAGCGTTTTTCTAGCCTTTTTGCAAATACCAGGACTTGTAATTTGAGGCCTCAATGCCTTCTTCACTAAGCTGACGAAACCGAGACTAAAGTTCTGACATAGTTACCACTTTCAATGCTTTCAAAACATTCGTTTCAATTTGGGAAGCTAAAGTATCAAAAGATCTGTCAAATATTGCTGATTCCTCATTACCATATATATTTTCTCATTAAATTTGTAAAGACACCTTGTCAGGTTTTTGTACCATGTTTTGTGATATAAAATACATAACATAACTGTCATTTTTCGCAGCTCTCTTCAACGAGGAAACGCTGTCTTTGGTCAAACATTGGCGTAAATGTTCCCGGGATTTGTTATCATATAGTTACTTGTCTTCTAAGCAAATAACACATTTTGAACTGCCATATGTTCTAGGTAATTTGGCTGGATTATTTGTGACTGGTACTTTGACATTGTCGTCCATTTTGCTTTTCAGTGGATACTTCAGATTACGTTTGCTAGTGCAAGTTAGATAACATCGCCTGTGGTACCCACCCCTTGGACCGGCACTCCAGTAGTGTTTTAGAAGATTGTGAGCAAGGTCATTTCTTATTTCGGCTGTCAGTTTTCTAAACAAGTCTATTCCAAAAAAAAATTGAAAGATCGCTAGTTTGACCAGTACTGTACTGTGACAAAGACACTCTTTCCAGTTTATCTGTTTCTCACTTGTATTTTCTTTGTGAAGTATAAGTTCACTTTTGCTTATTTTGAGCAAAGTATTGCGCTATAGAGACAAAGATAACAAAGTATGTAATAGCCATTAATAAAAAAAAATATATATATACAAAATGTACCAACAAGGGAAAACTCCGAAAAACCTCAAATATAACAACAAGGTATAAAACAAAATTAAACAATTAAAAAATGTAGAAAAAACAACTCTCAAAAAGTAATTATGAAAATATATCACCAACAAATGAAAAATCATTACAATTAACCTCAAAAAGTCTCATATAAATGACAATCACGTGACAAATCAATAAACAAAATGTGCAACAACAATAGAAACAAGTGTACAGATATAAAAAAAAATAACAAGAAAAGCTATAAAACTAGTCTACTGACATCAATGATCAATAAGAAAAATTAAAAGAGAAAATACAAATCAAACGCACCCCAACTAAAGCAAAGTCAAACAAACCCAAAACAATTAATCCACTAATTGATTATATTCTGTCGATAATTATCTAAATATTTATCTAGATTGACAAAATGAAAAATATTTGTTGTACAAAACCATCAAATTAACATAAAAAGCCCAGAAAACGAAAGAAAATTTAAAATCAATTTGTAATATGAAACCGTATCGGCTATAACTCGAAAATCCGGAAATATTTAGCTCAATGGTTAAATTTTTTAAAAAGCGCATTTTGGAAAAATTAGTAGTTCCAAAAATATTCAAATGTAGCGATTAAATCGAGTATGATGTATTCGTGATTATTTGACATGTTTTACGATTTATCCCGTGCAGTCATGTGTGTAATAGTTAAAAACATGCTATTTTTAAGCACAAATAGACTACTTTTCTGAGAACGTATATATCTCTTGTGAAAATGCGGTTTTTTTTCAAAGGATATGGCGAATTATGCTATTTTTATACTTGTACCAAACATATATAATCCAATATTGAACATCAAAGCGGTGATATGTATGTAACGTCATACAAACTATTGAACCCCACAATGCGGTCTACAAGGGGTATCACACAAACTTTGTTTGAGGCTTTTTCAGACTTGGCTGATGGACTACAAGGGATATCACAAATATCGTTTTCCCCACAGTGAATACGCACTGTGCTCGGAAATCCATTTGTGTAAATCATACGTTGTAATATATTTACAATATTTTCCCACCCCATGTCCTTCATGCTGATCCACACAATTCTGCATCCCAATCTTTCGACGCCAAGGTTAGACCCCGTTGGTCGTCTTTTTGTATAGTTCCGATGCCCGTTGTACAAGTGAGCTGCCAACTATCCACAGTGGTTGTAACTCTGTAAAAATACTAAAACTCAGTTAAAATCTAATGTATCTTTGATACGAATTCGACGACCATCTACCCTTCTGTTTAATAGTTTCATCACTTTCACCTTTCAATGCCAAATATGTTGCAGCTCCAATTCTAAATGAATGAGTGTTAATATTGGTAGTACAATAACCTAAGAACTTTAATGCACTATGGAGAATTGAAACAAACTGATTTCTAGCTAAACATGCACAATTCAGATGGCAAAATAATGATCCTTCTGTATGTGGTCTGACTTTCAAATACGATTTCAAGGTTTTTAATGTACAAATTTGAGATGGACTCAATTTTACAAATTGCAGATCTGCCAACTTGATCTGTTTTCAAATACCGTATGACCAGAATAATATTGCCCTTTTCAATCCTAATATCCGACATTTGAATGATTTTTTCCCCCGCATCTACTGAATTTGAGGCTGTAATTTCTCCTACTCTTAATAAAGCTGAAAACGAGAGTGAAAATGCAGACATGAGCAATAAGGATTCATATTTGGACTTGCAAACATGATCTAGAGCATTTGGTAATTTGACCATCATTTCGACCGTGATTGGAAGTCTTAAATCTGATCTCCCGTTTAATTTGCTTACACCTTTCATCATTTTTTGAATAATGAAGGATTGAGTTGTGTCTAAAAGTTAGTTGTATTTTAACGAAACGCTAATTGCTGCCATATAGGTCTTTACGATAGATGGAGAGTATGAATTAAAAGAAAGATAAGCTATAAAGTTAATCAAATGATGCACTGGCGGATGCCAGTGTAATACTAACAAATGCCGTCGTCTAAAATTTTGAAATGAAACTATTCAATTTTCATATGTTAGCCTAGTGCTTCTTGATATAGAGGCTTCAATTAGCTTGTTGGCTTCTAAGACAAAAAGTTCCAAAACTGAGATGGTATTATACAAGGGAATGGCTCCGAGTCTGGTGCTGCTTTATTGAAACGATCTACCTGTGTACAAGAAAGAGCATCTGCAATCGTGTTATTAATAGAACTTATATGTTTGGCCTTTAATTGAACATTTAGTGATAAAGAGCAGTATACAATGTATCTTAAAAGTGACATCACCCTATCAGATTTTGACGACTTATTATTAATTATAAAAACTACAGCGGCATTATCACAATGGAACAATATCTTTTTATTTTTAAATTCACTTCACCAAAGGAAAAGTAGCCAATGCGATTGGAATGAGTTCTAGATAAGTGATGTCCCTAAATGTTTCATCTTTCCAGTAATTTGGCCGTTGTAACATTGCCCATTTCCCTGCGAAATAAGCACCACAACCCTTTGTTTTTCCTCCAGCACTATCAGTAAAAAGCTAGAGATCTATATTTGTTATCCAATTTATATCATGTATATAGGTTATACTATTGAAACTGTCAAGAAACTGTATCCAGACTGAAAGGTCATATTTCAATGCATTTGTAACTTTTATGAAATGAAATGATTTGCGAACTTTACCCATAGCCGTGTATATCCGTCTACTAAAGGTTTCTTCCAGCAGTAAGCGTTCGTGTACAAAATTCTAACAAACCAGCTAATGACTGTAATTCTTTCAATGTAACCTTTTTCCTATTCAATACAAATAATAATTTTAGCTTCAACTCTACAATTTTATCTATGGGGATTTGTATTAACATTTTTTCAGTGTCAATAGTAAGACCTAGATATTCAATTATTGTTTTGGGTCCTTCTGTTTTCTCGTGTGCAATGGGTACGCCCATCCGTTCACAAACATTTATAAATATATCCATCAGATTCTGGCATTGGTTCGTATTTGATTCCCCAACAAAAAAGATATCGTCCAAATAATGATCAACTTTATCAGAATCTGCTTCCAACTTTACAGCCCATTCTATAAACGAACAAAATGTTTCAAAATATGAACAAGACTGCGAGTAACATTTTGTCAATATAATACTTTCCATTTAATTTAAACCCCAACAAATCAAAACATCCAAGATATATGGGCAGCAATCTAAATGCCGATATTATATCGTGTTTCCCGCATATTGCGTTTTTTCCCGATCGTTTTTTTTTCAAGGAGAACTAATTTTCTTATTTATTGTATCAATAAGTTTACATAATTTACGAATAGTTTCAGGTTTCTTTTTGTTAGATAATTATGACAGTTTTAATGCGTTTGACCTGTTGAAAATATATTTTGGAATTAGATTTTTTCTTTCAGTTGCAAAATTTGGACACTGTTATATTATACTGAAATTCGTCACCAATTTTGCGAGATTGACATAGCTGACACAGTCTATTGTGTCTTTCTACATTTGTCCAGCGCCATACTTCAATCGGTAATCTATGATTAGATGTTCTAAATCTACAAATGTTAAATCTATTTTTGTCATTTAAGACGTCTAAATATTTTTCAAATTTAAAATCCGATTTGAATAGTCTATAGCTCAATGCTTTTGGAGAAATTTGCCAAGTAGAATGCCAATTTTGTTTGAACTGGTCGGTTAATATCAGTTTTGTGCTTTCACTTAGCCATTTATGGTTTATAAAATTTTCAGTATGCCAAACGTTTGAATAACCACAGTCATCAAATATTGATTTAACAAAACTAATCCATGAAAAAGTATTATTTCCATTAGTTTTCAAATACAATAATATATCGATATACCATGATTAGGGGGTTCGATAAACCATGGGTAGGGGGTCAAAATACCATGGGTAGGGGGTTCAATATACCATGGGTATGGGGTTCAAAATACCATGGGTAGGGGTTGTACATAACATGACTGGGGGGGGGGGGTAAAATACCATAGATAGGGGGTTCGATATACCATGGGTAGGAGGGCAAAATATCATGGGTATGGGGGTCAAAATACCATTGGTAGGGACAGGGCACGAAGTTAACGCTGGTCCGCTAGCCCGAGGATAGTAAAATCAGCGTCGGGCTAGAAGAACTCTCTTAGAAGCTAGTCCGATGGGCTAGTTAAAATTTCCAATTGTCAATTATTTTTAACCGAGTTGCAACGAAGTTGCAGCTTATGTTTTGGCGAAAGGCGGGCGGGCGTATGTTAGCCTATCTTCGTTAACGCGATAGAGCTCTTAGTTTTTGACCGATCAACATAATTTTTGGTAGGAAGCATTATTACACTATTATTTAGAGCGAGTTCGAAATTCAGATTAATCTATTGTTTTTTTCTTGTAAAATCATGGGGTTTTTTTTATAGAAAAAGTACATATTTTGAGAATTACACATTTCTCTGAAACTACAAAAGATAGAAACTTAATATTTGGTATGGGTGGAGATGCCAATGTGAAGTTGTGCATTCAACATTTTTTATCCCCGGGGCTCAGCCCCACCCCGCTGGGGAATCTGTTTAAAAAATGTGACCGAGATCCCCACCCTAAACCATATATATTTATGATCAGTGTGACTAGGCAAATTAAATGCATTATAACTCAGGCCCCAGGGTCATACCCCACCCCTACCTGAAGTAAACTTTTTAATGGTTGTGATCCCCACCCCTAAACCATATATATGTATGATCAGAGTGACTAGGCAAATTAAATGCATTATAGCTCAGGCCCTGGGGGGTCATACCCCACCCCTACCTGAAGTGAACTTTTTAATGGTTGAGATCCCCACCCTTAAACCATATATATTTATGATCAGGGTGACTAGGCAAATTAAATGCCTTATAGCTCAGGCCCCGGGGGGTCATGCCCCACCCCCTACCTGAAGTGAACTTTATAATGGTTGAGATCCCTACCCCTAAACCATATATATTTATGATCAGGGTGAATAGACAAATTAAATGCCCCAAGAGTTGAGGCCCGGGGTCATCCCCATCCCCTACCGGAAGTTTGTTTGAGAATTACACATATCTCAAACCATTTTGTCAATTTTAACCAAACTTTTCCCAAATGTTCCTTGGGTTCAAAGTTCCTTCCTCTTCCAAAGTTATGTTCGGTATGTCTGGGGTCCAAGAGGGGGCCTAAAATGATTAATTATTTTAATATTTAAAAATCCTCTTCTTGTGAACCAGCAATGCCAGAAGATTGATACTTGGCACATAACATTGATAAATCTTGAAAAAAGGAATCCAGTTTGACCAAATGATTTTGACTTGCAACTCGGCTGTTGCATCTCTGATGCTTTCTCGATTTTATTTTCCACTTCATTAATTTTAATGACATAATTGAAAATCATAATTAGTCATTCATATTGCTGTATTTGTTTACGCTGTACACAATTTACCTGTGGGGAATTCCTTCGATAGCAATTAGATCCTAGAGGGTGGTATACGAATTGATCAAATTACTCGATTATCCGGGTAACTCGGTGAACGTTCTTAACAACATAAACTAAGGTTCAAGAAATGTGGCGACACATTACCGGCATAGAGCAACCAGCGAAAAAATTAAATTAGATAATAATGAAAAATTGGAGAGAAAAAGGACGTATGATCAGATCAAAAGAAAAGAAAATTTCAAACAAGCTGGCAGAAAAACCGCAACTGGTTAGTTCACAACAGTGAAATAGACCGAATGACATGTTCAGTTTGCATACAATATGCATCTTCCGATTTAGACAAAAAGGGAGTCTTTGTGACGGGCAGAGTTGGCGAAAATCGTCGGACCTGACCTAACCGGCAGAATAACGGTCGGTCCGATTAATTAATGAACCGTGTCTGTCCCAATGTCCGTCACGAAAATATTACTTTTGTGGTCGTCCAGTTGGCGATTGAAATTTATTCACTCCCAGTTTCCACTGCCAATGGCATTAAATTCAGTTTTCAGTTTTATCAAAATGTCAGACAGAGACTTGAAACTTTTTTATTTATTCTGTCAGACCGACACGTTCCTAATTTGTAATCGAAACTCCTAAGGAACGAGCACCTGCAACACATGGAACATTAAAACTGAAATATATTACTGAGCACAGCTCAATATACCTAATTAATCTTTCGATGCGCACTTCACAAATGGCATAAAACGAATGCAACCATCCGCGGCATTTTGACCGCCTTGTATACTCTAAAATTCACTCGGGATCCTCTGATTAATCGATCACTTCTATGTAAAAACCCGGGGATTCTACAAGGGGATTTCCAACTTTATAAATACAACATTGACGTAATGGAAAAAATAGCGCTTTCATTAAAGTGTTCATTTGATTTCACTACATTTACCCACGCCTCCGAACAAAAAGCGTCCTCGCTTTCCTCATGTACGAGCATTGTTTTCTTAACCAAATTAAATTATCCTTATACCCTAACTTTTATCAATGATCCAACTAATATTAACTTTGACCCTAACACCTTAACCTACTTTGACAAAAAGTAACCTAAACAACAATGTACCTACTAAGGTCTGCAATTTTGAGTGCCACGGCCAAAAGAATAAATTTGGTGTTCAATCCTTAGCCAATTTTGCCTCGGCAGCGGCCCCAAGGAGCCTACTCTTAGCGAACTCTGTAGGAGGGATCTTTGACGTGCACATGTGGCAGTTCCTGCACACGGGACCTCGGATTTAACGTCCTCATCCGACGGACATAAAAAATAAATAACAACATATCGTAATTCATTTGTATTCTATGATTTGCGTTCATCAGACATTCTCTGTCCTGTCAATATCTCATTCTATGATTGCCTCCTTGGCCTTCCATTCACAGGCTAACTCTGTTCTGTTTAAACCACTCCTGGAGAAATCAACCTCTACTGCTTAGAATTTCTAATTTACTTTGTATCTGACTATACATTGTCCTTCATTCAGAGGTTTCAGAGGAGAAGATTTTTAAAAATCGACCAATCAGAAACAAGAATTGCCTGTGTCGGCCATGCTTAATAACGGATCAGGACGAAATGAGCAATCTTTATAGAGGACCTTCCATAGATGCTTCCTACCAAGTTTAAGTTCATTTGGCTGAGCAGTTTCAGAGGAGAAGATTTTAAAAAATCGACTAATTAGAAACAAGAATTGCCTGTGTCGGCCATGTTTAATAACGGATCAGGACGAAATGAGCAATCTTTATAGAGGACCTTCAATAGATGCTTCCTACCAAGTTTAAGTTCATTTGGCTGAGCAGTTTCAGAGGAGAAGATTTTTAAAAATCGACTAATTAGAAACAAGAATTGCCTGTGGCGGCCATGTTTGTTAACGGATCAGGACGAAATGAGCAATCTGTATAGAGTACCTTCCATAGATGCATTCTACCAAGTTTCAGATCAATTGGCTTTGCGGTTTCAGAGGAGAAGATTAAAATGTGAAAAGTTGACGGACGACAGACGCCAAGTGATGGCAAAAAGCTCACGTTGCCTTAGGCAAGGTGAGCTAAAAATACCATGGATAGGGGGTTCGATATACCATGGGTAGGAGGGCAAAATACCATGGGTATGGGGGTCAAAATACCATGGGTAGGGGGTTCAATATACCATGGGTGGGGGCCAAAATACCATGGATAGGGGGGTCAAAATCCCATGGGTATTCGGTTCGATATACCATAGGTAGGGGGTCAAAATAACATGGGTAGGGGGTTCAATATACCATGGGAATGGGGTCAAAATAACATGGGTAGGGGGTCAAAATACCATGGATAGGGGTCAAAATACCATGGGTAGGGGTTCAACATACCATGAGTAGGGTTCAAAATATCATGGATAGGGGGTTCAATATACCATGGTTAAGGGGAAAGTACCATGGGTAGGGGGGAAATACCATTGGTAGAGAATCTAAATACCATGGGTTGGGGGTTCAATATACCATGGGTAGAGGGTCCAAAATACCATGGGTAGGGATCAAAATGCCATGGGAAGGGAGCTCGATATACCATGGGTAGGGGATCAAAATACCATGGATAAGCGGTTCGGTATACCATGGACAGGGAGTCAAAATACAATGGGTAGGGGATTCAATATACCATGGGTAGAGGGGGTCAAAATACCATGGGTAGGTAGTTCAATATACCATGGGTAGGGTGCCAAAATACCATGGGTAGGGGAGTCAAAATACCATGGATAGAGGGTTAAAATACCATGGGTAGGGGAGTCAATATACCATGGGTATGGGGGTCAAAATGCCATGAGTAGGAGGGTCAAAATGCAATAGATAGGGGGTCAAAATGCTATCGGTCGGGGGTTCAATATACCATGGGTAATGGGGTCAATATACCATGGGTAGGGGGTTCAATATACCATGGGTAGGGGTGTCAAAATACCATGGGTAAAGGGTTCAAAATACCATGGGTAGGGTGTTAAAATAACATGAGTAGGGGAGTCAAAATACCATGGGTAGGGGTTTCAATATTCATAGGTAAGGGGTCAAAATAACATGGGTAGGGGGTCAAAATACCATGGGTAGGGGAGTCAAAATACCATGGATAGAGGGTTAAAATTCCATGGGTCAATATACCATGGGTATGGGGGACAAAATGCCATGAGTAGGAGGGTCAAAATGCAATAGATAGGGGGTCACAATGCTATCGGTAGGGGGTTCAATATACCATGGGTAATGGGGTCAATATACCATGGTTAGGGGGTTCAATATACCATGGGTAGGGGGGTCAAAATACCATGGATAAGCGGTTCGGTATACCATGGACAGGGAGTCAAAATACAATGGGTAGGGGATTCAATATACCATGGGTAGAGGGGGTCAAAATACCATGGGTAGGTAGTTCAATATACCATGGGTAGGGTGCCAAAATACCATGGGTAGGGGAGTCAAAATACCATGGATAGAGGGTTAAAATACCATGGGTAGGGGAGTCAATATACCATGGGTATGGGGGTCAAAATGCCATGAGTAGGAGGGTCAAAATGCAATAGATAGGGGGTCAAAATGCTATCGGTCGGGGGTTCAATATACCATGGGTAATGGGGTCAATATACCATGGGTAGGGGGTTCAATATACCATGGGTAGGGGTGTCAAAATACCATGGGTAAAGGGTTCAAAATACCATGGGTAGGGTGTTAAAATAACATGAGTAGGGGAGTCAAAATACCATGGGTAGGGGTTTCAATATTCATAGGTAAGGGGTCAAAATAACATGGGTAGGGGGTCAAAATACCATGGGTAGGGGAGTCAAAATACCATGGATAGAGGGTTAAAATTCCATGGGTCAATATACCATGGGTATGGGGGACAAAATGCCATGAGTAGGAGGGTCAAAATGCAATAGATAGGGGGTCACAATGCTATCGGTAGGGGGTTCAATATACCATGGGTAATGGGGTCAATATACCATGGTTAGGGGGTTCAATATACCATGGGTAGGGGGGTCAAAATACCATGGATAAGCGGTTCGGTATACCATGGACAGGGAGTCAAAATACAATGGGTAGGGGATTCAATATACCATGGGTATGGGATTCCATGTACCATGGGTAGAGGGGGTCAAAATACCATGGGTAGGTAGTTTAATATACCATGGGTAGGGTGTCAAAATACCATGGGTAGGGGAGTCAAAATACCATGGATAGAGGGTTAAAATACCATGGGTAGGGGAGTCAATATACCATGGGTATGGGGGTCAAAATGCCATGAGTAGGAGGGTCAAAATGCAATAGATAGGGGGTCACAATGCTATCGGTCGGGGGTTCAATATATCATGGGTAATGGGGTCAATATACCATGGTTAGGGGGTTCAATATACCATGGGTAGGGGGTCAAAATACCATGGGTAAAGGGTTCAAAATACCATGGGTAGGGTGTTAAAATGACATGAGTAGGGGAGTCAAAATACCATGGGTAGGGGTTTCAATATTCATAGGTAGGGGGTCAAAATACCATGGGTAGGTAGTTCAATATACCATGGGTAGGGTGCCAAAATACCATGGGTAGGGGAGTCAAAATACCATGGATAGAGGGTTAAAATACCATGGATATGGGGTTCGATATACCATGGGTTGTGGTGTTCAAACTATCATGGGTAGGGGGTCAAAATACCATGGATAGGGGGTCAAAACACCATGGGTAGGGGAGTCAAAATACCATGGATAGAGGGTTAAAATACCATGGGTAGGGGAGTCAATATACCATGGGTATGGGGGTCAAAATGTCATGAGTAGGAGGGTCAAAATGCAATAGATAGGGGGTCACAATGCTATCGGTCGGGGGTTCAATATATCATGGGTAATGGGGTCAATATACCATGGGTAGGGGGTTCTATATACTATGGGTAGGGGGGTCAAAATACCATGGGTAAAGGGATCAAAATACCATGGGTAGGGTGTTAAAATGACATGAGTAGGGGAGTCAAAATACCATGGGTAGGGGTTTCAATATTCATAGGTAGGGGTCAAAATAACATGGGTAGGGGGGTCAAAATACCATGGGTACGGAAGGTCAAAATAAGATGGATAGGGGGGTCAGAATACCATGGATATGGGGTTCGATATACCATGGGTTGTGGTGTTCAAACTATCATGGGTAGGGGGTCAAAATACCATGGATAGGGGGTCAAAATACCATAGTTAGGGGTTCAACCAAACATGAGTAGAGTGGTCAAAATACCACGGATAGGGGTTCGATATACCATTGGTAAGGGTGTCAAAATATCATGGAGAGGGGGTCAACATACCATGGGTACGGAAGGTCAAAATAAGATGGATAGGGAGGTCAAAATACCATGGATATGGGTTTCAATATACCATGGGTAGGGGGGTTCAAATACCATGGATAAGGGGTCAGAATACCATGGATGGAGGGGGTCAAAATACCATGGATAGGGGGTCAAAATACCATAGTTAGGGGTTCAACCAAACATGAGTAGAGTGGTCAAAATACCACGGATAGGGGTTCGATATACCATTGGTAAGGGTGTCAAAATAACATGGGTAGGGGGGTCAAAATACCATGGGTACGGAAGGTCAAAATAAGATGGATAGGGGGGTCAGAATACCATGGATATGGGGTTCGATATACCATGGGTTGTGGTGTTCAAACTATCATGGGTAGGGGGTCAAAATACCATGGATAGGGGGTCAAAATACCATAGTTAGGGGTTCAACCAAACATGAGTAGAGTGGTCAAAATACCACGGATAGGGGTTCGATATACCATTGGTAAGGGTGTCAAAATATCATGGAGAGGGGGTCAACATACCATGGGTACGGAAGGTCAAAATAAGATGGATAGGGAGGTCAAAATACCATGGATATGGGTTTCAATATACCATGGGTAGGGGGGTTCAAATACCATGGATAAGGGGTCAGAATACCATGGATGGAGGGGGTCAAAATACCATGGATAGGGGGTCAAAATACCATAGTTAGGGGTTCAACCAAACATGAGTAGAGTGGTCAAAATACCACGGATAGGGGTTCGATATACCATTGGTAAGGGTGTCAAAATACCATGGAGAGGGGGTCAACATACCATGGGTACGGAAGGTCAAAATAAGATGGATAGGGAGGTCAAAATACCATGGATATGGGTTTCAATATACCATGGGTAGGGGGATTCAAATACCATGGATAAGGGGTCAGAATACCATGGATGGAGGGGAGAAGAATACCATGGGTAGGGGTTCAACATAACATGAGTAGGGTGTCAAAATACCATGGATAGTGGGTTCGATATACCATGGGTAGGGGGCCAAAATACCATGGGAGGGGGTAAAAATACCATGGATAGGGGGGTTAAAATATCATGGGTACGGATTCGATATACCATGGGTAGCAGGGGTCAAAATGCCATGGATAGGGAGATCAAAATACCATGGGTAGGTGGTTTGATATACCATTTGTAGGGGTAAAAATAGCATGGGTGGGAGAGGGGATCAATATACCATGGGTAGAGGGTTCAATATACCATGGGTAGGGGGCCAAAATACCATGGGTGGGGGTAAAAATACCATGGATAGGGTGGTCAAGATATCATGGGTAGGGGTTCAACATACCAAGAGTAGGGGGTCAAAATATCATGGATAGGGGGTTCAATATACCATGGGTAAGGGGAAAGTACCATGGGTAGGGGTGAAATACCATTTGTAGGGAATCTAAATACCATGGGTTGAGGGTTCAATATACCATGGGTAGAGGGTCCAAAATACCATGGGTGGGGATCAAAATACCATGGGAAGGGAGCTCGATATACCATGGGTAGGGGATCAAAATACCATGGATAGGCGGTTCGGTATACCATGGACAGGGAGTCAAAATACAATGGGTAGGGGATTCAATATACCATGGGTATGGGATTCCATGTACCATGGGTAGAGAGGGTCAAAATACCATGGGTAGGTAGCTCAATATACCATGGGTAGGGTGTCAAAATACCATGGGTAGGGGAGTCAAAATACCATGGATAGGGGGTCACAATGCTATCGGTCGGGGGTTCAATATACCATGGATAATGGGGTCAAAATACCATGGGAAGGGGGTTCAATATACCATGGGTTGGGGGGGGGGGCAAAATGCCATGGGTAGGAGGGTTACAATGCAATGGATAGGGGGTCAATATGCCATGGGTATGGGGGTCAAAATGCCATGAGTAGGAGGGTCAAAATGCAATAGATAGGGGGTCACAATGCTATCGGTCGGGGGTTCAATATACCATGGATAATGGGGTCAAAATACCATGGGTAGGGGGTTCAATATACCATGGGTTGGGGGGTCAAAATGCCATGGGTAGGAGGGTTACAATGCAATGGATAGGGGGTCAATATACCATGGGTAGGGGGTCAAAATAACTTGGGTAGTGCGTTCAATATAAATTGGGTAGGGGGATCAAACTATCATGGGTAGGAAGGTCAAACCACCATGGATAGGGGGTCAAAATACCATGGTTAGCGGTTCAACAAAACATGAGTAGAGGGTTCACAATACCACGGATAGGGGTTCGATATACCATGGGTAAGGGTGTCAAATACCATGGATAGGGGGTCAAAATACCATGGGTAGGGGGGTCAAAATACCATGGGTAAAGGGTTCAAAATACCATGGGTAGGGGGGTTAAAATGACATGAGTAGGGGAGTCAAAATACCATGGGTAGGGGTTTCGATATTCCATAGGTAGGGGGTCAAAATAACATGGGTAGGGGTCAAAATACCATGGTTAGGGGTTCAACAAAACATGAGTAGAGTGGTCAAAATACCACAGATAGGGGTTCGATATACCATTGGTAAGAGTGTCAAAATACCATGGGTACGGAAGGTCAAAATAAGATGGATAGGGAGGTCAAAATACCATGGATATGGGTTTCGATATACCATGGGTAGGGGGTTCAAATACCATGGATAAGGGGTCAGAATACCATGGATGGAGGGGAGCAGAATACCATGGTGAGGGGTTCAACATAACATGAGTAGGGTGTCAAAATACCATGGATAGTGGGTTCGATATGCCATGGGTAGAGGTGCAAAATACCATGGGTAAGGGGGTAAAAATACCATGGGTAGAGGGTTCAATATACCATGAGTAGGGGGCCAAAATATCATGGGTAGGGGTAAAAATACCATGGATAGGGGGGTTAAAATATCATGGGTACGGATTCGATATACCATGGGTAGCAAGGGTCAAAATGCCATGGATAGGGAGATCAAAATACCATGGGTAGGCGGTTCGATATACCATTTGTAGGGGTAAAAATAGCATGGGTGGGGGAGGGGATCAATATGATGTGAGAACCAGCAGGGGGAGGGGGATGTAATTTATAGGAGTATTGTGTTGAATATTAGGACAAATACCATTTGTCATGTTTGCATATGCATGGTTGTGTATGAGGAAATATAGCTGTTTGTACTATGTGTACAAAATATGACATAATTAATCAATACTTGAATATATCAATTTTTTACCTGTCAGACAGCAATGCATTTTTTATTGGGTAATGTGTTCAGAGAAAATAAGAATAAATTGACTGTTTCACATTTTATTAAAGTAATGGAAATGCAAACTATCCAACTTCTGGAATTTTTAATTTTATCATAGTTTCACATTTTTCTTTGGAATCATTTTTGTAAGCACATATTCAAATTGCTGTCTGCTAAACATGAAAGTGTGGGAACTGAAGATTGCATTACATAGCTATTATTGTTGAAATGAACTGAATCGCTATATATATATATTGTATGCATTAATTATGTACCTGGTACGTCCTTTATATATCATTATGCGGATTATGTGTTATTTTCATTTGTAAAGTACCTGTAGTCTAGTAAAACTGGCACTGAATACGCAGAATTATGTCAATTTCAGCTCAGGCGCAGTCGCCATGTTTTAACTTGGAAGTGTATTTACGTTACTGATTTTGTCAATAAACATCGTTTTAAGTTTATGTACATCGTAACCATGGACATATTGTAACTCCTCAGATCAGTAGTAATCCATTTTATAGTAGCTGTCATGTGTTTTTACGGGAGAATTTGGTCATATTATGAGCCC
Source organism: Bathymodiolus brooksi (assembly GCA_963680875.1). Taxonomy (NCBI): domain Eukaryota; kingdom Metazoa; phylum Mollusca; class Bivalvia; order Mytilida; family Modiolidae; genus Bathymodiolus; species Bathymodiolus brooksi. The sequence continues at coordinate 27,100,318 of OY804579.1, forward strand.
GCTGTCAGTCTCATTCATCAACCACTTGTTGCTTACGATTGTTCACTTCCGGTGTGGCGCCAAGTACAAATTGTAACTTACGATGATTTAGTTGTTGTAGAAAAATTCTTTCTTTAGCTTTGAGGAGTTACTTTTATAGAATAGGAAATATGTTATTTAGTTATTAGAGTTTTAAAATTGTATTAAGTATTTTTGATAGTGCGTGTGCACCTTTGGTGATTTTTACACTTTTGGCATAATATTTTATTTTTAAAATACATTTTCATCAAAGATATGGGTTGGAATACACTAAATTATAATATTCAGTATTTCATAAGGATTGGAATACACTAAACTATAATAATACTCAGTATTTCATATGGTTTGGAATACACTAAACTATAATAATACTCCGTATTTCATAAGGTTTGGAATACATTAAACTATAATAATACTCAGTATTTCATAAGGTTTGGAATACATTAAACTATAATAATACTCAGTATTTCATAAGGTTTGGAATACATTAAACTATAATAATACTCAGTATTTCATAAGGTTTGGAATACACTAAACTGATGTTGCAAAGGTTGAGAATATCATAAAATTGTATTGAAATTATCTACTGAAGTAAAAGTGATAACATTAATTAATACTAATAGTAACATTTGCACAGATAAATGTTAGCAACTCAAATAGTGTTGGTAATTATATAATGTGTCTAAATTGTTGAAGTGACTTGTTCTAAGGACAGAAACATTTTCTAGTATATGTGTACATTTGTATATTTTTGAATAATCTCTAGGAAAGAGATTGATTAGCATTTTCTGCCACAAGTACAATCTAAGGGAGATAATTCCTTTCATTAGTTATAGTTCAGAGATTGATTCAAATATTACTGTTAATAAAAGGGGGATAATTCTTTCTAAAAGTTAAAGTAAATAATCTCTAAGGTAGAGATTAATCTATTAATCTAAGGGAGATAATTCCTTTCATTAGTTATAGTTCAGAGAATGATTCAAATATTACTGTTAATAAAAGGGGGATAATTCTTTCTAAAAGTTGAAGTGATTAATCTCTAAGGTAGAGATTAAACACTTTTTGTTATTGTTAATAGTTTTTAATATTTGTTATTCAAAGTTTCCATATATTGTAAATTTTCTGGTTTAAATACACTGTGGACTGACCAGGGTTTAGTTTTGAACATTTTGATCTTGTAAAGTGATCTTATATTGAATTGAACTAATAAAATATGGAAACTTATTCACTCTTCATGATCATTAAAGCCTGCAACCTGGAAATTTAGTCTTCATAGGCTAAATACATTGTCATTGTCATCACTTGGCTGATTTGTCGTTACCAAGGTAATAATTAATAATAATTTGTTGATCTAAGGGTTTACTTTGCCTAGACGGAGATATTTTGGTAGAAGGTAGTTGGGAGAATTAGAACACTCCTATAGTTCAGAGGTTAGCAGTTCTACTCCTAGAGCGCTACAATACCATGGGTAGAGGGTTCGAAATACCATGGGTGAGGGTAAAAATACCATGGATAGGGGGGTCAAGTTATCATGCACAGGGGCTCTATATACCATAGCAGTGGTCAAAATACCATGGGTAGGGGGTTCGATATACTATGTGTAGGGTGTCAAAATACCATGGGTGGGGGAGGGGGTCAAAATACCATGGATAGGAGGTTCGATATACCTTGGGCAGGGGGGTCAAAATACCATGGGTAGGGGAGTCAAAATACCATGGGTAGGGAATTCAGTATACCATGGGTAGGGGGTCAAAATACCATGGGTGGAGGAGGGAATAAAAATACCATGGATAGGGGGTCATAATACCGTGCGTAGGGGTTCAATATACATGGACCATGCATAGGTGGTTCGATATACATTTTGCATACCATGGGTAGGGGGGTAAAAATACCATGGATAGGGGAGTCAATACCATAGGTAAGGGGTCAAAATACCACGGGTAGGGGGTTCAATATACCATGGGTAAGGGGTCAAAATGCCATTGGTAGGAGGGTCAAAATACCATGGATAGGGAGGGTCAAAATGCCATGGGTAGGGTGTTTGATATACCATGGGTAGGGAGTCAAAATACCATGGGTAGGGGGTTCAATATACCATCAGTAGGGGGGTCAACATTTCATGGGTAGGGGATTCTATATACCATGGGTAGGGGCTCAAAATACCATGGGTAGGGGGTTCAATATACCATGGGTAGGGGGCCAAAATACCATGGGTAGGGGGGTCAAAATACCATGGCTAGTGGTTAATATACGGGAGGTCAAAATAAGATGGATAAGGGTTCAAAATACCATGGAAAAGGGGTTCGATATATCATGGGTAGGGGGTTATAATACCATGAACAGGGCGTCAGAATACCATGGATGGAGGGGGCAGAATACCATGGATTGGGGTTCAACATAACATGAATAGGGTGTCAAAATACAATGGTTAGTGGCCTCGATATACCATGGGTAGAGGTGCAAAATATCATGGGTAAGGGGGTAAAAATACCATGGGTAGAGGGTTCAATATACCATGGGTAGGGGGGCCAAAATACCATGGGTGGGGGTAAAAATACCATGGATAGAGGGGTTAAAATATCATCGGTGGGGGTTCAATATACCATGGGTAGCAGGGGTCAAGATACCATGAGTAGGGGGTTCGATATACCATGCGTAGGGGGTAAAAATAGCATGGGTGGGGGAGGAGGTCAATATAACATGGGTAGAGGGTTCAATATACCATGGGTAAGGGGCCCAAAATACCATGGGTGGGGGTAAAAATACCATGGATATGGGGGTCAAAATATCATGCGCAGGGGTTCTATATACCAGGGGTAGTAGGGGTCAAAATACCATGGATAGGGATCATAATACCATGGGTAGGGGGTTCGATATACCATGTGTAGGGGAGTCAAAATAACATGGGTGGGGGAGGGGGTCAAAATACCATGGATAGGAGGTTCGATATACCTTGGGCAAGGGGCTCAAAATACCATGGGTAGGGGAGTCAAAATACCATGGATAGGGAATTCAGCATACCATGGGTAGGGGGTCAAAATACCATGGGTGGAGGAAGGAGTCAAAATACCATGGATAGGGGGTCATTATACCATGCGAAGGGGTTCAATATACATGTTCCATGCATAGGGGTTCTATATAATTTTTTATACCATGGGTAGGGGGGGTCAAAATACCATGGGTATGAGGTTCAATATACCATCGGTAGGGGGTGAAAATACCATGGGTAGGGGAGTCAATACCATGAGTAGGGGGTCAACATACCACGGGTAGAGGGTTCAATATACCATTGGTAGGGGGGTCAAAATGCCATTGGTAGGAGGGTCAAAATACCATGGATAGGGGGGTCAAAATGCAATGGGTAGGGGATTCCATATACCATGGGTAGGGGGTCAAAAAACTATGGGTAGGGGATCCAAAATACCATGGGTGGGGATCAAAATACCATAACTGAGCCCCCCTCTCCCCGTCAACAGAGTCTCTGGATCCGCCCCTGAGACTCTCGCTTCTTTGTCAAAAAATATCTTGACAGTGCACCTTCAAATATTAAAACTTACATGTTGCACAAAAAGTGATTTAATACACAGAATAGCAGTTGCATTGAGAAATGTGGTCCTTATATGATGGATTCCAACCTTTGACAAAGTTGACGATGTGTTCAGTCATTCCTTTATTAGCTGCATCATCCACTGTGAAAAATATTGCATACATATTACTTCAATTTTTTCTTTCCCGAGAAAAACTATGTGACTCCCATACTCTGACTGAAATTGTTTTGGCACAACCATAAACATAAAATTACAACTATAACTTAGATTTGAGTCTTCCCCGGAATACAGGTGTTATCTGGGATGATGAACCATAATTCTGAAAGGGGATCATTAATGTATTATTTCCCCAAAGTTTTGCAGCTATACATCCCATGGCATTTTGTCTCTCCTATCCATGGTATTTTGACCCGCCTATCCATGGTATTTTGACCCGCCTACCCATGGCATATTGAACCCCTAACCATGGTATTCTTACCCCCTACCCATGATATTTTGACCCCCTACCCATGATATATCAAACCCTCTACCCATGGTATTTTGACCCCCCTTGAGCTTGCTATTTTGAACCCCCATACCCATGGTATATCGAACCCACTATCCATGTTATTTTGATCCCACTACTCATGCTATGTTGAATCCCTACCCATGGCATTGTGAACCCCATACCCATGGTATATTGAACCTCCTACCCATGGTGTTTGTACCTCCTACCCATGGTATATCGAACCTCCTACCCATGGCGTTTTGATCCCCCTATCCATTGCATTTTGACCCTCCTATCTATTGCATTTTGACCCCCCTATCCAATGCATTTTGACACTCCTACCCATGGTATGTGGATCCCCCTACCCATGATATATTGAACCCCCTACCGGTGGTATTTTGCCCCTATCCATGGTATGTTTACTCCCTTACCCATGGTATTTTAACCCTACCCATGGTATATTGAACTACCTACCCATGGTATTTTGACCCCCTCTAACCACGATATATGGATCCCCATACCCATGGTATATCGAACCCACTATCCTTGGCATTTTGACCCTATCCATGAGATTTTGATACCCTACCCATGGTATTTTGACCCGATTACCCATGGTATATTGAACCCCTACCCATGGTATATCGAACCCTGTACACATGGTATTTTGACCCCCCTAACCATGGTATTTTGACCCCCCACCCATGGTATTTTGACACTCATACGCATGGTATTTTGCCCCTTACCCATGGTATATCGAACCCCCTATCCATGGTATTTGCATCCCATACTCATGTTATGTTGAACCTCTACCCATGGTACTTTGAACCCCATACCCATGGTATTTTGAACCCCCTTCCCATGGTATTTTGACCCCCTACCCATGACAATTTGACCCTCCTACTCATGGCATTTTGACTCCCCTACCCATGGTATATTGAACCTCCTAGCCATGGTATTTTGTCCCGCCTATCCATGGTATTTTGTCCCGCCTATCCATGGTATTTTGACCCCCCTACCAATGGTACTTTGACCCCCTAACCATGCTATATTGATTTACCTACCCATGGTATATGGAACCCCATACCCATGGTATATTGAACCCCCTACCCATGGTATTTTGATCCCTCTGATTATGGCATATCAAGCCCACTATCTATGGTATTTTGACCCCTTACCCATGGTATATTGCCCCTACCCATTGTATATCGAACCCCCATGATATTTTGATCCCTCTACTCATGTTATGATTACCCCCCACCCATGGTATTTTGACTACATATCCAGGGTATTTTGACTCCCTACCCATGGTTTTTTTACCCCCTACACATGGTATATTGAACCCCCTACCCATTATTTTGACCCTCTACCCATGGTATTTAGAACCCTCTACCCATGGTATTTTGATCCCCCTTTCCATGGTACTTTGGCCCCCCACCCATGGTATTTTCACCTCAATACCCATGGTATATGCAACACCCTCCCATTGTATTTAGACCCCCATACCTATGGTATTTGGACCCCCTACTCATGTTATGTTGAACCCATACCCATGGTATTTTAAATCCCATACCCATAGTATATTGAACCCCATACCCATCGTTTTTTGACCCTCTACGCATGGCATATCGAACCCCCTACACATAGCATGTTGCCCTCCTATCCATTGCATTTTGACCCTCCTACTCATGGCATTTTGACCCCCCCCACTACCCATGGTATATTGAACATCCTACCCATGGTATTTTGACCCGCCTATCAATGGTTTATTGACTCCCCTACCCATGGTACTTTGACCCCCTCCCAATAGTATATTGAACTACCTACCCATGGTATTATGACCCCCTTTACCCATGGTATATGGAACACAATACCCATGGTATATTGAACCCCTTATCCATTGTTTTTTTACCCTACTGCCCATGGTATATCGAACCCCTTTCCTATGGTATTTTGATCCCCACCCCTGGTATTCTGACCCCCTATCCATGGTATTTTGCCCCTACCCATGGTATATCGAAACCCCCTATCAATGGTATTTTGAACCCCCTAGTCATGTAATGTTGAACCCCTACACATGGTATTTTGAATCCTATTCCCATAGTATATTGAACCTCCTACCCATGGTATTTTGACCCCCTACCCATGGTATATAGAACACCCTACCCATGGCATTTTGACATCATATCCATGGTATTTTGACCCTCACACCAATGACATTTTGACCCCCCTACCCTTGGTATATTGAAACCCCTACCCATGGTATTTTGGATCCCCTACCCATGGTATATTTATCCCCCTACCGATGGTATATTGAACCCCTATCCATGGTATTTTGACCCCCTACCCATGGTATACAAAATATATATCGATGGTAGTTTGATTCCCTCCACCACCCATGGTATTTTGACCCCCTACCCATCGCATACTGAATTCCCTACCCATGGTATTTTGACTCCCCCTACCCATGGTATTTTGACCCCTCCTTCCCAAGGTATATCGAACCTCCTATCCATGCTATGTTGACCGCCTCCCCCACCCATGGTATTGTGACCCCCTACACATGGTATATCGAACCCCCTACCCATGGTATTTTGATCCCCTATCCATGGTGTTTTGTCCCCTGCTACCCATGGTATATAGAACCCCTGTGCATGATATCTTGACCCCCCTATCCATGGTATTTTGACCCCCACCCATGGTATTTTGGCTCATGGTATATTGATCCCCTCCCCCACCCATGCTATTTTTACCCCTACAAATGGTATATCGAACTGCCTACCCATGTTATTTTGATCTCCTATTATTGGTATTTTGACCCCTGGTACCCTTGGTATATCGAACCCCTACCAATGATATTTTAACCCCCTATCCATGGTATTTTTACCCCCACCCATAGTATTTTGGCCCCTACCCATGGTATATTGAACCCTCTACCCATGGTATTTTTACCCCCTTACCCATGGTATTTTGCACTTCTACCCATGGTATATCGAACCCACTATCCATGGTATTTTGACACCCTACTCATGTTATGTTGAACCCCAACCCATGGTATTGTGCTCCCCTCCATCCATGGTATTCTAACCCCTTATCCATGGTATTTGAACCCCCTACCCATGGCATATCGAACCCCATATCCATGGTATTTTGACCCCCCTATCCATCTTATTTTGACCTTCCGTACCCATGGTATTTTGACCCCCCTACCCATATTATTTTGACCCCCTACATATGGAATATCGAAACCCCTACCCATGGTATTTTGACTTCCCTAGCCATGTCATTTTGACCCCCCTACCCATGGTATTTTGAACCTTTCTACCCATGGTATTTTGACCCCCCTACCCATGGTATTTTGACCCTATATCCATGGTATTTTCACACCCTTATCCATGGTATATCGAACCCCTATCCGTGGTATTTTGACCCCTCTACTCATTTTTTGTTGAACCCCTAACCATGGTATTTTGACCCCCTATCCATGGGGTTTAACCCTCCTACCCATGATAGTTTGACCCCCTACCCATGTTATATTGAACCCCTATCCATTGCATTTTGACCATCCTACCCATGGAATGTTGACCTCCCAACCCATGGTATATTGAACCCCCTACACGTGGAATTTTGACCCCCCTACCCATGGAATATTGAACCCCCGACCGATAGCATTGTGACCCCTATCAATTGCATTTTGACTCTTCTACTCATGGCATTTTGACCCCCCTACCCATGGTATGTTGGCTCCCCTACCCATGGTATATTGACTCCCCTACACATGGTATTTTAACCCCCTATCTATGGTGTTTTGACTCCCCTACCCATGGTATTTTGACCACCTACCCATCATATATTGAACTACCTACCCATGGTATTTTGACCCACTCTACCCATGGTACATGGAATCCCATACCCATGGTATATTAAACCCCTACCCATTGTATTTTGACTCCCTGTCCATGGTATATCGAGCTCCCTTCCCATGATATTTTGATCTCCAACCATGGTATATTGGACCCTCTACCCATGGTATATTGAACCTCCAACCCATGGTATTTAGACTCCCTATCCATGGTATTTTGACCCCTGCTGCCCATGGTATATCGAAACCCTACCCATGATATCTTACGCCCCCTATCCATAGTATTTGTACTCCCACCCATGGTATTTTGGCCCCCTACCCATGGTATATTGAACCTTCTACCCATGTTATTTTCATCTCCCTCTCCATGGTATTTTGACACCTGCTACCCATGGTATATCGAAACCCTACCCATGATATCTTACGCCCCCTATCCATGGTATTTTTACACCCACCCATAGTATGTTGGACCTCTACCCATGGTATATTGAACCTTCTACCCATCGTATTTTGACCCCCTCCCCCACCATTGGTATTTTTACTCCCACCCATGGTATTTTGGACCCCTACCCATGGTATATCGAACCCCCTACCCATGGTATTTTGATCCCCTATCCATGGTATTTTTACCACTGCTACCCATGGTATATAGAACCCCTGTGCATGATATTTTGATCCCACTACCCATGGTATTTTGACCCCCTACCCATGGTATATGGAACACCCTACCCATGGCATTTTGACCCCCCTATCCATGGTATGTTGACCCTCCTACCAATGGCATTCTGACCCCCCTACCCATGGTATATTGAACCCCCTATCCATGGTATTTTGATCCCCCTACCCATGGCATACAAAATGTATACCGAACCACCTATGCATGGTCCATGTATATTGAACCCCTACGCATGGTATTATGACCCCCTATCCATGTTATTTTGACTCTCTCCTCCACCCATGGTATTTTGACCCCCTACCCATCGCATACTGAATTCCATACCCATGGTATTTTGACCCCCCTGCCCAAGGTATATCGAACCTCCTATCCATGCTATGTTGACCCCCTCCCCCACCCATGGTATTGTGACCCCTAAACATGGTACATCGAACCCCCTACCCATGGTATTTTGATCCCCTATCCATGGTGTTTTGACTTCTGCTACCCATGGTATATAGAACCCCTGTGCATGATATCTTGACCCCCCTATCCATGGTATTTTGACCCCCACCCATGGTATTTTGGCTCCCCTACCTATGGCATATTGAACCCTCTACCCATTGTATATTGATCCCCTCCCCAACCAATGCTATTTTTACCCCTACACATTATATATCGAACCGCCTACCCATGGTATTTTGATCTCCTATCGTTGGCATTTTGACCCCTTGTACCCTTGGTATATCGAACCCCTACCCATGGTATTTTCACCCCCTATCCATGGTATTTCTACCCCACCCATAGTATTTTGGCCCCTTACCCATGGTATATTGAACCCTCTACCCATGGTATTTTTACCCCCTTACCCATGGTATTTTGCACTTCTATCCATGGTATATCGAACCCACTATCCATGGTATTTTGACACCCTACTCATGCTATGTTGAACCCCAACCCATTGTATTGTGCTCCCCTCCATCCATGGTATTCTAACCCCTTATCCATGGTATTTGAACCCCCTACCCATGGCATATCGAACCCCATATCCATGGTATTTTGACCCCCCTATCCATCTTATTTTGACCTTCCGTACCCATGGTATTTTGACCCCCCTACCCATGTTATTTTGACCCCCTACATATGGAATATCGAAACCCCTACCCATGGTATTTTGACTCCCCTAGCCATGTCATTTTGACCCCCTTACCCATGGTATTTTGAGCCCTTTACCCATGGTATTTTGACCCCCCTACCGATTGTATTTTGACCCCCTATCCATGGTATTTTCACACCCTTACCCATGGTATATCGAACTCCTATACGTGGTATTTGACTCCTCTACTCATGTTTTGTTGAACCCCTAACCATGGTATTTTGACCCCTACCCATGATAGTTTGAACACCCCTACCCATGGTATATCGAACCCCATATCCATGGTATTTTGACTACCCTATCCATCTTATATTGACCTTCCGTACCCATGGTATTTTGACCCCCCTACCCATTGTATTTTGACCCCTTACCTATGGTATATCGAAATCCCTACCCATGTTATTTTGACTCCCCTACCCATGTCATTTTGACCCCCTACCCATGGTATTTTGAACCCTTTACCCATGGTATTTTGACCCCCTTCCCATGGTATTTTGACCCCCTATCCATGGTTTTTTGACACCATTACCCATTGTATATCGGACCCCTAACCGTGGTATTTTGACCCCTATCCATTGTGTTTTGACCCTCCTACCCATGATAGTTTGACCCCCCTACCCATGTTATATTGAACCCGCTACACATGTTATTTTGACCCCCTACCCATGGTATATCGACCCCCTATCCATTGCATTTCGACCCTCATACCCATGGCATTTTGACCCCCCAAACCATGGTATATCGAGCTCCCCTACTCATGAAATGTTGACCCCCCTACCCATGGTATATTGAACCCCCTACCCATGGTATATTGAACCCCCGATCGATATCATTTTGTCCCCCTATCTATTGCATTTTGACCCTCCTACTCATGGCATTTTGACCCCCCTACCCATGGTATATTGACTCCCCTACCCATGGTATATTGACTCCCCTATCCATGGTATTTTGACCCATGGTATTTTGACCACCTACCCATGGTATATTGAACTACCTACCCATGGTATTTTTACCCCCTCTACCCATGGTGCAAGGAATCCCATACCCATGGTATATTGAATCCCCTACCCATTGTATTTTGACTCCCTGTCCATGGTATATCGAACCGCCTATCCATGGTATTTTGATCCCCTAGCTATGGTATATCGAGATCCCTTCCCATGGTATTTTGATCTCCACCCATGGTATTTTGGACCCTCTACCCATGGTATATTGAACCCCCAACCCATGGTATTTAGACTCCCTACCCATGGTATTTTCCCTTACTCATGGTATATTGAACCCCCTATCCATGGTATTTTGACCCCCCTACTCATGGTATGTTGAACCCCTACCCATGGTATTTTGACCCATATCCATGGTATTTTGACCCCCATACCCATGGTATATTTACCCCATACCCATGGCATATTGAACCCCCTACCCATGTTATTTTGACCCCCTACCTATGGTATATCGAACCCCATACCCATGGTATTTTGGCCCCCCACCCATGGTATATTGAACCCCCTACCCATGGTGTTTTGACCCCCATACCCATTGTATTTTGACCCCCATACCCATTGTATTTTGCCCTCCTACCCATGGTATATCGAACCCCCTATCCATGTTTTTTTTAGCTCACCTTGACTAAGGCAATGTGAGCTTTTGCCATCACTTGGCGTCCGTCGTCCGTTGTCTGTCAACTTTTCACATTTTAATCTTCTCCTCTGAAACCACAAAGCCAATTGATCTGAAACTTGGTAGAAAGCATCTAGGAAAGGTACTCTATACAGATTGCTCATTTCGTCCTGATCTGTTAACAAACATGGCAGCCACAGGCAATTCTTGTCTCTAATTAGTAAATTTTTTTAACTCTTCTCCTCTGAAACCGCTCAGCCAAATGAACTTAAACTTGGTAGGAAGCATCTATAAAGATTGCTCATTTCGTCCTGATCCATTATTAAACATGGCCGACACAGGCAATTCTTGTTTCTGATTGGTCGATTTTTTTTTAAATCTTCTCCTCTGAAACCTCTGAATGAAGGACAATGTATAGTCAGATACAAGTAAATTAGAAATTCTAAGCACTAGAGGTTGATTTCTCCAGGAGTGGTTTAAACAGAACAGAGTTAGCCTGTGAATGGAAGGCCAAGGAGGCAATTATAGAATGAGATATTGACAGGACAGAGAATGTCTGATGAACGCAAATCATAGAATACAAATGAATTACGATATGTTGTTATTTATTTTTATGTCCGTCGGATGGGGACGTTAAATCCGAGGTCCCGTGTGCAGGAACTGCCACAACATGTGCACGTTAAAGATCCCTCCTACAGAGTTCGCTAAGAGTAGGCTCCTTGAGTCCGCTGCAGAGGCAAAATTTGCTAGGGAACACAACATTTATTCTTTTGTCCGTGGCACTCAAAATTGCAGACCTTAGTAGGTACATTGATGTTTAGGTTACTTTTTGTCAAAGTAGGTTTAGGTGTTAGGGTCAAAGTTAATATTAGTTGCATCATTGACAAAATTAGGGTATAAGGATAATTTAATTTGGTTAAGAAAACAATGCTCGTACATGAGGAAAGCGAGGACGCTTTTTGTTCGGAGGCGTGGGTAAATGTAGTGAAATCAAATGAACACTTTACTGAAAGCGCTATTTTTTTTCCATTACGTCAATGTTGTATTTATATAGTTGGAAATCCCCTTGTAGAATCCTCGGGTTTTTACATAGAAGTGATCGATTAATTAGAGGATCCCGAGTGAATTTTAGAGTATATAAGGCGGTCAAAATGCCGTGGATGGTTGCATTCGTTTTGTGCCATTTCTGAAGTGCGCATCGAAAGATTAGAAAGATTAAATAGGTATATTGAGCTGAACTGAGCTAAAACAAGACATCAGGGCTTAAAGAATAACAGAAGTGACTGTATAAGTGTGGAAGTCAACTTATTTCTGTGCTTAGTAATATATTTCAGTTTCAATGTTCCATGTTTTGCAGGTGCTCGTTCCTTAGGAGTTTCGATTACAAATTAGGAACGTGTCGGTCTGACAGAATAAATAAACAAATTTCATGTCTCTGTCTGACATTTTGATAAAACTGAAAACGGAATTAAATGCCATTGGCAGTGGAAACTGGGAGTGAATAAATTTCAATTGCCAACAGGACGACCACAAAAGTAATATTTTCGTGACGGACATTGGGACAGACACGGTTCATTAATTAATCGGACCGACCGTTATTCTCCCGGTCAGGTCAGATCCGATGGGTCCGAGGATTTTCGCCAACTCTGCCCGTCACAAAGACTGCCTTTTTGTCTAAATCGGAAGAAGCATATTGTATGCAAACTGAATATGTCATTCGGTCTATTTCACTGTAGGGGGTAGGGAAAGAAAACATATATACAGACCTGCCTTTAAGATACTGTTACATCTCATTGTATTTCTGTGTATAAAAATGTTATCAGTGTGAGTATCTCTCCCATTGATGAGATTTTTTATTTACTGTGTCTATTCACTGAAACACATTTAGATGATTCTATTAGTGATGACGTTCTGGCTATACCAGGACATGACGTTATTATCAGAAAGGGCAGAGCTGAAATATGAATGGGGATAGGTGGTGGCATTATATTGTACCACAAAGACTACATTAAGGTTGATCGTAGACAAGATCTTGAACTACCTAGTTTAGAATATATTTGGGTTGAGATTAGAACCAAACCCCAGCAAATTCTATTGAATATATCTTATAGATCTCCACAGTTCACTAATAGAAATTATTGGACATTATTTAACCAGTCGATAGGATTAGCCTATGATATTTCACCAAATCTATTGACTGTTGGTGATCTAAACATTGATTTTCTGTCTCGTACACCTTTTTATGTTAATGATGTGTTGTCCGTGAATGGGTTGGTAAATGTTATACACGAACCAACACACTTCACAGTTCTACTATATAAATCCTTGATCCTATATATTGGTTAATGATACTATCCGTACTATAGAATCTGGTACTATACCGATAGACAGAGCTATCAGTGATCATGACTGTACATATATATACTTAGTTTGAATCTACAAATGTTTTAAGCGTATTATATGGGATTACAAAGACGGTGATTATGAATGCTTTCGGATACTGACTGGGATACCATAATAAATGACGACGACACTACAACGTTTGTATTAACTTTACTGATCAGTTCCTTACTATAGCAACTTGTTACACAACGAAAAACCATGGATATCTTCGTAACCAAAAAAGGAAATTAGAGAAAGAGACAGACTTAGACAGAATTTTCTCCGATTAAAAACACGTAGTACAGAGCAGCATGCACGTCAGTAGCCAGAATCGAACAATAAAAAACGTACAGTAAATATCAGTATCGAAAGGTTATCAATAATTCAACAAGAAGAATACATCAGAGACGCAAAACTACGGTGACTGGAGATATCTTGACCTGAAGGACTACGAATCACGCGATTGCATGACCTGAAATTGGAAATACAGACCTATAATCGGCTATATTTTTGTTTACTTACTGAACAGAATTGAATCAAAGTTTGGTCAATTTGAGATATGAATATATATTTTATAACTAATTATTTTTTTTTTAAAATAATATGCATATGTGGAGATATCTTGACCTGAAGGACTCAGATTCGACTGACCTGAAAATTAAAAATTAAAACGAAAGGTCTAAAATTTACTGTTACTTTTTATTACCTTATGAATTTCACTGAATTTTGAGTTAGTTTGGGATATGAATATAATAATTTTTTTTTATTAACTATGAATATGCATTGCTAAATAAATCTAGACCTTAACAGCCCTGACTTGCCTGACCAGAAATTGACCTGAGACATAAAACGAAAAAGAAAACAAAAGTATGTTTTATTTTTTATTTTTTTACAATTTTTCTTCTTATTTTTCTTTTTTGCTTAAAATATTTTTTAAAAAAGCTTCAAATATGTTATGATGTACAGTTGGGTCTAATTTGTTTCTTTGTTGTTTATTTAGTTACTTGTTGTCAACACCTAATTAACGAGGATAAAAGAAATTTCAGGACATTGTACTTTATTAAACAAACATGACACTAATATACAAAAAACACCAATACAATTAACTGACAAATAATTATAGCAAATAAAACACATTGTTACAGAACTCATAATATACAAGAATATGATCTATTTATTATTAATTAAAAATACAATAAGAACATATTTAAAAACACATTATATATTATAAATAACATTTTAATGTTAATTTGTTTATTGATAACCATGATCAGTAATACAAGTAAAAAAAATGAACATTTTCAAATAAAATGTTAAACTGAGTTTCTATGCTCGTCATATGTGCCCATTTGTAACAACTTACCCTTCCTCGCTTAGCCTCACAACCCACCATATTCTCGAAAACATCTGGCTTCCCACAATGGCAACTAGACTCAATTTTCCTTGTGTAGACCTTCACAATATCTGTATCTGATGATGTCGACTGTGGAAAAGGAGTGAAATGACCAGACTCAAGACAGGAAATTAAATGAGATCTCATGTAGTTTTCAATGAAGTTTGTTTTCCTCTTGAAATTGAACGAACCCTTTGAGCAGAACTCAACCAAGTTTGCAATTGCATACACACCACAATCAAAACCGTTTGTCTGTTGCTGAACCTCTGGTAACTTCACCACCATACTAGGTTTTCCCTGACCATATATAGATGAAAACTGAATCTCTAAAGATGGTGTAAGTGTAAACTGTGTGCTGTAACTATCAAAAACATAAACTGTACTGTCGTTTTCACTCTGTAATGATATAACCCAGTGTGATTTTCCTGTGTGGTGTATCTGCACTGATGGTTTGTTTTGTGGGTGGAACTGACCGAATTGGTGTGAACTTGACTGTGTATCCTCTCTATGATATGGTGCTCGTTATGTGGACTGAAAACCTGATATAGCTGGAAACTGCTTGGTAATAATAGTAGTACAAGCATTTATGATCTCAGAACATAACCATGAGTTGTTCTGTAAGCATAAGCTTGTGTTCAGTTGTTAAACCAGAAACCCATGGTGTTTTGCCTGCGTGCTGTGTGTCAATACTTACCTTACGTTTCGTCATTTGTAGTGGACAAGCACTTTCAGACACTGGCGAAATAACTAAAATTTCATTTTCGTATTCTGCAAATCTAAGTTGTTTTCCAGTCTGTTGTGGAGAACTGTACTTCAATTTTCTTTTCGACACTGGTGTTTTCTTGTTGGAAATTGGTTTCACTGGAGTTTTTGGTGTTACATTCACTGGTGTATGTGAAATAGATGGATTATCTTGTTGATTTAATAACTCTGAATCCGGTGCTGGAAGAACTTCGGTGTTATCATAGTCGTTCGCATGTGGCTTCTTTCTTCTTGATTTCTTATCGTTTCTTTTAAGATTTCTCTTCGCAAGCATTCAAGGAGGAACACAAGTGCGAGCAGGAGTAGGAGTAGGAACAGAAGTAGGAACACAAGGACTGGAGAGTGAGTGGAGAAAAGAAAAGATAGGGTAATACTTACCTCTGGAAGAGCGGGCCATTCTTCTACAACTGGTTTCTCTGAAATTTGTTGTGGTGGTGGAGTTGGTAGTGTGAGTAGTGCCGTCATGTAGGGCGTGGGTTGTTGTGTTTGAGTAGTTGCTGGTGCTGGTGTTGGTGCTGGTGTTGGTAGTTGAATATTCCAGATGCTTGTTGGTTCTGTGTTGTGGAGGTCTAGTACAGCTTTCTCGATGTCGGCGACTACTTGTGCTGTTCCCTTGAAACTGAAGTGAACGTCCGTCTCTACTTAGTAGCTGTCGTTGGATCTCCCCGTGTTGGACGAAGAACGAGTGGCTGACGTAGTGTAGTTTTGGTATCTGAGTTTGAAGTGATGCCAGGCAGTTGTTGACTTGGTAGGCTCTGTTGTTGAGGTCTTGCAGAAAGTCGTGTCTTGGCATGGCTCTTGGAAATTGGTTGTCGGCCCGTGGTAGTAACCCTGATAGTAAGATGGTGCAGTTGGGTTGATGTCCCAGATATCTGAAGTAAGTTTTTGCAGTTTCTGAAGTGTAGTCTTCACTGCTGTTCCACGTGACAAGTCGTTGGCACCGACGTGTAGTACTATTGTTTGGTAGTTGCGAACAGTTGGTTGTATCTCCTTGAACATCATGTCGATGCGGTAACCTGAAAAAGAAAGAACGTCTGTATCTGGCAAAGACAAGTACTTACCGAAATACTTGGCCTGGGATTGGCCAGCAATCAAAACTGGAAAGGAAGACATACTAAAAATGCAAATGTAAAAAAATATGAAAATATACAATAAATTGAAAAAAGAGAAACCAACACCAAAAACAAATTTACAGTCTAAATAAAGGGGTATATATACAAAAAAGTATGTAATTTGTAACTATATGTAATAGAGTCTAAATAAAGGGGTATATATACAAAAAAGTATGTAATTTGTAACTATATGTAATAGAGTCTAAATAAAGGGGTATATATACAAAAAAGTATGTAATTTGTAACTATATGTAATAGAGTCTAAATAAAGGGGTATATATACAAAAAAGTATGTAATTTGTAACTATATGTAATAGAGTCTAAATAAAGGGGTATATATAC
This sequence comes from Bathymodiolus brooksi, assembly GCA_963680875.1. Taxonomy (NCBI): domain Eukaryota; kingdom Metazoa; phylum Mollusca; class Bivalvia; order Mytilida; family Modiolidae; genus Bathymodiolus; species Bathymodiolus brooksi. Next base: position 27,117,652 of record OY804579.1, read on the forward strand.
AAAAAAGTATGTAATTTGTAACTATATGTAATAGAACAAATTAAGCACTATAAAAAGTTAGTTAGCACTGACATGCGATATATGATAAATATATAGCACTGGTATGAATGCACTATTATTTATTTATGTATGCACTCTTGAGACTTTATATTCAAAACAAATCTCAAGGTAAGATAACAATTCCATTTTATTTCATATTTATGTCAAGCCATCGTATAAAAACGAAATTATACCTTTATTTTCTGAGATTGTCAAACCAATGAGTAGTCCCTTTTAAAGAAAATAGTTCCTTTCGCTTTGTTGTATTGTGACAAATACTGAATGGAATGGAATAATTAAAATTGATAATTGAAGTTAAATATATAAGGATTATTTTGAGCCCAAATATGATGCATTTAGTTGTATTTTAATACCTCTATGGAAGATTTGATGCATGACCTATAATATTGAATTTCCCGGGGATGACCAAGCTATTTTTAGAGTAGGTGTTTTTCGTAGCCTGGCATTTCACTGCAAGACTTTAAACATGCCCTGATATTTTCACAGAATGTAGAGGAATCATGTACGTTTCAGAATATATATGGTCTTAGAAAGGTTAAACTTAAGATAAAATAGCCAGGTAGGTTAAAAAAAACACAAATTTAGTAGAAAATGTTAAAGAAATTAATTAAAGGTTTCACACCTTCAATCGAATCTTATAAGATATAGACAAAAATCAAACACTATATTTACCATATCAGTTTCAGGTCATTTGAATAGGAACTGTTCAGGTCAACGTATCTCTCTTAATACAGATTCACTTATTTTTTTCATTTTATAAAGTTTAAATTCATACCTCAAGCATTCCAAAACTTGGGTCAATTCTGTCCATTATATATATATATACAGTTATGTGACAAAAGTACGTATTTCACGTTTAAGACGTCACGCTATGTTAAGCGGTTGCAGTTTGTTGATGTTTGAGAAGCTATAACTTCATAATAAATAGAATTATATTGACCAAACATGCATTATTTAGTAACATGACATTTAGTTTTAATTACATGTCTTGTTTGTCTTGGAAGAGATCGAAATAAGTTTGAAATGCACACACTTGAAATGGTATACACAATTCTTGTGGCGGCCCAGACTAGGTCAACCTTGGAATGAATGGTGTGTTATTCCAGTTCTAATCGTATTTTAATTAATCTTTAGATATTTTCAATTATATTAAGGTCTGGTGACTGGGATGGCCAAACAAGACAATCGACATCGTTGCTATCTTTCTACAATTTTGTCTGTACGGACTAGTGTACCGGGGGCGCTGTCATCTTGGAAAATCCACTGATAATTTTCGAATTTTAAAACGGCGGGCAAAAGATTATTGTCAAGGATGCCTACGCACTTAGCCGAGTTAATATTTCCTTCTACATCTGTGATTGTACCAACCCCGTCTTTACAAATACACCCCGAAACATTAGACACACGTTCGCCGCCATTACGACTTCCATACAGTCCTAAACATTGTGTGTTCCACCTTTCTTCTGCTTTCCACCACACATACACACGTGAATTTTTCCCTAGTTAACACCACATTTCACCAGAAATATTATTTTATTCCATTGTTCTTGTATTGTCCAATGTAGTCTATTTCGACACCATTGCACACGATTTTATCTATTTTCAATGAAATCGTCAGTTCTTTTCGCAACAATTCTCTTGTGAAAGCCATAAATTACTCGATCGTCTTTGAATTGACCTTTTACAAATCGGAGGATCAGACTGACTAAATTCATTCATCAAATCACGTAAGTTTCTTTTACGATCCTGTTTTACAAGCCTTATCAATGTACGCTCACCTTGCTTGCTCGTAGATCTGGGTCGACATGTTCACGGCTTGTTTTCTATATCTTCCCATGGATCAAATCTTTTCAAAAATTTAGACACTGCAAATCGACTAAATCCAATGATCTTTCCGATTTTTGTTTTTTCTAATCCATCCTGATGTAGCCGAAATACCTGCCGTTTTTAGTCATGGCTCATCTCTTGTTTTTCTACACATGTTGGAAACTCCCTTTTTGTAGCGTTTACGTTTTATGTACGCACGTGGAAATTACGTCACTAACACGTCATATTTTGGAAATTATGGTGTCTAAATTTAGTAACATAATGATAAATATCAATAAAGTTATAGGCACGAAGTACATTCTTATCTGGTGGCGTGACGTTGTGTACACAAAACGTGAAATACTTTTGTCACCTAAGTGTATATATAAAAAGACATAGTCCTATATATACATGTTCTTTTAATTTTCAGGTTACGCAATCGCGCGATTCTGAGTCCTTCAGGTCAAGATATCTCAACTAATACACATTATTTTTCAAAATTTTTGATTAGTTATAAAATAGATATTCATATCTCAAACTGACCAAAATTTGAAGCAATTCTGTTCAGTAATAAAAAAAATATCGCCAACTATATATATAGTGTTTCTTTCCATTTTCAGGTCATGCAATCGCGCGATTCGCAGTCCTTCAGGTCAAGATATCTCCACTAATACCTAATACACAATATTTTTTATTTTTTTTTAATTTTTTGTAAAGTATATACTCATATCTCAAGCTGACCAAAATTTGAATCGATTATATTGAGTAGTAAAAAAGATATAGACGATCTTATCTTTTCAGGTCAATTTCAGGTCAATTTTCAGGTCATTAGTGTAACCCCTGATTAAAGCCATGCGAGAAAAAAATTATTTTGTCCCCTCAATATAATATCTTGCTTGTTTTCCACAATAAAAAATGAAAAATAAAAAAGTAAAATCTATTGGCCGTGAAGCTGCGGCTCTTGAATTTGACATTTAGTAATAAGAGGCGGTCATACTAAAAAGCGACAGGGACAGCCCGAGACCACCCGGAGCAGCACGGGATGGCCCGGGTACTGGAAATAACGCCCGTCGTATTGGAATATTGTTTAAATAAATTTTTTTTTTTTTTTTTTAAATATTCTGATTCCCAATGTTGCTGAAAAAAATATTCTGATTTTGGTGGAGGAAAAAAAAATAATCTGATTCAGAGTTTTTGTCATATAACCTAATGTTAAATTCTGGAAAAAAAATGTTCTAACTCTTGTGTTGTCCGAAAAAAAAATTTCTGAACGAAACAAAAAACCATAACCCCCTCCCTTCAAGTTAAATGGTCGGTCCCTTATATAGCTTACTATATTTTATTGTCTTTTTCTTTGTTGTTTTTAGTTTTGTATAAAATCTGTATGTGTATTGGGTAATTATCAAATGAATTACTGACACGTGCCTCGGTTATGACATTACACGCATGCATGGAAATGCATGAAAAAAATAATACATTTTAAACAAAAAACCCGTTTACTGTTCATAGATGGCTTCCATTATTCTATAATGGAAGAGCCCTCACGCCACGTCAAGACTTGTACTACAATATATAAAATTAACAACATAATTTTAACACTTTATTTAAAACAATTATATACCCGTATATAATTTCGACAAAAATTCGATTTAAGCAATATTCCAATACGACGGGCGTTATTTCCAGTACCCGGGCGGTCTCGGGCTGCTCCGTGCTGCTTCCGGGCTACTCCGGGCGGTCTCGGGCTGTCCCGGGCGCTTTTTAGTATGACCCATAAGAGGGAGAAATTCCGAATGTACAAATTCCCGCAATTCTCGTCCCTTTCGATTCCCAATAAGCAAAAATTGAAGGATGGCCCAGACCGAATGTGCTATATTCGAAGAAGATGAAGTATGTAAGAGAATTAATGATAGAATCATATATGGTATTGTAACAGAAAGTTCTGAATTTCTTAGTAGTGATGAAGAGGAAGACGATGAAGATGTTTTAAGTCGAGGAACAGTGCGAATCTTGTGGCATCCAAATGGTTCAGAAACTGTTGAAGAGGAGAAAAAGGTGAATCTTTATTTGTTTTAAAAATACTACTGAATTTCTTTAATATTTTCTACCAAATTTGTGTTTCTGGACATTTTGTCTGAAGCTTAACCTTTCCAACAGTGTTATATAGAATATGTGTACTTCAAAAACCAATTACCTATTTAGTAAATTTATCTTTGAGATAAATACCAATTTGAATGAGAATCATAAGGAAATGTCTTAACTGACCGATTTACGGTCACATGTGGATATATCTAGTGTAGTCCGAGATTTTTGTTCGACTTGCTGGAGCCGTGGGACGTCAGAGCGTTCTCCATAAGGAAAACAGCGGATTTGCTGCTCCAACTCTGGGTCGGCACATTTCCACGTTTCGTGGCTATCAGATTTTATTTTCTATCCGAAACCCTTATATTTATTCGCTTCACCAATCATTTTTCTATTCATTCACAACCATCGTACCCTCAGAAAGTGGTGTACACTCGATTACAGCACGATTTTGCCTTAGACCCTATCATTTCGCCATTTGACTTTCATTTTCTGACGTCCCATTGCTCCAGCAAGTCGAACAAAAAGCCGTTGAACGGCAGAGGAATCTCGGACTATATCTAGTGGTGTAGTGCCAGAAGATATGAAAGTAGCCAGAGTGTGTCCTATTTTCAAAAAGAATAGTAGATTGGATGTCGGTAACTATCAGTGCCGGATTTAGGACATGAGGCCCCGTGCTAGTTAAGTTATGAGGCCCCTTACTTTGACCTTGAAGGAGGTAGGCCTACACAGGCAGTCAGGCATACATGCTCCGGAAAATTAGGAATAGTTAAAATATTACGTTATATTAGGTCAGACATGTACACTGCATCTTCAACAAATTAGAAGCTACATGTATTATATATTACCCAAAGCTCCAACCCCCCAACACTGTTTTACTCAGGTCGCATAATGAATTGGTCAAACTTTATAAAAAGAGAACAGGCAGGGCAGTCATTACAGTCAACATCATGTAATTAAATCTAAACATCATTTAATGCAGTGGTTCTCAACCTTTTTCCACCATGGACCTCTTTTACTCTTAAATGTTTTGGTGTACCGCCATAACCATTTGATGAAAAAGCTTAGTTTATTTTTTACTAATAAATAATTTTAGGAATTGTATTATAGAAATATAGTAAATGTACTTGTATATGCTTTATTTGGAATAAAACTAATTTAATGAAAATAAACCTGTATTTAACAACTAAGTTCTATGGATCATTTATGTACACTCATAATAACTCATAATAAACCATTTAACATACAGTAAAAATAAGATTCATGAGTTTCAAAAAAAAATATTAACCATATGCCATATTGCTGGCAACTTAATGACTAGTATTGAGACTGAGAATACATCAAACAAAATACCAAGACAGTAACCTTGAGCGCGAGTGAGAGCTTGTTTGAAAGGACAGAGTGTATGAAGACAGTGGTGTTTGCTGCTCGCAGGAGGGAGTCTTGGTGGCCCCAGTAGGCGTTGCTAACAATATGACAGTTTGTTACATTTTTTTGTATGTCAGTGTCAATTAAATCTGAAAGTAGACTGTTGTTAACTTGTAGAACCCTTAATATCAGCAAGGATGAATACTCGCTCAGCTTTAATATGGATAACAAAAACTTAAGATAACGGCATCATAAATAAACTGCTATTCAGAAAAAAAAGTATAACGTGTGTATGTATGTACAATGTATGTATATAATATCAGTGGTGGTGTTGCAAATATATTTTACCAGACTGAGAGTTGTGCACAGATAGATAATAATCAACAGGTACATGTATATGAAGCACAGATTCAGGTGCCAAGATGTAACAGTATCTTAAAGGCCGGTTCACACGAGTGTCAAAAGCTCAGGCCACTTCATCTTGATCGATGTATGGGTGAGTACACAGACCACAGCCCCTCACCAAATATTTCCTCATCCATTATTCTTATTTACACTTTATTAGCTCACCTGGCCATAGGCCATGTGAGCTTTTGTCATGGGTAAGCGTCCGTCCGTTAGCTTTTCACATTTAAATCTTCTTCTCTGAAACTGCTGAACAGAAATCAGCCAAACTTGCCAGAAATGTTCACTGGATGGTCCTTTACCAGATTTGTGTTTTTGGTGCTGATTTGAAATCCAACATGGCTGCCAGGGTCCATAATGTGTTCTCATTGGCTGAAATTTAAAAAATCTTCTTGTCAGAAACCACTAAGTCAATTGAATTGTGACTTTGCAGGAATGATCATTGGGTGGTCCTGTACTAAAACTGTGAATCGTTTGCCGATCGGAAATTCAAGATGGCCGCCATGACTCGACTTAGTTTAACATTGGACCCTATGGGAATTTCACATTTTCATCTTTTTTTCTGAAACCACAAAACAGATTTGAACCAAACTTGGCAGAAATGTTCATTGGATGGTCATATACAAGATTTTTGTTTTTGGCACTGATCGGAAATCCAACATGGCTGCCAGGGCCCATAATGTGTTCTGATTGGTCAAAATTTTAAAAATCTTCTTGTTAGAAACCACTAAGCCAATTGAATTGTGACTTTGCAGGAATGATCATTGGGTGGTCCTGTACTAAAGTTGTGAATCGTTTGCCGATCGGAAATTCAAGATGGCCGCCATGACTCGACTTAGTTTAACATTGGACCCTATGGGAATTTCACATTTTCATCTTTTTTTCTGAAACCACAAAACAGATTTGAATCAAACTTGTCAGAAATGTTCATTGGATGGTCATATACAAGATTTTTGTTTTTGGCACTGATCGGAAATCCAACATGGCTGCCAGGGCCCATAATGTGTTCTGATTGGTTGAAATTTTAAAAATCTTCTTGTTAGAAACCACTAAGCCAATTGAATTGTGACTTTGCAGGAATGATCATTGGGTGGTCCTGTACTAAACTTGTGAATCGTTTGCCGATCGGAAATTCAAGATGGCCACCATGACTCGACTTAGTTTAACATTGGACCCTATGGGAATTTCACATTTTCATCTTTTTTTCTGAAACCACAAAACAGATTTGAACCAAACTTGGCAGAAATGTTCATTGGATGGTCATATACAAGATTTTTGTTTTTGACGCTGATCGGAAATCCAACATGGCTGCCAGGGCCCATAATGTGTTCTGATTGGTCGAAATTTAAAAAATCTTCTTGTTAGAAACCACTAAGCCAATTGAATTGTGACTTTGCAGGAATGATCATTGGGTGGTCCTGTACTAAACCTGTGAATCGTTTGCCAATCGGAAATTCAAGATGGCCGCCATGACTCAACTTAGTTTAACATAGGACCCTATGGGAATTTCACATTTTCATCTTTTTTTACTGAAACCACAAAACAGATTTGAATCAAACTTGGCAGAAATGTTCATTGGATGGTCATATACAAGATTTTTGTTTTTGGCACTGATCGGAAATCCAACATGGCTGCCAGGGCCCATAATGTGTTCTGATTGGTCGAAATTTAAAAAATCTTCTTGTTAGAAACCACTAAGCCAATTGAATTGTGACTTTGCAGGAATGATCATTGGGTGGTCCTGTACTAAACTTGTGAATCGTTTGCCAATCGGAAATTCAAGATGGCCGCCATGACTCGACTTGTTTAACATTGGACCCTATGGGAATTTCACATTTTCATCTTTTTTTCTGAAACCACAAAACAGATTTGAACCAAACTTGGCAGAAATGTTCATTGGATGGTCATATACAAGATTTGTGTTTTTGGTGCTGATCGGAAATCCAACATGGCTGCCAGGGCCTATAATGTGTTCTGATTGGTCGAAATTTTAAAAATCTTCTTGCTAGAAACCACTAAGCCAATTGAATTGTGGCTTTGCAGGAATGATCATTGGGTGGTCCTGTACTAAACTTGTGAATCGTTTGCTGATCGGAAATTCAAGATGGCCACCATGACTCGACTTAATTTTAACATAGGACCCTATGAAAAAAATGTTTAAAAGTCTTCTCCTCTGAAACCAGTAAGTCAGTTTAAAGCAAACATGGGATGAATGGTCCTTAGGTGGTCAACTTTCAAAATTATGTCCTGTGCCCCCGACCTCCATCCAAGATGGCAACCATCAGCGAACATAGTTTTAACATAGGACCCTATGGGAAATATATTTAAAAATCTTCTTCTCTGAAACCAGTAAGCCAATTTAAAGCAAACATGGCATGGATGGTCCTTAAGTGGTCAATTTTCAAAATTGTGTCCAGTGACCCTGACCTCCATCCAAGATGGCCACCTTCAGCAGACATACTGTAGTTTTAACATAGGACCCTATGGGAAAAAATGTTTTAAAATCTTCTCCTCTGAAACTAGTAAGCCAATATAGCAAACATGTCATCGATGGTCCTTAGGTGGTCAACTTCCAAAATTGTGTTCAGTGATCCCGATCTCGGTTCAAAATGGCTGTCGTCAGCAGACATAGTTTTAACATAGGACCCTATGGGAAAACTGTTTAAAAGTCTTCTCTTCTGAAACCAGTCAGCCAATTTAAAGCAAACATGGCATGGATGGTCCTTGGGTAGTATACTTTCAAAATTGTGTCCGGTGACCACGACCTCCATCCAAGATGGCTGCCATGAGCAGACATAGTTTTAACATAGAACCCTATGGCAGTATGGGATTTGAATAGTAACTTAGATGTATTCAGCATGCAGACATTCTTAAGAGGACTTATTTATGTCAGGTGAGCGATACAGGCTCACCTGAGCCTCTAGTTTTATTATTATTATCACCATTTTTACTTTTATACTTTCAAAGGTTGCATACATCAGATACCGACCAAATTACTTTTTTAGGTTTCACATTTGTATTAAAAAAGGAATAACTACCCCTTTACTTTTTTTGTTATTTTGCTTCAAGTTGGAAAAAAATCTTGATAATAAATTTCGGGATTTGCTGCAAAAGTAACGTCAGTTTTTCTTCTCATTAGATTGAAATTTCTCTACATATGCAAGGACTTGAAGAATAAAGTTCATAAAGTAAATTTCTATCAATAGCTATTTTATGCTACTACTTTCTTCTATTAGTGTCCAAATTGAACAGAAAGCCGTCAAATCTAAAATTGCACTACATAAGCATGAATCCATCTTCAACTTTTTTTTGCCAATAACCAGATGCCCCTAATAATTTGGTTTCTATGCCACTGAGCCACTGTCATGACTGCCTACTTTGTGGCACACTCCAATAGGCTATCAACTCTATCATTATGTCTGGAATCGCTCCGAAACAGAACGCCTTTAAATTTAAAATTGCACCACATAAGCAAAAATCCATAGTAAAAAAAATTTTGGAATGAAGATGGATATATGAAACTAACACCTATTTATTTTTAGACATTGACAAAACTTTAATAAAACAATTTACGCAATATACAAATTAGTGACAGTAAACTTATGATTGAATTTGGAAGACATACACATGTAACAGGGTTTGAACTTAACTTTTTTTTCAAGTAGCCATGTGGGCCCCTAAAATACTAAAATTGAGGGCCCACTCCAAAATTTAGGACCACATTTTTGTAATGTATTACCATGTACATCATATTTTAGGTGTTTTTTTTTGCTATGTTTGATTTGAGTGTTTTTTACTGTATTTTATGAACTGCTGTGTGTGTTGACAGGGGATTGTTTGTAGGAATTTGCTTTGTGAACGATTCACTGAAATTTATTAAAATGAAATAAATTTACATTTTTTGCATTCATTTATTGCGACCTTTTTATTTTGTCATAGTCCTTCAAGGCTTGTAATAATCATTTCTATCTTCGACCTTCCGTTTCACAGAGTGAGAGTTCCCGTTACGATTAGGAAAGAATTTGTCCAGACTAATTTGTCGTGACATAGTATGCTAGTCAAAAAGATCAGTAAAATCATATTCTGATTAACGGAAATCAACAAATGAATATAAATTGAAATCCGATCGGGAAAAATAGGGTTGATTTCCGTAATTAATATTTTTAGATTTAAAACAATCTTGAAGAAAAATTTAGAATGGATGAGATAATAACTGATGCAGTTAAATGTTATTAAAGACATTTTATTCAGATATGTTTAATATAAAATTATACATAAATTATGAACGAATCATTCTTTAAGAAATTTTATTTACCGGAAGTAACACCGTTAGAAGGAATAGCCAAATGTTGCACTCAAAGGTTAAATTGAACAGCACAATCATAACTCTTTGGATTTTTTTGGCAATCACATGCAAAACGTCCGAAGAAATACATTGAGCCCAAGTACTGATTCAGTCAGGATCCCAAGCTAAAGAAATATTGAGATTTTATTAAAAACTGTATTTTCAATTTCTAGGATTTACTTGCCACGTGGGCGAACGGATTTGAAAAATGAGGGGCCCACACGGAAAACTACTCGCCATTGGTGAGTGGGTGACCGCTAATTTCAAATCCTGCATAATAAAACTGATATTAATAACATTATTTGTCCCTTGTGTAAAAATGGAGTTGAGGATGAATATCATTCGCAAGGGCTTGAATCGCTTTCATAGAGGTCACACGGCCTATATACATGTACCATATATACTAACAAGGGATGCAACGACCAACGTAGCCAAGCCACTACCAGTTCTGTTTCAGACTTGAAAAAAATATAAAAAATCGCACATTCAACCAATCTTTGTTGTTAGCTAGCATATTGATTTATCTTTCCGACGAGACATAATTTTTCACAAATGCTTCACTCTAGAAGTCAGAGCACCCCTGCAAACTTGAAACTTTGCTCTAAAATAGGCCACCAACGTTTAGTATCTAGGTAGTATATTAGGTCCTCTGCTATTTCTTTGCTATGTAAATGATATGTCAATAAGCATTAATTCTGACTGTAAATTATTATTATATGCTGACGATAGCACAATACTTTTCTCTCATAAAGATCCACAAGTTATTTCAAAGAAACTTGGCAAAGAATTAGAGTCATGCAGTAACTGGTTATATAATTAGTTGATAATAAATTGTCTACATTTGGGTAAAACTGAATGTACATGTATCCTTTTTGGTTCAAAACGTAATTTAGTAATTTTCAAGTTTCTTGTAATAATCATATAATTTCTTCACGAAAAAGTGTTAAATATTTAGGACTCAACATTGATCAGTCTTTATCAGGTGAAGTTATAGTTATACCCCCTGCAACGAAGTTGCAGGGGGGGTATTCTGGTTTCACCATGTCTGTCCATACGTCCGTCTGTAGACAAATCCTATGTTGTACGATAGTTTGAGTTGTGTTTCTTAGAATCTTTCAAAATTTTATCAGCTGTTTACTGGTGAAGAGAGGTGACGATTTTCACTTTTGCCGTTCCAGAGTTATTGGACTTGATATGATGGAAAATAGGATTTTTACCCTATGTCGTATGATAACTTGAGTAGTGTTTCTCAGAATGTTTTGAAATTTTATCACCAGCTTAATGGTGAAGAGAGGAGGATCTCTTTTATTTTTGAAGATTTTCACTTTTGCCGTTCCAGAGTTATTGGACTTGATATGACGGAAAATAGGATTTTTACCCTATGTCGTATGATAACTTGAGTAGTGTTTCTCAGAATGTTTTGAAATTTTATCAGCAGCTTACCTGTGAAGAGAGGAGGGTCCCTTTCATTATTGGTCGGAACAATCAGTAATGTTTTGGTGATGGAAATAGATTGGACAGATGTGGGGAGCTGGGGGTATACATGCTCACAGTAATACTAGTTAATAATAATTAATATAATCAAAAAAGTTAACTCAAGACTCAAATTTTTGTACAGACAAGCTAATTGTTTGTCTGAAACATCAAGAAAAACACTTAGTATGGCTCTAATTCAATACCACTTTGACTACTATTGTTCATCTTGGTATGAAGGTGTATGTACATGTAAATCTCTCAGAAATAAACTTCAAGTGATGCAAAATAAAACTGTCAGATTTGTTAAAAGGCTGGGACCCAGAACTACAATTAATTACCTGGTATTTTCAGATGTTGGAATTCTTAATATTGAAAACGGAGTCCAACAACTTAAGACTTAATCACGTACACAACATTTTTTAGAACCAGGGTCCTAAATATATGGGACAAAATTTCAGTAAAGCGAGAGATTTACGTCATTACTCAATAAGGGGTAAACATTATAATTTTGTGGTGCCAAATATAAATGGGATGACTACCGGTAGTACAACTTTTTATTTTAATGCTAAGGACTGGAACTCCCTTCCAATTCCACTTATAAGTATTAAAAACTTCCAGTCGTTCAAATCCGGTGTAAAAGAATTTATTTTTAACCGATGTACAATAGGGATGTATATTCAAATTATTTTTGTTTCTAATGAATGTCCAAAAGAGTTCATTAGTTTTTAAAACACGTTTTATATGATAAAAGTTTTAAGTCACTTCTTGGTCCTGCCAAAGTCAAGGTCTAGTCAAACCATTTTAATTATTATTTATATTACTTAAAGAATAGGACCCCATTTGAAATAAGCTTAGTAAGCTTTATGGGTTTCCTAGGTTTATTATAAATAATAAGTTTTATTTAAAGTCGAAATATCTATAACGCATAACATAAGCTCTAGTGAGCTTTTGAATCGACTATTACATAAAAAGCACATACAAGTATAACATAACTTTACAAGCACATATTACATGACATCACAAAGCAAAACAACTAAAACAACATGCATGCATAGACATTTGTATAAAACATAAGCTCATGTATACATAGTCATACATAAAAGCAAACTTATGCATACATAAAACACAGTTACATATAAAATTAATCAGAACTGAATCTAAAAGCATAAAAGCATAAGCTCATGTATACATAGACATACATAAAAGCAATCTCATGCATACATAAATAGTTACATATAAAATTTATCAGAACTGAATCTAAAAGCATAACACATAAGCTCATGCATATATAGACATACATAAAAGCAAACTCATTCATACATAAATACAGTTTCATATAAAATTAATCAGAACTGAATCTAAGAGCATAATAGCAGATCAGGATAGGGTAATATTAAAACTATTAAAACTATATAGCACTAAGTACACAAAGCATAACAAGACAAACTGTTTACACGCAAGCACTACAATGGCATGAGCCACCATTCCAGGTATTCAATAATTTTGAAAATTGATTTAAGTTTTGTTCTAATCTAATATGGTTTGGTAGCTCATTCCATAGTTTGGTTGAAAAATAACGGAATGATTTCAGACCATACCTTGTTGTTTTTACAGATGGTACATCAGCTGTGTTTTCGTATCTAAAGGAATAATTATGTTTTTTAATATTTACCAAATCATGTAAATAAATAGGGCTTTCTTTATGTATAATTTAAACGTTTCAATTGCTATACTTCTTAATCTTCTAACTTTAAGTGATGGCATTTTTGATTTTTCCAGTAATTCTTCATAATTTAAAACATAGTCATTATAAATAAACCTGAGTGCCCTTTCTTGAATTTTTTCCATTTTCTTAGTATTTTTCTCACTGCAAAAATGCCATGTTACAGGACAATAATTGAAGTTGGATAATATAAATGAATAGTAAACAGTTAGTCGACCTAGCCTATTTAAATATCTACCAATTCTTTTCAAAACATTTAGTTGACGAGCAGATTTTTTACAAATTTCTGATATATGCTTATCAAAATTTAATTCATAATCTATTGTAACACCAAGAAGTTTAACATGTTCTTCACACTTTATCTTGCTACCATTTAAATCAAAGCAAATCTGTTCTTTAAAGGTTTTCTTGCCTATTGCCAAAGCTTGGAATTTGTCTGGATTAGCTTGCATTAAATTGTTTGCAAACCAATCCAGCATTTTTTGACTGTCACTCTCTAATATCAATATGTTTAAGTTGTATTTTTTCTGTTTTAAATAGATTTTAAAAATTCCAATTTTAGACTGACATGGGTGAAGCTTCTATGTATGATTGCATATTTTTAATTTTATTATTTGATATGTATATTTGTATATTGTATGTTGATATTTTATCGAATAAATCTATCTATCTATCTATCTATCTATCTATGCAGATCTACAAATGATGTACTCCTACTATCGTTACCTATTGAAGGTTTTCTTTACTGTTAAAAACTTATGTTATTGTAATCGGTTCATAGGTCAGAGCCGAGAGATTGTAATATGATGCTGAAATGATGTATAACGATATCAAGAAATCTGAACTTGAAAATTTATTTGTAAAGGTACAAATGTAAGAACTGCAATATCTATATCTAGTTATTGTGTTTAACAACACTTTAAACAATAGTTCAGTTATATTGTAGCCATCAGTTTTATTAGTGGAGAAAACCACCAACCTGTCACTGACAAACTTTATAACATTATATTTAATGGAGTACACCTTGCCATGAACGGAATTCAAACTGAATCATGATTGCATAGGTAGTTGTAAATCCAACTACCATAAATTTATGACTACGAAGGCCCCTCTACAATAACTATAATTTTATCTTGAAAAACATACTTTTTCGTAATTCCATTTTATTTAATCCTAGAAGAAGCTTTAATTGTTTTGAAAACTTGGTGAAGTCCGATTTTTCCCATTAATAATGTAAATATTGATGTCATGTCCACTGAGAAACAAGCGTTTCATGTTTTATTTTCATTGACCGTCGAAAAGTGGTGATGTAGTACACATGGTTGATGAAGATTTCCATGACAGCATTTTGAAACGGAAAGAATATACTTGATTTTTAACATATAGTACATCAAACACAAATGACAAATTTTTCATGTTATATATTAAGGTTTTAATCTGGTCGCTTTATTGAGATATTAATATTTGTGTGTTAGGTCGTTAACAGGTAATGATCAGAATATATTTTCTGAAACGTACATCATTCCTGTATGTGTCACATGAATCATTTTTCAAAAATATGGCACTTGCATTTTGTATGCCAATTGTTTATTGTTTTGCATTGAAATTCAAATACTATACTCCATCACAAGATTAATGGTCCATCTTTTATATTATCCCTTGACAATTTGAATAAATGAATACATCTATGATTTTCTCTATGGAGATTTAATATCATCTTTGTTTCTTTCATTTTTCCTCCACATTTTAAGCAACAACTTTCTATGTTTAATTATCTGAGGTTTGTTTGTGACTATGACAAAAAGTCAATGTTGAACTACATCATCTGCCAATGTTTTTCTTCGAATTAATTCCTTTTATATATATATATATATATATATAAATTACCTAAAGAAGAATTCTTAGGACATCTGCCCAAATTAATATAGCTCTCATTCTTCCCCATTTGCTAACAATGAACTAGATGAATTCAGATGGAATCCTAACCATCAGCAAATTTGGCAGCCACTCAGACTTGAGAACACTGGTAAATTTAGTCAAGGTTGGGCCATTACAACATTGGCACTGCAAGTATTACATATACAGGTCTGTACATGTATATATCAAATATTTTTAAACAAAGCATATGCATGTTTCAGATATAATCTTCGGTTGCCCATCATGGGATGTAATTATTTATTATAGAAATAACAAAGGTCTGGCCAGGTTGTTTGTGCCTAATTAACTTTTATTATAACAAATGTAGTATTATTTGTGCTTGTTGATATTTCTCAACCTTGTAGGATCAGTGTTATCCCCATTCCCCAAATAACTCAAATATGGCACAAGTTAATATCAATAGTTTTGAATAAGAAGTACTGACAGTACTGTTACAACTACCAGATGTACTTAGGTTACATAATTGAAGAAAAACTTCCTGGTATCAGCCACCTGCTACAAGGGCCCAACTGATATATCATGGTGATCAGTTTTATTGGTGAAGGAAACAGACTACCCAGAGAAAACCACCGACCTGTCACAAGTCACTAACAAACTTTATTATATAATGTTGTACACCTTGATAGGCACTGATTGCACTGGTACCGTAATTGTAAATCATGACTTATTATATAATGTTGTATCAAGTACACCTTGATAGGCACTGATTGGTAATTGTAAATCATGACTTATTATATAATGTTGTATCAAGTACACCTTGATAGGCACTGATTGGTAATTTTAAATCATGACTTATTATATAATGTTGTATCAAGTACACCTTG
Organism: Bathymodiolus brooksi; assembly: GCA_963680875.1. Classification (NCBI taxonomy): domain Eukaryota; kingdom Metazoa; phylum Mollusca; class Bivalvia; order Mytilida; family Modiolidae; genus Bathymodiolus; species Bathymodiolus brooksi. The sequence continues at coordinate 27,133,679 of OY804579.1, forward strand.
ATAAACACTGATTGGTAATTGTAAATCATGACTTATTATATAATGTTGTATCAAGTACACCTTGATAGGCACTGATTGGTAATTGTAAATCATGACTTATTATATAATGTTGTATCAAGTACACCTTGATAAACACTGATTGGTAATTGTAAATCATGACTTATTATATAATGTTGTATCAAGTACACCTTGATAGGCACTGATTGCACTGGTAATTGTAAATCATGACCACAACGTCCCCTTTAATTAGTGTATAATTGTGGGAGATATCAATGTACTTCAAGTCTATAATTAACTTTTAATGTAGAAGTTTTCCTGTTTTTAGCTCACCTGACCCAAAGGGTCATGTGAGGTATTGCCATCACTTTGCGTCCATCGTCCGTCTGTAAACTTTTTCAAAAATCTTCTCCTCTGAAACCACTGGGCCAATTTAAACCAAACTTGGCCTGAATCATCGTTATGGGGTTCCCTTTAAAAGTTATGTCCGATGACACTGCTGACCAACCATCATGGCTGCCATGTCTATAAATAGAACATAGGGGTAAAATTGCAGTTTTTGGGTAATAACTCAAAAACCGTTAATACAAACAGAAATCTGACGTGGGGTAAAAATGATCAGCACAACAAGATCTACCTACCTTGAAATTTTGAAGTAAATCTGATTACCCATCTTTGAGTTATTGCCCTTTTTAGCTCACCTGGCCTTTAGGCCATGTGAGCTATTGTCATCACTTTTCGTCCGTCGTCCGTCCGTCAACATTTCACATTTTAATCTTCTCCTCAGAAACCACTGGACCAATTGCAACCAAACTTTGGTGGAATGGTCCTTGGATGGCCCCCTTTCAAAATTGTGTCCGGTGATCCCGACTTCCAACCAAGATGGCCGCCAAGCTAAAAATAGAAAAAAGGGGGGATGAAATTTTAATTGTCCATTGCTGCTTTAGTGTAAGTCAAAATGAGCTCAAATTTTAACTGCAGCTACATGGCAAGGAGTAGTTTAACATATATTCCTGGGTTTTTCTGTAAAATTTTTCTTTCAGCTGATATATACCGATTATGCAAATTAGGCATATTTTGATAAAAGATCACATTTAAATCTTCTCCTCTGAAACCGCTGAACCAAATTAAAGCAAACCTGGCAGGGATGGTCCCTGGGTGGGTCCCTTTCAAAATTGTGTCCGACAGCCCCCGCCCTCCATTCAAGATGGCCGCTGTTACTAAAAATAGAAATTTCTTCAAATGGCCAAAACTGCTCTATTTTAAGCCAGAATGTGCCCAAATTTGAACTGTGTAAGCATAATGATGAGCTTTTTAGCATATATTACAGAATTTTTTATGAACTTTGAACTTTTGCCGAATTTGACCGATTATGCAAATTAGAAAAAAGGGGGGATGAAATTTAAAAAAAATCTTCTCCTCGGAAACTACTGAGCCAATATCAACCAAACTTTGCTGAAATGATTCTTGGATGGCCCCTTCCAAAATGTGTCCGTTGATCCCGACTTCCAACCAAGATGGCCGCCAAGCTCAAAATAGAAAAAAAGGGGGATGAAATTTTAATTGTCCATTGCTGCTTTAGCGTAAGTCAAAATGAGCTGAAATTTTAACTGCAGCTACATGGCAAGGAATAGTTTAACATATATTCCGGATTTTTCTGTGAAATTTGTCTTTCAGCCGATATATACTGATTATGCAAATTAGGCATATTTTGATAAAAGATCACATTTAAATCTTCTCCTCTGAAACCGCTGAACCAAATTAAACCAAACCTGGCAGGGATGGTCCCTGGGTGGGTCCCTTTCAAAATGTGTCCAACAGCCCCGCCCTCCATTCAAGATGGCCGCTGTTACTAAAAATAGAAATTTCTTCAAATAGCCAAAACTGCTCTATTTTAAGCCAGAATGTGCCCAAATTTAAACTGTATAAGCATAATGATGAGCTTTTCAGCATGTATGACAGGATTTTTTATGAACTTTGAACTTTTGCCAATTTTGACCGATTATGCAAATTAGAAAAAAGGGGGGATGAAATTTAAAAAAAATCTTCTCCTCTGAAACTACTGAGCCAATCTCAACCAAACTTTGCTGAAATGATTCTTTAATGGCTCCCTTCCAAATTGTGTCCGGTTATCCCGACTTCCAACCAAGATGGCCGCCAAGCTCAAAATAGAAAAAAGGGGGGATGAAATTTTAATTGTCCATTGCTGCTTTGGTGTAAGTCAAAATGAGCTCAAATTTTAACTGCAGCTACATGGCAGGGAATAGTTTAACAAATATTCCTGGTTTTTCTGTGAAATTTTCCTTTCAGCCGATATATACCGATTATGCAAATTAGGCATATTTTGATAAAAGATCACATTTAAATCTTCTCCTCTGAAACCGCTGAACCAAATTAAACCAAACCTGGCAGGGATGGTCCCTGGGTGGGTCCCTTTCAAAAATGTGTCCGACAGCCCCGCCCTCCATTCAAGCTGGCTGCTGTTACTAAAAATAGAAATTTCTTCAAATGGCCAAAACTGCTCTATTTTAAGCCAGAATGTGCCCAAATTTGAACTGTATAAGCATAATGATGAGCTTTTTAATATGTATTACAGGACTTTTTATGAACTTTGATTTTTTGCCGATTTTGACCGATTATGCAAATTAGAAAAAAGGGGGGATGAAATTAAAAAAAAATCCTCCTCTGAAACTACTGAGCTAATCTCAACCAAACTTTGCTGAAATGATTCTTGGGTGGTCCTTCTTCCAAAATTGTGTCCGGCATTTCAGAACTCCAACCAAGATGGTCACCACAGCCGAACTTAGTTTAACATACATGTAGGAACCTATGGGAAATTCACATAAAAATCTTCTTGTCTGGAACCAGTTGCTCAATTGGAACTAAACTTTGATAAAATAGTCATTGGATGGTCCTCCTCCAAAATTGTGTCTGGTGGTCCCACCCTCTGACCAAGATGGCTGCACAGCTGTACTTAGTTTAACATAGGACCCTATGGGAAATTCACACAAAAACCATCTTGTCTGGAACCAGTAGCTCAATTAAAACCAAACTTTGATGGAATAGTCATTGGATGGTCCTCTTCCAAAATTGTGTCCGGCAGTTGCGCTCTCCCACCAAGATGGCCACCACAGTGCAGTTGCGTTGTTATTGAAAGCAGCTTTGATCCAGGTGAGCGATTACAGGTTCCTGGGAGCCTCTGGTTTCATCAAAATTTCAAAATTTTAATACTTTTCGTCCTTTATTTCAAAAACTATAAGAGATAGATCTTAAGTTTAAACTGCAAACATGTTCAGCCTGTCAAGATCTACCTACTCTGCAATTTTTAGCTCACCTGTATGAGCTATTGCCATCAATTGGCGTCCGTCTAAACTTTAAAAAAAATCTTCTCCTCTGAAACCACTGGGCCAATTTAAACCAAACTTGGCCTGAATCATCCTTAGGGGGTTTCCTTTAAAACTTATGTCCGATGACCTTGCCGACCAACCATCATGGCCACCATGTCTATAAATAGAACATAGGGGTAAAATCAGCAAAAAAATCAATTAAAAAAAATCCAGAAAAATCCTTTAGAGTATATTGCAATTAAATTTGATAAATATATGTAATATTCTTTCAGAATTATGGTTGAGGACCCCATCCCCCATCAAACATGGCCACCATTGTTAGTTCACCTGGACCAAAGGTCCAGGTGAACTATTGCCATCACTTGGCGTCCGTCGTCCGTCGTCTGTTGTCTGTCATCTGTTGTCTGTCGTCTGTAAACTTTTCACATTTCAAGCTTCTTCTCCGAAACCACTTGGCCGATTGGAACCAAACTTAGCAGGAATGTTCCTTGGATGGTCCTCTACAAAGTTACTGTTTTTCGTTCCAGTCGAATATTCAATATGGCTGCCAGGGCCAATAATATGCTCTGATTGGCTGAAATTTCAAAGATCTTCTTCTCTGAAACTAATGAACTGACTGAACCCAAACTGTAAATGAATGATCATTGGAATGTCCTTTACCAAGTTTCTGTTTTTTATGCCGATCGGAAATCCAAGATGGCCGCCATCGCAGGACATAGATTAACATTGGACCCTATGGGAAAATGTTCAAATGCCTTCTTTTCAGAAACTACAAATATGATTAAAGCCAAACTGTACATGAATGTTCATTGGACGGTCTTCTACAATCTCAAGGTTTTTTGTTCCGATATGAAATTCAAAATGGCGGCTACGGCAGGACTTAGTTTAACATTGGACCCTATGGGAAAAATGTTTCAAAATGCTTCTTCTCTGAAACCACTTGGACAGTTGAAACCAAACTGCCCAGGAATGATCATTGGAAGGTCCTCTACAAATTTTCTGTTTTTTATGCCGATCGGAAATCCAAGATGGCTGCCACCGCAGGACATAGATTAACATTGGACCCTATGGGAAAATATTCAAATGCCTTCTTCTCAGAAACTACAAATATGATTAAAGCCAAACTGTACATGAATGTTCATTAGATGGTCCTCTACAAACTTTACGTTTTTTGTTCCGGTATGAAATTCAAAATGGCGGCTACGGCAGGACTTAGTTTAACATTGGACCCTATGGGAAAAATGTTTCAAAACGCTTCTTCTCTGAAACCACTTGGACAATTAAAACCAAACTGCCCAGGAATGATCATTGGAAGGTCCTCTACAAAGTTTATGTTTTTTAAGTCGATCGGAAATCCAAGATGGCCGCCACCGCAATACATAGATTAACATTGGACCCTATGGGAAAATGTTCAAATGCCTTCTTCTCAGAAACTACAAATATTATTAAAGCCAAACTGTACATGAATGTTCATTGGATGGTCCTCTACAAATTTTACGTTTTTTGTTCCGATATGAAATTCAAAATGGCGGCTACGGCAGGACTTAGTTTAACATTGGACCCTATGGGGAAAATGTTTCAAAACGCTTCTTCTCTGAATTCACTAGGACAATTGAAACCAAACTGCCCAGGAATGATCATTGGAAGGTTCTCTACAAATTTTATGTTTTTTATGCCGATCGGAAATCCAAGATGGCCGCCACCGCAATACATAGATTAACATTGGACCCTTTGGGAAAATGTTCAAATGCCTTCTTCTCAGAAACTACAAATATTATTAAAGCCAAACTGTACATGAATGTTCATTGGATGGTCCTCTACAAACTTTACGTTTTTTGTTCCGGTATGAAATTCAAAATGGCGGCTACGGCAGGACTTAGTTTAACATTGGACCCTATGGGAAAAATGTTTCAAAACGCTTCTTCTCTGAAACCACTAGGACAATTGAAACCAAACTGCCCAGGAATGATCATTGGAAGGTCCTCTACAAATTTTATGTTTTTTATGCCGATCGGGAATCCAAGATGGCCGCCACCGCAGGACATAGATTAACATTGGACCCTATGGAAAAATGTTCAAATGCCTTCTTCTCAGAAACTACAAATATTATTAAAGCCAAACTGTACATGAATGTTCATTGGATGGTCCTCTACAAACTTTACGTTTTTTGTTCCGGTATGAAATTCAAAATGGCGGCTACGGCAGGACTTAGTTTAACATTGGACCCTATGGGAAAAATGTTTCAAAACGCTTCTTCTCTGAAACCACTTGGACAATTGAAACCAAACTGCCCAGGAATGATCATTGGAAGGTCCTCTACAAAATATGTGTTTTTTATGTCGATCGGAAATCCAAGATGGCTGCCACCGCAATACATAGATTAACATTGGACCCTATGGGAAAATGTTCAAATGCCTTCTTCTCAGAAACTACAAATATGATTAAAGCCAAACTGTACATGAATGTTCATTGGATGGTCCTCTACAAACTTTACGTTTTTTGTTCCGATATGAAATTCAAAATGGCGGCTACGGCAGGACTTAGTTTAACATTGGACCCTATGGGAAAAATGTTTCAAAACGCTTCTTCTCTGAAACCACTTGGACAATTGAAACCAAACTGCCCAGGAATAGTCATTGGAAGGTCCTCTACAAATTTTATGTTTTTTTTATGCCGATCGAAAATTCAAGATGGCCGCCACCGCAATACATAGATTAACATTGGACCCTATGGGAAAATATTCAAATGCCTTCTTCTCAGAAACTACAAATATGATTAAAGCCAAACTGTACATGAATGTTCATTAGATGGTCCTCTACAAACTTTACGTTTTTTGTTCCGGTATGAAATTCAAAATGGCGGCTACGGCAGGACTTAGTTTAACATTGGACCCTATGGGAAAATGTTTCAAAACGCTTCTTCTCTGAAACCACTAGGACAGTTGAAACCAAACTGCCCAGGAATGATCATTGGAAGGTCCTCTACAAATTTTATGTTTTTTATGTCGATCGGAAATCCAAGATGGCCGCCACCACAATACATAGATTAACATTGGACCCTATGGGAAAATGTTCAAATGCCTTCTTCTCAGAAACTACAAATATTATTAAAGCCAAACTGTACATGAATGTTCATTAGATGGTCCTCTACAAACTTTACGTTTTTTGTTCCAATATGAAATTCAAAATGGCGGCTACGGCAGGACTTAGTTTAACATTGGACCCTATGGGAAAAATGTTTCAAAACGCTTCTTCTCTGAAACCACTTGGATAATTGAAACCAAACTGCCCAGGAATGATCATTGGAAGGTCCTCTACAAGGTGTGTTTTTTTATGCCGATCGGATATCCAAGATGGCCACCACCGCAATACATAGATTAGCATTGGACCCTATGGGAAAATGTTCAAATGCCTTCTTCTCAGAAACTACAAATATGATTAAAGCCAAACTGTACATGAATGTTCATTGGATGGTCCTCTACAAACTTTACGTTTTTTGTTCTGATATGAAATTCAAAATGGCGGCTACGGCAGGACTTGTTTAACATTGGACCCTATGGGAAAAATGTTTCAAAACGCTTCTTCTCTGAAACCAAACTGCCCAGGAATGATCATTGGAAGGTCCTCTGTTTTTTATGCCGATCGGAAATGCAAGATGGCTGCCACCACAGGTCATAGTATTAACACAGGACCATATCGGGAAAATACAGAAATATCTTCTTCTCTGAAGCTATTGCACTGATTGAACCTAAACTATGCATCAATCATTGGAAGGTCCTTTACAAACTTTGTGTTTTTTATGTTGATCGTAATTCCAAGATGACTACCACTGCAGGACATAGTTTTTACATAGGACCAATTGGTTTTTTTTATAACCAGGTGAACGATACAGGCTCTTGAGAGCCTCTGGTTACTATAAATAGAAAATTAGTGAAAATATTCATTAACAAATTATTTTAAAATCCTGTAAAGAATCAAATGGAATCAAACCATATGGAAAGAATGCATATGTGGTCTTCTTTCAAAATTTTGATTGAAGACCTCCGGCTGTCATCCAACGTGGCCGTCACTGTTACAAAAAATAGAAAATTATTGTCAAAAAACATATTTTAAAATCCGGTAAAAAGCCAGTTGCCACGAAACTTTTTGGAAATGATGCATATATGATCCACTTTCAGACTTATGGTTGCTATTCCTGGTCGCTTATGAAAAATGGCTGCTATCGTTACAAAAAAATTGATTTTTTTTTTTTTTTTTAAATTCTGTATATTGTTGTAAAGAGCATTGTTGCTACCAAACTATAAAGGAACAATGCATATATAATTCTCTTTCAGACCATGGATGATGACCCCGACTGCCATCAAACATGGCCGTTGCCACTTCTCAAACTTGAAAATTAGTGAAAAAAATCAGTAAAAAATAGAAAACTATTGAAAAAATTAGATTCTTCTCCTCTGAAACCGTTTGGCCAAATGAACCGAAACTTGGTAGGAAGCATCTATGGAAAGTCCTCTGTTGTGATTGCTCATTTCGTCCCTATCCGTTAACAAATATGGCCACCATAGACAATTCTTGTTTCTGATTGGATGATTTCTAAAAAATCTTCTCCTCTGAAACTGCTTTGCCAAATAAACCGAAACGTGGTAGGAAGCATCTATGGAAGGTTCTCTATAAGGATTGCTCATTTTGTCCCGATCATTAACAAACATGGCCACCACAGGCAATTATTGTCTCTGATTGGTCAATTTCTAAAAAAAACATGGTAGGAAGCATCTATGGAAGGTCCTCTCAGGGGTTTCAAAGTTTTTTATAATAGGAGATTTTAGGAGGTACCTAAAAAATTAGGCTGGGGGCCGTAAGGGGTCCAGGGGGCGGAAGCTCCTGAAATCTAGCATTTTGTGGGTCAAAAAATGTACTTCAGAGACTGCAAAATATTAAGTGTTTTTGAAAGAAAAATCCCATTAACTTTAGAGTTCAGATTTCACCAAGAGTGAAGACCATGCATAATGCCTGGATTTTCCCCCCAATTTCTTTATTGAATATTTCAGTTTACAGACTTCAGCCAAGATTATTCATAGATAGTCTGCCATATCTTAAAAAAAACCAAAAGGACCATAAAGAGCTGCGGTTCCACAGCTAGGCTTGACCAAGCCATTGTTATCAAAGCTTAAACTTCTCAAAATTCTTTTGTTGGCTTTGTCCTTTTCTTTTTCACAATACCTTGGCTTGTGTGTTTTTTTTACTTTATTACCAGTAATTAAACTCATCAAAGACCATTGGCACGGATCAAGACATATAAGTGTCATAATTAATGAAACCAAGGACGTATATAGAATACGTCCTTGATGAAACATATAAATTTAATTTGCAATCATCAATCTTTAATAAAATTTATAATTTTAATAGATCAATACAAATATAATTAAACAAAAACAATATATATTGTTACTTTCACGACTTATGTGCAAAAAAAATGTTCGAACAAAAACGATTCGCGGGAAGACATTTATTAACATTTGAATCACAAAAGTTAAATTATTTTGGAAAAAAAGGGGCCGGCGTTTTGACATTTGAGCCATGTCCGGTCCTTTTTCAAGATTTCTAGTAATTTTCTATCCCTTATCTCCTCGTACCCCCTTTTAAAAATGTTTTTCAGTACACTTTCATTTCCGTGAACAACCGCGGTAGGGCACGGTCAAAATATGTAAATAAATTAGCCATACATGTAGGTTTTTATTTTTATATACCGGAAGTTAAACAATATGGACGGAGTTAAGCAACAAGACAGTACACCCCAGAATGATTCGACCCTGGGTTTTAAATGGATAAAATATATCGCACAAAATATTGTGTAGTCATATATTCATAATACATAATGATCATACTTATATTACTGGAGATTACACTAAATTGTGTTTGAACATAATTTGTAATCGGTCATTTTTTTTATTTTGAAATGATGTCAGCTTTGTTCCGGTCCGAGTTTTACACAAGGATGAAAAGATATTGGGGCGAAAACATATCTATTTACCACATGCGCAAACTGCTATTTACGATTCTAAGGTAAAGTTATTTTTAAAACAGGGAATATCCCATTAACTTGGTCGTGATGCAGTTGTTCGATTTGAATGCGAGAATTCAGCAATTGACGTGATCATTAATTTTTTATGAAGAATATTCCACAAGCCTATCGACCATCGTACTTGTGGTTTTGACCACCGCTAATTTTGGGGGGTTCAGTAATTTCTGCCGGTACTATACACGATCTCAGGCGGGTAAAAGTACCGGGTACCGGCCCACTTTGAAACCCCTATCCTCTATGGGAATTGCTCATTCCGTTTTGATCCATTAACAAACATGGCTATCATAGGCAATTCTTGTTTCTTATTGGTCGATTTCTAAAACAGCTTTTCCTCTGAAGCCACTTGGCCAAATGATATGAAACTTGATAAGAAGCATCTATGGAAGGTCCTCTATAGAGATTGCTCATTTCGTTTAGATCCGTTAACAAACATGGCTGCCACAGGCAATTCTTGTTTTATATTGGTCAATTTCTAAAAATCTTCTTCTCTGAAACTGCACTGTCAAAATGAACAGAAATTTGGTGGGAAGCACCTATGGAAGGTTCTGTATTAAGTTTCCTCAAAGCAGAATGAAAGGTGAGCAACACAGGCTCAGCCCACTGAGCCTCTAGTTGTGTGAGTATTGAGTGAGTAAACTATGTAGGAAGTAAAGATATATTTTATTATCGTATTTTATGAAAATAACAAAATAAATCAGTACATAAGCACATATATTTTAATATCATACTTTAGGAAATTAACTAAAAACAATCAGTACATTATAAGCACTATATACAATTACATTACAAAATGCAAAAAAAACAGTGGTCTTAGATTCTGACATAACAATGTTCCATTTTGAAATCACTCCAATGTGGGAAGCTGCATCTGCATAGCTCACAGGTGTGATAAGGTTGTTACGTAGCATGTTCTTCAGGTGGACAAGTCTGTTGTCGACCTCAGCATACTTCCATTTGCGTGGAAGTCAGGAACCTGTTTACCGCCAGCTGTGTATTGGATCTGTCAAATTTCTGTAGAACCCTGTTGTATATTATAGGTCACCCTTGTAGATAGATCATTAATGCCTGTTGATAACTTGTATATTATAGGTCACCCTTGTAGATAGATCATTAATGCCTGTTGATAACTTGTATATTATAGGTCACCCTTGTAGATAGATCATTAATGCCTGTTGATAACTTGTATATTATAGGTCACCCTTGTAGATAGATCATTAATGCCTGTTGATAACTTGTATATTATAGGTCACCCTTGTAGATAGATCATTAATGCCTGTTGATAACTTGTATATTATAGGTCACCCTTGTAGATAGATCATTAATGCCTGTTGATAACTTGTATATTATAGGTCACCCTTGTAGATAGATCATTAATGCCTGTTGATAACTTGTATATTATAGGTCACCCTTGTAGATAGATCATTAATGCCTGTTGATAACTTGTATATTATAGGTCACCCTTGTAGATAGATCATTAATGCCTGTTGATAACTTGTATATTATAGGTCACCCTTGTAGATAGATCATTAATGCCTGTTGATAACTTGTATATTATAGGTCACCCTTGTAGATAGATCATTAATGCCTGTTGATAACTTGTATATTATAGGTCTCCCTTGTAGATAGATCATTAATGCCTGTTGATAACTTGTATATTATAGGTCACCCTTGTAGATAGATCATTAATGCCTGTTGATAACTTGTATATTATAGGTCACCCTTGTAGATAGATCATTAATGCCTGTTGATAACTTGTATATTATAGGTCACCCTTGTAGATAGATCATTAATGCCTGTTGATAACTTGTATATTATAGGTCACCCTTGTAGATAGATCATTAATGCCTGTTGATAACTTGTATATTATAGGTCACCCTTGTAGATAGATCATTAATGCCTGTTGATAACTTGTATATTATAGGTCACCCTTGTAGATAGATCATTAATGCCTGTTGATAACTTGTATATTATAGGTCACCCTTGTAGATAGATCATTAATGCCTGTTGATAACTTGTATATTATAGGTCACCCTTGTAGATAGATCATTAATGCCTGGCGATGTTGTACGTCATATAAGTGGTAAGAACAATCAACGAGGATATGTCCAAGATTTAGATGTAAAATGTCACCTTCACATCAAAGGAAGTAATAAATATATTTACAATGTGGATGCTAAAGATCTTCTTCCTCTAAGGGTAAATATATATATATTGGCACCTAAAATAAGATATTGTTTGTGCTTTTAGTTTTATACCTACAGGTACAAAATGTACCTATATTGTATCAAATCAGTTTTTATTGTACACAATGTAGTTTCAATAAAAAAAACTACAATAAAAGTAATTGTAGTTTCAATAAAAATATACAACTACGATATAACTGAAATATTGTTGAAAGTGGCGTTAAGCACCATTATAACCCCTCAATAAAAATAAATTATTTTAATATGATTGACAAAATTTTTTTTTTATCTCACCAGGCCAAAGTCCATAGAAGCTTTTGCCTTCACTGTCTTGACATCTGTCGTAAACTTCACATTTAAATCTTCTCCTGAAACAGATTAAACCAAACTTGGCTGGAATATTCCTTGGATGGTCCCTTTCAAAATTGTCTGACAACCCTGCCTCCTTTCAAGATATATAGCCACTGTTACTTAAAATATAAATTTATTTACATGTGCATTGCTGCATTATTATACTAGTAAGTCAAAATTATCTCAGATTTTAACTTGGTAATGAGTAGTTTGACATACATTCTGGGTTTGTCTGTCAAATTTTCCTTTCAGTTGATTTTTACTGATTATACAAATGAGGCATATTTTGCTAAAGCATTCTCCTCTGAACCAAATTTGGCTAAGGTGGTATTTAGACAGTCTCTTTTCAAAATTGTGTCAGACAGCCCTGCACTCCATTCAAGATGGCAGATGCTACTAAATATAGTTTCTTTAATTTTCTATTACTGCTATAAATTAACTTTTAACTGCAGGCTGCATGACAATTAGCAGTATTCCAGATTTTTCTGTAAGATGTTTTTTTCAGCAGATTAATGCCGATTATGCAAATTATGCATATTTTGATAAAATTCATCTGAAACTGCTGAACCAAATTTGGTTTGGACTGCCTTTGGGGGGGGGGGGGGGGGGGGGGGTTCCCTTTCTAAATTATGTCTGGCATACGAGCAGCATTTCTTCCAGGTTTTTTTTTATCTCTCCTGGTCAAAGGCCACGTGAGCTTTTGTCATCACTTGGTGCCCATAGTACGTCATAAGCTTTCACATTTAAATCTTCCTCTATGAAACCAGCAAGCAAAATTAAAGCAGACCAGGCAGAGATGGTCCTTGGGTTTCAAAATGTGTTGGACAGCCCAACCCCGGCTCCATTCAAGAAGGCTGCTGATACTAACTAGAGACTTACCTGTGTCTGCATTGCTCACCTGATTATTCATATGCAAGTGTTTGTTCAATGTTTAATGAAAAGGCAATGCAGGGCACAGCTGCTACAACGGCTGCATGTCAACAAGGTGTTCCTCCTGTATCAAGTTTATTGCAATCAAGTTAAACTGGAAAATCATAACTGATATAGGAAATCCACTGGAATACTACCTTAAACCCTTGTCCCAAGCAATTCAAAGATGCAGGTGTGAATTTCAAGCATTATGATGATGAACTTTTTTTTGTAAGAAAAAAAAATATATATAAAATAAACAAATTGTAAATAATTCAATGACTCAAGTGTAACATACAAAAATGTATATATTTTTCAATCAATTATCATGCATGCGCACCAGCAAATAATCTTCAGTTATGAAGTTTTGCTGTTATACTAAAGAAGAAGAAGAACTAATTCAGGATAGATAGAGGAAATCTGTTGACATATTACCAAAAGCTGATCACAACACAATCCATTCCACAAAAAAACAACACATTGGATAATTTTTTTTTGGAAAATACTAGAAAATTACATTACATGGACTTAGGGCTTGTTAAAGGACAAATAGAATTATAATATCTCAAATAATTATTGTGTAATATAAATTTTTATTGTTATAGAAGCAGATTAATAGATCTGTATATGGACTACTTACTGCAAGCTTATAAAGTTGCACTTTAGTGGCCACTGAGGGTGAAAAATGAAACCTTTAATCATTCCAAATTTTGATTATTTTTTAATACAAACATCATACATTGTACCTACAAGATTCCAACTGATCAGGGATAGTTTCAAATTCCATCATTTTGATTGAAAAAATTTATTTAAAGATAATGCTGTCAAAAAATCTGTACATATGGGACAATCACTTATGATTATTAATATTTTTTTCCTTTAAAGACTTTATCAATTGTTTTATTATATTTTGAAATCAGAACTAATTTGCTTTCTAGTAAGATATCTTTTTATAATTTTCCCATTTTACAAGCTGCCTTAAAACAATTGCAAAATTTGTTGATTCTTTCTCTTTTAAAATCACACAAGCTAAGCTATTTTTCATTTAGCATACTGATTATGAAATTTTACTTTTCTTTTATCAAATGAAAATAATTATTAAGATATGTGCTACTAGTATATAAAATTCACAATAGACTATTTTAAAAATGTTCTATTTTCCATATTCTTGTCCCATACGTAAGATTTAATTGACCATGTTCAGTAAAATTAAATTAAACAATAACATTCTATTAAAATCTTCCACTTGTTTCAAAGAAATAAGGTGATGAAAGTTGTAATCTAAACCTTTTACATAAAATTTGATATAAAAACAATCAGAAAGAATCACCAAATAAGTCTTTTTTTTTTCTCCTAAAAAGAAACAACACATATATATTAACTCCTGTATCTTGCAAAAAATAAACAAATTTTTGACTGAATAAGCTGATTACATTATGAAGTCTACATTTTGTATAGTGTTCAGATTTAAAATTGTAGCATTTGACTCATTTTTACAAGGATAAAATAATACTTTTTATAATTATGTTCCATGCATAAGATTTTTTAGTCCATATTTAGAAGTAAAATTAAATAGTTCAGAACCTTCCTATTTAAATCTTCTGTGTGTTTAAGAGTAGTAAGGTGGTAGGAATAGTAAATAAGACCTTTTAAACTAATTTCATATGAAACAATCAGCAATGGATCACCTGCTGCAACAGCTATTCTTTTTCCAAAAAAAGAAGCAAATACAAATATTAATTCTTGTTTCTTGCCAAAAATAAACAAAATTTAGACTGACTAAGCTGATTTAAGTAAGTAGTCAACACATTGTATAGTATTCAGAAGTCAACACATTGTATAGTATTCAGAAGTCAACACATTGTATAGTATTCAGAAGTCAACACATTGTATGGTATTCAGAAGTCAACACATTGTATAGTATTCAGAAGTCAACACATTGTATAGTATTCAGAAGTCAACACATTGTATAGTATTCAGAAGTCAACACATTGTATAGTATTCAGAAGTCAACACATTGTATTGTATTCAGAAGTCAACACATTGTATGGTATTCAGAAGTCAACACATTGTATAGTATTCAGAAGTCAACACATTGTATAGTATTCAGAAGTCAACACATTGTATAGTATTCAGAAGTCAACACATTGTATGGTATTCAGAAGTCAACACATTGTATTGTATTCAGAAGTCAACACATTGTATAGTATTCAGAAGTCAACACATTGTATAGTATTCAGAAGTCAACACATTGTATAGTATTCAGAAGTCAACACATTGTATAGTATTCAGAATTACAATTGTAGCATTTGATGCATTCTTACAAGGTAAAACATGATATTTGTTGTCACACATAGGAACATATAGTGTAATCCCAACATCTTACTATGGAACAAAAGTTTGCAATATTTATTTTGTTTTGGATTTTACTTACATTTTATTTCGAAAGTAATGAAATGTATTCTTATTTTTTAGTTTTCTACTTTTATTTACAAATGTGACTTGTTTATTTAGCTTAATATTCTTGACAAAATGGGAAAAAGTTTGGGAAGTAAGAGCAAAACACTCTTAAATCTCTATGAACAACTTTTTTGATGGATATATATATATATATAAGGAATTAAACCTATGTTTAATGTAGTCATCAGTGTATTAGAGATGTAATGATGCAAAAAATGCATGTCAGTAAAGGAATTTGTTAAGAGAAAATTTTATACCTTACGTGTGGGACAAAAAAGTCTTACGTATGGGACATTTAAGTCTTACATAAGTCGTATGGGACATTTAAGTCTTACATAAGTCGTATGGGACATTTAAGTCTTACGTATGGGACATTTAAGTCTTACGTATGGAACAAAAAAGTCTTGCTTATGGGACAAAAAAGTCTTACGTATCATGTATGGGACAAAAAAGTCTTGCTTATGGGACAAAAAAGTCTTACGTATGGGACAAAATTCTTACATATGGGACAAAAAAGTCTTACGTATGGGACAAAAAAGTCTTACATATGGGACAAAAAAGTCTTACGTATGGGACAAAAAAGTCTTACGTATGGGACATTTAAAATTGATGTCTTGTTAGTACATGTACTACATTAATGATAATCAAAGCCAAAGTTATTTATACTTAGGTACCTTGATACCATTCAAGTTAAAAGTAAGACCTTATTTTTCAAGTATGTACTTTTTATGGTAATATGGCATATGTATGGACAGCATGGGTTTCTGAAAATGTCTTTTCAAACTTTGAAGAATTGAATTAAAAAAATTATCTTTCCATTCTTTCTTGTCACAGTTCTTCCTCTCATTTTCAACAAAAGAATAACTATATAATATAGATAAATAAGAAGATGACCCCATATAATTCCTTGTTAATCTTGTGAGTGACTATTTTGTTAACAACAATTACATACTATCATATTTCGGTTAACATTTTCTCTGATAAGGATATTATATTAAAGTGATACATGTTATATACCAACAGAAACTAGAGAACATTCTCTATAAACTGAGGTTGACCATAACTTTGTTATTCCTGAGAGAAAAAAGTATTACACCTTTTAAAAAAGGGGAAATAATGAAGTGGCCACTCATAACATGCCTTTTTGGCAAATTTTGGGTATGTATGAGCCTGTATTTCCATAACTGATCATAATAGACCAGTGTAAGTTATCTATTGTTTAGATCCCATAATGCACCAAGTTTAAGCATATCATTCATTTATATTATATTACAACATGTCATACTGATCAATTACACAATATCCGATAAAAAGTGCAACCTTAACTTGCAGTAGTCCATATTGTAATTGAGTTATCAATACTTTACAATGTAAAACAAGATATTTCTAAGTTAGATTTTGAATAGGAAACATGTACATGTATTTTTATTTTGTCTTCCTGTAATGTAAAATGTAAATATATATTGTCTTATCAAGAAGTTTAACTTCCATGTAATCAACCTATAGCAGCTAATTACCCCATACAACCTCATGCTGTAACTTAGTTACTTTATGACTGCTGCCCTGTCATATTTGTATTGTGATGAATAAATTCTCCATAAATTAAGTGTCAGCATGATGTAAATATAATTTGTCACATTACTGTTATAATATTAGTCATATTAACCTTTAACAGGAGTTTGATTTTGATGACGATGTTACATTGGACCCATGGTATGGCAAAGTTGAGGTAACTACAATGCAGGCTAGAGTTGTCTTTCCTGATGGGGCACAGTGCATTGCAGAAGAGGAAAACCTGTTTGAAATGGACATGTCTTTAGAAGACTCTGATACAGAACAGGAACTTTATCCAGGAACTGTTCTAAAGGGAGAGAGGAGTACTCTTAAGGATGTGGAATGGATACATGAAACAAAAATAAACAATCATAGAATGTCTTCATCAAAGAATGTAAATGTTAGGATTGAAGAGGTAAAATACATTTTAGCACCAAAATGACAGAGGCCTGACATAGGATGAATATTCATTACTATCTTTTGAATTACTTGAAAAGGGTATTTTAAATTCTAATAATTGACAGGGATCGGAATTAACACTAGCAAGCAGGCAAATTGGTAATTGAAATTTTAATTTGCCTTTATTTCAGAATCTAGTTAAATCAGTACAGGTTAACTGGATTTGTAGAGAATTTAATACAGTATTTAATGTTGTCTTTCAGATTTTAGTTGGATCAGTACAGGTTAACTGGATTTGTAGAGGATTTAATACAGTATCTGATTGTATAAAGTTACAACAACCAAACATAATAGTCAGAGAGGATATTCACAAGTAAGTTTGTTGTTACAAGTGATGGGAAAACCTCATGTTTATGACTAAGGAAGCTAAGGCTTGTTAGACATATTTCATAAACGTGAGACGATTTTCTGTTCTATTAATTAAGAAGGCTTGTCAGACATAATTTATAAACGTGAGGCAAGTTTCTGTCTGACATAATTCATAAACTTGAGGCAAGTTTCTTTCAGACATAATTGATAAACTTGAGGCGAGTTTCTGTCAGACATAATTTATAAACGTGAGGCAAGTTTCTGTCTGACATAATTCATAAACTTGAGGCAAGTTTCTTTCAGACATAATTGATAAACTTGAAGCGAGTTTCTTTCAGACATACTGTAATTGATAAACTTGAGGCGAGTTTCTGTCAGACATAATTTATAAACGTGAGGCAAGTTTCTGTCTGACATAATTCATAAACTTGAGGCAAGTTTCTTTCAGACATAATTGATAAACTTGAAGCGAGTTTCTTTCAGACATACTGTAATTGATAAACTTGAGGCGAGTTTCTGTCAGACATAATTTATAAACGTGAGGCAAGTTTCTGTCTGACATAATTCATAAACTTGAGGCAAGTTTCTTTCAGACATAATTGATAAACTTGAAGCGAGTTTCTTTCAGACATACTGTAATTGATAAACTTTAGGCGAGTTTCTGTCAGACATAATTCAATTGTGAGGGGAGTTTCTGTTTGATTAATTAGGAAGGCTTGTCAGACATAATTCATAAAAGTGAGGCAAGTTTCTGTCAAACATAATTCTATAAAGATTGCACATCTGACAATAAATTAAGAACAGGCTTGCCCGAGGGTGACCTAACTTTTTGAGGGGAGACAAACCATCGGATCACACTCCAACAAGGGTGATAATTGGTATATTATATCGAATATTTTTGCATCAGACACCAGTAATAGAATACCTGCAGCTTTGCGACAGACGCCAAGTGATTGAATACATGTAGTTTTGTGACAGACTCAAGTGATTGAATGCACGCCATGTTTGTTGTCTGTTGAATCAAGGGAAGTAACTATTATTGAAAACATGTGAGTGTCACATGGGAATTTCCTTGGGATTTCCTCGCGAGCGGTGCACCTTACGATTAGCGGTTGATCCAACGAATGAATAAATATCTCGTGACAGTGTTTTATCAAATCAGATTCAAGATATTTATATGAGTATATAATATTCCTGGCTATCTGTGACTCTTGGCTATCTGACAATAAATTAAAAACAGGTGCAGAGTGACTCCTGGCTATCTGACAATAAATTAAAAACAGGTGCAGTGTGACCCTCCTGGCTCTCTGACAATAAATTTAAAACAGGTGCAGTGTGACCCTCCTGGCTATCTGACGATAAATTAAGAACAGGTACAGTGTGACCCTCCTGGCTATCTGACGATAAATTAAGGACAGGTGCAGTGTGATCCTCCTGGCTCTCTGACAATAAATTAAGAACAGGTGCAGTGTGACTCTCCTGGCTCTCTGACAATAAATGAAGAACAGGTGCAGTGTGACCCTCCTGGCTATCTGACGATAAATTAAGAACAGGTGCAGTGTGACTCTCCTGGCTCTCTGACAATAAATTAAGAACAGGTGCAGTGTGACCCTCCTGGCTATCTGACAATAAATTAAGAACAGGTGCAGTGTGACCCTCCTGGCTATCTGACAATAAATTAAGAACAGGTGCAGTGTGACCCTCCTGGCTATCTGACAACAAATTAAGAACATGGTACAGTGTGACTCTCCTGGCTCTCTGACAATAAATGAAGAACAGGTGCAGTGTGACCCTCCTGGCTATCTGACAATAAATGAAGAACGGGTGCAGTGTGACCCTCCTGGCTATCTGACAATAAATTAAGAACAGGTGCAGTGTGACCCTCCTGGCTCTCTGACAATAAATTAAGAACAGGTGCAGTGTGACTCTCCTGGCTATCTGACAATAAATTAATAACAGGTGCAGTGTGACCCTCCTTGCTCTCTGACAATAAATGAAGAACAGGTGCAGTGTGACCCTCCTGGCTCTCTGACAATAAATTAAGAACAGGTGCAGTGTGACTCTCCTGGCAATCTGACAATAAATTAAGAACATGTGCAGTGTGACTCTCCTCGCTATCTGACAATAAATTAAGAACAGGTGCAGTGTGACCCTCCTGGCTATCTGACAATAAATGAAGAACAGGTGCAGTGTGACCCTCCTGGCTCTCTGACAATAAATTGAGGACAGGTGCAGTGTGACCCTCCTGGCTATCTGACAATAAATTAAGGTCAGGTGCAGTGTGACCCTCCTGGCTATCTGACAATAAATTAAGGACAGGTGCAGTGTTACTCTCCTGGCTATCTGACAATAAATTAAGAACAGGTGCAGTGTGACCCTCCTGGCTATCTGATAATAAATTAAGAACAGGTGCAGTGTGACTCTACTGGCTATCTGACAATAAATTAAGGACAGGTGCAGTGTGACCCTCCTGGCTATCTGACAATAAATTAAGGTCAGGTGCAGTGTGACCCTCCTGGCTATCTGACAATAAATTAAGGACAGGTGCAGTGTGACTCTCCTGGCTATCTGACAATAAATTAAGGACAGGTGCAGTGTGACCCTCCTGGCTATCTGACAATAAATTAAGGACAGGTGCAGTGTGACCCTCCTGGCAATCTGACAATAAATTAAGGACAGGTGCAGTGTGACCCTCCTGGCTATCTGACAATAAATTAAGAACAGGTGCAGTGTGACCCTCCTGGATATCTGACAATAAATTTAGAACAGATGCAGTGTGACCCTCCTGGCTATCTGACAATAAATTAAGAACAGGTGCAGTGTGACTCTCCTGTCAATCTGACAATAAATTAAGGACAGGTACAGTGTGACCCTCCTGGCTATCTGACAATAAATTAAGAACAGGTACAGTGTGACCCTCCTGGCTATCTGACAATAAATTAAGAACAGGTGCAGTGTGACCCTCCTGGCTATCTGACAATAAATTAAGGACAGGTGCAGTGTGACCCTCCTGGCTATCTGACAATAAATTGAGGACAGGTGCAGTGTGACCCTCCTGGCAATCTGACAATAAATTAAGGACAGGTGCAGTGTGACCCTCCTGGCTATCTGACAATAAATTAAGAACAGGTGCAGTGTGACCCTCCTGGATATCTGACAATAAATTTAGAACAGGTGCAGTGTGACCCTCCTGGCTATCTGACAATAAATTAAGAACAGGTGCAGTGTGACTCTCCTGGCTATCTGACGATAAATTAAGAACAGGTGCAGTGTGACTCTCCTGGCTATCTGACAATAAATTAAGGACAGGTGCAGTGTGACCCTCCTGGCTATCTGACAATAAATTAAGGACAGGTGCAGAGTGTGACTCCTGGATATCTGACAATAAATTAAGAACAGGTGCAGTGTGACCCTCCTGGCTATCTGACAATCAATTAAGAACAGGTGCAGTGTGACTCTCCTGGCTATCTGACAATAAATTAAGGACAGGTGCAGTGTGACTCTCCTGGCTCTCTGACAATAAATTAAGGACAGGTGCAGTGTGACCCTCCTGGCTATCTGACAATAAATTAAGAACAGGTGCAGTGTGACTCTCCTGGCTATCTGACAATAAATTAAGGTCAGGTGCAGTGTGACCCTCCTGGCTATCTGACAATAAATTAAGAACAGGTGCAGTGTGACCCTCCTGGCTATCTGACAATAAATTAAGAACAGGTGCAGTGTGACCCTCCTGGCTATCTGACAATAAATTAAGAACAGGTGCAGTGTGACTCCTGGCTATCTGACAATGAATTAAGGACAGGTGCAGTGTGACCCTCCTGGCTCTCTGACAATACATTAAGGACAGATGCAGTGTGACCCTCCTGGCTCTCTGACAATAAATTAAGGTCAGGTGCAGTGTGACCCTCCTGGCTATCTGACAATAAATTAAGGTCAGGTGCAGTGTGACACTCCTGGCTATCTGACAATAAATTAAGGACAGGTGCAGTGTGACTTTCCTGGCTATCTGACAATAAATTAAGAACAGGTGCAGTGTGACCCTTCTGGCTATCTGATAATAAATTAAGAACAGGTGCAGTGTGACTCTACTGGCTATCTGACAATAAATTAAGGACAGGTGCAGTGTGACCCTCCTGGCTATCTGACAATAAATTAAGGTCAGGTGCAGTGTGACCCTCCTGGATATCTGACAATAAATTAAGGACAGGTGCAGTGTGACTCTCCTGGCTATCTGACAATAAATTAAGAACAGGTGCAGTGTGACTCTCCTGGCTATCTGACAATAAATTAAGGACAGGTGCAGTGTGACCCTCCTGGCTCTCTGACAATAAATTAAGAACAGGTGCAGTGTGACCCTCCTGGCTATCTGACAATAAATTAAGGACAGGTGCAGTGTGACTCTCCTGGCTATCTGACGATAAATTAAGAACAGGTGCAGTGTGACCCTCCTGGCTCTCTGACAATAAATTAAGAACAGGTGCAGTGTGACCCTCCTGGCTCTCTGACAATAAATTAAGAACAGGTGCAGTGTGACCCTCCTGGCTATTTGACAATAAATTAAGAACAGGTGCAGTGTGACCCTCCTGGCTCTCTGACAATAAATTAAGAACAGGTGCAGTGTGACCCTCCTGGCTATCTGACAATAAATTAAGAACAGGTGCAGTGTGACCCTCCTGGCAATCTGACAATAAATTAAGGACAGGTGCAGTGTGACCCTCCTGGCTATCTGACAATAAATTAAGGACAGGTGCAGTGTGACCCTCCTGGATATCTGACAATAAATTAAGGACAGGTGCAGTGTGACCCTCCTGGCTATCTGACAATAAATTAAGGACAGGTGCAGTGTGACCCTCCTGGCTATCTGACAATAAATTGAGGACAGGTGCAGTGTGACCCTCCTGGCAATCTGACAATAAATTAAGAACAGGTGCAGTGTGACCCTCCTGGCTCTCTGACAATAAATTAAGAACAGGTGCAGTGTGACCCTCCTGGCTATCTGACAATAAATTAAGAACAGGTGCAGTGTGACCCTCCTGGCTCTCTGACAATAAATTAAGAACAGGTGCAGTGTGACCCTCCTGGCTATCTGACAATAAATTAAGAACAGGTGCAGTGTGACCCTCCTGGCAATCTGACAATAAATTAAGAACAGGTGCAGTGTGACCCTCCTGGCTATCTGACAATAAATTAATAACAGGTGCAGTGTGACCCTCCTGGATATCTGACAATAAATTTAGAACAGGTGCAGTGTGACCCTCCGGGCAATCTGACAATAAATTAAGGACAGGTGCAGTGTGACCCTCCTGGCTATCTGACAATAAATTAAGGACAGGTGCAGTGTGACCCTCCTGGCTATCTGACAATAAATTGAGGACAGGTGCAGTGTGACCCTCCTGGCAATCTGACAATAAATTAAGGACAGGTGCAGTGTGACCCTCCTGGCTATCTGACAATAAATTAAGAACAGGTGCAGTGTAACCCTCCTGGATATCTGACAATAAATTTAGAACAGGTGCAGTGTGACCCTCCTGGCTATCTGACAATAAATTAAGAACAGGTGCAGTGTGACTCTCCTGGCTATCTGACGATAAATTAAGAACAGGTGCAGTGTGACTCTCCTGGCTATCTGACAATAAATTAAGGACAGGTGCAGTGTGACCCTCCTGGCTATCTGACAATAAATTAAGAACAGGTGCAGAGTGTGACTCCTGGCTATCTGACAATAAATTAAGAACAGGTGCAGTGTGACCCTCCTGGCTATCTGACAATAAATTAAGAACAGGTGCAGTGTGACTCTCCTGGCTATCTGACAATAAATTAAGGACAGGTGCAGTGTGACTCTCCTGGCTCTCTGACAATAAATTAAGGTCAGGTGCAGTGTGACCCTCCTGGCTATCTGACAATAAATTAAGAACAGGTGCAGTGTGACTCTCCTGGCTATATGACAATAAATTAAGGTCAGGTGCAGTGTGACCCTCCTGGCTATCTGACAATAAATTAAGAACAGGTGCAGTGTGACCCTCCTGGCTATCTGACAATAAATTAAGAACAGGTGCAGTGTGACCCTCCTGGCTATCTGACAATAAATTAAGAACAGGTGCAGTGTGACTCTCCTGGCTATCTGACAATGAATTAAGGACAGGTGCAGTGTGACTCTACTGGCTATCTGACAATAAATTAAGGACAGGTGCAGTGTGACTTTCCTGGCTATCTGACAATAAATTAAGAACAGGTGCAGTGTGACCCTCCTGGCTATCTGATAATAAATTAAGAACAGGTGCAGTGTGACTCTACTGGCTATCTGACAATAAATTAAGGACAGGTGCAGTGTGACCCTCCTGGCTATCTGACAATAAATTAAGGTCAGGTGCAGTGTGACCCTCCTGGCTATCTGACAATAAATTAAGGACAGGTGCAGTGTGACTCTCCTGGTTATCTGACAATAAATTAAGAACAGGTGCAGTGTGTCCCTCCTGGCTATCTGACAATAAATTAAGGACAGGTGCAGTGTGACCCTCCTGGCTATCTGACAATAAATTAAGGACAAGTGCAGTGTGACCCTCCTGGCAATCTGACAATAAATTAAGGACAGGTGCAGTGTGACCCTCCTGGCTATCTGACAATAAATTAAGAACAGGTGCAGTGTGACCCTCCTGGATATCTGACAATAAATTTAGAACATGTGCAGTGTGACCCTCCTGGCTATCTGACAATAAATTAAGAACAGGTGCAGTGTGACTCTCCTGGCAATCTGACAATAAATTAAGGACAGGTACAGTGTGACCCTCCTGGCTATCTGACAATAAATTAAGAACAGGTGCAGTGTGACCCTCCTGGCTCTCTGACAATACATTAAGGACAGATGCAGTGTGACCCTCCTGGCTCTCTGACAATAAATTACGGTCAGGTGCAGTGTGACCCTCCTGGCTATCTGACAATAAATTAAGGTCAGGTGCAGTGTGACACTCCTGGCTATCTGACAATAAATTAAGGACAGGTGCAGTGTGACTTTCCTGGCTATCTGACAATAAATTAAGAACAGGTGCAGTGTGACCCTTCTGGCTATCTGATAATAAATTAAGAACAGGTGCAGTGTGACTCTACTGGCTATCTGACAATAAATTAAGGACAGGTGCAGTGTGACCCTCCTGGCTATCTGACAATAAATTAAGGTCAGGTGCAGTGTGACCCTCCTGGATATCTGACAATAAATTAAGGACAGGTGCAGTGTGACTCTCCTGGCTATCTGACAATAAATTAAGAACAGGTGCAGTGTGACTCTCCTGGCTATCTGACAATAAATTAAGGACAGGTGCAGTGTGACCCTCCTGGCTCTCTGACAATAAATTAAGAACAGGTGCAGTGTGACCCTCCTGGCTATCTGACAATAAATTAAGGACAGGTGCAGTGTGACTCTCCTGGCTATCTGACGATAAATTAAGAACAGGTGCAGTGTGACCCTCCTGGCTCTCTGACAATAAATTAAGAACAGGTGCAGTGTGACCCTCCTGGCTCTCTGACAATAAATTAAGAACAGGTGCAGTGTGACCCTCCTGGCTATTTGACAATAAATTAAGAACAGGTGCAGTGTGACCCTCCTGGCTATTTGACAATAAATTAAGAACAGGTGCAGTGTGACCCTCCTGGCTCTCTGACAATAAATTAAGAACAGGTGCAGTGTGACCCTCCTGGCTATCTGACAATAAATTAAGAACAGGTGCAGTGTGACCCTCCTGGCAATCTGACAATAAATTAAGGACAGGTGCAGTGTGACCCTCCTGGCTATCTGACAATAAATTAAGGACAGGTGCAGTGTGACCCTCCTGGATATCTGACAATAAATTAAGGACAGGTGCAGTGTGACCCTCCTGGCTATCTGACAATAAATTAAGGACAGGTGCAGTGTGACCCTCCTGGCTATCTGACAATAAATTGAGGACAGGTGCAGTGTGACCCTCCTGGCAATCTGACAATAAATTAAGAACAGGTGCAGTGTGACCCTCCTGGCTCTCTGACAATAAATTAAGAACAGGTGCAGTGTGACCCTCCTGGCTATCTGACAATAAATTAAGAACAGGTGCAGTGTGACCCTCCTGGCTCTCTGACAATAAATTAAGAACAGGTGCAGTGTGACCCTCCTGGCTATCTGACAATAAATTAAGAACAGGTGCAGTGTGACCCTCCTGGCAATCTGACAATAAATTAAGAACAGGTGCAGTGTGACCCTCCTGGCTATCTGACAATAAATTAATAACAGGTGCAGTGTGACCCTCCTGGATATCTGACAATAAATTTAGAACAGGTGCAGTGTGACCCTCCTGGCAATCTGACAATAAATTAAGGACAGGTGCAGTGTGACCCTCCTGGCTATCTGACAATAAATTAAGGACAGGTGCAGTGTGACCCTCCTGGCTATCTGACAATAAATTGAGGACAGGTGCAGTGTGACCCTCCTGGCAATCTGACAATAAATTAAGGACAGGTGCAGTGTGACCCTCCTGGCTATCTGACAATAAATTAAGAACAGGTGCAGTGTAACCCTCCTGGATATCTGACAATAAATTTAGAACAGGTGCAGTGTGACCCTCCTGGCTATCTGACAATAAATTAAGAACAGGTGCAGTGTGACTCTCCTGGCTATCTGACGATAAATTAAGAACAGGTGCAGTGTGACTCTCCTGGCTATCTGACAATAAATTAAGGACAGGTGCAGTGTGACCCTCCTGGCTATCTGACAATAAATTAAGAACAGGTGCAGAGTGTGACTCCTGGCTATCTGACAATAAATTAAGAACAGGTGCAGTGTGACCCTCCTGGCTATCTGACAATAAATTAAGAACAGGTGCAGTGTGACTCTACTGGCTATCTGACAATAAATTAAGGACAGGTGCAGTGTGACCCTCCTGGCTATCTGACAATAAATTAAGGTCAGGTGCAGTGTGACCCTCCTGGCTATCTGACAATAAATTAAGGACAGGTGCAGTGTGACTCTCCTGGCTATCTGACAATAAATTAAGGACAGGTGCAGTGTGACCCTCCTGGCTATCTGACAATAAATTAAGGACAGGTGCAGTGTGACCCTCCTGGCAATCTGACAATAAATTAAGGACAGGTGCAGTGTGACCCTCCTGGCTATCTGACAATAAATTAAGAACAGGTGCAGTGTGACCCTCCTGGATATCTGACAATAAATTTAGAACAGATGCAGTGTGACCCTCCTGGCTATCTGACAATAAATTAAGAACAGGTGCAGTGTGACTCTCCTGTCAATCTGACAATAAATTAAGGACAGGTACAGTGTGACCCTCCTGGCTATCTGACAATAAATTAAGAACAGGTACAGTGTGACCCTCCTGGCTATCTGACAATAAATTAAGAACAGGTGCAGTGTGACCCTCCTGGCTATCTGACAATAAATTAAGGACAGGTGCAGTGTGACCCTCCTGGCTATCTGACAATAAATTGAGGACAGGTGCAGTGTGACCCTCCTGGCAATCTGACAATAAATTAAGGACAGGTGCAGTGTGACCCTCCTGGCTATCTGACAATAAATTAAGAACAGGTGCAGTGTGACCCTCCTGGATATCTGACAATAAATTTAGAACAGGTGCAGTGTGACCCTCCT
Organism: Bathymodiolus brooksi; assembly: GCA_963680875.1. Lineage (NCBI taxonomy): Eukaryota > Metazoa > Mollusca > Bivalvia > Mytilida > Modiolidae > Bathymodiolus > Bathymodiolus brooksi. The sequence goes on from OY804579.1 coordinate 27,160,954, forward strand.
GGCTATCTGACAATAAATTAAGAACAGGTGCAGTGTGACTCTCCTGGCTATCTGACGATAAATTAAGAACAGGTGCAGTGTGACTCTCCTGGCTATCTGACAATAAATTAAGGACAGGTGCAGTGTGACCCTCCTGGCTATCTGACAATAAATTAAGGACAGGTGCAGAGTGTGACTCCTGGATATCTGACAATAAATTAAGAACAGGTGCAGTGTGACCCTCCTGGCTATCTGACAATCAATTAAGAACAGGTGCAGTGTGACTCTCCTGGCTATCTGACAATAAATTAAGGACAGGTGCAGTGTGACTCTCCTGGCTCTCTGACAATAAATTAAGGACAGGTGCAGTGTGACCCTCCTGGCTATCTGACAATAAATTAAGAACAGGTGCAGTGTGACTCTCCTGGCTATCTGACAATAAATTAAGGTCAGGTGCAGTGTGACCCTCCTGGCTATCTGACAATAAATTAAGAACAGGTGCAGTGTGACCCTCCTGGCTATCTGACAATAAATTAAGAACAGGTGCAGTGTGACCCTCCTGGCTATCTGACAATAAATTAAGAACAGGTGCAGTGTGACTCCTGGCTATCTGACAATGAATTAAGGACAGGTGCAGTGTGACCCTCCTGGCTCTCTGACAATACATTAAGGACAGATGCAGTGTGACCCTCCTGGCTCTCTGACAATAAATTAAGGTCAGGTGCAGTGTGACCCTCCTGGCTATCTGACAATAAATTAAGGTCAGGTGCAGTGTGACACTCCTGGCTATCTGACAATAAATTAAGGACAGGTGCAGTGTGACTTTCCTGGCTATCTGACAATAAATTAAGAACAGGTGCAGTGTGACCCTTCTGGCTATCTGATAATAAATTAAGAACAGGTGCAGTGTGACTCTACTGGCTATCTGACAATAAATTAAGGACAGGTGCAGTGTGACCCTCCTGGCTATCTGACAATAAATTAAGGTCAGGTGCAGTGTGACCCTCCTGGATATCTGACAATAAATTAAGGACAGGTGCAGTGTGACTCTCCTGGCTATCTGACAATAAATTAAGAACAGGTGCAGTGTGACTCTCCTGGCTATCTGACAATAAATTAAGGACAGGTGCAGTGTGACCCTCCTGGCTCTCTGACAATAAATTAAGAACAGGTGCAGTGTGACCCTCCTGGCTATCTGACAATAAATTAAGGACAGGTGCAGTGTGACTCTCCTGGCTATCTGACGATAAATTAAGAACAGGTGCAGTGTGACCCTCCTGGCTCTCTGACAATAAATTAAGAACAGGTGCAGTGTGACCCTCCTGGCTCTCTGACAATAAATTAAGAACAGGTGCAGTGTGACCCTCCTGGCTATTTGACAATAAATTAAGAACAGGTGCAGTGTGACCCTCCTGGCTCTCTGACAATAAATTAAGAACAGGTGCAGTGTGACCCTCCTGGCTATCTGACAATAAATTAAGAACAGGTGCAGTGTGACCCTCCTGGCAATCTGACAATAAATTAAGGACAGGTGCAGTGTGACCCTCCTGGCTATCTGACAATAAATTAAGGACAGGTGCAGTGTGACCCTCCTGGATATCTGACAATAAATTAAGGACAGGTGCAGTGTGACCCTCCTGGCTATCTGACAATAAATTAAGGACAGGTGCAGTGTGACCCTCCTGGCTATCTGACAATAAATTGAGGACAGGTGCAGTGTGACCCTCCTGGCAATCTGACAATAAATTAAGAACAGGTGCAGTGTGACCCTCCTGGCTCTCTGACAATAAATTAAGAACAGGTGCAGTGTGACCCTCCTGGCTATCTGACAATAAATTAAGAACAGGTGCAGTGTGACTCTCCTGGCTATCTGACAATAAATTAAGGACAGGTGCAGTGTGACCCTCCTGGCTCTCTGACAATAAATTAAGAACAGGTGCAGTGTGACCCTCCTGGCTATCTGACAATAAATTAAGGACAGGTGCAGTGTGACTCTCCTGGCTATCTGACGATAAATTAAGAACAGGTGCAGTGTGACCCTCCTGGCTCTCTGACAATAAATTAAGAACAGGTGCAGTGTGACCCTCCTGGCTCTCTGACAATAAATTAAGAACAGGTGCAGTGTGACCCTCCTGGCTATTTGACAATAAATTAAGAACAGGTGCAGTGTGACCCTCCTGGCTCTCTGACAATAAATTAAGAACAGGTGCAGTGTGACCCTCCTGGCTATCTGACAATAAATTAAGAACAGGTGCAGTGTGACCCTCCTGGCAATCTGACAATAAATTAAGGACAGGTGCAGTGTGACCCTCCTGGCTATCTGACAATAAATTAAGGACAGGTGCAGTGTGACCCTCCTGGATATCTGACAATAAATTAAGGACAGGTGCAGTGTGACCCTCCTGGCTATCTGACAATAAATTAAGGACAGGTGCAGTGTGACCCTCCTGGCTATCTGACAATAAATTGAGGACAGGTGCAGTGTGACCCTCCTGGCAATCTGACAATAAATTAAGAACAGGTGCAGTGTGACCCTCCTGGCTCTCTGACAATAAATTAAGAACAGGTGCAGTGTGACCCTCCTGGCTATCTGACAATAAATTAAGAACAGGTGCAGTGTGACCCTCCTGGCTCTCTGACAATAAATTAAGAACAGGTGCAGTGTGACCCTCCTGGCTATCTGACAATAAATTAAGAACAGGTGCAGTGTGACCCTCCTGGCAATCTGACAATAAATTAAGAACAGGTGCAGTGTGACCCTCCTGGCTATCTGACAATAAATTAATAACAGGTGCAGTGTGACCCTCCTGGATATCTGACAATAAATTTAGAACAGGTGCAGTGTGACCCTCCTGGCAATCTGACAATAAATTAAGGACAGGTGCAGTGTGACCCTCCTGGCTATCTGACAATAAATTAAGGACAGGTGCAGTGTGACCCTCCTGGCTATCTGACAATAAATTGAGGACAGGTGCAGTGTGACCCTCCTGGCAATCTGACAATAAATTAAGGACAGGTGCAGTGTGACCCTCCTGGCTATCTGACAATAAATTAAGAACAGGTGCAGTGTAACCCTCCTGGATATCTGACAATAAATTTAGAACAGGTGCAGTGTGACCCTCCTGGCTATCTGACAATAAATTAAGAACAGGTGCAGTGTGACTCTCCTGGCTATCTGACGATAAATTAAGAACAGGTGCAGTGTGACTCTCCTGGCTATCTGACAATAAATTAAGGACAGGTGCAGTGTGACCCTCCTGGCTATCTGACAATAAATTAAGAACAGGTGCAGAGTGTGACTCCTGGCTATCTGACAATAAATTAAGAACAGGTGCAGTGTGACCCTCCTGGCTATCTGACAATAAATTAAGAACAGGTGCAGTGTGACTCTCCTGGCTATCTGACAATAAATTAAGGACAGGTGCAGTGTGACTCTCCTGGCTCTCTGACAATAAATTAAGGTCAGGTGCAGTGTGACCCTCCTGGCTATCTGACAATAAATTAAGAACAGGTGCAGTGGGACTCTCCTGGCTATATGACAATAAATTAAGGTCAGGTGCAGTGTGACCCTCCTGGCTATCTGACAATAAATTAAGAACAGGTGCAGTGTGACCCTCCTGGCTATCTGACAATAAATTAAGAACAGGTGCAGTGTGACCCTCCTGGCTATCTGACAATAAATTAAGAACAGGTGCAGTGTGACTCTCCTGGCTATCTGACAATGAATTAAGGACAGGTGCAGTGTGACTCTACTGGCTATCTGACAATAAATTAAGGACAGGTGCAGTGTGACTTTCCTGGCTATCTGACAATAAATTAAGAACAGGTGCAGTGTGACCCTCCTGGCTATCTGATAATAAATTAAGAACAGGTGCAGTGTGACTCTACTGGCTATCTGACAATAAATTAAGGACAGGTGCAGTGTGACCCTCCTGGCTATCTGACAATAAATTAAGGTCAGGTGCAGTGTGACCCTCCTGGCTATCTGACAATAAATTAAGGACAGGTGCAGTGTGACTCTCCTGGTTATCTGACAATAAATTAAGAACAGGTGCAGTGTGTCCCTCCTGGCTATCTGACAATAAATTAAGGACAGGTGCAGTGTGACCCTCCTGGCTATCTGACAATAAATTAAGGACAAGTGCAGTGTGACCCTCCTGGCAATCTGACAATAAATTAAGGACAGGTGCAGTGTGACCCTCCTAGCTATCTGACAATAAATTAAGAACAGGTGCAGTGTGACCCTCCTGGATATCTGACAATAAATTTAGAACAGGTGCAGTGTGACCCTCCTGGCTATCTGACAATAAATTAAGAACAGGTGCAGTGTGACTCTCCTGGCAATCTGACAATAAATTAAGGACAGGTACAGTGTGACCCTCCTGGCTATCTGACAATAAATTAAGAACAGGTGCAGTGTGACCCTCCTGGCTCTCTGACAATACATTAAGGACAGATGCAGTGTGACCCTCCTGGCTCTCTGACAATAAATTAAGGTCAGGTGCAGTGTGACCCTCCTGGCTATCTGACAATAAATTAAGGTCAGGTGCAGTGTGACACTCCTGGCTATCTGACAATAAATTAAGGACAGGTGCAGTGTGACATTCCTGGCTATCTGACAATAAATTAAGAACAGGTGCAGTGTGACCCTTCTGGCTATCTGATAATAAATTAAGAACAGGTGCAGTGTGACTCTACTGGCTATCTGACAATAAATTAAGGACAGGTGCAGTGTGACCCTCCTGGCTATCTGACAATAAATTAAGGTCAGGTGCAGTGTGACCCTCCTGGATATCTGACAATAAATTAAGGACAGGTGCAGTGTGACTCTCCTGGCTATCTGACAATAAATTAAGAACAGGTGCAGTGTGACTCTCCTGGCTATCTGACAATAAATTAAGGACAGGTGCAGTGTGACCCTCCTGGCTCTCTGACAATAAATTAAGAACAGGTGCAGTGTGACCCTCCTGGCTATCTGACAATAAATTAAGGACAGGTGCAGTGTGACTCTCCTGGCTATCTGACGATAAATTAAGAACAGGTGCAGTGTGACCCTCCTGGCTCTCTGACAATAAATTAAGAACAGGTGCAGTGTGACCCTCCTGGCTCTCTGACAATAAATTAAGAACAGGTGCAGTGTGACCCTCCTGGCTATTTGACAATAAATTAAGAACAGGTGCAGTGTGACCCTCCTGGCTATTTGACAATAAATTAAGAACAGGTGCAGTGTGACCCTCCTGGCAATCTGACAATAAATTAAGGACAGGTGCAGTGTGACCCTCCTGGCTATCTGACAATAAATTAAGGACAGGTGCAGTGTGACCCTCCTGGCTATCTGACAATAAATTAAGGACAGGTGCAGTGTGACCCTCCTGGATATCTGACAATAAATTAAGGACAGGTGCAGTGTGACCCTCCTGGCTATCTGACAATAAATTAAGGACAGGTGCAGTGTGACCCTCCTGGCTATCTGACAATAAATTGAGGACAGGTGCAGTGTGACCCTCCTGGCAATCTGACAATAAATTAAGAACAGGTGCAGTGTGACCCTCCTGGCTCTCTGACAATAAATTAAGAACAGGTGCAGTGTGACCCTCCTGGCTATCTGACAATAAATTAAGAACAGGTGCAGTGTGACCCTCCTGGCTCTCTGACAATAAATTAAGAACAGGTGCAGTGTGACCCTCCTGGCTATCTGACAATAAATTAAGAACAGGTGCAGTGTGACCCTCCTGGCAATCTGACAATAAATTAAGAACAGGTGCAGTGTGACCCTCCTGGCTATCTGACAATAAATTAATAACAGGTGCAGTGTGACCCTCCTGGATATCTGACAATAAATTTAGAACAGGTGCAGTGTGACCCTCCTGGCAATCTGACAATAAATTAAGGACAGGTGCAGTGTGACCCTCCTGGCTATCTGACAATAAATTAAGGACAGGTGCAGTGTGACCCTCCTGGCTATCTGACAATAAATTGAGGACAGGTGCAGTGTGACCCTCCTGGCAATCTGACAATAAATTAAGGACAGGTGCAGTGTGACCCTCCTGGCTATCTGACAATAAATTAAGAACAGGTGCAGTGTAACCCTCCTGGATATCTGACAATAAATTTAGAACAGGTGCAGTGTGACCCTCCTGGCTATCTGACAATAAATTAAGAACAGGTGCAGTGTGACTCTCCTGGCTATCTGACGATAAATTAAGAACAGGTGCTGTGTGACTCTCCTGGCTATCTGACAATAAATTAAGGACAGGTGCAGTGTGACCCTCCTGGCTATCTGACAATAAATTAAGAACAGGTGCAGAGTGTGACTCCTGGCTATCTGACAATAAATTAAGAACAGGTGCAGTGTGACCCTCCTGGCTATCTGACAATAAATTAAGAACAGGTGCAGTGTGACTCTCCTGGCTATCTGACAATAAATTAAGGACAGGTGCAGTGTGACTCTCCTGGCTCTCTGACAATAAATTAAGGTCAGGTGCAGTGTGACCCTCCTGGCTATCTGACAATAAATTAAGAACAGGTGCAGTGTGACTCTCCTGGCTATATGACAATAAATTAAGGTCAGGTGCAGTGTGACCCTCCTGGCTATCTGACAATAAATTAAGAACAGGTGCAGTGTGACCCTCCTGGCTATCTGACAATAAATTAAGAACAGGTGCAGTGTGACCCTCCTGGCTATCTGACAATAAATTAAGAACAGGTGCAGTGTGACTCTCCTGGCTATCTGACAATGAATTAAGGACAGGTGCAGTGTGACTCTACTGGCTATCTGACAATAAATTAAGGACAGGTGCAGTGTGACTCTCCTGGTTATCTGACAATAAATTAAGAACAGGTGCAGTGTGTCCCTCCTGGCTATCTGACAATAAATTAAGGACAGGTGCAGTGTGACCCTCCTGGCTATCTGACAATAAATTAAGGACAAGTGCAGTGTGACCCTCCTGGCAATCTGACAATAAATTAAGGACAGGTGCAGTGTGACCCTCCTGGCTATCTGACAATAAATTAAGAACAGGTGCAGTGTGACCCTCCTGGATATCTGACAATAAATTTAGAACAGGTGCAGTGTGACCCTCCTGGCTATCTGACAATAAATTAAGAACAGGTGCAGTGTGACTCTCCTGGCAATCTGACAATAAATTAAGGACAGGTACAGTGTGACCCTCCTGGCTATCTGACAATAAATTAAGAACAGGTGCAGTGTGACCCTCCTGGCTATCTGACAATAAATTAAGAACAGGTGCACTGTGACCCTCCTGGCTATCTGACAATAAATTAAGGACAGGTGCAGTGTGACTCTCCTGGCTATCTGACAATAAATTAAGGACAGGTGCAGTGTGACCCTCCTGGCAATCTGACAATAAATTAAGGACAGGTGCAGTGTGACCCTCCTGGCTATCTGACAATAAATTAAGAACAGGTGCAGTGTGACCCTCCTGGATATCTGACAATAAATTAAGAACAGGTGCAGTGTGACCCTCCTGGCTATCTGACAATGAATTAAGAACAGGTGCAGTGTGACTCTCCTGGCTATCTGACGATAAATTAAGAACAGGTGCAGTGTGACTCTCCTGGCTATCTGACAATAAATTAAGGACAGGTGCAGTGTGACCCTCCTGGCTATCTGACAATAAATTAAGAACAGGTGCAGTGTGACCCTCCTGGCTCTCTGACAATAAATTAAGAACAGGTGCAGTGTGACTCTCCTGGCTATCTGACAATAAATTAATAACAGGTGCAGTGTGACCCTCCTGGCTCTCTGACAATAAATTAAGGACAGGTGCAGTGTGACCCTCCTGGCTATCTGACAATAAATTAAGAACAGGTGCAGTGTGACCCTCCTGGATATCTGACAATAAATTTAGAACAGATGCAGTGTGACCCTCCTGGCTATCTGACAATAAATTAAGAACAGGTGCAGTGTGACTCTCCTGTCAATCTGACAATAAATTAAGGACAGGTACAGTGTGACCCTCCTGGCTATCTGACAATAAATTAAGAACAGGTACAGTGTGACCCTCCTGGCTATCTGACAATAAATTAAGAACAGGTGCAGTGTGACCCTCCTGGCTATCTGACAATAAATTAAGGACAGGTGCAGTGTGACCCTCCTGGCTATCTGACAATAAATTGAGGACAGGTGCAGTGTGACCCTCCTGGCAATCTGACAATAAATTAAGGACAGGTGCAGTGTGACCCTCCTGGCTATCTGACAATAAATTAAGAACAGGTGCAGTGTGACCCTCCTGGATATCTGACAATAAATTTAGAACAGGTGCAGTGTGACCCTCCTGGCTATCTGACAATAAATTAAGAACAGGTGCAGTGTGACTCTCCTGGCTATCTGACGATAAATTAAGAACAGGTGCAGTGTGACTCTCCTGGCTATCTGACAATAAATTAAGGACAGGTGCAGTGTGACCCTCCTGGCTATCTGACAATAAATTAAGGACAGGTGCAGAGTGTGACTCCTGGATATCTGACAATAAATTAAGAACAGGTGCAGTGTGACCCTCCTGGCTATCTGACAATCAATTAAGAACAGGTGCAGTGTGACTCTCCTGGCTATCTGACAATAAATTAAGGACAGGTGCAGTGTGACTCTCCTGGCTCTCTGACAATAAATTAAGGACAGGTGCAGTGTGACCCTCCTGGCTATCTGACAATAAATTAAGAACAGGTGCAGTGTGACTCTCCTGGCTATCTGACAATAAATTAAGGTCAGGTGCAGTGTGACCCTCCTGGCTATCTGACAATAAATTAAGAACAGGTGCAGTGTGACCCTCCTGGCTATCTGACAATAAATTAAGAACAGGTGCAGTGTGACCCTCCTGGCTATCTGACAATAAATTAAGAACAGGTGCAGTGTGACTCCTGGCTATCTGACAATGAATTAAGGACAGGTGCAGTGTGACCCTCCTGGCTCTCTGACAATACATTAAGGACAGATGCAGTGTGACCCTCCTGGCTCTCTGACAATAAATTAAGGTCAGGTGCAGTGTGACCCTCCTGGCTATCTGACAATAAATTAAGGTCAGGTGCAGTGTGACACTCCTGGCTATCTGACAATAAATTAAGGACAGGTGCAGTGTGACTTTCCTGGCTATCTGACAATAAATTAAGAACATGTGCAGTGTGACCCTTCTGGCTATCTGATAATAAATTAAGAACAGGTGCAGTGTGACTCTACTGGCTATCTGACAATAAATTAAGGACAGGTGCAGTGTGACCCTCCTGGCTATCTGACAATAAATTAAGGTCAGGTGCAGTGTGACCCTCCTGGATATCTGACAATAAATTAAGGACAGGTGCAGTGTGACTCTCCTGGCTATCTGACAATAAATTAAGAACAGGTGCAGTGTGACTCTCCTGGCTATCTGACAATAAATTAAGGACAGGTGCAGTGTGACCCTCCTGGCTCTCTGACAATAAATTAAGAACAGGTGCAGTGTGACCCTCCTGGCTATCTGACAATAAATTAAGGACAGGTGCAGTGTGACTCTCCTGGCTATCTGACGATAAATTAAGAACAGGTGCAGTGTGACCCTCCTGGCTCTCTGACAATAAATTAAGAACAGGTGCAGTGTGACCCTCCTGGCTCTCTGACAATAAATTAAGAACAGGTGCAGTGTGACCCTCCTGGCTATTTGACAATAAATTAAGAACAGGTGCAGTGTGACCCTCCTGGCTCTCTGACAATAAATTAAGAACAGGTGCAGTGTGACCCTCCTGGCTATCTGACAATAAATTAAGAACAGGTGCAGTGTGACCCTCCTGGCAATCTGACAATAAATTAAGGACAGGTGCAGTGTGACCCTCCTGGCTATCTGACAATAAATTAAGGACAGGTGCAGTGTGACCCTCCTGGATATCTGACAATAAATTAAGGACAGGTGCAGTGTGACCCTCCTGGCTATCTGACAATAAATTAAGGACAGGTGCAGTGTGACCCTCCTGGCTATCTGACAATAAATTGAGGACAGGTGCAGTGTGACCCTCCTGGCAATCTGACAATAAATTAAGAACAGGTGCAGTGTGACCCTCCTGGCTCTCTGACAATAAATTAAGAACAGGTGCAGTGTGACCCTCCTGGCTATCTGACAATAAATTAAGAACAGGTGCAGTGTGACCCTCCTGGCTCTCTGACAATAAATTAAGAACAGGTGCAGTGTGACCCTCCTGGCTATCTGACAATAAATTAAGAACAGGTGCAGTGTGACCCTCCTGGCAATCTGACAATAAATTAAGAACAGGTGCAGTGTGACCCTCCTGGCTATCTGACAATAAATTAATAACAGGTGCAGTGTGACCCTCCTGGATATCTGACAATAAATTTAGAACAGGTGCAGTGTGACCCTCCTGGCAATCTGACAATAAATTAAGGACAGGTGCAGTGTGACCCTCCTAGCTATCTGACAATAAATTAAGGACAGGTGCAGTGTGACCCTCCTGGCTATCTGACAATAAATTGAGGACAGGTGCAGTGTGACCCTCCTGGCAATCTGACAATAAATTAAGGACAGGTGCAGTGTGACCCTCCTGGCTATCTGACAATAAATTAAGAACAGGTGCAGTGTAACCCTCCTGGATATCTGACAATAAATTTAGAACAGGTGCAGTGTGACCCTCCTGGCTATCTGACAATAAATTAAGAACAGGTGCAGTGTGACTCTCCTGGCTATCTGACGATAAATTAAGAACAGGTGCAGTGTGACTCTCCTGGCTATCTGACAATAAATTAAGGACAGGTGCAGTGTGACCCTCCTGGCTATCTGACAATAAATTAAGAACAGGTGCAGAGTGTTACTCCTGGCTATCTGACAATAAATTAAGAACAGGTGCAGTGTGACCCTCCTGGCTATCTGACAATAAATTAAGAACAGGTGCAGTGTGACTCTCCTGGCTATCTGACAATAAATTAAGGACAGGTGCAGTGTGACTCTCCTGGCTCTCTGACAATAAATTAAGGTCAGGTGCAGTGTGACCCTCCTGGCTATCTGACAATAAATTAAGAACAGGTGCAGTGTGACTCTCCTGGCTATATGACAATAAATTAAGGTCAGGTGCAGTGTGACCCTCCTGGCTATCTGACAATAAATTAAGAACAGGTGCAGTGTGACCCTCCTGGCTATCTGACAATAAATTAAGAACAGGTGCAGTGTGACCCTCCTGGCTATCTGACAATAAATTAAGAACAGGTGCAGTGTGACTCTCCTGGCTATCTGACAATGAATTAAGGACAGGTGCAGTGTGACTCTACTGGCTATCTGACAATAAATTAAGGACAGGTGCAGTGTGACTTTCCTGGCTATCTGACAATAAATTAAGAACAGGTGCAGTGTGACCCTCCTGGCTATCTGATAATAAATTAAGAACAGGTGCAGTGTGACTCTACTGGCTATCTGACAATAAATTAAGGACAGGTGCAGTGTGACCCTCCTGGCTATCTGACAATAAATTAAGGTCAGGTGCAGTGTGACCCTCCTGGCTATCTGACAATAAATTAAGGACAGGTGCAGTGTGACTCTCCTGGTTATCTGACAATAAATTAAGAACAGGTGCAGTGTGTCCCTCCTGGCTATCTGACAATAAATTAAGGACAGGTGCAGTGTGACCCTCCTGGCTATCTGACAATAAATTAAGGACAAGTGCAGTGTGACCCTCCTGGCAATCTGACAATAAATTAAGGACAGGTACAGTGTGACCCTCCTGGCTATCTGACAATAAATTAAGAACAGGTGCAGTGTGACCCTCCTGGATATCTGACAATAAATTTAGAACAGGTGCAGTGTGACCCTCCTGGCTATCTGACAATAAATTAAGAACAGGTGCAGTGTGACTCTCCTGGCAATCTGACAATAAATTAAGGACAGGTACAGTGTGACCCTCCTGGCTATCTGACAATAAATTAAGAACAGGTGCAGTGTGACCCTCCTGGCTATCTGACAATAAATTAAGAACAGGTGCACTGTGACCCTCCTGGCTATCTGACAATAAATTAAGGACAGGTGCAGTGTGACTCTCCTGGCTATCTGACAATAAATTAAGGACAGGTGCAGTGTGACCCTCCTGGCAATCTGACAATAAATTAAGGACAGGTGCAGTGTGACCCTCCTGGCTATCTGACAATAAATTAAGAACAGGTGCAGTGTGACCCTCCTGGATATCTGACAATAAATTAAGAACAGGTGCAGTGTGACCCTCCTGGCTATCTGACAATGAATTAAGAACAGGTGCAGTGTGACTCTCCTGGCTATCTGACGATAAATTAAGAACAGGTGCAGTGTGACTCTCCTGGCTATCTGACAATAAATTAAGGACAGGTGCAGTGTGACCCTCCTGGCTATCTGACAATAAATTAAGAGCAGGTGCAGTGTGACCCTCCTGGCTCTCTGACAATAAATTAAGAACAGGTGCAGTGTGACTCTCCTGGCTATCTGACAATAAATTAATAACAGGTGCAGTGTGACCCTCCTGGCTCTCTGACAATAAATTAAGAACAGGTGCAGTGTGACTCTCCTGGCTCTCTGACAATAAATGAAGAACAGGTGCAGTGTGACCCTCCTGGCTATCTGACAATAAATTAAGGACAGATGCAGTGTGACCCTCCTGGCTCTCTGACAATAAATTAAGGTCAGGTGCAGTGTGACCCTCCTGGCTATCTGACAATAAATTAAGGACAGGTGCAGTGAGACACTCCTGGCTATCTGACAATAAATTAAGGACAGGTGCAGTGTGACTTTCCTGGCTCTCTGACAATAAATTAAGAACAGGTGCAGTGTGACCCTCCTGGCTATCTGACAATAAATTAAGAACAGGTGCAGTGTGACCCTCCTGGCTCTCTGACAATAAATTAAGAACAGGTGCAGTGTGACCCTCCTGGCTATCTGACAATAAATTAAGAACAGGTGCAGTGTGACCCTCCTGGCAATCTGACAATAAATTAAGAACAGGTGCAGTGTGACCCTCCTGGCTATCTGACAATAAATTAATAACAGGTGCAGTGTGACCCTCCTGGATATCTGACAATAAATTTAGAACAGGTGCAGTGTGACCCTCCTGGCAATCTGACAATAAATTAAGGACAGGTGCAGTGTGACCCTCCTGGCTATCTGACAATAAATTAAGGACAGGTGCAGTGTGACCCTCCTGGCTATCTGACAATAAATTGAGGACAGGTGCAGTGTGACCCTCCTGGCAATCTGACAATAAATTAAGGACAGGTGCAGTGTGACCCTCCTGGCTATCTGACAATAAATTAAGAACAGGTGCAGTGTAACCCTCCTGGATATCTGACAATAAATTTAGAACAGGTGCAGTGTGACCCTCCTGGCTATCTGACAATAAATTAAGAACAGGTGCAGTGTGACTCTCCTGGCTATCTGACGATAAATTAAGAACAGGTGCTGTGTGACTCTCCTGGCTATCTGACAATAAATTAAGGACAGGTGCAGTGTGACCCTCCTGGCTATCTGACAATAAATTAAGAACAGGTGCAGAGTGTGACTCCTGGCTATCTGACAATAAATTAAGAACAGGTGCAGTGTGACCCTCCTGGCTATCTGACAATAAATTAAGAACAGGTGCAGTGTGACTCTCCTGGCTATCTGACAATAAATTAAGGACAGGTGCAGTGTGACTCTCCTGGCTCTCTGACAATAAATTAAGGTCAGGTGCAGTGTGACCCTCCTGGCTATCTGACAATAAATTAAGAACAGGTGCAGTGTGACTCTCCTGGCTATATGACAATAAATTAAGGTCAGGTGCAGTGTGACCCTCCTGGCTATCTGACAATAAATTAAGAACAGGTGCAGTGTGACCCTCCTGGCTATCTGACAATAAATTAAGAACAGGTGCAGTGTGACCCTCCTGGCTATCTGACAATAAATTAAGAACAGGTGCAGTGTGACTCTCCTGGCTATCTGACAATGAATTAAGGACAGGTGCAGTGTGACTCTACTGGCTATCTGACAATAAATTAAGGACAGGTGCAGTGTGACTCTCCTGGTTATCTGACAATAAATTAAGAACAGGTGCAGTGTGTCCCTCCTGGCTATCTGACAATAAATTAAGGACAGGTGCAGTGTGACCCTCCTGGCTATCTGACAATAAATTAAGGACAAGTGCAGTGTGACCCTCCTGGCAATCTGACAATAAATTAAGGACAGGTGCAGTGTGACCCTCCTGGCTATCTGACAATAAATTAAGAACAGGTGCAGTGTGACCCTCCTGGATATCTGACAATAAATTTAGAACAGGTGCAGTGTGACCCTCCTGGCTATCTGACAATAAATTAAGAACAGGTGCAGTGTGACTCTCCTGGCAATCTGACAATAAATTAAGGACAGGTACAGTGTGACCCTCCTGGCTATCTGACAATAAATTAAGAACAGGTGCAGTGTGACCCTCCTGGCTATCTGACAATAAATTAAGAACAGGTGCACTGTGACCCTCCTGGCTATCTGACAATAAATTAAGGACAGGTGCAGTGTGACTCTCCTGGCTATCTGACAATAAATTAAGGACAGGTGCAGTGTGACCCTCCTGGCAATCTGACAATAAATTAAGGACAGGTGCAGTGTGACCCTCCTGGCTATCTGACAATAAATTAAGAACAGGTGCAGTGTGACCCTCCTGGATATCTGACAATAAATTAAGAACAGGTGCAGTGTGACCCTCCTGGCTATCTGACAATGAATTAAGAACAGGTGCAGTGTGACTCTCCTGGCTATCTGACGATAAATTAAGAACAGGTGCAGTGTGACTCTCCTGGCTATCTGACAATAAATTAAGGACAGGTGCAGTGTGACCCTCCTGGCTATCTGACAATAAATTAAGAACAGGTGCAGTGTGACCCTCCTGGCTCTCTGACAATAAATTAAGAACAGGTGCAGTGTGACTCTCCTGGCTATCTGACAATAAATTAATAACAGGTGCAGTGTGACCCTCCTGGCTCTCTGACAATAAATTAAGGACAGGTGCAGTGTGACCCTCCTGGCTATCTGACAATAAATTAAGAACAGGTGCAGTGTGACCCTCCTGGATATCTGACAATAAATTTAGAACAGATGCAGTGTGACCCTCCTGGCTATCTGACAATAAATTAAGAACAGGTGCAGTGTGACTCTCCTGTCAATCTGACAATAAATTAAGGACAGGTACAGTGTGACCCTCCTGGCTATCTGACAATAAATTAAGAACAGGTACAGTGTGACCCTCCTGGCTATCTGACAATAAATTAAGAACAGGTGCAGTGTGACCCTCCTGGCTATCTGACAATAAATTAAGGACAGGTGCAGTGTGACCCTCCTGGCTATCTGACAATAAATTGAGGACAGGTGCAGTGTGACCCTCCTGGCAATCTGACAATAAATTAAGGACAGGTGCAGTGTGACCCTCCTGGCTATCTGACAATAAATTAAGAACAGGTGCAGTGTGACCCTCCTGGATATCTGACAATAAATTTAGAACAGGTGCAGTGTGACCCTCCTGGCTATCTGACAATAAATTAAGAACAGGTGCAGTGTGACTCTCCTGGCTATCTGACGATAAATTAAGAACAGGTGCAGTGTGACTCTCCTGGCTATCTGACAATAAATTAAGGACAGGTGCAGTGTGACCCTCCTGGCTATCTGACAATAAATTAAGGACAGGTGCAGAGTGTGACTCCTGGATATCTGACAATAAATTAAGAACAGGTGCAGTGTGACCCTCCTGGCTATCTGACAATCAATTAAGAACAGGTGCAGTGTGACTCTCCTGGCTATCTGACAATAAATTAAGGACAGGTGCAGTGTGACTCTCCTGGCTCTCTGACAATAAATTAAGGACAGGTGCAGTGTGACCCTCCTGGCTATCTGACAATAAATTAAGAACAGGTGCAGTGTGACTCTCCTGGCTATCTGACAATAAATTAAGGTCAGGTGCAGTGTGACCCTCCTGGCTATCTGACAATAAATTAAGAACAGGTGCAGTGTGACCCTCCTGGCTATCTGACAATAAATTAAGAACAGGTGCAGTGTGACCCTCCTGGCTATCTGACAATAAATTAAGAACAGGTGCAGTGTGACTCCTGGCTATCTGACAATGAATTAAGGACAGGTGCAGTGTGACCCTCCTGGCTCTCTGACAATACATTAAGGACAGATGCAGTGTGACCCTCCTGGCTCTCTGACAATAAATTAAGGTCAGGTGCAGTGTGACCCTCCTGGCTATCTGACAATAAATTAAGGTCAGGTGCAGTGTGACACTCCTGGCTATCTGACAATAAATTAAGGACAGGTGCAGTGTGACTTTCCTGGCTATCTGACAATAAATTAAGAACATGTGCAGTGTGACCCTTCTGGCTATCTGATAATAAATTAAGAACAGGTGCAGTGTGACTCTACTGGCTATCTGACAATAAATTAAGGACAGGTGCAGTGTGACCCTCCTGGCTATCTGACAATAAATTAAGGTCAGGTGCAGTGTGACCCTCCTGGATATCTGACAATAAATTAAGGACAGGTGCAGTGTGACTCTCCTGGCTATCTGACAATAAATTAAGAACAGGTGCAGTGTGACTCTCCTGGCTATCTGACAATAAATTAAGGACAGGTGCAGTGTGACCCTCCTGGCTCTCTGACAATAAATTAAGAACAGGTGCAGTGTGACCCTCCTGGCTATCTGACAATAAATTAAGGACAGGTGCAGTGTGACTCTCCTGGCTATCTGACGATAAATTAAGAACAGGTGCAGTGTGACCCTCCTGGCTCTCTGACAATAAATTAAGAACAGGTGCAGTGTGACCCTCCTGGCTCTCTGACAATAAATTAAGAACAGGTGCAGTGTGACCCTCCTGGCTATTTGACAATAAATTAAGAACAGGTGCAGTGTGACCCTCCTGGCTCTCTGACAATAAATTAAGAACAGGTGCAGTGTGACCCTCCTGGCTATCTGACAATAAATTAAGAACAGGTGCAGTGTGACCCTCCTGGCAATCTGACAATAAATTAAGGACAGGTGCAGTGTGACCCTCCTGGCTATCTGACAATAAATTAAGGACAGGTGCAGTGTGACCCTCCTGGATATCTGACAATAAATTAAGGACAGGTGCAGTGTGACCCTCCTGGCTATCTGACAATAAATTAAGGACAGGTGCAGTGTGACCCTCCTGGCTATCTGACAATAAATTGAGGACAGGTGCAGTGTGACCCTCCTGGCAATCTGACAATAAATTAAGAACAGGTGCAGTGTGACCCTCCTGGCTCTCTGACAATAAATTAAGAACAGGTGCAGTGTGACCCTCCTGGCTATCTGACAATAAATTAAGAACAGGTGCAGTGTGACCCTCCTGGCTCTCTGACAATAAATTAAGAACAGGTGCAGTGTGACCCTCCTGGCTATCTGACAATAAATTAAGAACAGGTGCAGTGTGACCCTCCTGGCAATCTGACAATAAATTAAGAACAGGTGCAGTGTGACCCTCCTGGCTATCTGACAATAAATTAATAACAGGTGCAGTGTGACCCTCCTGGATATCTGACAATAAATTTAGAACAGGTGCAGTGTGACCCTCCTGGCAATCTGACAATAAATTAAGGACAGGTGCAGTGTGACCCTCCTGGCTATCTGACAATAAATTAAGGACAGGTGCAGTGTGACCCTCCTGGCTATCTGACAATAAATTGAGGACAGGTGCAGTGTGACCCTCCTGGCAATCTGACAATAAATTAAGGACAGGTGCAGTGTGACCCTCCTGGCTATCTGACAATAAATTAAGAACAGGTGCAGTGTAACCCTCCTGGATATCTGACAATAAATTTAGAACAGGTGCAGTGTGACCCTCCTGGCTATCTGACAATAAATTAAGAACAGGTGCAGTGTGACTCTCCTGGCTATCTGACGATAAATTAAGAACAGGTGCAGTGTGACTCTCCTGGCTATCTGACAATAAATTAAGGACAGGTGCAGTGTGACCCTCCTGGCTATCTGACAATAAATTAAGAACAGGTGCAGAGTGTTACTCCTGGCTATCTGACAATAAATTAAGAACAGGTGCAGTGTGACCCTCCTGGCTATCTGACAATAAATTAAGAACAGGTGCAGTGTGACTCTCCTGGCTATCTGACAATAAATTAAGGACAGGTGCAGTGTGACTCTCCTGGCTCTCTGACAATAAATTAAGGTCAGGTGCAGTGTGACCCTCCTGGCTATCTGACAATAAATTAAGAACAGGTGCAGTGTGACTCTCCTGGCTATATGACAATAAATTAAGGTCAGGTGCAGTGTGACCCTCCTGGCTATCTGACAATAAATTAAGAACAGGTGCAGTGTGACCCTCCTGGCTATCTGACAATAAATTAAGAACAGGTGCAGTGTGACCCTCCTGGCTATCTGACAATAAATTAAGAACAGGTGCAGTGTGACTCTCCTGGCTATCTGACAATGAATTAAGGACAGGTGCAGTGTGACTCTACTGGCTATCTGACAATAAATTAAGAACAGGTGCAGTGTGACCCTCCTGGCTATCTGATAATAAATTAAGAACAGGTGCAGTGTGACTCTACTGGCTATCTGACAATAAATTAAGGACAGGTGCAGTGTGACCCTCCTGGCTATCTGACAATAAATTAAGGTCAGGTGCAGTGTGACCCTCCTGGCTATCTGACAATAAATTAAGGACAGGTGCAGTGTGACTCTCCTGGTTATCTGACAATAAATTAAGAACAGGTGCAGTGTGTCCCTCCTGGCTATCTGACAATAAATTAAGGACAGGTGCAGTGTGACCCTCCTGGCTATCTGACAATAAATTAAGGACAAGTGCAGTGTGACCCTCCTGGCAATCTGACAATAAATTAAGGACAGGTACAGTGTGACCCTCCTGGCTATCTGACAATAAATTAAGAACAGGTGCAGTGTGACCCTCCTGGATATCTGACAATAAATTTAGAACAGGTGCAGTGTGACCCTCCTGGCTATCTGACAATAAATTAAGAACAGGTGCAGTGTGACTCTCCTGGCAATCTGACAATAAATTAAGGACAGGTACAGTGTGACCCTCCTGGCTATCTGACAATAAATTAAGAACAGGTGCAGTGTGACCCTCCTGGCTATCTGACAATAAATTAAGAACAGGTGCACTGTGACCCTCCTGGCTATCTGACAATAAATTAAGGACAGGTGCAGTGTGACTCTCCTGGCTATCTGACAATAAATTAAGGACAGGTGCAGTGTGACCCTCCTGGCAATCTGACAATAAATTAAGGACAGGTGCAGTGTGACCCTCCTGGCTATCTGACAATAAATTAAGAACAGGTGCAGTGTGACCCTCCTGGATATCTGACAATAAATTAAGAACAGGTGCAGTGTGACCCTCCTGGCTATCTGACAATGAATTAAGAACAGGTGCAGTGTGACTCTCCTGGCTATCTGACGATAAATTAAGAACAGGTGCAGTGTGACTCTCCTGGCTATCTGACAATAAATTAAGGACAGGTGCAGTGTGACCCTCCTGGCTATCTGACAATAAATTAAGAGCAGGTGCAGTGTGACCCTCCTGGCTCTCTGACAATAAATTAAGAACAGGTGCAGTGTGACTCTCCTGGCTATCTGACAATAAATTAATAACAGGTGCAGTGTGACCCTCCTGGCTCTCTGACAATAAATTAAGAACAGGTGCAGTGTGACTCTCCTGGCTCTCTGACAATAAATGAAGAACAGGTGCAGTGTGACCCTCCTGGCTATCTGACAATAAATTAAGGACAGATGCAGTGTGACCCTCCTGGCTCTCTGACAATAAATTAAGGTCAGGTGCAGTGTGACCCTCCTGGCTATCTGACAATAAATTAAGGACAGGTGCAGTGAGACACTCCTGGCTATCTGACAATAAATTGAGGACAGGTGCAGTGTGACTTTCCTGGCTATCTGACAATAAATTAAGAACAGGTGCAGTGTGACCCTCCTGGCTATCTGATAATAAATTAAGAACAGGTGCAGTGTGACTCTACTGGCTATCTGACAATAAATTAAGGACAGGTGCAGTGTGACCCTCCTGGCTATCTGACAATAAATTAAGGTCAGGTGCAGTGTGACCCTCCTGGCTATCTGACAATAAATTAAGGACAGGTGCAGTGTGACTCTCCTGGTTATCTGACAATAAATTAAGAACAGGTGCAGTGTGACCCTCCTGGCTATCTGACAATAAATTAAGGACAGGTGCAGTGTGACCCTCCTGGCTATCTGACAATAAATTAAGAACAGGTGCAGTGTGACCCTCCTGGATATCTGACAATAAATTAAGAACAGGTGCAGTGTGACCCTCCTGGCTATCTGACAATAAATTAAGAACAGGTGCAGTGTGACTCTCCTGGCAATCTGACAATAAATTAAGGACAGGTACAGTGTGACCCTCCTGGCTATCTGACAATAAATTAAGAACAGGTGCAGTGTGACCCTCCTGGCTATCTGACAATAAATTAAGGACAGGTGCACTGTGACCCTCCTGGCTATCTGACAATAAATTAAGGACAGGTGCAGTGTGACTTTCCTGGCTATCTGACAATAAATTAAGAACAGGTGCAGTGTGACCCTCCTGGCTATCTGATAATAAATTAAGAACAGGTGCAGTGTGACTCTACTGGCTATCTGACGATAAATTAAGAACAGTTGCAGTGTGACTCTCCTGGCTATCTGACGATAAATTAAGAACAGGTGCAGTGTGACTCTCCTGGCTATCTGACAATAAATTAAGGACAGGTGCAGTGTGACCCTCCTGGCTATCTGACAATAAATTAAGAACAGGTGCAGTGTGACTCTCCTGGCTATCTGACAATAAATTAATAACAGGTGCAGTGTGACCCTCCTGGCTCTCTGACAATAAATTAAGAACAGGTGCAGTGTGACTCTCCTGGCTCTGACAATAAATGAAGAACAGGTGCAGTGTGACCCTCCTGGCTATCTGACAATAAATTAAGGATAGATGCAGTGTGACCCTCCTGGCTCTCTGACAATAAATTAAGGTCAGGTGCAGTGTGACCCTCTTGGCTATCTGACAATAAATTAAGGACAGGTGCAGTGTGACTTTCCTGGCTATCTGACAATAAATTAAGAACAGGTGCAGTGTGACCCTCCTGGCTATCTGATAATAAATTAAGAACAGGTGCAGTGTGACTCTACTGGCTATCTGACAATAAATTAAGGACAGGTGCAGTGTGACCCTCCTGGCTATCTGACAATAAATTAAGGTCAGGTGCAGTGTGACCCTCCTGGCTATCTGACAATAAATTAAGGACAGGTGCAGTGTGACCCTCCTGGCAATCTGACAATAAATTAAGGACAGGTGCAGTGTGACCCTCCTGGCTATCTGACAATAAATTAAGAACAGGTGCAGTGTGACCCTCCTGGATATCTGACAATAAATTTAGAACAGGTGCAGTGTGACCCTCCTGGCTATCTGACAATAAATTAAGAACAGGTGCAGTGTGACTCTCCTGGCAATCTGACAATAAATTAAGGACAGGTACAGTGTGACCCTCCTGGCTATCTGACAATAAATTAAGAACAGGTGCAGTGTGACCCTCCTGGCTATCTGACAATAAATTAAGGACAGGTGCACTGTGACCCTCCTGGCTATATGACAATAAATTAAGGACAGGTGCAGTGTGACTCTCCTGGCTATCTGACAATAAGTTAAGGACAGGTGCAGTGTGACCCCCCTGGCAATCTGACAATAAATTAAGGACAGGTGCAGTGTGACCCTCCTGGCTATCTGACAATAAATTAAGAACAGGTGCAGTGTGACCCTCCTGGATATCTGACAATAAATTTAGAACAGGTGCAGTGTGACCCTCCTGGCTATCTGACAATGAATTAAGAACAGGTGCGGTGTGACTCTCCTGGCTATCTGACGATAAATTAAGAACAGGTGCAGTGTGACTCTCCTGGCTATCTGACAATAAATTAAGGACAGGTGCAGTGTGACCCTCCTGGCTATCTGACAATAAATTAAGAACAGGTGCAGTGTGACCCTCCTGGCTCTCTGACAATAAATTAAGAACAGGTGCAGTGTGACTCTCCTGGCTATCTGACAATAAATTAATAACAGGTGCAGTGTGACCCTCCTGGCTCTCTGACAATAAATTAAGAACAGGTGCAGTGTGACTCTCCTGGCTCTCTGACAATAAATGAAGAACAGGTGCAGTGTGACCCTCCTGGCTCTCTGACAATAAATTAAGAACAGGTGCAGTGTGACTCTCCTGGCAATCTGACAATAAATTAAGAACATGTGCAGTGTGACTCTCCTCGCTATCTGACAATAAATTAAGAACAGATGCAGTGTGACCCTCCTGGCTATCTGACAATAAATGAAGAACAGGTGCAGTGTGACCCTCCTGGCTCTCTGACAATAAATTAAGGACAGGTGCAGTGTGACCCTCCTGGCTATCTGACAATAAATTAAAGTCAGGTGCAATGTGACCATCCTGGCTATCTGACAATAAATTAAGGACAGGTGCAGTGTTACTCTCCTGGCTATCTGACAATAAATTAAGAACAGGTGCAGTGTGACCCTCCTGGCTATCTGATAATAAATTAAGAACAGGTGCAGTGTGACTCTACTGGCTATCTGACAATAAATTAAGGTCAGGTGCAGTGTGACCCTCCTGGCTATCTGACAATAAATTAAGGACAGGTGCAATGTGACACTCCTGGCTATCTGACAATAAATTAAGGACAGGTGCAGTGTGACTTTCCTGGCTATCTGACAATAAATTAAGAACAGGTGCAGTGTGACCCTCCTGGCTATCTGATAATAAATTAAGAACAGGTGCAGTGTGACTCTACTAGCTATCTTACAATAAATTAAGGACAGGTGCAGTGTGACCCTCCTGGCTATCTGACAATAAATTAAGGTCAGGTGCAGTGTGACCCTCCTGGCTATCTGACAATAAATTAAGGACAGGTGCAGTGTGACTCTCCTGGTTATCTGACAATAAATTAAGAACAGGTGCAGTGTGACCCTCCTGGATATCTGACAATAAATTAAGAACAGGTGCAGTGTGACCCTCCTGGCTATCTGACAATAAATTAAGAACAGGTGCAGTGTGACTCTCCTGGCAATCTGACAATAAATTAAGGACAGGTACAGTGTGACCCTCCTGGCTATCTGACAATAAATTAAGAACAGGTGCAGTGTGACCCTCCTGGCTATCTGACAATAAATTAAGGACAGGTGCACTGTGACCCTCCTGGCTATCTGACAATAAATTAAGGACAGGTGCAGTGTGACTTTCCTGGCTATCTGACAATAAATTAAGAACAGGTGCAGTGTGACCCTCCTGGCTATCTGATAATAAATTAAGAACAGGTGCAGTGTGACTCTACTGGCTATCTGACGATAAATTAAGAACAGTTGCAGTGTGACTCTCCTGGCTATCTGACGATAAATTAAGAACAGGTGCAGTGTGACTCTCCTGGCTATCTGACAATAAATGAAGAACAGGTGCAGTGTGACCCTCCTGGCTATCTGACAATAAATTAAGGATAGATGCAGTGTGACCCTCCTGGCTCTCTGACAATAAATTAAGGTCAGGTGCAGTGTGACCCTCTTGGCTATCTGACAATAAATTAAGGACAGGTGCAGTGTGACTTTCCTGGCTATCTGACAATAAATTAAGAACAGGTGCAGTGTGACCCTCCTGGCTATCTGATAATAAATTAAGAACAGGTGCAGTGTGACTCTACTGGCTATCTGACAATAAATTAAGGACAGGTGCAGTGTGACCCTCCTGGCTATCTGACAATAAATTAAGGTCAGGTGCAGTGTGACCCTCCTGGCTATCTGACAATAAATTAAGGACAGGTGCAGTGTGACCCTCCTGGCAATCTGACAATAAATTAAGGACAGGTGCAGTGTGACCCTCCTGGCTATCTGACAATAAATTAAGAACAGGTGCAGTGTGACCCTCCTGGATATCTGACAATAAATTTAGAACAGGTGCAGTGTGACCCTCCTGGCTATCTGACAATAAATTAAGAACAGGTGCAGTGTGACTCTCCTGGCAATCTGACAATAAATTAAGGACAGGTACAGTGTGACCCTCCTGGCTATCTGACAATAAATTAAGAACAGGTGCAGTGTGACCCTCCTGGCTATCTGACAATAAATTAAGGACAGGTGCACTGTGACCCTCCTGGCTATCTGACAATAAATTAAGGACAGGTGCAGTGTGACTCTCCTGGCTATCTGACAATAAGTTAAGGACAGGTGCAGTGTGACCCCCCTGGCAATCTGACAATAAATTAAGGACAGGTGCAGTGTGACCCTCCTGGCTATCTGACAATAAATTAAGAACAGGTGCAGTGTGACCCTCCTGGATATCTGACAATAAATTTAGAACAGGTGCAGTGTGACCCTCCTGGCTATCTGACAATGAATTAAGAACAGGTGCGGTGTGACTCTCCTGGCTATCTGACGATAAATTAAGAACAGGTGCAGTGTGACTCTCCTGGCTATCTGACAATAAATTAAGGACAGGTGCAGTGTGACCCTCCTGGCTATCTGACAATAAATTAAGAACAGGTGCAGTGTGACCCTCCTGGCTCTCTGACAATAAATTAAGAACAGGTGCAGTGTGACTCTCCTGGCTATCTGACAATAAATTAATAACAGGTGCAGTGTGACCCTCCTGGCTCTCTGACAATAAATTAAGAACAGGTGCAGTGTGACTCTCCTGGCTCTCTGACAATAAATGAAGAACAGGTGCAGTGTGACCCTCCTGGCTCTCTGACAATAAATTAAGAACAGGTGCAGTGTGACTCTCCTGGCAATCTGACAATAAATTAAGAACATGTGCAGTGTGACTCTCCTCGCTATCTGACAATAAATTAAGAACAGATGCAGTGTGACCCTCCTGGCTATCTGACAATAAATGAAGAACAGGTGCAGTGTGACCCTCCTGGCTCTCTGACAATAAATTAAGGACAGGTGCAGTGTGACCCTCCTGGCTATCTGACAATAAATTAAAGTCAGGTGCAATGTGACCATCCTGGCTATCTGACAATAAATTAAGGACAGGTGCAGTGTTACTCTCCTGGCTATCTGACAATAAATTAAGAACAGGTGCAGTGTGACCCTCCTGGCTATCTGATAATAAATTAAGAACAGGTGCAGTGTGACTCTACTGGCTATCTGACAATAAATTAAGGTCAGGTGCAGTGTGACCCTCCTGGCTATCTGACAATAAATTAAGGACAGGTGCAATGTGACACTCCTGGCTATCTGACAATAAATTAAGGACAGGTGCAGTGTGACTTTCCTGGCTATCTGACAATAAATTAAGAACAGGTGCAGTGTGACCCTCCTGGCTATCTGATAATAAATTAAGAACAGGTGCAGTGTGACTCTACTAGCTATCTTACAATAAATTAAGGACAGGTGCAGTGTGACCCTCCTGGCTATCTGACAATAAATTAAGGTCAGGTGCAGTGTGACCCTCCTGGCTATCTGACAATAAATTAAGGACAGGTGCAGTGTGACTCTCCTGGTTATCTGACAATAAATTAAGAACAGGTGCAGTGTGACCCTCCTGGCTATCTGACAATAAATTAAGGACAGGTGCAGTGTGACCCTCCTGGCTATCTGACAATAAATTAAGGACAGGTGCAGTGTGACCCTCCTGGCAATCTGACAATAAATTAAGGACAGGTGCAGTGTGACCCTCCTGGCTATCTGACAATAAATTAAGAACAGGTGCAGTGTGACCCTCCTGGATATCTGACAATAAATTTAGAACAGGTGCAGTGTGACCCTCCTGGCTATCTGACAATAAATTAAGAACAGGTGCAGTGTGACTCTCCTGGCAATCTGACAATAAATTAAGGACAGGTACAGTGTGACCCTCCTGGCTATCTGACAATAAATTAAGAACAGGTGCAGTGTGACCCTCCTGGTTATCTGACAATAAATTAAGGACAGGTGCACTGTGACCCTCCTGGCTATCTGACAATAAATTAAGGACAGGTGCAGTGTGACTCTCCTGGCTATCTGACAATAAATTAAGGACAGGTGCAGTGTGACCCTCCTGGCAATCTGACAATAAATTAAGGACAGGTGCAGTGTGACCCTCCTGGCTATCTGACAATAAATTAAGAACAGGTGCAGTGTGACTCTCCTGGCTATCTGACAATAAATTAATAACAGGTGCAGTGTGACCCTCCTGGCAATCTGACAATAAATTAAGAACAGGTGCAGTGTGACTCTCCTGGCTATCTGACAATAAATTAATAACAGGTGCAGTGTGACCCTCCTGGCTCTCTGACAATAAATTAAGAACAGGTGCAGTGTGACTCTCCTGGCTCTCTGACAATAAATGAAGAACAGGTGCAGTGTGACCCTCCTGGCTCTCTGACAATAAATTAAGAACAGGTGCAGTGTGACTCTCCTGGCAATCTGACAATAAATTAAGAACATGTGCAGTGTGACTCTCCTCGCTATCTGACAATAAATTAAGAACAGATGCAGTGTGACCCTCCTGGCTATCTGACAATAAATGAAGAACAGGTGCAGTGTGACCCTCCTGGCTCTCTGACAATAAATTAAGGACAGGTGCAGTGTGACCCTCCTGGCTATCTGACAATAAATTAAAGTCAGGTGCAATGTGACCATCCTGGCTATCTGACAATAAATTAAGGACAGGTGCAGTGTTACTCTCCTGGCTATCTGACAATAAATTAAGAACAGGTGCAGTGTGACCCTCCTGGCTATCTGATAATAAATTAAGAACAGGTGCAGTGTGACTCTACTGGCTATCTGACAATAAATTAAGGTCAGGTGCAGTGTGACCCTCCTGGCTATCTGACAATAAATTAAGGACAGGTGCAATGTGACACTCCTGGCTATCTGACAATAAATTAAGGACAGGTGCAGTGTGACTTTCCTGGCTATCTGACAATAAATTAAGAACAGGTGCAGTGTGACCCTCCTGGCTATCTGATAATAAATTAAGAACAGGTGCAGTGTGACTCTACTAGCTATCTGACAATAAATTAAGGACAGGTGCAGTGTGACCCTCCTGGCTATCTGACAATAAATTAAGGTCAGGTGCAGTGTGACCCTCCTGGCTATCTGACAATAAATTAAGGACAGGTGCAGTGTGACTCTCCTGGTTATCTGACAATAAATTAAGAACAGGTGCAGTGTGACCCTCCTGGCTATCTGACAATAAATTAAGGACAGGTGCAGTGTGACCCTCCTGGCTATCTGACAATAAATTAAGGACAGGTGCAGTGTGACCCTCCTGGCAATCTGACAATAAATTAAGGACAGGTGCAGTGTGACCCTCCTGGCTATCTGACAATAAATTAAGAACAGGTGCAGTGTGACCCTCCTGGATATCTGACAATAAATTTAGAACAGGTGCAGTGTGACCCTCCTGGCTATCTGACAATAAATTAAGAACAGGTGCAGTGTGACTCTCCTGGCAATCTGACAATAAATTAAGGACAGGTACAGTGTGACCCTCCTGGCTATCTGACAATAAATTAAGAACAGGTGCAGTGTGACCCTCCTGGTTATCTGACAATAAATTAAGGACAGGTGCACTGTGACCCTCCTGGCTATCTGACAATAAATTAAGGACAGGTGCAGTGTGACTCTCCTGGCTATCTGACAATAAATTAAGGACAGGTGCAGTGTGACCCTCCTGGCAATCTGACAATAAATTAAGGACAAGTGCAGTGTGACCCTCCTGGCTATCTGACAATAAATTAAGAACAGGTGCAGTGTGACCCTCCTGGATATCTGACAATAAATTTAGAACAGGTGCAGTGTGACCCTCCTGGCTATCTGACAATGAATTAAGAACAGGTGCAGTGTGACTCTCCTGGCTATCTGACGATAAATTAAGAACAGGTGCAGTGTGACCCTCCTGGCTCTCTGACAATAAATTAAGAACAGGTGCAGTGTGACTCTCCTGGCTCTCTGACAATAAATGAAGAACAGGTGCAGTGTGACCCTCCTGGCTCTCTGACAATAAATTAAGAACAGGTGCAGTGTGACTCTCCTGGCAATCTGACAATAAATTAAGAACATGTGCAGTGTGTCTCTCCTCGCTATCTGACAATAAATTAAGAACAGGTGCAGTGTGACCCTCCTGGCTATCTGACAATAAATGAAGAACAGGTGCAGTGTGACCCTCCTGGCTCTCTGACAATAAATTAAGGACAGGTGCAGTGTGACTCTCCTGGCTATCTGACAATAAATTAAGAACAGGTGCAGTGTGACCCTCCTGGCTATCTGATAATAAATTAAGAACAGGTGCAGTGTGACTCTACTGGCTATCTGACAATAAATTAAGGACAGGTGCAGTGTGACCCTCCTGGCTATCTGACAATAAATTAAGGTCAGGTGCAGTGTGACCCTCCTGGCTATCTGACAATAAATTAAGGACAGGTGCAGTGTGACTCTCCTGGCTATCTGACAATAAATTAAGAACAGGTGCAGTGTGACCCTCCTGGCTATCTGACAATAAATTAAGGACAGGTGCAGTGTGACCCTCCTGGCTATCTGACAATAAATTAAGGACAGGTGCAGTGTGACCCTCCTGGCAATCTGACAATAAATTAAGGACAGGTGCAGTGTGACCCTCCTGGCTATCTGACAATAAATTAAGAACAGGTGCAGTGTGACTCTCCTGGCAATCTGACAATAAATTAAGGACAGGTACAGTGTGACCCTCCTGGCTATCTGACAATAAATTAAGAACAGGTACAGTTTGACCCTCCTGGCTATCTGACAATAAATTAAGAACAGGTGCAGTGTGACCCTCCTGGCTATCTGACAATAAATTAAGGACAGGTGCAGTGTGACCCTCCTGGCTATCTGACAATAAATTGAGGACAGGTGCAGTGTGACCCTCCTGGCAATCTGACAATAAATTAAGGACAGGTGCAGTGTGACCCTCCTGGCTATCTGACAATAAATTAAGAACAGGTGCAGTGTGACCCTCCTGGATATCTGACAATAAATTTAGAACAGGTACAGTGTGACCCTCCTGGCTATCTGACAATAAATTAAGAACAGGTGCAGTGTGACTCTCCTGGCTATCTGACGATAAATTAAGAACAGGTGCAGTGTGACTCTCCTGGCTATCTGACAATAAATTAAGGACAGGTGCAGTGTGACCCTCCTGGCTATCTGACAATAAATTAAGGACAGGTGCAGAGTGTGACTCCTGGCTATCTGACAATAAATTAAGAACAGGTGCAGTGTGACCCTCTTGGCTATCTGACAATCAATTAAGAACAGGTGCAGTGTGACTCTCCTGGCTATCTGACAATAAATTAAGGACAGGTGCAGTGTGACTCTCCTGGCTCTCTGACAATAAATTAAGGTCAGGTGCAGTGTGACCCTCCTGGCTATCTGACAATAAATTAAGAACAGGTGCAGTGTGACTCTCCTGGCTATCTGACAATAAATTAAGGTCAGGTGCAGTGTGACCCTCCTGGCTATCTGACAATAAATTAAGAACAGGTGCAGTGTGACCCTCCTGGCTATCTGACAATAAATTAAGAACAGGTGCAGTGTGACCCTCCTGGCTATCTGACAATAAATTAAGAACAGGTGCAGTGTGACTCCTGGCTATCTGACAATAAATTAAGGACAGGTGCAGTGTGACTCTCCTGGCTATCTGACAATAAATTAAGAACAGGTGCAGTGTGACCCTCCTGGCTATCTGACAATAAATTAAGGACAGGTGCAGTGTGACCCTCCTGGCTCTCTGACAATAAATTAAGAACAGGTGCAGTGTGACCCTCCTGGCTCTCTGACAATAAATTAAGGACAGATGCAGTGTGACCCTCCTGGCTCTCTGACAATAAATTAAGGTCAGGTGCAGTGTGACCCTCCTGGCTATCTGACAATAAATTAAGGTCAGGTGCAGTGTGACACTCCTGGCTATCTGACAATAAATTAAGGACAGGTGCAGTGTGACTTTCCTGGCTATCTGACAATAAATTAAGAACAGATGCAGTGTGACCCTCCTGGCTATCTGATAATAAATTAAGAACAGGTGCAGTGTGACTCTACTGGCTATCTGACAATAAATTAAGGACAGGTGCAGTGTGACCCTCCTGGCTATCTGACAATAATTTAAGGTCAGGTGCAGTGTGACCCTCCTGGCTATCTGACAATAAATTAAGAACAGGTGCAGTGTGACTCTCCTGGCAATCTGACAATAAATTAAGGACAGGTACAGTGTGACCCTCCTGGCTATCTGACAATAAATTAAGAACAGGTACAGTTTGACCCTCCTGGCTATCTGACAATAAATTAAGAACAGGTGCAGTGTAACCCTCCTGGCTATCTGACAATAAATTAAGGACAGGTGCAGTGTGACCCTCCTGGCTATCTGACAATAAATTGAGGACAGGTGCAGTGTGACCCTCCTGGCAATCTGACAATAAATTAAGGACAGGTGCAGTGTGACCCTCCTGGCTATCTGACAATAAATTAAGAACAGGTGCAGTGTGACCCTCCTGGATATCTGACAATAAATTTAGAACAGGTGCAGTGTGACCCTCCTGGCTATCTGACAATAAATTAAGAACAGGTGCAGTGTGACTCTCCTGGCTATCTGACGATAAATTAAGAACAGGTGCAGTGTGACTCTCCTGGCTATCTGACAATAAATTAAGGACAGGTGCAGTGTGACCCTCCTGGCTATCTGACAATAAATTAAGGACAGGTGCAGAGTGTGACTCCTGGCTATCTGACAATAAATTAAGAACAGGTGCAGTGTGACCCTCTTGGCTATCTGACAATCAATTAAGAACAGGTGCAGTGTGACTCTCCTGGCTATCTGACAATAAATTAAGGACAGGTGCAGTGTGACTCTCCTGGCTCTCTGACAATAAATTAAGGTCAGGTGCAGTGTGACCCTCCTGGCTATCTGACAATAAATTAAGAACAGGTGCAGTGTGACTCTCCTGGCTATCTGACAATAAATTAAGGTCAGGTGCAGTGTGACCCTCCTGGCTATCTGACAATAAATTAAGAACAGGTGCAGTGTGACCCTCCTGGCTATCTGACAATAAATTAAGAACAGGTGCAGTGTGACCCTCCTGGCTATCTGACAATAAATTAAGAACAGGTGCAGTGTGACTCCTGGCTATCTGACAATAAATTAAGGACAGGTGCAGTGTGACTCTCCTGGCTATCTGACAATAAATTAAGAACAGGTGCAGTGTGACCCTCCTGGCTATCTGACAATAAATTAAGGACAGGTGCAGTGTGACCCTCCTGGCTCTCTGACAATAAATTAAGAACAGGTGCAGTGTGACCCTCCTGGCTCTCTGACAATAAATTAAGGACAGATGCAGTGTGACCCTCCTGGCTCTCTGACAATAAATTAAGGTCAGGTGCAGTGTGACCCTCCTGGCTATCTGACAATAAATTAAGGTCAGGTGCAGTGTGACACTCCTGGCTATCTGACAATAAATTAAGGACAGGTGCAGTGTGACTTTCCTGGCTATCTGACAATAAATTAAGAACAGGTGCAGTGTGACCCTCCTGGCTATCTGATAATAAATTAAGAACAGGTGCAGTGTGACTCTACTGGCTATCTGACAATAAATTAAGGACAGGTGCAGTGTGACCCTCCTGGCTATCTGACAATAATTTAAGGTCAGGTGCAGTGTGACCCTCCTGGCTATCTGACAATAAATTAAGGACAGGTGCAGTGTGACTCTCCTGGCTATCTGACAATAAATTAAGAACAGGTGCAGTGTGACCCTCCTGGCTATCTGACAATAAATTAAGGACAGGTGCAGTGTGACCCTCCTGGCTCTCTGACAATAAATTAAGAACAGGTGCAGTGTGACCCTCCTGGCTATCTGACAATAAATTAAGGACAGGTGCAGTGTGACTCTCCTGGCTATCTGACGATAAATTAAGAACAGGTGCAGTGTGACCCTCCTGGCTCTCTGACAATAAATTAAGAACAGGTGCAGTGTGACCCTCCTGGCTCTCTGACAATAAATTAAGAACAGGTGCAGTGTGACCCTCCTGGCTATTTGACAATAAATTAAGAACAGGTGCAGTGGGACCCTCCTGGCTCTCTGACAATAAATTAAGAACAGGTGCAGTGTGACCCTCCTGGCTATCTGACAATAAATTAAGAACAGGTGCAGTGTGACCCTCCTGGCTATCTGACAATAAATTAAGGACAGGTGCAGTTTGACCCTCCTGGCTATCTGACAATAAATTAAGAACAGGTGCAGTGTGACCCTCCTGGCTATCTGACAATAAATTGAGGACAGGTGCAGTGTGACCCTCCTGGCAATCTGACAATAAATTAAGGACAGGTGCAGTGTGACCCTCCTGGCTATCTGACAATAAATTAAGAACAGGTGCAGTGTGACCCTCCTGGATATCTGACAATAAATTTAGAACAGGTGCAGTGTGACCCTCCTGGCTATCTGACAATAAATTAAGAACAGGTGCAGTGTGACTCTCCTGGCTATCTGACGATAAATTAAGAACAGGTGCAGTGTGACTCTCCTGGCTATCTGACAATAAATTAAGGACAGGTGCAGTGTGATCCTCCTGGCTATCTGACAATAAATTAAGGACAGGTGCAGAGTGTGACTCCTGGCTATCTGACAATAAATTAAGAACAGGTGCAGTGTGACCCTCCTGGCTATCTGACAATCAATTAAGAACAGGTGCAGTGTGACTCTCCTGGCTATCTGACAATAAATTAAGGACAGGTGCAGTGTGACTCTCCTGGCTCTCTGACAATAGATTAAGGTCAGGTGCAGTGTGACCCTCCTGGCTATCTGACAATAAATTAAGAACAGGTGCAGTGTGACTCTCCTGGCTATCTGACAATAAATTAAGGTCAGGTGCAGTGTGACCCTCCTGGCTATTTGACAATAAATTAAGAACAGGTGCAGTGGGACCCTCCTGGCTCTCTGACAATAAATTAAGAACAGGTGCAGTGTGACCCTCCTGGCTATCTGACAATAAATTAAGAACAGGTGCAGTGTGACCCTCCTGGCTATCTGACAATAAATTAAGGACAGGTGCAGTTTGACCCTCCTGGCTATCTGACAATAAATTAAGAACAGGTGCAGTGTGACCCTCCTGGCTATCTGACAATAAATTGAGGACAGGTGCAGTGTGACCCTCCTGGCAATCTGACAATAAATTAAGGACAGGTGCAGTGTGACCCTCCTGGCTATCTGACAATAAATTAAGAACAGGTGCAGTGTGACCCTCCTGGATATCTGACAATAAATTTAGAACAGGTGCAGTGTGACCCTCCTGGCTATCTGACAATAAATTAAGAACAGGTGCAGTGTGACTCTCCTGGCTATCTGACGATAAATTAAGAACAGGTGCAGTGTGACTCTCCTGGCTATCTGACAATAAATTAAGGACAGGTGCAGTGTGATCCTCCTGGCTATCTGACAATAAATTAAGGACAGGTGCAGAGTGTGACTCCTGGCTATCTGACAATAAATTAAGAACAGGTGCAGTGTGACCCTCCTGGCTATCTGACAATCAATTAAGAACAGGTGCAGTGTGACTCTCCTGGCTATCTGACAATAAATTAAGGACAGGTGCAGTGTGACTCTCCTGGCTCTCTGACAATAGATTAAGGTCAGGTGAAGTGTGACCCTCCTGGCTATCTGACAATAAATTAAGAACAGGTGCAGTGTGACTCTCCTGGCTATCTGACAATAAATTAAGGTCAGGTGCAGTGTGACCCTCCTGGCTATCTGACAATAAATTAAGAACAGGTGCAGTGTGACCCTCCTGGCTATCTGACAATAAATTAAGAACAGGTGCAGTGTGACCCTCCTGGCTATCTGACAATAAATTAAGAACAGGTGCAGTGTGACTCCTGGCTATCTGACAATGAATTAAGGACAGGTGCAGTGTGACCCTCCTGGCTCTCTGACAATAAATTAAGGACAGATGCAGTGTGACCCTCCTGGCTCTCTGACAATAAATTAAGGCCAGGTGCAATGTGACCATCCTGGCTATCTGACAATAAATTAAGGACAGGTGCAGTGTTACTCTCCTGGCTATCTGACAATAAATTAAGAACAGGTGCAGTGTGACCCTCCTGGCTATCTGATAATAAATTAAGAACAGGTGCAGTGTGACTCTACTGGCTATCTGACAATAAATTAAGGTCAGGTGCAGTGTGACCCTCCTGGCTATCTGACAATAAATTAAGGACAGGTGCAATGTGACACTCCTGGCTATCTGACAATAAATTAAGGACAGGTGCAGTGTGACTTTCCTGGCTATCTGACAATAAATTAAGAACAGGTGCAGTGTGACCCTCCTGGCTATCTGATAATAAATTAAGAACAGGTGCAGTGTGACTCTACTAGCTATCTGACAATAAATTAAGGACAGGTGCAGTGTGACCCTCCTGGCTATCTGACAATAAATTAAGGTCAGGTGCAGTGTGACCCTCCTGGCTATCTGACAATAAATTAAGGACAGGTGCAGTGTGACTCTCCTGGTTATCTGACAATAAATTAAGAACAGGTGCAGTGTGACCCTCCTGGCTATCTGACAATAAATTAAGGACAGGTGCAGTGTGACCCTCCTGGCTATCTGACAATAAATTAAGGACAGGTGCAGTGTGACCCTCCTGGCAATCTGACAATAAATTAAGGACAGGTGCAGTGTGACCCTCCTGGCTATCTGACAATAAATTAAGAACAGGTGCAGTGTGACCCTCCTGGATATCTGACAATAAATTTAGAACAGGTGCAGTGTGACCCTCCTGGCTATCTGACAATAAATTAAGAACAGGTGCAGTGTGACTCTCCTGGCAATCTGACAATAAATTAAGGACAGGTACAGTGTGACCCTCCTGGCTATCTGACAATAAATTAAGAACAGGTGCAGTGTGACCCTCCTGGTTATCTGACAATAAATTAAGGACAGGTGCACTGTGACCCTCCTGGCTATCTGACAATAAATTAAGGACAGGTGCAGTGTGACTCTCCTGGCTATCTGACAATAAATTAAGGACAGGTGCAGTGTGACCCTCCTGGCAATCTGACAATAAATTAAGGACAAGTGCAGTGTGACCCTCCTGGCTATCTGACAATAAATTAAGAACAGGTGCAGTGTGACCCTCCTGGATATCTGACAATAAATTTAGAACAGGTGCAGTGTGACCCTCCTGGCTATCTGACAATGAATTAAGAACAGGTGCAGTGTGACTCTCCTGGCTATCTGACGATAAATTAAGAACAGGTGCAGTGTGACCCTCCTGGCTCTCTGACAATAAATTAAGAACAGGTGCAGTGTGACTCTCCTGGCTCTCTGACAATAAATGAAGAACAGGTGCAGTGTGACCCTCCTGGCTCTCTGACAATAAATTAAGAACAGGTGCAGTGTGACTCTCCTGGCAATCTGACAATAAATTAAGAACATGTGCAGTGTGTCTCTCCTCGCTATCTGACAATAAATTAAGAACAGGTGCAGTGTGACCCTCCTGGCTATCTGACAATAAATGAAGAACAGGTGCAGTGTGACCCTCCTGGCTCTCTGACAATAAATTAAGGACAGGTGCAGTGTGACTCTCCTGGCTATCTGACAATAAATTAAGAACAGGTGCAGTGTGACCCTCCTGGCTATCTGATAATAAATTAAGAACAGGTGCAGTGTGACTCTACTGGCTATCTGACAATAAATTAAGGACAGGTGCAGTGTGACCCTCCTGGCTATCTGACAATAAATTAAGGTCAGGTGCAGTGTGACCCTCCTGGCTATCTGACAATAAATTAAGGACAGGTGCAGTGTGACTCTCCTGGCTATCTGACAATAAATTAAGAACAGGTGCAGTGTGACCCTCCTGGCTATCTGACAATAAATTAAGGACAGGTGCAGTGTGACCCTCCTGGCTATCTGACAATAAATTAAGGACAGGTGCAGTGTGACCCTCCTGGCAATCTGACAATAAATTAAGGACAGGTGCAGTGTGACCCTCCTGGCTATCTGACAATAAATTAAGAACAGGTGCAGTGTGACTCTCCTGGCAATCTGACAATAAATTAAGGACAGGTACAGTGTGACCCTCCTGGCTATCTGACAATAAATTAAGAACAGGTACAGTTTGACCCTCCTGGCTATCTGACAATAAATTAAGAACAGGTGCAGTGTGACCCTCCTGGCTATCTGACAATAAATTAAGGACAGGTGCAGTGTGACCCTCCTGGCTATCTGACAATAAATTGAGGACAGGTGCAGTGTGACCCTCCTGGCAATCTGACAATAAATTAAGGACAGGTGCAGTGTGACCCTCCTGGCTATCTGACAATAAATTAAGAACAGGTGCAGTGTGACCCTCCTGGATATCTGACAATAAATTTAGAACAGGTACAGTGTGACCCTCCTGGCTATCTGACAATAAATTAAGAACAGGTGCAGTGTGACTCTCCTGGCTATCTGACGATAAATTAAGAACAGGTGCAGTGTGACTCTCCTGGCTATCTGACAATAAATTA
Source organism: Bathymodiolus brooksi (assembly GCA_963680875.1). Lineage (NCBI taxonomy): Eukaryota > Metazoa > Mollusca > Bivalvia > Mytilida > Modiolidae > Bathymodiolus > Bathymodiolus brooksi. Next base: position 27,197,455 of record OY804579.1, read on the forward strand.
AGGACAGGTGCAGTGTGACCCTCCTGGCTATCTGACAATAAATTAAGGACAGGTGCAGAGTGTGACTCCTGGCTATCTGACAATAAATTAAGAACAGGTGCAGTGTGACCCTCTTGGCTATCTGACAATCAATTAAGAACAGGTGCAGTGTGACTCTCCTGGCTATCTGACAATAAATTAAGGACAGGTGCAGTGTGACTCTCCTGGCTCTCTGACAATAAATTAAGGTCAGGTGCAGTGTGACCCTCCTGGCTATCTGACAATAAATTAAGAACAGGTGCAGTGTGACTCTCCTGGCTATCTGACAATAAATTAAGGTCAGGTGCAGTGTGACCCTCCTGGCTATCTGACAATAAATTAAGAACAGGTGCAGTGTGACCCTCCTGGCTATCTGACAATAAATTAAGAACAGGTGCAGTGTGACCCTCCTGGCTATCTGACAATAAATTAAGAACAGGTGCAGTGTGACTCCTGGCTATCTGACAATAAATTAAGGACAGGTGCAGTGTGACTCTCCTGGCTATCTGACAATAAATTAAGAACAGGTGCAGTGTGACCCTCCTGGCTATCTGACAATAAATTAAGGACAGGTGCAGTGTGACCCTCCTGGCTCTCTGACAATAAATTAAGAACAGGTGCAGTGTGACCCTCCTGGCTCTCTGACAATAAATTAAGGACAGATGCAGTGTGACCCTCCTGGCTCTCTGACAATAAATTAAGGTCAGGTGCAGTGTGACCCTCCTGGCTATCTGACAATAAATTAAGGTCAGGTGCAGTGTGACACTCCTGGCTATCTGACAATAAATTAAGGACAGGTGCAGTGTGACTTTCCTGGCTATCTGACAATAAATTAAGAACAGATGCAGTGTGACCCTCCTGGCTATCTGATAATAAATTAAGAACAGGTGCAGTGTGACTCTACTGGCTATCTGACAATAAATTAAGGACAGGTGCAGTGTGACCCTCCTGGCTATCTGACAATAATTTAAGGTCAGGTGCAGTGTGACCCTCCTGGCTATCTGACAATAAATTAAGAACAGGTGCAGTGTGACTCTCCTGGCAATCTGACAATAAATTAAGGACAGGTACAGTGTGACCCTCCTGGCTATCTGACAATAAATTAAGAACAGGTACAGTTTGACCCTCCTGGCTATCTGACAATAAATTAAGAACAGGTGCAGTGTAACCCTCCTGGCTATCTGACAATAAATTAAGGACAGGTGCAGTGTGACCCTCCTGGCTATCTGACAATAAATTGAGGACAGGTGCAGTGTGACCCTCCTGGCAATCTGACAATAAATTAAGGACAGGTGCAGTGTGACCCTCCTGGCTATCTGACAATAAATTAAGAACAGGTGCAGTGTGACCCTCCTGGATATCTGACAATAAATTTAGAACAGGTGCAGTGTGACCCTCCTGGCTATCTGACAATAAATTAAGAACAGGTGCAGTGTGACTCTCCTGGCTATCTGACGATAAATTAAGAACAGGTGCAGTGTGACTCTCCTGGCTATCTGACAATAAATTAAGGACAGGTGCAGTGTGACCCTCCTGGCTATCTGACAATAAATTAAGGACAGGTGCAGAGTGTGACTCCTGGCTATCTGACAATAAATTAAGAACAGGTGCAGTGTGACCCTCTTGGCTATCTGACAATCAATTAAGAACAGGTGCAGTGTGACTCTCCTGGCTATCTGACAATAAATTAAGGACAGGTGCAGTGTGACTCTCCTGGCTCTCTGACAATAAATTAAGGTCAGGTGCAGTGTGACCCTCCTGGCTATCTGACAATAAATTAAGAACAGGTGCAGTGTGACTCTCCTGGCTATCTGACAATAAATTAAGGTCAGGTGCAGTGTGACCCTCCTGGCTATCTGACAATAAATTAAGAACAGGTGCAGTGTGACCCTCCTGGCTATCTGACAATAAATTAAGAACAGGTGCAGTGTGACCCTCCTGGCTATCTGACAATAAATTAAGAACAGGTGCAGTGTGACTCCTGGCTATCTGACAATAAATTAAGGACAGGTGCAGTGTGACTCTCCTGGCTATCTGACAATAAATTAAGAACAGGTGCAGTGTGACCCTCCTGGCTATCTGACAATAAATTAAGGACAGGTGCAGTGTGACCCTCCTGGCTCTCTGACAATAAATTAAGAACAGGTGCAGTGTGACCCTCCTGGCTCTCTGACAATAAATTAAGGACAGATGCAGTGTGACCCTCCTGGCTCTCTGACAATAAATTAAGGTCAGGTGCAGTGTGACCCTCCTGGCTATCTGACAATAAATTAAGGTCAGGTGCAGTGTGACACTCCTGGCTATCTGACAATAAATTAAGGACAGGTGCAGTGTGACTTTCCTGGCTATCTGACAATAAATTAAGAACAGGTGCAGTGTGACCCTCCTGGCTATCTGATAATAAATTAAGAACAGGTGCAGTGTGACTCTACTGGCTATCTGACAATAAATTAAGGACAGGTGCAGTGTGACCCTCCTGGCTATCTGACAATAATTTAAGGTCAGGTGCAGTGTGACCCTCCTGGCTATCTGACAATAAATTAAGGACAGGTGCAGTGTGACTCTCCTGGCTATCTGACAATAAATTAAGAACAGGTGCAGTGTGACCCTCCTGGCTATCTGACAATAAATTAAGGACAGGTGCAGTGTGACCCTCCTGGCTCTCTGACAATAAATTAAGAACAGGTGCAGTGTGACCCTCCTGGCTATCTGACAATAAATTAAGGACAGGTGCAGTGTGACACTCCTGGCTATCTGACGATAAATTAAGAACAGGTGCAGTGTGACCCTCCTGGCTCTCTGACAATAAATTAAGAACAGGTGCAGTGTGACCCTCCTGGCTCTCTGACAATAAATTAAGAACAGGTGCAGTGTGACCCTCCTGGCTATTTGACAATAAATTAAGAACAGGTGCAGTGGGACCCTCCTGGCTCTCTGACAATAAATTAAGAACAGGTGCAGTGTGACCCTCCTGGCTATCTGACAATAAATTAAGAACAGGTGCAGTGTGACCCTCCTGGCTATCTGACAATAAATTAAGGACAGGTGCAGTTTGACCCTCCTGGCTATCTGACAATAAATTAAGAACAGGTGCAGTGTGACCCTCCTGGCTATCTGACAATAAATTGAGGACAGGTGCAGTGTGACCCTCCTGGCAATCTGACAATAAATTAAGGACAGGTGCAGTGTGACCCTCCTGGCTATCTGACAATAAATTAAGAACAGGTGCAGTGTGACCCTCCTGGATATCTGACAATAAATTTAGAACAGGTGCAGTGTGACCCTCCTGGCTATCTGACAATAAATTAAGAACAGGTGCAGTGTGACTCTCCTGGCTATCTGACGATAAATTAAGAACAGGTGCAGTGTGACTCTCCTGGCTATCTGACAATAAATTAAGGACAGGTGCAGTGTGATCCTCCTGGCTATCTGACAATAAATTAAGGACAGGTGCAGAGTGTGACTCCTGGCTATCTGACAATAAATTAAGAACAGGTGCAGTGTGACCCTCCTGGCTATCTGACAATCAATTAAGAACAGGTGCAGTGTGACTCTCCTGGCTATCTGACAATAAATTAAGGACAGGTGCAGTGTGACTCTCCTGGCTCTCTGACAATAGATTAAGGTCAGGTGCAGTGTGACCCTCCTGGCTATCTGACAATAAATTAAGAACAGGTGCAGTGTGACTCTCCTGGCTATCTGACAATAAATTAAGGTCAGGTGCAGTGTGACCCTCCTGGCTATTTGACAATAAATTAAGAACAGGTGCAGTGGGACCCTCCTGGCTCTCTGACAATAAATTAAGAACAGGTGCAGTGTGACCCTCCTGGCTATCTGACAATAAATTAAGAACAGGTGCAGTGTGACCCTCCTGGCTATCTGACAATAAATTAAGGACAGGTGCAGTTTGACCCTCCTGGCTATCTGACAATAAATTAAGAACAGGTGCAGTGTGACCCTCCTGGCTATCTGACAATAAATTGAGGACAGGTGCAGTGTGACCCTCCTGGCAATCTGACAATAAATTAAGGACAGGTGCAGTGTGACCCTCCTGGCTATCTGACAATAAATTAAGAACAGGTGCAGTGTGACCCTCCTGGATATCTGACAATAAATTTAGAACAGGTGCAGTGTGACCCTCCTGGCTATCTGACAATAAATTAAGAACAGGTGCAGTGTGACTCTCCTGGCTATCTGACGATAAATTAAGAACAGGTGCAGTGTGACTCTCCTGGCTATCTGACAATAAATTAAGGACAGGTGCAGTGTGATCCTCCTGGCTATCTGACAATAAATTAAGGACAGGTGCAGAGTGTGACTCCTGGCTATCTGACAATAAATTAAGAACAGGTGCAGTGTGACCCTCCTGGCTATCTGACAATCAATTAAGAACAGGTGCAGTGTGACTCTCCTGGCTATCTGACAATAAATTAAGGACAGGTGCAGTGTGACTCTCCTGGCTCTCTGACAATAGATTAAGGTCAGGTGAAGTGTGACCCTCCTGGCTATCTGACAATAAATTAAGAACAGGTGCAGTGTGACTCTCCTGGCTATCTGACAATAAATTAAGGTCAGGTGCAGTGTGACCCTCCTGGCTATCTGACAATAAATTAAGAACAGGTGCAGTGTGACCCTCCTGGCTATCTGACAATAAATTAAGAACAGGTGCAGTGTGACCCTCCTGGCTATCTGACAATAAATTAAGAACAGGTGCAGTGTGACTCCTGGCTATCTGACAATGAATTAAGGACAGGTGCAGTGTGACCCTCCTGGCTCTCTGACAATAAATTAAGGACAGATGCAGTGTGACCCTCCTGGCTCTCTGACAATAAATTAAGGCCAGGTGCAGTGTGACCCTCCTGGCTATCTGACAATAAATTAAGGTCCGGTGCAGTGTGACACTCCTGGCTATCTGACAATAAATTAAGGACAGGTGCAGTGTGACTTTCCTGGCTATCTGACAATAAATTAAGAACAGGTGCAGTTTGACCCTCCTGGCTATCTGATAATAAATTAAGAACAGGTGCAGTGTGACTCTACTGGCTATCTGACAATAAATTAAGGACAGGTGCAGTGTGACCCTCCTGGCTATCTGACAATAAATTAAGGTCAGGTGCAGTGTGACCCTCCTGGCTATCTGACAATAAATTAAGGACAGGTGCAGTGTGACTCTCCTGGCTATCTGACAATAAATTAAGAACATGTGCAGTGTGACCCTCCTGGCTATCTGACAATAAATTAAGGACAGGTGCAGTGTGACTCTCCTGGCTCTCTGACAATAAATTAAGAACAGGTGCAGTGTGACCCTCCTGGCTATCTGACAATAAATTAAGGACAGGTACATTGTGACCCTCCTGGCTATCTGACAATAAATTAAGAACAGGTAGTGTGACCCTCCTGGCTATCTGACAATAAATTAAGGACAGGTGCAGTGTGACCCTCCTGGCTATCTGACAATAAATTAAGGACAGGTGCAGTGTGACCCTCCTGGCTATCTGACAATAAATTAAGAACAGGTGCAGTGTAACCCTCCTGGATATCTGACAATAAATTTAGAACAGGTGCAGTGTGATCCTCCTGGCTATCTGACAATAAATTAAGAACAGGTGCAGTGTGACTCTCCTGGCTATCTGACGATAAATTAAGAACAGGTGCAGTGTGACTCTCCTGGCTATCTGACAATAAATTAAGGACAGGTGCAGTGTGACCCTCCTGGCTATCTGACAATAAATTAAGAACAGGTGCAGAGTGTGACTCCTGGCTATCTGACAATAAATTAAGAACAGGTGCAGTGTGACCCTCCTGGCTATCTGACAATAAATTAAGAACAGGTGCAGTGTGACTCCTGGCTATCTGACAATAAATTAAGGACAGGTGCAGTGTGACTCTCCTGGCTCTCTGACAATAAATTAAGGTCAGGTGCAGTGTGACCCTCCTGGGTATCTGACAATAAATTAAGAACAGGTGCAGTGTGACTCTCCTGGCTATATGACAATAAATTAAGGTCAGGTGCAGTGTGACCCTCCTGGCTATCTGACAATAAATTAAGAACAGGTGCAGTGTGACCCTCCTGGCTATCTGACAATAAATTAAGAACAGGTGCAGTGTGACCCTCCTGGCTATCTGACAATAAATTAAGAACAGGTGCAGTGTGACTCTCCTGGCTATCTGACAATGAATTAAGGACAGGTGCAGTGTGACCCTCCTGGCTCTCTGACAATAAATTAAGGACAGATGCAGTGTGACCCTCCTGGCTCTCTGACAATAAATTAAGGTCAGGTGCAGTGTGACCCTCCTGGCTATCTGACAATAAATTAAGGACAGGTGCAGTGTGACACTCCTGGCTATCTGACAATAAATTAAGGACAGGTGCAGTGTGACTTTCCTGGCTATCTGACAATAAATTAAGAACAGGTGCATTGTGACCCTCCTGGCTATCTGATAATAAATTAAGAACAGGTGCAGTGTGACTCTACTGGCTATCTGACTATAAATTAAGGACAGGTGCAGTGTGACACTCTTGGCTATCTGACAATAAATTAAGGTCAGGTGCAGTGTGACCCTCCTGGCTATCTGACAATAAATTAAGGACAGGTGCAGTGTGACCCTCCTGGCTATCTGACAATAAATTAAGGACAGGTGCAGTGTGACTCTCCTGGCTATCTGACAATAAATTAAGAACAGGTGCAGTTTGACCCTCCTGGCTATCTGACAATAAATTAAGGACAGGTGCAGTGTGACCCTCCTGGCTCTCTGACAATAAATTAAGAACAGGTGCAGTGTGACCCTCCTGGCTATCTGACAATAAATTAAGGACAGGTACAGTGTGACCCTCCTGGCTATCTGACAATAAATTAAGAACAGGTAGTGTGACCCTCCTGGCTATCTGACAATAAATTAAGGACAGGTGCAGTGTGACCCTCCTGGCTATCTGACAATAAATTAAGGACAGGTGCAGTGTGACCCTCCTGGCTATCTGACAATAAATTAAGAACAGGTGCAGTGTAACCCTCCTGGATATCTGACAATAAATTTAGAACAGGTGCAGTGTGACCCTCCTGGCTATCTGACAATAAATTAAGAACAGGTGCAGTGTGACTCTCCTGGCTATCTGACGATAAATTAAGAACAGGTGCAGTGTGACTCTCCTGGCTATCTGACAATAAATTAAGGACAGGTGCAGTGTGACCCTCCTGGCTATCTGACAATAAATTAAGAACAGGTGCAGAGTGTGACTCCTGGCTATCTGACAATAAATTAAGAACAGGTGCAGTGTGACCCTCCTGGCTATCTGACAATAAATTAAGAACAGGTGCAGTGTGACTCTCCTGGCTATCTGACAATAAATTAAGGACAGGTGCAGTGTGACTCTCCTGGCTATCTGACAATAAATTAAGGTCAGGTGCAGTGTGACCCTCCTGGGTATCTGACAATAAATTAAGAACAGGTGCAGTGTGACTCTCCTGGCTATATGACAATAAATTAAGGTCAGGTGCAGTGTGACCCTCCTGGCTATCTGACAATAAATTAAGAACAGGTGCAGTGTGACCCTCCTGGCTATCTGACAATAAATTAAGAACAGGTGCAGTGTGACCCTCCTGGCTATCTGACAATAAATTAAGAACAGGTGCAGTGTGACTCTCCTGGCTATCTGACAATGAATTAAGGACAGGTGCAGTGTGACCCTCCTGGCTCTCTGACAATAAATTAAGGACAGATGCAGTGTGACCCTCCTGGCTCTCTGACAATAAATTAAGGTCAGGTGCAGTGTGACCCTCCTGGCTATCTGACAATAAATTAAGGACAGGTGCAGTGTGACACTCCTGGCTATCTGACAATAAATTAAGGACAGGTGCAGTGTGACTTTCCTGGCTATCTGACAATAAATTAAGGACAGGTGCATTGTGACCCTCCTGGCTATCTGATAATAAATTAAGAACAGGTGCAGTGTGACTACTGGCTATCTGACAATAAATTAAGGACAGGTGCAGTGTGACCCTCCTGGCTATCTGACAATAAATTAAGGTCAGGTGCAGTGTGACCCTCCTGGCTATCTGACAATAAATTAAGGACAGGTGCAGTGTGACTCTCCTGGTTATCTGACAATAAATTAAGAACAGGTGCAGTGTGACCCTCCTGGCTATCTGACAATAAATTAAGGACAGGTGCAGTGTGACCCTCCTGGCTATCTGACAATAAATTAAGGACAGGTGCAGTGTGACCCTCCTGGCAATCTGACAATAAATTAAGGACAGGTGCAGTGTGACCCTCCTGGCTATCTGACAATAAATTAAGAACAGGTGCAGTGTGACCCTCCTGGATATCTGACAATAAATTTAGAACAGGTGCAGTGTGACCCTCCTGGCTATCTGACAATAAATTAAGAACAGGTGCAGTGTGAATCTCCTGGCAATCTGACAATAAATTAAGGACAGGTACAGTGTGACCCTCCTGGCTATCTGACAATAAATTAAGAACAGGTGCAGTGTGACCCTCCTGGCTATCTGACAATAAATTAAGGACAGGTGCACTGTGACCCTCCTGGCTATCTGACAATAAATTAAGGACAGGTGCAGTGTGACTCTCCTGGCTATCTGACAATAAATTAAGGACAGGTGCAGTGTGACCCTCCTGGCAATCTGACAATAAATTAAGGACAGGTGCAGTGTGACCCTCCTGGCTATCTGACAATAAATTAAGAACAGGTGCAGTGTGACCCTCCTGGATATTTGACAATAAATTAAGAACAGGTGCAGTGTGACCCTCCTGGCTATCTGACAATGAATTAAGAACAGGTGCAGTGTGACTCTCCTGGCTATCTGACGATAAATTAAGAACAGGTGCAGTGTGACTCTCCTGGCTATCTGACAATAAATTAAGAACAGGTCCAGTGTGACCCTCCTTGCTCTCTGACAATAAATTAAGAACAGGTGCAGTGTGACTCTCCTGGCTATCTGACAATAAATTAATAACAGGTGCAGTGTGACCCTCCTTGCTCTCTGACAATAAATTAAGAACAGGTGCAGTGTGACTCTCCTGGCTCTCTGACAATAAATGAAGAACAGGTGCAGTGTGACCCTCCTGGCTATCTGACAATAAATTAAGGACAGATGCAGTGTGACCCTCCTGGCTCTCTGACAATAAATTAAGGTCAGGTGCAGTGTGACCCTCCTGGCTATCTGACAATAAATTAAGGACAGGTGCAGTGAGACACTCCTGGCTATCTGACAATAAATTAAGGACAGGTGCAGTGTGACTTTCTTGGCTATCTGACAATAAATTAAGAACAGGTGCAGTGTGACCCTCCTGGCTATCTGATAATAAATTAAGAACAGGTGCAGTGTGACTCTACTGGCTATCTGACAATAAATTAAGGACAGGTGCAGTGTGACCCTCCTGGCTATCTGACAATAAATTAAGGTCAGGTGCAGTGTGACCCTCCTGGCTATCTGACAATAAATTAAGGACAGGTGCAGTGTGACCCTCCTGGCAATCTGACAATAAATTAAGGACAGGTGCAGTGTGACCCTCCTGGCTATCTGACAATAAATTAAGAACAGGTGCAGTGTGACCCTCCTGGATATCTGACAATAAATTTAGAACAGGTGCAGTGTGACCCTCCTGGCTATCTGACAATAAATTAAGAACAGGTGCAGTGTGACTCTCCTGGCAATCTGACAATAAATTAAGGACAGGTACAGTGTGACCCTCCTGGCTATCTGACAATAAATTAAGAACAGGTGCAGTGTGACCCTCCTGGCTATCTGACAATAAATTAAGGACAGATGCACTGTGACCCTCCTGGCTATCTGACAATAAATTAAGGACAGGTGCAGTGTGACTCTCCTGGCTATCTGACAATAAATTAAGGACAGGTGCAGTGTGACCCTCCTGGCAATCTGACAATAAATTAAGGACAGGTGCAGTGTGACCCTCCTGGCTATCTGACAATAAATTAAGGTCAGGTGCAGTGTGACCCTCCTGGCTATCTGACAATAAATTAAGGACAGGTGCAGTGTGACTCTCCTGGTTATCTGACAATAAATTAAGAACAGGTGCAGTGTGACCCTCCTGGCTATCTGACAATAAATTAAGGACAGGTGCAGTGTGACCCTCCTGGCTATCTGACAATAAATTAAGGACAGGTACAGTGTGACTCTCCTGGCTATCTGACAATAAATTAAGAACAGGTGCAGTTTGACCCTCCTGGCTATCTGACAATAAATTAAGGACAGGTGCAGTGTGACCCTCCTGGCTCTCTGACAATAAATTAAGAACAGGTGCAGTGTGACCCTCCTGGCTATCTGACAATAAATTAAGGACAGGTACAGTGTGACCCTCCTGGCTATCTGACAATAAATTAAGAACAGGTAGTGTGACCCTCCTGGCTATCTGACAATAAATTAAGGACAGGTGCAGTGTGACCCTCCTGGCTATCTGACAATAAATTAAGGACAGGTGCAGTGTGACCCTCCTGGCTATCTGATAATAAATTAAGAACAGGTGCAGTGTGACTCTACTGGCTATCTGACAATAAATTAAGGACAGGTGCAGTGTGACCCTCCTGGCTATCTGACAATAAATTAAGGTCAGGTGCAGTGTGACCCTCCTGGCTATCTGACAATCAATTAAGAACAGGTGCAGTGTGACTCTCCTGGCTATCTGACAATAAATTAAGGACAGGTGCAGTGTGACTCTCCTGGCTCTCTGACAATAAATTAAGGTCAGGTGCAGTGTGACCCTCCTGGCTATCTGACAATAAATTAAGAACAGGTGCAGTGTGACTCTCCTGGCTATCTGACAATAAATTAAGGTCAGGTGCAGTGTGACCCTCCTGGCTATCTGACAATAAATTAAGAACAGGTGCAGTGTGACCCTCCTGGCTATCTGACAATAAATTAAGAACAGGTGCAGTGTGACCCTCCTGGCTATCTGACAATAAATTAAGAACAGGTGCAGTGTGACTCCTGGCTATCTGACAATAAATTAAGGACAGGTGCAGTGTGACTCTCCTGGCTATCTGACAATAAATTAAGAACAGGTGCAGTGTGACCCTCCTGGCTATCTGACAATAAATTAAGGACAGGTGCAGTGTGACCCTCCTGGCTCTCTGACAATAAATTAAGAACAGGTGCAGTGTGACCCTCCTGGCTCTCTGACAATAAATTAAGGACAGATGCAGTGTGACCCTCCTGGCTCTCTGACAATAAATTAAGGTCAGGTGCAGTGTGACCCTCCTGGCTATCTGACAATAAATTAAGGTCAGGTGCAGTGTGACACTCCTGGCTATCTGACAATAAATTAAGGACAGGTGCAGTGTGACTTTCCTGGCTATCTGACAATAAATTAAGAACAGGTGCAGTGTGACCCTCCTGGCTATCTGATAATAAATTAAGAACAGGTGCAGTGTGACTCTACTGGCTATCTGACAATAAATTAAGGACAGGTGCAGTGTGACCCTCCTGGCTATCTGACAATAATTTAAGGTCAGGTGCAGTGTGACCCTCCTGGCTATCTGACAATAAATTAAGGACAGGTGCAGTGTGACTCTCCTGGCTATCTGACAATAAATTAAGAACAGGTGCAGTGTGACCCTCCTGGCTATCTGACAATAAATTAAGGACAGGTGCAGTGTGACCCTCCTGGCTCTCTGACAATAAATTAAGAACAGGTGCAGTGTGACCCTCCTGGCTATCTGACAATAAATTAAGGACAGGTGCAGTGTGACACTCCTGGCTATCTGACGATAAATTAAGAACAGGTGCAGTGTGACCCTCCTGGCTCTCTGACAATAAATTAAGAACAGGTGCAGTGTGACCCTCCTGGCTCTCTGACAATAAATTAAGAACAGGTGCAGTGTGACCCTCCTGGCTATTTGACAATAAATTAAGAACAGGTGCAGTGGGACCCTCCTGGCTCTCTGACAATAAATTAAGAACAGGTGCAGTGTGACCCTCCTGGCTATCTGACAATAAATTAAGAACAGGTGCAGTGTGACCCTCCTGGCTATCTGACAATAAATTAAGGACAGGTGCAGTTTGACCCTCCTGGCTATCTGACAATAAATTAAGAACAGGTGCAGTGTGACCCTCCTGGCTATCTGACAATAAATTGAGGACAGGTGCAGTGTGACCCTCCTGGCAATCTGACAATAAATTAAGGACAGGTGCAGTGTGACCCTCCTGGCTATCTGACAATAAATTAAGAACAGGTGCAGTGTGACCCTCCTGGATATCTGACAATAAATTTAGAACAGGTGCAGTGTGACCCTCCTGGCTATCTGACAATAAATTAAGAACAGGTGCAGTGTGACTCTCCTGGCTATCTGACGATAAATTAAGAACAGGTGCAGTGTGACTCTCCTGGCTATCTGACAATAAATTAAGGACAGGTGCAGTGTGATCCTCCTGGCTATCTGACAATAAATTAAGGACAGGTGCAGAGTGTGACTCCTGGCTATCTGACAATAAATTAAGAACAGGTGCAGTGTGACCCTCCTGGCTATCTGACAATCAATTAAGAACAGGTGCAGTGTGACTCTCCTGGCTATCTGACAATAAATTAAGGACAGGTGCAGTGTGACTCTCCTGGCTCTCTGACAATAGATTAAGGTCAGGTGCAGTGTGACCCTCCTGGCTATCTGACAATAAATTAAGAACAGGTGCAGTGTGACTCTCCTGGCTATCTGACAATAAATTAAGGTCAGGTGCAGTGTGACCCTCCTGGCTATTTGACAATAAATTAAGAACAGGTGCAGTGGGACCCTCCTGGCTCTCTGACAATAAATTAAGAACAGGTGCAGTGTGACCCTCCTGGCTATCTGACAATAAATTAAGAACAGGTGCAGTGTGACCCTCCTGGCTATCTGACAATAAATTAAGGACAGGTGCAGTTTGACCCTCCTGGCTATCTGACAATAAATTAAGAACAGGTGCAGTGTGACCCTCCTGGCTATCTGACAATAAATTGAGGACAGGTGCAGTGTGACCCTCCTGGCAATCTGACAATAAATTAAGGACAGGTGCAGTGTGACCCTCCTGGCTATCTGACAATAAATTAAGAACAGGTGCAGTGTGACCCTCCTGGATATCTGACAATAAATTTAGAACAGGTGCAGTGTGACCCTCCTGGCTATCTGACAATAAATTAAGAACAGGTGCAGTGTGACTCTCCTGGCTATCTGACGATAAATTAAGAACAGGTGCAGTGTGACTCTCCTGGCTATCTGACAATAAATTAAGGACAGGTGCAGTGTGATCCTCCTGGCTATCTGACAATAAATTAAGGACAGGTGCAGAGTGTGACTCCTGGCTATCTGACAATAAATTAAGAACAGGTGCAGTGTGACCCTCCTGGCTATCTGACAATCAATTAAGAACAGGTGCAGTGTGACTCTCCTGGCTATCTGACAATAAATTAAGGACAGGTGCAGTGTGACTCTCCTGGCTCTCTGACAATAGATTAAGGTCAGGTGAAGTGTGACCCTCCTGGCTATCTGACAATAAATTAAGAACAGGTGCAGTGTGACTCTCCTGGCTATCTGACAATAAATTAAGGTCAGGTGCAGTGTGACCCTCCTGGCTATCTGACAATAAATTAAGAACAGGTGCAGTGTGACCCTCCTGGCTATCTGACAATAAATTAAGAACAGGTGCAGTGTGACCCTCCTGGCTATCTGACAATAAATTAAGAACAGGTGCAGTGTGACTCCTGGCTATCTGACAATGAATTAAGGACAGGTGCAGTGTGACCCTCCTGGCTCTCTGACAATAAATTAAGGACAGATGCAGTGTGACCCTCCTGGCTCTCTGACAATAAATTAAGGCCAGGTGCAGTGTGACCCTCCTGGCTATCTGACAATAAATTAAGGTCCGGTGCAGTGTGACACTCCTGGCTATCTGACAATAAATTAAGGACAGGTGCAGTGTGACTTTCCTGGCTATCTGACAATAAATTAAGAACAGGTGCAGTTTGACCCTCCTGGCTATCTGATAATAAATTAAGAACAGGTGCAGTGTGACTCTACTGGCTATCTGACAATAAATTAAGGACAGGTGCAGTGTGACCCTCCTGGCTATCTGACAATAAATTAAGGTCAGGTGCAGTGTGACCCTCCTGGCTATCTGACAATAAATTAAGGACAGGTGCAGTGTGACTCTCCTGGCTATCTGACAATAAATTAAGAACATGTGCAGTGTGACCCTCCTGGCTATCTGACAATAAATTAAGGACAGGTGCAGTGTGACTCTCCTGGCTCTCTGACAATAAATTAAGAACAGGTGCAGTGTGACCCTCCTGGCTATCTGACAATAAATTAAGGACAGGTACATTGTGACCCTCCTGGCTATCTGACAATAAATTAAGAACAGGTAGTGTGACCCTCCTGGCTATCTGACAATAAATTAAGGACAGGTGCAGTGTGACCCTCCTGGCTATCTGACAATAAATTAAGGACAGGTGCAGTGTGACCCTCCTGGCTATCTGACAATAAATTAAGAACAGGTGCAGTGTAACCCTCCTGGATATCTGACAATAAATTTAGAACAGGTGCAGTGTGATCCTCCTGGCTATCTGACAATAAATTAAGAACAGGTGCAGTGTGACTCTCCTGGCTATCTGACGATAAATTAAGAACAGGTGCAGTGTGACTCTCCTGGCTATCTGACAATAAATTAAGGACAGGTGCAGTGTGACCCTCCTGGCTATCTGACAATAAATTAAGAACAGGTGCAGAGTGTGACTCCTGGCTATCTGACAATAAATTAAGAACAGGTGCAGTGTGACCCTCCTGGCTATCTGACAATAAATTAAGAACAGGTGCAGTGTGACTCCTGGCTATCTGACAATAAATTAAGGACAGGTGCAGTGTGACTCTCCTGGCTCTCTGACAATAAATTAAGGTCAGGTGCAGTGTGACCCTCCTGGGTATCTGACAATAAATTAAGAACAGGTGCAGTGTGACTCTCCTGGCTATATGACAATAAATTAAGGTCAGGTGCAGTGTGACCCTCCTGGCTATCTGACAATAAATTAAGAACAGGTGCAGTGTGACCCTCCTGGCTATCTGACAATAAATTAAGAACAGGTGCAGTGTGACCCTCCTGGCTATCTGACAATAAATTAAGAACAGGTGCAGTGTGACTCTCCTGGCTATCTGACAATGAATTAAGGACAGGTGCAGTGTGACCCTCCTGGCTCTCTGACAATAAATTAAGGACAGATGCAGTGTGACCCTCCTGGCTCTCTGACAATAAATTAAGGTCAGGTGCAGTGTGACCCTCCTGGCTATCTGACAATAAATTAAGGACAGGTGCAGTGTGACACTCCTGGCTATCTGACAATAAATTAAGGACAGGTGCAGTGTGACTTTCCTGGCTATCTGACAATAAATTAAGAACAGGTGCATTGTGACCCTCCTGGCTATCTGATAATAAATTAAGAACAGGTGCAGTGTGACTCTACTGGCTATCTGACTATAAATTAAGGACAGGTGCAGTGTGACACTCTTGGCTATCTGACAATAAATTAAGGTCAGGTGCAGTGTGACCCTCCTGGCTATCTGACAATAAATTAAGGACAGGTGCAGTGTGACCCTCCTGGCTATCTGACAATAAATTAAGGACAGGTGCAGTGTGACTCTCCTGGCTATCTGACAATAAATTAAGAACAGGTGCAGTTTGACCCTCCTGGCTATCTGACAATAAATTAAGGACAGGTGCAGTGTGACCCTCCTGGCTCTCTGACAATAAATTAAGAACAGGTGCAGTGTGACCCTCCTGGCTATCTGACAATAAATTAAGGACAGGTACAGTGTGACCCTCCTGGCTATCTGACAATAAATTAAGAACAGGTAGTGTGACCCTCCTGGCTATCTGACAATAAATTAAGGACAGGTGCAGTGTGACCCTCCTGGCTATCTGACAATAAATTAAGGACAGGTGCAGTGTGACCCTCCTGGCTATCTGACAATAAATTAAGAACAGGTGCAGTGTAACCCTCCTGGATATCTGACAATAAATTTAGAACAGGTGCAGTGTGACCCTCCTGGCTATCTGACAATAAATTAAGAACAGGTGCAGTGTGACTCTCCTGGCTATCTGACGATAAATTAAGAACAGGTGCAGTGTGACTCTCCTGGCTATCTGACAATAAATTAAGGACAGGTGCAGTGTGACCCTCCTGGCTATCTGACAATAAATTAAGAACAGGTGCAGAGTGTGACTCCTGGCTATCTGACAATAAATTAAGAACAGGTGCAGTGTGACCCTCCTGGCTATCTGACAATAAATTAAGAACAGGTGCAGTGTGACTCTCCTGGCTATCTGACAATAAATTAAGGACAGGTGCAGTGTGACTCTCCTGGCTATCTGACAATAAATTAAGGTCAGGTGCAGTGTGACCCTCCTGGGTATCTGACAATAAATTAAGAACAGGTGCAGTGTGACTCTCCTGGCTATATGACAATAAATTAAGGTCAGGTGCAGTGTGACCCTCCTGGCTATCTGACAATAAATTAAGAACAGGTGCAGTGTGACCCTCCTGGCTATCTGACAATAAATTAAGAACAGGTGCAGTGTGACCCTCCTGGCTATCTGACAATAAATTAAGAACAGGTGCAGTGTGACTCTCCTGGCTATCTGACAATGAATTAAGGACAGGTGCAGTGTGACCCTCCTGGCTCTCTGACAATAAATTAAGGACAGATGCAGTGTGACCCTCCTGGCTCTCTGACAATAAATTAAGGTCAGGTGCAGTGTGACCCTCCTGGCTATCTGACAATAAATTAAGGACAGGTGCAGTGTGACACTCCTGGCTATCTGACAATAAATTAAGGACAGGTGCAGTGTGACTTTCCTGGCTATCTGACAATAAATTAAGGACAGGTGCATTGTGACCCTCCTGGCTATCTGATAATAAATTAAGAACAGGTGCAGTGTGACTACTGGCTATCTGACAATAAATTAAGGACAGGTGCAGTGTGACCCTCCTGGCTATCTGACAATAAATTAAGGTCAGGTGCAGTGTGACCCTCCTGGCTATCTGACAATAAATTAAGGACAGGTGCAGTGTGACTCTCCTGGTTATCTGACAATAAATTAAGAACAGGTGCAGTGTGACCCTCCTGGCTATCTGACAATAAATTAAGGACAGGTGCAGTGTGACCCTCCTGGCTATCTGACAATAAATTAAGGACAGGTGCAGTGTGACCCTCCTGGCAATCTGACAATAAATTAAGGACAGGTGCAGTGTGACCCTCCTGGCTATCTGACAATAAATTAAGAACAGGTGCAGTGTGACCCTCCTGGATATCTGACAATAAATTTAGAACAGGTGCAGTGTGACCCTCCTGGCTATCTGACAATAAATTAAGAACAGGTGCAGTGTGAATCTCCTGGCAATCTGACAATAAATTAAGGACAGGTACAGTGTGACCCTCCTGGCTATCTGACAATAAATTAAGAACAGGTGCAGTGTGACCCTCCTGGCTATCTGACAATAAATTAAGGACAGGTGCACTGTGACCCTCCTGGCTATCTGACAATAAATTAAGGACAGGTGCAGTGTGACTCTCCTGGCTATCTGACAATAAATTAAGGACAGGTGCAGTGTGACCCTCCTGGCAATCTGACAATAAATTAAGGACAGGTGCAGTGTGACCCTCCTGGCTATCTGACAATAAATTAAGAACAGGTGCAGTGTGACCCTCCTGGATATTTGACAATAAATTAAGAACAGGTGCAGTGTGACCCTCCTGGCTATCTGACAATGAATTAAGAACAGGTGCAGTGTGACTCTCCTGGCTATCTGACGATAAATTAAGAACAGGTGCAGTGTGACTCTCCTGGCTATCTGACAATAAATTAAGAACAGGTCCAGTGTGACCCTCCTTGCTCTCTGACAATAAATTAAGAACAGGTGCAGTGTGACTCTCCTGGCTATCTGACAATAAATTAATAACAGGTGCAGTGTGACCCTCCTTGCTCTCTGACAATAAATTAAGAACAGGTGCAGTGTGACTCTCCTGGCTCTCTGACAATAAATGAAGAACAGGTGCAGTGTGACCCTCCTGGCTATCTGACAATAAATTAAGGACAGATGCAGTGTGACCCTCCTGGCTCTCTGACAATAAATTAAGGTCAGGTGCAGTGTGACCCTCCTGGCTATCTGACAATAAATTAAGGACAGGTGCAGTGAGACACTCCTGGCTATCTGACAATAAATTAAGGACAGGTGCAGTGTGACTTTCTTGGCTATCTGACAATAAATTAAGAACAGGTGCAGTGTGACCCTCCTGGCTATCTGATAATAAATTAAGAACAGGTGCAGTGTGACTCTACTGGCTATCTGACAATAAATTAAGGACAGGTGCAGTGTGACCCTCCTGGCTATCTGACAATAAATTAAGGTCAGGTGCAGTGTGACCCTCCTGGCTATCTGACAATAAATTAAGGACAGGTGCAGTGTGACCCTCCTGGCAATCTGACAATAAATTAAGGACAGGTGCAGTGTGACCCTCCTGGCTATCTGACAATAAATTAAGAACAGGTGCAGTGTGACCCTCCTGGATATCTGACAATAAATTTAGAACAGGTGCAGTGTGACCCTCCTGGCTATCTGACAATAAATTAAGAACAGGTGCAGTGTGACTCTCCTGGCAATCTGACAATAAATTAAGGACAGGTACAGTGTGACCCTCCTGGCTATCTGACAATAAATTAAGAACAGGTGCAGTGTGACCCTCCTGGCTATCTGACAATAAATTAAGGACAGATGCACTGTGACCCTCCTGGCTATCTGACAATAAATTAAGGACAGGTGCAGTGTGACTCTCCTGGCTATCTGACAATAAATTAAGGACAGGTGCAGTGTGACCCTCCTGGCAATCTGACAATAAATTAAGGACAGGTGCAGTGTGACCCTCCTGGCTATCTGACAATAAATTAAGGTCAGGTGCAGTGTGACCCTCCTGGCTATCTGACAATAAATTAAGGACAGGTGCAGTGTGACTCTCCTGGTTATCTGACAATAAATTAAGAACAGGTGCAGTGTGACCCTCCTGGCTATCTGACAATAAATTAAGGACAGGTGCAGTGTGACCCTCCTGGCTATCTGACAATAAATTAAGGACAGGTACAGTGTGACTCTCCTGGCTATCTGACAATAAATTAAGAACAGGTGCAGTTTGACCCTCCTGGCTATCTGACAATAAATTAAGGACAGGTGCAGTGTGACCCTCCTGGCTCTCTGACAATAAATTAAGAACAGGTGCAGTGTGACCCTCCTGGCTATCTGACAATAAATTAAGGACAGGTACAGTGTGACCCTCCTGGCTATCTGACAATAAATTAAGAACAGGTAGTGTGACCCTCCTGGCTATCTGACAATAAATTAAGGACAGGTGCAGTGTGACCCTCCTGGCTATCTGACAATAAATTAAGGACAGGTGCAGTGTGACCCTCCTGGCTATCTGATAATAAATTAAGAACAGGTGCAGTGTGACTCTACTGGCTATCTGACAATAAATTAAGGACAGGTGCAGTGTGACCCTCCTGGCTATCTGACAATAAATTAAGGTCAGGTGCAGTGTGACCCTCCTGGCTATCTGACAATAAATTAAGGACAGGTGCAGTGTGACCCTCCTGGCAATCTGACAATAAATTAAGGACAGGTGCAGTGTGACCCTCCTGGCTATCTGACAATAAATTAAGAACAGGTGCAGTGTGACCCTCCTGGATATCTGACAATAAATTTAGAACAGGTGCAGTGTGACCCTCCTGGCTATCTGACAATAAATTAAGAACAGGTGCAGTGTGACTCTCCTGGCAATCTGACAATAAATTAAGGACAGGTACAGTGTGACCCTCCTGGCTATCTGACAATAAATTAAGAACAGGTGCAGTGTGACCCTCCTGGCTATCTGACAATAAATTAAGGACAGATGCACTGTGACCCTCCTAGCTATCTGACAATAAATTAAGGACAGGTGCAGTGTGACTCTCCTGGCTATCTGACAATAAATTAAGGACAGGTGCAGTGTGACCCTCCTGGCAATCTGACAATAAATTAAGGACAGGTGCAGTGTGACCCTCCTGGCTATCTGACAATAAATTAAGGTCAGGTGCAGTGTGACCCTCCTGGCTATCTGACAATAAATTAAGGACAGGTGCAGTGTGACTCTCCTGGTTATCTGACAATAAATTAAGAACAGGTGCAGTGTGACCCTCCTGGCTATCTGACAATAAATTAAGGACAGGTGCAGTGTGACCCTCCTGGCTATCTGACAATAAATTAAGGACAGGTGCAGTGTGACTCTCCTGGCTATCTGACAATAAATTAAGAACAGGTGCAGTTTGACCCTCCTGGCTATCTGACAATAAATTAAGGACAGGTGCAGTGTGACCCTCCTGGCTCTCTGACAATAAATTAAGAACAGGTGCAGTGTGACCCTCCTGGCTATCTGACAATAAATTAAGGACAGGTACAGTGTGACCCTCCTGGCTATCTGACAATAAATTAAGAACAGGTAGTGTGACCCTCCTGGCTATCTGACAATAAATTAAGGACAGGTGCAGTGTGACCCTCCTGGCTATCTGACAATAAATTAAGGACAGGTGCAGTGTGACCCTCCTGGCTATCTGACAATAAATTGAGGACAGGTGCAGTGTGACCCTCCTGGCAATCTGACAATAAATTAAGGACAGGTGCAGTGTGACACTCCTGGCTATCTGACAATAAATTAAGGACAGGTGCAGTGTGACTTTCCTGGCTATCTGACAATAAATTAAGAACAGGTGCATTGTGACCCTCCTGGCTATCTGATAATAAATTAAGAACAGGTGCAGTGTGACTCTACTGGCTATCTGACAATAAATTAAGGACAGGTGCAGTGTGACCCTCCTGGCTATCTGACAATAAATTAAGGTCAGGTGCAGTGTGACCCTCCTGGCTATCTGACAATAAATTAAGGACAGGTGCAGTGTGACTCTCCTGGTTATCGGACAATAAATTAAGAACAGGTGCAGTGTGACCCTCCTGGCTATCTGACAATTAATTAAGGACAGGTGCAGTGTGACCCTCCTGGCTATCTGACAATAAATTAAGGACAGGTGCAGTGTGACCCTCCTGGCAATCTGACAATAAATTAAGGACAGGTGCAGTGTGACCCTCCTGGCTATCTGACAATAAATTAAGAACAGGTGCAGTGTGACCCTCCTGGATATCTGACAATAAATGTAGAACAGGTGCAGTGTGACCCTCCTGGCTATCTGACAATAAATTAAGAACAGGTGCAGTGTGACTCTCCTGGCAATCTGACAATAAATTAAGGACAGGTACAGTGTGACCCTCCTGGCTATCTGACAATAAATTAAGAACAGGTGCAGTGTGACCCTCCTGGCTATCTGACAATAAATTAAGGACAGGTGCACTGTGACCCTCCTGGCTATCTGACAATAAATTAAGGACAGGTGCAGTGTGACTCTCCTGGCTATCTGACAATAAATTAAGGACAGGTGCAGTGTGACCCTCCTGGAAATCTGACAATAAATTAAGGACAGGTGCAGTGTGACCCTCCTGGCTATCTGACAATAAATTAAGAACAGGTGCAGTGTGACCCTCCTGGATATTTGACAATAAATTAAGAACAGGTGCAGTGTGACCCTCCTGGCTATCTGACAATGAATTAAGAACAGGTGCAGTGTGACTCTCCTGGCTATCTGACGATAAATTAAGAACAGGTGCAGTGTGACTCTCCTGGCTATCTGACAATAAATTAAGGACAGGTGCAGTGTGACCCTCCTGGCTATCTGACAATAAATTAAGAACAGGTCCAGTGTGACCCTCCTTGCTCTCTGACAATAAATTAAGAACAGGTGCAGTGTGACTCTCCTGGCTATCTGACAATAAATTAATAACAGGTGCAGTGTGACCCTCCTTGCTCTCTGACAATAAATTAAGAACAGGTGCAGTGTGACTCTCCTGGCTCTCTGACAATAAATGAAGAACAGGTGCAGTGTGACCCTCCTGGCTATCTGACAATAAATTAAGGACAGATGCAGTGTGACCCTCCTGGCTCTCTGACAATAAATTAAGGTCAGGTGCAGTGTGACCCTCCTGGCTATCTGACAATAAATTAAGGACAGGTGCAGTGAGACACTCCTGGCTATCTGACAATAAATTAAGGACAGGTGCAGTGTGACTTTCCTGGCTATCTGACAATAAATTAAGAACAGGTGCAGTGTGACCCTCCTGGCTATCTGATAATAAATTAAGAACAGGTGCAGTGTGACTCTACTGGCTATCTGACAATAAATTAAGGACAGGTGCAGTGTGACCCTCCTGGCTATCTGACAATAAATTAAGGTCAGGTGCAGTGTGACCCTCCTGGCTATCTGACAATAAATTAAGGACAGGTGCAGTGTGACCCTCCTGGCAATCTGACAATAAATTAAGGACAGGTGCAGTGTGACCCTCCTGGCTATCTGACAATAAATTAAGAACAGGTGCAGTGTGACCCTCCTGGATATCTGACAATAAATTTAGAACAGGTGCAGTGTGACCCTCCTGGCTATCTGACAATAAATTAAGAACAGGTGCAGTGTGACTCTCCTGGCAATCTGACAATAAATTAAGGACAGGTACAGTGTGACCCTCCTGGCTATCTGACAATAAATTAAGAACAGGTGCAGTGTGACCCTCCTGGCTATCTGACAATAAATTAAGGACAGGTGCACTGTGACCCTCCTGGCTATCTGACAATAAATTAAGGACAGGTGCAGTGTGACTCTCCTGGCTATCTGACAATAAATTAAGGACAGGTGCAGTGTGACCCTCCTGGCAATCTGACAATAAATTAAGGACAGGTGCAGTGTGACCCTCCTGGCTATCTGACAATAAATTAAGGTCAGGTGCAGTGTGACCCTCCTGGCTATCTGACAATAAATTAAGGACAGGTGCAGTGTGACTCTCCTGGTTATCTGACAATAAATTAAGAACAGGTGCAGTGTGACCCTCCTGGCTATCTGACAATAAATTAAGGACAGGTGCAGTGTGACCCTTCTGGCTATCTGACAATAAATTAAGGACAGGTGCAGTGTGACTCTCCTGGCTATCTGACAATAAATTAAGAACAGGTGCAGTTTGACCCTCCTGGCTATCTGACAATAAATTAAGGACAGGTGCAGTGTGACCCTCCTGGCTCTCTGACAATAAATTAAGAACAGGTGCAGTGTGACCCTCCTGGCTATCTGACAATAAATTAAGGACAGGTACAGTGTGACCCTCCTGGCTATCTGACAATAAATTAAGAACAGGTAGTGTGACCCTCCTGGCTATCTGACAATAAATTAAGGACAGGTGCAGTGTGACCCTCCTGGCTATCTGACAATAAATTAAGGACAGGTGCAGTGTGACCCTCCTGGCTATCTGACAATAAATTGAGGACAGGTGCAGTGTGACCCTCCTGGCAATCTGACAATAAATTAAGGACAGGTGCAGTGTGACCCTCCTGGCTATCTGACAATAAATTAAGAACATGTGCAGTGTAACCCTCCTAGATATCTGACAATAAATTTAGAACAGGTGCAGTGTGACCCTCCTGGCTATCTGACAATAAATTAAGAACAGGTGCAGTGTGACTCTCCTGGCTATCTGACGATAAATTAAGAACAGGTGCAGTGTGACTCTCCTGGCTATCTGACAATAAATTAAGGACAGGTGCAGTGTGACCCTCCTGGCTATCTGACAATAAATTAAGAACAGGTGCAGAGTGTGACTCCTGGCTATCTGACAATAAATTAAGAACAGGTGCAGTGTGACCCTCCTGGCTATCTGACAATAAATTAAGAACAGGTGCAGTGTGACTCTCCTGGCTATCTGACAATAAATTAAGGACAGGTGCAGTGTGACTCTCCTGGCTCTCTGACAATAAATTAAGGTCAGGTGCAGTGTGACCCTCCTGGGTATCTGACAATAAATTAAGAACAGGTGCAGTGTGACTCTCCTGGCTATATGACAATAAATTAAGGTCAGGTGCAGTGTGACCCTCCTGGCTATCTGACAATAAATTAAGAACAGGTGCAGTGTGACCCTCCTGGCTATCTGACAATAAATTAAGAACAGGTGCAGTGTGACCCTCCTGGCTATCTGACAATAAATTAAGAACAGGTGCAGTGTGACTCTCCTGGCTATCTGACAATGAATTAAGGACAGGTGCAGTGTGACCCTCCTGGCTCTCTGACAATAAATTAAGGACAGATGCAGTGTGACCCTCCTGGCTCTCTGACAATAAATTAAGGTCAGGTGCAGTGTGACCCTCCTGGCTATCTGACAATAAATTAAGGACAGGTGCAGTGTGACACTCCTGGCTATCTGACAATAAATTAAGGACAGGTGCAGTGTGACTTTCCTGGCTATCTGACAATAAATTAAGAACAGGTGCATTGTGACCCTCCTGGCTATCTGATAATAAATTAAGAACAGGTGCAGTGTGACTCTACTGGCTATCTGACAATAAATTAAGGACAGGTGCAGTGTGACCCTCCTGGCTATCTGACAATAGATTAAGGTCAGGTGCAGTGTGACCCTCCTGGCTATCTGACAATAAATTAAGGACAGGTGCAGTGTGACTCTCCTGGTTATCTGACAATAAATTAAGAACAGGTGCAGTGTGACCCTCCTGGCTATCTGACAATAAATTAAGGACAGGTGCAGTGTGACCCTCCTGGCTATCTGACAATAAATTAAGGACAGGTGCAGTGTGACCCTCCTGGCAATCTGACAATAAATTAAGGACAGGTGCAGTGTGACCCTCCTGGCTATCTGACAATAAATTAAGAACAGGTGCAGTGTGACCCTCCTGGATATCTGACAATAAATTTAGAACAGGTGCAGTGTGACCCTCCTGGCTATCTGACAATAAATTAAGAACAGGTGCAGTGTGACTCTCCTGGCAATCTGACAATAAATTAAGGACAGGTACAGTGTGACCCTCCTGGCTATCTGACAATAAATTAAGAACAGGTGCAGTGTGACCCTCCTGGCTATCTGACAATAAATTAAGGACAGGTGCACTGTGACCCTCCTGGCTATCTGACAATAAATTAAGGACAGGTGCAGTGTGACTCTCCTGGCTATCTGACAATAAATTAAGAACAGGTGCAGTGTGACCCTCCTGGCAATCTGACAATAAATTAAGGACAGGTGCAGTGTGACCCTCCTGGCTATCTGACAATAAATTAAGAACAGGTGCAGTGTGACCCTCCTGGATATCTGACAATAAATTAAGAACAGGTGCAGTGTGACCCTCCTGGCTATCTGACAATGAATTAAGAACAGGTGCAGTGTGACTCTCCTGGCTATCTGACGATAAATTAAGAACAGGTGCAGTGTGACTCTCCTGGCTATCTGACAATAAATTAAGGACAGGTGCAGTGTGACCCTCCTGGCTATCTGACAATAAATTAAGAACAGGTCCAGTGTGACCCTCCTTGCTCTCTGACAATAAATTAAGAACAGGTGCAGTGTGACTCTCCTGGCTATCTGACAATAAATTAATAACAGGTGCAGTGTGACCCTCCTTGCTCTCTGACAATAAATTAAGAACAGGTGCAGTGTGACTCTCCTGGCTCTCTGACAATAAATGAAGAACAGGTGCAGTGTGACCCTCCTGGCTATCTGACAATAAATTAAGGACAGATGCAGTGTGACCCTCCTGGCTCTCTGACAATAAATTAAGGTCAGGTGCAGTGTGACCCTCCTGGCTATCTGACAATAAATTAAGGACAGGTGCAGTGAGACACTCCTGGCTATCTGACAATAAATTAAGGACAGGTGCAGTGTGACTTTCCTGGCTATCTGACAATAAATTAAGAACAGGTGCAGTGTGACCCTCCTGGCTATCTGATAATAAATTAAGAACAGGTGCAGTGTGACTCTACTGGCTATCTGACAATAAATTAAGGACAGGTGCAGTGTGACCCTCCTGGCTATCTGACAATAAATTAAGGTCAGGTGCAGTGTGACCCTCCTGGCTATCTGACAATAAATTAAGGACAGGTGCAGTGTGACCCTCCTGGCAATCTGACAATAAATTAAGGACAGGTGCAGTGTGACCCTCCTGGCTATCTGACAATAAATTAAGAACAGGTGCAGTGTGACCCTCCTGGATATCTGACAATAAATTTAGAACAGGTGCAGTGTGACCCTCCTGGCTATCTGACAATAAATTAAGAACAGGTGCAGTGTGACTCTCCTGGCAATCTGACAATAAATTAAGGACAGGTACAGTGTGACCCTCCTGGCTATCTGACAATAAATTAAGAACAGGTGCAGTGTGACCCTCCTGGCTATCTGACAATAAATTAAGGACAGGTGCACTGTGACCCTCCTGGCTATCTGACAATAAATTAAGGACAGGTGCAGTGTGACTCTCCTGGCTATCTGACAATAAATTAAGGACAGGTGCAGTGTGACCCTCCTGGCAATCTGACAATAAATTAAGGACAGGTGCAGTGTGACCCTCCTGGCTATCTGACAATAAATTAAGAACAGGTGCAGTGTGACCCTCCTGGATATCTGACAATAAATTTAGAACAGGTGCAGTTTGACCCTCCTGGCTATCTGACAATGAATTAAGAACAGGTGCAGTGTGACTCTCCTGGCTATCTGACAATAAATTAAGGACAGGTGCAGTGTGACTCTCCTGGCTCTCTGACAATAAATTAAGGTCAGGTGCAGTGTGACCCTCCTGGGTATCTGACAATAAATTAAGAACAGGTGCAGTGTGACTCTCCTGGCTATATGACAATAAATTAAGGTCAGGTGCAGTGTGACCCTCCTGGCTATCTGACAATAAATTAAGAACAGGTGCAGTGTGACCCTCCTGGCTATCTGACAATAAATTAAGAACAGGTGCAGTGTGACCCTCCTGGCTATCTGACAATAAATTAAGAACAGGTGCAGTGTGACTCTCCTGGCTATCTGACAATGAATTAAGGACAGGTGCAGTGTGACCCTCCTGGCTCTCTGACAATAAATTAAGGACAGATGCAGTGTGACCCTCCTGGCTCTCTGACAATAAATTAAGGTCAGGTGCAGTGTGACCCTCCTGGCTATCTGACAATAAATTAAGGACAGGTGCAGTGTGACACTCCTGGCTATCTGACAATAAATTAAGGACAGGTGCAGTGTGACTTTCCTGGCTATCTGACAATAAATTAAGAACAGGTGCATTGTGACCCTCCTGGCTATCTGATAATAAATTAAGAACAGGTGCAGTGTGACTCTACTGGCTATCTGACAATAAATTAAGGACAGGTGCAGTGTGACCCTCCTGGCTATCTGACAATAGATTAAGGTCAGGTGCAGTGTGACCCTCCTGGCTATCTGACAATAAATTAAGGACAGGTGCAGTGTGACTCTCCTGGTTATCTGACAATCAATTAAGAACAGGTGCAGTGTGACCCTCCTGGCTATCTGACAATAAATTAAGGACAGGTGCAGTGTGACCCTCCTGGCTATCTGACAATAAATTAAGGACAGGTGCAGTGTGACCCTCCTGGCAATCTGACAATAAATTAAGGACAGGTGCAGTGTGACCCTCCTGGCTATCTGACAATAAATTAAGAACAGGTGCAGTGTGACCCTCCTGGATATCTGACAATAAATTTAGAACAGGTGCAGTGTGACCCTCCTGGCTATCTGACAATAAATTAAGAACAGGTGCAGTGTGACTCTCCTGGCAATCTGACAATAAATTAAGGACAGGTACAGTGTGACCCTCCTGGCTATCTGACAATAAATTAAGAACAGGTGCAGTGTGACCCTCCTGGCTATCTGACAATAAATTAAGGACAGGTGCACTGTGACCCTCCTGGCTATCTGACAATAAATTAAGGACAGGTGCAGTGTGACTCTCCTGGCTATCTGACAATAAATTAAGAACAGGTGCAGTGTGACCCTCCTGGCAATCTGACAATAAATTAAGGACAGGTGCAGTGTGACCCTCCTGGCTATCTGACAATAAATTAAGAACAGGTGCAGTGTGACCCTCCTGGATATCTGACAATAAATTAAGAACAGGTGCAGTGTGACCCTCCTGGCTATCTGACAATGAATTAAGAACAGGTGCAGTGTGACTCTCCTGGCTATCTGACGATAAATTAAGAACAGGTGCAGTGTGACTCTCCTGGCTATCTGACAATAAATTAAGGACAGGTGCAGTGTGACCCTCCTGGCTATCTGACAATAAATTAAGAACAGGTCCAGTGTGACCCTCCTTGCTCTCTGACAATAAATTAAGAACAGGTGCAGTGTGACTCTCCTGGCTATCTGACAATAAATTAATAACAGGTGCAGTGTGACCCTCCTTGTTCTCTGACAATAAATTAAGAACAGGTGCAGTGTGACTCTCCTGGCTCTCTGACAATAAATGAAGAACAGGTGCAGTGTGACCCTCCTGGCTATCTGACAATAAATTAAGGACAGATGCAGTGTGACCCTCCTGGCTCTCTGACAATAAATTAAGGTCAGGTGCAGTGTGACCCTCCTGGCTATCTGACAATAAATTAAGGACAGGTGCAGTGAGACACTCCTGGCTATCTGACAATAAATTAAGGACAGGTGCAGTGTGACTTTCCTGGCTATCTGACAATAAATTAAGAACAGGTGCAGTGTGACCCTCCTGGCTATCTGATAATAAATTAAGAACAGGTGCAGTGTGACTCTACTGGCTATCTGACAATAAATTAAGGACAGGTGCAGTGTGACCCTCCTGGCTATCTGACAATAAATTAAGGTCAGGTGCAGTGTGACCCTCCTGGCTATCTGACAATAAATTAAGGACAGGTGCAGTGTGACCCTCCTGGCAATCTGACAATAAATTAAGGACAGGTGCAGTGTGACCCTCCTGGTTATCTGACAATAAATTAAGAACAGGTGCAGTGTGACCCTCCTGGATATCTGACAATAAATTTAGAACAGGTGCAGTGTGACCCTCCTGGCTATCTGACAATAAATTAAGAACAGGTGCAGTGTGACTCTCCTGGCAATCTGACAATAAATTAAGGACAGGTACAGTGTGACCCTCCTGGCTATCTGACAATAAATTAAGAACAGGTGCAGTGTGACCCTCCTGGCTATCTGACAATAAATTAAGGACAGGTGCACTGTGACCCTCCTGGCTATCTGACAATAAATTAAGGACAGGTGCAGTGTGACTCTCCTGGCTATCTGACAATAAATTAAGGACAGGTGCAGTGTGACCCTCCTGGCAATCTGACAATAAATTAAGGACAGGTGCAGTGTGACCCTCCTGGCTATCTGACAATAAATTAAGAACAGGTGCAGTGTGACCCTCCTGGATATCTGACAATAAATTTAGAACAGGTGCAGTTTGACCCTCCTGGCTATCTGACAATGAATTAAGAACAGGCGCAGTGTGACTCTCCTGGCTATCTGACAATAAATTAAGAACAGGTGCAGTGTGACTCTCCTGGCTATCTGACAATAAATTAAGGACAGGTGCAGTGTGACCCTCCTGGCGATCTGACAATAAATTAAGAACAGGTGCAGTGTGACCCTCCTGGCTATCTGACAATAAATTAAGAACAGGTGCAGTGTGACTCTCCTGGCTATCTGACAATAAATTAATAACAGGTGCAGTGTGACCCTCCTGGCTCTCTGACAATAAATTAAGAACAGGTGCAGTGTGACTCTCCTGGCTCTCTGACAATAAATGAAGAACAGGTGCAGTGTGACCTTCCTGGCTCTCTGACAATAAATTAAGAACAGGTGCAGTGTGACTCTCCTGGCAATCTGACAATAAATTAAGAACATGTGCAGTGTGACTCTCCTCGCTATCTGACAATAAATTAAGAACAGATGCAGTGTGACCCTCCTGGCTATCTGACAATAAATGAAGAACAGGTGCAGTGTGACCCTCCTGGCTCTCTGACAATAAATTAAGGACAGGTGCAGTGTGACCCTCCTGGCTATCTGACAATAAATTAAAGTCAGGTGCAGTGTGACTCTCCTGGCTATCTGACAATAAATTAAGGACAGGTGCAGTGTTACTCTCCTGGCTATCTGACAATAAATTAAGAACAGGTGCAGTGTGACCCTCCTGGCTATCTGATAATAAATTAAGAACAGGTGCAGTGTGACTCTACTGGCTATCTGACAATAAATTAAGGTCAGGTGCAGTGTGACCCTCCTGGCTATCTGACAATAAATTAAGGACAGGTGCAGTGTGACACTCCTGGCTATCTGACAATAAATTAAGGACAGGTGCAGTGTGACTTTCCTGGCTATCTGACAATAAATTAAGAACAGGTGCAGTGTGACCCTCCTGGCTATCTGATAATAAATTAAGAACAGGTGCAGTGTGACTCTACTGGCTATCTGACAATAAATTAAGGACAGGTGCAGTGTGACCCTCCTGGCTATCTGACAATAAATTAAGGTCAGGTGCAGTGTGACCCTCCTGGCTATCTGACAATAAATTAAGGACAGGTGCAGTGTGACTCTCCTGGTTATCTGACAATAAATTAAGAACAGGTGCAGTTTGACCCTCCTGGCTATCTGACAATAAATTAAGGACAGGTGCAGTGTGACCCTCCTGGCTATCTGACAATAAATTAAGGACAGGTGCAGTGTGACCCTACTGGCAATCTGACAATAAATTAAGGACAGGTCCAGTGTGACCCTCCTGGCTATCTGACAATAAATTAAGAACAGGTGCAGTGTGACCCTCCTGGATATCTGACAATAAATTTAGAACAGGTGCAGTGTGACCCTCCTGGCTATCTGACAATAAATTAAGAACAGGTGCATTGTGACTCTCCTGGCAATCTGACAATAAATTAAGGACAGGTACAGTGTGACCCTCCTGGCTATCTGACAATAAATTAAGAACAGGTGCAGTGTGACCCTCCTGGCTATCTGACAATAAATTAAGGACAGGTGCACTGTGACCCTCCTGGCTATCTGACAATAAATTAAGGACAGGTGCAGTGTGACTCTCCTGGCTATCTGACAATAAATTAAGGACAGGTGCAGTGTGACCCTCCTGGCAATCTGACAATAAATTAAGGACAGGTGCAGTGTGACCCTCCTGGCTATCTGACAATAAATTAAGAACAGGTGCAGTGTGACCCTCCTGGATATCTGACAATAAATTTAGAACAGGTGCAGTGTGACCCTCCTGGCTATCTGACGATGAATTAAGAACAGGTGCAGTGTGACTCTCCTGGCTATCTGACGATAAATTAAGAACAGGTGCAGTGTGACTCTCCTGGCTATCTGACAATAAATTAAGGACAGGTGCAGTGTGACCCTCCTGGCTATCTGACAATAAATTAAGAACAGGTGCAGTGTGACCCTCCTGGCTCTCTGACAATAAATTAAGAACAGGTGCAGTGTGACTCTCCTGGCTATCTGACAATAAATTAATAACAGGTGCAGTGTGACCCTCCTGGCTCTCTGACAATAAATTAAGAACAGGTGCAGTGTGACTATCCTGGCTCTCTGACAATAAATGAAGAACAGGTGCAGTGTGACCCTCCTGGCTCTGACAATAAATTAAGAACAGGTGCAGTGTGACTCTCCTGGCAATCTGACAATAAATTAAGAACATGTGCAGTGTGACTCTCCTCGCTATCTGACAATAAATTAAGAACAGGTGCAGTGTGACCCTCCTGGCTATCTGACAATAAATGAAGAACAGGTGCAGTGTGACCCTCCTGACTCTCTGACAATAAATTAAGGACAGGTGCAGTGTGACTCTCCTGGCTATCTGACAATAAATTAAGAACAGGTGCAGTGTGACCCTCCTGGCTATCTGATAATAAATTAAGAACAGGTGCAGTGACTCTACTGGCTATCTGACAATAAATTAAGGACAGGTGCAGTGTGACCCTCCTGGCTATCTGACAATAAATTAAGGACAGGTGCAGTGTGACTCTCCTGGCTATCTGACAATAAATTAAGAACAGGTGCAGTGTGACCCTCCTGGCTATCTGACAATAAATTAAGGACAGGTGCAGTGTGACCCTCCTGGCTATCTGACAATAAATTAAGGACAGGTGCAGTGTGACCCTCCTGGCTATCTGACAATAAATTAAGAACAGGTGCAGTGTGACCCTCCTGGATATTTGACAATAAATTTAGAACAGATGCAGTGTGACCCTCCTGGCTATCTGACAATAAATTAAGGACAGGTACAGTGTGACCCTCCTGGCTATCTGACAATAAATTAAGAACAGGTACAGTGTGACCCTCCTGGCTATCTGACAATAAATTAAGAACAGGTGCAGTGTGACCCTCCTGGCTATCTGACAATAAATTAAGGACAGGTGCAGTGTGACCCTCCTGGCTATCTGACAATAAATTGAGGACAGGTGCAGTGTGACCCTCCTGGCAATCTGACAATAAATTAAGGACAGGTGCAGTGTGACCCTCCTGGCTATCTGACAATAAATTAAGAACAGGTGCAGTGTGACCCTCCTGGATATCTGACAATAAATTTAGAACAGGTGCAGAGTGTGACTCCTGGCTATCTGACAATAAATTAAGAACAGGTGCAGTGTGACCCTCCTGGCTATCTGACAATAAATTAAGGACAGATGCAGTGTGACCCTCCTGGCTCTCTGACAATAAATTAAGGTCAGGTGCAGTGTGACCCTCCTGGCTATCTGACAATAAATTAAGGACAGGTGCAGTGAGACACTCCTGGCTATCTGACAATAAATTAAGGACAGGTGCAGTGTGACTTTCCTGGCTATCTGACAATAAATTAAGAACAGGTGCAGTGTGACCCTCCTGGCTATCTGATAATAAATTAAGAACAGGTGCAGTGTGACTCTACTGGCTATCTGACAATAAATTAAGGACAGGTGCAGTGTGACCCTCCTGGCTATCTGACAATAAATTAAGGTCAGGTGCAGTGTGACCCTCCTGGCTATCTGACAATAAATTAAGGACAGGTGCAGTGTGACCCTCCTGGCAATCTGACAATAAATTAAGGACAGGTGCAGTGTGACCCTCCTGGCTATCTGACAATAAATTAAGAACAGGTGCAGTGTGACCCTCCTGGATATCTGACAATAAATTTAGAACAGGTGCAGTGTGACCCTCCTGGCTATCTGACAATAAATTAAGAACAGGTGCAGTGTGACTCCTGGCAATCTGACAATAAATTAAGGACAGGTACAGTGTGACCCTCCTGGCTATCTGACAATAAATTAAGAACAGGTGCAGTGTGACCCTCCTGGCTATCTGACAATAAATTAAGGACAGGTGCACTGTGACCCTCCTGGCTATCTGACAATAAATTAAGGACAGGTGCAGTGTGACTCTCCTGGCTATCTGACAATAAATTAAGGACAGGTGCAGTGTGACCCTCCTGGCAATCTGACAATAAATTAAGGACAGGTGCAGTGTGACCCTCCTGGCTATCTGACAATAAATTAAGAACAGGTGCAGTGTGACCCTCCTGGATATCTGACAATAAATTTAGAACATGTGCAGTTTGACCCTCCTGGCTATCTGACAATGAATTAAGAACAGGTGCAGTGTGACTCTCCTGGCTATCTGACAATAAATTAAGAACAGGTGCAGTGTGACTCTCCTGGCTATCTGACAATAAATTAAGGACAGGTGCAGTGTGACCCTCCTGGATATCTGACAATAAATTTAGAACATGTGCAGTTTGACCCTCCTGGCTATCTGACAATGAATTAAGAACAGGTGCAGTGTGACTCTCCTGGCTATCTGACAATAAATTAAGAACAGGTGCAGTGTGACCCTCCTGGCGATCTGACAATAAATTAAGAACAGGTGCAGTGTGACCCTCCTGGCTATCTGACAATAAATTAAGAACAGGTGCAGTGTGACTCTCCTGGCTATCTGACAATAAATTAATAACAGGTGCAGTGTGACCCTCCTGGCTCTCTGACAATAAATTAAGAACAGGTGCAGTGTGACTCTCCTGGCTCTCTGACAATAAATGAAGAACAGGTGCAGTGTGACCTTCCTGGCTCTCTGACAATAAATTAAGAACAGGTGCAGTGTGACTCTCCTGGCAATCTGACAATAAATTAAGAACATGTGCAGTGTGACTCTCCTCGCTATCTGACAATAAATTAAGAACAGATGCAGTGTGACCCTCCTGGCTATCTGACAATAAATGAAGAACAGGTGCAGTGTGACCCTCCTGGCTCTCTGACAATAAATTAAGGACAGGTGCAGTGTGACCCTCCTGGCTATCTGACAATAAATTAAAGTCAGGTGCAGTGTGACTCTCCTGGCTATCTGACAATAAATTAAGGACAGGTGCAGTGTTACTCTCCTGGCTATCTGACAATAAATTAAGAACAGGTGCAGTGTGACCCTCCTGGCTATCTGATAATAAATTAAGAACAGGTGCAGTGTGACTCTACTGGCTATCTGACAATAAATTAAGGTCAGGTGCAGTGTGACCCTCCTGGCTATCTGACAATAAATTAAGAACAGGTGCAGTGTGACCCTCCTGGATATCTGACAATAAATTTAGAACAGATGCAGTGTGACCCTCCTGGCTATCTGACAATAAATTAAGGACAGGTACAGTGTGACCCTCCTGGCTATCTGACAATAAATTAAGAACAGGTACAGTGTGACCCTCCTGGCTATCTGACAATAAATTAAGAACAGGTGCAGTGTGACCCTCCTGGCTATCTGACAATAAATTAAGGACAGGTGCAGTGTGACCCTCCTGGCTATCTGACAATAAATTGAGGACAGGTGCAGTGTGACCCTCCTGGCAATCTGACAATAAATTAAGGACAGGTGCAGTGTGACCCTCCTGGCTATCTGACAATAAATTAAGAACAGGTGCAGTGTGACCCTCCTGGATATCTGACAATAAATTTAGAACAGGTGCAGAGTGTGACTCCTGGCTATCTGACAATAAATTAAGAACAGGTGCAGTGTGACCCTCCTGGCTATCTGACAATCAATTAAGAACAGGTGCAGTGTGACTCTCCTGGCTATCTGACAATAAATTAAGGACAGGTGCAGTGTGACTCTCCTGGCTCTCTGACAATAAATTAAGAACAGGTGCAGTGTGACCCTCCTGGATATCTGACAATAAATTTAGAACAGGTGCAGTGTGACCCTCCTGGCTATCTGACAATAAATTAAGAACAGGTGCAGTGTGACTCTCCTGGCTATATGACGATAAATTAAGAACAGGTGCAGTGTGACTCTCCTGGCTATCTGACAATAAATTAAGGACAGGTGCAGTGTGACCCTCCTGGCTATCTGACAATAAATTAAGGACAGGTGCAGAGTGTGACTCCTGGCTATCTGACAATAAATTAAGAACAGGTGCAGTGTGACCCTCCTGGCTATCTGACAATCAATTAAGAACAGGTGCAGTGTGACTCTCCTGGCTATCTGACAATAAATTAAGGACAGGTGCAGTGTGACTCTCCTGGCTCTCTGACAATAAATTAAGGTCAGGTGCAGTGTGACCCTCCTGGCTATCTGACAATAAATTAAGAACAGGTGCAGTGTGACTCCTGGCTATCTGACAATGAATTAAGGACAGGTGCAGTGTGACCCTCCTGGCTCTCTGACAATAAATTAAGGACAGATGCAGTGTGACCCTCCTGGCTCTCTGACAATAAATTAAGGTCAGGTGCAGTGTGACCCTCCTGGCTATCTGACAATAAATTAAGGTCAGGTGCAGTGTGACACTCCTGGCTATCTGACAATAAATTAAGGACAGGTGCAGTGTGACTTTCCTGGCTATCTGACAATAAATTAAGAACAGGTGCAGTGTGACCCTCCTGGCTATCTGATAATAAATTAAGAACAGGTGCAGTGTGACTCTACTGGCTATCTGACAATAAATTAAGGACAGGTGCAGTGTGACCCTCCTGGCTATCTGACAATAAATTAAGGTCAGGTGCAGTGTGACCCTCCTGGCTATCTGACAATAAATTAAGGACAGGTGCAGTGTGACTCTCATGGCTATCTGACGATAAATTAAGAACAGGTGCAGTGTGACCCTCCTGGCTCTCTGACAATAAATTAAGAACAGGTGCAGTGTGACCCTCCTGGCTCTCTGACAATAAATTAAGAACAGGTGCAGTGTGACCCTCCTGGCTATTTGACAATAAATTAAGAACAGGTGCAGTGTGACCCTCCTGGCTCTCTGACAATAAATTAAGAACAGGTGCAGTGTGACCCTCCTGGCTATCTGACAATAAATTAAGAACAGGTGCAGTGTGACCCTCCTGGCAATCTGACAATAAATTAAGGACAGGTGCAGTTTGACCCTCCTGGCTATCTGACAATAAATTAAGAACAGGTGCAGTGTGACCCTCCTGGCTATCTGACAATAAATTGAGGACAGGTGCAGTGTGACCCTCCTGGCAATCTGACAATAAATTAAGGACAGGTGCAGTGTGACCCTCCTGGCTATCTGACAATAAATTAAGAACAGGTGCAGTGTGACCCTCCTGGATATCTGACAATAAATTTAGAACAGGTGCAGTGTGACCCTCCTGGCTATCTGACAATAAATTAAGAACAGGTGCAGTGTGACTCTCCTGGCTATCTGACGATAAATTAAGAACAGGTGCAGTGTGACTCTCCTGGCTATCTGACAATAAATTAAGGACAGGTGCAGTGTGATCCTCCTGGCTATCTGACAATAAATTAAGGACAGGTGCAGAGTGTGACTCCTGGCTATCTGACAATAAATTAAGAACAGGTGCAGTGTGACCCTCCTGGCTATCTGACAATCAATTAAGAACAGGTGTAGTGTGACTCTCCTGGCTATCTGACAATAAATTAAGGACAGGTGCAGTGTGACTCTCCTGGCTCTCTGACAATAAATTAAGGTCAGGTGCAGTGTGACCCTCCTGACTATCTGACAATAAATTAAGGTCAGGTGCAGTGTGACCCTCCTGGCTATCTGACAATAAATTAAGAACAGGTGCAGTGTGACCCTCCTGGCTATCTGACAATAAATTAAGAACAGGTGCAGTGTGACCCTCCTGGATATCTGACAATAAATTAAGAACAGGTGCAGTGTGACTCCTGGCTATCTGACAATGAATTAAGGACAGGTGCAGTGTGACCCTCTTGGCTCTCTGACAATAAATTAAGGACAGATGCAGTGTGACCCTCCTGGCTCTCTGACAATAAATTAAGGTCAGGTGCAGTGTGACCCTCCTGGCTATCTGACAATAAATTAAGGTCAGGTGCAGTGTGACACTCCTGGCTATCTGACAATAAATTAAGTACAGGTGCAGTGTGACTTTCCTGGCTATCTGACAATAAATTAAGAACAGGTGCAGTGTGACCCTCCTGGCTATCTGATAATAAATTAAGAACAGGTGCAGTGTGACTCTACTGGCTATCTGACAATAAATTAAGGACAGGTGCAGTGTGACCCTCCTGGTTATCTGACAATAAATTAAGGTCAGGTGCAGTGTGACCCTCCTGGCTATCTGACAATAAATTAAGGACAGGTGCAGTGTGACTCTCCTGGCTATCTGACAATAAATTAAGAACAGGTGCAGTGTGACCCTCCTGGCTATCTGACAATAAATTAAGGACAGGTGCAGTGTGACCCTCCTGGCTCTCTGACAATAAATTAAGAACAGGTGCAGTGTGACCCTCCTGGCTATCTGACAATAAATTAAGGACAGGTGCAATGTGACTCTCCTGGCTATCTGACGATAAATTAAGAACAGGTGCAGTGTGACCCTCCTGGCTCTCTGACAATAAATTAAGAACAGGTGCAGTGTGACCCTCCTGGCTCTCTGACAATAAATTAAGAACAGGTGCAGTGTGACCCTCCTGGCTATTTGACAATAAATTAAGAACAGGTGCAGTGTGACCCTCCTGGCTCTCTGACAATAAATTAAGAACAGGTGCAGTGTGACCCTCCTGGCTATCTGACAATAAATTAAGAACAGGTGCAGTGTGACCCTCCTGGCAATCTGACAATAAATTAAGGACAGGTGCAGTGTGACCCACCTGGCTATCTGACAATAAATTAAGAACAGGTGCAGTGTGACCCTCCTGGATATCTGACAATAAATTTAGAACAGGTGCAGTGTGACCCTCCTGACTATCTGACAATAAATTAAGAACAGGTGCAGTGTGACTCTCCTGGCAATCTGACAATAAATTAAGGACAGGTACAGTGTGACCCTCCTGGCTATCTGACGATAAATTAAGAACAGGTGCAGTGTGACCCTCCTGGCTCTCTGACAATAAATTAAGGACAGATGCAGTGTGACCCTCCTGGCTCTCTGACAATAAATTAAGGTCAGGTGCAGTGTGACCCTCCTGGCTATCTGACAATAAATTAAGGTCAGGTGCAGTGTGACACTCCTGGCTACCTGACAATAAATTAAGGACAGGTGCAGTGTGACTTTCCTGGCTATCTGACAATAAATTAAGAACAGGTGCAGTGTGGCCCTCCTGGCTATCTGATAATAAATTAAGAACAGGTGCAGTGTGACTCTACTGGCTATCTGACAATAAATTAAGGACAGGTGCAGTGTGACCCTCCTGGCTATCTGACAATAAATTAAGGTCAGGTGCAGTGTGACCCTCCTGGCTATCTGACAATAAATTAAGGACAGGTGCAGTGTGACTCTCCTGGCTATCTGACAATAAATTAAGAACAGGTGCAGTGTGACCCTCCTGGCTATCTGACAATAAATTAAGGACAGGTGCAGTGTGACCCTCCTGGCTCTCTGACAATAAATTAAGAACAGGTGCAGTGTGACCCTCCTGGCTATCTGACAATAAATTAAGGACAGGTGCAATGTGACTCTCCTGGCTATCTGACGATAAATTAAGAACAGGTGCAGTGTGACCCTCCTGGCTCTCTGACAATAAATTAAGAACAGGTGCAGTGTGACCCTCCTGGCTCTCTGACAATAAATTAAGAACAGGTGCAGTGTGACCCTCCTGGCTATTTGACAATAAATTAAGAACAGGTGCAGTGTGACCCTCCTGGCTCTCTGACAATAAATTAAGAACAGGTGCAGTGTGACCCTCCTGGCTATCTGATAATAAATTAAGAACAGGTGCAGTGTGACCCTCCTGGCAATCTGACAATAAATTAAGGACAGGTGCAGTGTGACCCACCTGGCTATCTGACAATAAATTAAGAACAGGTGCAGTGTGACCCTCCTGGATATCTGACAATAAATTTAGAACAGGTGCAGTGTGACCCTCCTGGCTATCTGACAATAAATTAAGAACAGGTGCAGTGTGACTCTCCTGGCAATCTGACAATAAATTAAGGACAGGTACAGTGTGACCCTCCTGGCTATCTGACGATAAATTAAGAACAGGTGCAGTGTGACCCTCCTGGCTCTCTGACAATAAATTAAGAACAGGTGCAGTGTGACCCTCCTGGCTCTCTGACAATAAATTAAGAACAGGTGCAGTGTGACCCTCCTGGCTATTTGACAATAAATTAAGAACAGGTGCAGTGTGACCCTCCTGGCTATTTGACAATAAATTAAGAACAGGTACAGTGTGACCCTCCTGGCTATCTGACAATAAATTAAGAACAGGTGCAGTGTGACCCTCCTGGATATCTGACAATAAATTTAGAACAGGTGCAGTGTGACCCTCCTGGCTATCTGACAATAAATTAAGAACAGGTGCAGTGTGACTCTCCTGGCAATCTGACAATAAATTAAGGACAGGTATAGTGTGACCCTCCTGGCTATCTGACAATAAATTAAGAACAGGTACAGTGTGACCCTCCTGGCTATCTGACGATAAATTAAGGACAGGTGCAGTGTGACCCTCCTGGCTATCTGACAATAAATTAAGGACAGGTGCAGTGTGACCCTCCTGGCTCTCTGACAATAAATTAAGAACAGGTGCAGTGTGACCCTCCTGGCTATCGGACAATAAATTAAGGACAGGTGCAATGTGACTCTCCTGGCTATCTGACGATAAATTAAGAACAGGTGCAGTGTGACCCTCCTGGCTCTCTGACAATAAATTAAGAACAGGTGCAGTGTGACCCTCCTGGCTCTCTGACAATAAATTAAGAACAGGTGCAGTGTGACCCTCCTGGCTATTTGACAATAAATTAAGAACAGGTGCAGTGTGACCCTCCTGGCTCTCTGACAATAAA
Organism: Bathymodiolus brooksi; assembly: GCA_963680875.1. Lineage (NCBI taxonomy): Eukaryota > Metazoa > Mollusca > Bivalvia > Mytilida > Modiolidae > Bathymodiolus > Bathymodiolus brooksi. Next base: position 27,237,638 of record OY804579.1, read on the forward strand.
TTAAGAACAGGTGCAGTGTGACCCTCCTGGCTATCTGACAATAAATTAAGAACAGGTGCAGTGTGACCCTCCTGGCAATCTGACAATTAATTAAGGACAGGTGCAGTGTGACCCACCTGGCTATCTGACAATAAATTAAGAACAGGTGCAGTGTGACCCTCCTGGATATCTGACAATAAATTTAGAACAGGTGCAGTGTGACCCTCCTGGCTATCTGACAATAAATTAAGAACAGGTGCAGTGTGACTCTCCTGGCAATCTGACAATAAATTAAGAACAGGTGCAGTGTGACCCTCCTGGCTCTCTGACAATAAATTAAGAACAGGTGCAGTGTGACCCTCCTGGCTCTCTGACAATAAATTAAGAACAGGTGCAGTATGACCCTCCTGGCTATTTGACAATAAATTAAGAACAGGTGCAGTGTGACCCTCCTGGCTCTCTGACAATAAATTAAGAACAGGTACAGTGTGACCCTCCTGGCTATCTGACAATAAATTAAGAACAGGTGCAGTGTGACCCTCCTGGCAATCTGACAATAAATTAAGGACAGGTGCAGTGTGACCCTCCTGGCTATCTGACAATAAATTAAGAACAGGTGCAGTGTGACACTCCTGGATATCTGACAATAAATTTAGAACAGGTGCAGTGTGACCCTCCTGGCTATCTGACAATAAATTAAGAACAGGTGCAGTGTGACTCTCCTGGCAATCTGACAATAAATTAAGGACAGGTACAGTGTGACCCTCCTGGCTATCTGACAATAAATTAAGAACAGGTACAGTGTGACCCTCCTGGCTATCTGACGATAAATTAAGGACAGGTGCAGTGTGACCCTCCTGGCTATCTGACAATAAATTAAGGACAGGTGCAGTGTGACCCTCCTGGCTATCTGACAATAAATTGAGGACAGGTGCAGTGTGACCCTCCTGGCAATCTGACAATAAATTAAGAACAGGTGCAGTGTGACCCTCCTGGCTCTCTGACAATAAATTAAGAACAGGTGCAGTGTGACCCTCCTGGCTATCTGACAATAAATTAAGAACAGGTGCAGTGTGACCCTCCTGGCTCTCTGACAATAAATTAAGAACAGGTGCAGTGTGACCCTCCTGGCTATCTGACAATAAATTAAGAACAGGTGCAGTGTGACCCTCCTGGCAATCTGACAATAAATTAAGAACAGGTGCAGTGTGACCCTCCTGGCTATCTGACAATAAATTAAGAACAGGTGCAGTGTGACCCTCCTGGATATCTGACAATAAATTTAGAACAGGTGCAGTGTGACCCTCCTGGCTATCTGACAAAAAAATTAAGAACAGGTGCAGTGTGACTCTCCTGGCAATCTGACAATAAATTAAGGACAGGTACAGTGTGACCCTCCTGGCTATCTGACAATAAATTAAGAACAGGTAGTGTGACCCTCCTGGCAATCTGACAATAAATTAAGGACAGGTGCAGTGTGACCCACCTGGCTATCTGACAATAAATTAAGAACAGGTGCAGTGTGACCCTCCTGGATATCTGACAATAAATTAAGAACAGGTGCAGTGTGACCCTCCTGGCTCTCTGACAATAAATTAAGAACAGGTGCAGTGTGACCCTCCTGGCTCTCTGACAATAAATTAAGAACAGGTGCAGTGTGACCCTCCTGGCTATTTGACAATAAATTAAGAACAGGTGCAGTGTGACCCTCCTGGCTCTCTGACAATAAATTAAGAACAGGTACATTGTGACCCTCCTGGCTATCTGACAATAAATTAAGAACAGGTGCAGTGTGACCCTCCTGGCAATCTGACAATAAATTAAGGACAGGTGCAGTGTGACCCTCCTGGCTATCTGACAATAAATTAAGAACAGGTGCAGTGTGACCCTCCTGGATATCTGACAATAAATTTAGAACAGGTGCAGTGTGACCCTCCTGGCTATCTGACAATAAATTAAGAACAGGTGCAGTGTGACTCTCCTGGCAATCTGACAATAAATTAAGGACAGGTACAGTGTGACCCTCCTGGCTATCTGACAATAAATTAAGAACAGGTACAGTGTGACCCTCCTGGCTATCTGACGATAAATTAAGAACAGGTGCAGTGTGACCCTCCTGGCTATCTGACAATAAATTAAGAACAGGTGCAGTGTGACCCTCCTGGCTCTCTGACAATAAATTAAGAACAGGTGCAGTGTGACCCTCCTGGCTATCTGACAATAAATTAAGGACAGGTGCAATGTGACTCTCCTGCTATCTGACGATAAATTAAGAACAGGTGCAGTGTGACCCTCCTGGCTCTCTGACAATAAATTAAGAACAGGTGCAGTGTGACCCTCCTGGCTCTCTGACAATAAATTAAGAACAGGTGCAGTGTGACCCTCCTGGCTATTTGACAATAAATTAAGAACAGGTGCAGTGTGACCCTCCTGGCTCGCTGACAATAAATTAAGAACAGGTGCAGTGTGACCCTCCTGGCTATCTGACAATAAATTAAGAACAGGTGCAGTGTGACCCTCCTGGCAATCTGACAATAAATTAAGGACAGGTGCAGTGTGACCCACCTGGCTATCTGACAATAAATTAAGAACAGGTGCAGTGTGACCCTCCTGGATATCTGACAATAAATTTAGAACAGGTGCAGTGTGACCCTCCTGGCTATCTGACAATAAATTAAGAACAGGTGCAGTGTGACTCTCCTGGCAATCTGACAATAAATTAAGGACAGGTACAGTGTGACCCTCCTGGCTATCTGACAATAAATTAAGAACAGGTGCAGTGTGACCCTCCTGGATCTCTGACAATAAATTAAGAACAGGTGCAGTGTGACCCTCCTGGCTCTCTGACAATAAATTAAGAACAGGTGCAGTGTGACCCTCCTGGCTATTTGACAATAAATTAAGAACAGGTGCAGTGTGACCCTCCTGGCTCTCTGACAATAAATTAAGAACAGGTACAGTGTGACCCTCCTGGCTATCTGACAATAAATTAAGAACAGGTGCAGTGTGACCCTCCTGGCAATCTGACAATAAATTAAGGACAGGTGCAGTGTGACCCTCCTGGCTATCTGACAATAAATTAAGAACAGGTGCAGTGTGACCCTCCTGGATATCTGACAATAAATTTAGAACAGGTGCAGTGTGACCCTCCTGGCTATCTGACAATAAATTAAGAACAGGTGCAGTGTGACTCTCCTGGCAATCTGACAATAAATTAAGGACAGGTACAGTGTGACCCTCCTGGCTATCTGACAATAAATTAAGAACAGGTACAGTGTGACCCTCCTGGCTATCTGACGATAAATTAAGGACAGGTGCAGTGTGACCCTCCTGGCTATCTGACAATAAATTAAGGACAGGTGCAGTGTGACCCTCCTGGCTATCTGACAATAAATTGAGGACAGGTGCAGTGTGACCCTCCTGGCAATCTGACAATAAATTAAGAACAGGTGCAGTGTGACTCTCCTGGCTCTCTGACAATAAATTAAGAACAGGTGCAGTGTGACCCTCCTGGCTATCTGACAATAAATTAAGAACAGGTGCAGTGTGACCCTCCTGGCTCTCTGACAATAAATTAAGAACAGGTGCAGTGTGACCCTCCTGGCTATCTGACAATAAATTAAGAACAGGTGCAGTGTGACCCTCCTGGCAATCTGACAATAAATTAAGAACAGGTGCAGTGTGACCCTCCTGGCTATCTGACAATAAATTAAGAACAGGTGCAGTGTGACCCTCCTGGATATCTGACAATAAATTTAGAACAGGTGCAGTGTGACCCTCCTGGCTATCTGACAATAAATTAAGGACAGGTGCAGTGTGACTCTCCTGGCAATCTGACAATAAATTAAGGACAGGTACATTGTGACCCTCCTGGCTATCTGACAATAAATTAAGAACAGGTAGTGTGACCCTCCTGGCTATCTGACAATACATTAAGGACAGGTGCAGTGTGACCCTCCTGGCTATCTGACAATAAATTAAGGACAGGTGCAGTGTGACCCTCCTGGCTATCTGACAATAAATTGAGGACAGGTGCAGTGTCACCCTCCTGGCAATCTGACAATAAATTAAGGACAGGTGCAGTGTGACCCTCCTGGCTATCTGACAATAAATTTAGAACAGGTGCAGTGTGACCCTCCTGGCTCTCTGACAATAAATTAAGAACAGGTGCAGTGTGACTCTCCTGGCTATCTGACTATAAATTAAGAACAGGTGCAGTGTGACTCTCCTGACTATCTGACAATAAATTAAGGACAGGTGCAGTGTGACCCTCCTGGCTATCTGACAATAAATTAAGGACAGGTGCAGAGTGTGACTCCTGGCTATCTGACAATAAATTAAGAACAGGTGCAGTGTGACCCTCCTGGCTATCTGACAATAAATTAAGAACAGGTGCAGTGTGACTCTCCTGGCTATCTGACAATAAATTAAGGACAGGTGTAGTGTGACTCTCCTGGCTCTCTGACAATAAATTAAGGTCAGGTGCAGTGTGACCCTCCTGGCTATCTGACAATAAATTAAGAACAGGTGCAGTGTGACTCTCCTGGCTATATGACAATAAATTAAGGTCCGGTGCAGTGTGACCCTCCTGGCTATCTGACAATAAATTAAGAACAGGTGCAGTGTGACCCTCCTGGCTATCTGACAATAAATTAAGAACAGGTGCAGTGTGACCCTCCTGGCTATCTGACAATAAATTAAGAACAGGTGCAGTGTGACTCTCCTGGCTATCTGACAATAAATTAAGGACAGGTGCAGTGTGACCCTCCTGGCTATCTGACAATAAATTAAGAACAGGTGCAGTGTGACCCTCCTGGATATCTGACAATAAATTTAGAACAGGTGCAGTGTGACCCTCCTGGCTATCTGACAATAAATTAAGAACAGGTGCAGTGTGACTCTCCTGGCAATCTGACAATAAATTAAGGACAGGTACAGTGTGACCCTCCTGGCTATCTGACAATAAATTAAGAACAGGTACAGTGTGACCCTCCTGGCTATCTGACAATAAATTAAGGACAAGTGCAGTGTGACCCTCCTGGCTATCTGACAATAAATTAAGGACAGGTGCAGTGTGACCCTCCTGGCTCTCTGACAATAAATTAAGAACAGGTGCAGTGTGACCCTCCTGGCTATCTGACAATAAATTAAGAACAGGTGCAGTGTGACCCTCCTGGCTCTCTGACAATAAATTAAGAACAGGTGCAGTGTGACCCTCCTGGCTATCTGACAATAAATTAAGAACAGGTGCAGTGTGACCCTCCTGGCAATCTGACAATAAATTAAGAACAGGTGCAGTGTGACCCTCCTGGCTATCTGACAATAAATTAAGAACAGGTGCAGTGTGACCCTCCTGGATATCTGACAATAAATTTAGAACAGGTGCAGTGTGACCCTCCTGGCTATCTGACAAAAAAATTAAGAACAGGTGCAGTGTGACTCTCCTGGCAATCTGACAATAAATTAAGGACAGGTACAGTGTGACCCTCCTGGCTATCTGACAATAAATTAAGAACAGGTAGTGTGACCCTCCTGGCTATCTGACAATAAATTAATGACAGGTGCAGTGTGACCCTCCTGGCTATCTGACAATAAATTAAGGACAGGTGCAGTGTGACCCTCCTGGCTATCTGACAATAAATTGAGGACAGGTGCAGTGTCACCCTCCTGGCAATCTGACAATAAATTAAGGACAGGTGCAGTGTGACCCTCCTGGCTATCTGACAATAAATTAAGAACAGGTGCAGTGTGACCCTCCTGGATATCTGACAATAAATTTAGAACAGGTGCAGTGTGACCCTCCTGGCTATCTGACAAAAAAATTAAGAACAGGTGCAGTGTGACTCTCCTGGCAATCTGACAATAAATTAAGGACAGGTACAGTGTGACCCTCCTGGCTATCTGACAATAAATTAAGAACAGGTAGTGTGACCCTCCTGGCTATCTGACAATAAATTAAGGACAGGTGCAGTGTGACCCTCCTGGCTATCTGACAATAAATTAAGGACAGGTGCAGTGTGACCCTCCTGGCTATCTGACAATAAATTGAGGACAGGTGCAGTGTCACCCTCCTGGCAATCTGACAATAAATTAAGGACAGGTGCAGTGTGACCCTCCTGGCTATCTGACAATAAATTTAGAACAGGTGCAGTGTGACCCTCCTGGCTCTCTGACAATAAATTAAGAACAGGTGCAGTGTGACTCTCCTGGCTATCTGACTATAAATTAAGAACAGGTGCAGTGTGACTCTCCTGACTATCTGACAATAAATTAAGGACAGGTGCAGTGTGACCCTCCTGGCTATCTGACAATAAATTAAGGACAGGTGCAGAGTGTGACTCCTGGCTATCTGACAATAAATTAAGAACAGGTGCAGTGTGACCCTCCTGGCTATCTGACAATAAATTAAGAACAGGTGCAGTGTGACTCTCCTGGCTATCTGACAATAAATTAAGGACAGGTGCAGTGTGACTCTCCTGGCTCTCTGACAATAAATTAAGGTCAGGTGCAGTGTGACCCTCCTGGCTATCTGACAATAAATTAAGAACAGGTGCAGTGTGACTCTCCTGGCTATATGACAATAAATTAAGGTTCGGTTCAGTGTGACCCTCCTGGCTATCTGACAATAAATTAAGAACAGGTGCAGTGTGACCCTCCTGGCTATCTGACAATAAATTTAGAACAGGTGCAGTGTGACCCTCCTGGCTCTCTGACAATAAATTAAGAACAGGTGCAGTGTGACTCTCCTGGCTATCTGACTATAAATTAAGAACAGGTGCAGTGTGACTCTCCTGACTATCTGACAATAAATTAAGGACAGGTGCAGTGTGACCCTCCTGGCTATCTGACAATAAATTAAGGACAGGTGCAGAGTGTGACTCCTGGCTATCTGACAATAAATTAAGAACAGGTGCAGTGTGACCCTCCTGGCTATCTGACAATAAATTAAGAACAGGTGCAGTGTGACTCTCCTGGCTATCTGACAATAAATTAAGGACAGGTGTAGTGTGACTCTCCTGGCTCTCTGACAATAAATTAAGGTCAGGTGCAGTGTGACCCTCCTGGCTATCTGACAATAAATTAAGAACAGGTGCAGTGTGACTCTCCTGGCTATATGACAATAAATTAAGGTCCGGTGCAGTGTGACCCTCCTGGCTATCTGACAATAAATTAAGAACAGGTGCAGTGTGACCCTCCTGGCTATCTGACAATAAATTAAGAACAGGTGCAGTGTGACCCTCCTGGCTATCTGACAATAAATTAAGAACAGGTGCAGTGTGACTCTCCTGGCTATCTGACAATAAATTAAGGACAGGTGCAGTGTGACCCTCCTGGCTATCTGACAATAAATTAAGAACAGGTGCAGTGTGACCCTCCTGGATATCTGACAATAAATTTAGAACAGGTGCAGTGTGACCCTCCTGGCTATCTGACAATAAATTAAGAACAGGTGCAGTGTGACTCTCCTGGCAATCTGACAATAAATTAAGGACAGGTACAGTGTGACCCTCCTGGCTATCTGACAATAAATTAAGAACAGGTACAGTGTGACCCTCCTGGCTATCTGACAATAAATTAAGGACAAGTGCAGTGTGACCCTCCTGGCTATCTGACAATAAATTAAGGACAGGTGCAGTGTGACCCTCCTGGCTCTCTGACAATAAATTAAGAACAGGTGCAGTGTGACCCTCCTGGCTATCTGACAATAAATTAAGAACAGGTGCAGTGTGACCCTCCTGGCTCTCTGACAATAAATTAAGAACAGGTGCAGTGTGACCCTCCTGGCTATCTGACAATAAATTAAGAACAGGTGCAGTGTGACCCTCCTGGCAATCTGACAATAAATTAAGAACAGGTGCAGTGTGACCCTCCTGGCTATCTGACAATAAATTAAGAACAGGTGCAGTGTGACCCTCCTGGATATCTGACAATAAATTTAGAACAGGTGCAGTGTGACCCTCCTGGCTATCTGACAAAAAAATTAAGAACAGGTGCAGTGTGACTCTCCTGGCAATCTGACAATAAATTAAGGACAGGTACAGTGTGACCCTCCTGGCTATCTGACAATAAATTAAGAACAGGTAGTGTGACCCTCCTGGCTATCTGACAATAAATTAATGACAGGTGCAGTGTGACCCTCCTGGCTATCTGACAATAAATTAAGGACAGGTGCAGTGTGACCCTCCTGGCTATCTGACAATAAATTGAGGACAGGTGCAGTGTCACCCTCCTGGCAATCTGACAATAAATTAAGGACAGGTGCAGTGTGACCCTCCTGGCTATCTGACAATAAATTAAGAACAGGTGCAGTGTGACCCTCCTGGATATCTGACAATAAATTTAGAACAGGTGCAGTGTGACCCTCCTGGCTATCTGACAAAAAAATTAAGAACAGGTGCAGTGTGACTCTCCTGGCAATCTGACAATAAATTAAGGACAGGTACAGTGTGACCCTCCTGGCTATCTGACAATAAATTAAGAACAGGTAGTGTGACCCTCCTGGCTATCTGACAATAAATTAAGGACAGGTGCAGTGTGACCCTCCTGGCTATCTGACAATAAATTAAGGACAGGTGCAGTGTGACCCTCCTGGCTATCTGACAATAAATTGAGGACAGGTGCAGTGTCACCCTCCTGGCAATCTGACAATAAATTAAGGACAGGTGCAGTGTGACCCTCCTGGCTATCTGACAATAAATTTAGAACAGGTGCAGTGTGACCCTCCTGGCTCTCTGACAATAAATTAAGAACAGGTGCAGTGTGACTCTCCTGGCTATCTGACTATAAATTAAGAACAGGTGCAGTGTGACTCTCCTGACTATCTGACAATAAATTAAGGACAGGTGCAGTGTGACCCTCCTGGCTATCTGACAATAAATTAAGGACAGGTGCAGAGTGTGACTCCTGGCTATCTGACAATAAATTAAGAACAGGTGCAGTGTGACCCTCCTGGCTATCTGACAATAAATTAAGAACAGGTGCAGTGTGACTCTCCTGGCTATCTGACAATAAATTAAGGACAGGTGCAGTGTGACTCTCCTGGCTCTCTGACAATAAATTAAGGTCAGGTGCAGTGTGACCCTCCTGGCTATCTGACAATAAATTAAGAACAGGTGCAGTGTGACTCTCCTGGCTATATGACAATAAATTAAGGTTCGGTTCAGTGTGACCCTCCTGGCTATCTGACAATAAATTAAGAACAGGTGCAGTGTGACCCTCCTGGCTATCTGACAATAAATTAAGAACAGGTGCAGTGTGACCCTCCTGGCTATCTGACAATAAATTAAGAACAGGTGCAGTGTGACTCTCCTGGCTATCTGACAATAAATTAAGGACAGGTGCAGTGTGACCCTCCTGGCTATCTGACAATAAATTAAGAACAGGTGCAGTGTGACCCTCCTGGATATCTGACAATAAATTTAGAACAGGTGCAGTGTGACCCTCCTGGCTATCTGACAATAAATTAAGAACAGGTGCAGTGTGACTCTCCTGGCAATCTGACAATAAATTAAGGACAGGTACAGTGTGACCCTCCTGGCTATCTGACAATAAATTAAGAACAGGTACAGTGTGACCCTCCTGGCTATCTGACAATAAATTAAGGACAGGTGCAGTGTGACCCTCCTGGCTATCTGACAATAAATTAAGGACAGGTGCAGTGTGACCCTCCTGGCTATCTGACAATAAATTAAGAACAGGTGCAGTGTGACCCTCCTGGCTCTCTGACAATAAATTAAGAACAGGTGCAGTGTGACCCTCCTGGCTATCTGACAATAAATTAAGAACAGGTGCAGTGTGACCCTCCTGGCAATCTGACAATAAATTAAGAACAGGTGCAGTGTGACCCTCCTGGCTATCTGACAATAAATTAAGAACAGGTGCAGTGTGACCCTCCTGGATATCTGACAATAAATTAAGAACAGGTGCAGTGTGACCCTCCTGGCTATCTGACAAAAAAATTAAGAACAGGTGCAGTGTGACTCTCCTGGCAATCTGACAATAAATTAAGGACAGGTACAGTGTGACCCTCCTGGCTATCTGACAATAAATTAAGAACAGGTAGTGTGACCCTCCTGGCTATCTGACAATAAATTAATGACAGGTGCAGTGTGACCCTCCTGGCTATCTGACAATAAATTAAGGACAGGTGCAGTGTGACCCTCCTGGCTATCTGACAATAAATTGAGGACAGGTGCAGTGTCACCCTCCTGGCAATCTGACAATAAATTGAGGACAGGTGCAGTGTGACCCTCCTGGCTATCTGACAATAAATTAAGAACAGGTGCAGTGTGACCCTCCTGGATATCTGACAATAAATTTAGAACAGGTGCAGTGTGACCCTCCTGGCTCTCTGACAATAAATTAAGAACAGGTGCAGTGTGACTCTCCTGGCTATCTGACTATAAATTAAGAACAGGTGCAGTATGACTCTCCTGGCTATCTGACAATAAATTAAGAACAGGTGCAGTGTGACCCTCCTGGCTATCTGACAATAAATTAAGGACAGGTGCAGAGTATGACTCCTGGCTATCTGACAATAAATTAAGAACAGGTGCAGTGTGACCCTCCTGGCTATCTGACAATAAATTAAGAACAGGTGCAGTGTGACTCTCCTGGCTATCTGACAATAAATTAAGGACAGGTGCAGTGTGACTCTCCTGGCTCTCTGACAATAAATTAAGGTCAGGTGCAGTGTGACCCTCCTGGCTATCTGACAATAAATTAAGAACAGGTGCAGTGTGACTCTCCTGGCTATATGACAATAAATTAAGGTCCGGTGCAGTGTGACCCTCCTGGCTATCTGACAATAAATTAAGAACAGGTGCAGTGTGACCCTCCTGGCTATCTGACAATAAATTAAGAACAGGTGCAGTGTGACCCTCCTGGCTATCTGACAATAAATTAAGAACAGGTGCAGTGTGACTCTCCTGGCTATCTGACAATGAATTAAGGACAGGTGCAGTGCGACCCTCCTGGCTCTCTGACAATAAATTAAGGACAGGTGCAGTGTGACCCTCCTGGCTCTCTGACAATAATTTAAGAACAGGTGCAGTGTGACCCTCCTGGCTATCTGACAATAAATTAAGAACAGGTGCAGTGTGACCCTCCTGGCTATCTGACAACAAATTAAGGACAGGTGCAGTGTGACACTCCTGGCTCTCTGACAATAAATTAAGAACAGGTGCAGTGTGACCCTCCTGGCTATCTGACAATAAATTAAGGACAGGTGCAGTGTGACTCTCCTGGCTATCTGACGATAAATTAAGAACAGGTGCAGTGTGACCCTCCTGGCTCTCTGACAATAAATTAAGAACAGGTGCAGAGTGTGACCCTCCTGGCTCTCTGAAAATAAATTAAGAACAGGTGCAGTGTGACCCTCCTGGCTATCTGACAATAAATTAAGAACAGGTGCAGTGTGACCCTCCTGGCTATCTGACAATAAATTAAGGACAGGTGCAGTTTGACCCTCCTGGCTATCTGACAATAAATTAAGGACAGGTGCAGTGTGACCCTCCTCGCAATCTGACAATAAATTAAGGACAGGTGCAGTGTGACCCTCCTGGCTATCTGACGATAAATTAAGAACAGGTGCAGTGTGACCCTCCTGGATATCTGACAATAAATTTAGAACAGGTGCAGTGTGACCCTCCTGGCTATCTGACAATAAATTAAGAACAGGTGCAGTGTGACCCTCCTGGCTATCTGACAATAAATTAAGGACAGGTGCACTGTGACCCTCCTGGCTATCTGACAATAAATTAAGGACAGGTGCAGTTTGACTCTCCTGGCTATCTGACAATAAATTAAGGACAGGTGCAGTGTGACCCTCCTGGCAATCTGACAATAAATTAAGGACAGGTGCAGTGTGACCCTCCTGGCTATCTGACAATAAATTAAGAACAGGTGCAGTGTGACCCTCCTGGATATCTGACAATAAATTTAGAACAGGTGCAGTGTGACCCTCCTGGCTATCTGACAATGAATTAAGAACAGGTGCAGTGTGACTCTCCTGGCTATCTGACGATAAATTAAGAACAGGTGCAGTGTGACTCTCCTGGCTATCTGACAATAAATTAAGGACAGGTGCAGTGTGACCCTCCTGGCTATCTGACAATAAATTAAGGACAGGTGCAGAGTGTGACTCCTGGCTATCTGACAATAAATTAAGAACAGGTGCAGTGTGACCCTCCTGGCTAACTGACAATAAATTAAGAACAGGTGCAGTGTGACTCTCCTGGCTATCTGACAATGAATTAAGGACAGGTGCAGTGTGACCCTCCTGGCTCTCTGACAATAAATTAAGAACAGGTGCAGTGTGACTCTCCTGGCTATCTGACAATAAATTAAGGACAGGTGCAGTGTGACTCTCCTGGCTATCTGACAATAAATTAAGGTCAGGTGCAGTGTGACCCTCCTGGCTATCTGACAATAAATTAAGAACAGGTGCAGTGTGACCCTCCTGGCTATCTGACAATAAATTAAGGACAGGTGCAGTGTGACCCTCCTGGCTATCTGACAATAAATTAAGAACAGGTGCAGTGTGACTCTCCTGGCTATCTGACAATGAATTAAGGACAGGTGCAGTGTGACCCTCCTGGCTCTCTGACAATAAATTAAGGACAGATGCAGTGTGACCCTCCTTGCTCTCTGACAATAAATTAAGGACAGATGCAGTGTGACCCTCCTGGCTATCTGACAATAAATTAAGGTCAGGTGCATTGTGACCCTCCTGGCTATCTGACAGTAAATTAAGGACAGGTGCAGTGTGACCCTCCTGGCTATCTGAAAATAAATTAAGAACGGGTGCAGTGTGACCCTCCTGGCTATCTGACAATAAATTAAGAACAGGTGCAGTGTGACCCTCCTGGCTATCTGACAATAAATTAAGGACAGGTGCAGTGTGATCCTCCTGGCTATCTGACAATAAATTAAGAACAGGTGCAGTGTGACTCTCCTGGCTATCTGACAATGAATTAAGGACAGGTGCAGTGTGACCCTCCTGGCTATCTGACAATAAATTTAGAACAGGTGCAGTGTGACTCTCCTGGCTATCTGACAATAAATGAAGAACAGGTGCAGTGTGACTCTCCTGGCTATCTGACAATAAATTAAGAACAGGTGCAGTGTGACTCCTGGCTCTTTGACAATAAATTAAGAACAGGTGCAGTGTGACTCCTGGCTCTCTGACAATAAATTAAGAACAGGTGCAGTGTGACCCTCCTGGCAATCTGACAATAAATTAAGGACAGGTGCAGTGTGACCCTCCTGGCTCTCTGACAATAAATTAAGGACAGGTGCAGTGTGACTCTCCTGGCTATCTGACAATAAATTAAGAACAGGTGCAGTTTGACCCTCCTGGCTATGCTATTTGACAATAATTTTAGTACATTGTGATGAAAGATGGAATTTGTAGGGAAAGTTAGTGTATAAAGAAAGTCACTTGCTACATCACTTTTCTGATATTACATTTTTGTGTTCATATATATTATATAGATTATCTTGAAAGAAGCCATATATTTTTCTACCTTTTCACTGTATTTTATGTTGCTTAAAAAAGATGCATATGGTTGGCAGAGAGCCATACCATTTACTGCAATATATATTTATAATTTAGATTGAAGAAGTTGGGAAAGTTTCAGCATTGTAGCACACAGATAAATGATGTACTGATGTATACCATAAAAGATACAGACAACCTGTCAGAATTAGCACCAGGGTCAGATAATGACAGAACAATCAATCAGAATTATAATACCACTACAAACAATAGCACTCCTGGCTCTGATCCATCCTCAGAAGTAATCTCCAATGGAAAAACTGAAACTCTACAGGAGATAACAGAAAGATGTAATGAAAGCTTAGATGGTATCACATGTTCTTCTCTTCATAGCAAAGACAATGACATTAGAGTTTGTACCTTGACTGATGTCATGGTGAATGGTGTTAAGAATTGTGAAGAAGGCATGGATGATTCTCTAGACATAAGTGCTGTGGATGAAATTGTTGAAGAAGATGACAATGATGTAGAATATGAAGATATACCAGATCAAGCTAAAGAAAAATGTAAGAGGCTACAGAAACGATCAGCAAAAGGAAAAAGAAAAAAGAAAAAAGTGATGGAGTTTCAGACAAAATTCCCAGAATGCAGAGCTGGAGAGACAGTTCCTGTAGCTGTCTTTTGTACTCTCTCAATGGCAACAGTGATGTGGCAGGTAAATGTTTAGTTAATGTTTGTTGGAAATTAAACAAATTGTAACAAAAAGATCAAAATTACTGGATGAGGGGTAAATTACTATTCATCTTGTATTGCTCTGAAGTCTGTCTATTTACATATTTAATTGCCAATGAAATTATACACTTGTCCAGAAGATAAGCAATATTTTTTGCATGTGCCATATCATTATTATTAACTCACCTATTATCACTATCTATCGTTGTCTTCCATAAACTTTTATATATTAATTTATTTATCACAAATCACTGGTCCATTTGGAACCAAACTCTACAGAAATTTTACTTGGACGGTCCTGTACATTTTATATGATTGTCATTTCATTTGGAAATCCAACATTGCTGCTGAGACTATTAATACTTTCTGATCGGCTGAAATTTCATAAATCTTCATCTCTGAAACCAGACATGGGATGGAAATGTTGCCTGGTTAGATTAATCCTTTTATGACCCTCTAAAAAGTTCATGTTTTTTATCAATCGGAAATCCAAGATGGCCACCATCGATGAATATAGTTTTAGCATTGGACTTTATGGGATAATAAAAAAATAGTAGATGGCCACCATCATAGTGCATAGTTTTAACATAGGTCATTAAGGCCATATGGGAAATTGAAAAAAACCCACTAGTAATTTGATTGAAGCCAAACTAAACATGGATAATCATGGATTATGAATGGTTTGTTACACTTTTTAGCTCACCTGACCCAATAGGTCGTGTGAGGTATTACCATCACTTGGCATCTGTCGTCGTCGTGGTTGGCAGCAACATTGTCATTCGTAAAGTTTTACATTTTAATCTTCTTCTTTGAAACCACTGGGCCAATTAGAAGAAAATGTTTATTGGATGGTCCTCACAAAAGTAACAGAGACGCAAAGGAGTCAAAAAGGGTGTGTCCATATATATGGGTATAAATTATTTATTTGTTCATTTTTTTTTGTGGGGATTTTTTAAGTCCATTCCTTACAAAAATCCCTTTCAGAAACATGCATACTGTACATAACTATTAATGTTTTTGACAAAGAAAGGTTTGGAATTAAAAATGTTGAACTTTTTTTAATTTTCATCCAATTTTAATGCATTTTTTTTGCAGTGTTCATCTTAATGGGTTAATGATGGGCCCTTAAATTTTTTTTTCTATTTTATTTATCGAAGTTTGATGTGTTTTTTTGTTTTGTTCAAAGGATTGAATTGAGGGCTTTGGTAGGATGTTGACAGATTTCCTCGATCTTTTATAGTTTTTGGGATAAACTTGACTGAAAAAGTTCAAATTTCCAAAATTTGAAAGTTTTTATTTTTCATCCAGTTATAATGCAGTTTTTGTGAAGTCAGTGATTTTCCGACTGCATTTTTGGGGCCAGTCCCAATGTGAAAAAGGCTTTTTTTTCCCCAATTTCATGGGGGAAAATTCCCAATAGTGTGGTAATAAAATTATTCGTAAAAATCGGCAATGAAATCTTTTTCAAATGAAATTAAAAGTTGAACATTTTCACATTTATGACCTGGTTACTGTTTGTTCGGACTGCGATAAAATTTCAAAAAAACGAAAGCGGAAATTGTAGTACCAGGGTATTTGGAATAAATTAAGGATGTTTATTTAAATAAATTTAATATAAAAATAGTAAATATGTCCTGTGATTTACGTTGCTTGATGTTTTGTCAATTCATTGGGTATAAAAAACGGAAAACAGTTGATGAAGCGGAATACACGAATTATTGTCAATTGAGTTTTAAAGTTTAAAAATAAAAATGTCACGATGTTGCATAATTCTAAATAATATGTTAAAATTTTTACCAGTAATGATGGAAGCAAATACAGGTAACTTGAATCCTTTGGATTATATAAAAAAAAGTGTGTACTGTCTGAGAGTAATGAGGTTGATGACGTTAATAAAGCTAGTTAAACTGTTTGTGCTTTGACCGGGGGTATCTTCTATCTAATCCCACTTTTAAAAAAATACCTATCCTAGCTATTCCCACTTACAAATAACAATAAACAATTATTGCCTTCAATGGATGTAAACATCCAGAATTGTTAACCTGATGGGGGTTGTTTTCCCGAGGGCTTTAGCCGAGGGAAACAACCCCTTGAGGGTTAACAATTCTGATGTTTACAATCCATTGAAGGCAATAACTGTTTTATTATACCGAACAGCAGACCAAGTATTGGGCATTTAAATAAATACATGTACATTTTGTATTTAAGAAAAATGTGTGTTTAATAACTTTGACAAATTTTTAACAAATGTTAAACTATTTCATGTTTATATTAAAGTTCACAACATAACCAGTGATATAGGGCACAAACCGGCCATCTGTAATATTTTCAACAGATTTAAAATGTGTATTTAATAACTTCAAAAATTGCCTCTGGCCAATACAACCTTCCTTGAGCCATTATGACTAACCTTGGACATATAACCGGTCCATTATGAAAACACCCATTTCTTAATACTTTTATTAACCAGTCAATTTCAATTTTAGGTAATCTTCATTCTTTTTTAAGAAGGCGATAGTATTGACCGAAATGGTAAGCTATAATAGTTTTATCATTTTTCAATATTATTATTTAAATATTAAAATTTTGAAATTTTATGAAAACTGAAATTTTTTAAACTTTTTGAAAATTTTGAAATATTGAAATTTTTAAAAACGATTTGATATCTTATGAAATTTTTTGAAAATTTTTGAAATATTGAACTTTAATTTTTTAATTTTTTTTTTTATTGATTTTATGAAATTTTTGAAAGAGTTGTTTCGCTTTTGAGGGAAACAATAGGGTTGTTACCCAGTAAACAACTAGTTGTTTCCCGTTTGGGTTAATTTTCACAAAACATTAAAATTGTTTCAGGTCATGTGATTTAATTGAAGTTAGTGAGGTATAATAATAGATGTTGTTACAGTTAATTTGTTGTTTTTGCAATTAGTATCTAATTAATTATTACCTCTAATTTACCTGTATTTTATGTGAAATATTGCAGAAAAGGCAAAATATTATTTGAGTGAAGTAAGTGTTATTAATAAAAATAAATTAGAAATTGGAATGAAACATTTTTTTCATATGGATTGAAATAAAATATGACATAAATAGTAAAATATCTTTAAAAAAATATTTTTACCTTTGAAAAAACATGAATCATAAGAATTTCATTAAAAAAATGAATACAATGTAGTAACAAGCATAAGCTAAGACATGCTTGTTCATTATTTCATGTAATTAACAAATAAATAATCAGTTCTATGGATGCTGAAATATAAATGTATTGATAGAGATATCACTTATTCATGCATGTATCTGTATTTTTTTTTATTAGAATAAAAAGGATACATTACTATATATTAGTTCTCTATTCTCTGAGTTTTTGTTTATACACACTAAGTCTCAATGTTTGGACATTGTTTAGACAATAATTACAGCTATTCCCACTTGAAATTTTAGATTTCTTTAATGAATTTTTAGAAAGTGGGATTAGGTGGACTGATACACCATGCCTAGAAACTGAATGCCTTGTTACCACTACCAGTGTCACTTCAGAAACAACAAATTCAAATTCTTTATTACCTAACACAGCTTCAAATGACATCCAACAACATGTAAATAGTACAAATAGTGGCGATGTTGATCATGATTCACAGTCTGACTGTCTCTCTGATTCGGACAGTTGTGCTCTTAGAGATCATGGTACCAGATGCCAGGGTGTTCAGTTCAATAAAGAATGAACAAAAATACCCATGGCTATATGACAGTGTAGTACACCAAGGGTATTTGTGTAAGTTTTTGTGAACTGTTTTGTGGTCATTCTTCCCCATCACAAGAATGTGTCACTGTTGGCATTATAACCTTGGTACATGTACAGTATGATTTCTATTCTATTACTGGACATGCAAACTAATCAATTTATTGCTCTTCCCATCTTTTCCCAATGGAGACAAATGATCAATTATTTCCCCTAACTGATAACACAGGTGGCGCTGCTGTAGATCAAGTCCAACAACAGCATCTCTTTATCTCTAATTATACCCCCTGCAAACAAAGTTTGGGGGGGTATATGGGAATCACCCCGTCCGTCTCTCCGTCCGTCCGTCCATGTACCTTGTAAGTGCAACTCCTCTTAAACCGCTGATTGGATTTTTATGAAACTTTACACATTTGTAGTACACTACCTGCAGATGTGCATGAAGGAATATGGTTGCTGTCCAAAATTTAAAAGGGGAGATAATTCAACTTATACTTTCACGAAAAGGAGGGGGGGGGGGGGAGGGGGGCATGTACCTTGTAAATGCAACTCCTACTAAATTACTTATTGAATTTTTATGAAACTGTACACAGTTGTAGTACACAACCCAACCTGCAGATGTGCATGAAGGAATACCGTTGCTGTCTAAAATTTAGAAGAGGAGATAATTCAACTTATACTTTCACGAAAAGGGGGGTCGTGTACGTTGTAAGCAGAACTCCCCTTAACGCTTATTGGGGTTTGTAAAACTTTACACAGTTGTAGTACACTACCTGCAGATGTGCATGAAGGAATATGGTTGCTGTCCAAAATTTAAAAGGGGGAGATAATTCAACTTATACTTTCATGAAAAGGGGGGGGGGGTGTACCTTGTAAGCACAACTCCTACTAAACTGCTTATTGAATTTTTATGAAACTGTACACAGTTGTAGTACACCACCTGCAGATGTGCATGAAGGAATACCGTTGCTGTCTAAAATTTAGAAGGAGAGATAATTCAACTTATACTTTCACGAAAAGGAGGGGGGGGGGGGGAGGGGGGCATGTACCTTGTAAATGCAACTCCTACTAAATTACTTATTGAATTTTTATGAAACTGTACACAGTTGTAGTACACAACCCAACCTGCAGATGTGCATGAAGGAATACCGTTGCTGTCTAAAATTTAGAAGAGGAGATAATTCAACTTATACTTTCACGAAAAGGGGGGTCGTGTACGTTGTAAGCAGAACTCCCCTTAACGCTTATTGGGGTTTGTAAAACTTTACACAGTTGTAGTACACTACCTGCAGATGTGCATGAAGGAATATGGTTGCTGTCCAAAATTTAAAAGGGGGAGATAATTCAACTTATACTTTCATGAAAAGGGGGGGGGGGTGTACCTTGTAAGCACAACTCCTACTAAACTGCTTATTGAATTTTTATGAAACTGTACACAGTTGTAGTACACCACCTGCAGATGTGCATGAAGGAATACCGTTGCTGTCTAAAATTTAGAAGGAGAGATAATTCAACTTATACTTTCAGGAAAAGGGGAGTTGTGTACCTTGTAAGCGCAACTCCTCCTAAGTGGCTTATTGGAGTTTTGTGAAACTTTACACAGTTGTAGTACACTACCTGCAGATGTGCATGAAGGAATATGGTTGCTGTCCAACATTTAAAAGGGGAGATAATTAAACTTATACTTTCACGAAAAGGGAGGGGGGCATGTACATGTGTACCTTGTTAGCGCAACTCCTACTAAACTGCTTATTAAATTTTTATGAAACTTTACACAGTTGTAGTACACAACCTACAGATGTGCATGAAGGAATACCGTTGCTGTCTAAAATTCCAAAGTTTGAACATCATAGTATTGCAAGCGGGTGATATCACTCAGTGAGGTCACTCACAATTCTAGTTTACATAGATTTACATTAGGTTAATATTTGTTTACAAGTAATTACATGTATCAGTATTTTTTGCTAATAATTGAAATTCTTTCTACATATTGGTATGCACATGAATGTTCTTATAGAGGTGGACACTTGTTTCCTAATGATAGCAAATAAAAAAAGAATGATTAAGTACAATTAAGAAGAATTTAAGTGAGCAAAATCACAAAGAATGAACACCAAACAAAAGCAGTTTGTTATGAACTTCCTAGAAAATATACATCAATGACATGTTTTGGTAAGTCAAAGTGTAAATTAAGACAAAATTGTAAATGTAATAATTTAATAGCATTGCTTAATTTAGTGTAGGATTATACATTTCAGATTTATATATTTTATTACTTTTTATACACAAATTTTATATACAAATAGAATAAAAAGAAATATTCTGAATGAAATAATGAGGACAACTTCACATAATAAATATTTCATTTATTGCAAAATATTACTTTCTTAAAGGCATACAAGCTGTCAGAATTTAATTTTATGCCCCCACTCATAGAGAGGAGGCTATATTGCAATCACCTTGTCCATCCGTCCGTCTGTCTGTAGACAAATCCTATGTCGTACGATAACTTGAGTTGTGTTTCTTAGAATCTTTTAAAATTTTATCAGCTGTTTACTGGTGAAAGACAGAAGGATCCCTTTCGTTTTTGACGATTTTCACTTTTGCCGTTCCAGAGTTATTGGACTTGATATGACGGAAAATAGGATTTTTACCCTATGTCGTATGATAACTTGAGTAGTGTTTCTCAGAATGTTTTCAAATTTTATCAGCAGCTTACTGGTGAAGAGAGGAGGATCCCTTTCATTTTTGACGATTTTCACTTTTGCCGTTCCAGAGTTATTGGACTTGATATGACGGAAAATAGGAATTTTACCCCATGTCGTATGATAACTTGAGTAGTGTTTCTCAGAATGTTTTGAAATTTTATCAGCAGCTTACCGGTGAAGAGAGGAGGGTCCCTTTCATTTTTGGTCGGAACAATCCGTAATGATTTGGTTATGGAAATAGGTTGGACAGATGTGGGGAGCTGGGGGTATATCTTAGTGAGTTGTGCTCATAGTAATACTAGTTTAGCTTGTGGTTACACAAATCCCTGTTGTGTACTTTTCAGCCAGTTTATAATGATTTGTACTGATTCATAATGATTTGTGGAGAGCTCGATGTTTCAGATTAGTTTGTGATCCATTTTCTGGTAATGAGTGTTGAGATATATACAAATTTGACACAAATGAACGAGTGGGGGTATTCTTAGCACGATGTAGTGTGCAACATCTTGTTTTTTTTTATTTTAAAAGTTGCCAATATTCGATGTTTTATACTAATTGCAATTGAAATTTTTCATAATATCATACGCACATAGCCTGGAACGAAGGAAATATGTCGCTGTTTGATTCTCTTGCATCCAGTAAAGCATTCAATTTTTACCCGCATAATATTCATAATTATATTCACGAATATGATCATATGACCATTGATGACCTACACAGTGACCTCATTCGGTAAAGCGTTTGCACATGTGCGAAATTGTTTGATTAAAAAAAGCACATGTTATATATGAAAATATTGACGGATCCTATGCGAAAACGACACAAAGGAGGATTCAGCAAGCTTTGTGTAAAAATTAAAAAAAGATGTTAAACAGACTTACTCCATTTTCCAACACGTAAGCATAATTATGGCTCCAGTTTGGGAGACATATTGTGTTTGCTCCGTTTCTTATTATTAAGTCCCCAAACGAAGTGTCCGGTAAACTCAGGAAAAGAAGCCGACTTATAATTAGGTGTGTTAATAGCGATTTCACCAACAGACATTCAAATTCTTTTCACTAATTACGACATTATAACATATTTTTTAAACCTGACTTCTTGTTCAGAACATTTTATTAGTATAAAACATTGATTCTAATATGACGTCTCTAATACGGTACACATGTTAATACTCAACAACTCTATATTTAGCGCAAGTGCAATACACAACAAATCTGGCTGTTCCTATGTAACTCCCGCTGTGAATTTACCGAGTGTAAACAAACAAAACATCGGCATATAACGTATTTGTAAAGTCCTTAAAATACAAATTCCCCCTCAGTTATAAATAAATATTCTGTAACTAAGTATTTTTTTATCATTTGTTTTGAAAATTTACATTTGGGGATCATACATTCCATTGATATGTGTCGGCCATGAATAACAAAATGCACTAACTTACTGACTAACCTTGTTTTCCTACGTATACATTGATAACTAGACGGTGATGTGATTAAGTTACTGATATTTTCCAATTTGATGGCATTTTGAATTTTGCTACTCAAACTAGTAAAATGCTCACAAAATCGTAAAATAAATCAGTAACCAGCTTGTGTCAATCAGCGTCCCTTGTAAACAACGTCACAGGATGACGATATATTACAAGTCAAAGTCGATAGATGGTTGTCTTTAAGTATTTTTTTCGGAATTTTTTTTATGTCAACAATACAAGCTTTTTTTTCATTGGCATTTATTTCTTTATTTCATATCTAACAATAATTGTCGATTATTAACAACTGTTCAAGTGTTAGATATTATGCTTGACAACTCCGCTCCGCCATCTTGTTAGCACTTGAAATGATGAACGAATGAACTCCGACTTTTTTTTAAAATATTTTTATGCAGGTATTGTTCAATCGAATCTATGTTGGAAAATACACAATAAATATATTTTTCATGTTAACATCCATATCTTTGTTTTAAAATATCTCGTTCAAAAACAAATAATTCAAAATCAATTCAAAATTTCCGAAGGAGGTAAATGGAACAGCCACCAAATGCTGTGTGTATACAGTTCACGGAAAGTTAAAAATGACTGTATTTGTCCTATTAGAATCGAAATAATTCATGGCAGGCATAGAGTTGTGCAAATTTACACATGGGCTGTGCCTTTATATTCTTAGATTTTACCCCTCGCTACCACTCAGGGTAAAATTCGAATATAAAGGCCCAGCCCATGTGTAAATTTGCACAACTCTATGCCTGCCATGAATTATTTCTTAAATATTGGCAAATTTTAATAATAATAAAAAAAAATCAATTCTGACAGCTTGTATGCCTTTAAATATTAGTTCATAATCGATATATAATATAAATACACTTTTTAGTGTTTATATATTTTGTTATTTAATATTACATGCTGAGATGGTCATCTTTACCACAAACGATGCTTACTTAGCATGTTTATTTGTAAGATTGATGCATGTCATAACACATTAGGGATTAAATTTATCATTAGCAGATGTAAATGCATAAAAATATTTTTTTTCCATTTTAATTTTTATCTCACCTTGCCAAAGGCAATGTGAGCTTTTGCCATCACTTGTCGTCCGTCGTCCGTCTTCGTTGTCCGTTAACTTTTCACATTTTAATCTTCTCCTCTGAAACCCCTCAGCCAATGAACTGAAACTTGGTAGGAAGCATCTATGGAAGGTCCTCTATAATGATTGCTCATTTCGTCCCGATCCATTAACAAACATGGCCGTCACAGGCAATTCTTGTTTCTGATTGGCCTATTTTTAAAAAATTTTCTCCTCTGAAACCACTGGGCCATATGAACTGAAACTTAGTAGGAAGCATTTATGGAAGGTCCTCTATAAAGATTGCTAGTTTTGTCCCGATCCATTAACAAACATGGCCACCACAGGCAATTCATGTTTATGATTGTATGCTTTCTAAAAAAAAATAAATCTGTTTTTCTGTGGAAAGGGAGATAACTCTAATTTAAATATAGATATTTGTAAAATACAGTTAGCTACATGTATGAATTGAATTACAGATAAATATGCCTCTAAAACCCCTCAGCCAAATGAACTGAAACTTGGTAGGAAGCATCTATGGAAGGCCCTCATTGCTCTTTTCGTCCCGATCCGTTAACAAACATGGCCACCACAGGCGACTCTGATTGGCTGATTTTAAAAATTCTTCTCTTCTGTAACTGCTTGGCCAATTGAATCGAAACTTGGTAGGAAGCATATATGGGCGATCCTCTATAAAGAGTGCTCATTTCGTTCCGATCCATTTAAAAAACATGGCCGCCACAGGCAATTCTTATTTCTGATTGATTGATTTCTAAAAATCTTCTCTGAAACTGCTTGGCCAAATGATTTGAAACTTGGTAGGAAGCATCTATGGAATGTCCTCTATAAAGATTGCTCAGTCCGTCCCGATCCATTAACAAACATGGCCACCACAGGCGATTCTTTTTTCTGATTGGATGATTTAAAAAATTCTTCTCCTCTGAAACCGTTTGGCCAAATGTACTGAAACTTGGTAGGAAGAATCTGTTTGGCCAAATGTACTGAAACTTGGTAGGAAGAATCTATGGAAAGTCCTCTGTTGTGATTGCTCATTTCGTTCCGATCCGCTAACAAACATGGCCGCCACAGGCAATTCTTGTTTCTGATTGGCCTATTTTTAAAAATCTTCTCCTCTGAAACTGCGTGGCCAAATGTACCGAAACTTTGTAGGATGCATCTATGGGAGGTCCTCTATGATGAATACTCATTTCGTCACGACCCATAAATAAACATGGCCACCACAGGCAATTCTTGTTTCTGATTGGTCGATTTCTAAAAATCTTTTCCTCTGAAACCGCTTGGCCAAATGATCCGAAACTTGGTTGGAAGCATCTATGGAAAGTCCTCTATATAGATTGTTCATTCTGTCCTGATCCATTAACAAACATGGCCACCACAGGCGATTCTTGTTTCTGATTGGCTGTGAGCTTTTGCCATCACTTGTCGTCTGTCCGTCCGTCCGTCGTACGTCATAAACTTTTTACCGATTATGCAAATTAGGCAGATTTTGATAAAAGATCACATTTAAATCTTCTCCTCTGAAACCGCTGAACCAAATTAAACCAAACCTGGCAGGGATGGTCCCTGGGTGGGTCCCTTTCAAAATTGTGTCCGATAGCCCTGCCCTCCATTCAAGATGGCTGCTGTTACTAAAAATAGATATTTCTTCAATTGTCCATTGCTGCTTTAGTATAAGTCAAAATGAGCTCAAATTGTAACTGCAGCTACAAGGCAAGGAGTAGTTTAACATATATTCCGGGCTTTTCTGTGAAATTTTTCTTTCAGCTGATTTATACCGATTATGCAAATAAGGCATATTTTGATAAAAGATCACATTTAGATCTTCTCCTCTGAAACCGCTGAACCAAATTAAACCAAACCTGGCAGGGATGGTCCCTTGGTGGGTTCCTTTCAAAATTGTGTCTGACAGCACCGCCCTCCATTCAAGATGGCTGCTGTTGCTAAAAATAGAAATTTCTTCAATTGTCTATTGCCATCACTTTTCGTCCGTCGTCCTTCCGTCAACATTTCACATTTTAATCTTCTCCTCAGAAACCACTGGGCCAATTGCAACCAAACTTTGGTGGAATGGTCCTTGGGTGGCCCCCCTTGAAAATTGTGTCCGGTGATCCCGACTTCTAACAAGATGGCCACCAAGCTAAAAATAGAAAAAAGGGGGGATGAATTTAAAAAAAAAGCTTCTCCTCTGAAACTACTGAGCCAATCTCAACCAATCTTTGCTGAAATGATCCTTGGGTGGTCCCCTTCCAAAATTGTGTCTGGCATTTCAGCCGAACTTAATTTAACATAGGACCCTATGCGAAATTCCAATATAAATCTTCTTGTCTGAAACCATTTGCTCAATAAGAACTAGATTTTGATGAAATAGTCATTGGATGGTTCTCTTCCAAAAATAAGTTCGACGGTTCGGCCCTCTGACCAAGATGGCTGCACAGCTGAACTTAGTTTAACATAGGACCCTATGGGAAATTCACATAAAAACCATCTTGTCTGGAACCAGTAGCTGAATTAGAACCAAACTTTGATGGAATAGTCATTGGATGGTTCTTTTCCAAAATTGTGTCCGGCAGTCACGCTCTCCCACCAAGATGGCCGCCACAGTGCAGTTGCTTTGTTATTGAAAGCAGCTTTGATCCAGGTGAGCGATTACAGGCTCCTGGGAGTCTCTGGTTTAGATTCTTCCTCTCTGAAACCGTTTGACCAAATGTACTGAAACTTTGTAGGAAGCATCTATGAAAAGTCCTCTGTTGCGATTGCTAATTTCGTTTCGATCCCTTAACAAACATGGTGGCCACAGGCAATTGTTGTTTTTGATTGGCCTATTTTTTTAAATCTTCTCTGAAACCGCTTGGCCAAATGAACCAAAACTTGGTAGGATGCATCTATGGAGGTCCTCTATAAAGATTACTCATTTCGTCCCTATCAATTAACAAATATGGCTGCCACAGGCAAGTCTTGTTTCTTATTGGTCAATTTCTAAAACAGCTTTTCCTCTGAAGCCACTTGGCCAAATGATATGAAACTTGGTAAGAAGCATATATGGAAGATCCTCTATAAAGATTACTCATTTCGTTTTGATCCATTTACAAACATGGCTGCCACAGGCAATTCCTGTTTTAGATTGGTTAATTTCTAAAAATCTTCTTCTCTGAAACTGCTTTGCCAAAATGAACCGATATTTGGTGGGAAGCACCTATGGAAGGTTCTGTATTAAAATTCCTCAAAGCAGAATGAAAGGTGAGCAACACAAGCTCAGCACACTGAGCCTCTAGTTTTGTATTTTGTGTATTGCATGAACCAATGTTTGTGAGAAACAGCTAAAAAGGGGGATGGTGTTTCAAGTATGGTCTGAAGGAGGTGACAGACTAAGTAAAAGAAATGAAGACAAATTTTAGTTATTAACAATAGAAGAAGAAGAGGAATGCAGACTTCTGTATTCATCAAATGTGGGGAAAAAAGAATGTGTTTAGAGTGAAAATCAATCTTACTTAAAGGCATACAGTGAGGCTGTTAGAATTGAATTTTTTTGTTTATATTAAAAGTTGCCAATATTCGATGTTTTATACTAATAAAATGTTCTGAGCAAGAAGCCAGGATTAAAAAATATGTTATAATGTCATAATTAGTGAAAAGAATTTGAATGTCCGTTGGTAAAATCGCCATTAACACACCTAATTATAAGTCAGCTGCTTTTCAGAAGTTTGCCGAATACTGATAACTGCTATTAATAACCAGGAAGCATGTTGCATGTAAATTCGTTAGAATTAATATAATTTAAGAAATATATATATATGAAATTGGATCCTGAGGTAATCAGTTAATATTATATAAGGGTATTTAGTAAGAATGACACTTAAAATCGGAAATACGTAATGAAATCAATAAAAACAAACCCAAATTCTGCAAAGGGGCCTGATAAAGAGAAAATTGTAAACAAATTGTATTGCATATTATTGACAACAATTGAGTTGTATTGATTATATTTTTTTAGAAAAAAACAGACATGATATTCATTATTTTAGTCTCTAATTTAAAAGAGATATCACATAGCGTTTTCTCCTGAAAAAAAGAATTTATAAAAAAATACGATGCAATTCTACTGTCAAAATACGATTCGGCCGAAAAAAGATACTAAATTATGCTTACGTGTTGAAAAATGGAGTAGGTTGGTATAACATCTTTTTTTTATTTTTACACAAAGCTTGCAAAATCCTCCTTTTTGTGTCATTTTCTTATAGAATCCGTCAATGTTTTCGTTCTTCCACGATTCGATTTGTGCCATGTGCTTTTTTCATCAACAAACAATTTTGCACATGCGCAAGCGCTTTCCCGAATGAGTTCACTGTCAGGTCATATGAATATTACACGGGTAAACATTGGATTCTTTACTGGATTCAAGAAAATAAAACAGCAACGTATTTCCTTCATTCTAGGCTATTTATGTATGATATTATGAAAACTGTCAACTGCAATTACCGGTAGTATGAAATATCGAATAATGGCAACTTTTAATATATAAAAAAAATTCAATTCTGACAGCCTTTAAATGCAAAATATGAAAAATGTGCTGTGCTATTCCACCCTAACCATAACTCCAGATTGACCATCCCTTGCCATTGAAAACTTTAGACCTGACGATAATCAGTATTAATTCATACTGGGTAGGCAAGGCACACCAACATCAAATTTGTATTAACTTCCCTCAGTGCTTGAGCATATAACTTGAACTATGTATTCAACAGAGTGGACCAGCTAAATATTGAAAATTGATATCCTGGATAAATGTTATGTCTAGACAATGGAAGGAGTTAGCTTTGTTTTTAGTCCATCTAATTGAAATAAAATTTCATATACCCAACTTTTTGTAAATTTCACAAAAATACCATTCCAAAAACCAAATATTGCAAACAAGACTTGTCCATTCAGCACGGTGGTCGGGATGAACACACATATACAACAAAACAGTTCAAAAGTGCCAAGTTAACAACATATCAGGCACTCCAGAATTAGACATTAATTATTCCATGGGAGGGTAAGGGAGGGCCACTTCATGAAATTTTCATTTCTATTGACAGTAAGTTGAAACATAGAATACATTTGTAAGTGAACATACATGTATTAAAACTTAACTTTTTATTTCTTTTTGTTGCTCATCAATTTTACATCTAGTTGTCACAAATAAAGGAAATCATTTGCTCATCACTTTGTGCCTAGTCTGTAGTACGATTATGGTAAAATTTTATGAAAAATTATGATTACTGAAAAAAATCACAAATTACTGACATCTCAACTTTTTGTTACTGATTGCACCAAAAAGGGTTGACATCTATGTAGTATTAACACAGGACCATATGGGGAAAATACAGAAATATATTCTTCTCTGAAGCTATTGCACTGATTGAACCTAAACTGTGCATCAATCATTGGAAGGTCCTTTACAAACTTTGTGTTTTTTTATGTTGATCGTAATTCCAAGATGACTACCACTGCAGGACATAGTTTTTACATAGGACCAATTGGTTCTTTTTATAACCAGGTGAACGATACAAGCTCTTGAGAGCCTCTGGTTGTTTTTCGAGATAGGTTGTTGTACAGATGGCCGCATTAAGGGGAGACACAAGTTTTAGGTATCTAAAACAGTTCTTCCTAGTTCATGTTTGATTTTATGCCACACTCTCTATAATATTAAGATCAGGACTCTGGGCTGGTCATTCCATGCCATATAAATCAGTTTCTTCTATATACTCCTTGACTACGCGTGGTGCCCTATGTATGGGAGCATTATCATCTTGAAACACATAATTGTCATCTGGGAAATGACGTACAATAACGGGCCAAACAAAGTTGTCAATGACTTCAATATTGTTTTGGATATTAATATTACCATCAACAACTGTCAAAGTACCCACACCTTCATAGGTGATGCAGATCCAAGATCATCAAACTTACACGAACACTACAACCTGGATTCAAGCATTGAGGAGTCCATTCTTCGCCGGGTCGTTGCCAAATAAGTACATGGTTGTCCATTCCCAATTCTACCTTACATTCATCACTATATATCACCTTCCAGAAATCATTTACAGTTCTGTATACCTATTCAATTTACACCATGCCAGCCATTTTTTGACATTGTAGTCACGAATTATGATGCTTTTCTTTACAACACACTTGTGATATTTTGTTTCATACAATTTTCTTTGAACAGTTAGATCAGATACAGGTCGCTTCCCGGAGTGGACGTTTTCTTTCAGATTTTACAACCCCATCAAGTTTTCGAGTGTTCCGAGGTGTCAACAAAGATAGCCTACCCCGATCTCTCCTTGTTTTCCACAGTTCCACGTTGTTTAAAGCGTTTTAAAACAACATATATAGTTGGTAGTGAATGTCCCGTTTCCCGTGCTATTGCCGGTCCTTTCAGTCCTGCTTTGTGCAAAGCAGCAATTGCATTCTTCTCAGACAAAGACAGTTGAACACGTTTTGGTGCCATCTCAAAAGTGATGAAAATTGTAAACAAAGTAGACGACCCAGAACTTCCGGTGACCTTTTAACGTCATCTATTAGGTAAATAGAACCCGGGGTATAGAAATGGGACCGAGAGCTTCTTCGGCTTGAAGGGGTGTCCGTCGGTTGTGCGGGATGTAGAAATTCACAACCAACCCGTTCTGCGGATGAGAAGTAAATAAAACCGAGGTCCCGTGTTGAGAGATTGCCACCCTCTCCGCACGTTAAAGAACCCAGTGTAACAGCTCATTATGAGCATTATGCTCATGATCGAGTGGTCCATAAGAGACCTGTTGCACTGGCAAAATAATCCATCCATACCCATCACCTTTCCTTGTTTCGAGTCCCGTGGCGTTTAAATTTTTAGTTCACCTGGACCAAATCACTTGGCATCCGTTGTCTGTCGTCTGTAAACTTTTCACATTTCAAGCTTCTTCTCAGAAACCACTGGGCCAATTGGAACCAAACTTAGCAGGAATGTTCCTTGGATGGTCCTCTACAAAGTTACTGTTTTTTGTTCCAGTCGGATATTCAACATGGCTGCCAGGGCCAATAATATGCTGTGATTGGCTGAAATTTCAAAGATCTTCTTCTCTGAAACTAATGAACTGACTGAACCCAAACTGTAAATGAATGATCATTGGAATGTCCTTTACCAAGTTACTGTTTTTTATGCCGATCGGAAATCCAAGATGGCCGCCACCGCAGGACATAGATTAACATTGGACCCTATGGGAAAATGTTCAAATGCCTTCTTCTCAGAAACTACAAATATGATTGAAGCCAAACTGTACATGAATGTTCATTGGATGGTCCTCTACAATCTTAAGGTTTTTTGTTCCGATATGAAATTCAAAATGGCGGCTACGGCAGGACTTAGTTTAACATTGGACCCTATGGGAAAAATGTTTCAAAACACTTCTTCTCTGAAACCACTTGGACAATTGAAACCAAACTGCCCAGGAATGATCATTAGAAGGTCCTCTACAAAATATATGTTTTTTATGACGATCGGAAATCCAAGATGGTCGCCACCGCAGGACATAGATTAACATTGGACCCTATGGGAAAATGTTCAAATGCCTTCTTCTCAGAAACTACAAATATTATTAAATCCAAACTGTACATGAATGTTCATTGGATGGTCCTCTACAATCTTAAAGTTTTTTGTTCCGATATGAAATTCAAAATGGCCGCCACCACAATACATAGATTAACATTGGACCCTATGGGAAAATGTTTAAATGCCTTCTTCACAGAAACTACAAATATGATTAAAGCCAAACTGTACATGAATGTTCATTGGATGGTCCTCTACAAACATTAGGTTTTTTGTTCCGATATGAAATTCAAAATGGCGGCTACGGCAGGACTTAGTTTAACATTGGACCCTATTGGAAAAATGTTTCAAAACACTTCTTCTCTGAAACCAAAATGCCCAGGAATGATCATTGCAAGGTCCTCTACAAAGAGTGTGTTTTTTATGCCGATATGAAATCCAAGATGGCCACCACCGCAATACATAGATTAACATTGGAGCCTATGGGAAAATGTTTAAATGCCTTCTTCTCAGAAACTACAAATATGATTAAAGCTAAACTGTACATGAATGTTCATTCGATGGTCCTCTACAATCTTAAGGTTTTTTGTTCCAATATGAAATTCAAAATGGCGGCTACGGCAGGACTTAGTTTAACATTGGACCCTATGGAAAAATGTTTCAAAACGCTTCTTCTCTGAAACTACTAGGACAGTTGAAACCAAACTGCCCAGGAATGATCATTGGAAGGTCCTCTACAAATTTTATGTTTTTTGTAGCGATTGGAAATCCAAGATGGCCGCCACCGCAGGACATAGATTAACATTGGACCCTATGGGGAAAATGTTCAAATGCCTTCTTCTCAGAAACTACAAATATTATTAAAGCCAAACTGTACATGAATGTTAATTGGATGGTCCTCTACAAACCTTACGTTATTTGTTCCGATATGAAATTCAAAATGGCGGCTACGGCAGGACTTAGTTTAACATTGGACCCTATGGGAAAAATGTTTCAAGATGCTTCTTCTCTGAAACCACTAGGACAGTTGAAACCAAACTGCCCAGGAATGATCATTGGAAGGTCCTCTACAAATTATTTGTTTTTTATGCCGATCGGAAATCCAAGATGGCCGCCACCGCAATACATAGATTAACATTGGACCCTATGGGAAAATGTTCAAATGCCTTCTTCTCAGAAACTACAAATATTATTAAATCCAAACTGTACATGAATGTTCATTGGATGGTCCTCTACAAACTTTACGTTTTTTGTTCCGATATGAAATTCAAAATGGCGGCTACGGAAGGACATAGTTTAACATTGGACCCTATAGGAAAAATGTTTCAAAACACTTCTTCTCTGAAACCACATGGATAATTGAAACCAAACTGCCCAGGAATGATCATTGGAAGGTCCTCTACAAAGTGTGTGTTTTTTATGCCGATCGGAAATCCAAGATGGCCACCACCGCAATACATAGATTAACATTGGACCCTATGGGAAAATGTTTAAATGCCTTCTTCTCAGAAACTACAAATATGATTAAAGCCAAACTGTACATGAATGTTCATTGGATGGTCCTCTACAAACTTTACGTTTTTTGTTCCGATATGAAATTCAAAATGGCGGCTATGGCAGGACTTAGTTGGACCCTATGGGAAAAAAGTTTCAAAACGCTTCTTCTCTGAAACCACTGGGACAGTTGAAACCAAACTGCCCAGGAATGATCATTGGAAGTTCCTCTACAAATTATATGTTTTTTATGCCGATCGGAAATCCAAGATGGCCGTCACCGCAATACATAGATTAACATTGGACCCTATGGGAAAATGTTCAAATGCCTTCTTCTCAGAAACTACAAATATTATTAAAGCCAAACTGTACATGAATGTTCATTGGATGGTCCTCTACAATCTTAAGGTTTTTTGTTCCGATTTGAAATTCAAAATGGCGGCTACGGCAGGACTTAGTTTAACATTGGACCCTATGGGAAAAATGTTTCAAAACGCTTCTTCTCTGAAACCACTGGGACAGTTGAAACCAAACTGCCCAGGAATGATCATTAGTAGGTCCTCTACAAATTATATGTTTTTTATGCTGATCGGAAATCCAAGATGGCCGCCACCGCAATACATAGATTAACATTGGACCCTATGGGAAAATGTTCAGATGCCTTCTTCTCAGAAACTACAAATATTATTAAAGCCAAACTGTACATGAATGTTCATTGGATGGTACTCTACAAACTTTACGTTTTTTGTTCCGATATGAAATTCAAAATGGCGGCTATGGCAGGACATAGATTAACATTGGACCCTATGGGAAAATGTTCAAATGCCTTCTTCTCAGAAACTACAAATATGATTAAAGCCAAACTGTACATGAATGTTCATTGGATCGTCCTCTACAAAATTTACGTTTTTTGTTCCGATATGAAATTCAAAATGGCGGCTACGGCAGGACTTAGTTTAACATTGGACCCTATGGGAAAAATGTTTAAATGCCTTCTTCTCAGAAACTACAAATATGATTAAAGCCAAACTGTACATGAATGTTCATTGGATGGTCCTCTACAATCTTAAGGTTTTTTGTTCCGATATGAAATTCAAAATGGCGGCTACGGCAGGACTTAGTTTAACATTGGACCCTATGGGAAAATGTTTAAATGCCTTCTTCTCAGAAACTACAAATATGATTAAAGCCAAACTGTACATGAATGTTCATTGGATGGTCCTCTACAATCTTAAGGTTTTTTGTTCCGATATGAAATTCAAAATGGCGGCTACGGCAGGACTTAGTTTAACATTGGACCCTATGGGAAAATGTTCAGATGCCTTCTTCTCAGAAACTACAAATATGATTAAAGCCAAACTGTACATGAATGTTCATTGGATGGTCCTCTACAAACTTTACGTTTTTTGTTCCGATATGAAATTCAAAATGGCGGCTATGGCAGGACATAGATTAACATTGGACCCTATGGGAAAATGTTCAAATGCCTTCTTCTCAGAAACTACAAATATGATTAAAGCCAAACTGTACATGAATGTTCATTGGATCGTCCTCTACAAAATTTACGTTTTTTGTTCCGATATGAAATTCAAAATGGCGGCTACGGCAGGACTTAGTTTAACATTGGACCCTATGGGAAAAATGTTTCAAAACGCTTCTTCTCTGAAACCACTTGGATAATTGAAACCAAACTGCCCAGGAATGATCATTGGTAGGTCCTCTACAAATAATATGTTTTTTATGCCGATCGGAAATCCAAGATGGCCGCCACCGCAATACATAGATTAACATTGGACCCTATGGGAAAATGTTCAAATGCCTTCTTCTCAGAAACTACAAATATTATTAAAGCCAAACTGTACATGAATGTTCATTGGATGGTACTCTACAAACTTTACGTTTTTTGTTCTGATATGAAATTCAAAATGGCGGCTATGGCAGGACTTAGTTTCACATTAGACCCTATGGGAAAAATGTTTCAAAACCATTCTTCTCTGAAGCCACTTGGATAATTGAAACCAAACTGCCCAGGAATGATCATTGGAAGGTCCTCTACAAAGAGTGTGTTTTTTATGGCGATCAAAAATTCAAGATGGCCACCACCGCAATACATAGATTAACATTGGACCCTATGGGAAAATGTTCAAATGCCTTCTTCTCAGAAACTACAAATATTATTAAAGCCAAACTGTACATGAATGTTCATTGGATGGTCCTCTACAAACTTTACGTTTTTTGTTCCGATATGAAATTCAAAATGGCGGCTACGGCAGGACTTAGTTTAACATTGGACCCTATGGGAAAAATGTTTCAAAACGCTTCTTCTCTGAAACCACTTGGATAATTGAAACCAAACTGCCCAGGAATGATCATTGGAAGGTCCCCTACAAAGTGTGTGTTTTTTATGCCGATCGGAAATCCAAGATGGCCACCACTGCAGGACATAGATTAACATTGGACCCTATGGGAAAATGTTCAAATGCCTTCTTCTCAGAAACTACAAATATGATTAAAGCCAAGCTGTACATGAATGTTCATTGGATGGTCCTCTACAAACTTTACGTTTTTTGTTCTGATATGAAATTCAAAATGGCGGCTACGGCAGGACTTAGTTTAATATTGGACCCTATGGGAAAAATGTTTCAAAACGCTTCTTCTCTGAAGCCACTTGGACAGTTGAAACCAAACTGCCCAGGAATGATCATTGGAAGGTCCTCTGTATTTTATGCTGATAGGAAATCCAAGATGGCTGCCACCACAGGTCATAGTATTAACACAGGACCATATGGGGAAAATACAGAAATATAATCTTCTCTGAAGCTATTGCACTGATTGAACCTAAACTGTGCATCAATCATTGGAAGGTCCTTTACAAATTTGTGTTTTTTATGTTGATCGTAATTCCAAGATGACTACCACTGCAGGACATAGTTTTTACATAGGGCCAATTGGTTCTTTTTATAATGACGTGAACGATACAGGCTCTCAAGAGCCTCTGGTTAAATGTTCTCGTCCTGAATATAGCTGAAAAATTGCTCGCTGGACGTTAAACACCAATCAATCAATCAATCAATCACAATTTTATTTAGCAGAGAATTTTGCAACCAAACATTGACAACGAATTTAGGAGTGCAATGACATCGTGAAAATTATCTTCACATTTGGCAACATTCTGTAAATAGAAATTTTATTTTTCATCCAATTTTGGTGTGGTTTTTTTATAGAATGGATTGTGTTAAGTGGTTTCAGTAGTATGTCAACATATTTCCTCTATCAACCCCCTCTCCAGGGGTAGAATTTAAGCAAAAATTTCAACTAGCCAGCAGGACTAGTAGATATAAAAATCAACTAGCCCCCCTGATATTCTACTAGCCCGACCATCATGGGGTCAATTACTAAAAATTATATAATAATTATTTTATTTGAGATAGAAAAAATTATAATGAAGAAAGAATGTCAGTATTGTCATCACTTGAAACATCATCATCACCAGCATCACCAACATCCTGTCTGGAACCTTATGGTCTTTGGCTTGGTCTTTGTGTTCTTTCTCCTGTCAAATTCCAAAGGTTGATGGCATCAGTAGGGTCATAACTTGGAATGTCATATGTATGAAACATGCGGTTTTTCTGCCAGCTTGTTTGAAATTTTCTTTTTCTTTTGACCTGATCATACGTCCTTTTTCTCTCCAATTTTTCATTATTATCTAATTTAATTTTTTTCGCTGGTTGCTCTACGCCGGTAATGTGTCGCCACATTTCTTGAACCTTAGATTATGTTGTTAAGAATGTTCACTGAGTTACCCGGATTATCGAGTAATTTGATTAATTCGTATACCACCCTCTAGGATCTAATTGCTATTTAGGGAATTCCCCACAGGTAAACTGTGTGCAGCGTAAACAAACACAGTAATATGAATGATTAATTATGATTTTCAATTATGTCATTAAAATTAATGAAGTGGAAACAATAATTGACAATTGGAAATTCTAACTAGCCCATCAGACTAGCTTCTAAGAGAGT
Organism: Bathymodiolus brooksi; assembly: GCA_963680875.1. Taxonomy (NCBI): domain Eukaryota; kingdom Metazoa; phylum Mollusca; class Bivalvia; order Mytilida; family Modiolidae; genus Bathymodiolus; species Bathymodiolus brooksi. Next base: position 27,273,954 of record OY804579.1, read on the forward strand.
TCTTCTAGCCCAATGCTGATATTACTAGCCTCTGGCTAGCGGACCAGCGTTAATTTCGTGCCCTGCCCCTCCCCCTTTTTTATCCCCTCGCCAACAAAGTTGCGATGGCATATAGTAACGCTACCATCCGCTCTTCCTTCCGTCCTTCCGTAACATCCTTGTGAACACTCTAGAATCGACATTCATCCTTCAATGGATTTTGACCAAACTTGGTACATACTTAGTCCTTAGGAGAGTCTGGAGCCCTATTGATTTTCAAGGTCATAGGTTAAATTTTTAGGCGAGGGGATACGCCACGCCCTTGTTAGCTCACCTGACCCAAAGGGTCAAGTGAGCTATTGTCACCACTGAGCGTCCGTCGTCTGTCGTCCGTCCGTTAACTTTTCACATTTTAATCAACTCCTCTGAAGCCACTGGGCCAATTTGAACCAAACTTTGGTGGAATGGTCCTTGGATGGCCCCCTTCCAAAATTGTGTCCGGTGATCCCGACTTCCAACCAAGATGGCCGCCAAGCTAAAAATAGAAAAAAGGGGGGATGAAATTTTAATTGTCCATTGCTGCTTTAGTATATGCAAATTGGGCATATTTTGATAAAAGATCACATTTAAATCTTCTCCTCTGAAACCACTGAACCAAATTAAAGCAAACCTGGCAGGGATGGACCCTGGATGGGTCCCTTTCAAATTTGTGTCTGACAGCCCCGCCCTCCATTCAAGATGGCTGCTGTTACTAAAAATAGAAATTTCTTCAATTGTCCATTGCTGCTTTAGTATAAGTCAAAATGAGCTCAAATTGTAACTGCAGCTACATGGCAAGGAGCAGTTTAACATATATTTCGGGTTTTTCTGTGAAATTTTTCTTTCAGCCGATTTATACCGATTATGCAAATTAGGCATATTTTGATAAAAGATCACATTTAAATCTTCTCCTCTGAAACCGCTGAACCAAATTAAAACAAATTTGACTGGGATGGTCCTTGGGTGGGTTCCTTTCAAAATTGTGTCCGACAGCCCCACCCTCTTTTCAAGATGGCTGCTGTTACTAAAAATAGAAATTTCTTCAATTGTCCATTGCTGCTCTAATATAACTCAAAATGAGCTCAAATTTTAACTGCAGCTACATGGCAAGGAGCAGTTTAACATATATTTCGGGTTTTTCTGTGAAATTTTCCTTTCAGCCGATTTATACCGATTATGCAAATTGGGCATATTTTGATAAAAGATCACATTTAAATCTTCTCCTCTGAAACCACTGAACCAAATTAAAGCAAACCTGGCAGGGATGGACCCTGGATGGGTCCCTTTCAAATTTATGTCTGACAGCCCCGCCCTCCATTCAAGATGGCTGCTGTTACTAAAAATAGAAATTTCTTCAATTGTCCATTGCTGCTTTAGTATAAGTCAAAATGAGCTCAAATTGTAACTGCAGCTACATGGCAAGGAGCAGTTTAACATATATTTCGGGTTTTTCTGTGAAATTTTTCTTTCAGCCGATTTATACCGATTATGCAAATTGGGCATATTTTGATAAAAGATCACATTTAAATCTTCTCCTCTGAAACCGCTGAACCAAATTAAAGCAATTTTGGCTGGGATGGTCCTTGGGTGGGTTCCTTTCAAAATTGTGTCCGACAGCCCCACCCTCCATTCAAGATGGCTGCTGTTACTAAAAATAGAAATTTCTTCAATTGTCCATTGCTGCTTTAATATAACACAAAATGAGCTCAAATTTTAACTGCAGCTACATGGCAAGGAGCAGTTTAACATATATTTCGGGTTTTTCTGTGAAATTTTCCTTTCAGCCGATTTATACCGATTATGCAAATTGGGCATATTTTGATAAAAGATCACATTTAAATCTTCTCCTCTGAAACCACTGAACCAAATTAAAGCAAACCTGGCAGGGATGGACCCTGGATGGGTCCCTTTCAATTTGTGTCTGACAGCCCCGCCCTCCATTCAAGATGGCTGCTGTTACTAAAAATAGAAATTTCTTCAATTGTCCATTTCTGGTTTAGTACAAGTCAAAATGAGCTCAAATTGTAACTGCAGCTACATGGCAAGGAGCAGTTTAACATATATTTCGGGTTTTTCTGTGAAATTTCTCTTTCAGCCGATTTATACCGATTATGCAAATTAGGCATATTTTGATAAAAGATCACATTTAAATCTTCTCCTCTGAAACCGCTGAACCAAATTAAAGCAAACCTGGCAGGGATGGACCCTGGATGGGTCCCTTTCAAATTTGTGTCTGACAGCCCCGCCCTCCATTCAAGATGGCTGCTGTTACTAAAAATAGAAATTTCTTCAATTGTCCATTGCTGCTTTAGTATAAGTCAAAATGAGCTCAAATTGTAACTGCAGCTACATGGCAAGGAGCAGTTTAACATATATGTCGGGTTTTTCTGTGAAATTTTCCTTTCAGCCGATTTATACCGATTATGCAAATTGGGCATATTTTGATAAAAGATCACATTTAAATCTTCTCCTCTGAAACCACTGAACCAAATTAAAGCAAACCTGGCAGGGATGGACCCTGGATGGGTCCCTTTCAAATTTGTGTCTGACAGCCCCGCCCTCCATTCAAGATGGCTGCTGTTACTAAAAATAGAAATTTCTTCAATTGTCCATTGCTGCTTTAGTATAAGTCAAAATGAGCTCAAATTGTAACTGCAGCTACATGGCAAGGAGCAGTTTAACATATATTTCGGGTTTTTCTGTGAAATTTTTCTTTCAGCCGATTTATACCGATTATGCAAATTAGGCATATTTTGATAAAAGATCACATTTAAATCTTCTCCTCTGAAACCGCTGAACCAAATTAAAACAAATTTGACTGGGATGGTCCTTGGGTGGGTTCCTTTCAAAATTGTGTCCGACAGCCCCACCCACCATTCAAGATGGCTGCTGTTACTAAAAATAGAAATTTCTTCAATTGTCCATTGCTGCTCTAATATAACTCAAAATGAGCTCAAATTTTAACTGCAGCTACATGGCAAGGGGCAGTTTAACATATATTTCGTGTTTTTCTGTGAAATTTTCCTTTCAGCCGATTTATACCGATTATGCAAATTGGGCATATTTTGATAAAAGATCACATTTAAATCTTCTCCTCTGAAACCACTGAACCAAATTAAAGCAAACCTGGCAGGGATGGACCCTGGATGGGTCCCTTTCAAATTTATGTCTGACAGCCCCGCCCTCCATTCAAGATGGCTGCTGTTACTAAAAATAGAAATTTCTTCAATTGTCCATTGCTGCTTTAGTATAAGTCAAAATGAGCTCAAATTGTAACTGCAGCTACATGGCAAGGAGCAGTTTAACATATATTTCGGGTTTTTATGTGAAATTTTCCTTTCAGCCGATTTATACCGATTATGCAAATTAGGCATATTTTGATAAAAGATCACATTTAAATCTTCTCCTCTGAAACCACTGAACCAAATTAAAGCAAACCTGGCAGGGATGGACCCTGGATGGGTCCCTTTCAATTTGTGTCTGACAGCCCCGCCCTCCATTCAAGATGGCTGCTGTTACTAAAAATAGAAATTTCTTCAATTGTCCATTTCTGGTTTAGTACAAGTCAAAATGAGCTCAAATTGTAACTGCAGCTACATGGCAAGGAGCAGTTTAACATATATTTCGGGTTTTTCTGTGAAATTTTTCTTTCAGCCGATTTATACCGATTATGCAAATTGGGCATATTTTGATGAAAGATCACATTTAAATCTTCTCCTCTGAAACCGCTGAACCAAATTAAAACAAATTTGACTGGGATGGTCCTTGGGTGGGTTCCTTTCAAAATTGTGTCCGACAGCCCCACCCTCCATTCAAGATGGCTGCTGTTACTAAAAATAGAAATTTCTTCAATTGTCCATTGCTGCTCTAATATAACTCAAAATGAGCTCAAATTTTAACTGCAGCTACATGGCAAGGGGCAGTTTAACATATATTTCGGGTTTTTCTGTGAAATTTTCCTTTCAGCCGATTTATACCGATTATGCAAATTGGGCATATTTTGATAAAAGATCACATTTAAATCTTCTCCTCTGAAACCACTGAACCAAATTAAAGCAAACCTGGCAGGGATGGACCCTGGATGGGTCCCTTTCAAATTTATGTCTGACAGCCCCGCCCTCCATTCAAGATGGCTGCTGTTACTAAAAATAGAAATTTCTTCAATTGTCCATTGCTGCTTTAGTATAAGTCAAAATGAGCTCAAATTGTAACTGCAGCTACATGGCAAGGAGCAGTTTAACATATATTTCTGTTTTTTCTGTGAAATTTCAGCCGATTTATACCGATTATGCAAATTGGGCATATTTTGATAAAAGATCACATTTAAATCTTCTCCTCTGAAACCACTGAACCAAATTAAAGCAAACCTGGCAGGGATGGACCCTGGATGGGTCCCTTTCAATTTGTGTCTGACAGCCCCGCCCTCCATTCAAGATGGCTGCTGTTACTAAAAATAGAAATTTCTTCAATTGTCCATTTCTGGTTTAGTACAAGTCAAAATGAGCTCAAATTGTAACTGCAGCTACATGGCAAGGAGCAGTTTAACATATATTTCGGGTTTTTCTGTGAAATTTTTCTTTCAGACGATTTATACCGATTATGCAAATTAGGCATATTTTGATAAAAGATCACATTTAAATCTTCTCCTCTGAAACCACTGAACCAAATTAAAGCAAACCTGGTAGGGATGGACCCTGGATGGGTCCCTTTCAAATTTGTGTCTGACAGCCCCGCCCTCCATTCAAGATGGCTGCTGTTACTAAAAATAGAAATTTCTTCAATTGTCCATTTCTGGTTTAGTACAAGTCAAAATGAGCTCAAATTGTAACTGCAGCTACATGGCAAGGAGCAGTTTAACATATATTTCGGGTTTTTCTGTGAAATTTTTCTTTCAGCCGATTTATACCGATTATGCAAATTGGGCATATTTTGATAAAAGATCACATTTAAATCTTCTCCTCTGAAACCACTGAACCAAATTAAAGCAAACCTGGTAGGGATGGACCCTGGATGGGTCCCTTTCAAATTTGTGTCTGACAGCCCCGCCCTCCATTCAAGATGGCTGCTGTTACTAAAAATAGAAATTTCTTCAATTGTCCATTTCTGGTTTAGTACAAGTCAAAATGAGCTCAAATTGTAACTGCAGCTACATGGCAAGGAGCAGTTTAACATATATTTCGGGTTTTTCTGTGAAATTTTCCTTTCAGCCGATTTATACCGATTATGCAAATTAGGCATATTTTGATAAAAGATCACATTTAAATCTTCTCCTCTGAAGCCACTGAACCAAATTAAAGCAAACCTGGCAGGGATGGACCCTGGATGGGTCCCTTTCAATTTGTGTCTGACAGCCCCGCCCTCCATTCAAGATGGCTGCTGTTACTAAAAATAGAAATTTCTTCAATTGTCCATTTCTGGTTTAGTACAAGTCAAAATGAGCTCAAATTGTAACTGCAGCTACATGGCAAGGAGCAGTTTAACATATATTTCGGGTTTTTCTGTGAAATTTCTCTTTCAGCCGATTTATACCGATTATGCAAATTAGGCATATTTTGATAAAAGATCACATTTAAATCTTCTCCTCTGAAACCGCTGAACCAAATTAAAGCAAACCTGGCAGGGATGGACCCTGGATGGGTCCCTTTCAAATTTGTGTCTGACAGCCCCGCCCTCCATTCAAGATGGCTGCTGTTACTAAAAATAGAAATTTCTTCAATTGTCCATTGCTGCTTTAGTATAAGTCAAAATGAGCTCAAATTGTAACTGCAGCTACATGGCAAGGAGCAGTTTAACATATATGTCGGGTTTTTCTGTGAAATTTTCCTTTCAGCCGATTTATACCGATTATGCAAATTGGGCATATTTTGATAAAAGATCACATTTAAATCTTCTCCTCTGAAACCACTGAACCAAATTAAAGCAAACCTGGCAGGGATGGACCCTGGATGGGTCCCTTTCAAATTTGTGTCTGACAGCCCCGCCCTCCATTCAAGATGGCTGCTGTTACTAAAAATAGAAATTTCTTCAATTGTCCATTGCTGCTTTAGTATAAGTCAAAATGAGCTCAAATTGTAACTGCAGCTACATGGCAAGGAGCAGTTTAACATATATTTCGGGTTTTTCTGTGAAATTTTTCTTTCAGCCGATTTATACCGATTATGCAAATTGGGCATATTTTGATAAAAGATCACATTTAAATCTTCTCCTCTGAAACCGCTGAACCAAATTAAAACAAATTTGACTGGGATGGTCCTTGGGTGGGTTCCTTTCAAAATTGTGTCCGACAGCCCCACCCACCATTCAAGATGGCTGCTGTTACTAAAAATAGAAATTTCTTCAATTGTCCATTGCTGCTCTAATATAACTCAAAATGAGCTCAAATTTTAACTGCAGCTACATGGCAAGGGGCAGTTTAACATATATTTCGTGTTTTTCTGTGAAATTTTCCTTTCAGCCGATTTATACCGATTATGCAAATTGGGCATATTTTGATAAAAGATCACATTTAAATCTTCTCCTCTGAAACCACTGAACCAAATTAAAGCAAACCTGGCAGGGATGGACCCTGGATGGGTCCCTTTCAAATTTATGTCTGACAGCCCCGCCCTCCATTCAAGATGGCTGCTGTTACTAAAAATAGAAATTTCTTCAATTGTCCATTGCTGCTTTAGTATAAGTCAAAATGAGCTCAAATTGTAACTGCAGCTACATGGCAAGGAGCAGTTTAACATATATTTCGGGTTTTTCTGTGAAATTTTCCTTTCAGCCGATTTATACCGATTATGCAAATTGGGCATATTTTGATAAAAGATCACATTTAAATCTTCTCCTCTGAAACCACTGAACCAAATTAAAGCAAACCTGGCAGGGATGGACCCTGGATGGGTCCCTTTCAAATTTGTGTCTGACAGCCCCGCCCTCCATTCAAGATGGCTGCTGTTACTAAAAATAGAAATTTCTTCAATTGTCCATTGCTGCTTTAGTATAAGTCAAAATGAGCTCAAATTGTAACTGCAGCTACATGGCAAGGAGCAGTTTAACATATATTTCGGGTTTTTCTGTGAAATTTTTCTTTCAGCCGATTTATACCGATTATGCAAATTGGGCATATTTTGATAAAAGATCACATTTAAATCTTCTCCTCTGAAACCGCTGAACCAAATTAAAACAAATTTGACTGGGATGGTCCTTGGGTGGGTTCCTTTCAAAATTGTGTCCGACAGCCCCACCCACCATTCAAGATGGCTGCTGTTACTAAAAATAGAAATTTCTTCAATTGTCCATTGCTGCTCTAATATAACTCAAAATGAGCTCAAATTTTAACTGCAGCTACATGGCAAGGGGCAGTTTAACATATATTTCGTGTTTTTCTGTGAAATTTTCCTTTCAGCCGATTTATACCGATTATGCAAATTGGGCATATTTTGATAAAAGATCACATTTAAATCTTCTCCTCTGAAACCACTGAACCAAATTAAAGCAAACCTGGCAGGGATGGACCCTGGATGGGTCCCTTTCAAATTTATGTCTGACAGCCCCGCCCTCCATTCAAGATGGCTGCTGTTACTAAAAATAGAAATTTCTTCAATTGTCCATTGCTGCTTTAGTATAAGTCAAAATGAGCTCAAATTGTAACTGCAGCTACATGGCAAGGAGCAGTTTAACATATATTTCGGGTTTTTCTGTGAAATTTTCCTTTCAGCCGATTTATACCGATTATGCAAATTAGGCATATTTTGATAAAAGATCACATTTAAATCTTCTCCTCTGAAACCACTGAACCAAATTAAAGCAAACCTGGCAGGGATGGACCCTGGATGGGTCCCTTTCAATTTGTGTCTGACAGCCCCGCCCTCCATTCAAGATGGCTGCTGTTACTAAAAATAGAAATTTCTTCAATTGTCCATTTCTGGTTTAGTACAAGTCAAAATGAGCTCAAATTGTAACTGCAGCTACATGGCAAGGAGCAGTTTAACATATATTTCGGGTTTTTCTGTGAAATTTTTCTTTCAGCCGATTTATACCGATTATGCAAATTGGGCATATTTTGATAAAAGATCACATTTAAATCTTCTCCTCTGAAACCACTGAACCAAATTAAAGCAAACCTGGCAGGGATGGACCCTGGATGGGTCCCTTTCAAATTTATGTCTGACAGCCCCGCCCTCCATTCAAGATGGCTGCTGTTACTAAAAATAGAAATTTCTTCAATTGTCCATTGCTGCTTTAGTATAAGTCAAAATGAGCTCAAATTGTAACTGCAGCTACATGGCAAGGAGCAGTTTAACATATATTTCTGGTTTTTCTGTGAAATTTCAGCCGATTTATACCGATTATGCAAATTGGGCATATTTTGATAAAAGATCACATTTAAATCTTCTCCTCTGAAACCGCTGAACCAAATTAAAGCAATTTTGGCTGGGATGGTCCTTGGGTGGGTTCCTTTCAAAATTGTGTCCGACAGCCCCACCCTCCATTCAAGATGGCTGCTGTTACTAAAAATAGAAATTTCTTCAATTGTCCATTGCTGCTTTAGTATAAGTCAAAATGAGCTCAAATTGTAACTGCAGCTACATGGCAAGGAGCAGTTTAACATATATTTCGGGTTTTTCTGTGAAATTTTTCTTTCAGCCGATTTATACCGATTATGCAAATTGGGCATATTTTGATAAAAGATCACATTTAAATCTTCTCCTCTGAAACCGTTGAACCAAATTAAAACAAATTTGACTGGGATGGTCCTTGGGTGGGTTCCTTTCAAAATTGTGTCCGACAGCCCCACCCTCCATTCAAGATGGCTGCTGTTACTAAAAATAGAAATTTCTTCAATTGTCCATTGCTGCTCTAATATAACTCAAAATGAGCTCAAATTTTAACTGCAGCTACATGGCAAGGAGCAGTTTAACATATATTTCGGGTTTTTCTGTGATATTTTCCTTTCAGCCGATTTATACCGATTATGCAAATTGGGCATATTTTGATAAAAGATCACATTTAAATCTTCTCCTCTGAAACCACTGAACCAAATTAAAGCAAACCTGGCAGGGATGGACCCTGGATGGGTCCCTTTCAAATTTATGTCTGACAGCCCCGCCCTCCATTCAAGATGGCTGCTGTTACTAAAAATAGAAATTTCTTCAATTGTCCATTGCTGCTTTAGTATAAGTCAAAATGAGCTCAAATTGTAACTGCAGCTACATGGCAAGGAGCAGTTTAACATATATTTCGGGTTTTTCTGTGAAATTTTTCTTTCAGCCGATTTATACCGATTATGCAAATTAGGCATATTTTGATAAAAGATCACATTTAAATCTTCTCCTCTGAAACCGCTGAACCAAATTAAAGCAATTTTGGCTGGGATGGTCCTTGGGTGGGTTCCTTTCAAAATTGTGTCCGACAGCCCCACCCTCCATTCAAGATGGCTGCTGTTACTAAAAATAGAAATTTCTTCAATTGTCCATTGCTGCTTTAATATAACTCAAAATGAGCTCAAATTTTAACTGCAGCTACATGGCAAGGAGCAGTTTAACATATATTCCGGGTTTTTCAGTGAAATTTTCCTTTCAGCCGATTTATACCGATTATGCAAATTGGGCATATTTTGATAAAAGATCACATTTAAATCTTCTCCTCTGAAACCACTGAACCAAATTAAAGCAAACCTGGTAGGGATGGACCCTGGATGGGTCCCTTTCAAATTTGTGTCTGACAGCCCCGCCCTCCATTCAAGATGGCTGCTGTTACTAAAAATAGAAATTTCTTCAATTGTCCATTTCTGGTTTAGTACAAGTCAAAATGAGCTCAAATTGTAACTGCAGCTACATGGCAAGGAGCAGTTTAACATATATTTCGGGTTTTTCTGTGAAATTTTCCTTTCAGCCGATTTATACCGATTATGCAAATTAGGCATATTTTGATAAAAGATCACATTTAAATCTTCTCCTCTGAAACCACTGAACCAAATTAAAGCAAACCTGGTAGGGATGGACCCTGGATGGGTCCCTTTCAAATTTGTGTCTGACAGCCCCGCCCTCCATTCAAGATGGCTGCTGTTACTAAAAATAGAAATTTCTTCAATTGTCCATTTCTGGTTTAGTACAAGTCAAAATGAGCTCAAATTGTAACTGCAGCTACATGGCAAGGAGCAGTTTAACATATATTTCGGGTTTTTCTGTGAAATTTTTCTTTCAGCCGATTTATACCGATTATGCAAATTAGGCATATTTTGATAAAAGATCACATTTAAATCTTCTCCTCTGAAACCACTGAACCAAATTAAAGCAAACCTGGCAGGGATGGACCCTGGATGGGTCCCTTTCAATTTGTGTCTGACAGCCCCGCCCTCCATTCAAGATGGCTGCTGTTACTAAAAATAGAAATTTCTTCAATTGTCCATTTCTGGTTTAGTACAAGTCAAAATGAGCTCAAATTGTAACTGCAGCTACATGGCAAGGAGCAGTTTAACATATATTTCGGGTTTTTCTGTGAAATTTTCCTTTCAGCCGATTTATACCGATTATGCAAATTAGGCATATTTTGATAAAAGATCACATTTAAATCTTCTCCTCTGAAACCACTGAACCAAATTAAAGCAAACCTGGCAGGGATGGACCCTGGATGGGTCCCTTTCAATTTGTGTCTGACAGCCCCGCCCTCCATTCAAGATGGCTGCTGTTACTAAAAATAGAAATTTCTTCAATTGTCCATTTCTGGTTTAGTACAAGTCAAAATGAGCTCAAATTGTAACTGCAGCTACATGGCAAGGAGCAGTTTAACATATATTTCGGGTTTTTCTGTGAAATTTTTCTTTCAGCCGATTTATACCGATTATGCAAATTTGGCATATTTTGATAAAAGATCACATTTAAATCTTCTCCTCTGAAACCACTGAACCAAATTAAAGCAAACCTGGTAGGGATGGACCCTGGATGGGTCCCTTTCAAATTTGTGTCTGACAGCCCCGCCCTCCATTCAAGATGGCTGCTGTTACTAAAAATAGAAATTTCTTCAATTGTCCATTTCTGGTTTAGTACAAGTCAAAATGAGCTCAAATTGTAACTGCAGCTACATGGCAAGGAACAGTTTAACATATATTTCGGGTTTTTCTGTGAAATTTTCCTTTCAGCCGATTTATACCGATTATGCAAATTGGGCATATTTTGATAAAAGATCACATTTAAATCTTCTCCTCTGAAACCACTGAACCAAATTAAAGCAAACCTGGTAGGGATGGACCCTGGATGGGTCCCTTTCAAATTTGTGTCTGACAGCCCCGCCCTCCATTCAAGATGGCTGCTGTTACTAAAAATAGAAATTTCTTCAATTGTCCATTTCTGGTTTAGTACAAGTCAAAATGAGCTCAAATTGTAACTGCAGCTACATGGCAAGGAGCAGTTTAACATATATTTCGGGTTTTTCTGTGAAATTTTCCTTTCAGCCGATTTATACAGATTATGCAAATTAGGCATATTTTGATAAAAGATCACATTTAAATCTTCTCCTCTGAAACCACTGAACCAAATTAAAGCAAACCTGGTAGGGATGGACCCTGGATGGGTCCCTTTCAAATTTGTGTCTGACAGCCCCGCCCTCCATTCAAGATGGCTGCTGTTACTAAAAATAGAAATTTCTTCAATTGTCCATTTCTGGTTTAGTACAAGTCAAAATGAGCTCAAATTGTAACTGCAGCTACATGGCAAGGAGCAGTTTAACATATATTTCGGGTTTTTCTGTGAAATTTTCCTTTCAGCCGATTTATACCGATTATGCAAATTAGGCATATTTTGATAAAAGATCACATTTAAATCTTCTCCTCTGAAACCACTGAACCAAATTAAAGCAAACCTGGCAGGGATGGACCCTGGATGGGTCCCTTTCAATTTGTGTCTGACAGCCCCGCCCTCCATTCAAGATGGCTGCTGTTACTAAAAATAGAAATTTCTTCAATTGTCCATTTCTGGTTTAGTACAAGTCAAAATGAGCTCAAATTGTAACTGCAGCTACATGGCAAGGAGCAGTTTAACATATATTTCGGGTTTTTCTGTGAAATTTTTCTTTCAGCCGATTTATACCGATTATGCAAATTTGGCATATTTTGATAAAAGATCACATTTAAATCTTCTCCTCTGAAACCACTGAACCAAATTAAAGCAAACCTGGTAGGGATGGACCCTGGATGGGTCCCTTTCAAATTTGTGTCTGACAGCCCCGCCCTCCATTCAAGATGGCTGCTGTTACTAAAAATAGAAATTTCTTCAATTGTCCATTTCTGGTTTAGTACAAGTCAAAATGAGCTCAAATTGTAACTGCAGCTACATGGCAAGGAGCAGTTTAACATATATTTCGTGTTTTTCTGTGAAATTTTCCTTTCAGCCGATTTATACCGATTATGCAAATTAGGCATATTTTGATAAAAGATCACATTTAAATCTTCTCCTCTGAAACCACTGAACCAAATTAAAGCAAACCTGGTAGGGATGGACCCTGGATGGGTCCCTTTCAAATTTGTGTCTGACAGCCCCGCCCTCCATTCAAGATGGCTGCTGTTACTAAAAATAGAAATTTCTTCAATTGTCCATTTCTGGTTTAGTACAAGTCAAAATGAGCTCAAATTGTAACTGCAGCTACATGGCAAGGAGCAGTTTAACATATATTTCGGGTTTTTCTGTGAAATTTTCCTTTCAGCCGATTTATACCGATTATGCAAATTAGGCATATTTTGATAAAAGATCACATTTAAATCTTCTCCTCTGAAACCACTGAACCAAATTAAAGCAAACCTGGCAGGGATGGACCCTGGATGGGTCCCTTTCAATTTGTGTCTGACAGCCCCGCCCTCCATTCAAGATGGCTGCTGTTACTAAAAATAGAAATTTCTTCAATTGTCCATTTCTGGTTTAGTACAAGTCAAAATGAGCTCAAATTGTAACTGCAGCTACATGGCAAGGAGCAGTTTAACATATATTTCGGGTTTTTCTGTGAAATTTTTCTTTCAGCCGATTTATACCGATTATGCAAATTAGGCATATTTTGATAAAAGATCACATTTAAATCTTCTCCTCTGAAACCGCTGAACCAAATTAAAGCAAACCTGGCAGGGATGGACCCTGGATGGGTCCCTTTCAAATTTGTGTCTGACAGCCCCGCCCTCCATTCAAGATGGCTGCTGTTACTAAAAATAGAAATTTCTTCAATTGTCCATTGCTGCTCTAATATAACTCAAAATGAGCTCAAATTTTAACTGCAGCTACATGGCAAGGGGCAGTTTAACATATATTTCGGGTTTTTCTGTGAAATTTTCCTTTCAGCCGATTTATACCGATTATGCAAATTGGGCATATTTTGATAAAAGATCACATTTAAATCTTCTCCTCTGAAACCACTGAACCAAATTAAAGCAAACCTGGCAGGGATGGACCCTGGATGGGTCCCTTTCAAATTTATGTCTGACAGCCCCGCCCTCCATTCAAGATGGCTGCTGTTACTAAAAATAGAAATTTCTTCAATTGTCCATTGCTGCTTTAGTATAAGTCAAAATGAGCTCAAATTGTAACTGCAGCTACATGGCAAGGAGCAGTTTAACATATATTTCGGGTTTTTCTGTGAAATTTTCCTTTCAGCCGATTTATACCGATTATGCAAATTAGGCATATTTTGATAAAAGATCACATTTAAATCTTCTCCTCTGAAACCACTGAACCAAATTAAAGCAAACCTGGCAGGGATGGACCCTGGATGGGTCCCTTTCAATTTGTGTCTGACAGCCCCGCCCTCCATTCAAGATGGCTGCTGTTACTAAAAATAGAAATTTCTTCAATTGTCCATTTCTGGTTTAGTACAAGTCAAAATGAGCTCAAATTGTAACTGCAGCTACATGGCAAGGAGCAGTTTAACATATATTTCGGGTTTTTCTGTGAAATTTTTCTTTCAGCCGATTTATACCGATTATGCAAATTAGGCATATTTTGATAAAAGATCACATTTAAATCTTCTCCTCTGAAACCGCTGAACCAAATTAAAACAAATTTGACTGGGATGGTCCTTGGGTGGGTTCCTTTCAAAATTGTGTCCGACAGCCCCACCCTCCATTCAAGATGGCTGCTGTTACTAAAAATAGAAATTTCTTCAATTGTCCATTGCTGCTCTAATATAACTCAAAATGAGCTCAAATTTTAACTGCAGCTACATGGCAAGGGGCAGTTTAACATATATTTCGGGTTTTTCTGTGAAATTTTCCTTTCAGCCGATTTATACCGATTATGCAAATTGGGCATATTTTGATAAAAGATCACATTTAAATCTTCTCCTCTGAAACCACTGAACCAAATTAAAGCAAACCTGGCAGGGATGGACCCTGGATGGGTCCCTTTCAAATTTATGTCTGACAGCCCCGCCCTCCATTCAAGATGGCTGCTGTTACTAAAAATAGAAATTTCTTCAATTGTCCATTGCTGCTTTAGTATAAGTCAAAATGAGCTCAAATTGTAACTGCAGCTACATGGCAAGGAGCAGTTTAACATATATTTCTGGTTTTTCTGTGAAATTTCAGCCGATTTATACCGATTATGCAAATTGGGCATATTTTGATAAAAGATCACATTTAAATCTTCTCCTCTGAAACCGCTGAACCAAATTAAAGCAATTTTGGCTGGGATGGTCCTTGGGTGGGTTCCTTTCAAAATTGTGTCCGACAGCCCCACCCTCCATTCAAGATGGCTGCTGTTACTAAAAATAGAAATTTCTTCAATTGTCCATTGCTGCTTTAGTATAAGTCAAAATGAGCTCAAATTGTAACTGCAGCTACATGGCAAGGAGCAGTTTAACATATATTTCGGGTTTTTCTGTGAAATTTTTCTTTCAGCCGATTTATACCGATTATGCAAATTGGGCATATTTTGATAAAAGATCACATTTAAATCTTCTCCTCTGAAACCACTGAACCAAATTAAAGCAAACCTGGTAGGGATGGACCCTGGATGGGTCCCTTTCAAATTTATGTCTGACAGCCCCGCCCTCCATTCAAGATGGCTGCTGTTACTAAAAATAGAAATTTCTTCAATTGTCCATTGCTGCTTTAGTATAAGTCAAAATGAGCTCAAATTGTAACTGCAGCTACATGGCAAGGAGCAGTTTAACATATATTTCTGGTTTTTCTGTGAAATTTCAGCCGATTTATACCGATTATGCAAATTGGGCATATTTTGATAAAAGATCACATTTAAATCTTCTCCTCTGAAACCGCTGAACCAAATTAAAGCAATTTTGGCTGGGATGGTCCTTGGGTGGGTTCCTTTCAAAATTGTGTCCGACAGCCCCACCCTCCATTCAAGATGGCTGCTGTTACTAAAAATAGAAATTTCTTCAATTGTCCATTGCTGCTTTAGTATAAGTCAAAATGAGCTCAAATTGTAACTGCAGCTACATGGCAAGGAGCAGTTTAACATATATTTCGGGTTTTTCTGTGAAATTTTTCTTTCAGCCGATTTATACCGATTATGCAAATTGGGCATATTTTGATAAAAGATCACATTTAAATCTTCTCCTCTGAAACCGTTGAACCAAATTAAAACAAATTTGACTGGGATGGTCCTTGGGTGGGTTCCTTTCAAAATTGTGTCCGACAGCCCCACCCTCCATTCAAGATGGCTGCTGTTACTAAAAATAGAAATTTCTTCAATTGTCCATTGCTGCTCTAATATAACTCAAAATGAGCTCAAATTTTAACTGCAGCTACATGGCAAGGAGCAGTTTAACATATATTTCGGGTTTTTCTGTGAAATTTTCCTTTCAGCCGATTTATACCGATTATGCAAATTGGGCATATTTTGATAAAAGATCACATTTAAATCTTCTCCTCTGAAACCACTGAACCAAATTAAAGCAAACCTGGCAGGGATGGACCCTGGATGGGTCCCTTTCAAATTTATGTCTGACAGCCCCGCCCTCCATTCAAGATGGCTGCTGTTACTAAAAATAGAAATTTCTTCAATTGTCCATTGCTGCTTTAGTATAAGTCAAAATGAGCTCAAATTGTAACTGCAGCTACATGGCAAGGAGCAGTTTAACATATATTTCGGGTTTTTCTGTGAAATTTTTCTTTCAGCCGATTTATACCGATTATGCAAATTAGGCATATTTTGATAAAAGATCACATTTAAATCTTCTCCTCTGAAACCGCTGAACCAAATTAAAGCAATTTTGGCTGGGATGGTCCTTGGGTGGGTTCCTTTCAAAATTGTGTCCGACAGCCCCACCCTCCATTCAAGATGGCTGCTGTTACTAAAAATAGAAATTTCTTCAATTGTCCATTGCTGCTTTAATATAACTCAAAATGAGCTCAAATTTTAACTGCAGCTACATGGCAAGGAGCAGTTTAACATATATTCCGGTTTTTTCAGTGAAATTTTCCTTTCAGCCGATTTATACCGATTATGCAAATTGGGCATATTTTGATAAAAGATCACATTTAAATCTTCTCCTCTGAAACCACTGAACCAAATTAAAGCAAACCTGGTAGGGATGGACCCTGGATGGGTCCCTTTCAAATTTGTGTCTGACAGCCCCGCCCTCCATTCAAGATGGCTGCTGTTACTAAAAATAGAAATTTCTTCAATTGTCCATTTCTGGTTTAGTACAAGTCAAAATGAGCTCAAATTGTAACTGCAGCTACATGGCAAGGAGCAGTTTAACATATATTTCGGGTTTTTCTGTGAAATTTTCCTTTCAGCCGATTTATACCGATTATGCAAATTAGGCATATTTTGATAAAAGATCACATTTAAATCTTCTCCTCTGAAACCACTGAACCAAATTAAAGCAAACCTGGTAGGGATGGACCCTGGATGGGTCCCTTTCAAATTTGTGTCTGACAGCCCCGCCCTCCATTCAAGATGGCTGCTGTTACTAAAAATAGAAATTTCTTCAATTGTCCATTTCTGGTTTAGTACAAGTCAAAATGAGCTCAAATTGTAACTGCAGCTACATGGCAAGGAGCAGTTTAACATATATTTCGGGTTTTTCTGTGAAATTTTCCTTTCAGCCGATTTATACCGATTATGCAAATTAGGCATATTTTGATAAAAGATCACATTTAAATCTTCTCCTCTGAAACCACTGAACCAAATTAAAGCAAACCTGGCAGGGATGGACCCTGGATGGGTCCCTTTCAATTTGTGTCTGACAGCCCCGCCCTCCATTCAAGATGGCTGCTGTTACTAAAAATAGAAATTTCTTCAATTGTCCATTTCTGGTTTAGTACAAGTCAAAATGAGCTCAAATTGTAACTGCAGCTACATGGCAAGGAGCAGTTTAACATATATTTCGGGTTTTTCTGTGAAATTTTTCTTTCAGCCGATTTATACCGATTATGCAAATTTGGCATATTTTGATAAAAGATCACATTTAAATCTTCTCCTCTGAAACCACTGAACCAAATTAAAGCAAACCTGGTAGGGATGGACCCTGGATGGGTCCCTTTCAAATTTGTGTCTGACAGCCCCGCCCTCCATTCAAGATGGCTGCTGTTACTAAAAATAGAAATTTCTTCAATTGTCCATTTCTGGTTTAGTACAAGTCAAAATGAGCTCAAATTGTAACTGCAGCTACATGGCAAGGAGCAGTTTAACATATATTTCGGGTTTTTCTGTGAAATTTTCCTTTCAGCCGATTTATACCGATTATGCAAATTGGGCATATTTTGATAAAAGATCACATTTAAATCTTCTCCTCTGAAACCACTGAACCAAATTAAAGCAAACCTGGTAGGGATGGACCCTGGATGGGTCCCTTTCAAATTTGTGTCTGACAGCCCCGCCCTCCATTCAAGATGGCTGCTGTTACTAAAAATAGAAATTTCTTCAATTGTCCATTTCTGGTTTAGTACAAGTCAAAATGAGCTCAAATTGTAACTGCAGCTACATGGCAAGGAGCAGTTTAACATATATTTCGGGTTTTTCTGTGAAATTTTCCTTTCAGCCGATTTATACCGATTATGCAAATTAGGCATATTTTGATAAAAGATCACATTTAAATCTTCTCCTCTGAAACCACTGAACCAAATTAAAGCAAACCTGGCAGGGATGGACCCTGGATGGGTCCCTTTCAATTTGTGTCTGACAGCCCCGCCCTCCATTCAAGATGGCTGCTGTTACTAAAAATAGAAATTTCTTCAATTGTCCATTGCTGCTTTAGTATAAGTCAAAATAAGCTCAAATTGTAACTGCAGCTACATGGCAAGGAGCAGTTTAACATATATTCCGTATTTTTCAGTGAAATTTTCCTTTCAGCCGATTTATACCGATTATGCAAATTAGGCATATTTTGATAAAAGATCACATTTAAATCTTCTCCTCTGAAACCACTGAACCAAATTAAAGCAAACCTGGTAGGGATGGACCCTGGATGGGTCCCTTTCAAATTTGTGTCTGACAGCCCCGCCCTCCATTCAAGATGGCTGCTGTTACTAAAAATAGAAATTTCTTCAATTGTCCATTTCTGGTTTAGTACAAGTCAAAATGAGCTCAAATTGTAACTGCAGCTACATGGCAAGGAGCAGTTTAACATATATTTCGGGTTTTTCTGTGAAATTTTCCTTTCAGCCGATTTATACCGATTATGCAAATTAGGCATATTTTGATAAAAGATCACATTTAAATCTTCTCCTCTGAAACCACTGAACCAAATTAAAGCAAACCTGGTAGGGATGGACCCTGGATGGGTCCCTTTCAAATTTGTGTCTGACAGCCCCGCCCTCCATTCAAGATGGCTGCTGTTACTAAAAATAGAAATTTCTTCAATTGTCCATTTCTGGTTTAGTACAAGTCAAAATGAGCTCAAATTGTAACTGCAGCTACATGGCAAGGAGCAGTTTAACATATATTTCGGGTTTTTCTGTGAAATTTTCCTTTCAGCCGATTTATACCGATTATGCAAATTAGGCATATTTTGATAAAAGATCACATTTAAATCTTCTCCTCTGAAACCACTGAACCAAATTAAAGCAAACCTGGCAGGGATGGACCCTGGATGGGTCCCTTTCAATTTGTGTCTGACAGCCCCGCCCTCCATTCAAGATGGCTGCTGTTACTAAAAATAGAAATTTCTTCAATTGTCCATTTCTGGTTTAGTACAAGTCAAAATGAGCTCAAATTGTAACTGCAGCTACATGGCAAGGAGCAGTTTAACATATATTTCGGGTTTTTCTGTGAAATTTTCCTTTCAGCCGATTTATACCGATTATGCAAATTAGGCATATTTTGATAAAAGATCACATTTAAATCTTCTCCTCTGAAACCACTGAACCAAATTAAAGCAAACCTGGTAGGGATGGACCCTGGATGGGTCCCTTTCAAATTTGTGTCTGACAGCCCCGCCCTCCATTCAAGATGGCTGCTGTTACTAAAAATAGAAATTTCTTCAATTGTCCATTTCTGGTTTAGTACAAGTCAAAATGAGCTCAAATTGTAACTGCAGCTACATGGCAAGGAGCAGTTTAACATATATTTCGGGTTTTTCTGTGAAATTTTCCTTTCAGCCGATTTATACCGATTATGCAAATTAGGCATATTTTGATAAAAGATCACATTTAAATCTTCTCCTCTGAAACCACTGAACCAAATTAAAGCAAACCTGGCAGGGATGGACCCTGGATGGGTCCCTTTCAATTTGTGTCTGACAGCCCCGCCCTCCATTCAAGATGGCTGCTGTTACTAAAAATAGAAATTTCTTCAATTGTCCATTTCTGGTTTAGTACAAGTCAAAATGAGCTCAAATTGTAACTGCAGCTACATGGCAAGGAGCAGTTTAACATATATTTCGGGTTTTTCTGTGAAATTTTTCTTTCAGCCGATTTATACCGATTATGCAAATTTGGCATATTTTGATAAAAGATCACATTTAAATCTTCTCCTCTGAAACCACTGAACCAAATTAAAGCAAACCTGGTAGGGATGGACCCTGGATGGGTCCCTTTCAAATTTGTGTCTGACAGCCCCGCCCTCCATTCAAGATGGCTGCTGTTACTAAAAATAGAAATTTCTTCAATTGTCCATTTCTGGTTTAGTACAAGTCAAAATGAGCTCAAATTGTAACTGCAGCTACATGGCAAGGAGCAGTTTAACATATATTTCGGGTTTTTCTGTGAAATTTTCCTTTCAGCCGATTTATACCGATTATGCAAATTGGGCATATTTTGATAAAAGATCACATTTAAATCTTCTCCTCTGAAACCACTGAACCAAATTAAAGCAAACCTGGTAGGGATGGACCCTGGATGGGTCCCTTTCAAATTTGTGTCTGACAGCCCCGCCCTCCATTCAAGATGGCTGCTGTTACTAAAAATAGAAATTTCTTCAATTGTCCATTTCTGGTTTAGTACAAGTCAAAATGAGCTCAAATTGTAACTGCAGCTACATGGCAAGGAGCAGTTTAACATATATTTCGGGTTTTTCTGTGAAATTTTCCTTTCAGCCGATTTATACCGATTATGCAAATTAGGCATATTTTGATAAAAGATCACATTTAAATCTTCTCCTCTGAAACCACTGAACCAAATTAAAGCAAACCTGGCAGGGATGGACCCTGGATGGGTCCCTTTCAATTTGTGTCTGACAGCCCCGCCCTCCATTCAAGATGGCTGCTGTTACTAAAAATAGAAATTTCTTCAATTGTCCATTTCTGGTTTAGTACAAGTCAAAATGAGCTCAAATTGTAACTGCAGCTACATGGCAAGGAGCAGTTTAACATATATTTCGGGTTTTTCTGTGAAATTTTCCTTTCAGCCGATTTATACCGATTATGCAAATTAGGCATATTTTGATAAAAGATCACATTTAAATCTTCTCCTCTGAAACCACTGAACCAAATTAAAGCAAACCTGGTAGGGATGGACCCTGGATGGGTCCCTTTCAAATTTGTGTCTGACAGCCCCGCCCTCCATTCAAGATGGCTGCTGTTACTAAAAATAGAAATTTCTTCAATTGTCCATTTCTGGTTTAGTACAAGTCAAAATGAGCTCAAATTGTAACTGCAGCTACATGGCAAGGAGCAGTTTAACATATATTTCGGGTTTTTCTGTGAAATTTTCCTTTCAGCCGATTTATACCGATTATGCAAATTAGGCATATTTTGATAAAAGATCACATTTAAATCTTCTCCTCTGAAACCACTGAACCAAATTAAAGCAAACCTGGTAGGGATGGACCCTGGATGGGTCCCTTTCAAATTTGTGTCTGACAGCCCCGCCCTCCATTCAAGATGGCTGCTGTTACTAAAAATAGAAATTTCTTCAATTGTCCATTTCTGGTTTAGTACAAGTCAAAATGAGCTCAAATTGTAACTGCAGCTACATGGCAAGGAGCAGTTTAACATATATTTCGGGTTTTTCTGTGAAATTTTCCTTTCAGCCGATTTATACCGATTATGCAAATTAGGCATATTTTGATAAAAGATCACATTTAAATCTTCTCCTCTGAAACCACTGAACCAAATTAAAGCAAACCTGGCAGGGATGGACCCTGGATGGGTCCCTTTCAATTTGTGTCTGACAGCCCCGCCCTCCATTCAAGATGGCTGCTGTTACTAAAAATAGAAATTTCTTCAATTGTCCATTTCTGGTTTAGTACAAGTCAAAATGAGCTCAAATTGTAACTGCAGCTACATGGCAAGGAGCAGTTTAACATATATTTCGGGTTTTTCTGTGAAATTTTTCTTTCAGCCGATTTATACCGATTATGCAAATTTGGCATATTTTGATAAAAGATCACATTTAAATCTTCTCCTCTGAAACCACTGAACCAAATTAAAGCAAACCTGGTAGGGATGGACCCTGGATGGGTCCCTTTCAAATTTGTGTCTGACAGCCCCGCCCTCCATTCAAGATGGCTGCTGTTACTAAAAATAGAAATTTCTTCAATTGTCCATTTCTGGTTTAGTACAAGTCAAAATGAGCTCAAATTGTAACTGCAGCTACATGGCAAGGAGCAGTTTAACATATATTTCGGGTTTTTCTG
Organism: Bathymodiolus brooksi; assembly: GCA_963680875.1. Taxonomy (NCBI): domain Eukaryota; kingdom Metazoa; phylum Mollusca; class Bivalvia; order Mytilida; family Modiolidae; genus Bathymodiolus; species Bathymodiolus brooksi. Next base: position 27,295,979 of record OY804579.1, read on the forward strand.
TGAAATTTTCCTTTCAGCCGATTTATACCGATTATGCAAATTGGGCATATTTTGATAAAAGATCACATTTAAATCTTCTCCTCTGAAACCACTGAACCAAATTAAAGCAAACCTGGTAGGGATGGACCCTGGATGGGTCCCTTTCAAATTTGTGTCTGACAGCCCCGCCCTCCATTCAAGATGGCTGCTGTTACTAAAAATAGAAATTTCTTCAATTGTCCATTTCTGGTTTAGTACAAGTCAAAATGAGCTCAAATTGTAACTGCAGCTACATGGCAAGGAGCAGTTTAACATATATTTCGGGTTTTTCTGTGAAATTTTCCTTTCAGCCGATTTATACCGATTATGCAAATTAGGCATATTTTGATAAAAGATCACATTTAAATCTTCTCCTCTGAAACCACTGAACCAAATTAAAGCAAACCTGGCAGGGATGGACCCTGGATGGGTCCCTTTCAATTTGTGTCTGACAGCCCCGCCCTCCATTCAAGATGGCTGCTGTTACTAAAAATAGAAATTTCTTCAATTGTCCATTTCTGGTTTAGTACAAGTCAAAATGAGCTCAAATTGTAACTGCAGCTACATGGCAAGGAGCAGTTTAACATATATTTCGGGTTTTTCTGTGAAATTTTTCTTTCAGCCGATTTATACCGATTATGCAAATTAGGCATATTTTGATAAAAGATCACATTTAAATCTTCTCCTCTGAAACCGCTGAACCAAATTAAAGCAAACCTGGCAGGGATGGACCCTGGATGGGTCCCTTTCAAATTTGTGTCTGACAGCCCCGCCCTCCATTCAAGATGGCTGCTGTTACTAAAAATAGAAATTTCTTCAATTGTCCATTGCTGCTTTAGTATAAGTCAAAATGAGCTCAAATTGTAACTGCAGCTACATGGCAAGGAGCAGTTTAACATATATTCCGTGTTTTTCAGTGAAATTTTCCTTTCAGCCGATTTATACCGATTATGCAAATTAGGCATATTTTGATAAAAGATCACATTTAAATCTTCTCCTCTGAAACCACTGAACCAAATTAAAGCAAACCTGGTAGGGATGGACCCTGGATGGGTCCCTTTCAAATTTGTGTCTGACAGCCCCGCCCTCCATTCAAGATGGCTGCTGTTACTAAAAATAGAAATTTCTTCAATTGTCCATTTCTGGTTTAGTACAAGTCAAAATGAGCTCAAATTTTAACTGCAGCTACATGGCAAGGAGCAGTTTAACATATATTTCGGGTTTTTCTGTGAAATTTTCCTTTCAGCCGATTTATACCGATTATGCAAATTGGGCATATTTTGATAAAAGATCACATTTAAATCTTCTCCTCTGAAACCACTGAACCAAATTAAAGCAAACCTGGCAGGGATGGACCCTGGATGGGTCCCTTTCAATTTGTGTCTGACAGCCCCGCCCTCCATTCAAGATGGCTGCTGTTACTAAAAATAGAAATTTCTTCAATTGTCCATTTCTGGTTTAGTACAAGTCAAAATGAGCTCAAATTGTAACTGCAGCTACATGGCAAGGAGCAGTTTAACATATATTTCGGGTTTTTCTGTGAAATTTTTCTTTCAGCCGATTTATACCGATTATGCAAATTGGGCATATTTTGATAAAAGATCACATTTAAATCTTCTCCTCTGAAACCGCTGAACCAAATTAAAGCAAACCTGGCAGGGATGGACCCTGGATGGGTCCCTTTCAAATTTGTGTCTGACAGCCCCGCCCTCCATTCAAGATGGCTGCTGTTACTAAAAATAGAAATTTCTTCAATTGTCCATTGCTGCTTTAGTATAAGTCAAAATGAGCTCAAATTGTAACTGCAGCTACATGGCAAGGAGCAGTTTAACATATATTCCGTGTTTTTCTGTGAAATTTTCCTTTCAGCCGATTTATACCGATTATGCAAATTAGGCATATTTTGATAAAAGATCACATTTAAATCTTCTCCTCTGAAACCACTGAACCAAATTAAAGCAAACCTGGTAGGGATGGACCCTGGATGGGTCCCTTTCAAATTTGTGTCTGACAGCCCCGCCCTCCATTCAAGATGGCTGCTGTTACTAAAAATAGAAATTTCTTCAATTGTCCATTTCTGGTTTAGTACAAGCCAAAATGAGCTCAAATTGTAACTGCAGCTACATGGCAAGGAGCAGTTTAACATATATTTCGGGTTTTTCTGTGAAATTTTCCTTTCAACCGATTTATACCGATTATGCAAATTGGGCATATTTTGATAAAAGATCACATTTAAATCTTCTCCTCTGAAACCACTGAACCAAATTAAAGCAAACCTGGCAGGGATGGACCCTAGATGGGTCCCTTTCAATTTGTGTCTGACAGCCCCGCCCTCCATTCAAGATGGCTGCTGTTACTAAAAATAGAAATTTCTTCAATTGTCCATTTCTGGTTTAGTACAAGTCAAAATGAGCTCAAATTGTAACTGCAGCTACATGGCAAGGAGCAGTTTAACATATATTTCGGGTTTTTCTGTGAAATTTTTCTTTCAGCCGATTTATACCGATTATGCAAATTGGGCATATTTTGATAAAAGATCACATTTAAATCTTCTCCTCTGAAACCGCTGAACCAAATTAAAGCAAACCTGGCAGGGATGGACCCTGGATGGGTCCCTTTCAAATTTGTGTCTGACAGCCCCGCCCTCCATTCAAGATGGCTGCTGTTACTAAAAATAGAAATTTCTTCAATTGTCCATTGCTGCTTTAGTATAAGTCAAAATGAGCTCAAATTGTAACTGCAGCTACATGGCAAGGAGCAGTTTAACATATATTCCGTGTTTTTCAGTGAAATTTTCCTTTCAGCCGATTTATACCGATTATGCAAATTAGGCATATTTTGATAAAAGATCACATTTAAATCTTCTCCTCTGAAACCACTGAACCAAATTAAAGCAAACCTGGTAGGGATGGACCCTGGATGGGTCCCTTTCAAATTTGTGTCTGACAGCCCCGCCCTCCATTCAAGATGGCTGCTGTTACTAAAAATAGAAATTTCTTCAATTGTCCATTTCTGGTTTAGTACAAGCCAAAATGAGCTCAAATTGTAACTGCAGCTACATGGCAAGGAGCAGTTTAACATATATTTCGGGTTTTTCTGTGAAATTTTTCTTTCAGCCGATTTATACCGATTATGCAAATTAGGCATATTTTGATAAAAGATCACATTTAAATCTTCTCCTCTGAAACCACTGAACCAAATTAAAGCAAACCTGGCAGGGATGGACCCTGGATGGGTCCCTTTCAAATTTGTGTCTGACAGCCCCACCCTCCATTCAAGATGGCTGCTGTTACTAAAAATAGAAATTTCTTCAATTGTCCATTGCTGCTTTAGTATAAGTCAAAATGAGCTCAAATTGTAACTGCAGCTACATGGCAAGGAGCAGTTTAACATATATTCGGGTTTTTCTGTGAAATTTTCCTTTCAGCCGATTTATACCGATTATGCAAATTGGGCATATTTTGATAAAAGATCACATTTAAATCTTCTCCTCTGAAACCACTGAACCAAAATAAAGCAAACCTGGTAGGGATGGACCCTGGATGGGTCCCTATCAAATTTGTGTCTGACAGCCCCGCCCTCCATTCAAGATGGCTGCTGTTACTAAAAATAGAAATTTCTTCAATTGTCCATTTCTGGTTTAGTACAAGTCAAAATGAGCTCAAATTGTAACTGCAGCTACATGGCAAGGAGCAGTTTAACATATATTTCGGGTTTTTATGTGAAATTTTTCTTTCAGCCGATTTATACCGATTATGCAAATTGGGCATATTTTGATAAAAGATCACATTTAAATCTTCTCCTCTGAAACCACTGAACCAAATTAAAGCAAACCTGGCAGGGATGGACCCTGGATGGGTCCCTTTCAAATTTGTTTCTGACAGCCCCGCCCTCCATTCAAGATGGCTGCTGTTACTAAAAATAGAAATTTCTTCAATTGTCCATTTCTGGTTTAGTACAAGTCAAAATGAGCTCAAATTGTAACTGCAGCTACATGGCAAGGAGCAGTTTAACATATATTCCGTGTTTTTCTGTGACATTTTCCTTTCAGCCGATTTATACCGATTATGCAAATTGGGCATATTTTGATAAAAGATCACATTTAAATCTTCTCCTCTGAAACCACTGAACCAAATTAAAGCAAACCTGGCAGGGATGGACCCTGGATGGGTCCCTTTCAAATTTGTGTCTGACAGCCCTGCCCTCCATTCAAGATGGCTGCTGTTACTAAAAATAGAAATTTCTTCAATTGTCCATTTCTGGTTTAGTACAAGTCAAAATGAGCTCAAATTGTAACTGCAGCTACATGGCAAGGAGCAGTTTAACATATATTTCGGGTTTTTCTGTGAAATTTTTCTTTCAACCGATTTATACCGATTAATCAAATTAGGCATATTTTGATAAAAGATCACATTTAAATCTTCTCCTCTGAAACCGCTGAACCAAATTAAAGCAAACCTGGCAGGGATGGACCCTGGATGGGTCCCTTTCAAATTTGTGTCTGACAGCCCCGCCCTCCATTCAAGATGGCTGCTGTTACTAAAAATAGAAATTTCTTCAATTGTCCATTGCTGCTTTAGTATAAGTCAAAATGAGCTCAAATTGTAACTGCAGCTACATGGCAAGGAGCAGTTTAACATATATTTCGGGTTTTTCTGTGAATTTTTTTTTCAGCCGATTTATACCGATTATGCAAATTAGGCATATTTTGATAAAAGATCACATTTAAATCTTCTCCTCTGAAACCGCTGAACCAAATTAAAGCAAATTTGGCTGGGATGGTCCTTGGGTGGGTTCCTTTCAAAATTGTGTCCGACAGCCCCACCCTCCATTCAAGATGGCTGCTGTTACTAAAAATAGAAATTTCTTCAATTGTCCATTGCTGCTTTAATATGACTCAAAATGAGCTCAAATTTTAACTGCAGCTACATGGCAAGGAGTAGTTTAACATGTATTCGGGGTTTTTCTGTGAAATTTTTCTTTCAGCCGATTTATACCGATTATGCAAATTAGGCATATTTTGATAAAAGATCACATTTAAATCTTCTCCTCTGAAACCTTTGAACCAAATTAAAGCAAATTTGGCTGGGATGGTCCTTGGGTGGTCCCCTTTCAATATTGTGTCTGACAGCCCCGCCCTCCATTCAAGATGGCTGCTGTTACCAAAAATAGAAATTTCTTCAATTGTCCATTGCTGCTTTAGTATACGTCAAAATGAGCTCAAATTTTAGCTGCAGCTACATGGCAATCAGTAGTTTAACATATATTCTGGGTTTTTCTGTGAGATAAAAAATCTCAGCCAGTTTATTCCGTTTAGGAATATTATGAGATAAAAATCACATCTAAAAAATCTTTTGCTCTGAAATTTGAGTTGAAATGATCTTTGGGTGGCCCACTTTCCAAATTACGTGCAACACCCCCATTTTCTATCAACTTTAGATGTCAAATTGAAAACCAGGTGAGCGATTACAGGCTCCTGGGAGCCTCTAGTTTATTTTGAAGTCCTACTTTAATGGGTTACAATTGAACATCAGACCCTATGTGAAAATGAATATAATAATTTTTCTTTAAATCTAAACTTCATTGAACAAAAACTTCATATGAATACTGGTAATCAGGTTAGAGATACATGCTCGGGTGAGCCTCTAGTTTTAAAGTTTTTGTGTTGATCTGAATTCTAAAATTGCTACCATCGCAGGACAAATTTAACATAGGAACCCTCAACAGGAAAAATATTACATGAGTAAGCAAACTTGGATGGTCCTTCACAAAATGTTTTTTTTTGTGTGTGTTGATCAGAAATCCAAGATGGACACCACCATAATGAAAAAAAAAGTTTTAATATGATAGCCTATGGAAAAATGGAAAAAATATTTTTCTAGGATACTAGAAAGTATATTAAATCAAAATGGGACATGAATAGACATTTTTTTAGTGGATCAGATTTTCAAGTTGGCAGACACCACAGGACATTGCTGGACTATGCGAATATGAATGAAAAGTTTTCTCAAAATCTACAAACTGGTTTGATCCCAAACAATACATGAACCATGTGAATGGTGTAGGCTCGAGTGTGGCTCTTGTTATATTAATTTTCCATAATTACTGATGTAAGTAAACCTGAAAGAATTAGTTGAAGCTCAAGGAAATTATATCAAAAGTTTAAGAAGATCAATTTAGGTTTGTGTCCTGTGATTTGTGAATGCGTTGAGTTTAACTTACTATGATGAGAATACAATGACTTTGATATTGTATTTTTACAAGATTTGAGAAATTAGTCTTTCCATGTCAGATAAGCAAACCCCTATTTTATGTGATAATTATGATGAGTTATTTGTACATTGCAGGATGGTAGTGTAGAAAAAGATATTTCCTCCACAGAACTATATCCTATACATCATTTAGATGAACAGGAATTCTTCCCGGGGGACTTTGTTGTTGAAGCTAAAGGTATTCATCTTCCAAATCTTTATTCAGTTATAGGTATATCACTGGCTACCATCTATTGCTGTTATTGTGATTTCATTTTTGTTCTGTATTCAATGTATACATGTATATGAACTAACACTGAGGACCAAAACATTGTAATCAAGATAGAACAAGTCAATACCTGTCAGACATTGTAATCAAGATAGAACAAGTTAATACCTGTCAGACATAGTAATCAAGATAGAACAAGTTAATACCTGTCAAACATTGTAATCAAGATAGAACTAGTCAATACTTGTCATACATTGTAATCAAGATAGAACAAGTCAATACCTGTCATACATTGTAATCAAGATAGAACAAGTCAATATCTGTCATACATTGTAATCAAGATAGAACAGTCAATACCTGTCAGACATTGTAATCAAGATAGAACAAGTCAATACCTGTCAAACATTGTAATCAAGATAGAACTAGTCAATACCTGTCAAACATTGTAATCAAGATAGAACTAGTCAATACCTGTCAGACATTGTAATCAAGATAGAACTAGTCAATACCTGTCAAACATTGTAATCAAGATAGAACAAGTCAATACCTGTCAAACATTGTAATCAAGATAGAACTAGTCAATACCTGTCAAACATTGTAATCAAGATAGAATTAGTCAATACCTGTCAAACATTGTAATCAAGATAGAACTTTTCAATACCTGTCAAACATTGTAATCAAGATAGAACAAGTCAATACCTGTCAAACATTGTAATCAAGATAGAACTAGTCAATACCTGGCAAGCATTGTAATCAAGATAGAACTAGTCAATACCTGTCATGCATTGTAATCAAGATAGAACAAGTCAATATCTGTCAAACATTGTAATCAAGATAGAACTAGTCAATACCTGTCAAACATTGTAATCAAGATAGAACAAGTCAATACCTGTCATACATTGTAATCAAGATAGAACTAGTCAATACCTGTCAAACATTGTAATCAAGATAGAATAAGTCAATACCTGTCAAACATTGTAATCAAGATAGAACAAGTCAATACTTGTCAAACATTGTAATCAAGATAGAACTAGTCAATACCTGTCAAACATTGTAATCAAGATAGAACAAGTCAATACCTGTCATACATTGTAATCAAGAGAGAACAAGTCAATACCTGTCATACAGTGTAATCAAGATAGAACAAGTCAATACCTGTCAAACATTGTAATCAAGATAGAACAAGTCAATACCTGTCAAACATTGTAATCAAGATAGAACTGGTCAATAACTGTCAGACATTGTAATCAAGATAGAACTAGTTAATACCTGTCAAACATTGTAATCAAGATAGAACTAGTCAATACCTGTCATACATTATAATCAAGAGAGAACTAGTCAATACCTATCAAACATTGTAATCAAGATAGAAATAGTCAATATCTGTCAAACATTGTAATCAAGATAGAACTAGTCAATACCTATCATACAGTGTTATCAAGATAGAACAAGTCAATACTTGTCAAACATTGTAATCAAGATAGAACTATTCAATACCTGTCAAACATTGTAATCAAGATAGAACTAGTCAATACCTGTCATGCATTGTAATCAAGATAGAACAAGTCAATATCTGTCAAACATTGTAATCAAGATAGAACTAGTCAATACCTGTCAAACATTGTAATGAAGACAGAACTAGTCAATACCTGTCAAACATTGTAATCAAGATAGAACTAGTCAATACCTGTCATACATTGTAATCAAGATAGAACTAGTCAATACCTATCAAACATTGTAATCAAGATAGAACAAGTCAATATCTGTCAAACATTGTAATCAAGATAGAACAAGTCAATACCTATCAGACATTGTAATCAAGGTAGAACTATTCAATATCTGTCAAGCATTGTAATGAAGATAGAACTAGTCAATATCTGTCATACATTGTAATCAAGATAGAACTAGTCAATATCTGTCAAGCATTGTAATGAAGACAGAACTAGTCAATACCTGTCATACATTGTAATCAAGATAGAACAAGTCAATACTTGTCATACATTGTAATCAAGATAGACCTAGTCAATACCTGTCAAACATTGTAATTGAGATAGAACAAGTCAATACCTGTCATACAGTATAATCAAGATAGAACTAGTCAATACCTGTCAAACATTGTAATCAAGATAGAACAAGTCAATACCTGTCAGACATTGTAATCAAGGTAGAACTATTCAATATCTGTCAAGCATTGTAATGAAGATAGAACTAGTCAATATCTGTCATACATTGTAATCAAGATAGAACTAGTCAATATCTGTCAAGCATTGTAATGAAGACAGAACTAGTCAATACCTGTCATACATTGTAATCAAGATAGAACAAGTCAATACTTGTCATACATTGTAATCAAGATAGACCTAGTCAATACCTGTCAAACATTGTAATTGAGATAGAACAAGTCAATACCTGTCATACAGTATAATCAAGATAGAACTAGTCAATACCTGTCAAACATTGTAATCAAGATAGAACAAGTCAATACCTGTCAAACATTGTAATCAAGATAGAACTAGGCAATACCTGTCAAACATTGTAATCAAGATAGAACAAGTCAATACCTGTCAAACATTGTAATCAAGATAGAACTAGTCAATACCTGTCAAACATTGTAATCAAGATAGAACTAGTCAATACCTGTCATACATTGTAATCAAGATAGAACTAGTCAATATCTGTCAAGCATTGTAATGAAGACAGAACTAGTCAATACCTGTCAAACATTGGAATCAAGATAGAACAAGTCAATACCTGTCAAACATTGTAATTAAGATAGAACAAGTCAATACCTGTCAAACATTGTAATTAAGATAGAACAAGTCAATACCTGTCAGACATTGTAATCAAGAAATAACTAGTCAATACCTGTCATACATTGTAATGAAGATAGAACTAGTCAATACCTGTCATACATTGTAATTAAGATAGAACTAGTCAATACCTGTGAAACATTGTAATCAAGATAGAACTAGTCAATACCTATCATACATTGTTATCAAGATAGAACAAGTCAATACTTGTCAAACATTGTAATCAAGATAGAACTAGTCAATACCTGTCAAACATTGTAATCAAGATAGAACTAGTCAATACCTGTCAAACATTGTAATCAAGATAGAACTAGTCAATACCTGTCAAACATTGTAATCAAGATAGAACTAGTCAATACCTGTCAAACATTGTAATCAAGATAGAACTAGTCAATATCTGTCAAACATTGTAATCAAGATAGAACTAGTCAATACCTGTCAAACATTGTAATCAAGATAGAATTGGTCAATACCTGTCAAACATTGTAATCAAGATAGAACTATTCAATACCTGTCAAACATTGTAATCAAGATAGAACAAGTCAATACCTGTCAAACATTGTAATCAAGATAGACCTAGTCAATACCTGTCAAGCATTGTAATGAAGATAGAGCTAGTCAATACCTGTCAAACATTGTAATCAAGATAGAACTAGTCAATACCTGTCAAACATTGGAATCAAGATAAAACTATTCAATACCTGTCAAACATTGTAATCAAGATAGAACTAGTCAATACCTGTCATGCATTGTAATCAAGATAGAACAAGTCAATATCTGTCAAACATTGTAATCAAGATAGAACTAGTCAATACCTGTCAAACATTGTAATCAAGATAGAACTAGTCAATACCTATCAAACATTGTAATCAAGATAGAACAAGTCAATACCTGTCAAACATTGTAATCAAGATAGAACAAGTCAATACCTGTCAGACATTGTAATCAAGGTAGAACTATTCAATATCTGTCAAGCATTGTAATGAAGATAGAACTAGTCAATATCTGTCATACATTGTAATCAAGATAGAACTAGTCAATATCTGTCAAGCATTGTAATGAAGACAGAACTAGTCAATACCTGTCATACATTGTAATCAAGATAGAACAAGTCAATACTTGTCATACATTGTAATCAAGATAGACCTAGTCAATACCTGTCAAACATTGTAATTGAGATAGAACAAGTCAATACCTGTCATACAGTATAATCAAGATAGAACTAGTCAATACCTGTCAAACATTGTAATCAAGATAGAACTAGTCAATACCTGTCAAACATTGTAATCAAGATAGAACTATTCAATACCTGTCAAACATTGTAATCAAGATAGAACAAGTCAATACCTGTCAAACATTGTAATGAAGACAGAACTAGTCAATACCTGTCAAGCATTGTAATCAAGATAGAATTAGTCAATACCTGTCAAACATTGTAATCAAGATAGAACTAATCAATACCTGTCATACATTGTAATCAAGATGGAACATGTCAATACCTGTCAAACATTGTAATCAAGATAGAACAAGTCAATACCTGTCAAACATTGTAATCAAGATAGAACAAGTCAATACCTGTCAAACATTGTAATCAAGATAGAACAAGTCAATACCTGTCAGACATTGTAATGAAGACAGAACTAGTCAATACCTGTCAAACATTGTAATGAAGACAGAACTAGTCAATACCTGTCAAGCATTGTAATCAAGATAGAATTAGTCAATACCTGTCAAACATTGTAATCAAGATAGAACTAATCAATACCTGTCATACATTGTAATCAAGATGGAACAAGTCAATACCTGTCAAACATTGTAATCAAGATAGAACTAGTCAATACCTGTCAAACATTGTAATCAAGATAGAACAAGTCAATACCTGTCATACAGTGTAATCAAGATAGAACAAGTCAATACTTGTCAAACATTGTAATCAAGATAGAACAAGTCAATACCTGTTATACAGTGTAATCAAGATAGAACAAGTCAATACTTGTCAAACATTGTAATCAAGATAGAACAAGTCAATACCTGTCAAACATTGTAATCAAGATAGAACAAGTCAATACTTGTCAAACATTGTAATCAAGATAGAACAAGTCAATACCTGTCAAACATTGTAATCAAGATAGAACAAGTCAATACCTGTCAAACATTGTAATCAAGATAGAACAAGTCAATACCTGTCAAACATTGTAATCAAGATAGAACAAGTCAATACCTGTCATACAGTGTAATCAAGATAGAACTAGTCAATACCTGTCATACAGTGTAATCAAGATAGAACAAGTCAATACCTGTCATACAGTGTAATCAAGATAGAACAAGTCATATTTTCATATTTATAAATTTATAGGTACATGTACTATTATCATGAGTTGACTATAATTTGCAGGTATATGTACCTAATTATGAACATTAATCTTTCTGGTATATTTGTATCATAATGAACCAAGTTCCAAAAACCTATGTTTTGTTAATGCAACTAATTGTTTTTTCTTTTGGTTCACCTGACTCTGTTGTCCTTAAACTTTTACACTGTTATCTTCTGTGAAGACATGGTGCGAATTCGGAAGTATCATCTGATATTGTTTCTTATCTGTCTTATTTAAGTTTTGAAAACAGGTATTTGTTCTACAAGCAAACTTTAAGATGTATACATAAATGTTGTTTATTTTCTTAGAAAAGTAAGCAAATTTTAGAAAAAAATAAAAAGTTAATTAATTATATTTAAACACTTTTATTTTATTTATAGAAGAAAGTGAAAAGGTGAATTATTATGGAGCTATAGTGAGTTGTGATCACCATGCAAGAACTTGTATGGTTAATTGGTACAAGATAGAAAATGGTACAAATATTAGGTAATTCCTGGAACATATATGGTAGTTTGGTATAATATTAGAAAATGGTACAAATATTAGGTAATTCCTGGAACATATATGGTAGTTTGGTATAAAATTAAAAAATGGTACTAATGAAGGATAAGTATATGAACTTGTGTGTAATTTGCTATAAGATAGAAAATGGTTAAATAAAGAAGTATTGTTTTTATTTAATAAAGGAAAGTAGTACCCATAATGAGGTAATTGTAGAACTTCTGTGATAAATTTAATTTAAGAAATAAGTAATCACTAGAATTTTATGATAAATTATTATTTCAAAAGAAATTTTTAACTGAAATATAGCCATCCTAGTTTCTGATTTTTATATGACGACAAATATTTTGTGGTTGTATTATGTTATGGCACTGTCATAGTCATTAATCTGTAGACAGAATGGTTTCCATGCAATAAATGAAGTTGTAGTTGACGGATCCTTCTGAATTTTGAACACAATGATGCTTGACACTGAATAAAAGTTGGTATTAAGATGGGGTATTGTAACCCAGTGTTTCGAAACAAGAGACCCTAAGATGCACAAATGGATGTTTCTGTTATTTGTACTCTGAGAGCTTCTTTTTTGTCTGATTTTCATGGGTTAAAAATTAATTCCCTTTCAAAATCCCTTCCAGAAAAATATGTAGTGTTATTATATAAATATTACGGATTTGACATAAAAGGGGCCCAAAATGGATAAATTTCAAATTTTAAGCTTTTTAGCTCCACCTGACCAAGAGTCATGTGAGGTATTGCCATCACTTGGCGTCCATGACCGTCTGTCATCGTCGATGTCCGTAAACTGTTAAATTTTAATCTTCTTCTCTGAAACCACAGGACCAATAGGAACCAAACTTGGTAGGAATGTTCATTGAAAGATCCCCTACAAAATTTTTGTTTTTTTTGTTGACTAGAAGTACACAAGAGAAATGAGAGGCCCAAGGGTGTGTCCATATATAATGGTATGCATTGTTTATTTTTCATTTGTTTTTTATGAGGATTTTTTTTAATGTATTCCTTTCAGAAACATGCATAATGTTATTATGTAACTATTACTTTTTTGACATAAAAGGGATCAAAAGGTGGGGGGAAATAAAAAAATTTAAACTTTTTAATATTCATCCAAATTTAGTGCATTTTTTTGCAAAGTTTTCATCTTTATTAGTTATTGGGAGGGGGGCATAATTTTTTTTGGCTATTTTTTCCAGAAAGATCTAAGGCAATGAAATTTTGCTTATTGAAATGTATACTGTAAACGACCTGATGTTATGCTCATTTGTGGATTATCCACACCCATTTTGGCTCCCAAGAAAACCTATTTCGGGTATTTTGCATGTATATAATGCAATTCAACTTTTAGCCCGTTTGTGTGGATGACAAATGTGTGAATAAAGCTTAAATTTTGCAAGATAAATTACAGGTAAATATTTCCATCAATTGTGGGTAATATTTAGAAAAAAGAATAACTATTTTTTTATTTACTTTCAACAACTATCAATTTATTGTTATCTTGTTTGTTATTGTAATTACAATTAAACATTATGATCAGAAGAATAATCTTTACTGACAAACATTTTCAACTTCAGTCAATCGCTGGTAGTTTCATCACACATTAATCTGCCCATGTTTGCTGTCATATGTTACCACATTTTAAGCGAATGTTAACAGAAATATTTCCCGGGAAACAGTACTTCATAATTCAATAATTTTCAAAAATCTGATAATTTAATTAAAAAAGTGAAAAATTAAAATGATATTTGATAAAGTAAGAAATGAACAAAAAACAACAATAATAAATCGTACACAATGACACATCATGGCTTCATTTAACATGAAAAATCTAATATTATGTATTAGTAACAGCAATTATAAAATAACAAAACAGAAACCTTCATACATAGATATAACAATGAAATTATTCTAAAATCGATACAACAGATTGAAAATGCACTCAGAACCTATCGTAGTGTATACATGTAATTTGCATCCACATAATTCTAAATCCCATTAAGGGTAAATTTCTGCGGATAATACAAAGCCGTTTACGGTATAGAATGTTTATTTTTCATCCAATTTTAATGTGGTTTTTTGTTGTTGAATGGATTGTGTTGAGAGCTTTCGATATTCTGTTGGTGGATTTCCTCTATCTTTTACCATTTCTGAGATATAAATGATCTAACACCGGTAAGAGGACAAGACGGAAAAATCTCAGACACCCAAGGGAAAGATTTCTGGTCTCCAACGAGGCTCTGAGATTTTTCAGTCTTGCCCTCTTACCGGTGTTTGATTCTTTTTCTCACTAATTTCCCTATCTTGTACGTTTTCCGGTGTTTGATTTTATTTCTCACTAAACATCTTTGTCTTGTTTACATTCCATCGAGCGTTTTCCCGCAAAATTGTTTTCCGTTGGTGAAGTTAATTGTCGATTTATCGAATTACATCCGTGTATTGGCAGTATTTTAATTGTATTTCATAATAAAATACAATGTATTTAATAAACATATTATATATGCTACTACAACAGTGATAAATACCTGTAAAAAGTATTTGACTTTGGTCAAAGGGAGGTAATTTCTTTCTTTATGCTAGTTACTAACAAGAGAGAGCACTCTATTTTTTGCTCAAAGGAAACAAACATTGACACGGTAGAAAGGGGTGAGAAAAAGTCAAACGCAGTGAAAGGTGCAATATCGTTAAATCGTTAGAAAGCAGAATAGTATACATAGATTAATAAAAAAAAATACTTATGTGGTAGAATCGGGGTTTTATTGATGAGAATAAAGACGGAACCGTGGTGAAGAGCTATTTTGGGAAACGTAACATTTTTACAGGAAATGTAGCATGAAATTCTTATCTCACCCACGGGTTGAGACAAGGATATCTTACACGGCTAAAAATAGGAATAGTGCTGTCTCGTTAGTGAGAAAAGCTTGACAGAAAGAGGCAGAAAAGTGCAAATTACCAAAATTTGAAAGTTTTTATTTTTCATCTAGTTTTAATGCATTTTTTTTGTGAAGTGTTTAAAAATATCAATAATGGGTTTATTGGTGACCATTAAAATATTCCTGTTCTGTTTGAAGTGTTCCAACAGATTTGTTGTAGATTTTAATGTTCCAGAGTAAGAGGGGACTAGAAGGGAACAACACCCATTTTTTTTTTTATTGAAATCCTACTTTAATTGAACATTGGATCCTATGTAATAATGAATATAATAATTTTTCTTAAAATCTTGACTTCATTGAACAGAGCAAATGGTTAATGATGTGAGTGATACAGGCTCAGATGAGCCTTTAGTTTATTTTTCTTTGAATTGATTGCTACGAGAGACTGGTTTTTTTTTAATTAATGATATATTAATTTACTTGTAAAACTTTGTATTTGATATTTGAGACTGTTTTATACTATAATGATGACATATAGCATAAAAATTGTTTTGTTACAGAACATCTGAATCTTCAGAGGAAGTGAGTGTTTATGATATAAAGGACCATCCTGACTATAAATTTAGACCAGGGGATATTGTAGTTGCTGTAGGAGACCCAAATGTAAGATATGGATCCAAATACACCACACTGATTAAAACCTGGGAATATGATAGTTTTTGTAGGGATTATGGGTGTTTAAATTCACTTTAAACAATATTCTAATTATATCACGACAGTTGGTTGAGTAAAACCAGAGAACCCAGAGAAAACCACCAACCTGTCGCAAGTCACTGACATGTGTATCACATAAAGTTGTATTGAGTATATGTCACAATGAACTGGAGGTGATAGACACTGATTGCACAAGTATCTGAATTATCTAACTATAATACGATCAGTGATGAATGCCCCAGTTTCTCTAGGGAAGCCATATATAATATCATATTATGGACCACATAAATAAAACATTAGGGATACAAAATGTCTGAAGGAGTATACCAATGTAAGATAAATCAAGAGGTATTATTGTTGCTGAATCTCAAGAGGAACATTTAATCCTACTGTAACAGTTATTTATTCTTGTATCTTAATAACCTCTTTGATTTAAAGATATAATGTCGTTGATTTTGGTGATTTTTTTGTCCAGATATTTTTTACAAGGAGGACATTTAAAAACATAAATTAACACTTATTATTGAGTTTTTAAGTAAAAAGTCCATCCATTCTATTTTATTTTCATGAAAACACATCTTCAACATAAATTCCAGTCTGTACGACAATATCCTCCCTTATTCGTATGACCTTAGGTGACCTTTTACCTTTTACTAAGCATGTACTAAGTCTGTTGTTGCTGGAAAAAATATCTGTGGAAGCGGTCTTACGAGAATTTTAAATGATTCTGCTAGAGAGAAAAAAACCGGAATGAAGTTTTGGCGAAATTAGAATAAAACAAGAATTAACATAGGCCACCAACATGACCATTGGATGGAATTGGAGGAAGCATTGAGAGTTCAAACTCGTGCTGAAATGCCATTGCGCATGTAGTTCGGAAATTTGGACATGCATATAATTAATGATGCTGGGAGACAAGCTGCAAACAAACAAAAAACAAAAATACATGTTTTTTGGTCGAATCTTGCCAAACAAGTTATATACTTTTGAAGGTATATATTAACTTTCAATGCATAAAAAAGCTTTCAAATTTTGTTTTACCAATCTTTACAGGCACTATTCCTTTAATTGTTTGTATGCTCTTATGGAGTATAGATTTAATAGTTTGTATGCTCTTATGGAGTATAGATTTAATAGTTTGTATGCTCTTATGGAGTATAGATTTAATAGTTTGTATGCTCTTATGGAGTATAGATTTAATAGTTTGCATGCTCTTATGGAGTATAGATTTAATAGTTTGCATGCTCTTATGGAGTATAGATTTAATAGTTTGCATGCTCTTATGGAGTATAGATTTAATAGTTTGTATGCTCTTATGGAGTATAGATTTAATAGTTTGCATGCTCTTATGGAGTATAGATTTAATAGTTTGCATGCTCTTATGGAGTATAGATTTAATAGTTTGTATGCTCTTATGGAGTATAGATTTAATAGTTTGCATGCTCTTATGGAGTATAGATTTAATAGTTTGTATGCTCTTATGGAGTATAGATTTAATAGTTTGTATGCTCTTATTGAGTATAACCGTTTCAACCAAAGACTAATAATGTTGTACTTTCTGATTTCTCTCAAAGCAATAAACAATATGGAGAAACACCAAGGACTGGCTAGACTGGAAGTGAGAATAATGTGTATTTGTGGAATGGAGAAATTACACATGTACACTCTTACATCAGTGAGCTAATTAATATACAAATCTAATTCAATGTACTTATTAAATTTAACATACAATTCACAAAATAAGTTTACATAATTGTCACTCTGATAGCCGACTACTTGAAATTAAACAATATTCAAATGAATCAAACTATGATGTCCAAAAGAGTAACCTGCTCATCTTTTAAACAAAACAAACAAAATGAATAAATAGAATAATTACATGTAATTAATTTGTTAAAATTTCAAAAGATTTATTTTGGGTTTTTTTCTTTTCAGAAAAGTGATGTAGGTTACCATGCAGTAGGTCAAATTTCTTGTTTGGACTCTCAGGGAGGACTATTTGTAAAATGGCCAGATAATACAACCTCATTCTGTAATCCTCAGGAGTTATATCTGGTCGGAGGAGATGTAGGTTTTATGTATCTACTATATAGGTGATAAAATTCATGGCAATTCAAATTTGCAAATGTAAAGTTCAAAGTTATTTGCTAGTTTTTGATTTTACAATTATTTTCAAGTAAAACAAATTTTGTGATGTAATTGAAAACTACAGGTATTAAAGCTGAGTTTGGTCCAACATTGTGTACAAACAATATAATAGCTATCAACCAACATGTTCAAAGATGAATTGTTGTCAGTTTTTTATACTTTTTGTGTGACAAAGTGTAATAAAACCTTGGAGAGTACATCTCATGTTGATTTACACTTGTCTACAATTAAACCATTGCATGCAAAGATGATAATTAAAGTGTATCAACATTTTACCAACAAAGTTTCTAATGAATGCTTATGTTTAAATCAACAAACATTTGTTATACCTAGTCCATCAACTAACAATGCAAAACACAATGTATTACTGAACTTCAATGAACTGGTTCACAAAATGAGATTACTGATTACTGATACTATAATGAAGAAGTTATGCTTACTCATTACTGATGCTATCAATGAGAATGTAAAACTCTTGGATTACTGATACACTAATTACTGATACTATAAATGAAGAAGTTATGCTTACTCATTACTGATACACTAATTACTGATACTATCAATGAAGAAGTTATACTCACTCATTACTGATGCACTAATTACTGATACCATAAATGAAGAAGTTATGCTTACTCATTACTGATGCACTAATTACTGATATTATCAATGAGAAAGTTATACTTACTCATAACTGATACACTAATTACTGATACTATCAATGAAGAAGTTATACTCACTCATTACTGATGCACTAATTACTGATATTATAAATAAGAACGTTATACTTACTCATAACTGATACACTAATTACTAATACTATAAATGAGAATGTAAAACTTTCTGATTACTGATACACTAATTATTCCCCCACTTGCAGAGTGGTGGGTATACTGGAATACCCTTGTCTGTCCGTCCGTTCCTCATTCCGTTCGTCTGTCCCTAAACCTTGTGTACGTAACTAGTCATTTGTCTTTTGTCGCATTTTATTCATATTTGGTATCTTGATTGGCCATGATCTGAGCATGCACATATTATACCGATTTGACGGATGGTTGATATTTGCGAGAGTTATAGCCCTTTTCATGTTTGTTTGACCATACGTCCGTCCGCACATCTTGTGTACGCAACTAGTCATTTGTCTTGTCGCATTTTATTGATATTTGGTATCTTGGTTGGCCATGATCTGAGCATGTACATATTATACCGATTTCACGGATGGTTGATTTTTGCGAGAGTTGTAGCCCTTTTCATGTTTGTTTGACCATATGTCCGTTCGCACATCTTGTGTACGCAACTAGTCATTTGTTTTTTGTCGCATTTTATTGATATTTGGTATCTTGGTTGGCCATGATCTGAGCATGCTCATATTATACCGATTTCACGGATGGTTGATTTTTGCGAGAGTTATGGCCCTTTTCATGTTCCCTTACAAGCTGCTGCTATAAATTATTTCCTTAATTAGCTATGTATAATATTTATATCTAATAATGTGTAATACATCATTTTTCATCATTCCAAACGTTTACTAGCCAACTGCCCTGGGAGGATACACATCTCTTGATTCCAACACCCTTTACACTCCTTTATGCCTCTCCACCACGTTAAGCCCCACTGTAATCTAATACTTTACTACACATCAACTTATGTAGAGCGAGTGGGGGTATCACAGCACGACAACGTGTGCAGTTTCATTACTGATACTATAAATGAAAATGTAAAACTTTCTGATTACTGATACTATGAATGAAGAAGTTATCCTTACTCATTACTGATACACTAATTACTGATACTATAATGAAGAAGTTATACTTACTCATTACTGATACTATCAATGAGAATGTAAAACTCTTGGATTACTGATACACTAATTACTGATACTATAAATGAAGAAGTTATCCTTACTCATACTGATACTATAAATGAGAATGTAAAACTTTCTGATTACTGATATTATGAATGACGAAGTTATGCTTACTCATTACTGATACTATAAATGAAGAAGTTATCCTTACTCATTACTGATACATTAATTACTGATACTATGAATGAAGAAATTATGCTTACTCATTACTGATACTATCAATAAGAATGTAAAACTTTGTGATTACTGATACACTAATTACTGATACTATGAATGAAGAAGTTATCCTTATTCATTACTGATACACTATTAACTGATACTATAAATGAAGAAGTTATGCTTACTCATTACTGATACACTAATTACTGATACTATCAATGAGAATGTAAAACCTTCTGATTAATGATACACTAATTACTGATACTATGAATGAAGAAGTTATCCTTACTCATTACTGATACACTAATTACTGATACTATAATGAAGAAGTTATACTTATTCATTACTGATACTATCAATGAAGAAGTTATACTTACTCATTACTGATACTATAATGAAGAAGTTATACTTACTCATTACTGATACACTAATTACTGATGCTATAAATGAGAATGTAAAACTTTCTGATTACTGATACACTAATTACTGATACTATAAATGAAGAAGTTATACGTACTCATTACTGATACACTGATTACTGATACTATAATGAAGAAGTTATACTTACTCATTACTGATACATTGATTACTGATACTATAATGAAGAAGTTATACTTACTCATTACTGATACACTAATTACTGATACTATAAATGTAGAAGTTATACTTACTCATTACTGATACTATAATGAAGAAGTTATACTTTCTCATTACTGATGCACTAATTACTGATACTATCAATGAGAATGTAAAACTTTCTGATTACTGATACACTAATTACTGATACTATAAATGAAGAAGTTATACTTACTCATTACTGATACACTAATTACTGATACTATAAATGAGAATGTAAAACTTTCTGATTACTGATGCATTAATTACTGATACTATAAATGAAGAAGTTATACGTACTCATTACTGATACACTAATTACTGATACTATAGACGTTTTCAGAAATCGGTAATTACCTAGTTATCGTTCGTGGATGCTAGGTGGCGTTACTATCGTCCGCCATTAAGAAAGTGTAACAATCGGTTGTTTACACTAGTTACGATTAATCAGTATTCATAATTGGATTAGATAAACACGCTTCAGTTTATATTTTATAGCTTATCCCCGTGATTTTGGCCGAATATTTCGAAATATGGATTATTGAATTGAACTTAAACGGTTATTGTTTAGATTGTTCAGAATCACAAAGTGCAGGACCAGGTCGAACAAATCTATACGGTCATCAATATTATCAAAATTAAAGAATTAGCCATTTTGCCAGATGTGGGCTAACAGATCGATCTGTAGCTATTCAGATTTTAACCTTGCTTATGTGGCAGAATTTCAATACAAAACAGGGTACGCAAAAAAACGGTCGGTATGGAAACCCTCGACAAACATTTTTTACTAACGGTATATATTTTGTACAAAAGAACTAAGTTCCCTTCGAATATTGTCTTCACTTCGCAAAGCCACAAAGTCGCATATTTTTATGATGTAGGGAGCACTTATCAAAACTCCAGATAAGCTGCGTATTTGCGTTTTTTACGCTATGAAAACGAGTAAAAACGTATGTATTATCAGATCAGAGTGTACACATTACGCATACATATTGCTGTGTAAGCAAACTTTCCAAATTCGGAGCGTACTTGTACAGTCGTGTACATAACAATACATTTTTGTCTTTGAGAAATTCCCCTAATTACTTCCCTTTATACTTTTCGAAGGAGAGAGCGTATACATCCGAGGGGTACAGTATGCTTGCCTTTCTAAGCATCGATGTCAAAAGAGATCTGATTGGATGTTTAGGATAGATCATCCAATCACGGTCAATATTACAAATAAATGCAGTTTACGTAACACGTTGTTCGTTGAAAATGAGCAAGAACATGAATAAGCGCACTACGGAAAATTATATACTTAAGTTCCTGACAGTTTCATCTGTGTCTGCATCCTGCGTTTATTGAATAACACTTGTGTCAAACATAATTTTAAAAGTGTACATGTAAGCAGTCTTTTCTGAAGTAGAGAGTACAACAGTGCAAAGGAAATATGCAAATACGCATCATTTTCAAAAGTAGGGGGTAATTACCCTTTGGATTTTAAAATTATCTGGAGCTCTGCTTATGCAATTGACCAAAAAATCAATCATTTGCTCAATGATAGAGTAGCAAATATGTGGAGGAATAATGTTCCTTCCGTATGTGATAGAGGGTAACATAGAAAGGGAAAAAAACTGAGTTAAATGTTGTCTTAAATGAAAGTTTAAATACTATAAACAAAGGAAACGGGAACAAAGTGAGCAGTGTAGGAATTATTGTTTTTCATGTAGAAGCCGCATAAAATAATTAACAATTTACAAAGAGGTATCGCATTGCTGTAGATAAATCTTGAAATCAATCTTGATTCTGTAAGAAGTAAAAATGAACGACATGATGTCCTGCAACAAAATTTGGTGATTTTTTTTCTTTTAGTTTTTTGTCATTATAATTCAGTTATATATATTTTTATCATTTTTAACCCTTTGTGGGAAGGGGGTAGAGTTTAACTGTCATATTGCAAATCAAATACATTTAAGAATCAAATAAATTAAATTTTTGTGTTTTAGTGATGTCTTTGCTATAATTTGTTATGCAATACACAGTTAACTATCAGTTATAATGATAGTTATCTTTCTACAATATGAATTTAACACCTTTGTTGCAAAATAACACGACTGTCTAAGTGCCAAACCCGGGAAGCATCGCATCGCTGTTGACACGGTCGACCTTCATCAGTCTACAAGTCTAGAAAGCGCTACCACTTCCTTAACACGTCAATATTAAATTTTAATTAATCTTCAAAAATATATAAAATTAAAGAATAAATCACTATAAAACTATGAAATCCTAGCAAAGAAATTTAAAAAAGAAGACAAATGGGGTGAAAAATGCCCGTCCGGTTCACGTATCTGAAACCTGGGAGCAAATAGTTATATTAGGTTCCTTGTGAAACTTTTTTTTTCAGATAAAGAAATTCAGATGTTTTAATTTGATAAAACTTAAATTCCTTTTCATCTTCACTACAGATCCCTATAAAGAAATTGACCGACAAAAAGTTTTAATTTGTTTTACAATTTAACAAACAAAAAATAAATAAAATAAAACATGCACCTTAAGATGTCACATTCAAAGTTAAGTTCTTTCTTATAAGTTAGGCACACTTTTTATCATTATTACTTCACTTTAAATCATATAGTAATAATTTCAAAAAGCGTATATTATAATTTATATATTTACTTTTTAATTTCATACAAAATATTAATTTGATTACCCCTTTTTCTTATGCTTGAAAAGCAAAAAAGAAAAAAAAAAGTGCATGCAGTTTTTTATCAAGTAGAATTTATACTGATTTTGTATGGGGGAAAATAGCGGTAATTAAAAAAAAATACATACCAGGTAATATATTTGTTGTCATTATATCTCCGTTTACAAATCACTTCACAACATTGAATTTCAAGCCGAAATAACAGTATATTGTGACACCTGTACTAGAGAAACCATACATTAGCGTATCGATAAACCCAGAGAACATAACATTTTTACACTTTACTAATGGCGGACACACTCGGAAGTCGATAATGGCTGCGCCTATGTTTTTTAAGAATAAAAAGGTCTATAAATGAGAATGTAAAACTTTCTGATTACTGATACTATAAATGAGAATGTAAAGCTTTCTGATTTCTGATACTATAATTGATAACCTAAAATGTATGTGATACGATCCCTAAGTGGTCTCTTTACTTGTGCAGATATATGCTACATCTGGGCATCTTTCAGGGGTTAACATTTTTTCCTAAAGGACCAGTGAGCATCAGGAATTTACTGGTCCTGAAAAATTTTCTACTGGTCCTGAATATCGGAACGAAGGAAATAAAATTTGTTGAACACAAAATTTACTAGTTATTGAGTGACATATATTATTTAAAATGACTATTTTAGGTTGGCAATTTAATATCTGATCAGATGCTGCTGTACACTTAATTTTATAAAACCTGCTTTTCATTTTGTCTTGGGCTATCAGTCAATTTGTCTTGGGCTATCAAGCAGTCAATTTTCGTATATTGGTTGTACCTTTAATAAAGCATTGTTGTTGGGGTTTTTTTGGGTTCAAATTCTGGATATATTCTACAGTATTTACCCCACATATTTACTTCATAATTCTCACTAGCATGATCGCCGGTAATATCGTTGAGATTAGACTTCCACAAATACAGAACAGAAAATGTCTTCGGAAGTCTAATATCTGGAGATACAGAGCAGAAAATGTCTTTGGAAATTTAATTTCAATGAAATTAGAATGCCGGGGTTATCAGCATATCACTTGTCTCAACCCAAGGTATTTTTTCCTTCCACGATGTTTGAAATGTTCTCTTCCGTTTAAGCCTATAGTATCATTGATCTTTTGTTAGTTGTGGTGTTTTTTCATTATGTAATTTATTGTTGTCAGTATCACGAGCCACCCCATTAACTTAAAAAAAAAACTAGTCAATGAGTTTCGAGCCATTTTTATGTTTGAACTGCTTCACTAATACGCTTAAGTATTATCGAAAGAATTACCGTTTCCGAAAAGTGCAAAACTGATCTTAAGATATTCTGTTACAACCATCCTGGGTGTGTGTGCTCTGTTAATTACCAGAGGTTCATACAGAACAAAACACACTTGATCTTGAATTATTTCAGATTACGTAACCAAATGTTAACAAGATTAAAAGAGGCAGTGAATGTTGGATTAAAATTATGCAGTAAAATCTGTCACTTGGACTTTTAACTTCCTATTTATTTCAAGTCCATAATTGCAGTTTCAACTGGTCCGTCGAACTTTACAGGATTAGAAAATGTTAGGTCCGAACCCACAAATTGCCGGTCCCGGACCTCGGACCAGTGGATTTTTTAACCCCTGATCTTTGTTGTTTTGTTGTTATTTTGTGTATATGATTTAATATCCCAGGGCTATCAACAAGAAAGCAAAACACAGGTGAAGAAATCTTAAAAATATGACTCATTGTACTTGACATCACACTTGGAAGACATATAATATCGCTATGCAACAGTTCTCTTTAAGACAAATGTCAATGCATAGATATTTCCTGCTACCTATCAAGTATGGATGTACACACAAGACACAACATCTCTCGTAAACAAAATAGAAAAGATAAAAGTACCAGAAAATGTACTATTGGCTACTACATTAGCAACATGTACACAAATCTAGAATGTGGAAAAATAAGCTGTTGAGAATGCATGAGGGAAAATCAGCTCTTTTCAAACATGATATAACACTTTCCAAAGAAAAAAGAAATGTAAGACATTCTAATATTTGTACTGATAACAATGAGTTTGAATTCAATGGCAAAACATTTAAGCAAAAGTTGGGGTGCCAACTGGAGCCCTAATCATACAGACAGAATATTTGAAATAATCACTGATACTTGAATTATTTCCACACACTAACAATATAATTCATCTCTCAATATACAGAGACAACATATATATGTTGTTACTGATTGATACAAACTCTAGTTATATATTGTTACTGATTGATACAGACTCTAGTTATATATTGTTACTGATTGATACAAACTCTAGTTATATATTGTTACTGATTGATACAAACTCTAGTTATATATTGTTACTGATTGATACAAACTCTAGTTATATATTGTTACTGATTGATACAAACTCTAGTTATATATTGTTACTGATTGATACAAACTCTAGTTATATATTGTTACTGATTGATACAGACTCTAGTTATATATTGTTACTGATTGATACAGACTCTAGTTATATATTGTTACTGATTGATACAGACTCTAGTTATATATTGTTACTGATTGATACAGACTCTAGTTATATATTGTTACTGATTGATACAAACTCTAGTTATATATTGTTACTGATTGATACAGACTCTAGTTATATATTGTTACTGATTGATACAGACTCTAGTTATATATTGTTACTGATTGATACAGACTCTAGTTATATATTGTTACTGATTGATACAGACTCTAGTTATATATTGTTACTGATTGATACAGACTCTAGTTATATATTGTTACTGATTGATACAAACTCTAGTTATATATTGTTACTGATTGATACAGACTCTAGTTATATATTGTTGCAGATGAGTGAGTATGACTCGGACAGTGACAGTAGTGACTTCAGTAGTGACAGTGATGAGAGTTGGGAGACAGAAGAGGAGGAGGAAGCTGAATCTGAAACTCAGTGAGTAGAATACCAAATGCACAATGGTGTACTTAAAACTCAGTGAGTGAAATACCAAATGTACAAATGTGTACTTAAAACTCAGTGAGTAAAATACCAAATGTCAAAAGTGTTCTTAAAACTCAGTCAGTAAATAACCAAATGTACAAAGGTGTACTTAAAACTCAGTCAGTAAAATACCAAATGTACAAAGGTGTACTTAAAACTCAGTCAGTAAAATACCAAATGTACAAAGGTGTACTTAAAACTCAGTGAGCAAAATACCAAATGTACAAAGGTGTACTTAAAACTCAGTAAAATACCAGGTGTACTTAGAAATCAGTGAGTAAAATACCAAATGTACAAAGGTGTACTTAAAACTCTGTGAGTAAAATACCAATGTACAAATGTGTACTTAAAACTCAGTGAGTAAAATTCAATATGTACAAAAATGTACTTAAAAATCAGTTAGTACAATACCAAATGTACAAAAGTGTACTTGAAGCTCAGTGAGTAAAATTCCAAATGTACAAAAGTGTACTTAAAACTCAGTGAGTAAAATACCAAATGTACAAAGGTGTTCTTAAAACCCAGTTTTACTCTTGTTTTTGGCTTGTGAAGTCTACAAATTATGCACTCAATTTAAAGTTTTTTTTTCTGTGTATTTAGCAGGGATATTTTGTGTGTGTTATTTATCAGTAATTGTATTCCTAAAAAAAATCTAAAGCTTGCAGGACACTGTCAGAACAGGTCAAAAATGGGTTGTTTGGGTGCAGATGGTTTCTTTTATTTATCATTGATTTTCAGTTATTTTATTTTCTAACCAGAATCATGCCTGATTATCTTCTAACTTCAAATTCAACAATGAAAAGTCAAAATTAGGTCAGATTATCACAATTAAAAGAAAAAAGAAAATCTTATTACAATGATATATTGATTATAATAATGTGTTACAGTGCCACTATTAGCACCAGAAATTTTCATGAATACCTAGTCAGTGACTGACAAGTGTATCAAACTGATGACCAAGTAGGAACATTTATACAGTTCCTTTGGTCACTTCAGTGTTACAATTGCTTGGTCAATTTTACAATTTCAAATCCTATGAGGACTTCAAATTGTAAGGTTTAAATTTATACTCACCTCAGCTATTTTCTTCAGTTGACTTGCTGATTGAGTGACAGAAACTGTATGTATACAAAATACTTACTTTACTGTATAATAGGCTAAATTCCAGATGAAAAAAAAAATTCTCTGAAAACACTGTCACTTAATTTCAATTTTTGCAATTTTGGTGAAAATAAATTGAGCATGATGACTTTGTACTAGGGAGTGAACTTGAAAAGTCTTCCAAGACATATGATCTCCCATCCTTACCAAAGGCAATGTGAGCTTTTGCCATCACTTGGCGTCTGTCCTCTGTCATCCGTTAACTTTTCATATTTTAATCTTCTCCACTGAAACTTCTTAGCGAAATGAACTGAAACTTGGTAGGAAGCATCTATGGAAGGTCCTCTATAAAGATTGCACATTTTGTCCTGATGCGTTCACAAACATGGCCACCACAGGCAATTCTTGTTTCTGATTGGCCGATTAAAAAAAATCTTCTCCTCTGAAACCGCTTGGCCAAATGAACAGAAACTTGGGAGGAAGCATGTATTGAAGGCCTTCTATTAAGAATGTTCATTTCATCCCGATCCGTTTACGAACATGGATGCCACAGGAAATTCATGTTGATGATTGGTTGATTTCTAAAAAAATCTTCTCCTCTGACACCGCTTGACCAAATGAACTAAAACTTGGTAGGAAGCACCTATGGGAGGTCTTCTATAAACATCACTGATTTTCAGCCTGATTCGTTAATAAACA
Source organism: Bathymodiolus brooksi (assembly GCA_963680875.1). Classification (NCBI taxonomy): domain Eukaryota; kingdom Metazoa; phylum Mollusca; class Bivalvia; order Mytilida; family Modiolidae; genus Bathymodiolus; species Bathymodiolus brooksi. The sequence continues at coordinate 27,324,042 of OY804579.1, forward strand.
TGGTCGTCACAGGCGATTCTTGTTTCTGATTGATTGATGTCTAAAAATCATCTCCTCTGAAACTGCTTGTCCAAGTGAATTGAAATTTGATAGGAAGCATCTATGGAAGGTCCTCTATTGTGATTGCTCATTTTGTCCCGATCCATTAACAAACATGGCCATCACAGGCAATTCTTTTTTCTGATTGTTCGATTTCTAAAAATCTTCTGCTCTGTAACCACTTGGCCAAATGAACCAAAACTTGATAGGAAGCATCTATGGAATGTCCTCTATAAAGATTGCTCATTTCGTCCCAATCTGTTAGCAACCATGGCCGCCACAGGCAATTCTTGTTTCTGATTGGTCGATTTCTAAAGAATCTTCTCCTCTGAAACCGCTTGGCAGGAAGCACCTATGGAAGATTCTGTATAAGGTTTCCTCAAAACAGAATAACAGGTGAGCGACACAGGCTCAGTGGGGAATTTATTTTCCAATTTTCAAAAAAAAATTGTTTTGTGTTATTAAAATGTTCTATCGAAAATCATTCAATTGATTAAAGTTAAGTCATAAAACTTTTTCTTATTTTGGGGGATTATATTTTTTTTTGTAATAACATCTTTCGACATGTACAAAAAGTTATAGTACTCGCTTATACAGTATCTATTGAAAAGTACTGTCACTTGTTTAGCTGGTCAAAGTTGTTCAAAAGTTACAGAAGACTACCAGTGGTAAGAATAACTTTTAACATTTTTGAGCTATTCCAATACCAATTTTACAGATTGAATTGCAAAACTGGAATGGCAAATTGGTCAGTATGAATGCTCCTGTTCCCTGACATAATTGGTAAACTTGTCAGGCAATGGGTATTGATGAAGTTCTATGGTGCTAATTTTGGCACAGTAAATTACTGTACTCCATTATGGTCTAAAGCAACTTGTTTTAATCTAGTGTCCAAGTGAACAAAACATCATAACAAATGTTTTCTGAAATATAACATGAGTGTATGTCAAATAAAATTTGTCTGCATAGATGGAAGACAACTACATGTATGTACTGTATCAGTAATAGGTTAGCTATGTGTTCAATGCCACTTTCAACAATATTTTAGATATATTGTGGCAGTCAGTTTTATTGGTGGAGGAAATCACCTCTCCATATCAGTAAGGAAAAAAATACAATATTTAATGGACTTACAAGTGCAGGTATAGTCCATTTGATTTATATAAATCTTCAGAAAAAAAATCTTAAAAATCCATTTTTAAAATTTACATTTTTATTCTAGATGTATGTTAATTATACAATGTATATATAATATAAACGTCTAAAATGCAGCACAACAACATCAAAAAAAGATATTAAAATATAACAAAAATAACTATAAGTCTACAAAAAGACTATAATTATAATCAAATTGATGGATATTTCGCTTGACCGACAAGCTTCATCAGCGTCTGTAATCAGATCATATATATATATACAAACTCTTGATATTGAATTTAAAGATGTTTGGTCATATAATAAAAAAGTTGTCTATTAGATTTCTTTGTTAATTTTATTTTATAAAGTGTAAAAAAATGCAGGGAGTGAATACAATTACCATGTAAGAGCTATCCCATCAATATTTACCTTGAATGTCTATTTCATTGTACCATGTACATGTGACTTTGGGCACAATATTGGGTGATGGTCAATTCCAAAGTCACAGACTTTGGAATTGACCATCACCCAATATTGTGTCCAAAGTCACATGATGGTACAGTAAATTATACATTAAAAATACATGTCTATTTGCTGTTAGTATAAACTTATTCACCTTTTTAGCTCACCTTGCCAACGGCAACGTGAGCTTTTACCATCACTTGGCGTCCGTCGTCCGTTAACTTTTCACATTTTAATCTTCTCCTCTGAAACCCCTCAGCCAAATGAACTGGAACCTGGTAGGAAGCATCTATGGAAGGTCCTCTAGATCTTTAAAGAGTGCTAATTTCATCCCGATCCATTAACAAACATTGCCACCACAGTCAATTCTTGTTTCTGATTGGCCGATTTTTAGAAATCTTCTCCTCTGAAACCACTTGGCCAAATGAACTGAAACTTGGTAGGAAGCATCTATGGAAGGTTCTCTATAAAGAATACTCATTGCGTCCCGATCCGTTAACAAACATGGCCGCCACAGGCGATTCTTGTTTCTGATTGGCTGATTTTTTAAATTCTTCTCCTCTGATACCGTTCGGCCAAATGAACCGAAACTTGGTAGAAAGCATCTATGGAAGGTCCTCTGTTAAGATTGCTCATTTTGTCCCGATCCGTTGAAAAAACATGGCCACCACAGGCAATTGTTGTTTCTGGTTGGTTGATTTCTAAAAATCTTCTCCTCTGAAATCGCTTTGCCAAATGATCCGAAACTTGGTAGGAAGCATCTATGGAAGGTTCTCTATAAATATTACTCATTGTGTCCCGATCCATTAACAAACATGGCCACCACAGGCGACTCTTGTTTCTGATTGGCTGATTTTTAAAATTCTTCTCCTCTGATACTGTTCGGCCAAATGAACCGAAACTTGGTAGGATGCATCTATGGGAGGTCCTCTATTAAGATTGTTCATTTCTCCCGATCCATTAACAAATATGGCCACCACAGGCAATTCTTGTTTCTGATTGGTCGACTTCTAAAAATCTTCTCCTCTGAAACCGCTTAGCCAAATGAACCGAAACTTGGTAGGAAGCATCTATGGAAGGTCCTCTATAAAGATAGCTCATTTTGTCCCGATCCATTAACAAACATGGCCGCCACAGGCCATTCTTGGTTGATTTCTACTCTGAAACAGCTTGGGCAAATGGACCGAAACATGGTAGGATGCATCTATGGAAGGTCCTCTATGGGAATTGCTCTTTCCGTTTTGATCCGTTAACAAACATGGCCGTCATAGGCAATTCTTGTTTCTTATTGGTCAATTTCTAAAACAGCTTTTCCTCTGAAACCGCTTGGCCAAATGATATGAAACTTGGTAGGAAGCATCCATGGAAGGTCCTCTATAGAGATTGTTCATTTTGGTCCATTAATAGACATGGCCGCCACATGCAATTCTTGTTTTAGATTGGTCGATTTCTAAAAACCTTCTCTGAAACTGCTTTGCCAAAATGAACCGAAATTTGGTGGGAAGCACCTATGGAAGGTTCTGTTTTAAGTTTCCTCAGAACAGAATGAAAGGTGAGAGACACAGGCTCAGCCCACTGAGCCTCTAGTTCTTGTAGACATGATGTAGATGTTACATGCTTCTCTCTTCTTTACCCTTTTTTCTCTCTCTAATTCCCTTCCTGCACTTTTCAAACAGATTCTATCCAGTGATGTGTTTTACTGGACAATAATCATTTTCAGTTTTATTAATTGCCTATATAAATCAGGGGAGTGATACATGCTCTTTACAACCTCTGTTTACTTTTCTTTAATTATTGGTTATAGTTTTAAGTAATTTAAATTTTCATTCAATAAAATGTTTCATTTCAAATTTTAAAATCAGATGATAGATACCATGAATCGACAAGTCAATGTTCATTCTCTGTCATGTCTGTTTTAGTGAAGAAACAAAGAAACATACTACAGTAAAAAAGGAAGAATTAGAAAGTTTATTGGATAGAGCGACAGCGGCCTTGTCTAAATTAGATGATCTTTTCTGCACTCTTCCTCAATCTATAGATGCAACTCAGTATTTTCAGGAAATTATCTATATCTATAAAAAATGTCGAGAATTAGAAAAAATTCTCAAGTCATCATTTTATAAAGATGAAGAAATTGTCAATCTTATTGAAGAAGCCAAAAAACAGCTACGCAAATCAAGGACCGAAAAGTACAACAGAAGAATAGAGGAACTTAGTAAACAATTGAAAAAAGTCAGTCAAAACTTAGAGGTGGAATTGAATGGTGTAATGACAACAATTCCTGTCACTGAAGAAGGAAGTCCGAATATTGAAAATGGAGTGCCATATACAAGAGCGATAAATAACGAAAATACAGAAGTTGTACAATCAGAATCAGATACAGGAAGGACAGGAAACAAAATGGAAACTTTGACAAGTAACGAAATGTTGGTGAAATTAAATTCAATTGAGATAATGGCAGAAAATGATCTGCATAGTCTGCAGAATATATGTGAAAATGGAAATGACTTAGGACGAACAGAAGAAACCATTCATCGTTATAAAGAAGGAGATGGTAAAACCTCTGATGGAAAGGAGTATCCACTGCAATGTACAAAAAGGGGTGATCATTTTGAAACAGCAGAAACTTGTGCAAAAGGCTCTGGCATTGATTTAGAAACACAAACTCTATGTTTGAAAATCTGTGGACATCTACAGGATAGAATGAAGACAATTTTAGAGGAAGTAGTCCCACAATGGATGGCAGAGGGCAACATTTTAATAGATGATGAAATGTGTAAGAAAACAAGTCAAATGTATGTGTCTGAAGATATTATTTCATCATCAGATACTGAACCTCTCGCTGTACTTTCTGATGTACAGGAAGTGACATCATCACCTGTAGATATAGTAGAGATAACTGAAGAGACAACAATCAGCAGTAAGTTGTCACTAGATTTATATTTTAGCTTTACTGACAACTTTATGAGTTGGTAAATACAAGTGTAACTAATCTTTATTTCAGTTTTTCTACACGGAGTTGAGAAAGTTATTCTGTTGATTTAAATTTATTTTATTGAAATAATAAGTAATATTGAAAGTTTGAAAGAGCAAAATAAATTATTCTTATACAACCATGCATCTAAAACTTAATGTTTTGAGGGAACATTATTTGTCACAACTAAATTTTGAATTCCGTTAACTTATCAAAAAGTGTAGAATATATGATCATAATTTAGAAATCGAATTGGGTAGATATAAAAAAAAAGTGCCCCAGAATCTTAAAATTTAAAATTTTTGAAAATGTCACAGTATTGATGATGAAGTTCATTTCTTTTTTCATTGTGAAAGAAACTGTTATGTTAGAAAAAACTTTTTATCTGAGTTCGACTTTGAAAAAGATATGACTCAGTTATCTGAAATTAAAAAATTTAATTAAATCTGAATACAACAGATTGTTGGCAGGTTCAAATTCTTGTCTCCTTTTTAGGTGTTCAGTGGAACTGATGTTCTGCCTCTCAGACTAACAAACCAGCTCCTTAAATTGGTTGTATTTCTTTATATGTTTATTTAAGAAATAATTACCGGTAGCCATATAAATATATGGCTACCGGTAATTATTTCGATTCTAATAGGACAATGACGAAAAAATTTCAAATCGAAGCGATCTATGTCATCCAGTATTTTTGGCTGTTGCAATGTTTCAATAATATTCCTTTTTTCAAAGGAATTTTAAAATGACAACCGAAAAGGTGTTGCGATGCCGATGGTAAATATGTTTTGAGGTTACTAAATGTTGTCATTCATGAACATTAATTCAAAAGAAAGGGAAAATATATACTGCAAATTCCACTTGGTTAAGTTGAACTAAACTGCCTATTTACAAAGCCGAAGGTGTCGTAGTTGTAGACATGGTAGACAACATGTTTTGTTCTTAAGATAAGTTGTGCAGACGACAGTTATATTTTTTATGTATTAAACATTTTATTGTAAGTTTATTTTTATTCATATGAGATGTATTTGCGATTTGCAAATCACATATCGGTCATAGATATATATTATTTTTACCACAGGTTTGGACTCAAAACGTTTGAAGGACGTCATATTAGAATGTATATTTTGTCACAAACTATCTTATTTGCTTATATGACAGTAAATTTGATTTGATATATTAACCCAAAATATTAGTAATTGGGAATGATCACAAGTTATCATAACTAATGTTTAAATCGTACTCCCTACAATTTAAAAAATATATATACCTGACAGCATCCCTACAGTAGTGATGCCATTTAATGGTCATCATGTTCCCTAAAAGAGAAAATAAGCATGATGTCAATTCATTACATTTCAATACTTCATTAGCACTCAGGACACAATTAATTAGCTGACCTCTGACCTATCACTTGGCATCGGTCGTGGTATGTCGTTCATAAACTTTTACATTTTAATCTTCTTCTCTGAAACCACTGGACTAATTGGAACCAAACTTGGTTGGAATGTTCATTGGATGGTCCCCTACATTGAAAGTTTATGGGGTTTTTTTGTCGATCAGAAGTACACAAAAGAAACAAGAGGCCCAAAGGTGTCAAAAAGGTTGTGTCCATATATATGGGTTTAAATTATTAATTGTTCATTTGTTTTTTATGAGAATTTTTTTTAGTGTATTCCTTAAGAACAACTTTTTTTCTGTTTTTGGTAACTTATTTTTTCTGATGATGCAATCTTATCTTTAACAACAAAAAATATCTTGTCGGGGTAACAGCTTTGTCTTCCCATGAATTAGATCAAAATTAGCTGTTTAAAAAATTTCAACACCTATAACGTTTGAAGAAGATTACACGGTGAATTTTACTTTTTAAATATAAACGTTAGCTTAAATTATTCATCAGAATAATTTCTTAGCTCTAAGGTCTGTTTTCATCAGAATAATTTCTTAGCTCTAAGGTCTGTTTTCATCAGAATAATTTCTTTGCTCTAAAGTCTGTTTTCATCAGAATAATTTTTTAGCTCTAAGATCAATTTCAGATGAAATGAAAAGTTAAGGTTTGACACTGTATTATTGATCATCTTAAGGGTGTAGACCTGAGTAACCCTAAATTTTTCCCATTATTCAATTTTTTTTAAATTTGCATCATTGAATAGTTATGTCTAAATACATTATCTGCCAAAGTTTCAAAAAATTTCACTATGCCGTTTTTTCCATAGCACATCCTAAATATAGCAATTTTGGGGGTATTCTTGATGCCATAAGGTAATACTAGTTTCGGAAGATTCTAATAGATATGCACATTTATTTCTGATTGAATGGGAATATTTTAGTTTTAATACACTTGAGAGTGTTGTTGTTGAATAAATATGAAATATCTAGCAAATCTGAATATCCAGTTTGGAGATAATCACGTGCAAAACAGTAGAAACGGCAAAAAAGGGGGGATGCCCTGAGGACCACCTTGGTATTAAAAATCGGATTAAAAAAATTCCTGTCAATTAATTTTCACCAAAAAATGTCACACTAAAGAATAGACATATAGACATCATTGCACCAAATTTTACAAACTTTTACTGTCAGATTTTTTAAATATTTAAATTTATGTCTTTCATGGAAGGTACCCAGAAAAAAATGAAATTGTCGAGGAAAGTTATCACACACCCACCCTTTGCTAGTTTCTTTGTTTGTGAGATAAAAAAATAACTAGTTACCAATAACAAAAAGCTTTTGAATTCTTATAATTGACACAGTGGATGTCCAAATTACCAAATGACTGCATTTGTCTTTTATTTTAATGTCAGCTAGGGAGGGAGAGCTGTATTGTTAAATTCCTTCAAATTCTGTGCTCCAGTTGTATTCGTTTGATTCTGGTTTATTCTTTAGTTGTCTTAGGAGAAGGGGGCGGTGGTATAAGAGATGATCAGATATTACAATTTTTTTCCCAAACATAGCTTTCTATTTTTTTTACTACCATAAAATGAATTTGCTCTATATTTTCATAATATCTAAGATTCTGGTGTATATATTTAATTTTATTTGGACAAACCCTTGAAATTCAATAGAAAAAGGTTGTCGCCCAAATTGTATTACATTTATGGCATTTTTGACAACATATTTCGATGAACATTTTTTCTAGAAAGAGATATTTCAATGATATCTTGTGGGCACCGGCATATAATAATAACACACTGCCTGACACTGGTATAAGCAGCAATAAGATATAAAAATACTAGGAGCACAGCTATGAAAAGGTATTTTAGGAAACTGAGGAGTCATTTTTTTAACTGGCCATATCCAATGTAAACAATCTTTGTCACGAAGAAGCAAGCTTCTTGGCAACACAGATTGTATATATATTGGATATGGGCACTTTTAAAAAAATGACTCTATTTATACCCCCCGCAAACAAAGTTTGGAGGGGGGAGGTATGTAGGAATCATCCTGTCCGTCCGTCCGTCCATGTACCTTGTAAGCGCAACTCCTCCTAAATGACTTATTGTATTTTTATGAAACTTTACACATTTGTAGTACACTACCTGCAGATGTGCATGAAGGAATATGGTTGCTGTTCAAAATTTAAAAGGGGAGATAATTCAACTTATACTTTCATGAAAAGGGGGGGGGGGGGCATGTACCTTGTAAGCGCAACTCCTACTAAACTGCTTATTGAATTTTTATGAAACTTTACACAGATGTAGTACACAACCTGCAGATGTGCATGAAGGAATACCGTTACTGTCTAAAATTTGGAAGGGGAGATAATTCAACTTATACTTTCACGAAAAGGGGGGTTGTGTACCTTGTAAGCGCAATTCCTCCTAAACGGCTTATTGGAGTTTTGTGAAACTTTACACAGTTGTAGTACACTACCTGCAGATGTGCATGAAGGAATACGGTTGCTGTCCAAAATTTAAAAGGGGAGATAATTCAACTTATGCTTTCATGAAAAGGGGGAGGGGCATGTACCTTGTAAGCGCAACTCCTACTAAACTGCTTATTGAATTTTTATGAAACTTTACACAGTTGTAGTACACAACCTGCAGATGTGCATGAAGGAATACCGTTGCTGTCTAAAATTTAGAAGGGGAGATAATTAACTTGCTAATATACCTGTATTCCAAAGTTTGAACATCATAGTATTGCAAGCGTGGGGGTATCACTCAGTGAGGTTACTCACAGTTCTAGTTCCTTTTACCTTTCTATAGCCATGCTCCTTGTCTTTTTATATCTTATTGCTACTAATAACAGTGTGTTATTATTATATGCTTGTGCCCACAAAATATCATTGAAATATCTCTTTCCAGAAAAAAATTGCCATCGAAATGTGCTGTTAAAAATGACAGGAGTGCAACACATTTTGTATGACAAACTTTTTATTAGGGCCCCGCCACTTTGTGGCAGACGCCTTGTGGTGATCAGTCTGTCCGTGTGTCCGTAACAAATCGTGTCCGGGCTGTAACTTTTTTGCCGTTCAAGACAGGCTTTTCATATTTGACATGTAGGTAGACCACCTCCAAACAATGTGTCGTGTACCATTGTTGGTGACCTTTGACCTTGAATTTTAACCTCAAGGTCAAACTGGTTCGTGCATCCATAACAAATCGTGTCTGGGCTGTAACTTTTTCGTCGTTCAAGATAGGCTTTTCTTTTTTGGCATGTAGGTAGACCACCTCCAGACGATGTGTCGCATACCATTGTTGGTGACCTTTGACCTTGAACTTTGACTTCAAGGTCAAATTAGTGATTTTACCATAACAAACTGTGTCATCTTGTTCGTGGCATCATTGACATCTAAAGTGATTATTAATTAGGGCCCCGCCACTTTGTAGCAGAGCCCTATAGTGATCACTCTGTCTGTCCATGCGTCCGGTCCAAATCGTGTCCGCCCCAGAGATTTTTTATTTTTTCACATAGGTTTATGTAGGTGCATTACCATGAGATGATGTGTCACGTTCCAGTATTGCCTCTGTACGACCTTGACCTTTGACCTCAGGCTCAATTATTGGTTATGGAGGAGTATATTCGTGTCCGCCCCAGAATTTTTTATATTTTTTCACATAGGTTTATGACATTTGCATGTATATGCATTTCCAGGAGACGATGTGCCACATACATGTACCAATATTAAAAATTGTACACAATTACCATACATCCATTTTTCCTGTCCTTCAGGTACACAAATTCCATCTTCACATGACACATTGGCGGGGCCCTCATGAGATGGATCTCATCTCAATGGTATCTAGTTTCCAATGAATTTCAAGGGTTTGTCAAATAAAGAATATTAAATATATACACCAGAATCATAGATATTATGAAACTATAGTATAGAACTTTGCTTTACTTGTCAGGAAATCACTTACACCTGCTGATGATTTATATAAAATAACTTAATACTAAAATATATTGGTTTGAAAAATATCAATATATTGAAAAGAAAGTGTCATGTAATAAATGTAGTGTTTTTAGAAGTGATATTAAAACTGTATGATGTATGTTTCATGAAAAATATTGTCATTGCCCCATGAACATGTTTGTGCCGTTTTGACCTTCACATAATTATTAGGTGACCTGAAAATGTCAGGGGGGTAAACAAGATATGTTTACATTGTGGTCATTTTATACATTGTTATATTTTGTTGAATTTTGTATTATTTTTTAGCAGTCCATGATGTCACTACTGAACATGAAAATAAATCATCTGAATTTTTTGTTTTAGCTGGTCTAATTTTAATATAATTCCACTGTTGGATATAATGTGCAATTTCATTCATCAACCTCATACCAGCTGGATTTGTATACATCTATAAATAAAAATGGCTATTTTCAAGGAATTTACACACCATCTTACTCACAAATTTTACATCTTTTTTTCAGTTTGCAGGTGAAATGTCAAATTCTCACATGTATAAATTCCCTCAAAATAACCTATATTCCCATAATATGATTTCTGACAGTTTGAGAAAGATTCATAATTCAGAAAACAGAGAAAAAAATATCTGTTCAAAGATTGATATACCAAGGTGTAAATTAATTTGATGGTAGTAAAAATTGGGAAGCATGTTTGGGGATTTTTTTTTTGTAATATCTGATCCTATCTCCCACACCCACTCAAAAAGTCTTTACCTACGACAACTAAAGAATAACCAGAATCAAATGAATACAAGTGGAGCATAGAATTTGAAGGAATTTAGCAATACAGCAGTGTGGCTGTCTTTGTTTTTTGTAATAAATTAATCAAGTAGAGTCAACCTCACAGGCCTCTACATTAACATATTTTTCAACTTGTCCCTTCGGACAACTAACTAAAAAAAGTACTTGTCCGACTCAATCTTTTAGTTGTCCGAAAAAATTAATAAATATTACAAAAACTAGAGAATAATTATCCAGGGCTCCCACTACTTTCAAATTAGAGGGAGAAGTGACTTCTCTTTCAGAGAGTTCACAGGGAGAAGTGGGGAGACTTCTGGGAGAAGTCAATTGCGATTAATCGAAACATTGTTTCGCGACCCCTCTGACGTTGCCCTGCCCAAATTTAGTAAATAGTTAAAGCTGCCTGAACTGATTTGTTCTGGGTTTTTTTTTATTCATAACTACCTTAAGGACATATATTCAATGTCACATTTTTATTTCTGTCTACCTTGATTGAAGTCTTGCATACCAGTGATTTTTTATATGTGCCCCCCCCCCCCCCCCCCATTTTTCCTTTTGAAATATTACTGTGTTGTGATCCAATACCACACAAATTGTAATAACTCAAATTTGTGTTATATAAATCCTTGTTTCTGGTAAAAAAAATATACCTAGATACTATATATACCAGTATCTAGGTATATTTTTTTTTTACCAGAAACAAGTGCCTGTGATATAAATAAAGCAAAGTATGTTATTTAAATTCACAGAGAAATAAAAATTTTAGTGGATCTTTTCAACTAGATCTGGAAAAAGTTTGTAATATTTGTCCATTTCAAAGGTTTCAATATTTCCCAAAAGCCTAAATCAAGTCCGCTATCGTATTTTGCACAAAAGACAAGTTTAAATTTGGTGTCAAATTGATATCCGATAATTTTTACGTGTTCGTTCCGGAGTGATTCTTGTTCTTATATTTCAAATATTGATATTTCCGTTCATTAAAGTGTTTCTGAGATTGCGACTTTAAGTTTGTCAATGTCCTTGAGCTTCATCAAAGCATGATAAATGATATCAATAAAAGAGTTTTGAACTGGCGTTTCACTTTAGTTTTAATCAAAATAAATTATGGACAAATTAACAGGGCTCTTTTATACAATAAACCCAGTATTTTATACCAGTGGAAATAGATTTGTCTGTCGTACCGGCACGTTTGGGAATCTGATTTTTTCACTTGTCCCGTCGGACAACCGTAATACAAGATCTACTTGTCCGACGTCAGTTTTCACTGGTATCGGACAAACGTTAATGTCGAGGCCTGCCTCAAACCACCCCTCCACCTCCCAAACCAACCTGAAAATAAAAAAAGACAATTGCAGTAATTTGGTAATTTGGACATACACTATGACAAATATAAGAATTCAAAAGCTTTTTGTTATTGGTAACTAGTTTTTTTTTTAATGTCACAAATAAAGAAACAGCAAAGGATGAGTGTGTAATAACTTTCCTCGATAATTTCATTTTTAGCTCACCTTGCCAAAGGCAATGTGAGCTTTTGTCATCACTTGGCATCCGTCGTCTGTCGTCCGTTAACTTTTCACATTTTAATCTTCTCCTCTGAAACCCCTCAGCCATATTAACTGAAACTTGGTAGGAAGCATCTATGGAAGGTCCTCTATAGAGATTGCTAATTTTATCCCGATCCATTTACAAACATGGCCACCACAGGCAATTCTTGTTTCTGATTGGCCTATTTTTTTTAAATCTTCTCCTCTGAAACCGCTTAGCCAAATGAACCGAAACTTGGTCGGAAGTATCTATGATCTATGGAAGGTCCTCTATAAAGATTGCTAATTTCATCCCGATTCATTAACAAACATGGCCACCACAGGCAATTCATGTTTATGATTGTATGCTTTCTATAAAAATATTTTTTGTGTGGAAAGGGAGATAACTCCAATTTAAATATATAAGATACTATGAATTGAATTACAGATAAATATGCCTCTAAAACCCCTCAGCCAAATGAACTGAAACTTGGTAGGAAGCATCTATGGAAGGTCCTCTATAAAGATTGCTCATTTTGTCCCAATCCATCTACAAACATGACCACCACAGGCAATTCTTGTTTCTGATTGGCCTATTTTTAAAAATCTTCTCCTCTGAAACCGCTTAGCCAAATGAACTGAAACTTGGTAGGAAGCATCTATGGAAGGTCCTCTATAAAGAATGCTAATTTCATCCCGATCCATTAACAAACATGGCCGCCACAGGCAATTCATGTTTATGATTGCATGCTTTCTAAAAAATATTTGTTTGTGTGGAAAGGGAGATAACTCTAATTTAAATATAGATACTATGAATTGAATTACAGATAAATATGCCTCTAAAACCCCTCAGCCAAATGAACTGAAACTTGGTAGGAAGCATCTATGGTAGGTCCTCTATAAAGATTGCTCATCCTGTCCTGATCCATTAACAAACATGGCCACCACAGGCGATTCTTGTTTCTGATTGGTCTATTTCTAAAAATCGCCTCTGAAACCGCATGGCCAAATGATCCGAAACTTGGTAGGAAGCATCCATGGAAAGTCCTCTTATAAAGATTGCTCATTTCGTCCCAATCTGTTAACAAACATGGCCACCACAGACAATTCTTTTTTCTGATTGGTCAATTTCTAAAAATCTTCTACTCTGACACAGCTTGGCCAAATAGACCAAAACTTGGTAGGAAGCATCTATGGAAGGTCCTCTATGGGAATTGCTCATTCCGTTTTGATCCGTTAACAAACATGGCCATCATAGGCAATTCTTGTTTCTTATTGTTCGATTTCTAAAACAGCTTTTCCTATGAAACCGCTTGACCAAATGATATGAAACTTGGTAAGAAGCATCTATGGAAGGTCCCCTATAGAGATTGCTCATTTCGTTTTTGATTTATTAACAAACATGGCTGCCACATGCAATTCTTGTTTTAGATTGGTCGCTTTCTAAAAATCTTCTTCTCTGAAACTGCTTTGCCAAAACGAACCAAAATTTGGTGGAAGCACCTATGGAAGGTTCTGTGTTAAGTTTCCTCAGAGCAGAATCAAAGGTGAGCGACACAGGCTCAGCTCAGTGCTGAGCCTCTAGTTTCTGGGTGCCATCCATGAAAAATGTACATTTTGTAATTATAAATAACTTAAAAATCTGACGGTAACAGTTAGTATAATTTGGTGCTATGTTGTCTATGTATATATTTACTGTGACATTTTTTGGTGGAAATTAATGGACAAGATTTTCTAAAATCAGATTTTTAATACCAGGGTGGTACCGTAAATCGGGAAATTTTGGTGTAGGTTAATTTTGGCCTTTTTTCTCCAAAAGAGGGTTGTTTTATTTTGGTGTGTGAAATTTTGGCCATTTTCGTTTCTAGTGTGTTTAATTTTGGTCACTTTTGGTTCCCATGTGTTTAATTTTTTTGTCAGTTCATTCAGAACGTAAATGGAAGTGTTCTCATTTCAACCAGCGATACTACGTTTTTAATGTTACTTACCGGATATGTTGATGTACTAAAAACAAAATCGATTATGGATAAATTGTGATATTTGTTAAAAATAGGAATTTAAACATTTTGTTGATTGAATAAATTGTATTGTTATTTCATGGTTTCGAGTGTGACATATTTTGGTGTGTTTATTTTTGGCACTTCTTATTTAGGGGCCAAAATAAAACCATGACCAAAATTTCCCGATTTACGGTATCTCAGGGCATCTCCCCTTTTTCCAATTTCAACTGCTAGCACTTTGCACATGATTATCTCCAAACAGGATATTCATATCAGTCGGGAAGCCACGCACAGATTCCGTACCTCCAACAATGCAAAGTCAAATCCCGAAATCAAGGGACGTAACTCTATTTTTTTTAGAGATGACGCTTTACGAGTGAGCGGCCATGAATTGTTTACGTCGACACCCCATGTGTTTTTACTGAATATCTTCATAAATAAAACTGAAAGAAGTATTCATTTTTATTGAATCCATTTTTTAAATAAAATTGTAACGTGACTGACGCGTGAATACATGTATTTATGATATCGTTTGCTTGAAATCAACGTTGGAACTCGGGATACCGCTGCTGATGAAATGTTGTAAAAAAAAATGGCGCTAAAAATAGACTCTTTTACTAAGTGGAACAATTGCATCCCATTGGCTGTTTATTAATAAATTTGGTAAAAATAGCTAGAATCACGTATTAGAGTATGGATTATTTGCATATTTCCCCATCATTCGTCACTAGAATTCCATATTTGGATGTAAACAAGAAACACTATATTTCGAGATTCTAACCAAATATTTCTGGGTTTTTTCATAGATTGATCGATCTATTAGGATGAAAATGTGACTGTTTCTGTTTAAACACGAAAGAACCACTTGACCAATCATAGCCACACATATATAGAGTCATTTTATTCCAGTTTTAACAACAAATCTTTCATTTTCGTTGACTCGTTCCATGGCATTTATGGACATGTCAAAATATTGACATAATTAATAAATACATTTTAGAAATAAAAAGGTCTGCATTATAATGTATGATCTTGTCATGCAGAGAATGGTGAACGATTATGTTAAATTCACTCTAGATTAACATGGCATAGCATAAGGCTACATATTTAGTTCATGTCAAGCATTTACACCCCCCCCCCCCCTTTTTTTTTTCATTTTCAGTCTGTTTTCCTGAAATACTTATTGATGTGTGTACATGCTACTTTTCAGTGCCAATGGTATTGACAACCTCCAGTTTTAGTTAGTTTTAGATCATTGTAGGTAGATATATATATACAGACTGGACATGGGATGTTTATTTTTTTTTAACAAGAGTCTGAAGATACCAAAGGGGCAAAGTTACAGATTCTATTAAATAAAATGGATGTTTATTTTCTGTTAGTTTCAGATTCTATGAGTATAAATGCAAAGTTTCCTGTGATGTTTATTGGTTGAATATTTGAATAGATAAAAATAAGAATATATGATAAGTCTTATATATATATATATTCATACAGGTTTGAAAATCAATATATATATGTTTTTTTTCTTCTAAAATATCCATGAAGTAAAAAAAATGGACCAGCATTCCAATTATTTTTAAAGTACATCATCAAACAAATGCCATGAGTTATCAAGACACCTTGTGTCATAAATTATAATAAAGTCATTCAGAAAAGAACTTTTTGATTGTGTAATTTGTGAAACTTCATCTGAAAGTCAAAAGGTTTATTTCAATTTCAATTGAAAACCAGGACTTGTCTTAAACATTTCAAGAATGAATTAAATTTCTGTAAAGAATTTGGCTCAGAAGATAAATTATATTGTGGTACATATTGTTATATCAGTTGTAACACATTTTCTAGGTCAGAAAGTGGAGCTGAAACAAGATCTCAAACTTTTCAATTTCTTATAGATATATTGAACCAGAACCAAGTTGTTGAACAAGTTTCTACAGACATTTAGACCTGTATACACTCCAACATGTTGTTGAATTTGTTATTCATGCTTTTTTTTAGATGAAAAGGTACTTATGTTGCCTGTTGTTTATGAGAAATATAATTATCTTTTATCTATGAATATTAATGCCGAAATTTATAAAAAAAAAAATTACAGAAAAGAATTTTTCAAAATGTGCCCATTTATTAACTTTTTTCCAGTCATTGGAACAAATAAAAGAATTTTTTTAACTTCAATTTTAAACAATATTAACCAATACTTGGTTATTTTGCCAACAGAAAACATATTCATTCTATTCTAGTTATTTAATTTACTTAGTGAAATTTGGAATTCTGGTTTGTTCTTTCATGTGAATGCAAGTATTCTGTATGTGTCTTAAAATTATGTGAATGGTAGTCATTCAATATGCTCTTTTATGTGAATGCTAGTTATTCTGTATGTGTCTTTTATGTGAATGCTAGTCATTTTGTGTCTGTCTTTTATGTGAATGCTATAGTCATTCTGTTTGTGAATGTCATGGTGGAAAAATTATTGCAATCTAAGTATCCATATTTGTAAATGCTGGTAATTTTGTGAATGTCCTGGAGAAAGAATTATTGCAACCTAAGTACTCATATTTGTAAATGCTGGTCATTTTGTGAATGTCAAGGGGAAAGAATTGTTACAACTTGACCACCCATATATGTTATAAAAGCTAGTTTGTAGTTGTGTCAAACACATGAATATTCCAAATACATTGATATTTACATTGTGAGATAAACATGAAACTTGGTAGCTTTCATTCAGATAATAAAATTGCCTAATTTCAAGAAAAATATTTGCTTACACTGATTTTTTTTTAAATTTGCCTTGATATAATAGGAAAGGTTAAGATATCTGAATACAATTTTTTATGCCCCTTTTTGTCTCAAGGTTTCACTTTTTTTTAGATTTTAAAAAAATTATTAATTTTGTTACATGTTTTTTTTTTTTATAATATTTTCATATTTTTTCAATTTGCTTAATTTTTGTTTACATGCTTTTATTTTTTCCACACATGTATTTCTTTCTATTTATCTTGTACCTGTTGTATTGAAATTAAATTAAATTGAAATTATTAATTGTTGTACATTCCCTGTGCAAGTCTAGTATCATAGATTATTTTTTTTTTAAATTTAAAGTGATAATAAATAGTAATTCCCCAGTCTAAATTACAAAATGCACAATGTCTAAAACAATATTGCAATACAAATAATTCAATTAAACTGAAAAATACGGTATTAATACAAGAAAATTAAAAAAAGACATAGACACCCCTTTCCCAAATGAAATATACTCTTTCGGATGTACGCTTAGGTGTCGTTTATTGTTGATGTTAAGAAACACCACCGATGTGTTCCGAAAGACAATGAATTTCGATGTTTGGCAAATGGTCGATCCGATCAAGGTGGGTGTAGGGCTAAGTGGAACAATTGCATCCCACAAGACATTGACACTAGTTGTCGGTATGACAATGATCCTAGATGATTTCCTCAGGCATTGTATGTTACAGAAAGCCATCATATTGTTTTAATTAAATGTTCTCTTTTAAATAGAACCACCTTGACATTTGTTTTGAAATTGAGTCCACTTCAAGTAGCAAAATTCGATGTTTGTACACAATATAAATAAAAACTGAAGTGATACAATAAATTTCTATTTATCCATAGACATCTTCCGTATATTTTAATTGATTTCAAGCATAAATATTTATTGTAAACCGACGTATTTTAAGCGAAGGGTTTGAACGTCATTTTTCATCAAAAATGAAGCGAAAGTCACGTGACTGGGACTTGACTTTGGAGCTCTCCTGTCACGCTGGCTGTCCTACTGATATATGGTAGATATTTCATAATTATTCAACAATAACACTCTCAAGTGTATTAAAGCCAAAATATTCCCTTTCAACCAGAAATTAATGTGTATATCTATTACTATTAGAAGCTTCCGAAACTAGTATTATCATCTGGCGTCAAGAATACTCCCAAAATTGCTATATTTAGGATGTGCTATGGAGAAAACGGCACAGTGAAATTTCTTGAAACTTTGGCAGATGATGCATTTAGACATAACTGTGCAATGATGCAAATTTAAAAAAAATTGAACTATGGGAAAATGTTGGAGTTACCCAGGCCTACACCCTTAAGGGAACAGCCATTTGAATTTAGGGGGTGAGGGTAAATTCTGTCACCAAATTTTATAGAAAAAAATAATTCACCTGAAAGATGCAAAAAGAAATAATCTGGCCCTGCAGTTTTTAACGAAATATGGTAAAGTTTGTCATTTACAAGATACTTTGGAATCCTCTAATTGTAAACCACAGTGTTAGAATGAACATAAATAAAAAATCAAACTAAGTTTGATAAACATATTACAGGATTTATTCAAGAGAGTGAAGTGCCACTAAGTCAGAAGTTTTATGGACAACATCATGTACCAACAAACTTAAAGACATTCATGACAACAGTGAACAAAGAGGTAAGAAATACATTTTTGTATCCAGAATAGGCTGAATTTCCCATGGACATAGCATTGCATTTCTGATCTTTTTAGCTCACCTGGCTAGTCTTTGTGTAACATTCTTGCCTGAAGCCCGGGACAAGTAAAACTGGATTAGGACAAGTGAAAATTATGAAAGAGTTTGTTTGAATAAATTGTAAATTTTTCTAAATTTGGCTTTCTGGCAAGTAGGTGAAAAAAATTAAGGCAAAGACTGTTGGCCAAAGGTCATGTGAGCTTTTGCCGTTACTTGTCGTCCGTCGTACATCATAAACTTTCACATTTAAATGTTCATATTTAATCATTAGATAGTACCTTACGATTTTTTATATGTCAATCGGAAATCCAAGATGGCAGCTACCATAAGACAAATTTAACATAGATTCCTATATACATTTATGTTTCATCTTGTATTATCAGGCCTCTACATTAACATTTTTTTTTAGCTTGTCCCTTCGGACAACTAACCAAAAAAATTACTTGTCCGACTCAATCTTTTAGTTGTCCAAAAAAAAAATTATAAAAATTATAAAAACCAGAGAATAATTATCAGCAATTTGTGTAAAATGTTTTGGTTATTGTCTCACAAACATTATCTCGTCCTGTCATTATTAACACTAACAAACATTATGATTATGACATCTTTAATCGACAAATTAACATACATTTAGAAGTTAGGCATAACGTCATTGGTATCAAACGATGTCATCATGGTATGAGTGTCTAGACGTCGCGCAAGAAACTGCTGCTAATTACGTAACGCTAAAAATTATCATTTTAACGTTGTCAATAAAAGGTGGAAAAGGGTGTCGCCTGATATTTATTTATTTATTTATTTATTTATTTATATATTTATTTATTCGTTTAATTTTCTGTGAATAAGAGATCACGGGCGAGATCAAGAGTGACACGTTGTAAAGTTAAGACAGGCATTGTTAATAAAAATGCAAATAGTAGAAATATGAATTACAGCTTCATTAATTCTCTGAGAGTTGCGAATAAAACTAGCGCTATCAGTTTGATTTCGATTTTAATTCATGTTGTCTAGTACAGACAAAATATTCAAATGAGTTTCCTCGGATATTGTAACTTTGTTTTTAGCCTCAACATCTGCACAAATAAACAACAGAGATAATGCAGGAACAATGGCTGGTTTTCTTTGAATTAATTTGTATGTTAAGGGGTCTTTTCTAGAATTGTCATAATAATATCCTCTGAAAATTTGAAAACCGGATGAATATTCAACTATCTTTTTCAGTCGTAGACAGTGTCTCAAGACCAGAAGTAACTTTAAGCATGTAGTATTCTATATTGTCACCCTCTGCCTTAACCGCAACAACAGAATCGGAAGAAACAAGTTCAGTGATATTCTCGGAACGTTCGAAATTATCCTCATTTATCTGCATTATTTGAGGGTTCTTCTACGGGTCTAACTAATCGCTTTTGACCAGTATGCTCTGTATGTAAGCAATGTTCATAATCGGACACTATACAGTTGTCACATGTGTAACACGATAGATCGGAAACTACAATTTCTCCGCTTTTAGAAGTACAACGTATATAAATGATGAAATTTACGATTGTTTGAAATTGGTTTGAAATTTCGAATGTTATCTCTATCAACCGACTCTACATAACGGAAGATTCGTCGTTTAAACAAAGCACTTCTAGGTTCTTTTAAGTCATTGTTACAAAATGAAAACAGATCCTTTGCGTTCTGAATAAATGTATTACCTCGTAAAACAGCAATATCTGCTTGCCGTTTTATAAATCCTCCGGCAGCATCTTGTGGGCCCTTAGCATGACTGGTTTCAAAGAAGTTTCTATGGAAAACTTTGTACCCGCGTATTCCATAGTTGCGAATGAAAGATTGCCCAAACAATGTCTAGATTTGTATTGACTTGAACATCCGTCCGTAAACTCGTGCATTACGTCTACATCATATGATATAGAATCTAAATATTGCTTAATCTGTTGTTGAGCACATTTCGTAAAATTATGGTCATGTTGTAAGTCGGGGGATATGACAAAGAAATGTTCGGTTATAATCTCTGGAAAGTCATCGGTACTGTCTAAACCGTCATATTCTAAAATCGCATGTCTGTGTATTATTGTTACATGTGAGCTACACTCTGTACGCTGAAAATGTTTGATTGTATTTCATTCTTTTCAACACAGCGGTAGTTTTCTGAGTAATCATGTATACAAATGCAATGTTTTGGAGGCAGATTCTGAATAAGAGATTTCATCTGTGTACTTTGCCAGTTAGCACGATGTTGATGGGCAGGAAATGTTTCTAATAGTGTTTTAAAATAGTCAAACATTTCACCAACTTTCGTGACCTTTTTAACAAGTGTTAATCTACGTTTTGTTGCCGTGCCTTTTGGGTTTTCATTTACATATTCATATCTTTGCCATTCTACGTCTGCAGCAGAAGAGATTTTTTCAGTTTCATTCATAGAAAACTTCAATTTCCCAACTCCACACTCTGTACGCTTCCGATCGAGGCAACATTTTTTATATGAACCGTTTACCTTTGGACATAAAGTTACATCAATAATTTCCCCCAAATTTTCATAAACGGGATATGATTCAACCTCAGAAGTTTCCGATTGATTTTTCGATTTGCGAAATTTCATACACGATCTACAACAACATGTGTTCCTATCTTTTTCCGACGCAGACCGAATGAAAAAGGGTTTCAGTTTGTCAAAAGTTCTTTCTGTCTGATTTTAATATCCGGATAATTTGCTACAAAGTCAATGTAAGCATCAGTCTGAGTCTTTTCAATAACTTGCGCCATATGTGAAGCGTAAATAATAGGACCTATAGTCTTTCTCTTTTAATGTCAGATTTGTTTTCAGTAGGATGAGAAATACCTGGAGATAACCAAAAGTCATACACTATTCTCTTTGTCTCATCTGAAATTGCATCTCTTCTTCTTTTACGTAAAGTAAGATTCCAAGCCGAAGATTCGCTTTTTAATATTTTAGTTCTGATTCGTTTTCCGCCTGAAATTCGCCTGGCCGGAATACCCAATTGTTTGCAAAGTTGCATTTTACACCTAGATTTTTCAAGATTTTCTCCACTGACTGATGCAGTCACGGTGTTCATAACAGTAAAAGCCTCTTTTGATCGTTTCAACTTAGCAGATTCTACTATTTCTTGAATGTTTGATGCAATCACACTATCAACCGGTGATATAGATTTCCTTAAATTAAGAACGGTGGGGGACTCAGGTGCCCTTCGGGATAAATACGTAGAAATCACTGCACACATTTTGCTTGGAGATGCAGGTAAACTTTCTTTTAATTTCTTAAGTGCTCTTGATTTTTCCATTCTGTTCCGAAAAACATCTGAGTTACAAGGAAGAACACGTGCATGTGCAGTATTTTCATCAGAAATTTTGATTTTTTTCACGGTGTCTTTTCACTCTTAATTTATTTTTAAGCTTCTTTTCGTCAATTTTCTGTTTCGTTTCTTGTCTTAGTTTTCGTTTTCTTTTTGCTTCACAACTTTCACTATACACTATATGTAGGGCTGGCAAATTTTACGGTTCTGAATATTTATTTTCAATTTTTTGCGGGCCAAAAATTATATTTTCGCCTACTTCAGGACAGATTATTCATTTCCGGCTATAACAATGTTGTATCTGGAGGTCAGGCCAGATTATTATTTTATTTTCTTGGGCACACAGGCCAGATTATTTATTTTTCAAATTTTTGGCGGCCAGAATATTTATTTCCAAGAACTGCCAGCTCCCCCCCCCGAATCAAATGGTCGTCCCCTTAGTACATATTGCGCTAAACATGAATATTACTTGTGAGGCCACACCAAACTGATTTCGAGGGCCCGGGTGGCTCAATGGGTTAGGTATTTAAATTACCCAGCAACTCATACAAGCCTATTACCAATACGGCGTGGGTTCGCGCCCTGCTTTGTAAATTACAACAAAACTCGACTCGCAGCCGCAAGTGATAAAGTTTACCGGTTGCTTGCCCATGGTCGGTGGTTCTCCCCGGGTACTCCGGCTTCTTCCTCCACTAAAACTGGTCGCCATGATATAGCTGAAATATTGCTGAAAGTGGCGTTAAACACAATAAATAAATATAACCAAACTGACTTCGTTTTCGTCGGATCCACCCGCTCGTATTGTTTTCAAAATCAAGATAAAAATAATCTCGCTTCCCACTTTTCATCTCTTGTCCTTATCAGTGCATCATTATGTGTTTGTCTGCATTGAACATAAAAACATATGATGGAAATTACATAGATCTTTTTACGTTAAAAAATATAAATTGTTGTATGTGTTTTTTTAACCTTTTGTTTATTTATTTATTTATTTATTTT
Organism: Bathymodiolus brooksi; assembly: GCA_963680875.1. Lineage (NCBI taxonomy): Eukaryota > Metazoa > Mollusca > Bivalvia > Mytilida > Modiolidae > Bathymodiolus > Bathymodiolus brooksi. Next base: position 27,347,133 of record OY804579.1, read on the forward strand.
TTGTTTTGTTTTTTTGTTTTTTTTTGTTTTGTGTGTGTGTGTGTGTGTGCTGCGTCGCGATATTCTAACAACTTTATAGCTGTGTAACGATTATCCTTCCAAAATTTTTAGCTGTGATTTCCGCACAAAAATGACGTCTGGGACATTCGTTCTGATATTTACTTTTTAATGCTACTCAGTTGTGCTGAGGAATACACACTATCTAGTTGGACTTTTTAAAAGATTAATTTGTATAATTTTTGTTCATAAGCTGATAAATAACTAAATATTAGACGTTGTATCGCTGTACAGCTTCAAATTTCAATTTCGTATTGCATCTTTTTAAAAAAAACGCTTACTGGGACATTTTTTCTGACATTTTAAATTCTGCACCATTTCATTGTTTCTTTACGAATTCTTTTCATCATGGTATATATTTTCTTTATACTATATGCAATTTTCAAAAATAACATCAATTACTCATAGCTTTAGGAAATATTTCAATTACCTGGACATCTTCAATAGATTTCGTTCACAAAGTCGAAAATTCAATGCACCATTACATATTTTTCTCTTTGAATGACGTCAAATTTCTCGACGATGACGTCATTATTTTCAGTGCATATTCCGTCATCATCTTTGGCATAAATTCACTAAAATCTATTGCAATTTTCAAAATTTTTACTCTTGTATTTTTCATACATAATGTAAAAATGTGAAATCCACTGAATATTGTTTGTTACGCGTTACATCAAAATGTCGCTCTCATTTCGATTTTTAAGATTCTTCTCATTGCAATTATAAGGGCAAATTGATTTTATGGTTTCAGAAACTAAAAATAAGTTAAACAAACTATTTATTTCAACATTCATCGAGTGAATAGCAAGATTGAGTATTGAAAGATTTTGATTTATATTTTGACAGTATGAACGTCCAACAAACTGGCACCAGTTTCTTGCGCGTCGTCCTAATCATCAATTTCTAAGTTTGGTTCTCGTATAGCAGGCCCATCTAAGCGGTAATCGTATAATGTGGATTGAATCCAGGATGCTTTGAACGTTGTTGTTCACCATCTATTGAAAGCAGATTGTGTATCAAAATCAGCTACTGAATGTCCCTCTATGAAAATTAACATCAGACGCCTTAACATTTTTGGTTGAATTGAGCTCGGCCGCTTGTATATTCGTACTTTCTAATATCAAGGGCTATCATAGATCCGTTCCGATGGGCATGGTATATCTCTTGGTTCACCGTTGTAATTAGCGAGAGTGTACTTCAATGGAAACCAATATTTTTACACACATTAAAATAATTATTTATGAAGTTTAAATCTGTGAAAATGACAAAGCAACACATTTTTATCATAGAAAATAACCTTCAAAAGGTAGGACAGTCATTTTTTCACTTGTCCCGTCGGACAACCGTGATACAAGATCGACTTGTCCGACGTCAGTTTTCACTGGCATCGGACAAACGTTAAAGTCGAGGCCTGATTATATTACTAATTTTCGTTCAATATGTTATTCCAACAGTTTGATGACCTATTTATTTTGGTCTCCCGTGAAGACCATTAATTTCTTTGGATGTTCATGACTAATTGATATTAAATCAGTTATGATTTTTGTTGGCTAAAGAGTAATGGTCTTTTAACAACATATTTTACTTTTCTAGCTAATAGTTAGTTAACTACGATCATTCATTGACCCTGCTATTGTGCTGTCCTTGTTTATATTGTCATTCACTTTTGAGTGGAAGCGAATCTATGCAGGTTTTTTATCGTTTGGTTTATACATGTATTGACGTTGGAGATCCAGTTATCAAGAGGATAGAGTTGGCATCACATTAACCGGTTTAAGCCCATCACATTTTTGTACATGTCCCAAGCCAAGACCTGGATTTCCAACGTCATATGTTGTGGTCCTTTTTGTATTAAGTGAGTTCAGTTAAGATGAGAGGTGATTGTTCGTTTTCTTGATATTGGTGGAATTAATGACCATCACTGTTAAAACTGGCTGTCGACAAGTTGGAGGTTTTCTGCGGGTACTTTGGTATCCTCTACCAATAAAACTGGACACTTTTTAGCTCACCTGACCCAAAGGATCAGGTGAGCTATTGCCATCACTTGGCGTCCGTTGTCGTTGTCCGTCGTACATCGTAAACTTTTTAAAAAATCTTCTCCTCTGAAAGTACTAGACCAATGGAAACCAAACTTGGTCTGAATCATCACTAGGGTGTCTAGTTTCAAAATTGTGTCCGGTGATGCCGTGCACCAACCAACATGGCCGCTGTTACTAAAAATAGAACATATGGTAAAATTGCAGGTTTTGGGTAATAACTCAAAAACCGTTAATAATATCAAAAATCTGACGTGGGGTAAAAATGATCAGCACATCAAGATCTACCTACCCTGCAATTTTGAAGTAAATCTGATTACCCATCTTGGAGTTATTGCCCTTTTTTAGCTCACCTGGCCTTTAGGCCATGTGAGCTATTGTCATCACTTTTCGTCCGTCGTCCGTCCGTCAACATTTCACATTTTAATCTTCTCCTCAGAAACCACTGGACCAATTGCAACCAAACTTTGGTGGAGTGGTCCTTGGATGGCACCCTTTCAAAATTCTGTCCGGTGATCCCGACTTCCAACCAAGATGGCCGCCAAGCTAAAAATAGAAAAAAGGGGGGATGAAATTTTAATTGTCCATTGCTGCTTTAGTGTAAGTCAAAATGAGCTCAAATTTTAACTGCAGCTACATGGCAAGGAGTAGTTTAGCAAATATTCCGGGTTTTTCTGTGAAATTTTTCTTTCAGTCGAAATATACCGATTATGCAAATTAGGCATATTTTTATAAAAAATCACATTTAAATCTTCTCCTCTGAAACCGCTGAACCAAATTAAACCAAACCTGGCAGGGATGGTCCCTGGGTGGGTCCCTTTCAAAATTGTGTCCGACAGCCCCGCCCTCCATTCAAAATGGCTGCTGTTACTAAAAATAGAAATTTCTTCAAATGGCCAAAACTGCTCTATTTTAAGCCAGAATGTGCCCAATTTTGAACTGTGTAAGCATAATGATGAACTTTTTAGCATATATTACAGGATTTTTTATGAACTTTGAACTTTTGCCGATTTTGACCGATTATGCAAATTAGAAAAAAGGGGGGATGAAATTTAAAAAAAAAATTCTCCTCTGAAACCACTGAGCCAATCTCAACCAAACTTTGCTGAAACGATTCTTGGATGGCCCCCTTCTAAAATTGTGTCCGGTGATCCCGACTTCCAACCAAGCTAAAAATAGAAAAAAGGGGGGATGAAATTTTAATTGTCCATTGCTGCTTTAGTGTAAGTCAAAATGAGCTGAAATTTTAACTGCAGCTACATGGCAAGAAGTAGTTTAGCAATTATTCCGGGTTTTTCTGTGAAATTTTTCTTTCAGCCGATATATACCGATTATGCAAATTAGGCATATTTTGATAAAAGATCACATTTAAATCTTCTCCTCTGAAACCGCAGAACCAAATTAAACCAAACCTGGCAGGGATGGTCCCTGGGTGGTTCCCTTTCAAATTTGTGTCCGACAGCCCCGCCCTCCATTCAAGATGGCTGCTGTTACTAAAAATAGAAATTTCTTCAATTGTCCATTGCTGCTTTAGTATAAGTCAAAATGAGCTCAAATTTGAACTGCAGCTACATGTCAAGGAGTAGTTTAGCATATGTTCGAGGTTTTTTTTTGAAATTTTTCTTTCAGCCGATTTATACCGATTATGCAAATTAGGCATATTTTGATAAAAGATCACATTTAAATCTTCTCCTCCGAAACCGCTGAACCAAATTTGTGTCTGGTGGTCCCGCCCTCTGACCAAGATGGCTGCACAGCTGTACTTAGTTTAACATAGGACCCTATGGGAAATTCACATAAAAACCATCTTGTCTGGAACCAGTAGCTCAATTAAAACCAAACTTAGATGGAATAGTCATTGGATGGTCCTCTTCCAAAATGGTGTCCGGCAGTTGCGCTCTCCCGCCAAGATGGCCACCACAGGGCAGTTGCGTTGTTATTGAAAGCAGCTTTGATCCAGGTGAGCGATTACAGGTTCCTGGGAGCCTCTGGTTCATCAAATTTGTAGAATTTTAATACTTTTCGTCTTATATTTCAAAAAGTATAACAGATAAAGGTTAACTTTAAATTGCAAAAATGTGCGGCATATCTCCTCTGAAAATACTGAGCCAATCTCAACCAAACTTTGCTGAAATGATCCTTGGGTGGTCCCCTTTCAAAATTGTGTCCGTCAGCGCCGTCCTGTATCCAAGATGGCCGCCATTACTAAAAATAGAAATTTCTTCAAATGGCCAAAACTGCTCTATTTTAAGCCAGAAAGTGCCCAAATTTGAACTGTATAAGCATAATGATGAGCTTTTTAACACATATTACGGGATTTTTTATGAACTTTGAACTTTTGTCGATTTTGACCGATTATGCAAATTAGAAAAAAGGGGGGATGAAATTTAAAAAAAATCTTCTCCTCTGAAACTACTGAGCCAATATCAACCAAACTTTGCTGAAATGATCCTTGGGTGGTCCCCTTTCAAAATTGTGTCCGTCAGCGCCGTCCTACAAGATGGCCGCCATTATTAAAAATAGAAATTTCTTCAAATGGCCAAAACTGCTCTATTTTAAGCCAGAAAGTGCCCAAATTTGAACTGTATGAGCATAATGATGAGCTTTTTAACACATATTACGGGATTTTTTATGAACTTTGAACTTTTGTCGATTTTGACCGATTATGCAAATTAGAAAAAAAGGGGGGAAGAAATTTAAAAAAAATCTTCTCCTCTGAAACTACTGAGCCAATCTCAACCAAACTTTGTTGAAATGATCCTTGGGTGGTCCCCTTTCAAAATTGTGTCCGCCAGTGCCGCCCTGTATCCAAGATGGCTGCCATTACTAAAAATAGAAATTTCTTCGAATGGCCAAAACTGCTCTATTTTAAGCCAGAAAGTGCCCAAATTTGAACTGTATAAGCATAATGATAAGCTTTTTAACATATATTACAGGATTTTTTATGAACTTTGAACATTTGCCTATATTGACCGATTATGCAAATTAGAAAAAAGGGGGGATGAAATTAAAAAAAAATCTTCTCCTCTGAAACTACTGAGCCAATCTCAACCAAACTTTGCTGAAATAATCCTTGGGTGGTCCCCTTTCAAAATTGTGTCCGTCAGCACCGTCCTGTATCCAAGATGACCGCCATTACTAAAAATAGAAATTTCTTCAAATGGCCAAAACTGCTCTATTTTAAGCCAGAAAGTGCCCAAATTTGAACTGTATAAGCATAATGATGAGCTTTTTAACATATATTACGGGATTTTTTATGAACTTTGAACTTTTGCCGATTTTGACCGATTATGCAAATTAGAAAAAAGGGGGGATGGAATTTAAAAAAAATCTCCTCTGAAACTACTGAGCCAATATCAACCAAACTTTGCTGAAATGATCCTTGGGTGGTCCCCTTTCAAAATTGTGTCCGTCAGCGCCGTCCTGTATCCAAGATGGCCTCCATTACTAAAAATAGAAATTTCTTCAAATGGCCAAAACTGCTCTATTTTAAGCCAGAGAGTGCCCAAATTTGAACTGTATAAGCATAATGATGAGCTTTTTAACATATATTACATGATTTTTTATGAACTTTGAACTTTTGCCGATTTTGACCGATTATGCAAATTAGAAAAAAGGGGGTATGAAATTTAAAAAAAATCTTCTCCTCTGAAACTACTGAGCCAATCTCAACCAAACTTTGCTGAAATGATCCTTGGGTGGTCCCCTTTCAAAATTGTGTCCGTCAGTGCCGTCCTGTATCCAAGCTGGCTGTCATTACTAAAAATAGAAATTTCTTCGAATGGCCAAAACTGCTCTATTTAAGCCAGAAAGTGCCCAAATTTGAACTGTATAAGCATAATGAGCTTTTTAACATATATTACGGGATTTTTTATGAACTTTGAACTTTTGCCGATTTTGACCGATTATGCAAATTAGAAAAAAGGGGGGATGAAATTAAAAAAAAATCTTCTCCTCTGAAACTACTGAGCCAATCTCAACCAAACTTTGCTGAAATAATCCTTGGGTGGTCCCCTTTCACAATTGTGTCCGTCAGCGCCGTCCTGTATCCAAGATGGCCACCATTACTAAAAATAGAAATTTCTTCAAATGGCCAAAACTGCTCTATTTTAAGCCAGAAAGTGCCCAAATTTGAACTGTATAAGCATAATGATGAGCTTTTTAACGTATATTACGGGATTTTTTATGAACTTTGAACTTTTGCCGATTTTGACCGATTATGCAAATTTGAAAAAAGGGGGGATGAAATTTAAAAAAAATCTTCTCCTCTGAAACTACTGAGCCAATCTCAACCAAACTTTGTTGAAATGATCCTTGGGTGGTCCCCTTTCAAAATTGTGTCCGTCAGTGCCGTCCTGTATCCAAGATGGCCGCCATTACTAAAAATAGAAATTTCTTCAAATGGCCAAAACTGCTCTATTTTAAGCCAGAAAGTGCCCAAATTTGAACTGTATAAGCATAATGAAGAGCTTTTTAACATATATCACAGGATTTTTATGAACTTTGAACTTTTGCCGATTTTGACCGATTATGCAAATTAGAAAAAAAGGGGGGATGAAATTTTTAAAAAATCTTCTCCTCTGAAACTACTGAGCCAATCTCAACCACACGTTGCTGAAATGATTCTTGGGTGGTCCTCTTCCAAATTTGTGTCCAGCATTTCAGAACACCGACCAAAATGGTCGCCACAGCCGAACTTAATTTAACATAGGACCCTATGGGAAATTCCCATAAAAATCTTCTTGTCTGAAACCATTTGCTCAATAAGAACAAAATTTTGATGAAATAGTCATTGGATGGTTCTCTTCCAAAAATGTGTCCGGCGGTTCGGCCCAACGATCAATTTTTTTTTTTTTAATTTGCAGCATGTCAAGATCTTCCTACCCTGCAATTTTGAAGTAAATCCCATTACCCATTTTGGAGTTATTGCCCTTTTTTCATCAATTTTAATACTATCATTTTATATCTCAAAAACTATTAGAGATAGAGGGAAAGTTTAAACTGCAAAAATGTTCAGCATGTCAAGATTTACAAAAAATTTCCCACAATTAAAAATGTATGACAACTGTGTGAAGAGTTATTCCTCTTGAAATGCATTTTTTTGTTGACTCACTGCTTTTGGTTACTCAAATAATCAAAGGAAAGCAACTCTATTACAAAATGTGAAGTAGGAAAAGCTAAATTTTGAGAATCATTGACATATATGTTTTTTTACAGCAATTTTGATAACTTACATTAAAGGGGGAACCCCTGGCCAATTTTTTTTGTAGAAGGGGTCTGCAATGACGAAGGCTACATTTGTTAATTTTTTTTACCGAAGTTATCAAGTTTTATTGACATGTTGTTATTATACCCAGGTGAGCTATACAGGCTCCTGGGAGCCTCTAGTTTTTAAGCTTTGTTCATTTATAAAATTCCATCAAATTAAATTCATTCCTCATAAATCTTGGGACAAAATTTGGTTTAGATCAAAATTCAGGAAAAATTAAGAAACACTGGTAATATTTAATGGAAATAAAACATACAAGCATAATTTCATACATGACTGCATCTGACATTGTGAAAGAAATACTTATGAATTTGCTCTATTATAGATGAGATTGTTACAAAGATGTTTACCAGAGGGTATAACAGTAAGAGGTTATGAAGACAGAATGGTAAGTTAAATATATTTTCTTGATGGTAAGATAATACACAGTATTATTATTATTTTTGCAATGTAAATTATCTCACCTGTTGACAGAAAGTGATGACATATACACATACTACATCTCACCTGTTGTGTAAATTGATGACAGATACACGTATTATATCTCATCTGTTGTGTAAATTGATGACAGATACGCGTATTACATCTCACCTGTTGTGTAAATTGATGACATATATACGTATTACATCTTATCTGTTGTGTAAATTGATGACAGATACACATATTACATCTCATCTGTGGTGTAAGTTGATGACAGATACACATATTACATCTCATCTGTTGTGTAAGTTGATGACAGATACACGTATTACATCTCATCTGTTGTGTAAGTTGATGACAGATACACATATTACATCTTATCTGTTGTGTAAGTTGATGACAGATACACATATTACATCTTATCTGTTGTGTAAATTGATGACAGATACACATTACATCTCATCTGTTGTGTAAGTTGATGACAGATATACGTATTACATCTTATCTGTTGTGTAAATTGATGACAGGTACACATTACATCTCATCTGTTGTGTAAGTTGATGACAGATACACATATTACATCTCATCTGTTGTGTAAGTTGATGACAGATATACGTATTACATCTCACCTGTTGTGTAAGTTGTTGACAGATATACGTATTACATCTCACCTGTTGTGTAAATTGGTAACATATACACATATTACATCTTATCTGTTGTGTAAATTGATGACAGATATACGTATTACATCTCATCTGTTGTGTAAATTGGTAACATATACACATATTACATCTTATCTGTTGTGTAAATTGATGACAGATACACATATTACATCTCACCTGTTGTGTAAGTTGATGACAGATACACATATTACATCTCATCTGTTGTGTAAGTTGATGACAGATATACGTATTACATCTCACCTGTTGTGTAAGTTGATGACAGATATACGTATTACATCTCACCTGTTGTGTAAATTGGTAACATATACACATATTACATCTTATCTGTTGTGTAAATTGATGACAGATATACGTATTACATCTCATCTGTTGTGTAAATTGGTAACATATACACATATTACATCTTATCTGTTGTGTAAATTGATGACAGATACACATATTACATCTCATCTGTTGTGTAAGTTGATGACAGATACACATATTACATCTTATCTGTTGTGTAAATTGATGACAGATACACATATTACATCTCATCTGTTGTGTAAATTGATGACAGATACACATATTACATCTCATCTGTTGTGTAAGTTGATGACAGATACACATATTACATCTTATCTGTTGTGTAAATTGATGACAGATACACATATTACATCTTACCTGTTGTGTAAGTTGATGACAGATACACATATTACATCTCATCTGTTGTGTAAGTTGATGACAGATATACGTATTACATCTCACCTGTTGTGTAAATTGGTAACATATACACATATTACATCTTATCTGTTGTGTAAATTGATGACAGATATACGTATTACATCTCATCTGTTGTGTAAATTGGTAACATATACACATATTACATCTTATCTGTTGTGTAAATTGATGACAGATACACATATTACATCTCATCTGTTGTGTAAGTTGATGACAGATACACATATTACATCTCATCTGTTGTGTAAGTTGATGACAGATACACATATTACATCTTATCTGTTGTGTAAATTGATGACAGATACACATATTACATCTCATCTGTTGTGTAAGTTGATGACAGATACACATATTACATCTCATCTGTTGTGTAAGTTGATGACAGATACACATATTACATCTCATCTGTTGTGTAAGTTGATGACAGATACACATATTACATCTCATCTGTTGTGTAAATTGGTAACATATACACATATTACATCTCATCTGTTGTGTAAGTTGATGACAGATACACATATTACATCTTATCTGTTGTGTAAATTGATGACAGATACACGTATTACATCTCATCTGTTGTGTAAATTGGTAACATATACACATATTACATCTTATCTGTTGTGTAAATTGATGACAGATACACATATTACATCTCATCTATTGTGTAAGTTGATGACAGATACACATATTACATCTCATCTGTTGTGTAAATTGGTAACATATACACATATTACATCTCATCTGTTGTGTAAGTTGATGACAGATATACATATTACATCTCATCTGTTGTGTAAGTTGATGACAGATACACATATTACATCTCACCTGTTGTGTAAATTGATGACAGATACACATATTACATCTTATCTGTTGTGTAAATTGATGACAGATACACGTATTACATCTCATCTGTTGTGTAAATTGGTAACATATACACATATTACATCTTATCTGTTGTGTAAATTGATGACAGATACACATATTACATCTCATCTGTTGTGTAAGTTGATGACAGATACATATATTACATCTCATCTGTTGTGTAAATTGATGACAGATACACATATTACATCTCACCTGTTGTGTAAATTGATGACAGATACACGTATAACATCTTACCTGTTGTGTAAATTGATGACAGATACACGCATTACATCTCACCTGTTGTGTAAATTGATGACAGATACACGTATTACATCTCACCTGTTGTGTAAATTAACGACAGATACATGTATTACATCTCACTTGTTGTGTAAATTGATGACAGATACACATATTACATCTCTTCTGTTGTGTAAATTGACGACAGATACACATATTACATCTCATCTGTTGTGTAAATTGATGACAGATACACATATTACATCTCACTTTTTGTGTAAATTGATGACAGATACACGTATTGCATCTCATCTGTTGTGTAAATTGATTACTATTCTGATGGCATTGCCATTGTGTCAGTGATGACAGATACACACATTACTATTCTGATGGCATTGTGTCAGTGATGACAGATACACACATTGCTATTCTGATGCCATTGTGTCAGTGATGACATATACATGTATTACTATTTTGATGGCATTGCCATTGTGTCAGTGATGACAGATACACATATTACTATTCTGATGGCATTGACATTGTGTCAGTGATGACAGATACACATATTACTATTCTGATGGCATTGTGTCAGTGATGACAGATACATGTATTACTATTCTGATGGCATTGTGTCAGTGATGATAGATACATGTATTACTATTCTGATTGCATTGGCATTGTATCAGTGATGACAGATACACATATTACTATTCTGATGGTATTGGCATTTTTCAGTGATGACAGATACACAAAATACTATTCTGATGACATTGGCATTGTGTCAGTGATGACAGATACACATATTACTATTCTGATGGCATTGACATTGTGTCAGTGATGACAGATACACATATTACTATTCTGATGGCATTGGCATTGTGTCCATGATAACAGATGCATTGATTACTATTCTGACAGATACTTTATGCCTAAGATTTACTCAGGTCCGAACAGAATTTCACTGGTCTGCTGAAAAGAGAGATCAGATGGAACTATTTTGGCCATAATAAACTGTTCCGACATCTAATCCTTTTGCCTGGTCTAGTTTACAAAGCTGACCATACTCCCTAAAAGGTTTATTGTATTTGGGAATGTAGTGGGCATTCCTGAATTTGAGACTGAGCTGGCCAATTTCACTGGTATGGAGTTGACGTACACATTTAGCCCCCTCAGATTTCTCTATAGGCGTGTTAAACCTTGGACTAATTCTTACATGATGGGTTGAACTCTCATGGTCTTTAATCGTAGAAATTTTAGAATTGTTAGAACCTTTGACGAACGAGATATCCCTTGGGACTGACGGTGATACACTTACAGTACACCACGAGCATACCATGAGCTTCCTGTCCTCTAAATATTTCAGCCACGGTCTTCCAGACTGGCAGACAGATAGAAATGTCCTCTCTCTTGAGAGTTCATAGTTTCATCCTCCGTACTTTTTCTTTTCAAGGGCTTTCCCGGAATGGCCCCGCTGCTGTATTTCAACTGCAGCGCCATATTGGATAATTATGAAATCGAAAACCCCAGAGAAGTTTGAGAAATTTTATCCGAATGATTATTGATAACTGGTTCCCTGACGATTTTATGTGTGACACCCACACCATACCAGTAGAGATCGATCACGTTTTTTACGCATGATATTGTTTATCAACAACACGAAAAATACATTTTACGAGACAAAGGTTTTAAAGACAAAACACGTATCATTTTTTAAATATATCTATAATACTTTATTGATTTCCTACCGGACATTCGGACCAGTGTCATTGAGAATTTTACCGGTCCAACACGAGATTTACCGGTGCCAATTTCGACCGCTGGATACACATTATTATTCTGATGGCATTGCCATTGTGTCAGATACACATATTACTATTCTGATGGCATTGTGTCAGTGATGACAGATACATGTATTACTATTCTGATGGCATTGTATCCATGATGACAGATACACATACTACTATTCTGATGGCATTGTGTCAGTGATGACAGATACATGTATTACTATTCTATTGGCATTGTGTCAGTGATGACAGATACACATACAACTATTCTGATGGCATTGTGTCAGTGATGACAGAAACACATATTACTATTCTAATGGCATTGTGTCAGTGATGACAGATACACATATTACTATTCTAATGCCGTAATGGCATTGTGTCAGTGATGACAGATACACATATTACTATTCTGATGGCATTGGCATTGTGTCAGTGATGACATATACACATATTACTATTCTGATGGCATTGGCATTGTGTCAGTGATGACAGATACACATATTGCTATTCTGGTGGCATTGGCATTGTGTCAGTGATGACAGATACACATATTACTATTCTGATGGCATTGTGTCAGTGATGACAGATACATGTATTACTATTCTATTGGCATTGTGTCAGTCATGACAGATACACATACTACTATTCTGATGGCATTGTGTCAGTGATGACAGATACACATATTACTATTCTAATGGCATTGTGTCAGTGATGACAGATACACATATTACTATTCTAATGGCATTGTGTCAGTGATGACAGATACACATATTACTATTCTGATGGCATTGTGTCAGTGATGACAGATACATGTATTACTATTCTGATGGCATTGGCATTGTGTCAGTGATGACAGATACACACATTACTATTCTGATGACATTGTGTCAGTGATGACAAATACACACATTACTATTCTGATGACATTGTGTCAGTGATGACATATACACATATTACTATTCTGATGGCATTGTGTCAGTGATGACAGATACTCATATTACTATCCTGATGGCATTGTGTCAGTGATGACAGATACACATATTACTATTCTAATGGCATTGTGTCAGTGATGACAGATACATGTATTACTATTCTATTGGCATTGTGTCAGTGAGGACAGATACACATATTACTATTCTGATGGCATTGTGTCAGTGATGACAGATACACATATTACTATTATGATGGCATTGTGTCAGTGATGACAGATACACATATTACTATTCTATTGGCATTGTGTCAGTCATGACAGATACACATATTACTATTCTGATGGCATTGTGTCAGTCATGACAGATACACATATTACTATTCTGATGGCATTGTGTCAGTCATGACAGATACACATATTACTATTCTGATGGCATTGTGTCAGTGATGACAGATACACACATTACTATTCTGATGACATTGTGTCAGTGATGACAGATACATATATTACTATTCTATTGGCATTGTGTCAGTGATGACAGATACACATATTGCTATTCTGATGGCATTGTGTCAGTGATGACAGATACACATATTACTATTCTAACGGCATTGTGTCAGTGATGACAGATACACACATTACTATTCTGATGACATTGTGTCAGTGATGACAGATACACACTTTACTATTCTGATGGCATTGTGTCAGTGATGACAGATACACACATTACTATTCTGATGACACATATTTGGAATTGACAACCAGACAGGTTTTCAGAGGTCACCATCTCTTTCCCCCAAAAAGTTAAGCTTAAGTGAAAATAAATAGAAATTCAAATCAAATTCCCCAATGAGGAATGATTCAAAGACTTAAGAGAAAGCTACCCTAAATAGGTTACAAGAAAATCTGCTTTGAAGTAAACATTTTGTAAATATTTATTTAAACAAGTATTTTATTTAAATTCACAGAGAAATAACAATCTTAGTGGATCTTTTCAACCGTTTGTCTTAATCAGGAAAAAGCTTGTAATATTTGTCCATTTCAAAGGTTTCAGTATTTCCCAAAAACCTAAATCAAGTCCTCTATCGTATTTTGCACAAAAGACAAGCTTAAATTTGGCGCCAAATTCGATAATTTTTACGTGTCCTGTCCGGAGTGATTCTTGTTCTTATATTTCAAATATTGATATTTTCGTTCATTAAAGCGTTTCTGAGATTGCGACTTTAAATTTTTCAATGTCCTTGAACTTCATCAAAACATGGAGGAACAATAATGATACAATAAAATAGTTTTGATCTGGCGTTTCACTTTAGTTTTAATCAAAATAAATTATGGAAAAATTGGAGAATACTCGATCATGTGTCCGATGCATAAGTAGCATGTATAGGTCTTTTTGACCACTTATTTTGAAACAAACGGTCATTTGGATAGCAATGTCAAATTATTTCCTGTCATATACGCAAATTATCAAACCATGACCGATGACAGACGCCAAACGGAAACCATGTGGCATTGGCATTGTGTCAGTGATGACAAATACACATATTACTATTCTAATGGCATTGTCATTGTGTCAGTCATGACAGATACACATATTACTATTCTGATGACATTGTGTCAGTGATGACAGATACACATATTACTATTCTGGTGACATTGTGTCAGTGATGACAGATACACACATTACTTTTCTGATGACATTGTGTCAGAGATGACAGATACACACATTATTCTGATGACATTGTGTCAGTGATGACAGATAAGATACACATTACTATTCTGATGACAGATACACACATTACTTTTCTGATGACATTGTGTCAGAGATGACAGATACACACATTATTATTCTGATGACATTGTGTCAGTGATGACAGATAAGATACACATTACTATTCTGATGACATATACACACATTACTATTCTGATGGCATTGGCATTGTGTCAGTGATGACAGATACACATATTACTATTCTGATGGCATTGGCATTGTGTCGGTGATAACAGATACACATATTACTATTCTGATGACATTGTGTCCGTGATGACAGATACACACATTACTATTCTGATGACATTGTGTCAGAAATGACAGATACACACATTACTATTCTGATGACATTGTGTCAGTGATGACAGATACACACATTACTATTCTGATGACATTGTGTCAGTAATGACATATACACACATTACTATTCTGATGACATTGTGTCAGTGATGACAGATACACATATTACTATTCTGATGGCATTGTGTCAGTGATGACAGATACACACATTACTATTCTGATTGCATTGACATTGTGTCAGTGATGACAGATACACATATTACTATTCTGATGGCATTGGCATTGTGTCAGTCATGACAGATACACATATTACTATTCTGATGTCATTGACATTGTGTCAGTGATGACAGATACACATATTACTATTCTGATTGCATTGACATTGTGTCAGTGATGACAGATACACATATTACTATTCTGATGTCATTGACATTGTGTCAGTCATGACAGATACACATATTACTATTTTTATGGCATTGCCATTGTGTCAGTGATGACAGATATGCATATTACTATTCTGATGTCATTGGCATTGTGTCAGTGATGACAGATACACATATTACTATTCTGATGGCATTGACATTGTGTCAGTGATGACAGATACACATATTACTATTTTGATGGCATTGTGTCAGTGATGACAGATACACATATTACTATTATGATGGCATTGTGTCAGTGATGACAGATACACATTACTATTTTGATAGCATTGCCGTTGTGTCAGTGATGACAGATATGCATATTACTATTCTGATGTCATTGGCATTGTGTCAGTGATGACAGATATGCATATTACTATTCTGATGTCATTGCCGTTGTGTCAGTGATGACAGATATGCATATTACTATTCTGATTGCATTGGCATTGTGTCAGTCATGACAGATACACACATTACTATTCTGATGACATTGGCATTTTGTCAATGATGACAGATACACATATTACTATTCTGATGGCATTGACATTGTGTCAGTGATGACAGATACACAAATTACTATTCTGATGGCATTGGCATTGTGTCCATGATAACAGATACATTGATTACTATTCTGACATACTTTATGCCTAAGATTTACTCAGGTCCGAACAGAATTTCACTGGTCTGCCAAAAAAATCTGAAAAGAGAGATCAGATGGAACTATTTTGGCCATAATAAACTGTTCCGACATCTAATCCTTTTGCCTGGTCTAGTTTACAAAGCTGACCATACTCCCTAAAAGGTTTATTGTATTTGGGAATGTAGTGGGCATTCCTGAATTTGAGACTGAGCTGGCCAATTTCACTGGTATGGAGTTGACGTACACATTTAGCCCCCTCAGATTTCTCTATAGGCGTGTTAAACCTTGGACTAATTCTTACATGATGGGTTGAACTCTCATGGTCTTTAATCGTAGAAATTTTAGAATTGTTAGAACCTTTGACGAACGAGATATCCCTTGGGACTGACGGTGATACACTTACAGTACACCACAAGCATACCATGAGCTTCCTGTCCTCTAAATATTTCAGCCACGGTCTTCCAGACTGGCAGACAGATAGAAATTTCCTCTCTCTTGAGAGTTCATAGTTTCATCCTCCGTACTTTTTCTTTTCAAGGGCTTTCCCGGAATGGCCCCGCTGCTGTATTTCAACTGCAGCGCCATATTGGATAATTATGAAATCGAAAACCCCAGAGAAGTTCGAGAAATTTTATCCGAATGATTATTGATAACTGGTTCCCTGACGATTTTATGTGTGACACCCACACCATACCAGTAGAGATCGATCACGTTTTTTACGCATGATATTGTTTATCAACAACACGAAAAATACATTTTACGAGACAAAGGTTTTAAAGCCAAAACACGTATCATTTTTTAAATATATCTATAATACTTTATTGATTTCCTACCGGACATTCGGACCAGTGTCATTGAGAATTTTACCGGTCCAACACGAGATTTACCGGTCGCAGTCCGTCGGACCGGTGCCAATTTCGACAGCTGGATACACATTATTATTCTGATGGCATTGCCATTGTGTCAGTGATGACAGATACACATATTACTATTCTGATGGCATTGGCATTGTGTCAGTGATGACATATACACATATTACTATTCTGATGGCATTGGCATTGTGTCAGTGATGACAGATACACATATTGCTATTCTGGTGGCATTGGCATTGTGTCAGTGATGACAGATACACATATTACTATTCTGATGGCATTGTGTCAGTGATGACAGATACATATATTACTATTCTGATGGCATTGTATCAGTGATGACAGATACACATACTACTATTCTGATGGCATTGTGTCAGTGATGACAGATACATGTATTACTATTCTGTTGGCATTGTGTCAGTGATGACAGATACACATACTACTATTCTGATGGCATTGTGTCAGTGATGACAGATACACATATTACTATTCTAATGGCATTGTGTCAGTGATGACAGATACACATATTACTATTCTGATGGCATTGTGTCAGTGATGACAGATACATGTATTACTATTCTGATGGCATTGGCATTGTGTCAGTGATGACAAATACACACATTACTATTCTGATGACATTGTGTCAGTGATGACATATACACATATTACTATTCTGATGGCATTGTGTCAGTGATGACAGATACACATATTACTATCCTGATGGCATTGTGTCAGTGATGACAGATACACATATTACTATTCTATTGGCATTGTGTCAGTGATGACAGATACACATATTACTATTCTAATGGCATTGTGTCAGTGATGACAGATACATGTATTACTATTCTATTGGCATTGTGTCAGTGAGGACAGATACACATATTACTATTCTGATGGCATTGTGTCAGTGATGACAGATACACATATTACTATTATGATGGCATTGTGTCAGTGATGACAGATACACATATTACTATTCTATTGGCATTGTGTCAGTGATGACAGATACACATATTGCTATTCTGATGGCATTGTGTCAGTGATGACAGATACACATATTACTATTCTAACGGCATTGTGTCAGTGATGACAGATACACACACATTAATATTCTGATGACATTGTGTCAGTGATGACAGATACACACTTTACTATTCTGATGGCATTGTGTCAGTGATGACAGATACACATATTACTATTCTGATGACATTGTGTCAGTAATGACATATACACACATTACTATTCTGATGACATTGTGTCAGTGATGACAGATACACATATTACTATTCTGATGGCATTGTGTCAGTGATGACAGATACACATATTACTATTCTGATTGCATTGACATTGTGTCAGTGATGACAGATACACATATTACTATTCTGATGTCATTGACATTGTGTCAGTCATGACAGATACACATATTACTATTTTTATGGCATTGCCATTGTGTCAGTGATGACAGATATGCATATTACTATTCTGATGTCATTGGCATTGTGTCAGTGATGACAGATACACATATTACTATTCTGATGGCATTGACATTGTGTCAGTGATGACAGATACACATATTACTATGTGTCAGTAATGACATATACACACATTACTATTTTGATGGCATTGTGTCAGTGATGACAGAAACACATATTACTATTATGATGGCATTGTGTCAGTGATGACAGATACACATATTACTATTCTAATGGCATTGTGTCAGTGATGACAGATACACATATTACTATTCTAATGGCATTGTGTCAGTGATGACAGATACACATATTACTATTCTGATGGCATTTTGTCAGTGATGACAGATACACATACTACTATTCTGATGGCATTGTGTCAGTGATGACAGATACACATATTACTATTCTAATGGCATTGTGTCAGTGATGACAGATACACATATTACTATTCTGATGGCATTGTGTCAGTGATGACAGATACATGTATTACTATTCTGATGGCATTGGCATTGTGTCAGTGATGACAAATACACACATTACTATTCTGATGACATTGTGTCAGTGATGACATATACACATATTACTATTCTGATGGCATTGTGTCAGTGATGACAGATACACATATTACTATCCTGATGGCATTGTGTCAGTGATGACAGATACACATATTACTATTCTATTGGCATTGTGTCAGTGATGACAGATACACATATTACTATTCTAATGGCATTGTGTCAGTGATGCCAGATACATGTATTACTATTCTATTGGCATTGTGTCAGTGAGGACAGATACACATATTACTATTCTGATGGCATTGTGTCAGTGATGACAGATACACATATTACTATTATGATGGCATTGTGTCAGTGATGACAGATACACATATTACTATTCTATTGGCATTGTGTCAGTGATGACAGATACACATATTGCTATTCTGATGGCATTGTGTCAGTGATGACAGATACACATATTACTATTCTAACGGCATTGTGTCAGTGATGACAGATACACACACATTACTATTCTGATGACATTGTGTCAGTGATGACAGATACACACTTTACTATTCTGATGGCATTGTGTCAGTGATGACAGATACACACATTACTATTCTGATGACATTGTGTCAGTAATGACATATACACACATTACTATTCTGATGACATTGACATTGTGTCAGTGATGACAGATACACATATTACTATTCTGATGTCATTGACATTGTGTCAGTCATGACAGATACACATATTACTATTTTTATGGCATTGCCATTGTGTCAGTGATGACAGATACACATATTACTATTCTGATGTCATTGACATTGTGTCAGTCATGACAGATACACATATTACTATTTTTATGGCATTGACATTGTGTCAGTGATGACAGATATGCATATTACTATTCTGATGTCATTGGCATTGTGTCAGTGATGACAGATACACATATTACTATTCTGATGGCATTGACATTGTGTCAGTGATGACAGATACACATATTACTATGTGTCAGTAATGACATATACACACATTACTATTTTGATGGCATTGTGTCAGTGATGACAGATACACATATTACTATTATGATGGCATTGTGTCAGTGATGACAGATACACATTACTATTTTGATAGCATTGCCGTTGTGTCAGTGATGACAGATATGCATATTACTATTCTGATGACATTGGCATTGTGTCAGTGATGACAGATATGCATATTACTATTCTGATGTCATTGCCGTTGTGTCAGTGATGACAGATATGCATATTACTATTCTGATTGCATTGGCATTGTATCAGTGATGACAGATACACACATTACTATTCTGATGGCATTGGCATTGTGTCCATGATAACAGATACATTGATTACTATTCTGACAGATACTTTATGCCTAAGATTTACTCAGGTCCGAACAGAATTTCACTGGTCTGCTGAAAAGAGAGATCAGATGGAACTATTTTGGCCATAATAAACTGTTCCGACATCTAATCCTTTTGCCTGGTCTAGTTTACAAAGCTGACCATACTCCCTAAAAGGTTTATTGTATTTGGGAATGTAGTGGGCATTCCTGAATTTGAGACTGAGCTGGCCAATTTCACTGGTATGGAGTTGACGTACACATTTAGCCCCCTCAGATTTCTCTATAGGTGTGTTAAACCTTGGACTAATTCTTACATGATGGGTTGAACTCTCATGGTCTTTAATCGTAGAAATTTTAGAATTGTTAGAACCTTTGACGAACGAGATATCCCTTGGGACTGACGGTGATACACTTACAGTACACCACGAGCATACCATGAGCTTCCTGTCCTCTAAATATTTCAGCCACGGTCTTCCAGACTGGCAGACAGATAGAAATTTTCTCTCTCTTGAGAGTTCATAGTTTCATCCTCCGTACTTTTTCTTTTCAAGGGCTTTCCCGGAATGGCCCCGCTGCTGTATTTCAACTGCAGTGCCATATTGGATAATTATGAAATCGAAAACCCCAGAGAAGTTCGAGAAATTTTATCCGAATGATTATTGATAACTGGTTCCCTGACGATTTTATGTGTGACACCCACACCATACCAGTAGAGATCGATCACGTTTTTTACGCATGATATTGTTTATCAACAACACGAAAAATACATTTTACGAGACAAAGGTTTTAAAGACAAAACACGTATCATTTTTTAAATATATCTATAATGCTTTATTGATTTCCTACCGGACATTCGGACCAGTGTCATTGAGAATTTTACCGGTCCAACACGAGATTTACCGGTCGCAGTCCGTCGGACCGGTGCCAATTTCGACCGCTGGATACACATTATTATTCTGATGGCATTGCCATTGTGTCAGTGATGACAGATACACATATTACTATTCTGATGGCATTGGCATTGTGTCAGTGATGACATATACACATATTACTATTCTGATGGCATTGGCATTGTGTCAGTGATGACAGATACACATATTGCTATTCTGGTGGCATTGGCATTGTGTCAGTGATGACAGATACACATATTACTATTCTGATGGCATTGTGTCAGTGATGACAGATACATGTATTACTATTCTGATGGCATTGTATCAGTGTTGACAGATACACATACTACTATTCTGATGGCATTGTGTCAGTGATGACAGATACATGTATTACTATTCTATTGGCATTGTGTCAGTGATGACAGATACACATACTACTATTCTGATGGCATTGTGTCAGTGATGACAGATACACATATTACTATTCTAATGGCATTGTGTCAGTGATGACAGATACACATATTACTATTCTAATGGCATTGTGTCAGTGATGACAGATACACATATTACTATTCTGATGGCATTGTGTCAGTGATGACAGATACATGTATTACTATTCTGATGGCATTGGCATTGTGTCAGTGATGACAGATACACACATTACTACTGTGATGACATTGTGTCAGTGATGACAAATACATACATTACTATTCTGATGACATTGTGTCAGTGATGACATATACACATATTACTATTCTGATGGCATTGTGTCAGTGATGACAGATACACATATTACTATCCTGATGGCATTGTGTCAGTGATGACAGATACACATATTACTATTCTATTGGCATTGTGTCAGTGATGACAGATACACATATTACTATTCTAATGGCATTGTGTCAGTGATGACAGATACATGTATTACTATTCTATTGGCATTGTGTCAGTGAGGACAGATACACATATTACTATTCTGATGGCATTGTGTCAGTGATGACAGATACACATATTACTATTATGATGGCATTGTGTCAGTGATGACAGATACACATATTACTATTCTATTGGCATTGTGTCAGTCATGACAGATACACATATTACTATTCTGATGGCATTGTGTCAGTGATGACAGATACACATATTACTATTCTGATGGCATTGTGTCAGTCATGACAGATACATGTATTACTATTCTGATGGCATTGGCATTGTGTCAGTGATGACAGATACACACATTACTATTCTGATGACATTGTGTCAGTGATGACATATACACATATTACTATTCTGATGGCATTGTGTCAGTGATGACAGATACACATATTACTATCCTGATGGCATTGTGTCAGTGATGACAGATACACATATTACTATTCTATTGGCATTGTGTCAGTGATGACAGATACACATATTACTATTCTAATGGCATTGTGTCAGTGATGACAGATACATGTATTACTATTCTATTGGCATTGTGTCAGTGAGGACAGATACACATATTACTATTCTGATGGCATTGTGTCAGTGATGACAGATACACATATTACTATTATGATGGCATTGTGTCGGGTGATGACAGATACACATATTACTATTCTATTGGCATTGTGTCAGTCAAGACAGATACACATAATACTATTCTGATGGCATTGTGTCAGTCATGACAGATACACATATTACTATTCTGATGGCATTGTGTCAGTCATGACAGATACACATATTACTATTCTGATGGCATTGTGTCAGTGATGACAGATACACATATTACTATTCTATTGGCATTGTGTCAGTGATGACAGATACACACATTACTATTCTGATGACATTGTGTCAGTGATGACAGATACACACTTTACTATTCTGATGGCATTGTGTCAGTGATGACAGATACATACATTACTATTCTGATGACACATATTTGGAATTGACAACCAGACAGGTTTTCAGAGGTCACCATCTCTTTCCCCAAAAAAGTTAAGCTTAAGTGAAAATAAATAGAAATTCAAATCAAATTCCCCAATGAGGAATGATTCAAAGACTTAAGAGAAAGCTACCCTAAATAGGTTACAAGAAAATCTGCTTTGAAGTAAACATTTTGTAAATATTTATTTAAACAAGTATTTTATTTAAATTCACAGAGAAATAACAATCTTAGTGGATCTTTTCAACCGTTTGTCTTAATCAGGAAAAAGCTTGTAATATTTGTCCATTTCAAAGGTTTCAGTATTTCCCAAAAACCTAAATCAAGTCCTCTATCGTATTTTGCACAAAAGACAAGTTTAAATTTGACGCCAAATTCGATAATTTTTACGTGTCCTGTCCGGAGTGATTCTTGTTCTTATATTTCAAATATTGATATTTTCGTTCATTAAAGCGTTTCTGAGATTGCGACTTTAAATTTTTCAATGTCCTTGAACTTCATCAAAACATGGAGGAACAATAATGATACAATAAAATAGTTTTGATCTGGCGTTTCACTTTAGTTTTAATCAAAATAAATTATGGAAAAATTGGAGAATACTCGATCATGTGTTCGATGCATAAGTAGCATGTATAGGTCTTTTTGACCACTTATTTTGAAACAAACGGTCATTTGGATAGCAATGTCAAATTATTTCCTGTCATATACGCAAATTATCAAACCATGACCGATGACAGACGCCAAACCCTGTGGCATTGGCATTGTGTCAGTGATGACAAATACACATATTACTATTCTAATGGCATTTTCATTGTGTCAGTCATGACAGATACACATATTACTATTCTGATGACATTGTGTCAGTGATGACAGATACACATATTACTATTCTGATGACATTGTGTCAGTGATGACAGATACACACATTACTTTTCTGATGACATTGTGTCAGAGATGACAGATACACACATTATTATTCTGATGACATTGTGTCAGTGATGACAGATAAGATACACATTACTATTCTGATGACATATACACACATTACTATTCTGATGGCATTGGCATTGTGTCGGTGATAACAGATACACATATTACTATTCTGATGACATTGTGTCCGTGATGACAGATACACACATTACTATTCTGATGACATTGTGTCAGAAATGACAGATACACACATTACTATTCTGATGACATTGTGTCCGTAATGACAGATACACACATTACTATTCTGATGACATTGTGTCAGTAATGACATATACACACATTACTATTCTGATGACATTGTGTCAGTGATGACAGATACACATATTACTATTCTGATGGCATTGTGTCAGTGATGAC
Source organism: Bathymodiolus brooksi (assembly GCA_963680875.1). NCBI lineage: Eukaryota > Metazoa > Mollusca > Bivalvia > Mytilida > Modiolidae > Bathymodiolus > Bathymodiolus brooksi. The sequence goes on from OY804579.1 coordinate 27,371,640, forward strand.
AGATACACATATTACTATTCTGATTGCATTGACATTGTGTCAGTGATGACAGATACACATATTACTATTCTGATGTCATTGGCATTGTGTCAGTCATGACAGATACACATATTACTATTTTTATGGCATTGCCATTGTGTCAGTGATGACAGATATGCATATTACTATTCTGATGTCATTGGCATTGTGTCAGTGATGACAGATACACATATTACTATTCTGATGGCATTGACATTGTGTCAGTGATGACAGATACACATATTACTATTTTGATAGCATTGTGTCAGTAATGACATATACACACATTACTATTTTGATGGCATTGTGTCAGTGATGACAGATACACATATTACTATTATGATGGCATTGTGTCAGTGATGACAGATACACATTACTATTTTGATAGCATTGCCGTTGTGTCAGTGATGACAGATATGCATATTACTATTCTGATGTCATTGGCATTGTGTCAGTGATGACAGATATGCATATTACTATTCTGATGTCATTGCTGTTGTGTCAGTGATGACAGATATGCATATTACTATTCTGATTGCATTGGCATTGTATCAGTGATGACACATACACACATTACTATTCTGATGACATTGACATTTTGTCAATGATGACAGATACACATATTACTATTCTGATTGCATTGGCATTTTGTCATTGATAACATATACATATATTACTATTATGATGGCATTGGCATTGTGACAGTGATGACAGATACACATATTACTATTCTGATGGCATTGGCATTGTGTCAGTGATGACAGATACACATATTACTATTCTGATGGCATTGGTATTGTATCAGTGATGACAGATACACATATTACTATTCTGATGGTATTGGCATTTTTCAGTGATGACAGATACACAAAATACTATTCTGATGACATTGGCATTGTGTCAGTGATGACAGATACACATAATACTATTCTGATGGCATTGACATTGTGTCAGTGATGACAGATACACATATTACTATTCTGATGGCATTGGCATTGTGTCCATGATAACAGATACATTGATTACTATTCTGACAGATACTTTATGCCTAAGATTTACTCAGGTCCGAACAGAATTTCACTGGTCTGCTGAAAAGAGAGATCAGATGGAACTATTTTGGCCATAATAAACTGTTCCGACATCTAATCCTTTTGCCTGGTCTAGTTTACAAAGCTGACCATACTCCCTAAAAGGTTTATTGTATTTGGGAATGTAGTGGGCATTCCTGAATTTGAGACTGAGCTGGCCAATTTCACTGGTATGGGGTTGACGTACACATTTAGCCCCCTCAGATTTCTCTATAGGCGTGTTAAACCTTGGACTAATTCTTACATGATGGGTTGAACTCTCATGGTCTTTAATCGTAGAAATTTTAGAATTGTTAGAACCTTTGACGAACGAGATATCCATTGGGACTGACGGTGATACACTTACAGTACACCACGAGCATACCATGAGCTTCCTGTCCTCTAAATATTTCAGCCACGGTCTTCCAGAATGGCAGACAGATAGAAATTTCCTCTCTCTTGAGAGTTCATAGTTTCATCCTCCGTACTTTTTCTTTTCAAGGGCTTTCCCGGAATGGCCCTGCTGCTGTATTTCAACTGCAGCGCCATATTGGATAATTATGAAATCGAAAACCCCAGAGAAGTTCGAGAAATTTTATCCGAATGATTATTGATAACTGGTTCCCTGACGATTTTATGTGTGACACCCACACCATACCAGTAGAGATCGATCACGTTTTTTACGCATGATATTGTTTATCAACAACACGAAAAATACATTTTACGAGACAAAGGTTTTAAAGACAAAACACGTATCATTTTTTAAATATATCTATAATGCTTTATTGATTACCTACCGGACATTCGGACCAGTGTTGACAGATACACATATTACTATTCTGATGACATTGTGTCAGTGATGACAGATACACATATTACTATTCTGGTGACATTGTGTCAGTGATGACAGATACACACATTACTTTTCTGATGACATTGTGTCAGAGATGACAGATACACACATTATTATTCTGATGACATTGTGTCAGTGATGACAGATAAGATACACATTACTATTCTGATGACAGATACACACATTACTTTTCTGATGACATTGTGTCAGAGATGACAGATACACACATTATTATTCTGATGACATTGTGTCAGTGATGACAGATAAGATACACATTACTATTCTGATGACATATACACACATTACTATTCTGATGGCATTGGCATTGTGTCAGTGATGACAGATACACATATTACTATTCTGATGGCATTGGCATTGTGTCGGTGATAACAGATACACATATTACTATTCTGATGACATTGTGTCCGTGATGACAGATACACACATTACTATTCTGATGACATTGTGTCAGAAATGACAGATACACACATTACTATTCTGATGACATTGTGTCAGTGATGACAGATACACACATTACTATTCTGATGACATTGTGTCAGTAATGACATATACACACATTACTATTCTGATGACATTGTGTCAGTGATGACAGATACACATATTACTATTCTGATGGCATTGTGTCAGTGATGACAGATACACATATTACTATTATGATTGCATTGACATTGTGTCAGTGATGACAGATACACATATTACTATTCTGATGTCATTGGCATTGTGTCAGTCATGACAGATACACATATTACTATTTTTATGGCATTGTCATTGTGTCAGTGATGACAGATATGCATATTACTATTCTGATGTCATTGGCATTGTGTCAGTGATGACAGATACACATATTACTATTCTGATGGCATTGGCATTGTGTCAGTGATGACAGATACACATATTACTATTTTGATGGCATTGTGTCAGTAATGACATATACACACATTACTATTTTGATGGCATTGTGTCAGTGATGACAGATACACATATTACTATTATGATGGCATTGTGTCAGTGATGACAGATACACATATTACTATTTTGATAGCATTGCCGTTGTGTCAGTGATGACAGATATGCATATTACTATTCTGATGTCATTGGCATTGTGTCAGTGATGACAGATATGCATATTACTATTCTGATGTCATTGCCGTTGTGTCAGTGATGACAGATATGCAAATTACTATTCTGATTGCATTGGCATTGTATCAGTGATGACAGATACACACATTACTATTCTGATGACATTGACATTTTGTCAATGATGACAGATACACATATTACTATTCTGATTGCATTGGCATTTTGTCATTGATAACATATACATATATTACTATTCTGATGGCATTGGCATTGTGATAGTGATGACAGATACACATATTACTATTCTGATGGCATTGGCATTGTGTCAGTGATGACAGATACACATGTTACTATTCTGATGGCATTGGTATTGTATCAGTGATGACAGATATGCATATTACTATTCTGATGTCATTGCCGTTGTGTCAGTGATGACAGATATGCAAATTACTATTCTGATTGCATTGGCATTGTATCAGTGATGACAGATACACACATTACTATTCTGATGACATTGACATTTTGTCAATGATGACAGATACACATATTACTATTCTGATTGCATTGGCATTTTGTCATTGATAACATATACATATATTACTATTCTGATGGCATTGGCATTGTGATAGTGATGACAGATACACATATTACTATTCTGATGGCATTGGCATTGTGTCAGTGATGACAGATACACATGTTACTATTCTGATGGCATTGGTATTGTATCAGTGATGACAGATACACATATTACTATTATGATGGCATTGGCATAGTGTCAGTGATGACAGATACACACATTATTATTCTGATGGCATTGGCATTTTATCAGTGATGACAGATACACATATTACTATTCTATTGGCATTGTGTGAGTGATGACAGATACACACATTACTATTCTGATGGTATTGGCATTGTGTCAGTGATGACAGATGCACACATTACTATTCTGATTGCATTGGCATTTTGTAGGTGATAACATATACATGTATTACTATTCTGACGGCATTGTGTCCGCGATGACAGATATACACATTACTATTCTGATGGCATTAGCATTTTGTCAGTGATGACAGATACACACATTACTATTCTGATAGTATTAGGATTTTGTCAGTGATGACAGATACAGGTATTACTATTCTGATGACAATAGCATTGTGTCAGTGATGACAGATACACACATTACTATTCTGATGGCATTATCATTGTGTCAGTGATGACAGATACACATATTACTATTCTGATGACATTAGCATTGTGTCAGTGATGACAGATACACATATTACTATGCTGATGACATTAGCATTGTGACAGTGATGACAGATACACATATTACTATGCTGATGACATTAGCATTGTGTCAGTGATGACAGATACACAAATTACTATTCTGATGGCATTAGCATTGTGTCAGTGATGACAGATACACATATTACTATTCTGATGCCATTTTGTCAGTGACGACAGATACATGTATTACTATTCTGATTGCATTGCCATTTTGTCAGTGATGACAGATACACACATTACTATTCTGATGACATTAGCATTGTGTCAGTGATGACAGATACACATATTACTATGCTGATGACATTAGCATTGTGACAGTGATGACAGATACACATATTACTATGCTGATGACATTAGCATTGTGTCAGTGATGACAGATACACAAATTACTATTCTGATGGCATTAGCATTGTGTCAGTGATGACAGATACACATATTACTATTCTGATGGCATTGTGTCAGTGATGACAGATACATGTATTACTATTCTGATGGCATTGCCATTTTGTCAGTGATGACAGATACACACATTACTATTCTGATGACATTAGCATTTTGTCAGTGATGACAGATACATATATTACTATTCTGATGACATTAACATTGTGTCAGTGATGACAGATGCACATATGACTATTCTGATTGCATTAGCATTGTGTCAAATGCTTGTCATTACTTATCCTTTTCTGTAACAATAATAACTATAGTCCACTATTATTTGTAAGCACATTCATCCTGCAGAATACATGTCAACTAACAACTCTCACATAACATTGAGAGGGGCTGTTGTGGCCGTGATCATATAGTAGTTGGATCTACAACTGGCTATGCAATCGGTGCCTGTTATCACTGATGTTGTGGGTTCGACTCCCTTCCAGGGTGAGGTGTACAACATTATGTGATAAAGTTTGTCATTGACTTGCAGGAGGTCAGTGTTTTTCTCTGAGTCCTCCGGTTTCCTCCACCAATAATACTGACCACCACGATGTAACTGAAATATTGTTGAAAGTGACATTAAACACCATAAAACCAACCACAAAACCATAACATTGACCTCATTTAATGCTTCCTTGAATCTTTACCTGTACTCTGTTATGACTTCATTCTGGGATCTGTCCTCAAATATAGCTTCATTACAGTGTCTGTATTCTATGTTTACTTTATTACAGGATCTGTATTCTGTGATGATTATTGGACCTAAGAAGACACCATATGAAGATGTACCATTCTTCTTTGACATACAGTTACCCAACGACTATCCTAAGTCACCACCAATCTTCCATTATATTTCTTTTTGTACTGACAGACTTAATCCTAACCTTTATGATGATGGCAAAGTTTGTGTCAGTTTACTTGGTACTTGGGAAGGCAAGGTAAATAATCAAAATTGAGAAATATGGAAAATTATCTTTTATAAATGAAAATGTATCGGAGCATTGTCGATGTAACTGCAATTACGCATGGAATTTATTGTACTTTAAGCATAGATTATGTATGCATATTAACAATTGCCAACATTTTCTCATATGGTCATGGACTCTGATTCTCCAGATAACATATAAGGGACCAACCATTTAACTTGAAGGGAGGGGGGGGGGGGGGTTATGGTTTTTTGTTTCGTTCAGAATTTTTTTTTCGGACAACACAAGAGTTAGAATATTTATTTTTCTTGTCGCGCAAAGCGCAAATTTTTTTTCCAGAATTTTACATTAGGTTATTTGACAAAAATCCTGAATCAGATTTTTTTTTTTTTCCTCCACCAAAATCAGAATATTTTTTTCAGCAACATTGGGAATCCGAATATTTTTTTAGAAAAAAACCATAACCCCCCCCCTTCAAGTTAAATGGTCGTTCCCTAACTGTATCAATAAATTATTAACTTCAAAAGCAAATAGATAAATACAATAATGTGTCAACATTATAATAACTGTCAACTGGCTAAGAAAGATAATTGTATTTCTTTATCAGTTCAAAAATTAAATAATATTAGAATTTTAAACATGTTTGACAATTTTATCGAACACAAACTGTATATGACTTATCATTGGTTGGTCCCTTGCAGTTTTTAATATTTGTATTGATCAAAAAACATAGATGACTCCACAAATTTAACATAGGACTCCATGGGAAAAATATTTAAAAATTATTCTGATCTGAAACCACTGAACCATTTTACTGCAAACTTTGCTGGAATGTTCATTGGATGGTCCTTTACAAAAAAAATTTGGGGTGTGGAAATCCAAGACGGCTGTCATCACAGGGCATAATTTCAAACTAAAGACTGAATTTTTGTTCTCAGAAACTGTATATCTGATTGAACAGGTTGAACAGAACATATTAAATCATTGGATAGTCCCTCACCAAATTTTTAATGTTGTATGTAAATCAGAAATATCCAAGATGACAACCACAATAAAAGTGAATGAGTAAGTTATTGTTGTTTAATGCCAACTCAGCAATTTTTCAGCTATATCATAGCGAGAACAAGTTAATTTTCAATGAGATGATTATGAGATCTGCTTTGTTCTAGACCAACATGCTTAGTTGGATTTTTATAGTGCTAGCTCACTGAAACAACAGTATGCGGATAGATCCTGATTCCGATCCAACCAGTTTTTGCTCTTTCTCCTTAATGCTGCTTGCTTAGCGGAGAAGCCACAAATACCAGTTTTATAGTCTTTGGCTTGACCTGACCAGGGCATGATCCCACGATCTACCACAGTCAAGGCATGCTAACCATCACACCACCGATGAACTTACCACTATAAGACAAATGAAGCATAGGAAAAAAAATTCTCTGTTACTAGAAATAAATTCAAGTAATTAAAAATGCAAGGTAATTAAAATTGGATGGTTGTGTGATTTATAAAAAATAATTTGTATTCAGTGATCCTCTAACTTCAAATGACCAATCAGCAACCAGCTTACAAAAGCTTTGAATAGAAAACCATTGTAAATGTACAAATGGTGTACCTCCTGTTGTGAGCAAAACATGAACATATTCCTGATTGGTTAAAGGATAGTGGTCATACAAGATTGATTGCCTTAACCATTGGAACATGACCATATGCCTTCATTATAAAATATTGAACCACAAGTATATATACAATTTTAATTTACTTATAGGATACAGAAAGATGGACCAGTAATTCTAGTCTATTACAAGTCTTAGTGTCCATCCAAGGTAGGGATGGTGTCAATTTGTCAGTAAATATCACTGTAAACCCAGTAACAGGTAATGATGTCATTTTGTCAGTACATATCCCTGTAAACCCAGTGACAGGTAATGATGTCATTTTATCAGTAAATATAACTGTAAACCCATTGACAAGGGAAGATGTAATTTTATCAGTAAATATCACTGTAAACCCAGTGACAGGTAATGATGTTATTTTATCAGTAAATATCACTGTAAACCCAGTGACAGGTAATGATGTTATTTTATCAGTAAATATCACTGTAAACCCAGTGACAGGTAATGATGTCATTTTATCAGTAAATATCACTGTAAACCCAGTGACAGGTAATGATGTTATTTTATCAGTAAATATCACTGTAAACCCAGTGACAGGTAATGATGTCATTTTATCAGTAAATATCACTGTAAACCCAGTGACAGGTGATGATGTTATTTTATTAGTAAATATCACTGTAAACCCAGTGACAGGTAATGATGTCATTTTATCAGTAAATATCACTAAACCCAGTGACAGGTGATGATGTTATTTTATTAGTAAATATCACTGTAAACCCAGTGACAGGTAATGATGTTATTTTATCAGTAAATATAACTGTAAACCCAGTGACAGGTAATGATGTTATTTTATCAGTAAATATCACTGTAAACCCAGTGACAGGTAATGATGTTATTTTATCAGTAAATATCACTAACCCAGTGACAGGTAATGATGTCATTTTATCAGTAAATATCACTGTATACCCAGTGACAGGTGATGATGTTATTTTATTAGTAAATATCACTGTAAACCCAGTGACAGGTAATGATGTCATTTTTAGCTCACCTGACCCAAAGGGTCAGGTGAGCTATTGCCATCACTTGGCGTCCGTCGTCGTCGTACGTCGTAAACTTTTTCAAAAATCTTCTCCTCTGAAAGTACTAGACCAGTGGAAACCAAGCTTGGTCTGAATCATCACTAGGGTGTCTAGTTTCAAAATTGTGTCCGGTGATGCCGTGCACCAACCAACATGGCCACTGTTACTAAAAATAGAACATATGGTAAAATTGCAGGTTTAGGGTAATAACTCAAAAACCGTTAATAATATCAAAAATCTGACATGGGGTAAAAATGATCAGCACATCAAGATCTACCTACCCTGCAATTTTGAAAATAAATTTGATTACCCATCTTGGAGTTATTGCCCTTTTTTCATCAAATTTGTAAAATTTTAATACTTTTCGTCTTATATTTCAAAAACTATAAGAGATAAAGGTTAACTTTAAATTGCAAAAATGTGCGGCATATCAAGATCTACCCACCCTGCAATTTTGAGGTAAATCCCATTACCCATTTTGGAGTTATTTCCCTTTTTAGTTCACCTGGACCAAAGGTCCAGGTGAACTATTGCCATCACTTGGCGTCCGTCGTCTGTCGTCTGTAAACTTTTCACATTTCAAGCTTCTTCTCCGAAACCACTTGGCCGATTGGAACCGAACTTAGCAGGAATGTTCCTTGGATGGTCCTCTACAAAGTTACTGTTTTTCGTTCCAGTCGGATATTCAATATGGCTGCCAGGGCCAATAATATGCTCTGATTGGCTGAAATTTCAAAGATCTTCTTCTCCGAAACTAATGAACTGACTGAACCCAAACTGTAAAGGAATGATCATTGGAATGTCCTTTACCAATTTACTGTTTTTTATGCCGATCGGAAATCCAAGATGGCCGCCATCGCAGGACATAGATTAACATTGGACCCTATGGGAAAATGTTCAAATGCCTTCTTCTCAGAAACTACAAATATGATTAAAGCCAAACTGTACATGAATGTTCATTAGATGGTCCTCTACAAACTTTACGTTTTTTGTTCCGGTATGAAATTCAAAATGGTGGCTACGGCAGGACTTAGTTTAACATTGAACCCTATGGGAAAAATGTTTCAAAACGCATCTTCTCTGAAACCACTTGGATAATTGAAACCAAACTGCCTAGGAATGATCATTGGAAGGTCCTCTACAAATTTTATGTTTTTTATGCCGATCGGAAATCCAAGATGGCCGCCACCACAATACATAGATTAACATTGGACCCTATGGGAAAATGTTCAAATGCCTTCTTCTCAGAAACTACAAATATGATTAAAGCCAAACTGTACATGAATGTTCATTGGATGGTCCTCTACAATCTTAAGGTTTTTTGTTCCGATATGAAATTCAAAATGGCGGCTACGGCAGGACTTAGTTTAACATTGGACCCTATGGGAAAAATGTTTCAAAATGCTTCTTCTCTGAAACCACTTGGACAGTTGAAACCAAACTGCCCAGGAATGATCATTGGAAGGTCCTCTACAAATTTTCTGTTTTTTTATGCCGGTCGGAAATCCAAGATGGCCGCCACCGCAGGACATAGATTAACATTGGACCCTATGGGAAAATGTTCAAATGCCTTCTTCTCAGAAACTACAAATATTATTAAAGCCAAACTGTACATGAATGTTCATTGGATGGTCCTCTACAATCTTAAGGTTTTTTGTTCCGATATGAAATTCAAAATGGCGGCTACGGCAGGACTTAGTTTAACATTGGACCCTATGGGAAAAATGTTTCAAAATGCTTCTTCTCTGAAACCACTTGGACAGTTGAAACCAAACTGCCCAGGAATGATCATTGGAAGGTCCTCTACAAATTTTCTGTTTTTTATGCCGGTCGGAAATCCAAGATGGCCGCCACCGCAGGACATAGATTAACATTGGACCCTATGGGAAAATATTCAAATGCCTTCTACTCAGAAACTACAAATATGATTAAAGCCAAACTGTACATGAATGTTCATTAGATGGTCCTCTACAAACTTTACGTTTTTTGTTCCGGTATGAAATTCAAAATGGCGGCTACGGCAGGACTTAGTTTAACATTGAACCCTATGGGAAAAATGTTTCAAAACGCATCTTCTCTGAAACCACTTGGATAATTGAAACCAAACTGCCTAGGAATGATCATTGGAAGGTCCTCTAGAAATTTTATGTTTTTTATGCCGATCGGAAATCCAAGATGGCCGCCACCACAATACATAGATTAACATTGGACCCTATGGGAAAATGTTCAAATGCCTTCTTCTCAGAAACTACAAATATGATTAAAGCCAAACTGTACATGAATGTTCATTGGATGGTCCTCTACAATCTTAAGGTTTTTTGTTCCGATATGAAATTCAAAATGGCGGCTACGGCAGAACTTAGTTTAACATTGGACCCTATGGGAAAAATGTTTCAAAATGCTTCTTCTCTGAAACCACTTGGACAGTTGAAACCAAACTGCCCAGGAATGATCATTGGAAGGTCCTCTACAAATTTTCCGTTTTTTATGCCGGTCAGAAATCCAAGATGGCCGCCACCGCAGGACATAGATTAACATTGGACCCTATGGGAAAATATTCAAATGCCTTCTACTCAGAAACTACATATATGATTAAAGCCAAACTGTACATGAATGTTCATTAGATGGTCCTCTACAAATTTTACGTTTTTTGTTCTGGTATGAAATTCAAAATGGCGGCTACGGCAGGACTTAGTTTAACATTGGACCCTATGGGAAAAATGTTTCAAAATGCTTCTTCTCTGAAACCACTTGGACAGTTGAAACCAAACTGCCCAGGAATGATCATTGGAAGGTCCTCTACAAATATTTCGTTTTTTATGCCGGTCGGAAATCCAAGATGGCCGCCACCGCAGGACATAGATTAACATTGGACCCTATGGGAAAATATTCAAATGCCTTCTACTCAGAAACTACAAATATGATTAAAGTCAAACTGTACATGAATGTTCATTAGATGGTCCTCTACAAACTTTACGTTTTTTGTTCCGGTATGAAATTCAAAATGGCGGCTACGGCAGGACTTAGTTTAACATTGAACCCTATGGGAAAAATGTTTCAAAACGCATCTTCTCTGAAACCACTTGGATAATTGAAACCAAACTGCCTAGGAATGATCATTGGAAGGTCCTCTACAAATTTTATGTTTTTTATGCCGATCGGAAATCCAAGATGGCCGCCACCACAATACATAGATTAACATTGGACCCTATGGGAAAATGTTCAAATGCCTTCTTCTCAGAAACTACAAATATGATTAAAGCCAAACTGTACATGAATGTTCATTGGATGGTCCTCTACAATCTTAAGGTTTTTTGTTCCGATATGAAATTCAAAATGGCGGCTACGGCAGAACTTAGTTTAACATTGGACCCTATGGGAAAAATGTTTCAAAATGCTTCTTCTCTGAAACCACTTGGACAGTTGAAACCAAACTGCCCAGGAATGATCATTGGAAGGTCCTCTACAAATTTTCCGTTTTTTATGCCGGTCAGAAATCCAAGATGGCCGCCACCGCAGGACATAGATTAACATTGGACCCTATGGGAAAATATTCAAATGCCTTCTACTCAGAAACTACAAATATGATTAAAGCCAAACTGTACATGAATGTTCATTGGATGGTCCTCTACAATCTTAAGGTTTTTTGTTCCGATATGAAATTCAAAATGGCGGCTACGGCAGAACTTAGTTTAACATTGGACCCTATGGGAAAAATGTTTCAAAATGCTTCTTCTCTGAAACCACTTGGACAGTTGAAACCAAACTGCCCAGGAATGATCATTGGAAGGTCCTCTACAAATTTTCCGTTTTTTATGCCGGTCAGAAATCCAAGATGGCCGCCACCGCAGGACATAGATTAACATTGGACCCTATGGGAAAATATTCAAATGCCTTCTACTCAGAAACTACATATATGATTAAAGCCAAACTGTACATGAATGTTCATTAGATGGTCCTCTACAAATTTTACGTTTTTTGTTCTGGTATGAAATTCAAAATGGCGGCTACGGCAGGACTTAGTTTAACATTGGACCCTATGGGAAAAATGTTTCAAAATGCTTCTTCTCTGAAACCACTTGGACAGTTGAAACCAAACTGCCCAGGAATGATCATTGGAAGGTCCTCTACAAATATTTCGTTTTTTATGCCGGTCGGAAATCCAAGATGGCCGCCACCGCAGGACATAGATTAACATTGGACCCTATGGGAAAATATTCAAATGCCTTCTACTCAGAAACTACAAATATGATTAAAGTCAAACTGTACATGAATGTTCATTAGATGGTCCTCTACAAACTTTACGTTTTTTGTTCCGGTATGAAATTCAAAATGGCGGCTACGGCAGGACTTAGTTTAACATTGAACCCTATGGGAAAAATGTTTCAAAACGCATCTTCTCTGAAACCACTTGGATAATTGAAACCAAACTGCCTAGGAATGATCATTGGAAGGTCCTCTACAAATTTTATGTTTTTTATGCCGATCGGAAATCCAAGATGGCCGCCACCACAATACATAGATTAACATTGGACCCTATGGGAAAATGTTCAAATGCCTTCTTCTCAGAAACTACAAATATGATTAAAGCCAAACTGTACATGAATGTTCATTGGATGGTCCTCTACAATCTTAAGGTTTTTTGTTCCGATATGAAATTCAAAATGGCGGCTACGGCAGGACTTAGTTTAACATTGGACCCTATGGGAAAAATGTTTCAAAATGCTTCTTCTCTGAAACCACTTGGACAGTTGAAACCAAACTGCCCAGGAATGATCATTGGAAGGTCCTCTACAAATTTTCTGTTTTTTTATGCCGGTCGGAAATCCAAGATGGCCGCCACCGCAGGACATAGATTAACATTGGACCCTATGGGAAAATGTTCAAATGCCTTCTTCTCAGAAACTACAAATATTATTAAAGCCAAACTGTACATGAATGTTCATTGGATGGTCCTCTACAATCTTAAGGTTTTTTGTTCCGATATGAAATTCAAAATGGCGGCTACGGCAGGACTTAGTTTAACATTGGACCCTATGGGAAAAATGTTTCAAAATGCTTCTTCTCTGAAACCACTTGGACAGTTGAAACCAAACTGCCCAGGAATGATCATTGGAAGGTCCTCTACAAATTTTCTGTTTTTTATGCCGGTCGGAAATCCAAGATGGCCGCCACCGCAGGACATAGATTAACATTGGACCCTATGGGAAAATATTCAAATGCCTTCTACTCAGAAACTACAAATATGATTAAAGCCAAACTGTACATGAATGTTCATTAGATGGTCCTCTACAAACTTTACGTTTTTTGTTCTGGTATGAAATTCAAAATGGCGGCTACGGCAGGACTTAGTTTAACATTGGACCCTATGGGAAAAATGTTTCAAAACGCTTCTTCTCTGAAACCACTTGGATAATTGAAACCAAACTGCCTAGGAATGATCATTGGAAGGTCCTCTACAAATTTTATGTTTTTTATGCCGATCGGAAATCCAAGATGGCCACCACCGCAATACATAGATTAACATTGGACCCTATGGGAAAATGTTCAAATGCCTTCTACTCAGAAACTACAAATATGATTAAAGCCAAACTGTACATGAATGTTCATTAGATGGTCCTCTACAAACTTTACGTTTTTTGTTCTGGTATGAAATTCAAAATGGCGGCTATGGCAGGACTTAGTTTAACATTGGACCCTATGGGAAAAATGTTTCAAAATGCTTCTTCTCTGAAACCACTTGGACAGTTGAAACTAAACTGCCCAGGAATGATCATTGGAAGGTCCTCTACAAATTTTCTGTTTTTTATGCCGGTCGGAAATCCAAGATGGCCGCCACCGCAGGACATAGATTAACATTGGACCCTATGGGAAAATATTCAAATGCCTTCTACTCAGAAACTACAAATATGATTAAAGCCAAACTGTACATGAATGTTCATTATATGGTCCTCTACAAACTTTACGTTTTTTGTTCTGGTATGAAATTCAAAATGGCGGCTACGGCAGGACTTAGTTTACATTGGACCCTATGGGAAAAATGTTTCAAAACGCTTCTTCTCTGAAACCACTTGGATAATTGAAACCAAACTTCCCAAGAATGATCATTGGAAGGTCCTCTACAAAGTTTCTGTTTTTTTATGCCGATCGGAAATTCAAGATGGCCGCCACTGCAGGACATAGATTAACATTGGACCCTATGGGAAAATGTTCAAATGCCTTCTTCTCAGAAACTACAAATATGATTAAAGCCAAACTGTACATGAATGTTCATTGGATGATTCTCTACAAACAAAACGTTTTTTGTTCCGATATGAAATTCAAAATGGCAGCTACGGCAGGACTTAGTTTAACATTGGACCCTATGGGAAAAATGTTTCAAAATGCTTCTTCTCTGAAACCACATGGACAGTTGAAACCAAACTGCCCAGGAATGATCATTGGAAGGTCCTCTACAAAGTTTCTGTTTTTTATGCCGGTCGGAAATCCAAGATGGCCACCACCGCAGGACATAGATTAACATTGGACCCTATGGGAAAATGTTCAAATGCCTTCTTCTCAGAAACTACAAATATGATTAAAGCCAAACTGTACATGAATGTTCATTGGATGGTCCTCTACAAACTTTGCGTTTTTTGTTCCGATATAAAATTCAAAATGGCGGCTACGGCAGGACTTAGTTTAACATTGGACCCTATGGGGAAAATGTTTCAAAACGCTTCTTCTCTGAAACCACTTGGATAATTGAAACCAAACTGCCCAGGAATGATCATTGGAAGGTCCTCTACAAGGTGTGTGTTTTTTATGCCGATCGGAAATCCAAGATGGCCACCACCGCAATACATAGATTAACATTGGACCCTATGGGAAAATGTTCAAATGCCTTCTTCTCAGAAACTACAAATATGATTAAAGCCAAACTGTACATGAATGTTCATTGGATGGTCCTCTACAAACTTTACGTTTTTTGTTCCGATATGAAATTCAAAATGGCGGCTACGGCAGGACTTAGTTTAACATTGGACCCTATGGGAAAAATGTTTCAAAATGCTTCTTCTCTGAAACCACTTGGACAGTTGAAACCAAACTGCCCAGGAATGATCATTGGAAGGTCCTCTACAAAGTTTCTGTTTTTTATGCCGGTCGGAAATCCAAGATGGCCACCACCGCAGGACATAGATTAACATTGGACCCTATGGGAAAATGTTCAAATGCCTTCTTCTCAGAAACTACAAATATGATTAAAGCCAAACTGTACAAGAATGTTCATTGGATGGTCCTCTACAAACTTTACGTTTTTTGTTCCGATATGAAATTCAAAATGGCGGCTACGGCAGGACTTAGTTTAACATTGGACCCTATGGGGGAAATGTTTGAAAACGCTTCTTCTCTGAAACCACTAGAACAGTTGAAACCAAACTGCCCAGGAATGATCATTGGAAGGTCCTCTACAAATTTTATGTTTTTTATGCCGATCGGAAATCCAAGATGGCCACCACCACAATACATAGATTAACATTGGACCCTATGGGAAAATATTCAAATGCCTTCTACTCAGAAACTACAAATATGATTAAAGCCAAACTGTACATGAATG
Organism: Bathymodiolus brooksi; assembly: GCA_963680875.1. Classification (NCBI taxonomy): domain Eukaryota; kingdom Metazoa; phylum Mollusca; class Bivalvia; order Mytilida; family Modiolidae; genus Bathymodiolus; species Bathymodiolus brooksi. Next base: position 27,387,622 of record OY804579.1, read on the forward strand.
TTCATTAGATGGTCCTCTACAAACTTTACGTTTTTTGTTCTGGTATGAAATTCAAAATGGCGGCTACGGCAGGACTTAGTTTAACATTGGACCCTATGGGAAAAATGTTTCAAAACGCTTCTTCTCTGAAACCACTTGGATAATTGAAACCAAACTTCCCAAGAATGATCATTGGAAGGTCCTCTACAAAGTTTCTGTTTTTTTATGCCGATCGGAAATTCAAGATGGCCGCCACTGCAGGACATAGATTAACATTGGACCCTATGGGAAAATGTTCAAATGCCTTCTTCTCAGAAACTACAAATATGATTAAAGCCAAACTGTACATGAATGTTCATTGGATGATTCTCTACAAACAATACGTTTTTTGTTCCGATATGAAATTCAAAATGGCAGCTACGGCAGGACTTAGTTTAACATTGGACCCTATGGGAAAAATGTTTCAAAATGCTTCTTCTCTGAAACCACTTGGACAGTTGAAACCAAACTGCCCAGGAATGATCATTGGAAGGTCCTCTACAAAGTTTCTGTTTTTTATGCCGGTCGGAAATCCAAGATGGCCGCCACCGCAGGACATAGATTAACATTGGACCCTATGGGAAAATGTTCAAATGCCTTCTTCTCAGAAACTACAAATATGATTAAAGCCAAACTGTACATGAATGTTCATTGGATGGTCCTCTACAAACTTTGCGTTTTTTGTTCCGATATAAAATTCAAAATGGCGGCTACGGCAGGACTTAGTTTAACATTGGACCCTATGGGAAAAATGTTTCAAAACGCTTCTTCTCTGAAACCACTTGGACAATTGAAACCAAACTGCCCAGGAATGATCATTGGAAGGTCCTCTACAAAATTTATGTTTTTTTATGTCGATCGGAAATCCAAGATGGCCGCCACCGCAATACATAGTTTAACATTGGACCCTATGGGAAAATGTTCAAATGCCTTCTTCTCAGAAACTACAAATATTATTAAAGTCAAACTGTACATGAATGTTCATTGGATGGTCCTCTACAAACTTTACGTTTTTTTGTTTCGATATAAAATTCAAAATGGCGGCTACGGCAGGACTTAGTTTAACATTGGACCCTATGGGAAAAATGTTTCAAAACGCTTCTTCTCTGAAACCACTTGGATAATTGAAACCAAACTGCCTAGGAATGATCATTGGAAGGTCCTCTACAAATTTTATGTTTTTTATGCCGATCGGAAATCCAAGATGGCCACCACCGCAATACATAGATTAACATTGGACCCTATGGGAAAATGTTCAAATGCCTTCTACTCAGAAACTACAAATATGATTAAAGCCAAACTGTACATGAATGTTCATTAGATGGTCCTCTACAAACTTTACGTTTTTTGTTCTGGTATGAAATTCAAAATGGCGGCTACGGCAGGACTTAGTTTAACATTGGACCCTATGGGAAAAATGTTTCAAAATGCTTCTTCTCTGAAACCACTTGGACAGTTGAAACTAAACTGCCCAGGAATGATCATTGGAAGGTCCTCTACAAGTTTTTTATGCCGGTCGGAAATCCAAGATGGCCGCCACCGCAGGACATAGATTAACATTGGACCCTATGGGAAAATATTCAAATGCCTTCTACTCAGAAACTACAAATATGATTAAAGCCAAACTGTACATGAATGTTCATTAGATGGTCCTCTACAAACTTTACGTTTTTTGTTCTGGTATGAAATTCAAAATGGCGGCTACGGCAGGACTTAGTTTAACATTGGACCCTATGGGAAAAATGTTTCAAAACGCTTCTTCTCTGAAACCACTTGGATAATTGAAACCAAACTTCCCAAGAATGATCATTGGAAGGTCCTCTACAAAGTTTCTGTTTTTTTATGCCGATCGGAAATTCAAGATGGCCGCCACTGCAGGACATAGATTAACATTGGACCCTATGGGAAAATGTTCAAATGCCTTCTTCTCAGAAACTACAAATATGATTAAAGCCAAACTGTACATGAATGTTCATTGGATGATTCTCTACAAACAATACGTTTTTTGTTCCGATATGAAATTCAAAATGGCAGCTACGGCAGGACTTAGTTTAACATTGGACCCTATGGGAAAAATGTTTCAAAATGCTTCTTCTCTGAAACCACATGGACAGTTGAAACCAAACTGCCCAGGAATGATCATTGGAAGGTCCTCTACAAAGTTTCTGTTTTTTATGCCGGTCGGAAATCCAAGATGGCCACCACCGCAGGACATAGATTAACATTGGACCCTATGGGAAAATGTTCAAATGCCTTCTTCTCAGAAACTACAAATATGATTAAAGCCAAACTGTACATGAATGTTCATTGGATGGTCCTCTACAAACTTTGCGTTTTTTGTTCCGATATAAAATTCAAAATGGCGGCTACGGCAGGACTTAGTTTAACATTGGACCCTATGGGGAAAATGTTTCAAAACGCTTCTTCTCTGAAACCACTTGGATAATTGAAACCAAACTGCCCAGGAATGATCATTGGAAGGTCCTCTACAAGGTGTGTGTTTTTTATGCCGATCGGAAATCCAAGATGGCCACCACCGCAATACATAGATTAACATTGGACCCTATGGGAAAATGTTCAAATGCCTTCTTCTCAGAAACTACAAATATGATTAAAGCCAAACTGTACATGAATGTTCATTGGATGGTCCTCTACAAACTTTACGTTTTTTGTTCCGATATGAAATTCAAAATGGCGGCTACGGCAGGACTTAGTTTAACATTGGACCCTATGGGAAAAATGTTTCAAAATGCTTCTTCTCTGAAACCACTTGGACAGTTGAAACCAAACTGCCCAGGAATGATCATTGGAAGGTCCTCTACAAAGTTTCTGTTTTTTATGCCGGTCGGAAATCCAAGATGGCCACCACCGCAGGACATAGATTAACATTGGACCCTATGGGAAAATGTTCAAATGCCTTCTTCTCAGAAACTACAAATATGATTAAAGCCAAACTGTACAAGAATGTTCATTGGATGGTCCTCTACAAACTTTACGTTTTTTGTTCCGATATGAAATTCAAAATGGCGGCTACGGCAGGACTTAGTTTAACATTGGACCCTATGGGGGAAATGTTTGAAAACGCTTCTTCTCTGAAACCACTAGAACAGTTGAAACCAAACTGCCCAGGAATGATCATTGGAAGGTCCTCTACAAATTTTATGTTTTTTATGCCGATCGGAAATCCAAGATGGCCGCCACCACAATACATAGATTAACATTGGACCCTATGGGAAAATATTCAAATGCCTTCTACTCAGAAACTACAAATATGATTAAAGCCAAACTGTACATGAATGTTCATTAGATGGTCCTCTACAAACTTTACGTTTTTTGTTCTGGTATGAAATTCAAAATGGCGGCTACGGCAGGACTTAGTTTAACATTGGACCCTATGGGAAAAATGTTTCAAAACGCTTCTTCTCTGAAACCACTTGGATAATTGAAACCAAACTTCCCAAGAATGATCATTGGAAGGTCCTCTACAAAGTTTCTGTTTTTTTATGCCGATCGGAAATTCAAGATGGCCGCCACTGCAGGACATAGATTAACATTGGACCCTATGGGAAAATGTTCAAATGCCTTCTTCTCAGAAACTACAAATATGATTAAAGCCAAACTGTACATGAATGTTCATTGGATGATTCTCTACAAACAAAACGTTTTTTGTTCCGATATGAAATTCAAAATGGCAGCTACGGCAGGACTTAGTTTAACATTGGACCCTATGGGAAAAATGTTTCAAAATGCTTCTTCTCTGAAACCACATGGACAGTTGAAACCAAACTGCACAGGAATGATCATTGGAAGGTCCTCTACAAAGTTTCTGTTTTTTATGCCGGTCGGAAATCCAAGATGGCCACCACCGCAGGACATAGATTAACATTGGACCCTATGGGAAAATGTTCAAATGCCTTCTTCTCAGAAACTACAAATATGATTAAAGCCAAACTGTACATGAATGTTCATTGGATGGTCCTCTACAAACTTTGCGTTTTTTGTTCCGATATAAAATTCAAAATGGCGGCTACGGCAGGACTTAGTTTAACATTGGACCCTATGGGGAAAATGTTTCAAAACGCTTCTTCTCTGAAACCACTTGGATAATTGAAACCAAACTGCCCAGGAATGATCATTGGAAGGTCCTCTACAAGGTGTGTGTTTTTTATGCCGATCGGAAATCCAAGATGGCCACCACCGCAATACATAGATTAACATTGGACCCTATGGGAAAATGTTCAAATGCCTTCTTCTCAGAAACTACAAATATGATTAAAGCCAAACTGTACATGAATGTTCATTGGATGGTCCTCTACAAACTTTACGTTTTTTGTTCCGATATGAAATTCAAAATGGCGGCTACGGCAGGACTTAGTTTAACATTGGACCCTATGGGAAAAATGTTTCAAAATGCTTCTTCTCTGAAACCACTTGGACAGTTGAAACCAAACTGCCCAGGAATGATCATTGGAAGGTCCTCTACAAAGTTTCTGTTTTTTATGCCGGTCGGAAATCCAAGATGGCCACCACCGCAGGACATAGATTAACATTGGACCCTATGGGAAAATGTTCAAATGCCTTCTTCTCAGAAACTACAAATATGATTAAAGCCAAACTGTACAAGAATGTTCATTGGATGGTCCTCTACAAACTTTACGTTTTTTGTTCCGATATGAAATTCAAAATGGCGGCTACGGCAGGACTTAGTTTAACATTGGACCCTATGGGGGAAATGTTTGAAAACGCTTCTTCTCTGAAACCACTAGAACAGTTGAAACCAAACTGCCCAGGAATGATCATTGGAAGGTCCTCTACAAATTTTATGTTTTTTATGCCGATCGGAAATCCAAGATGGCCGCCACCACAATACATAGATTAACATTGGACCCTATGGGAAAATATTCAAATGCCTTCTACTCAGAAACTACAAATATGATTAAAGCCAAACTGTACATGAATGTTCATTAGATGGTCCTCTACAAACTTTACGTTTTTTGTTCTGGTATGAAATTCAAAATGGCGGCTACGGCAGGACTTAGTTTAACATTGGACCCTATGGTAAAAATGTTTCAAAACGCTTCTTCTCTGAAACCACTTGGATAATTGAAACCAAACTTCCCAAGAATGATCATTGGAAGGTCCTCTACAAAGTTTCTGTTTTTTTATGCCGATCGGAAATTCAAGATGGCCGCCACTGCAGGACATAGATTAACATTGGACCCTATGGGAAAATGTTCAAATGCCTTCTTCTCAGAAACTACAAATATGATTAAAGCCAAACTGTACATGAATGTTCATTGGATGATTCTCTACAAACAATACGTTTTTTGTTCCGATATGAAATTCAAAATGGCAGCTACGGCAGGACTTAGTTTAACATTGGACCCTATGGGAAAAATGTTTCAAAATGCTTCTTCTCTGAAACCACTTGGACAGTTGAAACCAAACTGCCCAGGAATGATCATTGGAAGGTCCTCTACAAAGTTTCTGTTTTTTATGCCGGTCGGAAATCCAAGATGGCCACCACCGCAGGACATAGATTAACATTGGACCCTATGGGAAAATGTTCAAATGCCTTCTTCTCAGAAACTACAAATATGATTAAAGCCAAACTGTACATGAATGTTCATTGGATGGTCCTCTACAAACTTTGCGTTTTTTGTTCCGATATAAAATTCAAAATGGCGGCTACGGCAGGACTTAGTTTAACATTGGACCCTATGGGAAAAATGTTTCAAAACGCTTCTTCTCTGAAACCACTTGGACAATTGAAACCAAACTGCCCAGGAATGATCATTGGAAGGTCCTCTACAAAATTTATGTTTTTTTATGTCGATCGGAAATCCAAGATGGCCGCCACCGCAATACATAGTTTAACATTGGACCCTATGGGAAAATGTTCAAATGCCTTCTTCTCAGAAACTACAAATATTATTAAAGTCAAACTGTACATGAATGTTCATTGGATGGTCCTCTACAAACTTTACGTTTTTTTGTTTCGATATAAAATTCAAAATGGCGGCTACGGCAGGACTTAGTTTAACATTGGACCCTATGGGAAAAATGTTTCAAAACGCTTCTTCTCTGAAACCACTTGGATAATTGAAACCAAACTGCCTAGGAATGATCATTGGAAGGTCCTCTACAAATTTTATGTTTTTTATGCCGATCGGAAATCCAAGATGGCCACCACCGCAATACATAGATTAACATTGGACCCTATGGGAAAATGTTCAAATGCCTTCTACTCAGAAACTACAAATATGATTAAAGCCAAACTGTACATGAATGTTCATTAGATGGTCCTCTACAAACTTTACGTTTTTTGTTCTGGTATGAAATTCAAAATGGCGGCTACGGCAGGACTTAGTTTAACATTGGACCCTATGGGAAAAATGTTTCAAAATGCTTCTTCTCTGAAACCACTTGGACAGTTGAAACTAAACTGCCCAGGAATGATCATTGGAAGGTCCTCTACAAGTTTTTTATGCCGGTCGGAAATCCAAGATGGCCGCCACCGCAGGACATAGATTAACATTGGACCCTATGGGAAAATATTCAAATGCCTTCTACTCAGAAACTACAAATATGATTAAAGCCAAACTGTACATGAATGTTCATTAGATGGTCCTCTACAAACTTTACGTTTTTTGTTCTGGTATGAAATTCAAAATGGCGGCTACGGCAGGACTTAGTTTAACATTGGACCCTATGGGAAAAATGTTTCAAAACGCTTCTTCTCTGAAACCACTTGGATAATTGAAACCAAACTTCCCAAGAATGATCATTGGAAGGTCCTCTACAAAGTTTCTGTTTTTTTATGCCGATCGGAAATTCAAGATGGCCGCCACTGCAGGACATAGATTAACATTGGACCCTATGGGAAAATGTTCAAATGCCTTCTTCTCAGAAACTACAAATATGATTAAAGCCAAACTGTACATGAATGTTCATTGGATGATTCTCTACAAACAATACGTTTTTTGTTCCGATATGAAATTCAAAATGGCAGCTACGGCAGGACTTAGTTTAACATTGGACCCTATGGGAAAAATGTTTCAAAATGCTTCTTCTCTGAAACCACATGGACAGTTGAAACCAAACTGCCCAGGAATGATCATTGGAAGGTCCTCTACAAAGTTTCTGTTTTTTATGCCGGTCGGAAATCCAAGATGGCCACCACCGCAGGACATAGATTAACATTGGACCCTATGGGAAAATGTTCAAATGCCTTCTTCTCAGAAACTACAAATATGATTAAAGCCAAACTGTACATGAATGTTCATTGGATGGTCCTCTACAAACTTTGCGTTTTTTGTTCCGATATAAAATTCAAAATGGCGGCTACGGCAGGACTTAGTTTAACATTGGACCCTATGGGGAAAATGTTTCAAAACGCTTCTTCTCTGAAACCACTTGGATAATTGAAACCAAACTGCCCAGGAATGATCATTGGAAGGTCCTCTACAAGGTGTGTGTTTTTTATGCCGATCGGAAATCCAAGATGGCCACCACCGCAATACATAGATTAACATTGGACCCTATGGGAAAATGTTCAAATGCCTTCTTCTCAGAAACTACAAATATGATTAAAGCCAAACTGTACATGAATGTTCATTGGATGGTCCTCTACAAACTTTACGTTTTTTGTTCCGATATGAAATTCAAAATGGCGGCTACGGCAGGACTTAGTTTAACATTGGACCCTATGGGAAAAATGTTTCAAAATGCTTCTTCTCTGAAACCACTTGGACAGTTGAAACCAAACTGCCCAGGAATGATCATTGGAAGGTCCTCTACAAAGTTTCTGTTTTTTATGCCGGTCGGAAATCCAAGATGGCCACCACCGCAGGACATAGATTAACATTGGACCCTATGGGAAAATGTTCAAATGCCTTCTTCTCAGAAACTACAAATATGATTAAAGCCAAACTGTACAAGAATGTTCATTGGATGGTCCTCTACAAACTTTACGTTTTTTGTTCCGATATGAAATTCAAAATGGCGGCTACGGCAGGACTTAGTTTAACATTGGACCCTATGGGGGAAATGTTTGAAAACGCTTCTTCTCTGAAACCACTAGAACAGTTGAAACCAAACTGCCCAGGAATGATCATTGGAAGGTCCTCTACAAATTTTATGTTTTTTATGCCGATCGGAAATCCAAGATGGCCGCCACCACAATACATAGATTAACATTGGACCCTATGGGAAAATATTCAAATGCCTTCTACTCAGAAACTACAAATATGATTAAAGCCAAACTGTACATGAATGTTCATTAGATGGTCCTCTACAAACTTTACGTTTTTTGTTCTGGTATGAAATTCAAAATGGCGGCTACGGCAGGACTTAGTTTAACATTGGACCCTATGGTAAAAATGTTTCAAAACGCTTCTTCTCTGAAACCACTTGGATAATTGAAACCAAACTTCCCAAGAATGATCATTGGAAGGTCCTCTACAAAGTTTCTGTTTTTTTATGCCGATCGGAAATTCAAGATGGCCGCCACTGCAGGACATAGATTAACATTGGACCCTATGGGAAAATGTTCAAATGCCTTCTTCTCAGAAACTACAAATATGATTAAAGCCAAACTGTACATGAATGTTCATTGGATGATTCTCTACAAACAATACGTTTTTTGTTCCGATATGAAATTCAAAATGGCAGCTACGGCAGGACTTAGTTTAACATTGGACCCTATGGGAAAAATGTTTCAAAATGCTTCTTCTCTGAAACCACATGGACAGTTGAAACCAAACTGCCCAGGAATGATCATTGGAAGGTCCTCTACAAAGTTTCTGTTTTTTATGCCGGTCGGAAATCCAAGATGGCCACCACCGCAGGACATAGATTAACATTGGACCCTATGGGAAAATGTTCAAATGCCTTCTTCTCAGAAACTACAAATATGATTAAAGCCAAACTGTACATGAATGTTCATTGGATGGTCCTCTACAAACTTTGCGTTTTTTGTTCCGATATAAAATTCAAAATGGCGGCTACGGCAGGACTTAGTTTAACATTGGACCCTATGGGGAAAATGTTTCAAAACGCTTCTTCTCTGAAACCACTTGGATAATTGAAACCAAACTGCCCAGGAATGATCATTGGAAGGTCCTCTACAAGGTGTGTGTTTTTTATGCCGATCGGAAATCCAAGATGGCCACCACCGCAATACATAGATTAACATTGGACCCTATGGGAAAATGTTCAAATGCCTTCTTCTCAGAAACTACAAATATGATTAAAGCCAAACTGTACATGAATGTTCATTGGATGGTCCTCTACAAACTTTACGTTTTTTGTTCCGATATGAAATTCAAAATGGCGGCTACGGCAGGACTTAGTTTAACATTGGACCCTATGGGAAAAATGTTTCAAAATGCTTCTTCTCTGAAACCACTTGGACAGTTGAAACCAAACTGCCCAGGAATGATCATTGGAAGGTCCTCTACAAAGTTTCTGTTTTTTATGCCGGTCGGAAATCCAAGATGGCCACCACCGCAGGACATAGATTAACATTGGACCCTATGGGAAAATGTTCAAATGCCTTCTTCTCAGAAACTACAAATATGATTAAAGCCAAACTGTACAAGAATGTTCATTGGATGGTCCTCTACAAACTTTACGTTTTTTGTTCCGATATGAAATTCAAAATGGCGGCTACGGCAGGACTTAGTTTAACATTGGACCCTATGGGGGAAATGTTTGAAAACGCTTCTTCTCTGAAACCACTAGAACAGTTGAAACCAAACTGCCCAGGAATGATCATTGGAAGGTCCTCTACAAATTTTATGTTTTTTATGCCGATCGGAAATCCAAGATGGCCGCCACCACAATACATAGATTAACATTGGACCCTATGGGAAAATATTCAAATGCCTTCTACTCAGAAACTACAAATATGATTAAAGCCAAACTGTACATGAATGTTCATTAGATGGTCCTCTACAAACTTTACGTTTTTTGTTCTGGTATGAAATTCAAAATGGCGGCTACGGCAGGACTTAGTTTAACATTGGACCCTATGGGAAAAATGTTTCAAAACGCTTCTTCTCTGAAACCACTTGGATAATTGAAACCAAACTTCCCAAGAATGATCATTGGAAGGTCCTCTACAAAGTTTCTGTTTTTTTATGCCGATCGGAAATTCAAGATGGCCGCCACTGCAGGACATAGATTAACATTGGACCCTATGGGAAAATGTTCAAATGCCTTCTTCTCAGAAACTACAAATATGATTAAAGCCAAACTGTACATGAATGTTCATTGGATGATTCTCTACAAACAATACGTTTTTTGTTCCGATATGAAATTCAAAATGGCAGCTACGGCAGGACTTAGTTTAACATTGGACCCTATGGGAAAAATGTTTCAAAATGCTTCTTCTCTGAAACCACTTGGACAGTTGAAACCAAACTGCCCAGGAATGATCATTGGAAGGTCCTCTACAAAGTTTCTGTTTTTTATGCCGGTCGGAAATCCAAGATGGCCACCACCGCAGGACATAGATTAACATTGGACCCTATGGGAAAATGTTCAAATGCCTTCTTCTCAGAAACTACAAATATGATTAAAGCCAAACTGTACATGAATGTTCATTGGATGGTCCTCTACAAACTTTGCGTTTTTTGTTCCGATATAAAATTCAAAATGGCGGCTACGGCAGGACTTAGTTTAACATTGGACCCTATGGGAAAAATGTTTCAAAACGCTTCTTCTCTGAAACCACTTGGACAATTGAAACCAAACTGCCCAGGAATGATCATTGGAAGGTCCTCTACAAAATTTATGTTTTTTTATGTCGATCGGAAATCCAAGATGGCCGCCACCGCAATACATAGTTTAACATTGGACCCTATGGGAAAATGTTCAAATGCCTTCTTCTCAGAAACTACAAATATTATTAAAGCCAAACTGTACATGAATGTTCATTGGATGGTCCTCTACAAACTTTACGTTTTTTTGTTTCGATATGAAATTCAAAATGGCGGCTACGGCAGGACTTAGTTTAACATTGGACCCTATGGGGAAAATGTTTCAAAACGCTTCTTCTCTGAAACCACTAGGACAATTGAAACTAAACTTCCCAGGAATGATCATTGGGAGGTCCTCTACAAATTTTATGTTTTTTATGCCGATCGGAAATCCAAGATGGCCGCCACCGCAATACATAGATTAACATTGGACCCTATGGGAAAATGTTCAAATGCCTTCTTCTCAGAAACTACAAATATTATTAAAGCCAAACTGTACATGAATGTTCATTGGATGGTCCTCTACAAACTTTACGTTTTTTGTTCCGATATGAAATTCAAAATGGCGGCTACGGCAGGACTTAGTTTAACATTGGATCCTATGGGGAAAATGTTTCAAAACGCTTCTTCTCTGAAACCACTTGGACAATTGAAACCAAACTGCCCAGGAATGATCATTGGAAGGTCCTCTACAAGGTGTGTGTTTTTTATGCCGATCGGATATCCAAGATGGCCACCACTGCAGGACATAGATTAGCATTGACCCTATGGGAAAATGTTCAAATGCCTTCTTCTCAGAAACTACAAATATGATTAAAGCCAAACTGTACATGAATGTTCATTGGATGGTCCTCTACAAACTTTACGTTTTTTGTTCTGATATGAAATTCAAAATGGCGGCTACGGCAGGACTTAGTTTAACATTGGACCCTATGGGAAAAATGTTTCAAAACGCTTCTTCTCTGAAACCACTTGGACAATTGAAACCAAACTGCCCAGGAATGATCATTGGAAGGTCCTCTACAAAATATATGTTTTTTATGTCGATCGGAAATCCAAGATGGCCGCCACCGCGATACATAGATTAACATTGGACCCTATGGGGAAATGTTCAAATGCCTTCTTCTCAGAAACTACAAATATTATGTTTTTTATGTTGATCGTAATTCCAAGATGACTACCACTGCAGGACATAGTTTTTACATAGGACCAATTTTTTTTTTATAACCAGGTGAACGATACAGGCTCTTGAGAGCCTCTGGTTTTAATACTTTTCGTCTTATATTTCAAAAACTATTTAGAGATAGATGTTAAGTTTAAATTGCAAAAATGTGCAGCATGTCAAGATCTACCTACCCTGCAAATTTGAAGTAAATCCCATTACCCTTTTTGACCGATTATGCAAATTAGAAAAAAGGGGGGATGAAATTTTAAAAAAAATCTTCTCCTCTGAAACTACTGAGCCAATTTCAACCAAACTTTGCTGAAATGATCCTTAGGTGGTTCCCTTTCAAAATTGTGTCCGTCAGCGCCGTCCTGTATCCAAGATGGCCACCATTACTAAAAATAGAAATTTCTTCAAATGGCCAAAACTGCTCTATTTTAAGCCAGAAAGTGCCCAAATTTGAACTGTATAAGCATAATGATGAGCTTTTTAGCATATATTACAGGATTTTTTATGAACTTTGAACTTTTGCCGATTTTGATCGATTATACAAATTAGAAAAAAGGGGGGATGAAATTTAAAAAAAAATCTTCTCCTTTGAAACTACGGAGCCATTCTCAACCAAACTTTGCTGAAATGATTCTTGGGTGGTCTTCTTCCAAAATTGTGTCCGACATTTCAGAACACCGACCAAGATGGCCACCACAGCCGAACTTAATTTAACATAGGACCCTATGGGAAATTCCCATAAAAATCTTCTTGTCTGAAACCATTTGCTCAATAAGAACAAAATTTTGATGAAATAGTCATTGGATGGTTCTCTTCCAAAAATGTGTCCGGCGGTTCGGCCCTTCGATCAAGATGGCCCCCACAGCCGAACTTAGCTTAACATAGGACCCTAAGGGAAATTCACATAAAAATCTTCTCCTCAGAAACCACAGGGCTAATTGCAATCAAAATTTTGTGGAATGATCCTTGGATGGCCCCCTTCCAAGATTGTATCCGGTGATCCCGACTTCCAACCAAGATGGCCACCAAACTAAAAATAGAAAAAAGGGGGGATGAAATTATTACTCTTGAAATGCATTTTTTTGTTGACTCACTGCTTTTGGTTACTCAAATAATCAAAGGGAAGCAACTCTATTACAAAATGTGAAGTAGGAAAAGCTAAATTTTGAGAATCATTGACATATATGTTTTTTTACAGCAATTTTTATAACTTACATTAAAGGGGGAACCCCTGCCCAAATTTTTTTGTAGAAGGGGTCTGCAATGACGAAGGCTACATTTGTTAATTTTTTTTACTGAAGTTATCAAGTTTTATTGACATGTTGTTATTATACCCAGGTGAGCTATACAGGCTCCTGGGAGCCTCTAGTATCAGTAAATATAACTGTAAACCCAGTGACAGGTAATGATGTTATTTTATTAGTAAATATCACTGTAAACCCAGTGGCAGGTGATGATGTTATTTTATTAGTAAATATCACTGTAAACCCAGTGACAGGTAATGATGTTATTTTATCAGTAAATATCACTGTAAACCCAGTGACAGGTAATGATGTCATTTTATCCGTAAATATCACTGTAAACCCAGTGACAGGTAATGATGTCATTTTGTCAGTAAATATCACTGTAAACCCAGTGACAGGTAATGATGTCATTTTATTAGTAAATATCACTGTAAACCCAGTGACAGGTAATGATGTCATTTTGTCTGTAAATATCACTGTAAACCCAGTGACAGGTAATGATGTCATTTTATCAGTAAATATAACTGTAAACCCAGTGACAGGTAATGATGTCATTTTATCAGTAAATATAACTGTAAACCCAGTGACAGGTAATGATGTCATTTTGTCTGTAAATATCACTGTAAACCCAGTGACAGGTAATGATGTCATTTTATCAGTAAATATCACTGTAAACCCAGTGACAGGTAATGATGTCATTTTGTCTGTAAATATCACTGTAAACCCAGTGACAGGTAATGATGTCATTTTGTCAGTAAATATCACTGTAAACCCAGTAACAGGTAATGATGTTATTTTGTCAATAAATATCACTGTAAACCCAGTGACAGGTAATGATGTCATTTTATTAGTAAATATCACTGTAAACCCAGTGACAGGTAATGATGTCATTTTATCAGTAAATATAACTGTAAACCCAGTGACAGGTAATGATGTCATTTTGTCTGTAAATATCACTGTAAACCCAGTGACAGGTAATGATGTCATTTTATCAGTAAATATCACTGTAAACCCAGTGACAGGTGATGATGTTATTTTATTAGTAAATATCACTGTAAACCCAGTGACAGGTAATGATGTCATTTTATCAGTAAATATCACTGTAAACCCAGTGACAGGTAATGCTGTCATTTTATCAGTAAATATCACTGTAAACCCAGTGACAGGTAATTAAATGAAGTCATGTTGTCTGTAAATATAACTGTAAACCCAGTGACAGGTGATGATGTTATTTTATTAGTAAATATCACTGTAAACCCAGTGACAGGTGATGATGTTATTTTATTAGTAAATATAACTGTAAACCCAGTGACAGGTGATGATGTCATTTTATTAGTAAATATCACTGTAAACCCAGTGACAGGTAATGATGTTATTTTATCAGTAAATATCACTGTAAACCCAGTGACAGGTAATGATGTCATTTTATCAGTAAATATCACTGTAAACCCAGTGACAGGTAATGATGTCATTTTGTCAGTAAATATCACTGTAAACCCAGTGACAGGTAATGATGTCATTTTGTCAGTAAATATTACTGTAAACCCAGTGACAGGTAATGATGTCATTTTGTCTAAATATCACTGTGCATTATACATTTGAATATTTTGTGTTTTAGGATTGATCTTAGTAGATGAACCTTATTACAATGAAGCAGGGTATGAAAAACACAGAGGTACACAACAGGGTGCAGAAAACAGTCAAATGTACAATGAAATGGCTATCATAAAACTGGTAGAGGTAAACATTTTGTACAGTTATTGTTTTATTTATTAATTTTATTATTGTATCAACTTTCTGTAGTCTCAAATATTTTTTTTTCTTCATCTTATTACTTGTTGAAAATTATGAAATTAGGGACCGACCATTTAACTTGAAGGGGGAGGGTTATGGTTTTTTTCTAAAAAAAAATTCTGATTCCGAATGTTGCTGAGGGGAGGGGAAAAAAAATATTCTGATTCAGAGTATTTGTCATATGACCTAATGTTAAATTCTGAAGAAGAAAAAAATTGCGCTTTGCGCTACAAAAAAAATGACTATTCTAACTCTTGTGTTGTCTGAAAAAAAAATTCTGAACGAAACAAAAAACCATAACCCCCCCCCTTCAAGTTAAATGGTCGGTCCCTTAGATTTGATATTGAAATATTTTTACTGCTAAAAGTGTGCAACTTTTACCTACTTGTCAGACTTCCTGAAAACCGTCGGTCTGTCGGTTCTGACTGACAGAAATGCAGTAGGACCGACGATTTCAAAATATATATCGGACCATAAAACATAGATATTTGAAAGGACCGGCGATTGAAATTTATTCCCTCCCAGTTTCCACTGCCAATGGCATTAAATTCCGTTTTCAGTTTTATTAAAATGTCAGACAGAGACTTGAAATTTGTTTATTTATTCTGTCAGACCTACACGTTCCTCTTTGTAATCAAAACTCCTATACAAATGTACGTAAATGTAAACATCCTTTTAGTAGGAACCAGCACCTGCAAAACGTGGAACATTAAAACTGAAATATATTACTGAGCACAGAAATAAGTTGACTTCCACACTCCCCAAGTATCAAAGATTGTTTGTGTTTAATTAAATATGTTTTGAGATGCTTATATATTGAAGATGACAGCAGATTCATATTCTTAACTGAAATTAAAAATGTAGGTAAACCGGAAACTGACATTGATGTATAATATTCGGAACGTCATCGGATCATTAGATACGGATTGTTGGCTATATCTGCCTTATCTTTTTAGATAAAAATATGTATACAGAAAAACATTTAATTGAATTGTTTAATGATCATGACTATAGGTAATCTTGCATTCAGTTCTGTATAAAAAAACAAAATTTGACAAGTTATATACAATATTACAAAAAAAATGGTGGGACAGACACAAAGCCCATGGGTAAGACAGAACCCCAGTTCCTGTCTGACCCAATGTCAGACAGGAAAAAAAACGTTTTCGCCAACTCTGTAATACCGAATGTTTGGTATAATAGTTACCTCAGATTTTGTCCGAAAGGCATTGATCAGTGTTTAATTTTATTTTTAAATTACATAATTTTTATTGTTTTCACCCCTTTTATACAATTCCGGTTTCAACCAAACCCATGTGTGAAGACGATCACGACACGATTGGTTATTTGTATATATATTAGCCAATGAAATGACGTCTTTCATACAACCATTGACCTATAGTACAAGGTCATCAAAACAACAAAACTCGAGACACACACTATAAAAGACATGACATATACAATATTGAACAACACTGAAAACTGAAAATTGAATTACTTTAACCTCTATAAAAACCAGAGGTGAAATCAGGTGCCCAATTGCTAATACTAGGGTAAATCACTCTAAAAAGGCCAAACTAAACATTATGCATGTGACAGTGAATTTTTTGGGACTTTTTTTTCGGACCGGCAAAATATTTTTCTGTCTGACAAGATTTTCATGTCTGTCAGTCCGAATGACTGACAACTTCTCAGCAAGTTTCGGGAAGTCTGCTTGTTAAAAGTTCCAGACAGGTGAGTCGTGAATTAATAAATATACAATGTGACATCCTGGTCAGTCAGGGCTTCGTAATTTGTTTCAAAATCAACTTACCCACGGGTAAGTGCACATAAAATTTTACTTACCCGTACCAATTTCCACTTACTCACAGCAACTTTAGGCCTTTAATACTTATAATTGTTTAAGAAAAGTTTGAAGATACCAAAGGGGTAATCAGAATCCATATATTGAAGAAGAACAGACAACACAATGGCCAAAAGAAAAAAGGACAAAAAGACAAAACTTACACATAAAACTAAAGATCAAGTAACACGCACCACACTAAGAACCGATGATAAGTCATGAATGAGGAAAGGATCGGGAACATATCCGTGGTCATTTGTGACACAGATATTCCACAACGGTCAACCAAGTCATGGTGGTGACTGTAAAACTTGTGATGACATTGACTTAACCAATAGAAACCCTTGTTATACCCCCGCTCCCCGAAGGGGGAGAGGGTATACTGTTTTACCTCTGTCCTTCCGTCCGTCCAAGATATTTTTCGTCGCATTTTTCTCAGTAACTGTTGATGGCAGAAATCTGATATTTGGTCACAAGCATCATATAGGTATACCATATTGTGGTTAGCGTTTTTGGACCCATCAGATTCCTACTTCCTGTTTGCCGACTTAGTTGGTTTCTATACACATTGAACATATATGCACATTTTTAGTCATATTTTTCTCAGCAACTATTGATGGCAGAGATCTGATATTTGGTCACAAGCTTCATATAGGTACCCCATATCGTGGGAAGCGTTTTTTGACCCGTCAGATTCCTACTTCCTGTTTGCCGAAGAGCGGGGGTATCATAGGTGAGCATTAGCTCACAGTTCATCTTCGTTCAGTAGCTTCCTTGTTATGGGCAGTTTCAAAATAAATGGCTCCTACTGCTATAGCTGTCTAATTTACTCATTTTTATGATTTTATTGGATCTAAATAGTTCAAAAGATCTGTAATGATTTGATGTTTGTTACTGTAAAAAAATCTTTAAGATATCTAGAATAACAAAACAAATATGTCCAAAAAACATGTCAAAATTGTCAGGAGTGCAACACTTTTTTGTGACACTTTAAAAAATCCTTAATTTTCAACAACCTACCACAGTGCTAAATCAAACAATATGTTATCAAAATCTATTTCATCACAAACTTTGATATGTTGACATACTTTAAGATAGCAATAGATCATGCTTCACATTTATTATTGCATAAAAATATGGCTTGTAAAAAAGATGTACCTAGTCAGGAGTGCAACAAACATTTATGCAAGTTTTCCTAAATTACATTGTAGAAATGTTGTCTTTTAGTTTTCAAAGATATGGGGTATAAATAAATCTTAATACATCATTGCTGCTTCAAAACCATAGTTAAAGGATACACTAAAATCAGTAGTAAGGCCAAGAATGTCACATTAAAGGCAGCACCCTCAAATGTCAGGAGTGCAACATTTGATATTTTCTTAGACATATTTTCTTTTAAATGTAACTAAAATCACATTTGTCTTTCTATTTCAACAGAGACTGACTAAGAGAACAGATAAAACCCATTTACCTGTTTGAGATACATAAAATATCTCTCACAAAAGCATTTGATTCATGTCAGGAGTGCAACTAGTTTTAAGTGATCTTCTACACAGTCTAAATTATAGCTTTTTACATGGATGATTTAAATAAAATGAGATTCTGTCAAGTTTAGAATAATGTTTGAAAAAATTAAAAGTGCCAATAGCATTTTATGTGCTTTTAATTTTATGTAATAAAGCATTTTTGTTCATTTTAAATGGTCTCATGCTTTAATATCTATTAGGTATTAATACTAGAGACATTCTCTGACAAGGGAACATGTTTTGTAGGTTCATTAGCTATTGGAGATTAATTGACTTGATAAAGTTTATGATAAATGCATTTACCGTATCTATTTTCTTATAGATAATTTATGGTTGACCATGTAAATGTTGCACTCCTGACATAAATATTTAAAAATCATTGAAATTTGATATAATCAATTTTCTAAGTATCCAAAAAATACTTGTAATTGTACATTAAACATCTATTTTCAATATTAATTTAGATTAATACATGTTTTAAATGTTTTTGTATAGTATATTTAAAAAATAAGTTGGAATTTTCGAGAAGTATGGCTGTAAACAAGTTACAAATAACTAGAAAAATGTTACTTTAAGAAACAATTATCATTAAAACTTGGTAAAACTAATGCTTGAAAGAACACCAACTGATTTTTTTCCCTGTGAATTGTTTTTAAGTTAATAACTCTTCTTTTTCTTGATGGCAATATAATGTCAGGAGTGCAACATATCCTGATAAAATAGTACCATTGATAAAATAATGATAATTTATAATAAATTGCCTTTTCTAGCCTATAAAAATATTCTAATTATTTCTTTATGATTTATCTTATAAATATATTAGAGTGATATAATATAAATTTTCAAATGTAATTAAAAATATTGCTGCTAAAACTGGGTATTAAAGAAGTGGTATGGCAAAAAATTGCTACAAATTTTCAAATACTGTCATTTCTGTACAAATATTTCATTGAAACAGGTAAACAAATATTGTATGAATTAACAGTAACATCACTGTTCAATGTTGGCATTTTAAAATGTGATATTTTCTTCTTTTTTCTTCTTTTTTCTTTATTATAAAATGTCAGGAGTGCAACAAAAATAGACAAAATGTTTTTTCTACAACCAATTATTTTGCGATCGCTCAAAGAATCAATGTGATTTTTTTTACAAATGGCTACTTATCTTTAAAGTTTGAAAATTTTGCTGTCTTAAGTAAAAATATTCGTTATTATTTTGATAATAAAAACTTTATCAGGTAGATTGGACAAAAATATTGAGAATTTTTCATAAAAAATAGCTTTTAAAGACGTAACTTTTTAAGTATCAAAATTTAAAAATCTAATTTTATGTGTTTGATGTTGTGTTTATATATTCACGCAAGAGTCCTCATCCATGTCATTGTGCTTATGTTTACCATTATCAGCGGTTGTTTATCAATAACTCCCAACCCACTTTACTATAAATAATGACATTCCAATGCACAAGTCTCCCGATCAGGCTGATCGGATGTTACGTCTTTAAGAAAAACTACAACTACCAATTAAAACCCAATATTTTGCACAAAAAGTCATTTATATCAGTTGCATTGTTTGAGAAACCATTATACAAAATAATTGAGACTAAAAATTGTTTAACTGATATAAAATAAGTATGTGTTTTACATGTTTTTCATGCCAATTTGTGTTCAATAAAAGGTTCTTAAAAATTTATTGCTTATCTGTTCATAGTTTCTTTCTTGTTTCATTTACTTCAATGTATACAACATTGAAAATTATCAGCAGAAAGTTTTTAGGAGTGAGTTTAATTTGGACATTTTTTTCACATGTTGGAGCCATTTTTTTAAACGACCCTTATCAGCATTCCTCTATCAAGGAAATCCTGATAGGAACCACAAGCTCTGGAATATCGTATCAACTGAGAGATATATTATACTCCATATGCAGAATAAATTAACAAATTTTCATTCAATGATTCAACAACAAGCTGACTAGAAGATTTTCAATGATTGGAAATTTAATAAGCTGTCCTATTGACTAGAACTTTTTAAAGAGAAATCAGTTGATATTAGTTAAACTGTTTCTGTATTCTTCATGTTGTAATATTGGTATCGTCTACGTGCATGTACAATTTACACTCTGTAATTTCAACACACTTGTACTTTTGATAGGTGGACACTGATATAAAATAAAATAAAATAAAAATAAATAAAATAATTACGGTAGAAAATAATACATAAATTATAAGTCGTTCGGTTTCCTGTATATAGTCTGTTAGAAGACGAATCAGTTCCGTTTCCGTTAGTAAAACTTCTTCATCTGCTCCTACTGTAAGGAGCACCTCCAGACTGAGGTGCATTGAGCCAGACTATAAACACATGTCATGAATTAGTTTTTCTCTTGCTTCTTCATATTGGTCACAATGAAGAATGTAATGTTCAACGGTTTCCCTTTCTCCACATTGACAGTTTGCACTTTCTGTGATGTTTAATTTGTGACAGTAATCATTAAGTTTGGCATCTGATGTTGTAAATTACTGTTGAAATTTTTTTTGTTTGGAAAGTCATGTAGGTTTTTTGTTTTTACTTGATGATGGAAATTGTGGTAGAATCTTCCTCAATTACTGAAATTCCATCTGTTTTGCCATTTTTCCGTAATATGGTCCCTTGCTGCTTTTTTCACATCTTGTTTAGTTATAGTATTGTGAGAGTCTGATTGATTTTGTTCTGCTTCCTTTGCAGCTTCTTTAGCTAATCTGTCAGCTATTTCATTTCCATTAACATTCGCATGTCCTGGTGTCCAATGAATTTTTATTTCGATTCCATTATTAGCTCACCTGACCCAAAGGGTCATGTGAGGTATTGCCATCACTTGTCGTCCGTCTGTAAACTTTTTCAAAAATCTTCTCCTCTGAAATCACTGGGCCAATTTAAACCAAACTTGGCCTGAATCATCCTTAGGAGGTTCCCTTTAAAAGTTATGTCCGATGACCCTGCCGACCAACCATCATGGCTGCCATGTCTATAAATAGAACATAGGGGTAAAATTGCAGTTTTTAGGTAATAACTCAAAAACCGTTAATAAGAACAGAAATCTGTCATGGGGTAAATATTATCAGCACAGCTAGATCTACCTACCCTGCAATTTTGAAGTAAATCTGATTACCCAACTTGGAGTTATTGCCCTTTTTTCATCAAATTTTTTTAATTTTATTACTTTTCGTCTTATATTTCAAAAACTATAAGAGATAGATGTTAAGTTTAAATTGCAAAAATGTGCAGCAATTTTGAAGTAAATCCCATTACCCATTTTGGAGTTATTTCCCTTTTTTCATCAAATTTTCAACATTTTAATACTTTTCGTCCTTTATTTCAAAAACTATAAGAGATAGATGTTAAGTTTAAACTGCAAGCATATTCAGCATGTCAAGATTTACCTACCCTGCAATTTTGAAGTAAATCTGATTACCCATCTTTGAGTTATTGCCCTTTTTTCATCACTTTTTTTTTTTTTTTAAATACTTTTTGTCTTATATTTCAAAAACTATAAGAGATAGTTGTTAAGTTTAAATTGCAAACATGTGCAGCATGTCAAGATCTACCCATCCTGTAATTTTGAAGGAAATCCCATTACCCATTTTGGAGTTATTGTCCTTTTTCATCAAATTTTCAACATTTTAATACTTTTCGTCCTTTATTTCAAAAACTATAAGAGATAGATATTAAGTTTAAACTGCAAACATGTTCAGCCTGTCAAGATCTACCTACACTGCAATTTTTAGCTCACCTGTATGAGCTATTGCCATCAATTGGCGTCCGTCGTCCGTCTGTAAACTTTTTCAAAAATCTTCTCCTCTGGAACCACTGGGCCAATTTAAGCCAAACTTGGCCTGAATCATCCTTAGGAGGTTCCCTTTAAAATTATGTCCGATGACCCTGCCGACCAACCATCATGGCCACCATATCTATTAATAGAACATAGGTCAAATCAGCAAAAAAATTAATTAAAAAAAATCCAGGAAAATCCTTTAGAGCATATTGCAATTAAATTTGATACATATATGTAATATTCTTTCAGAATTATGGTTGAGGACCCCATCCCCCATCAAACATGGCCACCATCGTTACTATAAATAGAAAATTAGTGAAAAAATTCATTAAAAAATTATTTTAAAATCCTGTAAAGAATCAAATGCAATCAAACCATATGGAAAGAATGCATATGTGGTCTTCTTTCAAAATTTTGATTGAAGACCTCCAGCTGTCGTCCAACGTGGCTGTCACTGTTACAAAAAATAGAAAATTATTGTCAAAAAACATATTTTAAAACCGGTAAAAATCCAGTTGCCACCAAACTTTATGGAAATGATGCATATATGATCCACTTTCAGACTTATGGTTACTAACCCTGGTCGCTTATGAAAAATGGCTGCTATCGTTACAAAAAATATATATATATTTTTTTTTAATTCTTTAAATATTGTAAAGAGCAATGTTGCTACCAAATTATAAAGGAACAATGCATATATAATTCTCTTTCAGACTATGAATGATGACCCCAACTGCCATCAAACATGGCCGTTGCCACTTCTCAAACTTGAAAATTAGTGAAAAAAAATCAGTAAAAAATAGAAAACTATTGAAAAAATTAGATTCTTCTCCTCTGAAACCGTTTGGCCAAATGAACCGAAACTTGGTAGGAAGTATCTATGGAAAGTCCTCTGTTGTGATTGATCATTTCGTCCCGACCCGTTAACAAATATGGCCACCATAGACAATTCATGTTTCTGATTGGATGATTTCTAAAAAATCTTCTCCTCTGAAACCACTTTGCCAAATGAACCGAAACTTGGTAGGATGCATCTATGGGAGGTCCTCTATAAAGATTGCTCATTTCGTCCCGATCCATTAACAAATATGGCTGTCACAGGCAATTCTTGTTTCTAATTGGTCGATTTCTAAAAATCTTCTTCTCTGAAACCGCTTTGCCAAATGAACAGAAACTTGGTAGGAAGCATCTATGGAAGGTTCTCTATAAGGATTGCTCATTTTGTCCCGATCATTAACAAACATGGCCACCACAGGCAATTATTGTCTCTGATTGGTCAATTTCTAAAAAAAACATGGTAGGAAGCATCTATGGAAGGTCCTCTTTGGGAATTGCTCATTCCGTTTTGATCCGTTAACAAACATGGCCATCATAGGCAATTCTTGTTTCTTATTGGTCGATTTCTAAAACAGCTTTTCCTATGAAGCCACTTGGCCAAATGATATGAAATTTGATAAAAAGCATCTATGGAAGGTCCTCTATAGAGATTGCTCATTTCGTTTTGATCCGTTAACAAACATGGCTGCCACAGGCAATTCTTGTTTTAGATTGGTCAATTTCTAAAAATCTTCTTCTCTGAAACTGCAATGCCAAAATGAACAGAAATTTGGTGGGAAGCACCTATGGAAGGTTCTGTATTAAGTTTCCTCAAAGCAGAATGAAAGGTGAGCGACACAGACTCAGTCCACTGAGCCTCTAGTTTAGTATTCTTTTCATTTTATCCAAAATTTCGAGTAATTCTTTTATGGTTTTCAATTTTCCAATGTAGGGTATTAAGTATTCCAATTGCTGTTTGACTGTCCGAAAATATTGTAAGTTGTTCTATTTTTATTCTTATTTCTGGTTGATCTATATATTCTAATACTATTTTGATTGCTATTAACTCTCCTATCCTCTTTTACAAACCGGTTGTTTTAGTTCTGTTGTTTCTTCCTCTACAAATACTATTGCCCCTGCTCCACATGGTCCAGGATTATTAAGGCATGAACCATCGGTGAATGCTATTGCTGTATTTTCGGTTGTTTCAGTGAACTTTTGAAGTATCAAATCTCTACCTTTGATTTCCTGTTCCTTTGTTCTAGTTTTTGATGATCCCAAATTTCTCCAATATTTTGGTGGTGATTTGCTTGCTTGTAAGCCATGGAATTGAAATTCTTCTTCTATGTTTTTAACATCTATTTTCATTTCTTCCCCTTGTAAGCACATCAATCCTAATGGTGATATATGCCTATCAGTAGTTTCTTTTCTTCTCCATTTGTCTAGTTGATTCTTAATGGGAATTTTTGCAGAATATGAGTAAATTTTTCCAATGTCTCTGATGGCATTACCCCAGACATTACTTCCATTGCCTCTAGACTGGCAGTCAATGGTAAGCCTAGGATTATTGACAATCCTTTACTCTGTACTGTGTTTAACTTATCTAGATTGTCTTTATTTCCAATTTGCCACACACAACTATTTATTGCAAATTTACAACAGTTTAATTGGTTTAGTTTTACAGTAAACCAATTAAACTGTTGTAAATTTGCAATAAAAATTTCGTTTTTATTTGGCCTAGTCCTTTGATTTCTCTCAGCATTCGTAATGAATTTCCTGCTTTCTTCTCAATATTCAGAATGGGGTCCGACCTATAGTCCGACAAATGCTTTATTTCTTTGAAAGTTAACACTATAACATGTGTAATATGGGGCCAGAAACCGAACCGTTTACTCACCAAAGAAAGGTCAAGAACATCGGAAACACAATATCATAGACGGACAAACAATTGGCAGGGCCATACAAGAAATCAAAAAAACACATATATGAACAACACGGACTCCATAAAAACCTGGATCAAGTCGTGATGAACCGGTAGTGTAAGCATCCCGTATATATTTTAGTAGCGACTACTTCAGGCTTTATTCAAGTAGCTTGTAGCCGAGTCCAGCCAAGAAAAGTTACTATCGAAAAGAAAGATGAAATAAATGAATACAAAAAAAAAGAAATACAAAAAAAAAAGGAAAAGACAAAAAGAAGAGCGTACCAGTGTCCCCCCCCCCCCCCCTTATCATGGAATATTTATGTTAAAAAGCAATGTCGACACATCAATAGAGCTGGATACAATAATGTGTGCGAATTGATTGATTGATTGATTGCTTAAGGTGCAGCAAGCAATATTTCAATCATATTCAGGATGAGAAAAGTTTGTAAGCAAAAAATCAGAAAGAGGGGACTCTGGGATGGGTCAACATGGGCAATGACTTAACACGGGAACTTGTTTTTCTGTCTCTTCCGACGACAAGTTGGTCTTATTTTTATTCACCGGGATTCCGACAGGTGACCCTGCTATAGTCGCCTTCTGCGACAAGCGCATATATAAAAAGTTACGATTGAAGGAATTGCCCCCTAAGTGACCCCTTATATCACGGAAAGAAACAGCATCGGAATATGACAAAATAAACAACTGTGCCATGATACGCCCCCCTCCCCTTTGTGACAATTGAAAGTCAGTTGCTCAGCGTGAGAACAGTAATTAATATGCTACATTTTTTAAACCAATTAATTGTATATACCATATGAAAACTGGCGTTTTCCAAACTGACTAAAATCACACCTCTCACTTGCTCCCCCTTTTATCAATACAATGTATGTCACGACGTGACCTGTCAGTAAAAGGGGGAACAAGTGAGAGATGTTATCGTACGATGCGTGGACGGACGGACGAACAGCGGTATGCCATATTAAACCCGTATTTTGACGGGCGTATAAAAATGAATGGCCAATATCCTGAAATTACGAATATATCATTTTTGGCCAAATTATTTTTCAAAACTTTCATCAGTTTGATTAAGGCGAGGTTGCTTATTTGCATGGCGGACGGACGGACATAATTCTGGGGTTTTTCGAAGATGGATAGAAATTTGCGAATGAAAACACAAGTATAAAGTACATCGGCTACACGCTACTTGAATATTAAAGTCTGAAGTAGTCGCTACTAAAAAATATACGGGATGCTTACACTACCGGTTCATCATGACTGGATCCAGGTTTTTATGGAGTCCGTGTTGTTCATATATGTGTTTTTTTGAGTACTTGTGTAGACCTGCCAATTGTTTGTCCGTCTATGATATCGTGTTTCCGATGTTCTGGACCTTTCTTTGGTGAGTAAACGGTTCGGTTTCTGGCCCCATATTACACATGTTATAGTGTTAACTTTCAAAGAAATAAAGCATTTATCGGACAATCGGACTGTCGGATTATAGCGTTACTCCCAATAATTTTGGATTTCTATTGTATTTTAGAATTTTGTTATTTAATTTTAAGATGGTATGTCCAGGATGTTGTTTTAATCTAGAGAATATGCAATATTCTGTTTCGTCTGCATTGATGTTGATTCTCCATTTTCTACTCCATTCCATAATTTCATTGATGTCCTATTGTATACAATCAGAAACTTCTACTAAATTATTCCCTGATTTCCACATTGTACCGTCATCTGCAAACTTGCATCTTTGTGAAACAATTATTTCAAACAAATCTTTGACATATATATTAAACAATATTGGAGAAATCACTGCCCCTTGAGGTAATCCAATGTTGTTTTTAAACCATTCTCTCTCTGTATTGTTGACTAAGCATTTTGCTAGTCTTTCATCTAAGAAGTTTTGTATCCACTTCCACATTTTCCCTTGTATTCCTGATTTAAACAACTTTACTAATAACCCCTCTCTCCAGACACTGTCATAAGCCTTTTCGAAGTCAAGTAATATGGCTAGTGTAAATTTCTCTTCATTAAAACCATCCACTATAGATTGTGTTAAATTTAAAAGAGCGTTTGTTGTTGATCTATAATGTCGAAATTCTTCCTGTTCCTCATCTAATATATCATTTGTTTCTACATATCCTTCTAGACGACTTGTAATTATTCGTTCCATTAGTTTGCCAATGATACTGGTTAAACTTATAGGTCGATATGATGATGGGTTATTGTAATTAGGTGTTCCTGGGTTTTTTTAGAAATTTTACATTTGCCTTTTTCCATTGTTTGGGTAAGTATCCTTCTTACAACTTTTGATAAAAATTTGTAGTAGAAAATCCAAAACTGTTATATCTGCATTGATAAGTAATTTAGAAAATATGTTGTGCTGAGTCAATTTTCAATCTGGATACTGCTCCCTCTAATTCATCCATGCTAATTTCTTTGTTGTAATAATCATCTTCTCCTTCATCATCACTTAGTGTCATTGTTATATATTCACCCATCACTTCATCATAAAAAAAATTCATCCAATTTATTAATATTTATTTAAAGTGTTTTCCTTTAAAGAATGTTTCTTCTAATTCAATTGCTTTGCTGTTTTCTTCAAATATAACTGTATTATCTGGTTGAATAAATGGTAGTATTGTGTTGTTACTTTTCCTGTTAAAGAACTTTCTAAATTCCATCCATTTGTCTTTTATATTTCTTGCATTGTTGATATTTACACAAATATGTTCTGACCATTTCTCTAGTGCAGCTTCTTTTGCCTCTATATATTCCTCTTCAGCTTTGATTATACATGTAGATGATAGATTGGTTGGTGAACTCTTGAGTTTGAAAGTTCTTTGAGATTTATTTAGGTCATGTTTTTTCTTTCCAACTTCTGGATTCCACCAATTTCTTGAATTTCTTGCTTGATTTTGAAATTTTTGGGACAGCTATTTCCATATAGTTTAGGAAATTATCTTCAAATTGTTGGTACATATGTTTTAAATTTTGGTCATCATTTAATTGTACATTTGAAAATTGATCTTTTATTGTGTGTTTCCATAATCCTGAATCACATT
The DNA here is from genome assembly GCA_963680875.1 of Bathymodiolus brooksi. Classification (NCBI taxonomy): domain Eukaryota; kingdom Metazoa; phylum Mollusca; class Bivalvia; order Mytilida; family Modiolidae; genus Bathymodiolus; species Bathymodiolus brooksi. Next base: position 27,415,595 of record OY804579.1, read on the forward strand.
TGTGAATGTTCCATTTTGGGTCTTCATCTTCTCTTTTAGAGTCAGTAAGGGAACGACCATTTAACTTGGGGTGGGGGGGTTATGTTTTTTTTTAGCTCACCTGGCTTTTAGGCCATGTGAGCTATTGTCATCACTTTTCGTCTGTCGTCTGTCCGTCAACATTTCACATTTTAATCTTCTCAGAAACCACTGGGCCAATTGCAACCAAACTTTGGTGCAATGGTCCTTGGATGGCCCCCTTCCAAAATTGTGTCCGGTGATCCCGAGTTTCAACCAAGATGGCCACCAAGCTAAAAATAGAAAAAAGGGGGGATGAAATTTTAATTGTCCATTGCTGCTGTAGTGTAAGTCAAAATGAGCTCAAATTTTAACTGCAGCTACATGGCAAGGAGTAGTTTAACATATATTCCGGGTTTTTCTGTGAAATTTTTCTTTCAGCCGATATATACCGATTATGCAAATTAGGCATATTTTGATAAAAGATCACATTTAAATCTTCTCCTCTGAAACCGTTGAACCAAATTAAACCAAACCTGGCAGGGATGGTCCCTGGGTGAGTCCCTTTCAAAATTGTGTCCGACAGCCCTGCCCTCCATTCAAGATGGCTGCTGTTACTAAAAATAGAAATTTCTTCAATTGTCTATTGCTGCTTTAGTATACGTCAAAATGAGCTCAAATTTTAACTGCAGCTACATGGCAAGGAGTAGTTTAGCATATGTTCGGGGTTTTTGTTTGAAATTTTTCTTTCAGCCGATTTATGCCGATTATGCAAATTAGGCATATTTTGAGAAAAGATCACATTTAAATCTTCTCCTCTGAAACCGCTGAACCAAATTAAATCAAACCTAGCAGGGATGGTCCCTGGGTGGATCCCTCTCACAACTGTGTCCGTCAGCGCCGTCATGTATCCAAGATGGCCACCGTTACTAAAAATAGAAATTTCTTCAAATGGCCAAATCTGCTCTATTTTAAGCCAGAATGTGCCCAAATTTGAACTGTATAAGCATAATGATGAGCTTTTTAACATGTATTACAGGACTTTTTATGAACTTTGAACTTTTGCCGATTATGCAAATTAGAAAAAAGGGGGGATGAAATTTAAAAAAAAATCCTCCTCTGAAACTACTGGGCTAATCTCAACCAAACTTTGCTGAAATGATTCTTGGGTGGTCCTTCTTCCAAAATTGTGTCCGGCATTTCAGAACTCCGACCAAGATGGTCACCACAGCCGAACTTAATTTAACATAGAACCCTATGGGAAATTCCCATAAAAATCTTCTTGACTGAAACCATTTGCTCAATAAGAACAAAATTTTGATGAGATAGTCATTGGATGGTTCTCTTCCAAAAATGTGTCCGGCGGTTCGGCCCTTCGACCAAGATGGCTCCCACAGCCGAACTTAGCTTAACATAGGACCCTAAGGAAAATTCACATAAAAATCTTCTCCTCAGAAACCACAAGGTCAATTGCAACAAAACTTTGGTGGAATGATCCTTGGATGGCCCCCTTCCAAAATTGTGTCCGGTGATCCCGATTTCCAACCAAGATGGCTACCAAGCTAAAAATAGAAAAAAGGGGGAAGAATTTAAAAAAAATCTTCTCCTCTGAAACTACTGAGCCAATTTCAACCAAACTTTGCTGAAATGATCCTTAGGTGGTCCCCTTCCAAAATTGTGTCCGGCATTTCATACCTCCGACCAAGATGGCTGCCACAGCCGAACTTAATTTAACATAGAACCCTATGGGAAATACCCATAAAAATCTTCTTGTCTGAAACCATTTGCACTAATGTTGATGAAATAGTCATTGGATGGTTCTCTTCCAAAAATATGTCAGGCGGTTCGGCCCTTCGACCAAGGTGGCCCCCACAGCCGAACTTAGCTTAACATAGGACCCTATGGGAAATTCACATAAAAATCTTCTCCTCAGAAACCACTGGGCCAATTGCAACCAAACTTTTGTGGAATAGTCCTTGGATGGCCCCCTTCCAAAATTGTGTCCGGTGATCCTGACTTCCAACCAAGATGGCTACCAAGCTAAAAATAGAAAAAAAGGGGGATGAAATTTTAATTGTCCATTGCTGCTGTAGTGTAAGTCAAAATGAGCTCAAATTTTAACTGCAGCTACATGGCAAGGAATAGTTTAACATATATTCTGGGTTATTCTGTGAAATTTTTCTTTCAGCCGATATATACCGATTATGCAAATTAGGCATATTTTGAGAAAAGATCACATTTAAATCTTCTCCTCTGAAACCGCTGAACCAAATTAAACCAAACCTGGGTGGGTCCCTTTCAAAATTGTGTCCGACAGCCCTGCTCTCGATTCAAGATGGCCGCTGTTACTAAAAATAGAAATTTCTTCTAATGGCCAAAACTGCTCTATTTTAAGCCAGAATGTGCCCAAATTTGAACTGTATAAGCATAAGGATGAGCTTTTTAACATGTATTACAGGATTTTTATGAACTTTGAACTTTTGCCGATTTTGACCGATTATGCAAATTAGAAAAAAGGGGGGATGAAATTTTAAAAAAAATCTTCTCCTCTGAAACTACTGAGCCAATCTCAACCAAACTTTGCTGAAATGATTCTTGGATGGCCCCCTTCCAAAATTGTGTCCGGTGATCCCGACTTCCAACCAAGATGGCCGCCAAGCTCAAAATAGAAAAAAGGGGGGATGAAATTTTAATTGTCCATTGCTGCTTTAGTGTAAGTCAAAATGAGCTAAAATTTTAACTGCAGCTACATGGCAAGAAGTAGTTTAACATTATTTTGGGTTTTTCTGTGAAATTTTTCTTTCAGCCAATATATACCGATTATGCAAATTAGGCATATTTTGATAAAAGATCGCATTTAAATCTTCTCCTCTGAAACCGCTGAACCAAATTAAACCAAACCTAGCAGGGATGGTCCCTGGGTGGATCCCTCTCAAATCTGTGTCCGTCAGCGCCGTCATGTATCCAAGATGGCCACCGTTACTAAAAATAGAAATGTCTTCAAATGGCCAAATCTGCTCTATTTTAAGCCAGAATGTGCCCAAATTTGAACTGTATAAGCATAATGATGAGCTTTTTAACATGTATTACAGACTTTTTATGAACTTTGAGCTTTTGCCCATTTTGACCGATTATGCAAATTAGAAAAAAGGGGGGATGAAATTTAAAAAAAAATCCTCCTCTGAAACTACTGGGCTAATCTCAACCAAACTTTGCTGAAATGATTCTTTGGTGGTCCTTCTTCCAAAATTGTGTCCGGCATTTCAGAACTCCGACCAAGATGGTCACCACAGCCGAACTTAATTTAACATAGGACCCTATGTGAAATTCCCATAAAAATCTTCTTGACTGAAACCATTTGCTCAATAAGAACAAAATTTTGATGAGATAGTCATTGGATGGTTCTCTTCCAAAAATGTGTCCGGCGGTTCGGCCCTTCGACCAAGATGGCTCCCACAGCCGAACTTAGCTTAACATAGGACCCTAAGGAAAATTCACATAAAAATCTTCTCCTCAGAAACCACTGGGCCAATTGCAACAAAACTTTGGTGGAATGATCCTTGGATGGCCCCCTTCCAAAATTGTGTCCGGTGATCCCGATTTCCAACCAAGATGGCCGCCAAGCTAAAAATAGAAAAAAGGGGGAAGAATTTTAAAAAAATCTTCTCCTCTGAAACTACTGAGCCAATTTCAACCAAACTTTGCTGAAATGATCCTTGGGTGGTCTCCTTCCAAAATTGTGTCCGGCATTTCATACCTCCGAACAAGATGGCTGCCACAGCCGAACTTAATTTAACATAGAACCCTATGGGAAATTCCCATAAAAATCTTCTTGTCTGAAACCATTTGCTCAATAAGAACTAAATGTTGATGAAATAGTCATTGGATGGTTCTCTTCCAAAAATATGTCAGGCGGTTCGGCCCTTCGACCAAGGTGGCCCCCACAGCCAAACTTAGCTTAACATAGGACCCTATGGGAAATTCACATAAAAATCTTCTCCTCAGAAACCACTGGGCCAATTGCAACCAAACTTTGGTGGAATAGTCCTTGGATGGCCCCCTTCCAAAATTGTGTCAGGTGATCCTGACTTCCAACCAAGATGGCTACCAAGCTAAAAATAGAAAAAAAATGGGGATGAAATTTAAAAATAATCTTCTCCTCTGAAACTACTGAGCCAATCTCAACCAAACTTTGCTGAAATGATCCTTGGGTGTTTCCCTTCCAAATTTATGTCTGGCATTTCAGACCTCCGACCAAGATGGCCGCCACAGCCGAACTTAATTTAACATAGGACCCTAAGGGAAATTCCCATAAAAATCTTCTTGTTTGAAACCATTTGCTCAATAAGAACTAAATGTTGATGAAATAGTCATTGGATGGTTCTCTTCCAAAAATATGTCAGGCAGTTTGGTCCTTCGACCAAGATGGCCCCCACAGCCAAACTTAGTTTAACATAGGAACCTATGGGAAATTCACATAAAAATCTTCTTGTCTGGAACCAGTTGCTCAATTGGAACCAAACTTTGATAAAATAGTCATTGGATGGTCCTCTTCCAAAATTGTGTCTGGTGGTCCCGCTCTCTGACCAAGATGGCTGCACAGCTGTACTTAGTTTAACATAGGACCCTATGGGAAATTCACATAAAAACCATCTTGTCTGGAACCAGTAGCTCAATTAAAACCAAACTTTGATGGAATAGTCATTGGATGGTCCTCTTCCAAAATTGTGTCTGGCAGTTGCGCTCTCCCGCCAAGATGGCCGCCACAGAGCAGTTGCGTTGTTATTGAAAGCAGCTTTGATCCAGGTGAGCGATTACAGGCTCCTGAGAGCCTCTGGTCTAAAAAAAATATTCTGAATTTGGTGGAGGAAAAAAAAGATAATCTGATTCTGAGTTTTTGTCATATTACCTAATGTTAAATTCTGGAAAAAAAATTCTGAATGAAGCAAAAAACCATAACCCCCCCCCTCCCTTCAAGTTAAATGGTCGGTCCCTAATACAAGAATGTAATTTCACATAAATTCCTATATGGTCTGATTTAGCATATTCGTGTGTTAACGTGTTACATTCCAAAGACTTTTTGTATGTGGTTTGGGTAGTTAAAGCCAAATCTATTATACTGTTACTATTTCGTCTGGTAGCCTGTCCATCATTCAAACAAATTAACTGATTTTGAGTCATACACTCCTCTAATAATCTTCCATGACTGTTTTCATTCCCGTTATTCTACTGGTAACTTTTGGCATTTAGATCTCCTACTAAAATGGTATTTTCTGACATCTTTCTATTTATATGATTACATAATTCTTCCATTAGTTTTGGTTTCTCTGGTGGAACGTAAGAACACCATATGTTAAGAATTTGTTGATCTTTGAAACTAATTTTTACACAAGTCATCTCAATAGTTTGCATTTGTTCATTAAAAATTTGTTGAGAGACATAGTTTATGCTTGGCTTCAAGCAAATTGCAGCTCCACCTCTGGTTTGATTTGGTCGGGGGGGGGGGGGGGGGGGGGGGGGGGGGGATGAATATATTTTCCAATCTTTGTAAAATAAACAATTATTATTCTTTTCAAAAGTTTCATTCAGACATAAGACGTCAATATTATATTTTTCAATTGTGTCTGAAAGTCTGTATGCTGTCTTGAATGATTGACAATTAACGAAAAGAATTCTCATTTTGACTATCTGAACTGGATGTTTGTAAGATTCTGTTGATTTGTCTTTGGTTTTTGAGTTTCTTGAATACAGGACAGTTTGACGAAGAAACTTTATGTTGTCCTTCACAGTTTGAACATTTACTTGTTTTTGTGCAATTAGCCCGGGGTTCTATGGTACCGCGGTACTTAATGTTTAACGTCTGTGTAACGTAACTAATTTTCAGAATTAATCCAAAAATGTTATATTTTATTACCCGATATAGAAACCTATTTTCCCCCACAATTCATTTTATTCTTTGAATTTGTTTAAAAATACGTCGCCACTTTTCTCCATGACAACGCCGATGCACCTCCCAGAAATGGTTTCCTATGATATCGCGGTAATTGCAAAATTAATGTTATGGGACACAATGTTTGATAAATCAAGACATCGTTTATAAATACTAAATCAAGGTGAATATCTGGCAAACTTATACCATAAAGAAAATCTTAATAATTTATCGCATTTAATAAAGTAAAGTTTCTTTGAAATAACAAATGTAACGAAGTTGAGTCAATTTGATGTAACGTTATGTTGGTTAATATGTTTTCATAGCTTAATTTTTCCATCAACTTTGTCGGTCTAGAAAGTAACTAAAAATAACACCAAAAATCCCAAATCGGGTTGAAATGATTAATGAAAAGTAAACAAACGGACGACATTTCTAAAATAAATAGCAGACGAATTATGACAACTATGGTTTAATTATTGGACATTTTACAAAACATGTTATCAGGGTAAAATAAAAATGTCCGCTATTTCTAAGGAAAAGATAAAAATACATGTACTTACAAAAATTCAAGACATTTGGACAGAATGACCAGATGTTACTGTTACCGTTACTATCGATAATTATTACTTTACTGTTACCGTTACTATTGATAATTATAAAAGGATTAAGGACACAAAGCGTAAAACTAAAAGGAACCAGTTTGATGTTTCCGGTGTATCTAATAACCAAAACGATGATCAGTATACACATTGTAAATAACTTACCCGACGGGAAACTACAACTACGATTTAACTTTCCCCGACACCTTTTTTTATTTTCCCCGGGTAACAGGAAATGGGAATAACGAAGCCCTGCTGGTCTGATGGAATATTGTCTTGCATCTATCTGTCTGTATGTGGTAAACTTTTCACATCTTCAGACTCACAAACCCAATTAACAAACTGTAACAAATGTTCACTAGAGGTCCTGAACAAGTATTGTATCCTTCTGAAGTGATTAGAAATCCAAGATGGCTGCTCTTGCCTCTGATTGGCTGAGATATTTACGATTTCTCTTCTAGAACTACTGCATGCAAAGTCACTAGACATTCCACAGACTTTATTCTAGGGGCTCATAAAGTAATATAGATAACCAAAAAACAACATGTCCAATTTTTATACAAGACCCTAAAATGGATGTTTCTGTTATTTGTACAAGGAGATTTTATTTATCATCTGATTTTGATGATTTTTAGCTCACCTGAACCAAATTAAGGGTCATGTGAGGTATTGTCATTACTTTGGCGGCAGCGATGTCATCATCCATAAACTTTTACATTTTAATCTTTTTCTCTAAAACCAGTGGGCCAATTGGAACCAAACTTTAAGGAATGTTCATTGGATGGTGCCTTACAAAGTGTATGGGTTTTTTGTTGATCAAAAGTACACAAAAGAAACAAGAGGCCAAATATGCCCGAAAGGGTATCTCCATTTATGTGCATATGAATTATATTCTAGTCAATCTATGCAGAACAAAAGCTAAACCTCAAACTAATTGCAAAAGAATTAAACCCTGCACTTTTCTTACATCAAAATGTCTTCCCAATACCATATCAAAAGTAGAAAAATCTGGATAGGGGAAAATGTTTATTTTAAAAATTTTATATACCCCTGTTACTGTTTCACCATACATTTTTAGCTCACCTTGCCAAAGGCAACGTGAGCTATTGCCATCACTTGATCCGTCGTCCGTCTGTAAACTTTTCACATTTTAATCTTCTTCTCTGAAACCCCTAAGCACAATGAACAGAAACTTGGTAGGAAGCATCTATGTAAGGTCCTCTATAAAGATGTTCATTTTGTCCCAATCCGTTAACAAACATAGCTGCCACAGGCAATTCTTGTTTCTGATTGGCTGATTTCTAAAAAATCTTCTCCTCTGAAACTGCATGGCCAAGTGAACTGAAACTTGATAGGAAGCATCTATGTAAGTTCCTCTAGAAAGAATGTTCATTTTGTCCCGATCCGTTGACAAACGGGGCCGCCACAGGCAATTCTTGTTTCTGATTCGTTGATTTCTAAAAAATCTTCTACTCTGAAGCCGCTTCGCCAAATGAACCGAAACTTCGTAGGAAGCATCTATGGTAGGTCCTCTATATGGCCACCACAGGCAATTCTTATTACTGATTTGTCAATTTCTCAAAAATCTTCTCCTCTGAAACCAAGTAGCCAAATGAACCGAAATTTGGTAGTAAGCACCTATGAAAGGTTCTGTATAAAGTTTTCACAAAACAGAAATAAAGGTGAGCGACACAGGCTCAGCCCACTGAGCAGCTGAGCCTTTAGTTTTTTCAAAACTACTGTTGATAATGTGGCATAAAGAGCATTCATGAATACTGTAACAATATCAATCATGCATTAAATCCATTAGGGGACCGTTGTCTTTCAAATTAATAATACAAAATAAGCATTTTCCTCATTTGCCTTCTATATTAAATCTAAAAACGTACCCTTACCCTTACAAAATTTTATGACATTCATAATGTCAATGGTTAATAAAAATGTGTGCAAAATTGAAATTATAGAGTAGTCATGTGATCCAGTCATATGTCTACATCTTAAAAGCAGTCATGTGATCCAGTCATTTGTCTACATCTTATAGAGCAGTCATATGTCTGTACATCTTATAGAGTATTCATATGATCCAATCATATGTCTATGCATCTTATAGAGAAGTCATATGATCCAGTCATACCGACATACGTCTGTACATCTAAAAGAACAGTCATATGTTCCAGTCATGTCTGCATCTTATAGAGCAGTCATGTGTTCCAGTCATATGTCTGTACATCTTATAGAGCAGTCATGTGATCTAGTCATATATCTACATCTTATAGAGCAATCATGTGTTCCAGTCATATATATGTACATCTTATAGAGCAGTCATATGATCCAGTCATTTGTATGTACATCTTATAGAGCAGTCATGTGTTCCATTCATATATCTGTACATCTTAAAGAGCAGTCATATGTCTGGACATCTTATAGAGCAATCATGTGTTCCAATCATATGTCTGTACATCTTATAGAGTAGTCATGTGATGCAGTCATATGCCTATACATCTTATAGAGCAGTCATATATCTGTACATCTTATAGAGCAGTCATACGATCCAGTTATATGTCTACATCTTAAAGACCAGTCATATGTTCCAGTCATATGTCTGTACATCTTATAAAGCAGTCATATGATCCAATCATATATCTGTACATCTTATAGAGTAGTCATGTGATCCAGTCATATATCTGTACATCTTATAGAGTAGTCATGTGATCCAGTCATATATTTGTACATCTTATAGAGCATTCATGTGGTCCAGTCATATGTCTACATCTTATAGAGTATTTATGTGATGCAGTCATATGCCTATGCATCTTATACAGCAGTCATGTCATACATCTGTACATCTTATATAGCAGTCATGTGATCCAGTCATATGTCTGTACATCTTATAGAGTAGTCATGCATCTGTGCAACTTATAGAGCATTCATTTGTTCCAGTCATATATCTTTACATCTCATAGCGCAGCCATGTGTTCCAGTCATATGTCTACATCTTAAAGAGCAGCCATATGTCTGGACATCTTATAGAGCAGTCATATGTCTGTACATCTTATAAAGAAGTCATATGATCCAATCATATATCTGTACATCTTATAAAGTAGTCATGTCTACATCTTATATAGCAGTCATGTGGTCCAGTCATATGTCTACATCTTAAAGAGCAGTCATGTGTTCCAGTCATATGTCTGTACATCTAATAGAGCAGTCATATGATCCAATCATATATGTCTACATCTTAAAGAGCAGTCATGTGATCCAGTCATATGTCTGTACATCTTATAGAGCAGTCATGTGATCCAGTCATATGTCTGTACATCTTATAGAGCAGTCATGTGATCCAGTCATATGTCTACATCTTATAGAGCAGTCATGCGTTCCAGTCATATGTTTGTGCATCTTATAGAGCAGTCATACATCTACATCTTATAGAAGTCATGTGTTCCAGTCATATTGCTGTACATCTTATAGAGTAGTCATGTGATGCAGTCATATGCTTATACATCTTATAGAGCAGTCATGTTATCCAGTCATATATCTGTACATCTTATAGAGCAGTCATGTGGTCCAGTCATTTGTCTACATCTTAAAGAGCAGTCATGTGATCCAGTCATATGTCTACATCTTATAGAGCAGTCATGTGCTCCAGTCATATGTCTGTACATCTTATAGAGCAATCATGTGTTCCAGCCATATGTCTGTACATCTTATAGAGCAGTCATATAATCCAATCATATATCTGTACATCTTATAGAGCAGTCATGTGTTCTAGTCATATGTCTACATCTTAAAGAGCAGTCATATGTCTGGACATCTTATAGAGCAGTCATGTGTTCCAGTCATATGTCTGTACATCTTATAAAGCAGTCATATGATCCAATCATATATCTGTACATCTTATTGAGTAGTCATGTGATCCAGTCATGTCTACATCTTATATAGCTGTCATGTGGTCCAGTCATATGTCTACATCTTAAAGAGTAGTCATGTGATCCAGTAATATATCTGTACATCTTATAGAGTAGTCATGTGGTCCAGTCATATGTCTACATCTTAAAGAGCAGTCATGTGATCTAGTCATATTTCTACATCTTGTAGAGTCGTTATGTGATGCAGTCATATGCCTATGCATCTTATATAGCAGTCATGTTATCCACTCATACATCTGTACATCTTATATAGCAGTCATGTCATCCAGTCATATATCTGTACATCTTATAGAGTAATCATGTGATCCAGTCATATGTCTACATCTTATAGAATAGTTATGTGATGCAGTCATATGCCTATACATCTTATAGAGCAGTCATGTTATCCAGTCATATATCTGTACATCTTATAGAGCAGCCATGTGATCCAGTCATGTCTGTACATCTTATAGAGCAGTCATGTGATCAAGTCATATGTCTACATCTTATACAGCAGTCATGTGTTCCAGTCATATGTTTGTGCATCTTATAGAGCAGTCATCCATCTACATCTTATAGAAGTCATGTGTTCCAGTCATATTTCTGTACATCTTAAAGAGCAGTCATATGTCTGGACATCTTAAAGAGCAGTCATGTGTTCCAGTCATATGTCTACATCTTATAGAGTAGTCATGTGATGCAGTCATATGCCTATACATCTTATAGAGCAGTCATGTTATCCAGTCATATATCTGTACATCTTATAGAGCAGTCATGTGGTCCAGTCATATGTCTACATCTTATAGAGTAGTCATGTGATGCAGTCATATGCCTATACATCTTATAGAGCAGTCATGTTATCCACTCATACATCTGTACATCTTATATAGCAGTCATGTGATCCAGTCATATATCTGTACATCTTATAGAGTAATCATGTGATCCAGTCATATGTCTACATCTTATAGAATAGTTATGTGATGCAGTCATATGCCTATACATCTTATAGAGCAGTCATGTTATCCAGTCATATATCTGTACATCTTATAGAGCAGCCATGTGATCCAGTCATGTCTGTACATCTTATAGAGCAGTCATGTGATCAAGTCATATGTCTACATCTTATAGAGCAGTCATGTGTTCCAGTCATATGTTTGTGCATCTTAAAGAGCAGTCATTCATCTACATCTTATAGAAGTCATGTGTTCCAGTCATATTTCTGTACATCTTAAAGAGCAGTCATATGTCTGGACATCTTAAAGAGCAGTCATGTGTTCCAGTCATATGTCTACATCTTATAGAGTAGTCATGTGATGCAGTCATATGCCTATACATCTTATAGGGCAGTCATGTTATCCACTCATACATCTGTACATCTTATATAGCAGTCATGTGATCCAGTCATATATCTGTACATCTTATAGAGTAATCATGTGATCCAGTCATATGTCTACATCTTATAGAATAGTTATGTGATGCAGTCATATGCCTATACATCTTATAGAGCAGTCATGTTATCCAGTCATATATCTGTACATCTTATAGAGCAGCCATGTGATCCAGTCATGTCTGTACATCTTATAGAGCAGTCATGTGATCCAGTCATATGTCTACATCTTATAGAGCAGTCATGTGTTCCAGTCATATGTTTGTGCATCTTATAGAGCAGTCATTCATCTACATCTTATAGAAGTCATGTGTTCCAGTCATATTTCTGTACATCTTAAAGAGCAGTCATATGTCTGGACATCTTAAAGAGCAGTCATGTATTCCAGTCATATGTCTACATCTTATAGAGTAGTCATGTGATGCAGTCATATGCCTATACATCTTATAGAGCAGTCATGTTATCCAGTCATATACCTGTACATCTTATAGAGCAGTCATGTGGTCCAGTCATATGTCTACATCTTAAAGAGCAGTCATGTGATCCACTCATATGTCTACATCTTATAGAGCAGTCATACATCTACATCTTATAGAAGTCATGTGTTCCAGTCATATTTCTGTACATCTTAAAGAGCAGTTATATGTCTGTACATCTTATAGGGCAGTCATGTGTTCCAGTCATATGTCTACATCTTATAGAGTAGTCATGTGATCCAGTCATATGCCTATACATCTTATAGAGCAGTCATGTTATCCAGTCATATATCTGTACAACTTATAGAGCAGCCATGTGGTCCAGTCATTTGTCTACATCTTAAGGAGCAGTCTGTGATCCAGCCATATGTCTGTACATCTTATAGAGCAGTCATATATCTGTACATCTGATAGAGCAGCCATGTGGTCCAGTCATATGTCTACATCTTAAAGAGCAGTCATGTGATCCAGTCATATGTCTGTACATCTTATAGAGCAGTCATGTGATCCAGTCATATGTCTGTACATCTTATAGAGCAGTCTTGTGATCCAGTCATATGTCTATATCTTATAGAGCAGTCATGTGTTCCAGTCATATGTTTGTGCATCTTATAGAGCAGTCATACATCTACATCTTATAGAAGTCATGTGTTCAAGTCATATTTCTGTACATCTTAAAGAGCAGTCATATGTCTACATCTTATAGAGCAGTCATGCATTCCAGTCATATGTCTACATCTTATACAGTAGTCATGTGATGCAGTCATATGCCTATACATCTTATGGAGCAGTCATGTTATCCAGTCATATATCTGTACATCTTATAGAGCAGTCATGTGGTCCAGTCATTTGTCTACATCTTAAAGAGCAGTCATGTGATCCAGTCATATGTCTGTACATCTTAAAGAGCAGTCATGCGATCCAGTCATATGTCTGTACATCTTATAGAGCAATCATGCATCTGTAAGTCTTATAGAGCAGTCATTTGTTCCAGTCAAAGGTCTACATCTTATAGAGCAGTTATATGTTCCAGTCATATATCTTTACATCTGATAGCACAGCCATGTGGTCCAGTCATATGTCAACATCTTAAAGAGCAGTCATATGTTTGGACATCTTATAGAGCAGTCATGTGTTCCAGTCATATGTCTGTACATCTTATAAAGCAGTCATATGATCCAATCATATATCTGTACATCTTATAGAGTAGTCATGTGATCCAGTAATATATCTGTACATCTTATAGAGCAGTCATGTGGTCCAGTCATATGTCTACATCTTAAAGAGCAGTCATGTGATCCTGTCATATGTCTGTACATCTTATAGAGCAGTCATGTGTTCCAGTCATATGTCTGTACATCTTATAGCGCATTCATTTGTTCCAGTCATAGGTCTGTACATCTTATAGAGCAGTCATATGTTCCAGTCATATATCTGTACATCTCATAGTGCAGCCATGTGTTCCAGTCATGTCTACCTCTTAAAGAGCAGTCATATGTCTGGACATCTTATAGAGCAGTCATGTGTTCCAGTCATATGTCTGTACATCTTATAAAGCAGTCATATGATCCAATCATATATCTGTACATCTTATAGAGTAGTCATGTGTTCCAGTCATGTCTACATCTTATATAGCAGTCATGTGGTCCAGTCATATGTCTACATCTTAATGAGCAGTCATGTGTTCCAGTCATATGTCTGTACATCTTATAGAGCGGTCATATGATCCAATAATATATCTGTACATCTTATAGAGTAGCCATGTGATCCAATAATATATCTGTACATCTTATAGAGGAGTCATGTGGTCCAGTCATATGTCTACATCTTATAGAGCAGTCATGTGCTCCAGTCATATGTCTGTACATCTTATAGAGCAATCATGTGTTCCAGCCATATGTCTGTACATCTTATAGAGCAGTCATATAATCCAATCATATATCTGTACATCTTATAGAGCAGTCATGTGTTCTAGTCATATGTCTACATCTTAAAGAGCAGTCATATGTCTGGACATCTTATAGAGCAGTCATGTGTTCCAGTCATATGTCTGTACATCTTATAAAGCAGTCATATGATCCAATCATATATCTGTACATCTTATTGAGTAGTCATGTGATCCAGTCATGTCTACATCTTATATAGCTGTCATGTGGTCCAGTCATATGTCTACATCTTAAAGAGCAGTCATGTGATCCTGTCATATGTCTGTACATCTTATAGAGCAGTCATGTGTTCCAGTCATATGTCTGTACATCTTATAGCGCATTCATTTGTTCCAGTCATAGGTCTGTACATCTTATAGAGCAGTCATATGTTCCAGTCATATATCTGTACATCTCATAGTGCAGCCATGTGTTCCAGTCATGTCTACCTCTTAAAGAGCAGTCATATGTCTGGACATCTTATAGAGCAGTCATGTGTTCCAGTCATATGTCTGTACATCTTATAAAGCAGTCATATGATCCAATCATATATCTGTACATCTTATAGAGTAGTCATGTGTTCCAGTCATGTCTACATCTTATATAGCAGTCATGTGGTCCAGTCATATGTCTACATCTTAAAGAGCAGTCATGTGTTCCAGTCATATGTCTGTACATCTTATAGAGCGGTCATATGATCCAATAATATATCTGTACATCTTATAGAGTAGCCATGTGATCCAATAATATATCTGTACATCTTATAGAGGAGTCATGTGGTCCAGTCATATGTCTACATCTTATAGAGCAGTCATGTGCTCCAGTCATATGTCTGTACATCTTATAGAGCAATCATGTGTTCCAGCCATATGTCTGTACATCTTATAGAGCAGTCATATAATCCAATCATATATCTGTACATCTTATAGAGCAGTCATGTGTTCTAGTCATATGTCTACATCTTAAAGAGCAGTCATATGTCTGGACATCTTATAGAGCAGTCATGTGTTCCAGTCATATGTCTGTACATCTTATAAAGCAGTCATATGATCCAATCATATATCTGTACATCTTATTGAGTAGTCATGTGATCCAGTCATGTCTACATCTTATATAGCTGTCATGTGGTCCAGTCATATGTCTACATCTTAAAGAGTAGTCATGTGATCCAGTAATATATCTGTACATCTTATAGAGTAGTCATGTGGTCCAGTCATATGTCTACATCTTAAAGAGCAGTCATGTGATCTAGTCATATTTCTACATCTTGTAGAGTTGTTATGTGATGCAGTCATATGCCTATGCATCTTATAGAGCAGTCATGTTATCCACTCATACATCTGTACATCTTATATAGCAGTCATGTGATCCAGTCATATATCTGTACATCTTATAGAGCAGTCATGTGTTCCAGTCATATGTCTGTACATCTTATAAAGCAGTCATATGATCCAATCATATATCTGTACATCTTATAGAGTAGTCATGTGATCCAGTCATGTCTACATCTTATATAGCAGTCATGTGGTCCAGTCATATGTCTACATCTTAAAGAGCAGTCATGTGTTCTAGTCATATGTCTGTACATCTCATAGAGCAGTTATATGATCCAATCATATATCTGTACATCTTATAGAGTAGTCATGTGATCCAGTAATATATCTGTACATCTTATAGAGCAGTCATGTGGTCCAGTCATATGTCTACATCTTAAAGAGCAGTCATGTGATCCTGTCATATGTCTGTACATCTTATAGAGCAGTCATGTGTTCCAGTCATATGTCTGTACATCTTATAGCGCATTCATTTGTTCCAGTCATAGGTCTGTACATCTTATAGAGCAGTCATATGTTCCAGTCATATATCTGTACATCTCATAGTGCAGCCATGTGTTCCAGTCATGTCTACCTCTTAAAGAGCAGTCATATGTCTGGACATCTTATAGAGCAGTCATGTGTTCCAGTCATATGTCTGTACATCTTATAAAGCAGTCATATGATCCAATCATATATCTGTACATCTTATAGAGTAGTCATGTGTTCCAGTCATGTCTACATCTTATATAGCAGTCATGTGGTCCAGTCATATGTCTACATCTTAAAGAGCAGTCATGTGTTCCAGTCATATGTCTGTACATCTTATAGAGCGGTCATATGATCCAATAATATATCTGTACATCTTATAGAGTAGCCATGTGATCCAATAATATATCTGTACATCTTATAGAGGAGTCATGTGGTCCAGTCATATGTCTACATCTTATAGAGCAGTCATGTGCTCCAGTCATATGTCTGTACATCTTATAGAGCAATCATGTGTTCCAGCCATATGTCTGTACATCTTATAGAGCAGTCATATAATCCAATCATATATCTGTACATCTTATAGAGCAGTCATGTGTTCTAGTCATATGTCTACATCTTAAAGAGCAGTCATATGTCTGGACATCTTATAGAGCAGTCATGTGTTCCAGTCATATGTCTGTACATCTTATAAAGCAGTCATATGATCCAATCATATATCTGTACATCTTATTGAGTAGTCATGTGATCCAGTCATGTCTACATCTTATATAGCTGTCATGTGGTCCAGTCATATGTCTACATCTTAAAGAGTAGTCATGTGATCCAGTAATATATCTGTACATCTTATAGAGTAGTCATGTGGTCCAGTCATATGTCTACATCTTAAAGAGCAGTCATGTGATCTAGTCATATTTCTACATCTTGTAGAGTTGTTATGTGATGCAGTCATATGCCTATGCATCTTATAGAGCAGTCATGTTATCCACTCATACATCTGTACATCTTATATAGCAGTCATGTGATCCAGTCATATATCTGTACATCTTATAGAGTAATCATGTGATCCAGTCATATGTCTACATCTTATAGAATAGTTATGTGATGCAGTCATATGCCTATACATCTTATAGAGCAGTCATGTTATCCAGTCATATATCTGTACATCTTATAGAGCAGCCATGTGATCCAGTCATGTCTGTACATCTTATAGAGCAGCCATGTGATCCAGTCATGTTTGTGCATCTTATAGAGCAGTCATTCATCTACATCTTATAGAAGTCATGTGTTCCAGTCATATTTCTGTACATCTTAAAGAGCAGTCATATGTCTGGACATCTTAAAGAGCAGTCATGTATTCCAGTCATATGTCTACATCTTATAGAGTAGTCATGTGATGCAGTCATATACCTGTACATCTTATAGAGCAGTCATGTGGTCCAGTCATATGTCTACATCTTAAAGAGCAGTCATGTGATCCACTCATATGTCTACATCTTATAGAGCAGTCATGTGTTCCAGTCATATGTTTGTGCATCTTATAGAGCAGTCATACATCTACATCTTATAGAAGTCATGTGTTCCAGTCATATTTCTGTACATCTTAAAGAGCAGTTATATGTCTGTACATCGTATAGGGCAGTCATGTGTTCCAGTCATATGTCTACATCTTATAGAGTAGTCATGTGATCCAGTCATATGCCTATTAATCTTATAGAGCAGTCATGTTATCCAGTCATATATCTGTACATCTTATAGAGCAGTCATGTGGTCCAGTCATTTGTCTACATCTTAAGGAGCAGTCTGTGATCCAGTCATATGTCTGTACATCTTATAGAGCAGTCATATATCTGTACATCTGATAGAGCAGCCATGTGGTCCAGTCATATGTCTACATCTTAAAGAGCAGTCATGTGATCCAGTCATATGTTTGTACATCTTATAGAGCAGTCATGTGATCCAGTCATATGTCTGTACATCTTATAGAGCAGTCTTGTGATCCAGTCATATGTCTATATCTTATAGAGCAGTCATGTGTTCCAGTCATATGTTTGTGCATCTTATAGAGCAGTCATACATCTACATCTTATAGAAGTCATGTGTTCAAGTCATATTTCTGTACATCTTAAAGAGCAGTCATATGTCTACATCTTATAGAGCAGTCATGCATTCCAGTCATATGTCTACATCTTATCCAGTAGTCATGTGATGCAGTCATATGCCTATACATCTTATGGAGCAGTCATGTTATCCAGTCATATATCTGTACATCTTATAGAGCAGTCATGTGGTCCAGTCATTTGTCTACATCTTAAAGAGCAGTCATGTGATCCAGTCATATGTCTGTACATCTTATAGAGCAGTCATGCGATCCAGTCATATGTCTGTACATCTTATAGAGCAGTCATGCATCTGTAAGTCTTATAGAGCAGTCATTTGTTCCAGTCAAAGGTCTACATCTTATAGAGCAGTTATATGTTCCAGTCATATATCTTTACATCTGATAGCACAGCCATGTGGTCCAGTCATATGTCTGGACATCTGATAGAGTAGTCATACGTCTGTACATCTTATAGAGCAGTCATGTGTTCCAGTCATATATCTGTACATCATAAAGAGCAGTCATATGTCTGGACATCTTAAAGAGCAGTCATATGTTCCAATCATGTCTGTACATCTTATATAGTAGTCATGTGATGCAGTCATATGCCTATACATCTTATAGAGCAGTCATGTTATCCAGTCATATATCTGTACATCTTATAGAGCAGTCATGTGGTCTAGTCATATGTCTACATCTTAAAGAGCAGTCATGTGATTATGTCATATGTCTGTACATCTTATAGAGCAGTCATGTGATCCAGTCATATGTCTGTACATCTTATAGAGCATTCATTTGTTCCAGTCATAGGTCTGTACATCTTATAGAGCAGTCATATATCTTTACATCTCATAGTGCAGCCATGTGTTCCAGTCATATGTCTACATCTTAATGAGCAGTCATATGTCTGGACATCTTATAGAACTGCCATGTGTTCCAGTCATATGTCTGTACATCTTATAAAGCAGTCATATGATCCAATCATATATCTGTACATCTTATAGAGTAGTCATGTGATCCAGTCATGTCTACATCTTATATAGCAGTCATGTGGTCCAGTCATATGTCTATATCTTAAAGTCAGTCATGTGTTCCAGTGATATGTCTGTACATCTTATAGAGCGGTCATATGATCCAATCATATATCTGTACATCTTATAGAGTAGTCATGTGATCCAGTAATATATCTGTACATCTTATAGAGCCGTCATGTGGTCCAGTCATATGTCTACATCTTAAAGAGCAGTCTTGTGATCTAGTCATATGTCTGTACATCTTATAGAGCAGCCATGTGATCCAGTCATATGTCTACATCTTATAGAGTAGTTATGTGATGCAGTCATATGCCTATGCATCTTATAGAGCAGTCATGTTATACACTCATACATCTGTACATCTTATATAGCAGTCATGTGATCCAGTCATATGTCTGTACATCGTATAGAGTAATCATGTGATCCAATCATATGTCTACATCTTATAGAATAGTTATGTGATGCAGTCATATGCCTATACATCTTATAGAGCAGTCATGTTATCCAGTCATATATCTGTACATCTTATAAAGCAGTCATGTGGTCCAGTCATATGTCTACATCTTAAAGAGCAGTCATGTGATCCAGTCATATGATTGTACATCTTATAGAGCAGTCATGTGATCCAGTCATATGTCTACATCTTATAGAGCAGTCATGTGTTCCAGTCGTATGTTTGTGCATCTTATAGAGCAGTCATACATCTACATATTATAGAACAGTCATGTGTTCCAGTCATATTTCTGTACATCTTAAAGAGCAGTCATATGTCTGGACATCTTATAGAGCAGTCATGTGTTCCAGTCATATGTCTGTACATCTTATAGAGTAGTCATGTGATACACTCATAAGCCTATACATCTTATAGAGCAGTCATGTTATCCAGTCATATATCTGTACATCTTATAGAGCAGTCCTGTGGTCCAGTCATTTGTCTACATCTTAAAGAGCAGTCATGTGATCCAGTCATATGTCTGTACATCTTATAGAGCAGTCATGTGATCCACTCATATGTCTGTACATCTTATAGAGCAATCATGTGTTCCAGCCATATGTCTGTACATCTTATAGAGCAGTCATGCATCTCTACGTCTTATAGAGCAGTCATTTGTTCCAGTCATAGGTCTGTACATCTTATAGAGCAGTTATATGTTCCAGTCATATAACTTTACATCTGATAGCACAGCCATGTGGTCCAGTCATATGTCTGGACATCTTATAGAGCAGTCATGTATTCCAGTCATATGTCTGTACATCTTATAAAATAGTCATGTGATCCAATCATATATCTGTACATCTTATAGAGTAGTCGTGTGATCCAGTCATGTCTGTACATCTTATAGAGCAGTCATGTGGTCCAGTCATATGTCTACATCTTAAAGAGCCATCATGTGTTCCAGTTATATGTCTGTACATCTTATAGAGCAGTCATATGATCCAATCATATATCTGTACATCTAATAGAGTAGTCATGTGATCCAGTTATATATCTGTACATCTTATAGAGCAGTCATGTGGTCCAGTCATATGTCTACATCTTAAAGAGCAGTCATGTGATCTAGTCATATGTCTGTACATCTTATAGAGCAGTCATATGCCTATGCATCTTATAGAGCAGTCATGCAAGATATTAACATAGAAGTGTACCTTAAGAACCCTCTGACTTGTTACTGCTCCCACTCTCCTTTTCAATACAACCCATCTGGACAAGTAATCACTGGTGATCTGAATATCATTCAACATGAGAGTCTCCGAAAGGTGATTTCTCATGGTCCTAAATTCAGAGAACCTCAACACATCAATTGGAAACATAATTTCAAGATAATTATGGATGCTGTTGAAGCTTATACCAGAAGGTGGATAAAGAGAGAAGTAGACCAAGATCCTGAGTTAGAGTCCTTGTCAGACTGGGTTAGAACAATTAGGTCTCTAGTACAAGGTCGGATTCACAAACTCAAAAATTGTGTTAATAATCAACCTAAGTCTGTATTTAAAGACCAAGAAGCTGTTAAGTGTCTTTCCTCTCTTCATGACAAATATGTTATCGTTCCTGTGGACAAGGCTTCCAACAATATCGTGTTTGTATGTAAATCATATTACTTCGAATGCCTAATCAAGGAATTAGGCATAAATAACAACACCTCTAGTAATACCACATACAAACCTACTTCGTTCGACAAAGATGAAATCCTAGCTAACCACAAATCATTCATGACCTCTTTAAACATTCCCTCTGGTAAAGAGTCTGAGGATTTACCCTATTTATATTGGATACCTAAGCTCCATAAGACACCATACAAAGAAAGGTACATAGCGGGATCATCAACTTGTTCGACGAAAGAATTGTCTATTCACCTAACAAAGATTCTGTCTGCAGTAAAAGAGGGACAACAGAAATATTGTGAAACTGTTTACTCGAGTAGTGGCATAAATCACATGTGGATTTTGAAAAACTCTAAAGATCTTTTGGATAACCTTAAATCAAGATCTTTCTCTCAGGTATCCTCCATCAAACTTTTGATTTTTCAACTCTTATATACCACCCTACCGCATGACAAATTAAAAACCCGCTTAAAAGAAACAATTCACAAAGCTTTCAGTCATAGAAACTATGGCTCAAAATTTGTTGTGTTAGACTACAATTCCACATATTTTTCAAACAAAATTCAAAAAGGTAAAACATGCTACTCCGAGGAACAAGTAATCAGTATGCTGGAATTCCTCATCGATAACATATTTGTCTCCTTTGGAGGGATACTGTTTCAGCAGGTCGTCGGCATACCAATGGGTACAAATTGTGCCCCTCTTCTAGCCGATTTATTTTTATACTCATATGAGTCGGAGTTTCTTCAAAAGCTTGTAAAAGATAAGAAGATTCATGAGGCTAGAGCCTTTAATTTCACATACAGGTATATTGATGACGTTTTATCTATCAATAATTCTAGATTTGCAGAATTTCTTCCATTGATATATCCTCCAGAGCTGGAAGTTAAAGAGACCACAGATACCGCTTCGTCCGCATCATTTTTGGACTTATACCTCGAATTTGACGACAGTGGTCAAATCAGTACTAAAATTTATGATAAACGGGATGACTTCAATTTTAAGATCATAAATTTTCCAAATATGTGCAGCAATATACCAGCTTCTCCTGCATATGGTGTTTACATCTCACAATTGATTCGTTATGCAAGGGCCAGTAGCAATTATTCTGATTTCCTGAAACGTCATCTTCATCTGAGAAACAGGCTACTGGACCAGGGCTATAAAAAGATTCGCCTTATTCGATCTCTTAAAAAGTTTATATTCCAATACCAAGATCTTGTCGAAATATATTCCGTCTCTGCAGAAAAGATTATAAACGATGGATTTTCATATAGTGAAAATGTCTAAAGATAGGGTGTCAACAAAAATGTCAAAAATATTTTTTTATCAATGTGTGACGTAAAAGTATAATTGACATTTACTTCACTGAGTTTGGTGCTGCTTTTGACAACCGTTTTACCTGTTTTGTTCAAGTATTGTTATAAATACTGTTATAGTGACAGCCGGAAACTTTGAGCCATAATGAAAGGGGGAGGTTTGGCGCTTTAAAATCTGATTCAACCCATCATTTCTTTAGAAATGCCTGTACCAAGTCAGGGTCATTACGGTTTTCACAGTTTTCCGGTTGTTGACTGATTTAGTCTGTTTATATACTTATGAGTTTTGACTTTCCCTTTGTAAGATTGTTCGGAGTTCGGTAATTTTGTTATTACCCTTATCCACTCATACATCTGTACATCTTATATAGCAGTCATGTGATCCAGTCATATGTCTGTACATCTTATATCCAGTCATATGTCTACATCTTATAGAGTAGTTATGTGATGCAGTCATATGCCTATCCATCTTATAGAGCAGTCATGTTATCCAGTCATGTGGTCCAGTCATATGTCTACATCTTAAAGAGCAGTCATGTGTTCCAGTCATATATCTGTACATCTTATAGAGCAGTCATATGATCCAATCATATATCTGTACATCTTATAGAGTAGTCATGTGATCCAGTCATATATCTGTACATCTTATAGAGCAGTCATGTGGTCCAGTCATATGTCTACATCTTAAAGAGCAGTCATGTGATCTAGTCATATGTCTGTACATCTTATAGAGCAGCCATGTGATCCAGTCATATGTCTACATCTTATAGAGTAGTTATGTGATGCAGTCATATGCCTATACATCTTATAGAGCAGTCATGTTATCCAGTCATATATCTGTACATCTTATAGAGCAGTCATCATGTGTTCCAGTCATATGTCTACATCTTAAAGAGCAGTCATGTGATCCAGTCATATGTCTGTACTACATCTTATAGAGCAGTCATGTGATCGAGTCATATGTCTGTACATCTTATAGAACAGCCATGTGATCCAGTCATAGACATATATATGTACATCTTTTAGAGCAGTCATGTGTTCTAGTCATGTCTGTACATCTTACAGAGCAGTCATGTGTTCCAGTCATATGTCTGTACATCTTATAGAGCAGTCATGTGTTCCAGTCATATGTCTACATCTTATAGAGCAGTCATGTGTTCCAGTCATATGTTTGTGCATCTTATAGAGCAGTCATACATCTACTTCTTAGAGCAGTCATGTGTTCCAGTCATATTTCTACATTTTATAGAGCAGCTATGTGATCCTGTCATATGGTTGTACATCTTATAGAGCAGTCATACATCTGTACATCTTATAGAGCAGTCAATTGTTCCAGTCATAGGTCTGTACATCATCTGATAGAGCAGCCATGTGGTCCAGTCATATGTCTACATCTTAAAGAGCAGTCATATGTCTGGACATCTTATAGAGCAGTTATGTGTTCCAGTCATATGTCTACATCTTATAAAGCAGTCATATGATCCAATCATATATCTGTACATCTTATAGAGTAATCATGTGATCCAGTCATGTCTGTACATCTTATAGAGCAGTCATGTGGTCCAGTCATATGTCTACATCTTATAGAGCAGTCATGTGTTCCAATCATATGTCTGTGCATCTTATAAAGCAGTCATATGATCCAATCATATATCTGTACATCTTATAGAGTAGTCATGTGATCCAGTCATATATCTGTACATCTTATAGAGCAGTCATGTGATCTAGTCATATGTCTACATCTTAAAGAGCAGTCATGTGATCTAGTCATATGTCTGTACAACTTATAGAGAAGCCATGTGATCCAGTCATATTTCATGTCTACATCTTATAGAGTAGTTATGTGATGCAGTCATATGTCTGTACATCTTATAGAGTAGTCATGTGATCCAGTCATATGTCTACATCTTATAGAGTAGTCATGTGATCCAGTCATGTCTGTACATCTTATAGAACAGTCATGTGATCCAGTCATATGTCTGTACATCTTATAGAGCAGACATGTTATCCAGTCATATATCTGTACATCTTATAGAGCAGTCATGTGATCCAGTCATATGTCTACATCTTAAAGAGCAGTCATGTGATCCAGTCATATGTCTGTACATCCTATAGAGCAGTCATGTGATCCAGTAATGTCTGTACATCTTATAGAGCAGTCATGTGTTCCAGTCATATATCTGTACATCTAATAGAGCAGTCATATGATCCAGTCATATGTCTACATCTTATAGAGCAGTCATGCGATCCAGTTATATGTCTACATCTTAAAGAGCAGCCTTGTGTTCCAGTCATATGTCTGTACATCTTATAATGCAGTCATATGATCCAATCATATATCTGTACATCTTATAGAGTAGTCATGTGATCCAGTCATGTCTGTACATCTTATAGAGCATTCATGTGGTCCAGTAATATGTCTACATCTTAAAGAGCAGGCATGTGTTCCAGTCATATGTCTTTACATCTTATAAAGCAGTCATATGATCCAATCATATATCTGTACATCTTATAGAGTAGTCATGTGATCCAGTCATATATCTGTACATCGTATAGAGCAGTCATGTGGTCTAGTCATGTCTACATCTTAAAGAGCAGTCATGTGATCTAGTCATATGTCTGTACATCTTATAGAGAAGCCATTCGATCCAGTCATATGTCTACATCTTATAGAGTAGTTATGTGATGCGGTCATATGCCTATACATCTTATAGAGCAGTCATGTTATCCAGTCATATGTCTGTACATCTTATAGAGTAGTCATGTGATCCAGTCATATGTCTACGTCTTATAGAGTAGTCATGTGATCCAGTCATATGTCTGTACATCTTATAGAGCAGTCATATGTCTGTACATCTTATAAAGCAGTCATGTTATCCAGTCATATATCTGTACATCTTAGAGCAGTCATGTGGTCCAGTCATATGTCTACATCTTAAAGAGCAGTCATGTGATCCAGTCATATGTCTGTACATCTTAGAGAGCAGTCATGTGATCCAGTCATGTCTACATATTATAGAGCAGTCATGTGTTCCAGTCATATATCTGTACATCTATTAGAGCAGTCATATGATCCAGTCATATGTCTACATCTTATAGAGCAGTCATGCGATTCAGTTATATCTCTACATCTTAAAGAGCAGTCATGTGTTCCAGTCATATGTCTGTACATCTTATAAAGCAGTCATATGATCCAATCATATATCTGTACATCTTATAGAGTAGTCATGTGATCCAGTCATATATCTGTACATATTATAGAGTAGTCATGTGATCCAGTCATGTCTGTACATCTTATAGAGCAGTCATGTGGTCCAGTAATTTGTCTACATCTTAAAGAGCAGGCATGTGTTCCAGTCATATGTCTTTACATCTTATAAAGCAGTCATATGATCCAATCATATATCTGTACATCTTATAGAGTAGTCATGTGATCCAGTCATATATCTGTACATCTTATAGAGCAGTCATGTGGTCTAGTCATGTCTACATCTTAAAGAGCAGTCATGTGATCTAGTCATATGTCTGTACATCTTATAGAGAAGCCATTCGATCCAGTCATATGTCTACATCTTATAGAGTAGTTATGTGATGCAGTCATATGCCTATACATCTTATAGAGCAGTCATGTTATCCAGTCATATGTCTGTACATCTTATAGAGTAGTCATGTGATCCAGTCATATGTCTACGTCTTATAGAGTAGTCATGTGATCCAGTCATATGTCTGTACATCTTATAGAGCAGTCATGTGATCCAGTCATATGTCTGTACATCTTATAGAGCAGTCATGTTATCCAGTCATATATCTGTACATCTTAGAGCAGTCATGTGGTCCAGTCATATGTCTACATCTTAAAGAGCAGTCGTGTGATCCAGTCATATGTCTGTACATCTTAGAGAGCAGTCATGTGATCCAGTCATGTCTGTACATCTTATAGAGCAGTCGTGTGTTCCAGTCATATATCTGTACATCTATTAGAGCAGTCATATGTCTACATCTTATAGAGCAGTCATGCGATCCAGTTATATGTCTACATCTTAAAGAGCAGTCATGTGTTCCAGTCATATGTCTGTACATCTTATAAAGCAGTCATATGATCCAATCATATATCTGTACATCTTATAGAGTAGTCATGTGATCCAGTCATATATATATGCATCTTATAGAGTAGTCATGTGATCCAGTCATGTGGTCCAGTCATATGTCTACATCTTAAAGAGCAGTCATGTGTTCCAGTCATATGTCTGTACATCTTATAAAGCAGTCATATGATCCAATCATATATCTGTACATCTTATAGAGTAGTCATGTGATCCAGTCATATATATATGCATCTTATAGAGTAGTCATGTGATCCAGTCATGTGGTCCAGTCATATGTCTACATCTTAAAGAGCAGTCATGTGTTCCAGTCATATGTCTGTACATCTTATAAAGCAGTCATATGATCCAATCATATATCTATACATCTTATAGAGTAGTCATGTGATCCAGTCATATATCTGTACATCTTATAGAGCAATCATGTGGTCCAGTCATATGTCTACATCTTAAAGAGCAGTCATGTGATCTAGTCATATGTCTGCACATCTTATAGAGCAGCCATGTGATCCAGTCATATGTCTACATCTTATAGAGTATTTATGTGATGCAGTCATATGCCTATACATCTTATAGAGCAGTCATGTTTTCCAGTCATACATCTGTACATCTTATATAGCAGTCATGTGATCCAGTCATATGTCTACATCTTATAGAGTAGTCATATGTCTGTACATCTTATAGAGCCGTCATGTGTTCCAGTCATATATCTGTACATCTTAAAGAGCAGTCATATCTCTGGACATCTTATAGAGCAGTCATGTGTTCCAGTCATATGTCTGTACATCTTAATAGAGTAGTCATGTGTTCCAGTCATATGTCTGTACATCTTATAGAGTAGTCATGTGTTCCAGTCATGTCTGTACATTTTATAGAGCAGTCATACGTCTGTACATCTTATAGAGTAGCCATGTGTTCCAGTCATGTATCTGTACATCTTATAGAGTAGTCATGTGGTCCAGTCATATGTCTGAACATCTTATAAGTCATGTGATCCAGTCTTATGTCTGTACATCTTATAGAGTAGTCATGTGATCCAGTCTACGAAAAAATAAGTTATAAATACGAGTACTTGTTTTTATCTTTGCAGAGTTTAACCAATATGTTGAAGAATATTCCCGAGAGTTTTGAAACTGAATGTGTTCAACACTTGATTAAGTTTGGACCAAGGTATTGTATATATATTATTTATAAAATCTAATTCGTAAAGGGTAAAATTGCTTTAGCAACTATAATTGACTTTTGGAGGCAGGTTTACTTTGCTTAGAATATGGGCAATATGTCAATACAACTAGTAGGTCCAATTAGCAATTAAATCAGTATATGTGTATTACTATTTTATGATCAATATTTGATTCTTTGGATATTTATGACCAGCTGAATTGAACTGAATTAGAAGTACCAGGGTTTTTTTTGTCCTAAGAGTAATGGTCTTTAGATTCTACCTTCCTAGCTAGTATTCAGTAAATACGAGCATTCATTGACCCTGCTATTGTACTATCTATGTTTATGTTGTCATCCACCTTTGGCCATGTGAGCTTTTGCCATCACTTGCAGTCCGTTTGCATCTGATGTACGTCATAAACTTTTACATTTAAATCTTTGCCTCTGAAAAAGCTGAACCAAATTAAACTGAACCAATAGAAATCAATTGTCCATTGCTGCTTTATTATAAATCAAAATGAGCACTAATTTCACCTGCATCTAAATGACAATGAGTAATTTAATATATACTTCTGGTTTTTCTGTAAAAAAAATTCTTTCAGCCAATTTATACCAGTTATGCAAATTAGGCATACTTTGATTTAAAAAAAAATCATATTTAAACCATCTCCTTTGAAACAGCTAAACCAAATTAAATCAAAATTGGCTGGGTTGGTCCTTATGTGGTTTCCTTTCAAAATCATGTCCGACAGCCCCATCCTCCATTCAAAATGGCTGGTGTTATTAAAAATAGATATTTCCTCAAATGGGCAAAATGTTACATTTTTAACTAAATTGAACTGAAATGTAAGGTGTAGTTTCAGCTTAAACCACTGGAGGTAAAAACTCGTGGAATCTTGTAAAAAGCCTACTTGGCGATTCCAATAACCGTTCCATCTTCCCAATTCAGACCGACGATGACATAATTCATGACGATGCGAAAAAATCTGAAATGTTCAAAGACTTCTTTTGTGATCAATCAAACATAAACGATGATTACCTCATTCCTCCCGATCTTGATGGCTCCCTATGCGAAAAACTTATACAGGTAATAATTACTGAGACTGACGTTGATGACATATTAAAAACTTTAGATACTTCAAAAGCGACAGGTCCCGACATGCTTAACCCCAGACTTCTTAAAGAAGCTTCATTATTATACTGTTAGTCGCCTTGGGAAAATTCTCCATTCCAGATTACGAATGCAGTGTTCCTCTTTAAACCTACATTGATACCGTAAGAACATTGTCGACTCGCCTAACTGTATTTGTGGTTCAACTGAATCCACTACCCATTATTTATTTCACTGTTTGAGATACACTGCACAAAGGCAAATGTACATAAATTCTATTAATGTACCCATAAACCTGACAACAGAAATACTTCTTTTTGGATCACCCAAACTTGCACCCAATCAAAACGTCGAATTATTTTTAGCAGTTCCAAAATTTGTTATCTGTAGTAAGCGATTCACACCTTAAGGTCTTCTTTTTATCCCCTCGCCAACGAAGTTGCGAGGGGATATAGTAACGCTACCGTCCGTTCGTCCGTCACAATCCTTGTGAACACTCTAGGATCAACATCCTTCAATGGATTTTGACCAAACTTGGTACATATTTAGTCCTTAAGAGAATCTGGAACCCTATTGATTTTCAAGGTCAAAGGTCAAGGTCACAGGGTCAAATATTTACCGCATAACATCCTTGTGAACACTCTAGAATCAACATCCTTCAATGGATTTTGACTAAACTTGGTACATACTTAGTCCTTAGGAGAGTCTGGAACCCTATTGATTTTCAAGGTCAAAGGTCAAGGTCACTGGGTAAATTTTTAACCGTGTAACATCCTTGTGAACACTCTAGACTCAACATCCTTCAATGGATTTTGACCAAACTTGGTACATACTTAGTCCTTACGAGAGTCTGGAACCCCATTGATTTTCAAGGTCAAAGGTCAAGGTCACGGTCAAATCTTTACCACATAACATCCTTGTGAACACTCTAGAATCAAGATCCTTCAATGGATTTTGACCAAACTTGGTACATACTTAGACCTTAAGAGAATCTGGAACCCTATTGATTTTCAAGGTCAAAGGTCAAGGTCACAGGGTCTAATTTTTAGGCGAGGGGATACGCCACGCTTTGCATTGCCCTTGTTAATTTTTCTTTTTTTTTTCTTTTTTTTCTTTTTTTTTTCTCTTATAAAGCACTTCTCTTTCACCACTTAGTTTTTCTATCTATATGACATATTTCACATTATCTATTCAGAAAAACATTGTTTATTATTATAATTTAAAATTTGATATTGTATAAACTTTGAGACCAGTTAGATAATAATGTAAAGAGATATACCAGGGAAACAAATTAATATAAGTTTTTCTAAGCTTGGTTTCAAATCCCTTTATGTATGTGTATTATATCATAGTGAAATTTATCTTATTGTACAATATTTATTATTTAATAAAATATGTTTAAACTAATTTAATTTGAATTTTTCTATAATATTTGTAATTTTGACTTTTTCTTAATGTGCAATGAGTGGATCAGAAAACTAAGACCATTGCAACTCTATGACATTGTATAATAGGACTATGTGTTTTTAATTTCTTGTTCTCTGAAACCACAGAAGTATTTGAAAATTTATGACAAAAAATTTAGTTTTTAATGAAACAGAATACATATCTGTTACACGACAGTTATTTTGTATTTTGGAATATATTTCCTATACAAATCAAAAACAGTAGAAAGCATATTTCATCTAAAAATATTCAAATTATCTTCTACATTTAAACAAGTTGTACATTTATGTATATTCATCATTTATTTGTTTTTTCTTCAGTTTATGTGTTTTATGGGCACCCAAAGAAGGTTATTTGTAAATACTTTGGTTAACATCTTTCAATAAAAAAAAACCTGGAAATCATAACCATTTTGTACACATTTTGGTAGATATGAAGACAATTTTGTCTGTCTTTTCCAGGATTATTCAGAGATTTGTTTACTGGAGTACAAATCCTTATCATAAAAGATCCGAGGAACCTGTGGCAAGATTTTCCTTGGAACAACCAGATTTAAAAACAACATTGAAGACTGCTAAAATAAAGGAAACCAATGTAACTACATCCTTGAACAATCAGAAAACTGCTGAAGTAGGGGAAAACAATAGAAACACATCCTTGAACAGTCAGAAAACTGCTGAAGTAGAGGAAAACAATGGAAACACATCCTTGATCAGTCAGAAAACTGCTGAAGTAGGGGAAAACAATGGAAACACATCCTTGAACAGTCAGAAAACTGCTGAAGTAGGGGAAAACAATGGAAACACATCCTTGAACAGTCAGAAAACTGCTGAAGTAGGGGAAAACAATGGAAACACATCCTTGATCAGTCAGAAAACTGCTGAAGTAGGTGAAACCAATGGAAACACATCCTTGAAAAAAACAGATACACTAGCTAATAAGAAGATAGCTATATTAAGTTCAAACACTCAGGCAGATGTACCAGTAAGCCTTTTGTCTGGAACTGATTTGTATATGGACATTAGTAGTCAATCACACAAACCCATTAGCATTTTACAATTAGCCAATGAGAAGCTAGGAGATAGAATATCAACCAATCAGACAAGTGATAAAACAAGTGTTTTATCTGTTGAAGATATTTCTACAGATTCTGATTATATTTTTCAAGTAGAATTTCCCCTTTTCCCTTTGTCACGAGGATTTTGTATAACAATGACCAAAAAATTGTCAACTTTGAAGACGGCTTTGTATGCTATGATGGAATCACAAAAACTCAAATTATAACAGTAGATGTTCTGTTATTAAATTAATTTATATTGGACAGAACTGACCTTTGACATGACCTGTAATATTCTAAGATTAAAGAACTTATATCAGCCAAAGCTCATGTTCTTACACTCAGTTAAATTGTGTTTCTTAATACAATTAATGATTACAGGATATGCATTTGTTACTTCCAAATATCTAGTTTATTCGACAAAAAATGTTAATCCAGTGTCATACACCTGTATTGTTGTTCCACAATGTCGTACACCTTTAGTGTTGTTCCACAATGTCATACACCTTTAGTGTTGTTCCACAATGACATACACCTGTAGTGTTGTTCCACATTGACATACACCTGTAGTGTTGTTGCACAATGACATACACCTGTAGTGTTGTTGCACAATGGCATACACCTGTAGTGTTGTTACACAATGACATACATGTACACCTGTAGTGTTGTTACACAATGACATACACCTGTAGTGTTGTTGCACAATGACATACACCTGTAGTGTTGTTCCACAATGTTGTACACCTTTAGTGTTGTTCCACAATGTCATACACCTTTAGTGTTGTTCCACAATGACATACACCTGTAGTGTTGTTCCACATTGACATACACCTGTAGTGTTGTTGCACAATGACATACAACTGTAGTTTGTTACACAATGACATACACCTGTAGTGTCGTTGCACAATGACATACACCTGTAGTGTTGTTGCACAATGGCATACACCTGTAGTGTTGTTACACAATGACATACATGTACACATGTAGTGTTGTTACACAATGACATACACCTGTAGTGTTGTTGCACAATGACATACACCTGTAGTTTGTTACACAATGACATACACCTGTAGTGTTGTTCCACAATGACTTACACCTGTAGTGTTGATACAGAATGACATTCACCTGTAGTGTTGTTCTTTTTACGACAACATACAATATTTTCAAAATATGCTAATGTAGTGTTGTTCTAATCATAATAGCATACAATATTTCATAATAACATACAACTGTAGTATTGTTTTTAGCTCACCTAAGTGGTCGTTCCATCCGTCCCTCTGGCTGTCACATTTTCAGCTTACCACAAATGTTTCTCAAGGGATCATAAATAAATGTATCTTTTTGAAGCGATTAGAAATCCAAGATAACTGACCTGACCTGGCCTGGCCTCTGATTGGGACAACCATTTTCAACTTCCTCTACAAAACTAATTCATATGAATTCACCAGTCTTGCCAGAGATGTTCTTCAAGGTGTTTTGAAGAAGTATTGTTACTTTTAGTTAGCAGTGATTCAAAGTCCAATATGGCCGGGATTTCCGGAAATGTTCCTCTTATGAGATCTTGTTTCTTTCACAAATAGAGAAAACCTTATTTCAGCTGTATCATCACTTGGAATGAACTATAAATTCATTTACGTCTATTTCATTGTCTGGTGGGGTTTTCCAACAAATTAGACTTGAAAAAAGAAATATTACTCTATCATATACATAAAATGTATGTAAATTTATTTTATATCATCAACACAAAATGAAGTCATTCTGTAATTTGTTAAGCATTTCTAATCTCTCATTGGTTTTCAGTTTTACTTCTAAATTTTATAGACTAAGCAGATTTTTTACAATGTTACCATATTCCGAGTACTAAACTATTAAATCAAGGCTTTTTAAAGAATCATCTCATCTTATCTTTCAAAAGGTTTTTCAGAAGATATCAACACTTTATTGAAAAGTATTCTGTCAGTTGTGTACAGATGACAAAAAATGGTATAGGCAATTAGATTTTAGTTTAAAGTTGACTATTGATTCACTATTATGTCTTTACATGGCTTCATATACTATCTAATATCTAAATAATGGTTGAGGCCATCAGCTTTCTATAATAGAACTAATATTATACATATGACAACTGTGTCATGAAGATTAAATATGTAATATATAATGTTCAAGATTATAGCGTTCTTTATCATAATATCGCCCGGTTATATGTGTGGGTTGGCACTTTTTACTCGCAAACACTTACTTGCCTGCATCATTTCACTAAGAAGAGAGGTCATGTGAGCTTTTGTCATCACTTGGCATCCATCATCTGTTAACTTTTCACATTTGAATCTTCTCCTCTGAAACCGCTTGGCCAAATGAATCGAAACTAGGTAGGAAGCATCTATGGAAGGTCCTATATAAAGATTGCTCATGTCGTCCCATTCCCTTAACAAACATGGCCACCATAAGCAATTCTTGTTTCTGACTGGTGAATTTCTAAAAATCTTCTCCTCTGAAACCGCTTGGTCAAATGAATCGAAACTGGGTAGGAAACATCTATGGAAGGTCCTCTATAAAGATTGCTCATGTCGTCCTGATCCCTTAACAAACATGGCCACCATAGGCAATTCTTTTTTCTGATATTTCTAAAAATCTTCTCCTCTGAAACCACTTGGCCAAATACAGCGAAATTTTACAGGAAGCATCTATGGAAGGACAAAAAAACATGGTCGCCATGGGCAATTCTTGTTTCTGATTGGCTGAAATTTAAAAAATCTTCTCTTAAACTAGGAGGCACAATGAATTGTTACTTTTTAGGAATAATGTATGGGATATCCTGTACAAAATTTCTATATTTCATACCTATCGAACTAATATGGTCACCATAATTATGCAGTTCTTGTTTGTGATTGCCCAAATTAATTGAAATTTGGTAGGAAGCACCTATGGAAGGTTCTGTATAAAGTTTCCTCAAAACAAAATGACAGGTGAGCGACACAGGCTCAAATGCTCAATGGGCCTCTAGTTATTGAAGTGACTGTACCAAACCAGGAAAGTGAGCAGACGTGTATTT
This sequence comes from Bathymodiolus brooksi, assembly GCA_963680875.1. Lineage (NCBI taxonomy): Eukaryota > Metazoa > Mollusca > Bivalvia > Mytilida > Modiolidae > Bathymodiolus > Bathymodiolus brooksi. Next base: position 27,450,111 of record OY804579.1, read on the forward strand.
GTGTGTTAGAGGAATTGATTTTGCCTCTTTTTACAATTTTGATATTTGATTTTTGCATTGTTCTGAGTGTTGGTTTTTTGTTGTTGTTTTTTTTTTGTAGAAAGATTTCAGCTGATTATTTAATGAAATTTCTACTTAAAGTAATGCCAGTCATCTTGGATGGGGGTTTGGGTTTCACAAATAATTTTGATATTGGGCCAACCAAAGGTCATTTCATGATCAGCTCAAATTTCTGTACTGCAGATTTTAATATGATTTTTTTTCTCTCTCAAAATATGCATACGGTAATCTGTATAAATTGGCTGAAAGAAATGATATGTTAAGCTATGCATTGCCATGTAGCTGTAGTGAAAAATATGAGTTCATTTTTTACCTATAATAAAGCAGCAATAGACAATTAAAGAAATTTCTATATTTAGTAGCAGCCACCATCTTGAATGGAGGGTGGGGATTCCTGTCACAATATTGAATGAGGAACAACCCAGCCAAGTTTGGATTAATTTGGTTCAGTGGTTCCAGAGGAGAAGATTTAAATGTGAAAGTTTAGGACGGGTGGACACACGAGGGATGCCATGTGATGGCAAAAGCTTACAGTGCCTAGATACAAAGACAGTAAATAATATCAAACAGTTTTACACAACTATGAATTGTAATAAAAATGGGAACAAACTTTAGTTAAATATAAATTCATGTTGACTGACATGGCCTCTGATTGGATAAAAATGTCTTCTTATCAATAACTACTGCATGCAAAGTCAAAGTAGTTACCTGAGTAGTGCTGAACAAGTGTTGAAACCTTTTTAGAGCAAATTCAAATTCAGGATGCAGTCACGGTCCTTAATTGGGAGAGACATTTTCGAATCTGGAATTTATCAATCAAACCTTGCTTTGATGCTCCTTTAGATCCTTTCAAAATGTGTCAGATACCTGCCCACTAATTTTTTAGCTCACCTTGCCAAAGGCAACGTGAGCATTTGCCATCACTTGGCGTCCGTCGTTTGTTAACTTTTCACATTTTAATCTTCTCCTCTGAAACCCCCTCAGCCAAAATCTTCTCTGAAACTGCTTGGCCAAATGAAGTGAAACTTGGTAGGAGGCATCTATGGCAGGTCCTCTATAAAGATTGCTCATTTCATCCCGATCCGTTAACAAATATGGCCGCCACAGGCAATTCTTGTTTCTGATTGGGTGATTTCTAAAAAAATCTTCTACTCTAAAACCGCTTGGCCAAATGAATCGAAACTTGGTAGGAAGCATCCTTGGAAAGTCCTTTATAAAGATTGCTCATTTAGTTCCGATCCGTTAACAAACATGGCCGCCACAGACAATTCTTGTTTCTGATCGGTTGATTTCTAAAAAATCTTCTCCTCTGAAGCCGCTTTGCCAAATGAATCAAAACTTGGTAGGAAGCATCCTTGGAAGGTCCTCTATAAAGATTGCTCATTTAGTTCCGATCCGTTAACAAACATGGCCACCATAGGTAATTCTTGTTTCTGATTGGCCAATTTTTTTAAATCTTCTCTGACACCACATTGCCAAATGAACCGAAACTTGGTAGGAAGCATCTATGGCATGTCCTCTATAAAGAATACTCATTTCGTCCCGATTCTTTAACAAACATAGCCGCCACAGGGAATTCTTGTTTCTGATTGGTTGATTTCTAAAAAAATCTTGTTCTATGTAACCGCTTGGCCAAATGAATCAATTTGTTAGGAAGCATCCTTGGAAGGTCCTCTATTAAGACTGCTCATTTAGTTCCGATCCGTTAACAAACATGGCCACCACAGGCAATTCTTGTTTCTGATTGATCGATTTCTATAAAAAATCTTCTCCTCTGAAACCGCTTGGCCAAATGAATTGAAACTTGCTAATTTAGTTCCAATCCGTTAATAAACATGGCCACCACATGTACAGGCCATTCTTGTTTCTGATTGGTCGATTTCTAAAAATCCTCTTTGTAACTGCTTAGCCAAATGAACCAAAACTTGGTTGGAAGCACCTATGGAAGGTTCTGTATTAAGTTTCCTCAAAACAGAATGAAAAGTGAACGACACAACCTCTAGTTTTTAATGGCAAAAATTACATGGTTTTAGGCTTGAACCAATTGAAATTTGAACTGCTGGCATCATCATTGGTTGTCCTCAAACTTTCATACTTGCACAACTAAAAAAAGAACAATAAAGTTTGTTTTTTCTCATTATTTTGATTCCAATGACAGATTGTACTTGTCAAAGTACTTGAAAATGTCCGATCTTTTATTACCTTTTATCTCGGATTGAAACCACTCGTAGTTGTGTCACAAGATTAATTCTGACCTCGGGACAAATGTAGTTAACTTGTACTAAATTGAATTGTTTAAAGAAAGGTGATCAAATATGTGTGTTATAGAATTGTTATTAGAGAAGTGTGTCACCGTTAGAATATGGTTTTAAAGTAGATTTTATTACTGGAAGTTGTTAAAATCTTTTCACAAATAAACATTTCTGTAGTTTGTACACATGCATTCAAAATCAAATCATTCACAAACATGTTCATGTGCATTATAACCCATTAAAAGGTATGCTTGTACTTATTTCGTCGTTAAAATTGTCAACTGTCCCCTATGCAGCTGGTCCAGAAAGTCGAGGACAGCATGGCTATATATTGATGTCAAACTGCTTCCCAAGTTTCATTGTTCGTTGGATTCTTAATTTCGTGGATCTGCCAGACATCCTACCCATGAAAACCACGAAAATTGGTACCCAACGAATAAGAGTGATTTCACAGTAATGAGAGGCTCAGAGAGCCTGTATCACTCACCTGATTATGAGAGGCAGAAAGAGCCTGTATCGCTCACCTGATTATCATTAATATTTTTGTAGTTTAAACAAAAAAAGCTCTCCAACAGGGTTGTATGTTAAAAACTAAATACTGTGGTGGTGGCCATCTTGGGTTTTCGATTCCTATTAAAAAAAATCCAACTTTGTAAGGGGCCATCTAATAACCATATGCAATTCATGTACAGTTTGAATTCTATTATGCCTGTAGTTCCTGAGAAAAAGCGTTTATTCATGTTCTTATTTGTGTCGTAATCAATAATTTGCTAAAGATTAAGTCCTGTATTTGCAGCCATCTTGGATTTCAGATGCACATAAATAAATTTTAACTTTGCAAGGGACCATCTAATGACTAGTTTGGGTTCAATCATGTTTGTTGTTTCTAATGAAAAAACTTTATTAATTTTCCCATGTTAAAAACTTCCATATTCTTGGTGATTTACATGGCACTACAAATTCAAAACTAATAAAGGACCACCTAATTAGCATTTCTACAATATTATATTAAAAAGTACCTAGTGGTATATGAGAAGATGATTAAAAAATATCAGCCAATCAGAACACATAAATGGCCATGGCAGTCGCATTGAATTTCCAATTAGCACCAAAAACTCAACTAATCCCAAGTGCAAGTTTGTTTCCAATGGGACATGAGGTTTCAGAGAAGAAGCTTGAAATGTGAAAAACTTACATATGACAACAGACACAAAGTGATAACAGTAGCTTGCATTCATCAGTGAGCTAAAAGGTTATCATTTAGCTTATTATGACCACTTATATCTCAGAAATCATAATTAGAGCTAGGTCAAAATTGCTTAAAAAATACAGGCAGGAAATTTCATAAGGAATCTAAACTAGAGGCTCAGTGGGCTGAACCTGTGTCGCTCACCTTTCATTCTGCTTTGAGGAAACTTAATACAGAACCTTTCATACATGTACAAATGTAGATGCTTCCTACCAAGTTTCGGTTCATATGGCTAAGTAGTTTCAAAGGAGAAGATTTTTTTAAAAATCTACCAATCAGAAACAAGAATTGCATGTGGTGGCCATGTTTGCTAATCGATCGGGACAAAATGAGCAATTTTCAGAGGACATTACATAGATGCTTCCTACCAAGTTTCGGTGGTAGCCATGTTTGTTAACTGATCGGGACGAAATGAGCAATCTTCATAGAGGACATTCCATAGATGCTTCCTACCAACTTTCGGTTCATTTAGCCAAGCGGTTTCAGAGGAGAAGATTTTTAAAAAAAAGGCCAATCAGAAACAAGAATTGCCTGTGGCGGCCATGTTTGTTAATGGATCGGGACAAAATCAGCAATCTTTATAGAGGACCTTCCATAGATGCTTCCTACCAAGTTTCAGTTCATTTGGGTAAGGAGTTTCAGAGGAGAAGATTAAAATGTGAAACGTTAACGGACGCCAAGTGATGGCAAAAGTTCACCTTGCCAAAAACGGTTACCAGACAACTCGTCCCGCGGACAAGTCCGCCCGTAAGCGAGGACTACTCGGACCATCAATAATTATTGTTGTCTTAGGTTGGTTTTTTTTTATAAAATCGACGGAAATCATAAAGATGTGTGCAACTTCATTTCAAGGATTTTGATAGATAGTCTAACTATTAAAAATCCATGTCTAAGATTGATAAAAATGTGTCAATGAAAACTTGTGTCAATTGATCTACTGTACATGTAATTACTGCAATCAAGGTGAAGCCATGGCCATGTGAAAATTAGAATGTGATTAATTAAGGTATTGTGTACATAACAATCAACTAACTAGCCTGATCATATATGCGTTTTTATGTACATGTAAACTGTTAGGTGATTTTTTTTCTTCTTAAACCATTGAATGGTGATTATCTTGACATCTTTCATTCCGTATCTGTAAATTGTCAGTATAATTAGCTAATTTATTAAAGAGAAATGAGATATTTTCTTAAATTAATTTTATTAGATATGATATAATATAAAAACACACAGAAATAGTTAATATAGAACATAGACAGGCAATATAATTATTAATATTATAACATCAGCATATATAAACACACACACATATATATATATATAGAGAGAGAGAGAGAGAAGTCTAGAAGATTGTGCAACGATACGTATACCGTTATCGGTATCGTTGCACAATCTTCTAGACTTCTATAATCTATTTTGTTTGTGCTGCATCGTCATGTCTCGACGATCCGTTACTCATTAAGTTCTCTGGTTGGTAGATTCCCTTAGACTTTATATATATAGGGAGTGGATGTGGTCGAGTGGTCTAGGGCGCTGGACGTAAGGCTAAGCGAATGGTGCTGCAGTGTATCAATGGTGTGGGTTCAAATCCCGTCGAGGGAAGAACAAAAATTTGACAGCTCTAAAATCTAATTCTAACACTGTTTGGTTTAATTTTCAGACGTATATATATATAGTCTTGTTGGCGTAGTCGTCCCATGACTAAGATTTTCCACTGTACCATCTTGGTCTGTTTTCGTTGTCGGCGACGTAGTTTGCCTTCAGATATCATCTTCATTTGTAGCAGTATCTTGGATGCTTCCTTGCACAAAAGTTCGATCAGGAGGTAGAACTATAAGTTGCTCTTCTGTGTGTGGGTGTTGACACGGTTGTGCCAACCTTCTACACACTTCCCGAACACACTCCATGCAGTAACGGGCCAAACAATGCTGTCAAACCATGTGCCTTGGATGTAATTCATAGCGCTCTGCAACTGCTGAGTGGTGGCTTTCTCTTTCAGTGTGTTCAGTAAGTCAAGGAATTATATAGTCCTACGATATAAATCCTTGAGAAAGTTAAAGTAATATGAAAGGCCGAATATCGTGGAATTTTTGGATTAAATATCTTTACTTTAATATGCCATTTAATTTAACTAAAATCAACTGCATAACATTAAAAATCTGCTCAAAAGCAGAATTTATGAGCAAATCGCAAAATATTTGACAGCAGATAATTCTGTTGTGCACAACAGTAATGCAAATGATATGCGCGTGACCCAAGATTTGAACTCTTTCGGGGAGATTGAATAACGGGTGTGTTCGATTTGTGTTTAAATTATCTCCCTTTTGGAAACCTGGCTGTCAAAAGTAGACATTTATTTTTATGTTGATGTGTTTTATTGATAAATTTTGTAATGATAAGGTTATTTATGATATATTTATCGTATTTAAACATTGACAAACTTCTGCAAATAAAATTAACAAAATTTAGTCTCCCATTTTAAGCTATCCCAAAAACAAATAGATTGGGTACTACTCCTATAGAAGCAGGATCAAAAGTTATACTAAGTAAAGTAGGCCATACTGTTAATTGCCAATGGTTCCTTGAACAAGTTGAAAATATAAATATTAAACATTATATAAAACATTCGTCGCCTTGACAATGGTATGGTTATTTTAATTCTGCAAATTTCTTAACAAATTTTATTTGAAGAAGGTTGTCAATGTTTAAATACGATAAATATATTACAAATAGCCTTATCATTACGAAATATATCAATAAAACATCAACATAAAAATATATGTCTACTTTTGAGAGCCAGGTTTCAAAATGGAGATAATTGAAATGCAAATCGAACACACCCGTTTATCTTTTCTTGATCGGCAATCATCGGACCAAAACTTTTCTTCACGAGGTATAATTGATCGGCAATCATCGGAACAAAACAACCGAAAGTTAATTAGTCTCCACAACAATGGCGAGGACGAAAAACATGCACACGGATTTGCAGATTTCTAGTTGTTGGGAACATATTTCGACTTGAAACATGCATGAATAGCTTAGTAAAGGTACCATCGTATTCCAAAGGAATTTTCAGGGGGAAATTTTCTTCACCCAAAACTGGTGTAATATTACTTTAAAGGGGCATTATCTGCCAAAATCGTAAAAAAAAAAATTACCCATAAAAACTATCAGATATGATTGGTGCCTTAATAAAACGTGTTTCTGTAACTTATAAATGTTATGAAATGTACGCGCATCGGGGAAAAAAGGTGCAACTGCTCATGTTTATAGATCGATCAAGATCGATTCCATCTTATTAATTATCGGCATTGTTTACGGAGTTTGCCGAATCGTCATTAAATCAGTACAACAATGCACGTATTTCTTATTTTCTGTGAATCTGCTTTTAGTCGGCGTTAATTACGGACAAAGAACCATGCAAGTTTGCAGTTAATAAGCGACAAAATACAAATTATTTGTTTTTACCTGTCACTAGTAAGGTCAGTTGCATTACGGAGAAAAGCGAGGTCAAATTATTTGCTTGCAAGGAAGTAATAAATCGATGGTAATTTTCGTTCTCAAAAGGCGAAGAGTGGTACGATAAGCTGTTTAATGTGAAATATTTACCTTTATTTCATCATTTTAAAGCTATTTACCAATTTCCAAAACATAATTTTTTTGGTAAAAATCGTAGCTAATGCCCCTTTAAAATAAATTGATAATTCTAAACATTTATTAAAAAAAAATTCAGAAGAAATATATACATGTATCCTCATAATATATGAAATTCACTAATTAATATTTACAATTAAATATCAATAATACGGTCCGAGTTGTCCTCGCTTATGGTCCGAGTTGTCTGGCATTCCTAAAAACCTATCAAAGCTTAAAATATAAATTCCACATATGGGGTGTTGGCCCTATTTTGACCCCCTTATGTCTAAAAAAAACCACTAGGAGCCATACAAAATTTGTTGACATATATAAAGTTAAAACTTTTTCATCAAAATTGGTAGTTTCTGTTTTAAATTTAAAAAAAAAAAAAAAAAATTGTAGCGGATCATCCAATGAACACTCGTACCAAGTTTGATTCCAACAGACCCAGTGGTTTTGGAGAAGTGTCACAGTGATCACAGTATCTTGACGTTTTATCTAGCGAAATACTAGTGAAAAATCTGTATATTATATATATAAAGACACAAGTAATGAAACAAGTTTTTCCCTCCAAAGGTTGTCTAACTGTGTAAATTTTGTGTAACCTTCGTTCGCCCGTAAAATAATGCTACGTTGGAATGTTGGAAGGTAAATCCCTTTCATGCATAGTTTATTTGTACCAAACATTGCTTTGTTCCCTACCTATTTGTCTTTTTTCACAGCAGAAAGACTTTCGTGTTTTGAAAATTTAGCCATTGTGTCCACAACTACCGGTTTTAGATATGGACGGAGAAGAGATGCATAGTGTAGCGTAACCGAGCGGTTGGGGCCTAGTGTATGCGAGCAACAAGGGAGACCGGTCTATAACATGGTAGCGTGCTAACCGCGTCTCTCTCTTTCTGGTTAACGTCCCTGGTTTTTGGGACCTGGCACTCTTGGTATCTCTGGTCTGGTATGGAGGATTACAATAGGGTGATAAAGGGGGAGGGTATTAGGTTTTGGCCTGTGAGAGCGTTTAATTTTAAGTGTGTTTTGCTCTCGTTCTTTTAGATTTGTACATTACAACTAAGTCATTTGTAGATAATTAACTTGTATTAATACGGAATAAATAAATATTCACTAATGATACTTTAACAATAACATAATTATAAGTTTTACAACAATAAATAAATAGTTTACAACTACTGAACTAGAACTTCTAAATTAGATACACAATATTAGTAGTTAATAGGATACTGAATTATCGAAGCAAGAAATGGTCTTAATATATTCCGTACCGAGTTCAAGTCGACGAATAAATGGATGGAGTTGGAACCACCAACGATGGGTAAAAACTAGGAAATAATGGTGGTGGAAGGTCCGATGTCCTTCATATAATTATTAAAACAAAAAGCCCACAAAAATATAGCGAAATATTGTTGCTAAAAATATGACTTAACATATAGCGGTAATTTGGTAAGGTATTCCCAAAAAGGTAATTTCGGTAAATAGTAGACCTATAAATTATGGGTTTAAACGGACCTGGTACTATCCATGGTTTCTCTAATTACTGGTCTGCGGACTGGTTCTGGAATATTGGTCTATCTCAGCTGGTATATGGTATCTGCTCGATAAGGGTGCTCTGGTGACACAATGGGTTGCCCAGGGTAGAAGACAACTAAACTTTATTTCGTAAATCGCGCCTTTTATACTTTTTGCTTACCAATTTACCGATTGGTTTACCATTTACCGACCGTTACCTCTATGTATTTAAAAATTCTTCGTTTACAATTGTGAGAAAGAGTTGTTTTTAGTTTTGCTTCGGCAAAATTGTATAGGTCTCGAGCACATCGGATTTCTGCCTTCCCACGGACTACGGCCATATGCAGCATTTGACGTCGGAAGCAAAAACGATGCCATCAACTATCGAGGAATAACAGTTCTGCCTGTAATTAGTAAGATCGTCGAAGCAGTGATCAGAGATAGTATACAACCATTGATCCATAATATGCAAAATCCAACGCAAAGAGGGTTTACGAAAGGATCGTCCCCCATGAATGTTGCTCTACCTGTCGAAGAAGCATACAGAATATTAACCGACGAAAAGCAAAATGGACATCTTGTACTTCTCGATGCAAAAGCAAGACGTAGTGCATGCAGTCTATTCGTATGTGGATTTCATGGACACAACGGCCTGGATCCCGAGTCCCTATTACACATCTACAAAACCTACATAACACCAGTATTGCTTTACGGTATGGAGCTATTATTACCGTCCTCAAAAAACCTCTTGAATAACTAGAACTCTTCCAGAAAAGGATACTAAAACAAATCATTACCGATGAGCTGTCCGGACCCAACCGTTTATATACTAACTGGAATTCTACCAATAGAAGCACAAATTCATATAAAAGCCCTCACATTCTTCAATAACATCTGTCATCAGGGCGAAAAAAACACTGAGAAAAAGCTTGCAAGAAGACAACTAACCGTGAAGGAGGAATCTAGTAAAAGCTGGTTTATATGTGTCAACAAAATACTACGAAAATACGACCTGAAAGAGGCGTACAACTATTTGGACAATCCTATCAAAAATCACGATGGATCTCGTTGGTGAAATCAAGAGTGAATGACCACTGGTGTACCCAGCTAACAACCCTAGCACAACCCTACAAAGGGCTGCAATATCTTAGTAACCACAACCTGAGCAAGTGAAAAATACATCCTATTTTGAAGCACAGATGCTACTCATCATTAGACATCAGTAGAATTCCAGTAAAATTAAGACTCGTCACCGGGACATACGTGCTGCAAACAAAACGCATTAAGTACTACAGAAAATGAAACTGACCCAACATGCCTGCTATGCGGAGTAGCTGAAGAGAATGTACTACACTTCATTCTCCAATGTGAAAAACTACAGTCGGAGAGAGTAGCTTTACTGTCCGAGATCAACTCTATATGGCAAAATGAGTTCCAAAATAATGAAAATTTTACGGACTTGAGCGAAGTTGACCAACTACAACTGCTAATGGACAATATAATCAAGGTGAAACCTACCAAGAAAAACTCAGCCAGCGTAGCCAGACTCGAAGGTCTATCAAGGAGATTAATGTTCAAATTGCATATTAAGAGAACGAAGCTTCTGGAGAGTGATAGAGACAACAATGAAGAAACGGAACTAACATTGCGAAAAGGGGGGAGGGGAGAGCCGTCCGGGGATTGCCCAAGAATCCATTACAATAAACTGTGATAATGGTTTTAGATTTTAGACTTTGAAAGATGACGTTTTAGATCTTAAACTGTAGATACGATTCGTTTTAGATTTTAGGATGTGACAATTACTTTTTAAACCTCGAACCAAACCGTAACAAATAGATTTTAGATTTTAACCATACGAACAGAGACCTTTAGATTTTAAACAATGATGCGTCTTCTTAAATTTTTCCAATACATGCAACATGCATATTTTATACGTAATGTCGGGACAATCGTTGTGGATTGTTTTAACTTGATTTGATAAACTTTTATATCCCGTGTGAATAAGCCTGATTTTTAGTGTACATAAATTTTATTCATGGATACGGAGGTGATGAGATTTTCACTCACACAGCACTGTACAGCGCACCGTCACCCAACACACGTCTAACATACGACACAGTATGGTTCTCCTTTGAAGGGGGTAAAGATACAGAGGTAAGGTAAGGTAAGGTAAACTGGCGTTCCATAGATTTTATTTTTCGTCCGCATCTACCTATTATGGAAATCCGCGAATTTATGTGCTAATTCGATCAAACACTTGAATAAATATCTCTGTCTAATATATAATAACACATTTTTACACAAAATTTAGCAGAAAGTAATTTAAAAAGGCTTTACAAAGCTCTTTTTGGGTTGATGTAATGCCCTTATAACATGAATAGGAAAATTCTGTACATTTCGTTCACAAACAAAACTGTTCTCACGACTTTTTTTTAATCTTATAAATTATAACATTATTGTACAAGTTAGATAAACTACTATGAAACAAAAGAAGTTACGCGTATTGCGGGATATTCAATACAGGTCGCTTCTTTTTTTTTAATAGTACTGTATCTTATACTTACAACCATTGCGCTGGAATAGTTGATTACAGTACGACAGGGATATTAGGTTATTAATTAAATTCCTAACGGTGTATACGTGTATCACATTTCATTTCATTTCTTTGCATTAGCATTAGGGGAAAAGGGTGTATTTTACTCTGATAAAAAGTTTTCGATGCTACATGTTTGTGCCTGAACAAAAATGCACTCTGAAACAGAATTTTTTTTCTGGCAAAAAATTGTCCCTTTATGACTAATAATAAAAATCTGGGTAAAAGGATAACAAATCAAAACCATACATGTACAATACACAGGAACACAACAAATTCATTTATACCTTTAGGCAGTAATGTACAATGTTCAACAAACACAGAAAAAGAACATGTAATAATTAAAAAAAAACGTGTAACAATGAACAAATAGAATTTCTGTGTGTATAGACACCATTTCAAGTAGCATAGTTGGTACTTTATATATCATTATTCAAAATAAATCTAAAAACGGCCAATAATAAAAAAAAAAAAATTAATAGCAATAATAAATTTATGTTTGTAATTAACAATCCAAAGGGAACACATTTATGATTATTTTCAAATATTTTCAGCAAAAAATATTTAAGCCACACCAAAAAATCAACTTTTTAGATTCTCATCCCCTCCCTTCCCACTTTTTACCATTAAATTCACGATTTTCTATTTTCAATCAATTCATTTTCAAAATTTAACAAATTCTTCATTAGGGTATCAGTATACCAAATAAAGTATATATTTTTTTCATTATGTAATGTTCTATCACGATAGTTACCATATGTATCTAGTTCTACAATATTTATTTCAGTAGTCCGTAAGGGGCCTTCGTGGAGATCGTTTGGTAGCTGGATTTACAACTACCTATGCAATCAATACCTATCACCACTAACGTTACGAGTTCGAATCTCGCCCAGGCGATACAACATTATGTGATAAAGTTTGCCAGTGACTTGTGGCAGGTCCGTGGTTTTCTCTGTGCTCTCCGTTTTACCATCCACCAATAAAACTGACCCCCACTGAAATTTGGTGAAAGTGGTGTTAGACACCAAACCCAGTAGTCCGTACGTTTCCAATCGTGTACGTTTACATTTTTTATGCTTGGGGTTTTTTTTATTGTATAGAACGCTGGGTTTTATGCAAATTCCCGATTTTTTTCGTAGCATTACTGAAATTGTAATTTAAATCGTTTCACTGTTCATTTCAATAACAGGTAGTTAACTAAAGTTATCAATAACGTTTTTACCTGCATTAGAATGGAATAAACCTACAAAAATCATGTGCTTTGCCTTTAGTCCTTTACCATTAAAAAGTTCATTATGCCAAATAATTGTAATGTTCAATATATTTTTACATATATATTACAATGAAAAAATTTGATAATTGGGATAGCATAGCGGTGCGTGTATAGGTCAACAGATAAGAAAAGTTTGTAGATGCCAAAAGGGTTATCGGAAGTCATAAATCGAAGAAGGGAAGGCAATGCAATGGCCAAACGAAAAAGGACAAAATGATAAACAGTGGTCCACGGAAAACTGAAGATTGAGCAGCACTTGAGTCTTTAGTTTTACATTGTATGGCAGTTCCAGGTTTTTTACGATGATCCGCCAGTCTGATTGTACAAAATATTTGAATGCTACCAAAATTTGTCGAAAATAATTTAAAGTAGTAAGAAACAACGAATTTTCTTTATTTAAGTATTTAGTATGCCATTCATAATACATCTGCTCAAAATCTTTCTAAAATAAATGCTTTGATTAACCCGCTTGTTGTAGAATCTTTAACTGTTAATAACACTACACGAAGAAGGAATATATTATCTGTATAATTTTGTACCAAATAATTTTAAAGAATGTGATTTAGATTTGAAGATTGCTTAAATATAGAGAGACCTAGATATACAATGTATTAATTCAAAATTGTGTATGTGGAGACAGGGACTTTATTATTCTATTTTGTTCACTTGGAGGTAGTATTTCCCGAAATTCAGGTATACTTTAAAATGTTGGAATGAAGTTCATCAGTATTGCAGTGTGAGTAACCAAACATCATGTACGCCTTTTATGAACATGCATAGGCTACACCAAGGTACATGTCGATATGGCTTGTAAACGTCCGTTTTATTTCTTAATATAAATGGTCACAATAAAACTCTTTTCATGCGACTTAAAGATAATACTTTTATTTTACATATACTCGTCAACTAAATCTATACTTCTAACAGGTAATATCACCCGCGCTGTACTAGTTAAGCTTCAATGTTTGCACCATCCAAGTTTTATAATTCAGTGCCGCCATCATTAGGTTAACGAGCGTCTTTGTGATTCAAACGCACAATTAACCACTTATGGAACAGTAGCGTCACCAAACGGGAGAAGCGGTGAATGATCCCTATTAGCTACATATTTTATTTTTATTATACAAATCCTTGATTTGACACACAAAGAAAACAATAATTAACCTTCCAGACGAGCTTAAGTCATATTGTATGATTAGAAAGTTGTTTCTTACCTAGATATCCAAGTTTAAAGAAAATATACTCTGTCCTAGAAACATGTCAACAACGCCTCGCTTAAAACGGAAGTCGGTAGTCTAAGGAGTAGTATCAGGGGCGGATCCAGGATTTGTGGTTAGGGGGGGGGGGGCGTGAGTAGGCGAGGGGTCTGGAGACCGCTTAAGGTCCCCAGTGGGTCCAAGGCAGAGCCCTGGTAAGGGGCCCAGGGGGGTAAGCCCCCCGGAAGCTCTGGGGGTTTGAGGAATTACAGACATTTATTTGAATGACAATTTTGAACCAGCCACACCATTTTTATCAGACCATAAAAACTTGACCTTGAGTCTTAATTTTGTCGGATATTTGTTAACAGTATGTTTTTTTGTCAGATTATAAGAACCTAAAGTAAAACTTTTCTTTAACAACCGTGATGCGAATTGTTCAACTCATGACTGATCGATCACGATATTTTAACCCTTCAAAGAAGTATTGGTTTAGTTTTAACGCATTCCTCATTTCGGTGCTTATCCTTTCGGGTGGTTCTAGTTAATACTGCCCGTCCGGATGGAGCTTTTCTTTTCGTCGTTTGATGCATTCATTGAAAACGTATGATTCGACCGTTCTTGTTTATAGACAAACAAAAGCGGAAATTGTCAATACATGAACTTGTTATTGATTTCTGATAAGCTAACGTAACTAAATTAGATGATCAGAATCGTTTCATGCAGCATTAATGTTAACATATTCGCCTTTGTTTGTCTATAAACAAGAACGAATCATACGTTTTCAATGAATGAACCAACGGCGAAACGAAAAGCTTCATTCGGACGGACAGTATACTGATCATTTATCAATGGGTAGAGCTTTTTAGAATAATATCCCAAATTTACTCCTAATATCATTACTATTCATTTTGATTTACAGCACGCCGGGTATTCGGACACTTGGAACCGGGTCGAACACTAAGAACCGGGTCAGACAAGTGACAACAACGTTTTCAGGTGAGTATACTATTTTTATCCTCAGCGACCGTCAGCGATATTAACAACAGAAATAAATTGACACGTCGTCTTTGCTATTAACGTACTAGGTTTATGCCAAGTTTTTAGTATTATAAGTGGATAATAAATCGACAAGAACGCTTAATATCGGAAGTTTCAGAAAAAAATATGTGAATCTTTAACTTTAGTCGCTTATATCTACTCACGGTGAGCGAGTTCCATGATTGTTTTGGGTCGATATACCTCCCATAATCTATACTAGACTATTCATTAAAAAATAGGCTTTTGACTTGCGGTTTCTAGCGCAACATCTATCTTTTTATAACAACGGGTGCATGAAATAGGACACAAAGGACCGCGGGTAACATTAAGTGAACGATACTAAGAACGCGGGTGTCGGACACTAAGAACAAATCGTATGCAAGGGCAGGTCGTGGATTTAAGCCGTGGATGGCCAGCATAGGATTATAATTCGGCGGTTGTCAGGCGAGACTGGTAAATTTAAGTCGTTCCCCTATGAAATTTATTTTAAAAGATGCCTGTTTTAAGGATGTTTGGATATGGGAAAATATCCTAATTTATTTGAGATGGCTTGAATTTATCGCCGTTTTACCACGGGTCAGTCACCTTATTTCAAATATTTTAAAATATAGGCGTAAAGTGACTAACCGTGGTAAAACGGATGTTCTCTCAAAGCCATTAAAACGTCGTATTAGAATGGGTTATACATGTATGATATATGAAACAAAATTCAAGGGGACATGAGAATCATGATAATTAGCTGTTAAACATATGGGGTTTAGTGCCCCAACTTCTGTACAATACGCTCGTTCCTAGAGAATTACTCTACACTCAAAACAGGTTTTGTTATTGTATATTCTTTTATGCCCAAAACCTAAGACTTAAAAAAATAACAAAGCAGTACTATCATTAAAAAAATCAAAGTAAATTTTGTTGTACACTATTTACTCCACACCTCTGCTTGTGATAGTGCAATATTATAACCTATCTTTTCCCTTTTCAAACAGAAATGTCAGAGGTGTGGAGTAAATAGCTCCCATAATCTATACTAGACTATTCATTAAAAAATAGGCTTTTGACTTGCGGTTTCTAGCGTAACATCTATCTTTTTATAACAACGAGTGCATGAAATCGGACACAAAGGACCGCGGGTTATGATACAATGGAACGCGGGAAAATAATTGAAGTTAAAGATTCACATATTTTTTTCTGAAACTTCCGATATTAAGCGTTCTTGTCGATTTATTATCCACTTATAATACTAAAAACTTGGCAAAACCTAGTACGTTAATAGCAAAGACGATGTGTCAATTTATTTCTGTTGTTAATATCGCTGACGGTCGCTGAGGATAAAAATAGTATACTCACCTGAAAAAGTTGTTGTCACTTGTCTGACCCGGTTCCAAGTGTCCGAATACCCGCGTGTTACATGTCACGAGTTAACCATTCATGAAAAAGTTGTTTGTTGACTTGAACTGCTTAATTAACGTTGTATAACATATGCTTTGCGAATTTCAGGGGGGGGGGGGGGGTGCGCACGCCCCGCACGCTCCCCTCTAAATCCGCCTCTGAGTATAAAATCTCGTGATTCGTTTGTGTCAACAAATGGATTTCACCTACGATATTTTCTATGATAGATGGCGTTCGTGTACTATCAGTTATACATTCGGAACTCTCCCGGATCGCATCGGAGCTTATCGTTATATTTCCGCCATTACAAGTTGCGATAGACTGGTGGATCATATAAATAGTATGCCTCAGTACTGCTGTGTGCCGGGTTGCACAAATTCTGGGGGTCATGTGTTCCCTTCAGACCCAGAACTGAAGAAAAAATGGAGAGTGGCCAATATTGCTTGAATAAAAGCTTTTCCTCTTATTCTTATGTATTTTCCCATTGATTACAATTGCTTTGTCAATCAGCTTTATCATAAAACGAAGATTATTTGCAAGAAAAGAATAACTTGCAAAAAGAAACAAGGCGACTTTAATTTCGCTTTGCAGTCGAGGGAGGGCGACTTCCGCCGATATAGGGAGAGTATTTCGTCCACTTCGCCTGGTTTGGTGAGCTCTGCTATAGTCGTCTTAATTAACTGTCTCTCCACTCTCACTGACGCGATATCGCGGCAGCAGAAACAATTTACTGATAACGGATAACGCCATGAGTCGCATATAGATACTGTTATCCAACTTCCTTCCTATACTTTAGGCTGGAAACAAATGTGGCAATATGCTATTTCTGGAATTCCACAAGTCATGCAAAGGGAACGTTTTGAGAGACTTTGCAAATATTTTCACTGCAATGACACTTCAAACAACCCGCCGAGAAGGATTCCTGGACATGACAAACCTTCTTTCAACCTGCTAAACGGATACAACCACTTCCGGTCCGGTTTAAATTGATTTAGAAAATTTAATAAAGGGTGCTTTAAAAATCAAATGTCAGTAATTTGGAGTTGAACATATTTTTATAATCTGCATTGGAACAATTATCTGTATTTTAAAGGCTTACTTTACATTTGAGAGGAGATGATCATGTGGCATTGTTACACATGGCCGGTCTAGAGAATTCCGAATGCATATGAAAAATCCAGCGCAAACCGGAAGTGGTTGTATCCGTTTCATTGACTGAAATTTTTAATAAGCCACATTCGCTGACTATTCTTGTCCAATTTGTCTGAGGGGGCCCCGTAGATATATTTAAATGTGGCAATCGAAAAGAGAAATATCTCGGGAGTGTAACGATATAATTGGGTCAGCGAAAGGATCACAAATAAGCGAAAACTATTGAGGCGTAGTGGGGAAGGGGAAAAGGGTAGATGTTTATCTTGAAGTAAGGAAGAGGAGGGGGCATATAATTTTTGAATGAAACAAGTGCCTGTGTGCTCACTTCATTAAATGAAATATTAAAATATATGAGAATTTTCAGTTTGTTTTAATCTGTTACCTTCCTGTCATGACTACAAGTACTATAAACTTACTGAGTATAATTTTACTCCTTCAGGAACTGTTCAACATATATCAAATTTCACTCCATTCACTGCCACAAATATCCAATTTTACTCCTTCAGGAATAAATGTTCAACAAATATCCATTTTCAGTTGTCTTCAATTGACCAGTTAACGGGATGAAAGGTTATTAATCCTAATTAATAGTAAAAGGTCAATGTTCGACATGTGAATTCATTAATATATTTTTGTTAACTTGTGGTCTATAAAAATACGTATACCGCCGGCGAGCGAGGCAATTCTCATTCACCGTACTTAGGTCAGTATGTATTCACAGTGTGTCGGTGTTATAGAGCCATTTCCCCACATTACCTGGATAGGCGGAAAAATGGCTATATAGTAGATTCCCCCCCCCCTTTGGCAAATAGGGGGGAAAATGGATATATAGTAGTTTTTCCCCCCAAATATATATTTCAGTTATTATAGATAAGTTATAATATAATTTTAATGTATAAACATTTTATTTGAAAAAAATGAAAAGAAACTAATTATTTATATAGTATACAGAATGGAAACAAATCTAAATGAGATCTGTTATAGTGACGCAATATTTCCAAGTGGTTTCTTGTAAGCGCATTGATAAGCTTTTAGAGCAGGTCTATGTAGATTTAAGATTAAAGTCATCACTTCAAAAGTTCTTCGATCACTATCATGAACTTGTCGACCTATGTGCTGTGTCCTTCCACATGAGGACGCTAAGAGCTCTACCGGTGCGCCTGGTCCATGCTCCCATTGTGTGGTGGAGTCCGGGTTTCTCATTCACTTTAAGTTTTCTGTGTGTTTTCTTTCGATTTTTATTTGTTCTTTGTTGTTTCTGTCTCCGTTTCTTGGCCTCTAGTTTGTCCCTTGACTTTTGAGTTTTGACTATCTCTCTAACCGTGGTTTTCCTTAAATTCATTTTCAAAATTGAGGATAAGTAACAGCAGAATAACTGAAGAACAATGTCGGTACAATAAAACATGTTCCACATGCAGGTTAGATGTAGAAGATGAATTCCACTTTTCAGTGATATGTCCATAATTAAAGAGTCATAGGGAAATGCTTAACTGGTCGAGTACATTACCTGATACGGATGTTACACGTGACCCAAAAGTGTCAACAATAATAAACCTGACCAATCCATTCAATGACCTCAAAATGTGTTATTGTAAAAGAAATTGCCGATTTTCAGTCGAAACTTGCTTTGCTAGTGACAAAAATTGCAACCTAACATTAGGATATTTTGTATTTAATAGCTCAATTTTCATCTCAATCTACCATTTTCATGCCCAGAGTTTAATCCAAAGTACACGAAAGAGACATAATTATTAACAAATACTACAAAGTACTCTATATAATGTATGTGCAACACATTTTGCCGCTCCTATAGCAGTCATTCCAATTCCACACTTAACTGTAAGTGCTGCACAGCGTGAGTGCGTAAGATCTAACTTTGGGTTTCCGATGAATGAATTCAGGTATATACATTTTTAATTCTTAAGTCCTCGAAAAGAAAACACAGATAAATTATGTTGGGATATCAAAACGAAGTAATCACTTTTAAAGGGTACATTAATGTTAAAAAACATGTAACAGATTATCAGGGCCCCGCCACATAGTGGTGAACGCCCTATAGTGGTCGTTCTGTCCGTCCGTCCGAAACATATTCGTGTCCGCTTCATAACTTTATAACCAGTCATTTGTCTATTCTATAGTAGAGGGATGAAACTTTGCATGATTGTTAACTACTATTAGAAGGTGTGTCGCATATCATATTCTGGTTTGTCCTCCAAAGGTCAAGGTCTCAAACTTTTCATGGGACCCCTATATTGTGAACTACAGAAAATCGTGTCCGCTCCAATTATTGTAGAGGGATGATATTTTGCATGATTGTTAACCACTGTGAGAAGGTCTTACTTAATTCATTTTTGTACTTCAAAGGTCAAGGTCTCAAACTTAGGGTTTTTCATGGGACGATAATTTTGGTACCCCAACAGATTCTTTAGATATTGACTTTATTTTGCAACGACGGGGTCCTTAGAGATAGTTTCCATCTCCATGTCATCTAGTTATTATTATTATTATTATTATTATTATCTTATATTAGGGGTGATATTGGTCGAGGCTGGACATAGCATGTTGTATAAGTTTGATCATGTATAACTCTTTAAATAGCACCCGAGTAGGGATGCGATATAGGGTAGGTGATACGTGTCTTGCAACGTCATCATGCATAATAAAAATGTATGTATTTTACTCAAAGTATATAAATAAAAATAATAATAATAGTGATAATAATAATAATAGTGATAATAATAATAATAATAATAATAATAATGAATAATAGCTTTTCGTTTTTTCTTCTTCAAATAAATTGTTTGCTTAGTGCAAATAAATAATAACTTATTTATAATGAATTAGAAATAACATTTAGGTGGAAAACCCACTATATAGCCACCCCGCCCCCCCCCCCCCCCCCCCCCCATACTTCTAAAGGGGGAAATGGCTATTTCCGGGGGGAAATTCTATTATATAGCCATTTGTCCCCCCTGATAAGAAGAGGGGAGAGAAGATGGCTATATAGCCATTTTTCCGGGGGCAAAGATGGCTAGGGGGAACTAGAAGCTCAGGTGAGCCTGTATCGCTCACCTGACATAAATAAGTCCTCTTAAGAATGTCTGCATGCCGAATACATCTAAGTTACTATTCAAATCCCATACTGCCATAGGGTTCTATGTTAAAACTATGTCTGCTCATGGCAGCCATCTTGGATGGAGGTCGTGGTCACCGGACACAATTTTGAAAGTATACTACCCAAGGACCATCCATGCCATGTTTGCTTTAAATTGGCTGACTGATTTCAGAAGAGAAGACTTTTAAACAATTTTCCCATAGGGTCCTATGTTAAAACTATGTCCGCTGACGGCGGTCATTTTGAACCGAGATCGGTATCACTGAACACAATTTTGGAAGTTGACCACCTAAGGACCATCGATGACATGTTTGCTATATTGGCTTACTGGTTTCAGAGGAGAAGAATTTAAAACATTTTTTCCCATAGGGTCCTATGTTAAAACTACAGTATGTCCGCTGAAGGCAGCCATCTTGGATGGAGGTCAGGGTCACCGGACACAATTTTGAAAATTGACCACTTAAGGACCATTCATGCCATGTTTGCTTTAAATTGGCTTACTGGTTTCAGAGGAGAAGATTTTTAAACATATTTCCCATAGGGTCCTATGTTAAAACTATGTCCGCTGATGGTGGCCATCTTTGATGGAGGTTTGGGTCACTGGATATAATTTTGAAAGTTGACCACCTAAGAACCATTCATGCCATGTTTGCTTTAAATTGACTTACTGGTTTCAGAGGAGAAGACTTTTAAACATTTTTTCCATAGGGTCCTATGTTAAAATTAAGTCGAGTCATGGCGGCCATCTTGAATTTCTGATCAGCAAACGATTCACAAGTTTAGTACAAGACCACCCAATGATCATTCCTGCAAAGTCACAATTCAATTGGCTTAGTGGTTTCTAACAAGAGGATTTTTAAAATTTCGACCAATCAGAACACATTATGGGCCCTGGCAGCCATGTTGGATTTCCGATCAGCGCCAAAAACAAAAATCGTGTATATGACCATCCAATGAACATTTCTGCCAAGTTTGGTTCAAATCTGTTTCGTGGTTTCAGAAAAAAAGATGAAAATGTGAAATTCCCATAGGGTCCAATGTTAAACTAAGTCGAGTCATGGCGGCCATCTTGAATTTCCGATCGACAAACGATTCACAAATTTAGTACAGGACCACCCAATGATCATTCCTGCAAAGTCACAATGCTTAGTGGTTTCTAACAAGAAGATTTTTAAAGTTTCAACCAATCAGAACACATTATGGGCCCTGGCAGCCATGTTGGATTTCCGATCAGCGCCAAAAACACAAATCTTGTATATGACCATCCAATGAACATTTCTGCAAAGTTTGGTTCAAATCTGTTTTGTGGTTTCAGAGAAAAGATGAAAATGTGAAATTCCCATAGGGTCCAATGTTAAACTAAGTCGAGTCATGGCAGCCATCTTGAATTTCCGATCGGCAAACGATTCACAAATTTAGTACAGGACCACCCAATGATCATTCCTGCAAAGTCACAATTCAATTGGTTTAGTGGTTTCTAACAAGAAGATTTTTAAAATTTCGACCAATCAGAACACATTATGGACCCTGGCAGCCATGTTGGATTTCAAATCAGCACCAAAAACACAAATTTAGTAGAGGACCATCCAATGAACATTTCTGGCAAGTTTGGTTGAAATCTGTTCAGCGGTTTCAGAGAAGAAGATTTAAATGTGAAAAGCTAACGGACGGACGGACGGACGGACGGACGGACGGACGGACGACGGACGCTTACCCATGACAAAATCTCACATGGCCTATGGCCAGGTGAGCTAAAAATTACTCTAGAACACCGGATGCACTCATCATTCTAACATGTACAATATAATTTATTCAGAGTTAATTCGAGTGTTTGATTAATAATAATATTGACGTTGACTTCGGTCCTTTACGTCTCAAGTTGCATTTGTATACTAATAAAAATCGGCGAGCGAGACAATTCTCATTCACCGTATGTGTATGAGTATAAGTATGCATAACCCGGGATTCATAATTCAGCTTCCGATCAAACCCGGGAGTTCGATTCAATAAAAATACTGTTTTTTTGTTTTCCATTTTACGTTGACTTCAATCCTTTACTTCTCATACATGTACATGTATACTAATATTCGGCGAGCGAGATAATTCTCATTCACCGTAATAAAATTATCTACGTCTCTGTTCAAAAAGGCAACAATATATTGTAGATTTTAAAAGCATTTATCTAAAACGATTTCCTGTATTTTTCGAAGCCATAAATGAGCCAAAAGAGTATTTGGATGGATTCCGTCATTGTAGAGATCCTTCATGTTAAATGTATATATCGATAAGTCCAAAGAAAACTTGGGTCCATCAGTTCCTGCATTTAATTTAGAAAATTCATTATTTAATATTTCAACCTTTGTTTCAAGAGTTTTGTCATCTGCTGAAAATGTTTCGTAGTCGGGATGACGTTTATCAACAACCATGGTACTAACTTCATTTAGATATATTTCCGAGTGGGGAGACAATTTCAGACAAGAATATCAATAATTATTTGAATTGCGCAGCTTTTTTCAGACTCCAGTCATGGCATTAACTGGCACATCAACCAAAAAAGATAAAGCTGATATTACGACACATCTTCATCTATCTGATGAAGATACCGATATTGTATACAAATCACCAGATAGGCCCAACATATTCATTCAGATTTTAAAAAGAGAAAGTTCTGAATACGAAATGTCACTGGGGATGGCTTATTGACCACATACGCTTGAACGGTATTAAATCGAAAAAAAAACCCATCATATACTGTCGATCTATTGACACTGTCTCCGAAAATTTTCTTCGGACTCTCTCGGTGCCGATGCATACTTCGATAAAAAGAAACAAGCTGATGATATTTTGGTAGAAATGTATCATAAAAGTACACACCAAAATTCCAAAGAGAGAATACTAACTGAATTTAAAAGTGGAAGTAGCCGAATTCGATGCATTATTGCAACAGTTGCTTTAGGAATGGGATTAGATATCCGAGATGTACAGCTTGTTGTCCACATCGGCTGTCCAATGTCTATTCTGTCATATTGGCAAGAAGCGGGTCGTTGTGCGAGAGATCGTAGACAGGGATTTAGCCTAATTCTATATGACGGTTTTACCCTTGCGCTTAAAACAACGGACAAAGACATGGCAGCAGTAGTGAAAAACGACTCTAAAACATGTATTAGAAAATTAATTTTAGAAACTCTTGGCGATGAAAACATGTCAATGTCCCAAACTTCTTCATGTGAAGGATGCGACCCACACATCTGCCCGTGTTCTGCTTGTAAATGTTGTTCAGTATGTGCTTCAAAATGTAAATGCCAAGAGAGGTGCAAGTTTGATGTACATTCATTTTTATCTACATGAAGGAACGAGTCCGGTGAATGAGGATTGCCTCGCTCGCCGACTGTAAACGTATATTTGGGGAAAAAGATGTTTTTATTGGATTTATTACAAAAAATTCTAATTTTATTATTTTCCACTTTCAAATTCTTACTCACAATACTTCATAACTTTACGCCATAATTGTGCAATAGCGACTTAAAAGTTCGTTTCGTCAAAAGTTTCGTAACCTACAAAAATTACCATTTGACATTTCCGGAAAGTACTGTTGTGGTTTAAAAAGGCACTTATTGTCAAAATATTCAGAATACTTGAATATATTGATCACAGAGCACAATACAATTACTGTAAGTATCATATTTATTACGATAATTACATGTAATTAAGCTCCTGTATTACGTTTATTTGCATTTGCTACGGATTTTGGAGACTTTGTGGCAGCAAATAGAAAACAAATAGTAAACATGGCCACCCGAGGTACTACAGGTATGTGATAGGACTAGGTTACAACATGTTTATTTACAAACATAACCCAATTTTCTACAGTAATGAGCTATATATTTATCAGCATCAGTAGTGAGGCTGATAACTAATTACAGTAGCTAGCATACAATATGTGTGTAGAAGGAAAAGAGCTAGGGCTTGTGTTGTATTGTTATTTTAATACGCCGACTATAAATAAAACTTATCTTATCTTGTCTTATCTCATTGGGACTTGTTTTGAAATTGTTATTATAATTTGAATATATTTGTTATGTAAAAACAATTGTTAAAACTTGATTGCGTTTTAGCTATGTCTACGTGTAATTTAAGTATAGCGATAGACTGACCCCCTTGTCCCGTTGTTTGTGCACACAGCTAGTTCCCCTCTTTGCAATGTGCACTGGACTTCGGTGACAGAAGATTAAAATGTAAAAGTTTACATACAACGACAGATGATGGACGCCAAGTGATAGCAATAGCTCACATGACCCTTTGGGTTAGGTGAGCTGAAAAGAGCTACTTTGGTCCTCAACAAGTTGACAATTTATTAGGCACTGGCTACGATTACCCGGATTTACCTGGATTGGGTAATAATAACGAAAAATTAGGATTACCTGAAAGACTAAGTACAGGAATACAATTCCGGTTCAGGAACCTATTTCACGGGAAAAAAATCGGGTAATCGTAATTTTATTTGTTAGAATTACCTGGTCTTATTATTACCCGGAATAGTTGTATGTAAATAAAATATTAAATCTTATTTATTGTTGTTGGTGATTTATTTTTATAGGTACCAATTTTATTATAAACTTTCATTCTGAATTTAATTTGTCTATATTTGTTTGTGTAAAAATATGGTCAAAGGCGCTGAAAAGAGCTCACCGTGTATGTTATCAAGACATGTAGTTCATTTGGGAATCTTAAAATGGACGCGAATGAGGGAGTCCAGTCCTTCAATTTTGAAGTTGGACAACAGTTTGTAAGTCATTTAAGGAATTTGAGAGCCAACTTAAACATTACCAAGATGCACAATTTATACAAATGTACAGAAGGAGTAGTTGCAAAATTGAGTCAACGAAGACAAAGCAAACAATTACAAACAATGATCTGATTGTAGACTTGCCAACAAAGATTTTAGATGAAAACATTAACTTAAACAGAATTAAAAAAAAATTCACGATTGATGGATGGAAATGTCTAAAAAAAAAAAAAATTAGTAAAACAAAAGAAACAGCCGAATGGAACTGTTCAGTCTGTAAAATTGATGTTCATCTTTATGCATCCATAGTTTGCGATGAATGCTTAGAGTGGAACCAGCTTAAATGTGTTGGCCTCAAAGCGCCACCAAAATCCACGTACTGGCTATGCAGACAGTGCTATAACAAGGGAAAGTAACTGGCTTGATAATTTCTTATGTAATTCCATCTTTGTAAATATATTTACGAAGTATATTTCATATCTTTTTGATGTATTGATTTAAAATGTATTATCAATTACAAATTGATATATAATAATAATAATTCTTTCCATTCTCCCTAGAACTTCCGGGTAATAATAAGACCAGGTAACTCTAACAAATAAAATTACGATTACCCGATACTTTCCCGTGAAATAGGTTCCTGAAACGGAATTGCATTCCGGCACTTAGTCTCTCAGGTAATCCTAATTTTTCGTTATTATTACCACTGTCGTCAAAGAGCTCCGATCGAAAATGTTTGGTCAACATCCGGGATATTTTAAAGCGGTATTTTTAAAGAAGACACAGATAATTATCGTAAGTATTTATGAATATACTGTGTATATTAATGTTTTGAATTATAATGCTTTATGATTGTTATTATTATTAATTTCATTTTTTGTCCAAATATCATTTATTTTTGCAGTGTAACATTAGATTTTTCAATAAGTTATAAGGAATCCAGCATCAAAATCATTACAATCAACTGAAATATCGCTATATCTTGCATTTACGAATGAATAAAATGTTGCCAAAAAAGAAAAAAAAAGTATTGATGAATGATTGATTTTACTTAGAAATAGTATTTTGTTGAGGAAAAGTCAATTAGTAACTAGTTATACCCTAAAACTTGATGTCAACAGATGTTTTTGAAATCCGGCTTGGTCAAAATGTAAACATGTATACAAACCGGTTGTGTCATTTATTAAGAAACGGATTTGTCAGTATGTAAATACGACTGATCGTATTATTATTGATCATTATATTGCAATTTAACAATAGTTATGATTAGGAAATGACAGACTGAATGAATTTGTTATGTTGATATATATTTATAATAATGCTATGCGATCTTGTAACGAACGCACAACCCTACACTGTGGCGAGTCTTATTTATATTACGTTATTTTAGTTAATAAAGAAATATTTTCAGAGGAGTGAAACGAGGGAGGGAAAAAAATAGACAATATAATTATATACATTGTCGAAAATATAAAATTTATATATACGAGTTTTGACGAGTTTTTCTTGCCTGTTTCGCAGCGAGTGGAAATGAATTATATATTTTCCAACAATGTACGTATATTGTATCTATCGTGTTATTTCAAAAGCCCCAAAGAAACTGTCAAATTGTCTAAAAAGAGCAGAAACAAGCGTTGTTCTAATCGTTTTTGATTGTGTCCTCTGTGAAGTCCGCGCTTATAAGTTGTTGGGAATAATGGACCATTGTCATGTATAGTATGATATTACGGAAATAGACGTACCGCAGGACTGGATCCCGGGAATTGGTTGCACTGGACTGCTTGCTGGATATGAACGAAGAGGAACCAGTGTGTGTGTTTTGGCGGGAATCGAAGGCTGCATGGTAGATCTGGTTGAGAGAATTCATTGAGAGTAAATAAACCTAGCTTTGGGAAATATATCTGTGAGATAACTGGTGAGTTAGTAGTTATTTAAGTTCCCCCTTTATCGTAGATATTCGGTCACACAACATTGGCGCTGCGAGCAAACATTTTTTAATTGAAAAGTCGACGATTTAAAGTGATGAAGTCACGTGAGTGAAAATCGTTAAATCGGAGTTTTGCTGCATTTTCTGTCATTGTAAAAACATAGAACCATCGATTTATGATTTCATCGCATTGAGTTGCAAAAGAATTTTCTTCGTGTCTTCACGTATTTACCTATAAGCGACTCGATTATTATGATTTCATTTTATGGTGTCCGTGATGGCTAATGCCACGAATTCTTGTATATTATCATAATTCGGTGAAGACTACTTTTCACGGATTATTTTGTGATTTTCTAGTTATGAACTAGTGATATAAGTTATTAAATTGCATCAATTTTAATTCAATTTTTAACACTAGGGCTAATATTACAATATTTTTGCACACTGAAATGCCCCATGCATTACATACAGGTACATATACAAACAACATTTTAGAATTGTAAATTTGCATTTGGTTTCTGATAGTATTGCCATCATTTTTTTGTGTTTTTATGAGCGCCACAATTTTAAATAATCGTATTCTTACGTGTAATTTAGTTATCATTCGTGTATTTTTTCGGTTATTTTGTCAAAAATGTCAGAGCAAACCAAAATAAAGATAAATAGTTGCCCCATTGATTACTTGCGGTTGTTACCTGGCGTTGGCAGACTAACGGCAGAGAGAATAATGTCGTTCAGACAACAGTATGGCAACATTAATGCGTCAGATCTCATTGAAATACCAAGGCTGAAACTTACCCGACAACTGCTGGACATGATTGATTTTTCACCAGTAGGTCCTGAGGCAACAGCTTACCCAGCTTGTATTCAATCTGATGTTGAAGTCCAAGACTTTTATGATTATGGACACATTGAGATATCGCAAACTCCAGTGCAATATAAATATACTACAAAAGCAGATGTAGATGATGATGAAGATTTTTCAGATGAATACTTGTTTAAACAGGAAGACGAGGAAGTACGTGAACATTCACGTTTCCCATCAGAATTAAGAAAACCATCAGATTATACATTAAACTTAGGAGATCATCAGTATTACAGTAAAATTAAGACTGCGGAAGAGATTAAGCAGGAAGAACTACAACCGAAACGTGTATTATCACGTTATCAGAAATTAGACACAAACATGATGGACCAGGT
Organism: Bathymodiolus brooksi; assembly: GCA_963680875.1. Lineage (NCBI taxonomy): Eukaryota > Metazoa > Mollusca > Bivalvia > Mytilida > Modiolidae > Bathymodiolus > Bathymodiolus brooksi. The sequence continues at coordinate 27,478,504 of OY804579.1, forward strand.
ACCAGTTGAGAGGAGACCGGCTGGCAGGAAACCAGTACATGAAGCTAATATGGAGAATACAAATACAAAACGTGATTTTTCACGTGAACGCATGATCCAATCAACACCACGATTGTTAAGTAATTTGAATATTGACACTAGGAATCCACCGGTAAAACCAGACTGGCAGTTCCAGCACCAAGACGAAATACTCAGACAATACTGCGATCACCTTCTCCGACTCCTCGTCGTAGAGCTCCATCACCATCACCATATTACTCGGGAAATATCGACGGGCAATATGATCGAAGGACACCTTTATTACCATATACAGTAGGGGATAAAGCTTCTTATCCTTCATCGCATACAGATTATAGAAAGGACCCACAGTACAATCAACCAAGACAAGTCAATAGACATTCCACAAGGTTTGAAGTATGATGGAACAACAAATTGGAAGACCTTTTACACAAAATTCCAGCGATACGCAGAACGTTTATCGTGGTCTACCACGGAACATAAAGATCAGCTTTGTTGGTGTTTACAGGGGAAAGCAGGCGATTTTTATACAAATCTCATTGACCGAGACGAGTACATAAATTATTTCGAGCTTATACACAAACTGGAGAAACGATTCAACTATCAAGATTTGCCCGAGACACTACAAATCCAATTTATGAGTGCAAGGCAGAATCAACTGGAAAAACTAGAAGATTGGTCGTACAGAGTTTTATCTCTAGCATGTAAAGCATATAGGGACCTACCAGACAGTTACATGTATACTCAGGCTATTTGGAAAATTTGCCAAGGTTGTGCGGACAAAGATGCGGGACAGCATGCAGCGACCGCCAAACCCAGCTCTGTGGAGACAGCTATAGATCATATAAAATGGTATCAACATAATCATACTGCAATATTTGGTAAACCAACAAATCGACGTGAGTCTTCACGTGATGATGACTATGATGTAGACCAAACCACTCAGGCAGTAACGAAAGCTGAGACAAAAAAGACGTGCAAACTGTTTCACAACATATATAACTCCTTATGGATAAAATAACTGCTATGGAAACAACCCATAAAAAGGAACTTGATAGTATTAGGACTGAGATAAAACGACAACAAATACCTATGCAACAAACGGATAGATGGTACCAGTCCGAGCAACAAACTCAAAAACCCAGATTCAACCGATACTCGGACAACCGCCAATCGTGGCGCAATAACAGTCAATCTTATCAGAATTTGATGAGACAAGATGAACAAAAACCATTTTACAGGAAGTGATCGGGACCTATCCCGTTAGAAATACTGGAAAATATGGAATGCTATTTCTGTCATAAGAAAGGACATATACAAAGGGCCTGGCAAGACCAATGGGGTATCAGACATAGTAAAAAAAATAGATTCTTTAAACAAGAAGGGGTCAGGCTAGGAGGCGGAACCCTGACTCTCGCATCACCTGACCGCCTACCATGACATATGAGTTTGGGGAAAAGTAAGTCGGGGGTGAACCGTGTAGAGAAATTGGGTGTTGCGACACCTGTCGCACATGATACATCTACACATACAGACGATATATTTGATTCTTCAGTAGATACTGATGACCTTAGTGACATTACTATGGAAGAGAATGATGCGATACAGCTACATGAGCCAATAAATTTAGGCGGAACAATTTGTCAACTGGGATCATCTGCTATGCTTAGACTCAGTGTAAAAGTACAGGAGAAACCAGTCGTTTGTGTAGTAGATTCAGCTGCTGAAGTCACTATTATTTCAGACAAGTTTTTTCAATCTTTCGAAAGGAAACCCCCTACTAAGAGAAAAACTACAATGCATGCAGCAGGACGAGGTATGCGGATGGACGCTTTTGTTGCGGGCCCATTTGACTTAAAGGTTGGTTCTACGACATATAGAACAGATATCTATGTAGCACCAATAGATGACAATATGTTACTGGGTCTAGATTTCATTTTCAAATCTAAAGCAATTTTGGACTGTGCTAAGCAAGTATTATTGATAAACGGAGAACCAGTTCCATTGATGTATGGACCAGCAGAACTTGTGCCGAAAGTGGCAAAAGTAACATTACAAGAAACAATAGATATACCTCCTAATTCAGTAGTAAGAGTTAGTTGTGAGAAACCTAACGACTGGAATTGCTATGTAATAGAACAAACTAAAGAATCAAATCTATTGATGCCTAGAGGCTATTATGACTCCGGGACTGATCCCGTAGTAAGTTTATTGAATATGACTGACCGTGTTGTTAAAGTTAGCAAAGGAGAATGCATCGGTGAAGCGACTGAAGCTGAACACTTGGATGATTCCGGGGATTCCCCGTGTATATCCAAAATCACAACGGAAAGTGACCCAACCAATCAAAAGCTACCACAACACCTGCAGCAATTATATGAAAAATCCAGTAAATATTTGTTAGAGGACCAAAATCAGCAATTAAATAGCCTGTTATTGGAGTTTTCAGACGTTTTTGCTAAAGACGAGTTTGATCTAGGATCTTTTTCTGATATATAACATGAAATAGAGACAGGGGATGCCCGCCCCATAAAACAACGAATGAGACGAGTTCCAAGATGTTTTGAAAATGAAGGAAAGGGACACCTGGACAAGTTAGAAAGCGCTGGAATAATTGAACCGTCCAATTCAGAATGGGCATCAGCACCTGTATTAGTTAGGAAGCGTGATGGTAGCATTCGATGGTGCATAGATTACAGAAAGCTCAACATGGTCACCAAGAAAGATGTATACCCGTTACCACTTATTGATCAGTGTCTTGACACGTTAGCTGGTAACCAATGGTTCTCAAAGCTAGATGCTAATAGTGCATATTATCAGATAAAAATTAAAGAATCTGATAGACCTAAGACAGCTTTCACCACTAAGTATGGACTTTTTCAATTTGTTCGTATGAGTTTTGGGCTGTGCAATGTGCCAGGGACATACGCCAGAGTAATGAACTTGGTATTGCGAGGATTAACATGGAACATAGTCCTTGCATTTTTGGATGATATTCTTGTGATGGGTAAAACTTTTGGCGACCATCTTGGGAATTTGCGTATTGTTTTTGAGAGTTTCCGTACATATGGACTAAAGCTTAAGCCACGGAAATGTGATTTATTTAAAGAAGAAGTAGTATTTTTAGGCAGAAAAGTTGACAAAACTGGAATATCCATGGGTGATGAATATATTGAGGCTGTTCGGAATTGGCCAACACCAACAATGACGAAGCAAGTTGAACAGTTTCTAGGATTCGCTAATTACCATAGAAACTTTATTAACCATTTTGCTGACGTAGCGTATCCTTTACACAAATTGACGGGTAAGAAGCCATTTAAATGGGAGGAAGCAGAGGAAAAAGCTTTCATGTCTCTTAAAAATGCATTAATGACAACTCCAGTTCTGGCATTGCCAACTGCAAGCGACCCTTTTATTCTAGACACAGACGCTTCTAATTTTGCCATTGGCGCAGAATTAATACAAGTCCAAAATGGAGTAGAGAGGACTATAGCTTATTCTAGTTTTGCATTGACACCAGAGCAATTAAATTATTGTACCACCAGAAAGGAGTTACTAGCTGTCGTGAGATTCACGAGACACTATAGACACTATTTGTTAGGCAGAGAGTTCACTGTGCGTACAGATCACAGTAGTTTGACATGGCTGTTAAATTTCCGAGAGCCACAAGGTCAACTTGCCCGATGGCTCGAAGAACTGAGCCAATATCACATGACGGTACAACATAGACCTGCGGATGCTTTATCCCGTCTGCAAATGTGCCAGGATTGTACCAAGGATCGACACCATGCAGGGGAATTATTAAGGACAAATTTACCTTGCCGATCTTGTACATATTGTACACGGGCACATCAACATTGGTTATGGTTTCAAGAAGCTGTAGACGATGTTATTCCGTTAGCTTCACAGTCGAAACAAAAGACCAGAACAACAGTGGAATGCGAGACAATGATTCAGCCAGAGTCTGCGTTACCCTCTGTTACAGAGCGGAGCCAAAACGTGACTTGTCACGTGAATTCTGGTGCAAGTGACCAGAAGGACTGTTATAAAACGCCCAAGTCAAATTTGCAGAACAGTGAACTAGATTGCAAAGAAATTCATGACATGAACCATAATGAAAAAACAATACTGGATACGAAATACCCAAATATAGACACTTCAGCATTGAGTCATATCTCAATTGAAATTGTAAAAACTCCACGTGGTATGTCAATTCACACGCCATATTTGGTTTCACCAAATGTGAATGTCACTAAGGAGTCAGGACTTGAAGCAGCAACTTATTCACCTGAGGTATTACGAGATTTTCAGTCAAAGGATCCCGACTTAGAGCTTATTTTAACTTGGTTGAGACAAGGAGGAACCGTCGGAAGCGACTATTTTTAGATGCAGCCAGAGGGCGAAAAAATACTGGCTAAATAAGGAGATGTTTTTTATTGACAAGAGTGGATTATTGAGAAATTTGGATAAACATAGTAGTAAACCGAGACTGGTGATTCCTAGAGATCTTACGGAAGAAATAATGTCATTGTGTCATGACATTCCGTCATCAGGTCATCAGGGTATCAACAGAACAATGAAGCGAATCAAAGACAAATACCAGTGGTATGGTATGGCTCAGAGTATCAGAAATTTTGTTGAAACGTGCAGTGTTTGCAATTCTAGTAAGAAAGCAAACAGAAAGGCAAAATGTCCTTTAACGAAGTACCATTCAGGTGCTCCAATGGAACGTGTACATTTGGATTTCCTTGGGCCGCTACCAGAGACTTACACAGGGAAATGCACACATTTTGGTCATGGTAGATCAGTTTTCGAAATGGCTAGAGTGTATCCCATTACCAACCCAGACTGCTGAACAAACTGCAAGAGGTGCTGTAAACGAGTTTTTCTCTCGTTTCGGTTTTCCTTTTCAAATTTTTAGACCAAGGTCGTAACTTTGAAAGCCGATTATTTAAATCAATATGTGATGTTCTACAAATTCACAAGGCAAGAACCACACCGTACAGACCGTCGTCCAATGGTCAAGTTGAGCATTGTAACCGGACATTGATGGATGCTGTACGTTGCTTCGTGTCCAAACAACAGAACAATTGGGATGAACATTTACCACAACTGGCAGGAGCAATAAGATCTTCTGTAAACAGAAATACCGGGTTCACACCAAACATGTTGATGCTTGGACGAGAAGTGAACCAACCAGCAGATTTGTTATACAGATCTCCTGATGCTAAGACAGACGATTCATTGGATGACTATGTGAAAAGATTGAGAGAGGCTATTTGGACTGCTCACGAAACAGCGAGAGATACATTGAAAACAACCCAAAATACGATGAAGCGTGACTATGATGTTCGTATATTGGAAAGACAGTATAAGGTAGGAGATGTAGTTTATGTACTTGACACGGCGAAAATCAAAGGCCGAGCTAAAAAATTGGATCCACCATGGAAAGGCCCTGGAATTATGTGTGCTAAATTATCTTCCTACGTGTACAAGGTTAAACTTAAAAAAACGGTTATAACAATTAATCATGATCGATTAAAACTTTGTAAAGATCGTGATATTCCTTCATGGTTAACACGGTGTCAGCACCGTTTACGTGAAGGTGAAAATATCATTTTACCAGTTGATCGTGATTTGTACTGTTTGTGCAAAAAACCAGATGATGGACAGTTTATGATTCAGTGTGATTACTGTGATGAATGGTACCATGGAGCCTGTATAAACCTGACACCAGAACACGCTGACATGTGGGTGAAGTTCAGATGTCCACGGTGTCAAAATCCTGAATCTACAGGAATTTTTTAGTTTAAGGAAATTTATATGAAGTACAGTTTTTTGCATATAGTTTAACATTTGTGTATTTGTAGATAAATATGTCTAAAAGGCCAAAGGATGGAGATGAGGGCAGGTGGCCCACACCATCAGAAGAGTATGGTATTACTCAATTACCAATCCTCCCGGGAGATCAGCGGGAAAGCCGTGATGATCACGAAGCTGTATCAACGGAAACCAAGGTTGGTTCTATTGATGATGATAGTTTTATTTTCGATATCACAGAAAATAATTATATAGATTGGTCAGACATCTGTGTTAAAGAAACAAGTACTCATGTGAAATTAGAAGATATTAATATTAAAAAGGTTATCCGTGATTCGTCACGTACAAGCCCAAAGACCACTAATGAAACTTCTGCTACCGCAGAAGGGCATAATACCATTTTGGAAAAGGAATCGACATGCCCGATTCCGACATGTAAAAAGAGAACGAAGAAACTAAAGCATCATTGTTGGGATTATCATCTCCCATTTATTTTTAAAGACAAGGTAGAGGAGACACTGGAAAATGATCCAGAATTTCAACAACTGAGGGCTGAGGCATTAACGATGTTGGCTACGTGGATATATAAACGGAAATCGACACCCTTTGATTTAGTCAGGTTTATAAATAATACACCTGATTTCATTCCAAATAATTGTAACATGATGGCTCGCTGTCAAGACCAGATGAGGAACTTGACAAAAGCAATGAATTGGTTTCCGCCAAGAAATGATGTCTATACAATGTACCCGGTAAATCATCCGAGTGTTTTGATACAGTGGCGAATATGGTGGCACATGGCCAACGGGCACAGTTTAGGCGATTGGGACGGAATTATGTGCCCCAAGATAGACGTGATCGATCACGTGTACTGTTTACTTCTGTAAGAAATGAATTTAATAAGAGACCAAGAGGTATGTCATGTACATCTGAAAAGACGCACGTAACTAAACAAGCAAGAGTAGTAAAGTCACCAGATACTCTAAAAATCCGAGATGCCAGGGATATTATAAACGTCCTGCAGAGCAGGCTAATTATTCAGTAACGGATTCTCAACATCGGGAAAAATCCCGTAGAGTTGAGGAAAGTTCAACTTCGGACGGAAACAACAACATCCATATAAAAAAGAAAACTACAACAATACATAAGGCTTTTGATAGTCATTTTCATCTGGACAGAGCGAGCATACTATACTGTCCAAGGGTTCTCTTCAACTTACTATAGAAGAATATTTAGAGACGGATATTAGTCCAAGTCCAGAGATTCCAGTTGAGATAACAGGGGGAGTCCTCGTATATTGTGATCCTGATACGTTCCTTAATGTTTTCCCTGATACTACGAAATGGAAAATTGCTGTTGGATTACATCTAAAGGCTGCCCCGTATTTCACACAAGAACAATTTGAATTAATACGGGAGAAATTATGTGATGATAGAATTGTAGGTCTTGGAGAGATAGGTCTTGATAGAAGTTGTAATGCAGTTACGTGGGTAAGCCAGGAAAAAGTATTTGAACGATTATTAGGCCTAGCAAATCCAAACAAACCAGTGATTATTCACGTGAGAGGAGAACGAAAGGACAAAATGTCTGAGGACGTCTATAAAAGGGCACTGGAAATAGTAAAATCAAATTATGAACCGGAACAGAAAATTCAGTTGCATAGTTTTCACGGAGGAGTTAAACAAGTACAGGAATGGAGGAGAAACTTTCCAAACACTTATTAGCTCACCTGACCCACCCAAAGGGTCAGGTGAGCTATTGTCACCACTGAGCGTCCGTCGTCTGTCCGTCCGTTAACTTTTCACATTTTAATCAACTCCTCTGAAACCACTCGGCCAATTTGAACCAAACTTTGGTGGAATGGTCCTTGGATGGCCCCCTTTCAAAATTGTGTCCGGTGATCCCGACTTCCAACCAAGATGGCCGCCAAGCTAAAAATAGAAAAAAGGGGGGTGCAATTTTAATTGTTCATTGCTGCTTTAGTATAAGTCAAAATGAGCTCAAATTTTAACTGCAGCTACATGGCAAGGAGTAGTTTAATATATATTCCGGGTTTTTCTGTAAAATTTTTCTTTCAGCCGATATATACCGATTATGCAAATTAGGCATATTTTGATAAAAGATCACATTTAAATCTTCTCCTCTGAAACCGCTGAACCAAATTAAACCAAACCTGGCAGGGATGGTCCCTAGGTGGGCCCCTTTCAAAATTGTGTCCGACAGCCCCGCCCTCCATTCAAGATGGCTGCTGTTACTAAAAATAGAAATTTCTTCAACTGTCCATTGCTGCTTTAGTATAAGTCAAAATGAGCTCAAATTTTAACTGCAGCTACATGGTAAGGAGTAGTTTAACATATACTCTGCGTTTTTCTGTGAAATTTTTCTTTCAGCCGATTTATACCGATTATGCAAATTAGGCATATTTTGATAAAAGATCACATTTAAATCTTTTCCTCTGAAACCGCTGAACCAAATTAAACTAAACCTGGCAGGGATAGTCCTCGGGTAGTCCCATTTCAAAATTGTGTCCGACAGCTCCACCCTCCATTCAAGATGGCTGCTGTTACTAAGAATATAAATTTCTTCAATTGTCCATTGCTGCTTTATTATCAATCAAAATGAGCTCAAATTTTAGCTGCAGCTACATGACAATGAGTAGATTAACATATATTCTGGGTTTTTCCGTGAATTTTTTCCTTCAACCGATTTATACTGATTATACAAATTAGACATATTTTGATAAAAGATCACATTTAAATCTTTTCCTCTGAAACCGCTGAACCAAATTAAACCAAACCTGGCAGGGATAGTCCTTGGGTATTCCCATTTCAAAATTGTGTCCGACAGCTCCACCCTCCATGCTGTTACTAAAAATAGAAATTTCTTTAGTTGTCAATTTCCGCTCTATTACAAATCAAAATGAACTCAAATTTTAATTGCAGCTATATGGCAATGAGTAGTTTAACATATATTCTGGGTTTTTCTGTGAGATTTTTTCAGCCAGTTTATTTCGTTTAGGAATATTATGTGATAAAAATCACATCAAAATCTTTTGCTCAGAAATTTGAGTTGAAATGATCTTTGGGTGGCCCACTTTCAAAATTATGTGTAACACCCCCATTTTCTATCAACATTAGATGTCAAACTGAAAACCAGGTGAGCGATTACAGGCTCCTGGGAGCCTCTAGTTTCAGTTTTAGTATGCTATGTAAGGGATTTAATAGGGAACAAAAACACGGTTTAATAGCTGTCCCTGAACACAGATTGCTGCTGGAGACAGATTCTCCGTATTTATCTTTAACATCTGATATCCAGGCCAACCACCCACGTTATTTGGGTAACGTGGCATTAATCGTGGCTGGGCTACGTGAGATGCCAATAGCAGGAACCTTGGCCATTACTATGGAAAATGGCAGGGGTTTCTTTTCATAAGCGTATTGAATTATTCCGTTATATTCCATTCAAGGATATTATTATTTTTTTTTTTCCCTCCTTTACTATGTTGGGAACATAAGGATATTTAATATATGAGTGGCATTTATTTTTAAAATATGGATAGAATATGATTATGAAGAATAGAATCAGCTGTAAATGTGTAACAGTTTAAGCTTGTCCAATTTGCGACAGTATGACAAATGTTTTACCCGCACGTAGTGAATACGGGTGTCTGTAAATTATTAGGTGAAGGAACAATTTCAAGGAATTGTTGATTGCAGAAATATTTGTATATAAAGATGAGAATATAGAGATTAACATGCCCCGGGATGCGATCATGCAGGGATAATTTTCATTACATCACAAGTAAACTCCACTCTTTCAAAATGAGGGGGAGTGTTGGGAATAATGGACCATTGTCATGTATAGTATATTACTGTAAATAGACGTACCGCAGGACTGGATCCCGGGAATTGGTTGCACTGGACTGCTTGCTGGATGTGAACGAAGAGGAACCAGTGTGTGTGTTTTGGCGGGAATCGAAGGCCGCATGGTAGATCTGGTTAAGAGAATTCATTGAGAGTAAATAAACCTAGATTTAGGAAATATATCTGTGAGATAACTGGTGAGTTAGTAGTTATTTAAGTTCCCCCTTTATCGTAGATATTCGGTCACACAGCAAAGTTTATAAGCTTATAAGCATAAATGCTGTTACTGTTTCTTACCATCGCTCAACATGAATCAGGTACCAGAAAAAGATATCTTGGTCAGAAACCAAATACAAATGTATAACAAAAAATATCCGGTCAATACAATGTGACTACTCGAACAGAACAAGTGCAGGATAAAAAAAAAACATTAACTGGGCAGCGAAGAAATACTGTAATATTAAAGCATCTTATGTTTCAATCTTGCGATTACCCTCATTTTATTTGTATAAGCTTCAGACAATTTGATTGCTACGTTTATATTATACTGTGAGCTCCATACAGATGTTTGTGTATCTTTACATTCAACATTCACTCACTAGTATCTGCTATATATTAAATTTACTTTACAGATGAATCCTATCAGCATAACAGCCGTTGAGGAGTCGTTTCATGAAATGCGGGACAAGTCATATTTGTGTTCAGTTTGTGGGATGGGGATGAAATGAGCAATCTCTATAGAAGACCTTCCATAGTTAGTTCCTACCAAGTTTCGGTTCATTTGGCTAAGAAATTTTAGAGGAGAAAAATTTTAAAAATCTGCCCATCAGAAACAAGAATCGCCTGTGGCGACCATGTTTGTTAACGGATCGGGACGAAATGAGTAATCGTTACAGAGAACCTTCCATAGATGCTTCCTACTAAGTTTCACTTCATTTGGCTGAGGCGTTTCAGAGGAGACGATTAAAATGTGAAAAGTAAACGGATGACAGACGACTGGCGCCAAGTGATGGTAAAAGCTCACTTTGCCTTTGGCAAGGTGAGCTAAAAGTTAGCAGTTAGATATGTCGCTCCACTCGGACACATTATTCTGATTCCGAGCCAACCAGTTTTTGCTCTTTCTCCTTAATGATGCATTCTTAGCGGAGAAGCAACAAATACCAATTTTATATCCTTTTGTTTGACCCGACCGGGGCTCGTACCCACAATATATCGCACTCGAGGTGAGCACGCTAACCATTACGCTACCGATGCGGTTCCTTATTTTTATTAATTTTCTTAATCAAAATTTTGTATTGTCCTTCAATATATTATTTGAAAACAAAAATTAATCCAAAATAATAAGAGTTACTTGATATCTATATAAACAGTGAGAGTTCCTACTTTTGATCAAACACTCTTTGAATATTGCAATAATCCAACTGCATAGCAAATAAAGAATTTTTTTTACCAAGTTCTATACAAAATCATGACCATTCTGTCGAAGTTGACTTGGCGAATGCCAATTCTGCACAAACCGTTTTGTATTTCTTTCTTTTAATGTTATACAGAACATCCACATGTAAAATATTTTGACTATGTGCTGTTGTTTTTTTTCACAACTTATATTCATTTAAAACAATTTTGTTTTCTTTTTATCAATTTGCAAGTCGAACATACCCTTGACAAGTGTTATAATGAACCTTAAATAAATTACAAAAAGGAAGCATAATTGTGATATTGAGCTGTTTTCGCTATTCTTTCAATTTTTTACATAGACAAAACCAGTTCTACTGAAACACAATTTTTGGAACTCAACCCGAAAGTAGTGGCTGACAGAGCCGGAACGAATGTACGTTTATAAGCATTGTGTTTTTCACTGTAGTAAGTCTAAAACTATTCATGGTGGCACGCCAGTGCAAACTATCATGTATATAAGCATTACAAAGGGTTTGTGTACTTTAATTACACATATAGACTACTTTTTATAGCTTTATTTGATGATTTCAATCTCATTATTAGCATTTGTCATTGTTTATGTCCATCATTTTATCCATATCTGAATAATCATGAAGTTAACCACGGTAACATATAGGTAAAACAAACAAAAATAATCGACAGATGACGACATCTTCTAGATTCAAGATATAATAATACTATATGATCATAATACTTACTTTTTGTCGTCGTCTGTATGTCAATCATGCCCAAGTGACTTGTACCGGAAGCTGACAGAACATTTTCGACCGGAGCTCTTTGACGACAGTGATTACCTAATCCAGGTAATCGTAGCCAGTGCCAATTTATTAAGCTTTGGGCTTTAATTTTATATTTGGAAATGAGCCGGGCTAGAATTCCTGAAATTGTTCTGAACCTTTATTCTAAATATCAGAATGACTGATCGTAAAGAAGTTAATTTATTATGTAAAACATTGTGTCTACAAACATAAAACAACTGATGCTGACAAGAATTTCAATAGAGCACAGGGCTCATGGACATGATCATATAGTTACTGTATATATATCTATCTGTGCTATCAATGCCTATCACCACTAAAATGTGATCCCTTTCAGTGATGAAGAGTATTCAATATAACTTTATGTCATAAAGTTTGTCAGTGACCTAATACTGATCAGTGATTATCTCAGGGTACTCTGGTTTCCTCCAACAATAAAACTAAGGTCATGATATTATTGAAACATTGTTAAAGTAGTGTTAAACACCAACAACCAATATTGTTGTCAACAAATGAGTTGACAGTTGCTTATTGTTATTTATACCAATAATGGAGCTAAAACTATAAAATTATCAACAGATCATATATCTGTATAACATTCTAACATGAGTCCTTCTTTCGCTTTGTAAACAAACGAGCGATTTATTGATTGGGTATAATCTCACTAGCACATGGCCAGTGCACACATTTAACCAGGTAATGAAATAATTCAATAAAATTATTTACACTTGTTAATGTTTTAATAAAATCTATATTCACTGAAAATAATCAACATATCCAAAATTAATAATATGCCAGTGCAATTAAAACAAGCAAACACAATATTATTGTTACATGCTCTGCAATACACTGGCTTTCCCGTTGTAAATTTATATATGACTGACTCTTCCCGTCGTAAAAGTACATGTTGATGAATTATCGTCTGCTCGAATTTGGTAGCATAAAATGTGTGCCACATTGTACCCAAACGTAAATATAAATTACCGTCTTCCAAATAAAGTATACCACCGTATTTGTACTGTTAGACTTATCAGAATCGAAATAATTCATGAAAGCCAGAATGTGTTTTGAGTTTTAAAATGGGTTGGCGGATATTCTGGCTTCCATGATTTATTTCTTAATCATTCTACATTATGATAATGTATTTAAACATTACCATATAAATTATACACCAATTTACATTTTTCTTGTTAATAGTAAACAGACATCACATTGTACATTGATCAATATCACTAATAGTTGTATGACATTTCAGAAAGATTTCATTTATATTGTTCCAATATGGCCTCTACAGATGGATCACGTCCACGGAATCTTCTAAACACTTCACTGGCAGGTATACCTCCCCCATGTGATAAAAAAGTATCTCTAAATCTGAAAATGAAATAAAATATTCTAATAATTAATTACTCTGTCTGCATTAATTGGCCATGTATATTATATTATCTTCCCCATGAAACATAAACATCTTTATATAGAGCAAATAGTTCATGGCACTGAGGGTCATATCGCAGTATATGAACCGGTCCGTCACCAAAAAAATATTATATGGACCGAAGCTTCTGAGATCCATATAATATTTTTTTGGTGACGGACCGGTCCATATACTGCCATATGACCCGAAGTGTCATGAACTATTTGCTATATTATACTTTTTATCTAAAATAATAATGCAGGTACCGTTCCGGAACCGAATCGAAAACGAGGCAGTCCAGTCCCGGTCCATATAACGTTATATTGACCGGCTGCGCTAACAAAGACAAATAGGGAAAATAAAAACGTAAAGTATAATATAATGTTATATAACTAGAGTCAGAAATCATTCTACTGGTATTCAATTTTATCTCATTTTGACTTAAAATAAAGTTGTAATAATAAGTGACATTGTTACTTTTTTTTTTTTTTTTTTTTTTTTTTCTCAAATTCCAACCAGTTACAAATCAATAGATACATCATATAAGAGTTGAATTAATATAATACTACATAATGCAAAATTGGTTCTGAAAAAATTATATCACAAAAGTATCATGCAAATTCATATTGTGAGTTTGTTGAGTTTTTATTTTAAAAGAAAATAAAAGAAAGGAAAGAGATGTGTAAGAATTACTAAGGGAAAGTAGGGAAACTTAAATGTTCAGCTGTGATTTTGGTGTTAATTTTAGTGAGTTGTTAAAATATGATATAATAGACTGTCCTATTCATGTGTTATTCGAATGTGATACAGTAATCATAATACAAAATAAGATCAACATAGTACGCCTTCATAAATGGGTCATTATCAAAATACACACACTTTTTCTTGTTCATATTTTGGTGACATCAAATATTTTCGTTCCCGTTTTGCTTTAGCCTATTAGTTTTTCCTACATTACAATGACATATTTACATAATATGCAGTCGGGAAAACCACCATGAAAAAAAATATTTCTAGATATGTAGCACCCCCTAATACCTTTCAGTCCACGGTGTAACCAACATACAATTATTCTTTTTAGGAAAATGAAAAATAATTTTTATGTAAAAAGTGGTTACATACATAATATACACAGGTACTTGTGGACAGGACCCTATGTTGCTCCCTTTTTTTTGTTTTTAAGATGTTACCTGTGATAATATACAGGGAAATTATGCATAATGTAGGATATTTTCTTTGGAGTTTTTTTTCACAATATTTGGATATGTAGTTGTGGAATTCCATTTAAGCTGCATTATGAAACAAACAAGTTTTCATAATTGTATTTTGTTTCACTTTATATAAAGAAAAGATGATTTATACATAGTTATCAAAGTCAATTTTATTCAACTATAATATAATTTACTTCAATTATGTCATTTATCCTTTTTATGAAACAATTTACACGAGGTAATACCATTGACAAGAGGTAACACCACAGATGACAAAAGTAACACCAGGGACATCATCAGCTTGTTAAACTATATCTTACACGTAAATGACGATGTTTGAACAATTTACCTGCATAGGTTAAAGAGCAATATTTTGTTCTGTATATTACTGTTTATGGAATAATGTGTTCACAATTATAATGCTAAATGTCTGTGGTGTTACACAATCTTTATGGTAACACCATTGACAGTAACACCACAGAAAACAGGTAAGTATTTTCAGGATAAAAGGAAAATAATATCTCCCTGACTATATTTTATATGTATATCCTGTGAAGAATACCTAATGTAATGTATTGTATATTTTTACATTTTGTTCAATTCTAACAAAAAGAAGTATTGAGAAGTACACCACAGACATAAAATTTATATACTATACCAATCGCACATACCTTTTCGGCTCTATATTAGTTTATGGATCACTTTTGTTTTTGTCGTCTGCACATGTCATGAAACAGGAAATAAGCAAAGGGGGAACTATTTTTGCTTCAAATATGACAAGACAGATAACTCTTACCAGCCTTAATAGGAAGGGTAACACCACAGACATGAAAATATATAACAGCAGGTTTTTGCTAATTTTCTTTTTAAATTTCAATATATATCAAACAAAAATAATGTTGTGCTATTAGAGTTTTAGGAAAAGTTAAAAAATAATATAAATATCGAATAAAATCATAACATCTGAATAGTACAAATGACCAAAAGTATGTCATTCTGGAAAAATAACACTAACACCAAGGAAAAAACAGGTCTTGGTGTAGCTAGTATAAATTCGCAATTGGACCAATCTGGATTTAGATGGTAAAACTATAGAAAGCTGATGTGCCTTCATGCAAAACATGTTTTCTCCAATCAGTTTGTTGATATTTGTCTTTTAATTGCGTAATAACAGAAAAGTGCGTTTTTTTTTTATAATGACCCAAATACTCCTTGTTTGACTGAACTGGGCAAGACATTTGTTTCTAATGTCTAGCATTTTTTTCTATATTATACATGTCTTTCAATTTTTCTTGTAATGCTTGGAAAGACAAAGATTTTTTTTAAACATCTTGTATTATAGATGTATTGTTTAATACAAAGATAAATAATGTTATGTGGATCTCCTTTACATATTCTTGAAGTTTCCCCAAAAATGAAAGTTGTTTTTGTTAAAAGTTATATTAATATTATAACCAGAGGCTCTCAAGAGCCTGTATCGTTCACCTGGTAATAAAAAAAAACAATTGGTCCTATGTAAAAACTATGTACTGCAGTGGTAGT
Organism: Bathymodiolus brooksi; assembly: GCA_963680875.1. Lineage (NCBI taxonomy): Eukaryota > Metazoa > Mollusca > Bivalvia > Mytilida > Modiolidae > Bathymodiolus > Bathymodiolus brooksi. Next base: position 27,494,588 of record OY804579.1, read on the forward strand.
CATCTTGGAATTACGATCAACATAAAAAACACAAAGTTGGTAAAGGACCTTCCAATGATTGATGCACAGTTTAGGTTCAATCAGTGCAATAGCTTCAGAGAAGAATATATTTCTGTATTTTCCCCATATGGTTCTGTGTTAATACTATGACCTGTGGTGGCAGCCATCTTGGATTTCCGATCGGCATAAAAAAAACACACCTTGTAGAGGACCTTCCAATGATCATTCCTGGGCAGTTTGGTTTCAACTGTCCAAGTGGTTTCAGAGAAGAAGCATTTTGAAACATTTTTCCCATAGGGTCCAATGTTAAACTAAGTCCTGCCGTAGCCGCCATTTTGAATTTCATATCAGAATAAAAAACGTAAATTTTGTAGAGGACCATTCAATGAACATTCATGTACAGTTTGGCTTTAATCATATTTGTAGTTTCTGAGAAGAAGGCATTTGAACATTTTCCCATAGGATCCAATGTTAATCTATGTCCTGCGGTGGTGGCCATCTTGGATTTCCGATCGGCATAAAAAACACACACCTTGTAGAGGACCTTCCAATGATCATTCCTGGGCAGTTTGGTTTCAACTGTCCAAGTGGTTTCAGAGAAGAAGCATTTTGAAACATTTTTCCCATAGGGTCCAATGTTAAACTAAGTCCTGCCGTAGCCGCCATTTTGAATTTCATATCGGAACAAAAAATCTTAAGATTGTAGAGGACCATCCAATGAACATTCATGTACAGTTTGGCTTTAATCATATTTGTAGTTTCTGAGAAGAAGGCATTTGAACATTTTCCCATAGGGTCCAATGTTAATCTATGTATTGCGGTGGCGGCCATCTTGGATTTCCGATCGGCATAAAAAACATAAAATTTGTAGAGGACCTTCCAATGATCATTCCTAGGCAGTTTGGTTTCAATTATCCAAGTGGTTTCAGAGAAGAAGCGTTTTGAAACATTTTTCCCATAGGGTCCAATGTTAAACTAAGTCCTGCCGTAGCCGCCATTTTGAATTTCATACCGGAACAAAAAACGTAAAGTTTGTAGAGGACCATCTAATGAACATTCATGTACAGTTTGGCTTTAATCATATTTGTAGTTTCTGAGTAGAAGGCATTTGAATATTTTCCCATAGGGTCCAATGTTAATCTATGTCCTGCGGTGGCGGCCATCTTGGATTTCCGATCGGCATAAAAAACATAAAATTTGTAGAGGACCTTCCAATGATCATTCCTAGGCAGTTTGGTTTCAATTATCCAAGTGGTTTCAGAGAAGAAGCGTTTTGAAACATTTTCCCCATAGGGTCCAATGTTAAACTAAGTCCTGCCGTAGCCGCCATTTTGAATTTCATACCGGAACAAAAAACGTAAAGTTTGTAGAGGACCATCTAATGAACATTCATGTACAGTTTGGCTTTAATCATATTTGTAGTTTCTGAGTAGAAGGCATTTGAATATTTTCCCATAGGGTCCAATGTTAATCTATGTCCTGCGGTGGCGGCCATCTTGGATTTCCGACCGGCATAAAAAACATATGATTTGTAGAGGACCTTCCAATGATCATTCCTGGGCAGTTTGGTTTCAACTGTCCAAGTGGTTTCAGAGAAGAAGCATTTTGAAACATTTTTCCCATAGGGTCCAATGTTAAACTAAGTCCTGCCGTAGCCGCCATTTTGAATTTCATATCGGAACAAAAAACCTTTAGATTGTAGAGGACCATCCAATGAACATTCATGTACAGTTTGGCTTTAATCATATTTGTAGTTTCTGAGTAGAAGGCATTTGAACATTTTCCCATAGGGTCCAATGTTAATCTATGTATTGCGGTGGCGGCCATCTTGGATTTCCGATCGGCATAAAAAACATAAAATTTGTAGAGGACCTTCCAATGATCATTCCTAGGCAGTTTGGTTTCAATTATCCAAGTTGTTTCAGAGAAGAAGCGTTTTGAAACATTTTTCCCATAGGGTCCAATGTTAAACTAAGTCCTGCCGTAGCCGCCATTTTGAATTTCATACCGGAACAAAAAACGTAAAGTTTGTAGAGGACCATCTAATGAACATTCATGTACAGTTTGGCTTTAATCATATTTGTAGTTTCTGAGTAGAAGGCATTTGAATATTTTCCCATAGGGTCCAATGTTAATCTATGTCCTGCGGTGGCGGCCATCTTGGATTTCCGATCGGCATAAAAAACATCAAATTTGTAGAGGACCTTCCAATGATCATTCCTGGGCAGTTTGGTTTCAACTGTCCAAGTGGTTTCAGAGAAGAAGCATTTTGAAACATTTTCCCCATAGGATCCAATGTTAAACTAAGTCCTGCCGTAGCCGCCATTTTGAATTTCATATCGGAACAAAAAACCTCAAGATTGCAGAGGACCATCCAATGAACATTCATGTACAGTTTGGCTTTAATCATATTTGTAGTTTCTGAGAAGAAGGCATTTGAACATTTTCCCATAGGGTCCAATGTTAATCTATGTATTGCGGTGGCGGCCATCTTGGATTTCCGATCGGCATAAAAAACATAAAATTTGTAGAGGACCTTCCAATGATCATTCCTATGGAGTTTGGTTTCAATTATCCAAGTGGTTTCAGAGAAGAAGCGTTTTGAAACATTTTTCCCATAGGGTCCAATGTTAAACTAAGTCCTGCCGTAGCCGCCATTTTGAATTTCATACCGGAACAAAAAACGTAAAGTTTGTAGAGGACCATCTAATGAACATTCATGTACAGTTTGGCTTTAATCATATTTGTAGTTTCTGAGAAGAAGGCATTTGAATATTTTCCCATAGGGTCCAATGTTAATCTATGTCCTGCGGTGGCGGCCATCTTGGATTTCCGACCGGCATAAAAAACATAAAATTTGTAGAGGACCTTCCAATGATCATTCCTGGGCAGTTTGGTTTCAACTGTCCAAGTGGTTTCAGAGAAGAAGCATTTTGAAACATTTTTCCCATAGGGTCCAATGTTAAACTAAGTCCTGCCGTAGCCGCCATTTTGAATTTCATATCGGAACAAAAAACCTTAAGATTGTAGAGGACCATCCAATGAACATTCATGTACAGTTTGGCTTTAATCATATTTGTAGTTTCTGAGAAGAAGGCATTTGAACATTTTCCCATAGGGTCCAATGTTAATCTATGTCCTGCGATGGCGGCCATCTTGGATTTCCGATCGGCATAAAAAACAGTAACTTGGTAAAGGACATTCCAATGATCATTCCTTTACAGTTTGGGTTCAGTCAGTTCATTAGTTTCAGAGAAGAAGATCTTTGAAATTTCAGCCAATCAGAGCATATTATTGGCCCTGGCAGCCATATTGAATATCCGACTGGAACGAAAAACAGTAAATTTGTAGAGGACCATCCAAGGAACATTCCTGCTAAGTTCGGTTCCAATCGGCCAAGTGGTTTCGGAGAAGAAGCTTGAAATGTGAAAAGTTTACAGACGACGGACGCCAAGTGATGGCAATAGTTCACATGGACCTTTGGTCCAGGTGAACTAAAAATGAAACCATCTATTGACATCTTCTATTAAAGTCTTTATAAAATTACAGTTCTACATAAGATGCTGGACAGTTCTGTTTCAGTGTGACAAAAAGTACAGTCAGCACTCAACAAATTTAACTCTTGACAGGAAATGGTTTGTAATGATTGATTCTATAATGTAATCATTGAAATTTTGTGTTTTTAGTAACTTTAAATGGAAGATTATGTCCTTTTTCGGGTTGATCTAGAATTTCACACCATTTTTTTGCCCAGTTGGTATAGCATGACGTTGTTAACACTGTCGCTGCCATGATCAATTTCATGACGTTTTTTGGTATAATCTGCATTTTAATGTGCTCTTTGCATATGATACTCCAATAAAGTACTGATCATATTTACAGCTGGTGTGAAAATTATATTCATTGTCATGTTCAATACAGTTTTCTTTACACATAACTGGTACAGCTTGAATGAAAGAATGTCAGTATTATGACTAGACCGTAGCTTAGGTATTATACCATAGGAACTACAATGGACGCTGGCTTGTTGCCACTATCTCCGCCTCTAAATCCACATCATTGATGCGTGACTTTACGTCACTTCCGGAATTTGATCTTATGTTTATGTTTGCCGTAAAGTCATATTTGCACTCTTGGTGCTTCCAGTGCCCATCTAGGTCGATTTCAAACTGTTTAAGTGTTTTTGCCTGTATAACTGATTCTGGGAGGCTATTTCAACAATTCTAACGACGAAGGTATATTTTCTCACATTCAGCCTACTTGTTTTTATCTTCATCTTCTTGCTATGTCCCCTTGTGTTTGAAGTTGTGTTTAGCTCAAACATATCCACTGTTGTTAGAGGATCATAAATATCATTTATTATTTTAAATACTTCAATCACATCTCCTCGCATTCTTCTATACTTCAGAGTGGGCATCTTGAGTTTCTTTAGTCTTTCGTTATATTCCATGTTTTTTAAAGTAGGTACTTGTTTGGTGGCTCTTCTTTGTACGTTTTCTATATTTTCAATATCCCCCACTTTAAATGGAGACCAGACTGCTTCCACGTATTCAATATGAGGTCTAACCAAAGCTTGGAATAAATATTTGAAGCTTTGTTCATCTAAATATGTACAAGTTCTTCTGATTAGTCTCATGAAGCTGTTTGCTTTGTTCACCTGATTTTGTATATGTTTATTAAAGGACAAATTTTCGTCTACAATTACTCGTATGTCTTTTTCTCCATCAGATTGCTCTAACTCAATTCTGTTGCCATCGTTGTTATATAGATAATAGTGTTTTGTTCCTTTGTCCACGCATTTATTGGCAACTGACATCACTTTGCATTTGTTAGGGTGGAATTTTAATTGCCATGTATCTGTTAACTTTGTAAACTATCTAAATCTGCTTGAAGCATTTTCTCATCATTTTCCTCTCGGATTTCTTTGAAAATTTTTGTATCATCAGCTAACTGGTAGGTAGATGACTCTACCATCTCTGGCATGTCGTTAATATAGATAACGAAGAGCATAGAGCCCAGGACAAGGTGAGTAGGTATTATAAAGGCGAGTCAGGGGGATTCATGGATGAAGCCATCTGAAGCTGACAGAATTTTGCCGATAAATACCCATTACATATAGTGTTGGTGTTTTGTAAACCAGTATCACGAGTGGCAATAGTGACTAGTTGTGATGCGGTTAGTTCATACAACAGGAAGTTTGAATTTATGAATAAAACTAAATTTGTTTTCTTTAGTGTTAGTTTAAACATATTTTATTAATTAATTCAACATAACATTACAATATTTAACTATATAATTATATTACATAATAGGAAGTAATAAATTGTATTGGGAAACAAGTTGAAAGAACTTATATTAATCCCTATCCATAATATTCTTTAGTGTTATCAGCGTGATTGTTTTCTCTATGAGCAGATTTTTCAACTTTTGCCATTCATCCCGACAGGGTCTGCTCGATCGAACGTTTAAAATTTTGGATTTAAAATAAAGTTTGTTGCTGTTTAAAATATTTTAGCAATCGACAGTGGATAATACATAATTTCTTGCAGACAATTTAGTGTCAGAAGAAAATCAATTATTGTCATTATTTTGTGTATTATGTACAACAAAATATAGACACACCTTTTATTAATCAACTGTTCCTGTTCTGTTGCAGATATAAAATCATGTTTCCAAGAACGTCTTCAAATGTATATATTTATGTGTATTTTAGTGTCTCTCAGGTTCTCGTTTCCATTGTTACGGTTACCATTTTGAAGAAAAACAAATTTAAATTCATAATTCCATCTAATTGTGTTGACATACATGTACACCTCTTCAAATTTAGTACATATTGATTCAGTAGTCACTACAAGCAGATATATAATAGAAGGGAACAAAATCGAACTAAAATGAAAAAATACTAGAGGCTCAGCACCCACCTTTCATTCTGTTTTGAGGAAACTTTATACAGAACCTTCCATTGGTGCTTTCTACCAAATTTCTGTTCATTTGGCCACTTGGTTTCAGAGAAGAAGATTTTTTTAGAAATAAACCAATCAGAAACAAGAATTGCCTATGGTGGCCATGGTTTTGAACGATCGGGACAAAATGAGTAATCCTTATAGAGGACCTTCCAAGGATCCTTCCTACCAAGTTTCGATTCATTAGGCCAAACGGTTTCAGAAATTGACCAATCAGAAACAAGAATTGCCTGTGGCGGCCATGTTTGTTAACCGATCAGGACGAATTGTGCAATCTGTAGAGAGGACCTTCCATAGATGCTTAGTAGTAAGTTTGTTAACAAAGCATGCCGAAATGAGCAATCTTTTTAGAGGATCTTCCATAGATGCTTCATAACAAGTTTCGGTTCATTTGCACAAAGGGTTTCAGAGGATAAGATTTTTTAGAATTCAACCAATCAGAAACAAGAATTGCCTATGGTGGCCACGTTTGTTAATCGAATGAGACGAAATGTGAAATTTTTATAGAGGACCTGCCATAAATGCTTCATATCAAGTTTCGGTTCATTTGGCCAAGCGGTTTCAGAGGAGAAGATATTTTAGAAATCAACCAATCAGAAACAAGAATTGCCTGTGGCGGCCATGTTTGTTAACAGATCGGGATGAAATGAGCAATCTTTATAGAGGACCTTCCATAGATGTTTTATACCATGTTTCGGTTCATTTGGCCAAGTGGTTTCAGAGGAGAAGATTTAAAAAAATCAGCCAATCCGAAACAAATATTGCCTGTGGTAGCTATGTTTGTTAATGGATCAGGACAAAATGTGCAATCTTTATAGAGAACCTTCAATAGATGCTTTCTACCAAGTTTCAGTTCATTTGGCTAAGGGGTTTCAGAGAAGATCAAAATGTAAAAAGTTAACAGACGACGGACACCAAGTGATGGCAAAATCTCACGTTGCCTTTGGCAAGGTGAGCTAAAAAGTTTTAAGATTTGAGTGGGGGCCAAAACGAACCCTTACTGCACCTTGTCCTTTCCTGAATATCTTTTGATAGTGTTTGTGACAAGCTTAAGACTAGGCTGGAGGTACAGAGGAGATTATTTTTTCAGAAGTCTAATCTCAAAGAGATTACGCACCCACCTACCCGATAATCCATTTAAGGGTAAATTTCTGTGCATAATACAAGGCCATTTATGGTAACGGATTACCTATGTTTTGCCTTGATTTTTTCGACTTTCTCACAGGCTAGACAATAAATAAAATGTCTTATGGTGGTGACAAATTGACTTTATACTGGTAAAATAAAACCTGTCTTCAGTTCCTACCTTTGGCCAACAACTGCTAATTGTTCTTCATTACCTAGACCTTGTTCTTCAAAAGCAGCAAAGACATCAGCAGCCATCATCTACAAACAAAAATTTAATTATTTGTATTGGGTGCGCTCGTTTGGTTTTGGTGATGTACATTTCATCATGAGGTTATGTCACGTGACTATAGCTTTGGTATTTAAGCGGGTGACATGGATTTTGAGGCATCAAGGACTCGCTATAACTGTTTGTAAAGCTGGTTTACGTATAATGTCGTATGATAATTTACAGCAAAATGAAAATGCATCTCAAGCAGGAGAAGAAATGTCTACGGCAGACGCAGTGTCTTTATTTACAACTTCTCTAAACTCGGCTCTCGCTAAGCAGAAACAAGACATTTTATCTGAGTTGCAACCAAATCGCCAGAGTTCTACTTCCATGTGTAAAGAAAGTTCCATTAATTCCTCATGCCAACCTAACAAGTTCGAGTTTAAGCAAGAGGGTACAAAATACAATTCAATTTTAATTCTGAGAGGATTGACAGCCTGGAGAGGATTTCTTCGTTTATTTCTCAATGCAAGTTTGACAATACCAGAGCATTGATTAATTCTGAACTTGACACTCTTCGCCAGTGCAACAAAATACTAAAAATCGCAGACCGCCATGGCTGGGATGCTGTTAACAAGTACCTTGACGATCCTTTGGCTGACAACAACGAGGATGCCTCCAAGCTCAGGGGAGCTATTGTTCGGGCAGGTCGGAAACGAAAGAGACCAGCTTCCAAAATTCAAGCTGATTTAACCCAAAGAACTTTTTTCGTGGATTCAGCCAAGCTTCTACAGTCAAAAACCAATTCAACACACCAAACTCATCAAATCTCGCCTGTTTCTACTGTAAGAGACTTGGACATTTTGCAAGAGAGTGCCCATTCAAGCTACGTGCAGAGACCAAATCCTCCACAACAACTGCAACAACCTTGTCATCAACACAATCTTAATCTTTGTTAACTACTGGAGGGCGTTTTCCTTCCCCGTCATCGTTTACCTAGACGACGGCTGGGCTTGTGACAACCTTGAAAGATGTCAGATTATGTCGGAACAAATTTTAAATATTCTTTTAGCAGCTGGTTTCTTGCCCAATTATGACAAGTCTATATTTACACCTGTACAATCTATAGATTGGTTGGGTTTTACATGGAATTTAAAAGACAGTGTTTTACAGGAAAAGTCGACCACAGCCCGATTTTTGGCGGGCGTAGTAGGTAAAATCATTTCTTTGATTCCTGCTGTAGGTTCAGTATGTCAGATAATGACTCGCAACAGATGTATCGCAATTTGTGAGAGAGATACCTGGGACTCAAAGTTAGAATCCGAATTAAAATTCTGGTTTCAAAACTGCCTTTCCATGCCTTCAAAACTCATTTCCCCTATTCAAAGTAAACCCGAGCGCATAGCTTTTGCCGACGCTAGTTCATTTGCTGGCACCGGTTTTGTTGAACTGAACGGCAAGCACACTGTTGTACATTCTATGTGGAAAAATGAAGAAGTGAATAAAATTTCCACATGGCATGAAATAAAAGCAACTTTCGTCATTTTACAATCTGTATATCTTTGTTTATCCAACAAATTAGTCAAAATTTATACTGATAACCAAAACGTTGCAAGAATTTGCAATATCGGGAGCATGAAGCCCGACTTACAATATTTAGCTCTACAAATATACGAGTTGTGCATTTGATATTCTATTATTATTGAATTAGAATGGATACCTAGAGATTTAAATGTTCAAGCTGATTTTTACAGTAAAATATTTGATTTCGACGACTGGAGTGTAGCCCCTCACATGTTTTATTTTTTCAATCAAAAATGGGGCCCGTTTTCCATCGATAGATTTGTGGATTCAAATAATCACCAGCTTGACAATTTTAACTCTCGGTTTTGGACTCCTGGTAGTAAGGGAGTTGATGCATTCACATTCGATTGGTCTAAAGACAACAACTGGTTGGTTCCCCCAATTTGCAAGGGGACAGGAGTTATAATTGTACCTTTATGGAGGTCTGCCGTTTTTGGCTGCTATTGTGGGATTTTGATGGCAACAAATTTAATTCCTTTGTTGTTGATAAAACGGAATTTCAAAAACCTAACAACTTTTTTGTTGTTGGTTCTGACAAAAATAGCATTTTTGCTCAATCGCCTTTCATCAGTAACGTACTGGCATTAAAATTAGATTTCACTGATTAATTAATTGCCAGGTATCTTTGCACAGACGCACAAGAATTTACCTTTGCTTAGTATCACTGTTTGTCTATACGTGGGATAATAATTTGACAATTTAGTTTTTCATTGTTTGATTACGTTTCAGTATGATACATTTTATCATGATTTTATGAGCAAGGTTTTGTTTGAAGGATGAGCATTAGTGCAGTTGACAAAAAGGAAAAGAAAATGAAGCACGTCACCACGTGTTTCGCACATATACTCCTTGAGTCAGCTATTAACATGTAGACTCCTTGAGTCGGCTATTAACATGTCGACTCCTTGAGTCAGCTATTATATTAAGAGCAGTATATAGGATTGCACCCTGTGCATATAGACTCCTTGAGTCGGTGTGTTTGATTGGATCAAACGTAAAACTTTTTATATTAAGTTTGTAGTAAATTCTTTGCGCCTTGCGTATTGAGACTCCTTGTGTCGGTTTGTTTGATTGGCTTCTACATAAGACATTTCATGTCGAATTTCAGTAAATATGTTTGCGCCTTGTGTATTTAGATTTGTTGAGCCGGTGTATTTGATTAGTTTGTACAGATGAGTCGTCAGTGTTGAGTTTTTGTTACAGAATCATAATTATGCATGATTATTTGTTGAAGTTTGTTTATCAAATAAACATAGTATCGATTTCATCGCACATATATTACTATATTTTATTACCATACGGATGCTATATATTTCACTATATAAAACTGTAGCATTGATATTTTTTGTTTTTGTTTTGCTCATAATTGTTATTTACCTCAATTTTGTTGAACAACTGTTCAGTGTTTTCAATTTTTTTTTATATGTGTTTTGTTTATTGTATTTCTGCAGTTTCCACGACATTCACATTCGAGGAAAATAGTTAATTTGAGGAACCGTCCGAAATTTGAACATTCCTTCCATGAGATTAGGGACGTAATGAAAAACAGCAAAGCTTCGTCTAACATTAAAAATTATGATTATTATTACCGAAAATTCTAGAACTGGTGCAACTAACATAACCATAGTTCCTTACCTGCATCTACAGCGACCGTCACGATTTAGCTGAACAGTTTTGTACAACAATCCGTTTCAGTTTCTGTTTTGTATTCAAACTATTACAGCATCAAATGGTATCATGATCTTAATTTACATTCGAACCCGTGTGATGATAAACTTATTTCTATGTTTTTGAAAGGCGGAAAACGTACTTTGAGCAAACCAATTATAAAGAAAGATCCGATTACTCCAGATATACTTAATAAAATTATTGACACGTATGGGAAAGTAATTTGAAAAACGTGAGGCTCTGTGCATTGCTTTTACTTGGATATGCAGGTTTTCTTAGATATAGGGAAATTGCTAATCTAAAAATGGAGAACATTAAAATTTTTTCCTTCTTATATTGTCGTCGTGAACATTGTGTCAGGAAAGACAGATGTATATAGACGTGGGAACAATGTTGTTATAGCCAAGACTAATGGCAAGGCATGCCCAGTTTCTTGGCTTTTGAGATACATTTCTTTAGCAGAGTTACGGTACGATAGTGAGGATTTCATTTTCAGATTTATTCGTTATATTAAGTCGAAAAATGTATATAAACTGATAAACGTTAATCGTCCACTTTCGTATCCTCAAGCTAGGGAGTTGTTTATTAATTGTTTATCTGTATTGGGACTTGACAGTTCAAAATTTTGTCTCCATAGTCTCCGAAGTGCAGGTACAACTGCAGCCGCCACTAATAATATATCTGACAGGTTGATAAAAGAACACGGGAGCTGGAAAACGGATTTTGCAAAAGAAGGCTACATTCAAGATACAATTTCCAATCAGCTTTCAGTCTGCTAATTTGGGCATTTAAAATGTTGTCACTAATAAATGTTTCCTTTATCTTATATTGTTAACCAACCTGTGTTTTATTTTCCCTTTGAACATCGAGTTTATAGCGAGTGCCATTCCTAATTATGACTCACTTGTCTTTGTGCCCATATAATTTAATTGTTTTATATTCGGACGAACGTAGTGAGGGAAAATATAAATCTAATTATTTTTATTGGGTTTTGGTGATGTACATTTCATCGTGAGGTTATGTCACGTGACTATAGCTTTGATATTTAAGCTGGTGACATGGATTTTGAGGCATCGAGGACTCGCTATAACTGTTTGTAAAGCAGGTTTACACAGTCTTTGGTTAAGGATATTGACTTGTACTTGCATTGTATGCTGTATCGTATTTTTCTGTTTTATCACTGTATTGTATTATTAAAGGTTATAGCGAGTGCCATTCCTAATTATGACTCGCTTGTCTTTGTGCCCATATAATTTAATTGTTTTATATTCGGACGAACGTAGTGAGGGAGAATATAATACAAATAAAATAGGGTATACTCATTAGCATCCATTATCTATAAATAAAAAAGAAACACCCAAAACATTATAACACATCTATTATCCACAAATATATTACAAATCAAAACTGTTCTAGCACATTAGCAGCCATCAACTATATATGGGATAAAAGGGCTACGCAGATGGAAGCATGATACAACTGCAGTATGACAAAAACGGAAAGTTGAACAAAAGTATATTAAAAGCAAGTGTGGACATAGTATTTTGCTGGAAACAGCAATTTGCTGGACCCACTGTATTTTGGACATTTGTCTTGTTTTATTATTTAAGAATTTGGGCCTGTCCATCTTTTAGCCCCCCACCCTTTCGAAACATTATAGCCAAATTTTGTTTATGGTTCATCAATATCCCATGCACAAAGATGAAATCTTTGCAAAAAACTGCATTAATATTGGATGCAAAATATAAAAGTTGAAATTTGGAAATTATCCCCTATTGGGTTCTTTTATATAAAATATGGTAATAGTAACATAATAATGCTATGCATTTTTCTGAAATGGATTTGACAGTTGTTTGTCAGTTGACTTTATCTAGAAAACCATAAGAGACAGAGGAAATGTATCAACACTCTACTTCAGTTGATTCTCTCAGGTCAAAAGAGACAGAGGAAATGTATCAACACTCTACTTCAGTTGATTCTCTCAGGTCAAAAGAGACAGAGGAAATGTATCAACACTCTACTTCAGTTGATTCTCTCAGGTCAAAAGAGACAGAGAAAATTTATCACCACTCTACTTTGGGTTAATGCTATCAGCTCAACAAAATCAATAAAAAATTAAAAGCTGTTATTTCTTAGACTCACTGTAATTTGGGAATTTGTTTCATTTCACTATTTGGGCTTTCATGGTCATGATTGTATGGTAGTTGGATTGATGACTACATATGCACTCAGTGCCTATCACCACCAACGTTGTGAGTTCGAATCCCACCCATGGTGAGGTGTACTTGATACAACATTATGTGATAAAGTTTGTCAGTGACTTGCGACAGATGAGTGGTTTTCTCAGTGTACTCCGGTTTCCTCCATCAATAAAAGTGACTGCCATGATATAACTGAAATACTCTTGAAAGTGGCACCATAACCATTTTACTATTTCTTGGTTTCCTTTAGCCTCTTAGTTAAAATTGATTGCAGAAAATAGCTATTTAGATGGTAATTCTCGCTGAAAAGAGGATAGATCCTGGAGGCACCCTATAGCACAAGGTTCAATGTCATAAAAGTTGACAATCTTACATACCTGAGACCAAACGAAGGAGTAATAACAACCACAGTACTGATCGGAAAAGATTGCAGTAAAAGAGTTAGGATGATAATCCCAGCTGTCCAGCGGAATTGGCATATAACTAGCATAAACTTTCCCCATAATGGTGTGCCAGCCTTTCTTCCAGCTAAATATACATAAAAAAACCAACATATTTCATGTATCAAGTAATCAGAATTTATCAATCATCATCATTACAACCAGAGGCTCTCAAGAGCCTGTATCGTTCACCTGGTAATAAAAAAAAACAATTGGTCCTATGTAAAAACTATATCCTGCGTCATCTTGGAATTACGATCAACATAAAAAACACAAAGTTTGTAAAGGACCTTCCAATGATTGATGCACAGTTTAGGTTCAATCAGTGCAATAGCTTCAGAGAAGAATATATTTCTGTATTTTCCCCATATGGTTCTGTGTTAATACTATGACCTGTGGTGGCAGCCATCTTGGATTTCCGATCGGCATAAAAAACAGGACCTTCCAATGATCATTCCTGGGCAGTTTGGTTTCAACTGTCCAGGTGGTTTCAGAGAAGAAGCATTTTGAAACATTTTTCCCATAGGGTCCAATGTTAAACTAAGTCCTGCCGTAGCCGCCATTTTGAATTTCATATCAGAATAAAAAACGTATATTTTGTAGAGGACCATTCAATGAACATTCATGCACAGTTTGGCTTTAATCATATTTGTAGTTTCTGAGAAGAAGGCATTTGAACATTTTCCCATAGGGTCCAATGTTAATCTATGTCCTGCGGTGGTGGCCATCTTGGATTTCCGATCGGCATAAAAAACACACACCTTGTAGAGGACCTTCCAATGATCATTCCTGGGCAGTTTGGTTTCAATTATCCAAGTGGTTTCAGAGAAGAAGCGTTTTGAAACATTTTTCCCATAGGGTCCAATGTTAAACTAAGTCCTGCCGTAGCCGCCATTTTGAATTTCATACCAGAACAAAAAACGTAAAGTTTGTAGAGGACCATCTAATGAACATTCATGTACAGTTTGGCTTTAATCATATTTGTAGTTTCTGAGTAGAAGGCATTTGAATATTTTCCCATAGGGTCCAATGTTAATCTATGTCCTGCGGTGGCGGCCATCTTGGATTTCCGACCGGCATAAAAAACAGAAAATTTGTAGAGGACCTTCCAATGATCATTCCTGGGCAGTTTAGTTTCAACTGTCCAAGTGGTTTCAGAGAAGAAGCATTTTGAAACATTTTTCCCATAGGGTCCAATGTTAAACTAAGTCCTGCCGTAGCCGCCATTTTGAATTTCATACCAGAACAAAAAACGTAAAGTTTGTAGAGGACCATCCAATGAACATTCATGTACAGTTTGGCTTTAATCATATTTGTAGTTTCTGAGTAGAAGGCATTTGAATATTTTCCCATAGGGTCCAATGTTAATCTGTCCTGCGGTGGTGGCCATCTTGGATTTCCGACTGGCATAAAAAACAGAAAATTTGTAGAGGACCTTCCAATGATCATTCCTGGGCAGTTTGGTTTCAACTGTCCAAGTGGTTTCAGAGAAGAAGCATTTTGAAACATTTTTCCCATAGGGTCCAATGTTAAACTAAGTCCTGCCGTAGCCGCCATTTTGAATTTCATATCGGAACAAAAAACCTTAAGATTGTAGAGGACCATCCAATGAACATTCATGTACAGTTTGGCTTTAATCATATTTGTAGTTTCTGAGAAGAAGGCATTTGAACATTTTCCCATAGGGTCCAATGTTAATCTATGTATTGCGGTGGCGGCCATCTTGGATTTCCGATTGGCATAAAAAACATAAAATTTGTAGAGGACCTTCCAATGATCATTCCTAGGCAGTTTGGTTTCAATTATCCAAGTGGTTTCAGAGAAGAAGCGTTTTGAAACATTTTCCCCATAGGGTCCAATGTTAAACTAAGTCCTGCCATAGCCGCCATTTTGAATTTCATACCAGAACAAAAAACGTAAAGTTTGTAGAGGACCATCTAATGAACATTCATGTACAGTTTGGCTTTAATCATATTTGTAGTTTCCGAGTAGAAGGCATTTGAATATTTTCCCATAGGGTCCAATGTTAATCTATGTCCTGCAGTGGCGGCCATCTTGGATTTCCGACCGGCATAAAAAACCTTAAATTTGTAGAGGACCTTCCAATGATCATTCCTGGGCAGTTTGGTTTCAACTGTCCAAGTGGTTTCAGAGAAGAAGCATTTTGAAACATTTTTCCCATAGGGTCCAATGTTAAACTAAGTCCTGCCGTAGCCGCCATTTTGAATTTCATACCGGAACAAAAAACGTAAAGTTTGTAGAGGACCATCTAATGAACATTCATGTACAGTTTGGCTTTAATCATATTTGTAGTTTCTGAGTAGAAGGCATTTGAATATTTTCCCATAGGGTCCAATGTTAATCTATGTCCTGCGGTGGCGGCCATCTTGGATTTCCGACCGGCATAAAAAACACATAATTTGTAGAGGACCTTCCAATGATCATTCCTGGGCAGTTTGGTTTCAACTGTCCTAGTGGTTTCAGAGAAGAAGCATTTTGAAACATTTTTCCCATAGGGTCCAATGTTAAACTAAGTCCTGCCGTAGCCGCCATTTTGAATTTCATATCGGAACAAAAAACCTTAAGATTGTAGAGGACCATCCAATCAACATTCATGTACAGTTTGGCTTTAATAATATTTGTAGTTTCTGAGAAGAAGGCATTTGAACATTTTCCCATAGGGTCCAATGTTAATCTATGTCCTGCGGTGGTGGCCATCTTGGATTTTCGACCGGCATAAAAAACAAAAAATTTGTAGAGGACCTTCCAATGATCATTCCTGGGCAGTTTGGTTTCAACTGTCCAAGTGGTTTCAGAGAAGAAGCATTTTGAAACATTTTTCCCATAGGGTCCAATGTTAAACTAAGTCCTGCCGTAGCCGCCATTTTGAATTTCATATCGGAACAAAAAACCTTAAGATTGTAGAGGACCATCCAATCAACATTCATGTACAGTTTGGCTTTAATAATATTTGTAGTTTCTGAGAAGAAGGCATTTGAACATTTTCCCATAGGGTCCAATGTTAATCTATGTCCTGCGGTGGCGGCCATCTTGGATTTCCGACCGGCATAAAAAACAGAAAATTTGTAGAGGACCTTCCAATGATCATTCCTGGGCAGTTTGGTTTCAACTGTCCAAGTGGTTTCAGAGAAGAAGCATTTTGAAACATTTTTCCCATAGGGTCCAATGTTAAACTAAGTCCTGTCGTAGCCGCCATTTTGAATTTCATATCGGAACAAAAAACCTTAAGATTGTAGAGGACCATCCAATCAACATTCATGTACAGTTTGGCTTTAATAATATTTGTAGTTTCTGAGAAGAAGGCATTTGAACATTTTCCCATAGGGTCCAATGTTAATCTATGTCCTGCGGTGGCGGCCATCTTGGATTTCCGACCGGCATAAAAAACAGAAAATTTGTAGAGGACCTTCCAATGATCATTCCTGGGCAGTTTGGTTTCAATTGTCCAAGTGGTTTCAGAGAAGAAGCATTTTGAAACATTTTTCCCATAGGGTCCAATGTTAAACTAAGTCCTGTCGTAGCCGCCATTTTAAATTTCATATCGGAACAAAAAACCTTAAGATTGTAGAGGACCATCCAATCAACATTCATGTACAGTTTGGCTTTAATAATATTTGTAGTTTCTGAGAAGAAGGCATTTGAACATTTTCCCATAGGGTCCAATGTTAATCTATGTCCTGCGGTGGTGGCCATCTTGGATTTTCGACCGGCATAAAAAACAAAAAATTTGTAGAGGACCTTCCAATGATCATTCCTGGGCAGTTTGGTTTCAACTGTCCAAGTGGTTTCAGAGAAGAAGCATTTTGAAACATTTTTCCCATAGGGTCCAATGTTAAACTAAGTCCTGCCGTAGCCGCCATTTTGAATTTCATATCGGAACAAAAAACCTTAAGATTGTAGAGGACCATCCAATCAACATTCATGTACAGTTTGGCTTTAATAATATTTGTAGTTTCTGAGAAGAAGGCATTTGAACATTTTCCCATAGGGTCCAATGTTAATCTATGTCCTGCGGTGGCGGCCATCTTGGATTTCCGACCGGCATAAAAAACAGAAAATTTGTAGAGGACCTTCCAATGATCATTCCTGGGCAGTTTGGTTTCAACTGTCCAAGTGGTTTCAGAGAAGAAGCATTTTGAAACATTTTTCCCATAGGGTCCAATGTTAAACTAAGTCCTGTCGTAGCCGCCATTTTGAATTTCATATCGGAACAAAAAACCTTAAGATTGTAGAGGACCATCCAATCAACATTCATGTACAGTTTGGCTTTAATCATATTTGTAGTTTCTGAGAAGAAGGCATTTGAACATTTTCCCATAGGGTCCAATGTTAATCTATGTCCTGCGGTGGCGGCCATCTTGGATTTCCGACCGGCATAAAAAACAGAAAATTTGTAGAGGACCTTCCAATGATCATTCCTGGGCAGTTTGGTTTCAACTGTCCAAGTGGTTTCAGAGAAGAAGCATTTTGAAACATTTTTCCCATAGGGTCCAATGTTAAACTAAGTCCTGTCGTAGCCGCCATTTTGAATTTCATATCGGAACAAAAAACCTTAAGATTGTAGAGGACCATCCAATCAACATTCATGTACAGTTTGGCTTTAATCATATTTGTAGTTTCTGAGAAGAAGGCATTTGAACATTTTCCCATAGGGTCCAATGTTAATCTATGTCCTGCGGTGGCGGCCATCTTGGATTTCCGACCGGCATAAAAAACAGAAAATTTGTAGAGGACCTTCCAATGATCATTCCTGGGCAGTTTGGTTTCAACTGTCCAAGTGGTTTCAGAGAAGAAGCATTTTGAAACATTTTTCCCATAGGGTCCAATGTTAAACTAAGTCCTGTCGTAGCCGCCATTTTAAATTTCATATCGGAACAAAAAACCTTAAGATTGTAGAGGACCATCCAATCAACATTCATGTACAGTTTGGCTTTAATAATATTTGTAGTTTCTGAGAAGAAGGCATTTGAACATTTTCCCATAGGGTCCAATGTTAATCTATGTCCTGCGGTGGCGGCCATCTTGGATTTTCGACCGGCATAAAAAACAAAAAATTTGTAGAGGACCTTCCAATGATCATTCCTGGGCAGTTTGGTTTCAACTGTCCAAGTGGTTTCAGAGAAGAAGCATTTTGAAACATTTTTCCCATAGGGTCCAATGTTAAACTAAGTCCTGCCGTAGCCGCCATTTTGAATTTCATATCGGAACAAAAAACCTTAAGATTGTAGAGGACCATCCAATGAACATTCATGTACAGTTTGGCTTTAATCATATTTGTAGTTTCTGAGAAGAAGGCATTTGAACATTTTCCCATAGGGTCCAATGTTAATCTATGTCCTGCGATGGCGGCCATCTTGGATTTCCGATCGGCATAAAAAACAGTAACTTGGTAAAGGACATTCCAATGATCATTCCTTTACAGTTTGGGTTCAGTCAGTTCATTAGTTTCGGAGAAGAAGATCTTTGAAATTTCGGCCAATCAGAGCATATTATTGGCCCTGGCAGCCATATTGAATATCCGACTGGAACGAAAAACAGTAACTTTGTAGAGGACCATCCAAGGAACATTCCTGCTAAGTTCGGTTCCAATCGGCCAAGTGGTTTCGGAGAAGAAGCTTGAAATGTGAAAAGTTTACAGACGACAGACGACAGACGACAGACGACAGACGACGGACGCCAAGTGATGGCAATAGTTCACATGGACCTTTGGTCCAGGTGAACTAATAAAGTATAAATTAACATCTGTTGTAGGGTGCCACAAAATGTCAAATTTTAATAACAATTAAAATGGGTCTAATTTACATAGCTGCTAATTCAAGTAATTTTCAATTCCAAAGAAAATAACATATATCTGTAAATATAAAATTTCACAAAATGCAAGGTAAACAGATCATTAAGTAACTAGTTAAATTTCAAAACAAAAGTATTGACTATTTAAAGACATTTCTTTCATTAGGTTTTTAGTAACAGCAGCCATTTTGACTGGAAAGCAAGTAATGGAGATTACCCATGAACTATCAGGCCTATAGCCAGGATTTTTAAAGGATGGTGGTTCGATAGACTCACGATACAACATATTCTCACTTTCTATTATATTGTCATAATTCTTATATGATTTACATAATTAGAAATCCTATACTCTGATTGGGTATACACGCTTATGGAGGCGGGGTTTTGTCAGTTTATTTTTCGATAGATGATGTTCACCGGACTACTTTTTTCGTAATGTAAACAAAATGGCGGCTTGGATTCCCGATAATAAAAAAAGATAAAAAGAAACAATGTTTATTGTTAATAATCGACAATTATTGTTAGATATGAAATAAAAAAATAAATGCCAATGAAAAAAAAAGCTTGTATTGTTGACATAAAAAAAAATTCAGAAAAAAATACTTAAAGACAACCATCTATCGACTTTGACTTTTGTAATATATCGTCATCCTGTGACGTTGTTTACAAGGGACGCTGATTGACACAATCTGGTTACTGATTTATTTTACGATTTTGTGGGCATTTTACTTGTTTGAGTAGCTAAATGCAAAATGTCATCAAATTGGAAAATATCAGTAACTTAATTACATCACCGTCTAGTTATCAATGTAGGATTACAAGGTTAGTTCATTTTGTTATAATTCATGGCCGACACACATCAATGGAATGTATGTGTGCATATTGGGGATCCCCAAAGGTAAATTTTCAAAACAAATGGGAAAAAAAACTTAGTTACAGAATTATAAGGATTAAACGCATTTTTTTCAGTTTATTGATGTATAACCTGGACCAAGACACTCACAAACTTACTTTTATTTGTTTGTGAGTGAATTGGTCCAGGTTATACATAAATAAACTCCGAAAAAAATGCATTTAATCCTATAATAAATATGATACATTACACAATGAAACTATTATTTTTCAATTCATTATCCAATAACATTAAGCATAAATCTTCTTCTTTTTGGGTCAGATGATACCCAATAACATTAAGCATAAATCTTCTTCTTTTTTGGGTCAGAGGATACCCAATAACATTAAGCATAAATCTTCTTCTTTTTGGGTCAGAGGATACCCAATAACATTAAGCATAAATCTTCTTCTTTTTGGGTCAGAGGATATATCTTCAGGGCATATCAAAATATATATTTCTAACGGTAGAGGAATTTATTCTAAAAAGCAAGTGATTTTCAAATTAAATATATATTTACTTTTTTGTTGATTTTGCATTTCATTATGTTTTTCATTAGTTTTGATGTACATTTATTTATTTACTTATTTCTATGTATTTATTTCAAACAATTACATGCAGCATGATGTTAATATTGAATGCTATACTTCGTTAGACATACAAAAGAGACGAATTAGCATAAACCATAATTAGCTTGTTTCTGAATCCTACAATATGTAATTTTATATATTGTAGTCTGTTTCTTAAATGAATAAATATGTGTAAATAAATTGCACTTACTTTTGAACATTGACTTCCAAATCAAAAGCACTCTTGTATAAATCTTCCATCAAAGAGAAACCATCTAACAATCCATGTCCTGTTAATAAAATCATGAAAAACTAATTCTCAGTCAACTTTTGCAGTTTATATAGATAGTATACAGTCCTCATTCTTAAGACAGACTATTGTCTGTAGTAACCTTACCTGATAAACTATTTTCAACAACTAATACATCTAATATCATTGTACAGATATTGTCAAACTCATATTAAAAATAGATTAATGTATTTGGAACAGCATAAATTTAACTTGGAACACAAAACATTATTTCTAAATTACCATTATCTTGTATACATTCAACGTAAAGATTAGTTGATAAAACTTCGAACACTACCCAAAATATCCACTCTTGTAATAATTTCTTGCTTAATGATTGTGTTTGTTCTGTTTGTATTACAATTTCATGTCTAATGATTGTGTTTTTTGTATTTGTATTACAATTTCATGCTTGATGATTGTGTTTGTTGCTTGTATTACAAGCTTCGTGTTTTATGATTGTGTTTGTTGTATTTGAATTACAATTTCATGTTTGATGATTGAGTTTGTTGTGTTTGTATTACAATTTCATGTTTGATGATTGTGTTTGTTGCTTGTATTACAATTTCATGTTTGATGATTGTGTTTGCTGTATTTGTATTACAGGTTCATGTTGAATGATTGTGTTTGTTGTATTTGTTTTACAATTTCATGTTTGTGTTTGTTGTGTTTGTTTTACAATTTCATGATTGTGTTTGTTGTATTTGTTTTACAATTTCATGTTTGATGATGTGTTTGTTGTATTTGTATTAGTTTCATGTTTAATGATTGTGTTTGTTGTATTTGTATTACAATTTCATGTTTAATGATTGTGTTTGTTGTATTTGTATTACAATTTCATGTTTGATGATGTGTTTGTTGTATTTGTATTACAGGTTCATGTTGAATGATTGTGTTTGTTGTATTTGTATTACAATTTCATGTTTAATGATTGTGTTTGTTGTATTTGTATTACAATTTCATGTTTGATGATTGTGTTTGTTGCTTGTATTACAATTTCATGTTTAATGATTGTGTTTGTATTACAATTTCATGTTTGATGATATGTTTGTTGTATTTGTATTACAGTTTCATGTTTAATGATTGTGTTTGTTGTATTTGTATTACAATTTCATGTTTAATGATTGTGTTTGTTGTATTTGTATTACAATTTCATGTTTGATGATTGTGTTTGTTTTACAGTTTCATGTTTAATGATTGTGATTGTTGAATTTGTTTTACAATTTCATGTTTTATGATTGTGTTTGTTGTATTTGTAATACAATTTCATGTTTGATGATTGTGTTTGTTGTATTTGTATTAGTTTCATGTTTAATGATTGTGTTTGTTGAATTTGTTTTACAATTTCATGTTTAATGATTGTGTTTGTTGTATTTGTATTACAATTTCATGTCTAATGATCATGTTTGTTGTATTACAATTTCATGTTTAATGATTGTATTTGTATTACAATTTCATGTTTAATGATTGTGTTTGTTGTATTTGTATTACAATTTCATGTTTGATGATTGTGTTTGTTGTATTTGTTTTACAGTTTCATGTTTGTTGTATTTGTTTTACAGTTTCATGTTTAATGATTGTGTTTGTTGAATTTGTTTTATGATTGTGTTTGTTGTATTTGTAATACAATTTCATGTTTGATGATTGTGTTTGTTGTATTTGTATTAGTTTCATGTTTAAAGATTGTGTTTGTTGAATTTGTTTAACAGTTTGATGTTTAATGATTGTGTTTGTACAATCTGTTTTACAATTTCATGTTTAATGATTGTGTTTGTTGTATTTGTATTACAATTTCATGTTTGTGTTTATTGTATTTGTTTTACAATTTCATGTTTAAAGATTGTGTTTGTTGTATTTGTATTACAATTTCATGTATAATGATTGTGTTTGTTGTATTTCTATTACAATTTCATGCTTGATGATTGTATTTGTTTTACAATTTCATGTTTAATGATTGTGTTTGTTGTATTTGTATTACAATTTCATGTTTGATGATTGTGTTTGTTGTATTTGTATTAGTTTCATGCTTAATGATTGTGTTTGTTGAATTTGTTTTACAATTTCATGTTAAATGATTGTGTTTGTTGTATTTGTATTACAATTTTATGTTTGTGTTTGTTGAATTTGTCTTACAATGTCATTTTTAATGATTGTGTTTGTTGTATGTTTTACAAATTCATGTTTAATGATTGTATTTGTGTTACAAATTCATGTTTAATGATTGTGTTTGTTGTATTTGTGTTACAATTTCATGTTTAATGATTGTGTTTGTTGTATTTGTATTACAAATTCATGTTCAATGATTGTGTTTGTACTACAGTTTCATGTTTGTGTTTGTATTACAATTTCATGTTTGTGTTTGCATTACAATTTCATGTTTGTTTGTTGTATTTGTATTACAATTTCATTTTTAATGATTGTGTTTGTTGTATTTGTTTTATAAATTCATGTTTAATGATTGTATTTGTGTTACAAATTCATGTTTAATGATTGTGTTTGTGTTACAATTTCATGTTTAATGATTGTGTTTGTTGTATTTGTATTACAAATTCATGTTTAATGATTGTGTTTGTTGTATTTGTACTACAGTTTCATGTTTGTGTATGAATTACAATTTCATGTTTGTGTTTGTATACAGTTTCATGTTTAATGATTGTGTTTGTTGTATTTTTTATTACAAATTCATGTTTAATGATTGTGTTTGTTGTATTTGTACTACAGTTTCATGTTTGTGTTACAATTTCATGTTTGTGTTTGTTGTGTTTGCATTACAATTTCATGTTTGTGTGTTGTATTTGTATTACAATTTTATGTTTGTGTTTGTTGAATTTGTCTTACAATTTCATGTTTAATGATTGTGTTTGTTGTATTTGTGTTACAATTTCATGTTTAATGATTGTTTATTGAATTTGTATTACACATTCATGTTTAATGATTGTGTTTGTACTACAGTTTCATGTTTGTGTTTGTATTACAATTTCATGTTTGTGTTTGTTGTGTTTGCATTACAATTTCATGTTTGTTTGTTGTATTTGTATTACAATTTTATGTTTGTGTTTGTTGAATTTGTCTTACAATTTCATGTTTAATGATTGTGTTTGTTGTATTTGTGTTACAATTTCATGTTTAATGATTGTTTATTGAATTTGTATTACACATTCATGTTTAATGATTGTGTTTGTACTACAGTTTCATGTTTGTGTTTGTATTACAATTTCATGTTTGTGTTTGTTGTGTTTGCATTACAATTTCATGTTTGTTTGTTGTATTTGTATTACAATTTTATGTTTGTGTTTGTTGAATTTGTCTTACAATTTCATGTTTAATGATTGTGTTTGTTGTATTTGTGTTACAATTTCATGTTTAATGATTGTGTTTGTTGTATTTGTATTACAAATTCATGTTTAATGATTGTGTTTGTTGTGTTTGTACTAGTTTCATGTTTGTGTTTGTATTACAGTTTCATGTTTGTCTTTGTTGTATTTGTATTACAATTTCATTTTTGGTAATTGTGCTTCTTGTATTTGTTTTATAGTTTCATGCTTAATAATTGTGTTTGTATTACAGTTTGATGTTTCACGATTGTTTGTTATATTTGTATTACAATTTTATGTCTGATGATTATGCTTGCTGTATTTGTATTACAGATTCACATTTAATGATTGTGTTTGTATTACAATTTCATGTTTGTGTTTGTTGTATTTGTATTACAGTTTCATGTCTGATGATTGTGTTTGTATACAGTTTAATGATTGTGTATGTTGTATTTATATTACAGTTTCATGATTGTCTGTTGTATTTGTATTACAATTTCATGTTTGTGTTTGTTGTATTTTTTTTAATACAATTTCATGTTTAATGATTGTGTTTGTTGTGTTTGTATTACAATTTCATGTTTGTGTTTGTTGTGTTTGCATTACAATTTCATGATTGTGTTTGCTGTATTTGTATTACAGGTTCATGTCTGATGATTGTGTTTGTATACAGTTTAATGATTGTGTATGTTGTATTTATATTACAGATTCATGATTGTCTGTTGTATTTGTATTACAATTTCATGTTTGTGTTTGTTGTATTTTTTTAATACAATTTCATGTTTAATGATTGTGTTTGTTGTGTTTGTATTACAATTTCATGTTTGTGTTTGTTGTGTTCGCATTACAATTTCATGTTTGTGTTTGCTGTATTTGTATTACAGGTTCATGTCTGATGATTGTGTTTGTATACAGTTTCATGTTCAATGATTGTGTTTGTACTACAGTTTCATGTTTGTGTTTGTATTACAATTTCATGTTTGTATTACAATTTCATGTTTGTGTTTGCATTACAATTTCATGTTTGTTTGTTGTATTTGTATTACAATTTTATTTTTAATGATTGTGTTTGTTGTATTTGTTTTATAAATTCATGTTTAATGATTGTATTTGTGTTACAAATTCATGTTTAATGATTGTGTTTGTGTTACAATTTCATGTTTAATGATTGTGTTTGTTGTATTTGTATTACAAATTCATGTTTAATGATTGTGTTTGTTGTATTTGTACTACAGTTTCATGTTTGTGTATGAATTACAATTTCATGTTTGTGTTTGTATACAGTTTCATGTTTAATGATTGTGTTTGTTGTATTTGTACTACAGTTTCATGTTTGTGTATGAATTACAATTTCATGTTTGTGTTTGTATACAGTTTCATGTTTAATGATTGTGTTTGTTGTATTTGTATTACAAATTCATGTTTAATGATTGTGTTTGTTGTATTTGTACTACAGTTTCATGTTTGTGTTACAATTTCATGTTTGTGTTTGTTGTGTTTGCATTACAATTTCATGTTTGTTTGTTGTATTTGTATTACAATTTTATGTTTGTGTTTGTTGAATTTGTCTTACAATTTCATGTTTAATGATTGTGTTTGTTGTATTTGTGTTACAATTTCATGTTTAATGATTGTTTATTGAATTTGTATTACACATTCATGTTTAATGATTGTGTTTGTACTACAGTTTCATGTTTGTGTTTGTATTACAATTTCATGTTTGTGTTTGTTGTGTTTGCATTACAATTTCATGTTTGTTTGTTGTATTTGTATTACAATTTTATGTTTGTGTTTGTTGAATTTGTCTTACAATTTCATGTTTAATGATTGTGTTTGTTGTATTTGTGTTACAATTTCATGTTTAATGATTGTGTTTGTTGTATTTGTATTACAAATTCATGTTTAATGATTGTGTTTGTACTAGTTTCATGTTTGTGTTTGTATTACAGTTTCATGTTTGTCTTTGTTGTATTTGTATTACAATTTCATTTTTGGTAATTGTGCTTCTTGTATTTGTTTTATAGTTTCATGCTTAATAATTGTGTTTGTATTACAGTTTGATGTTTCACGATTGTTTGTTATATTTGTATTACAATTTTATGTCTGATGATTATGCTTGCTGTATTTGTATTACAGATTCACATTTAATGATTGTGTTTGTATTACAATTTCATGTTTGTGTTTGTTGTATTTGTATTACAGTTTCATGTCTGATGATTGTGTTTGTATACAGTTTAATGATTGTGTATGTTGTATTTATATTACAGTTTCATGATTGTCTGTTGTATTTGTATTACAATTTCATGTTTGTGTTTGTTGTATTTTTTTTAATACAATTTCATGTTTAATGATTGTGTTTGTTGTGTTTGTATTACAATTTCATGTTTGTGTTTGCTGTGTTTGCATTACAATTTCATGTTTGTGTTTGCTGTATTTGTATTACAGGTTCATGTCTGATGATTGTGTTTGTATACAGTTTAATGATTGTGTATGTTGTATTTATATTACAGTTTCATGATTGTCTGTTGTATTTGTATTACAATTTCATGTTTGTGTTTGTTGTATTTTTTTAATACAATTTCATGTTTAATGATTGTGTTTGTTGTGTTTGTATTACAATTTCATGTTTGTGTTTGTTGTGTTCGCATTACAATTTCATGTTTGTGTTTGCTGTATTTGTATTACAGGTTCATGTCTGATGATTGTGTTTGTATACAGTTTAATGATTGTGTATGTTGTATTTATATTACAGTTTCATGATTGTCTGTTGTATTTGTATTACAATTTCATGTTTGTGTTTGTTGTATTTTTTTAATACAATTTCATGTTTAATGATTGTGTTTATTGTGTTTGTATTACAATTTCATGTTTGTGTTTGCTGTATTTCTATTACAGGTTCATGTCTGATGATTGTGTTTGTATACAGTTTAATAATTGTGTTTGTTGTGTTTGTATTACAGTTTGATGTTTCATGATTGTCTGTTGTATTTGTATTACAATTTCATGTTTGTGTTTGTTGTATTTTTTTAATACAATTTCATGTTTAATGATTGTGTTTGTTGTGTTTGTATTACAATTTCATGTTTGTGTTTGTTGTGTTCGCATTACAATTTCATGTTTGTGTTTGCTGTATTTCTATTACAGGTCCATGTCTGATGATTGTGTTTGTATAGTTTCATGTTTAATGATTGTGTTTGTTATATTTGTATTAGTTTCATGATTCATGTTTGTCTTTGTATTATAATTTCATGTTTGATAATTGTGCTTCTTGTATTTGTTTTATAGTTTCATGCTTAATAATTGTGTTTGTTGTGTTTGTATTACAGTTTGATGTTTCATGATTGTTTGTTGTATTTGTATTATAATTTCATGTTTGTGATTGTTGTATTTTTTTAATACAATTTCATGTTTAATGATTGTGTTTGTTGTGTTTGTATTACAATTTCATGTTTGTGTTTGTTGTGTTCGCATTACAATTTCATGTTTGTGTTTGCTGTATTTGTATTACAGTTTCATGTTTATTGATTGTGTTTGTTATATTTGTATTAGTTTCATGATTCATGTTTGTCTTTGTTGTATTTGTATTATAATTTCATGTTTGATAATTGTGCTTCTTGTATTTGTTTTATAGTTTCATGCTTAATAATTGTGTTTGTATTACAGTTTGATGTTTCATGATTGTTTGTTGTATTTGTATTATAATTTCATGTTTGATGATTATGTTTCTTGTATTTGTTTTAGTTTCATGTTTAATAATTGTGCTTGCTGTATTTGTATTACAGTGTCATGATTGTGTTTGTTGTATTTGTATTAGTTTGATGATTGTGCTTGTATTTGCATTACAGTTTCATGTCTAACAATTGTATTTGTTGTATTTGTATTACAGTTTGATGATTGTGCTTGCTGTGTTTGTAATACAATTTCATGTTTGATGATTGTATTTTTGGCATTTGTATTACAGTTTGATGATTGTGCTTGTTGTATTTGTATTACAGTTTCATGTTTAATGATTGTATTTATTTTACAATTTCATGTTTGATGATTGTTTTTGTTGTATTTGTATTACAGTTTGATGATTGTGTTTGGTGTGTTTGTATTACAATTTCATGCTTGATGTGTTTGTATTACAATTTCATGTTTGATGATTGTGTTTGTTGTATTTGTATTACAGTTTGATGATTGTGCTTGCTGTGTTTGTATTACAATTTCATGTTTGATGATTGTGTTTGTATTACAATTTCATGCTTGATGATTATGTTTCTTGTATTTGTTTTAGTTTCATGTTTAATAATTGTGCTTGCTGTATTTGTATTACAGTGTCATGATTGTGTTTGTTGTATTTGTATTAGTTTGATGATTGTGCTTGTATTTGCATTACAGTTTCATGTCTAACAATTGTATTTGTTGTATTTGTATTACAGTTTGATGATTGTGCTTGCTGTGTTTGTAATACAATTTCATGTTTGATGATTGTATTTTTGGCATTTGTATTACAGTTTGATGATTGTGCTTGTTGTATTTGTATTACAGTTTCATGTTTAATGATTGTATTTATTTTACAATTTCATGTTTGATGATTGTTTTTGTTGTATTTGTATTACAGTTTGATGATTGTGTTTGGTGTGTTTGTATTACAATTTCATGCTTGATGTGTTTGTATTACAATTTCATGTTTGATGATTGTGTTTGTTGTATTTGTATTACAGTTTGATGATTGTGCTTGTTGTGTTTGTATTACAATTTCATGTTTGATGATTGTTTGTATTACAATTTCATGCTTGATGATTGTGTTTGCTGTATTTGTATTACAGTTTCATGCTTAATGATTGTGTTTGTTGTATTTGTATTACAGTTTCATGTTTGATGATTGTGTTTGCTGTATTTGTTTTACAGTTTCATGATTGTGTTTGTTGTATTTGTTTTACAATTTCATGTTTAATGATTGTATTTATTTTACAATTTCATGTTTGATGATTGTTTTTGTTGTATTTGTATTACAGTTTGATGATTGTGCTTGCTGTATTTGTTTTACAGTTTCATGATTGTGTTTGTTGTATTTGTTTTACAATTTCATGTTTAATGATTGTATTTGTTTTACAGTTTCATGTTTGATGATTGTGTTTGTTGTGTTTGTATTACAATTTTATGTTTGATGATTGTGTTTGTTGTATTTGTTTTACAGTTTCATGTTTAACGATTGTGTTTGTTGCATTTGTTTTTCAATTTCATGCTTAATGATTGTGTTTGTTGTATTTGTATTACAGTTTCACGTTTGTTGATTGTGTTTGTTGTATTTGTATTACAGTTTCATGTTTGATGATTGTGTTTGTTGCATTTGTTTTACAGTTTCATGTTTAATGATTGTGTTTGTTGCATTTGTTTTTCAATTTCATGTTTAATGATTGTGTTTGTTGTATTTGTATTACAGTTTCACGTTTGTTGATTGTGTTTGTTGTATTTGTATTACAGTTTCATGTTTGCTGTATTTGTTTTAGTTTCATGTTTTCTGCATTTGTTTTATAGTTTCATGTTTAATGATTGTGTTTGTTGTTTTTGTTTTACAAGTTGATGTTTCATGATTGTGTTTGTTGTATTTGTATTACAGATTCATGTCTGATGATTGTGTTTGTATTAGTTTCATGTTTAATGATTGTGTTTGTTGTATTTGTTTTACAATTTCATGTTTAATGATTGTGTTTATTGTATTTCTTTTACAATTTCCTGTTTGATGATTGTTTTTGTTGTATTTGTATTACAGTTTCATGTTTGATGATTGTGTTTGTTGTGTTTGTATTACAATTTCATGTTTGATGATTGTGTTTGTTGTATTTGTATTAGTTTGATGATTGTGCTTGTTGTGTTTGTATTACAATTTCATGTTTGATGATTGTGTTTGTTATATTTCTATTAGTTTCATGTTTAATTATTGAGTTTGCATTTGTATTACAATTTCATGTTTAATGATTGTGTTTGTTGTATGTGTATTACGATTTCGTGTTGAATGATAGTGTTTGTTGTATTTGTATTACAGTTTCATGATTGTCTTTGTTGTGTTTGTATTACAGTTTCATGTTTAATGATTGTGTGTGTTGTGTTTGTATTACAGCTTCATGTTTAATGATTGTGTTTGTTGTGTTTGTATTACTGTTTCATGTTTGTGTTTGTTGTGTTTTTATTACAATCCCATGTTTGATGATTGTGTTTGTTGTATTTGTATTACAATTTCTTGCTTGTTGATTGTGTATGTATTACAATTCCATGTTTGATTGTGTTTATGTTATACTTATTGTCTGAAGAACATATCTGTTGAGTTGAAAACATGATATACCTTTAATAAGCCTAGCTGCTAGATCTTCTGTTAATGGTTGACCTGTAGTATGATGGCAACTTAAACTCATAAGGATTTCTGGTCTTTTTAACCATTTTTCAAAGAAGTAAGAACAAGCATGAAGTGCATCTAATTCAATGCTGAGTTGTCCTGATGTTTCTGTATATGGTGCCTTTGCTAGTAACTGCTGCAGACCATCACCAAACTGTAAAAAAAATATCCAAGAGATTCTCAAGAGCCTGTATTGGTTATCTGATTATATAGGCAATGAACAAAGCTAGGGCTTTTTCCTGTACCAGTTTAAATTTAACTCAAAATGACTATTGTAAGTGCAAGAAGGAATGTCATCAGCAAATTAGAGAATAAAGGACTATGCTAAGTACACCACGATATCACTAGTGTCCACAAGAAGGAATGTCATCAGCAAATTGGAGAATAAAGGAATATGCTGAGCCCCTTAATGTCAAAAAAGTTAACGCTAAACAGTTTTCTGAAAGGGATTTTCCTTAAGGAATTCACATTAATAAAATCCCATCAAAATCAAGGATTTTCCTGAGGAATTCATAAAATCAAGGATTTTTTCTAAAGGAATTAATCTAAAAATCCTCATCAAAATCAAGGATTTTCCTGAGGAAGTCATATAAAAATCCTCATCCAAATGAATGATTTTCCTTAAGAAATTCACATTAAAAAATTCTCCTCAAAATCAGGATTTTCCAAAGGAAAAAATTAATCATTTTCTTAAGGAATTCACATAAAAAAAAATCTCATCAAAATCATGGATTTCATATCAAAATCCTCATCCAAATCAAGGCTTTTCTAAAGGAAATCAATTCATTTTTTGTTATCATAATCAGATGAACAAAAAATTCTCCAAGTACAAACTCATTTTTGCACATTGGGATCTCTTGTTTGGCCACAATACTCAAGATCAATATCAACCTACGCTGAGTGTTGACGTAAGTGACATACAATAATACAGCTAACATACATTGGGGTGGATTTGCTTTTATAAACTAGAGGCTCCCAGGAGCCTATATAGCTCACCTGGATATAATAACAACATCAGTCAATAAAACTTGATAACTTCGGTAAAAAAAATTAACAAATGTAGCCTTCGTCATTGCAGACCCCTTCTACAAAAAAATGTGGGCAGGGGTTCCCCCTTTAATGTAAGTTATCAAAATTGCTGTAAAAAAACATATATGTCAATGATTCTCAAAATTTAGCTTTTCCTACTTCACATTTTGTAATAGAGTTGCTTCCCTTTGATTATTTGAGTAACCAAAAGCAGTGAGTCAACAAAAAAATGTATTTCAAGAGGAATAACTCTTCACAGTTGTCGCACATTTTTAACTGATGGAAATTTTTTGTAGATCTTGACATGCTGAACATTTTTGCAGTTTAAACTTTCCCTCTATCTCTATATTGTAATAGTTTTTGAGATATAAGATGATAGTATTAAAATTGATGAAAAAAGGGCAATAACTCCAAAATAGGTAATCAGCATGCCCACAGGTTTTTTCATCTGGGGGTACATGTACCCTTTACCTTCATTTTTGGGGGGTACATCCAAATTTTTGGGGTGCAATGTACCCTCTAACTCTTCATTTGGGGGTACAAAGAAAATTAACTGCATTTTCTCCACGCAAGGTCGTGCACCATGCTGTTTTTTTGTAAATATTACGCAGAGTTGGCGAAAACTTTTTTTTCTGTCTGACATTAGGTCAGGCAGGAAGTGGGGTTCTGTCTGACCCATGGCCTTTGTGTCTGTCCCACCCTTTTTTTGTAATAATTGTCAAATTTTGTTTTTTATACAGAACTGAATGCAAGATTACCTATATATAGTCATGATCATTAAACAACTCAATTAAATGTTTTTCTGTATACATATTTTTATCTAAAAAGATAAGGCAGATATGGCCAACAATCCGTATCTAATGGTCCGATCACGTTCCGAATATTATACATCAATGTCAGTTTCCGGTTTACCTACATTTTTAATTTCAGTTAAGAATATGAATCTGTTGTCATCTTCAATATATAAGCATCTCAAAACATATTTAATTAAACACAAACAATCTTTGATAATTGGGGAGTGTGGAAGTCAACTTATTTCTGTGTTCAGTAATATATTTCAGTTTTAATATTCCACGTTTTGCAGGTGCTCGTTCCTACTTAAAGGATGTTTACATTTACGTATAGGAGTTTCGATTACAAATAGGAACGTGTCGGTCTGACAGAATAAATAAACAAATTTCAAGTCTCTGTCTGACATTTAAATAAAACTGAAAACGGAATTTAATGCCATTGGCAGTGGAAACTGGGAGTGAATAAATTTCAATCGTCAACTGGACGACCACAAAGTAATATTGTCGTGACGGACATTGGGACAGACATGGTTCATTAATCAATCGGACCGACAGTTATTCTGCCGGTCCGACGATTTTCGCCAACTCTGATTACAGGTTATAACAGTAGCAGTTCTTATGATTGGACAATTAAAAAATAAGGAGCCAATAGAATTGGGCGATCTATAAATCATATCATCTCACTTAAAATATGCAAGGAACGCTATGATTGGATAATATTACCGAAATCAACTAATCAGAACAACTCTATTATACGTACTTTAAAGTGACGGGTTCTCTACGTGCACGCACGTAGGGTTCTTTCAATTATACGTGCATGATTTTTATTCTACGTGAAACACGTACTACAGTACGTGAATGGGCATGCTGGGTAATGGGATTTACTTCAAAATTGCATGGCAGGAAGATCTTGACATGCTGCAAATTTCTGCAATTTAAACTTAACATCTATCTCTTATAGTTTTTGAAATATAACACGAAAAGTATTAAAATTAAAAAAAAAAATTGATCGAAGGGCCGAACCGCCGGACACATTTTTGGAAGAGAACCATCCAATGACTATTTCATCAAAATTTTGTTCTTATTGAGCAAATGGTTTCAGACAAGAAGATTTTTATGGGAATTTCCCATAGGGTCTTATGTTAAATTAAGTTCGGCTGTGGTGGCCATCTTGGTCGGTGTTCTGAAATGCCAGACACATTTTGGAAGAGGACCACCCAAGAATCATTTCAGCAAAGTTTGGTTGAGATTGGCTCAGTAGTTTCAGAGGTGAAGATTTTTTTTAAATTTCATCCCCCCTTTTTTCTAATTTGCATAATCGGTCAAAATTGGCAAAAGTTCAAAGTTCATAAAAAATCCCGTAATATATGTTAAAAAGCTCATCATTATGCTTATACAGTTCAAATTTGGGCACTTTCTGGCTTAAAATAGAGCAGTTTTGGCCATTTGAAGAAATTTCTATTTTTAGTAATGGCGGCCATCTTGGATACAGGACGGCGCTGACGGACACAATTTTGAAAGGGGACCACCTAAGGATCATTTCAGCAAAGTTTGGTTGAGATTGGCTCAGTAGTTTCAGAGGAGAAGATTTTTTTTTATTTCATCCCCCCTTTTTTCTAATTTGCATAATCGGTCAAAATCGGCAAAAGTTCAAAGTTCATAAAAAATCCCGTAATATATGTTAAAAAGCTCATCATTATGCTTATACAGTTCAAATTTGGACAATTTCTGGCATAAAATAGAGCAGTTTTGGCCATTTGAAGAAATTTCTATTTTTAGTAATGGCGGCCATCTTGGATACAGGACGGCGCTGACGGACACAATTTTGAAAGGGGGCCACCCAAGAATCATTTCAGCAAAGTTTGGTTGAGATTGGTTCAGTAGTTTCAGAGGAGAAGATTTTTTTTTAAATCATCCCCCCTTTTTTCTAATTTGCATAATCGGTCAAAATCGGCAAAAGTTCAAAGTTCATAAAAAATCCCGTAATATATGTTAAAAAGCTCATCATTATGCTTATACAGTTCAAATTTGGGCACTTTCTGGCTTAAAATAGAGCAGTTTTGGCCATTTAAAGAAATTTCTATTTTTAGTAATGGTGGCCATCTTGGATACAGGACGGCGCTGACGGACACAATTTTGAAAGGGGACCACCCAAGAATCATTTCAGCAAAGTTTGGTTGAGATTGGCTCAGTAGTTTCAGAGGAGAAAACTTTTTTTAAATTTCATCCCCCCTTTTTTCAAATTTGCATAATCGGTCAAAATCGGCAAAAGTTCAAAGTTCATAACAAATCCCGTAATATATGTTAAAAAGCTCATCATTATGCTTATACAGTTAAAATTTGGGCACTTTCTGGCTTAATAAAGGTAATAACAAAATTACCGAACTCCGAACAATCTTATAAAGGGAAAGTCAAAACTCATAATTATATAAACAGACAAAATCAGTCAACAACCGGAAAACTGTGAAAACCGTAATGACCCTGACTTGGTACAGGCATTTCTAAAGAAATGGTGGGTTGAATCAGATTTTAAGGCGCCAAACCTCCCGCTCTCATTACGGTTCAAAGGTTCCGGCTGTCACTGTAACAGTATTTAAATACAGGAACAAAATAGGTAAAATAGTTGTCAAAGCAGTACCATATTCGGTGACGTAAATGTCAAAAATATTTTTACGTCACACATTGACAAAAAAATTCTTGACATTTTGGACTTCTTTATCTTTATACATTTTCACTATATGAAAATGCATCGCTTATAATTATTTCTGCAGAGACGGAATATATTTCGACAAGATATTGGTATCGGAATATAAACTTTTTAAGAGATCGAATAAGGCGAATCTTTTTATAGCCCTGGTCCAGTAGCCTGTTTCTCAGATGAAGATGACGTTTCAGGAAATCAGAATAATTGCTACTGGCCCTTGCATAGCGAATCAATTGCGAGATGTAAACACCATATGCAGGAGAAGCTGGTATATTGCTGCACATGTTTGGAAAATTTATGATTTTAAAATTGAAGTCGTCCCGCTTATCATAAATTTTAGTACTGAGTTGACCACTGTCGTCAAATTCGAGGTATAAGTCCAAAAATGATGCGGACGAAGCTGTATCGGTGGTCTCTTTAACTTCCAGCTCTGGAGGATATATCAATGGAAGAAATTCTGCAAATCTAGAATTATTGATAGATAAAACGTCATCAATATACCTGTATGTGAAATTAAAGGCTCTAGCCTCATGAATCTTCTTATCTTTAAATAGAGCAGTTTTGGCCATTTAAAGAAATTTCTATTTTTAGTAATGGTGGCCATCTTGGATACAGCACGGCGCTGACGGACACAATTTTGAAAGGGGACCACCCAAGAATCATTTCAGCAAAGTTTGGTTGAGATTGGCTCAGTAGTTTCAGAGGAGAAGATTTTTTTTAATTTCATCCCCCCTTTTTTCTAATTCGCATAATCAGTCAAAATCGGTAAAAGTTCAAAGTTCATAAAAAATCCCGTAATATATGTTAAAAAGCTCATCATTATGCTTATACAGTTCAAATTTGGGCACTTTCTGGCTTAAAATAGAGCAGTTTTGGCCATTTGAAGAAATTTCTATTTTTAGTAATGGCGGCCATCTTGGATACAGGACGGCGCTGACGGACACAATTTTGAAAGGGGACCACCCAAGAATCATTTCAGCAAAGTTTGGTTGAGATTGGCTCAGTAGTTTCAGAGGAGAAAACTTTTTTTAAATTTCATCCCCCCTTTTTTCAAATTTGCATAATCGGTCAAAATCGGCAAAAGTTCAAAGTTCATAAAAAATCCCGTAATATATGTTAAAAAGCTCATCATTATGCTTATACAGTTCAAATTTGGGCACTTTCTAGCTTAAAATAGAGCAGTTTTGGCCATTTGAAGAAATTTCTATTTTTAGTAATGGCGGCCATCTTGGATACAGGTCGGCGCTGACGGACACAATTTTGAAAGGGGACCACCCAAGGATCATTTCAGCAAAGTTTGGTTGAGATTGGCTCAGTAATTTCAGAGGAGAAGATTTTTTTTTTTATTTCATCCCCCCTTTTTTCTAATTTGCATAATCGGTCAAAATCGGCAAAAGTTCAAAGTTCATAAAAAATCCCGTAATATATGTTAAAAAGCTCATCATTATGCTTATACAGTTCAAATTTGGACAATTTCTGGCTTAAAATAGAGCAGTTTTGGCCATTTGAAGAAATTTCTATTTTTAGTAATGGCGGCCATCTTGGATACAGGTCGGCGCTGACGGACACAATTTTGAAAGGGGACCACCCAAGGATCATTTCAGCAAAGTTTGGTTGAGATTGGCTCAGTAGTTTCAGAGGAGAAGATTTTTTTTTTATTTCATCCCCCCTTTTTTCTAATTTGCATAATCGGTCAAAATCGGCAAAAGTTCAAAGTTCATAAAAAATCCCGTAATATATGTTAAAAAGCTCATCATTATGCTTATACAGTTCAAATTTGGGCAATTTCTGGCTTAAAATAGAGCAGTTTTGGCCATTTAAAGAAATTTCTATTTTTAGTAATGGCGGCCATCTTGGATACAGGACGGCGCTGACGGACACAATTTTGAAAGGGGACCACCCAAGAATCATTTCAGCAAAGTTTGGTTGAGATTGGCTCAGTAGTTTCAGAAGAAGATTTTTTTTTAAATCATCCCCTCTTTTTTCTAATTTGCATAATCGGTCAAAATCGGCAAAAGTTCAAAGTTCATAAAAAATCCCGTAATATATGTTAAAAAGCTCATCATTATGCTTATACAGTTCAAATTTGGGCACTTTCTGGCTTAAAATAGAGCAGTTTTGGCCATTTAAAGAAATTTCTATTTTTAGTAATGGTGGCCATCTTGGATACAGGACGGCGCTGACGGACACAATTTTGAAAGGGGACCACCCAAGAATCATTTCAGCAAAGTTTGGTTGAGATTGGCTCAGTAGTTTCAGAGGAGAATTTTTTTTTTAAATTTCATCCACCCTTTTTTCAAATTTGCATAATCGGTCAAAATCGGCAAAAGTTCAAAGTTCATAACAAATCCCGTAATATATGTTAAAAAGCTCATCATTATGCTTATACAGTTCAAATTTGGGCACTTTCTGGCTTAAAATAGAGCAGTTTTGGCCATTTGAAGAAATTTCTATTTTTAGTAATGGCGGCCATCTTGGATACAGGACGGCGCTGACGGACACAATTTTGAAAGGGGACCACCTAAGAATCATTTCAGCAAAGTTTGGTTGAGATTGGCTCAGTAGTTTCAGAGGAGAAGATTTTTTTTAATTTCATCCCCCCTTTTTTCTAATTCGCATAATCAGTCAAAATCGGTAAAAGTTCAAAGTTCATAAAAAATCCCGTAATATATATTAAAAAGCTCATCATTATGCTTATACAGTTCAAATTTGGGCACTTTCTGGCTTAAAATAGAGCAGTTTTGGCCATTTGAAGAAATTTCTATTTTTAGTAATGGCGGCCATCTTGGATACAGGACGGCGCTGACGGACACAATTTTGAAAGGGGACCACCCAAGAATCATTTCAGCAAAGTTTGGTTGAGATTGGCTCAGTAGTTTCAGAGGAGAAAACTTTTTTTAAATTTCATCCCCCCTTTTTTCAAATTTGCATAATCGGTCAAAATCGGCAAAAGTTCAAAGTTCATAAAAAATCCCGTAATATATGTTAAAAAGCTCATCATTATGCTTATACAGTTCAAATTTGGGCACTTTCTGGCTTAAAATAGAGCAGTTTTGGCCATTTGAAGAAATTTCTATTTTTAGTAATGGCGGCCATCTTGGATACAGGTCGGCGCTGACGGACACAATTTTGAAAGGGGACCACCCAAGGATCATTTCAGCAAAGTTTGGTTGAGATTGGCTCAGTAATTTCAGAGGAGAAGATTTTTTTTTTTATTTCATCCCCCCTTTTTTCTAATTTGCATAATCGGTCAAAATCGGCAAAAGTTCAAAGTTCATAAAAAATCCCGTAATATATGTTAAAAAGCTCATCATTATGCTTATACAGTTCAAATTTGGACAATTTCTGGCTTAAAATAGAGCAGTTTTGGCCATTTGAAGAAATTTCTATTTTTAGTAATGGCGGCCATCTTGGATACAGGTCGGCGCTGACGGACACAATTTTGAAAGGGGACCACCCAAGGATCATTTCAGCAAAGTTTGGTTGAGATTGGCTCAGTAGTTTCAGAGGAGAAGATTTTTTTTTTTATTTCATCCCCCCTTTTTCTAATTTGCATAATCGGTCAAAATCGGCAAAAGTTCAAAGTTCATAAAAAATCCCGTAATATATGTTAAAAAGCTCATCATTATGTTTATACAGTTCAAATTTGGGCACTTTCTGGCTTAAAATAGAGCAGTTTTGGCCATTTGAAGAAATTTCTATTTTTAGTAATGGCGGCCATCTTGGATACAGGACGGCGCTGACGGACACAATTTTGAAAGGGGACCACCTAAGGATCATTTCAGCGAAGTTTGGTTGAGATTGGCTCAGTAGTTTCAGAGGAGAAGATTTTTTTTAATTTCATCCCCCCTTTTTTCTAATTTGCATAATCAGTCAAAATCGGTAAAAGTTCAAAGTTCATAAAAAATCCCATAATATATGTTAAAAAGCTCATCATTATGCTTATACAGTTCAAATTTGGGCACTTTCTGGCTTAAAATAGAGCAGTTTTGGCCATTTGAAGAAATTTCTATTTTTAGTAATGGCGGCCATCTTGGATACAGGACGGCGCTGACGGACACAATTTTGAAAGGAGACCACCTAAGGATCATTTCAGCAAAGTTTGGTTGAGATTGGCTCAATAGTTTCAGAGGAGATGAATTTTTTTAATTTCATCCCCCCTTTTTTCTAATTTGCATAATCGGTCAAAATGGGTAATGGGATTTAATTCAAAATTGCAGGGTATGTAGATCTTGATATGCTGCACATTTTGGCAATAAACTTAACATCTATCTCTAAATAGTTTTTGAAATATAAGATGAAAAGTATTAAAATGAAAAAAACAATTGATGAAAAAAGGGCAATAACTCCAAGATGGGTAATCAAATTTACTTCAAAATTGCAGGGTAGGTAGATCTTGACATGCTGAACATGTTTGCAGTTTCAACTTACCATCTGTCTCTTATAGTTTTTGAAATAAAGGACGAAAAGTATTAAAATTTTGAAAATTTGATGAAAAAAGGGAAATAACTCCAAAATGAGTAATGGGATTTACTTCAAAATTGCAGGGAAGGTAGATCTTGATATGCCGCACATTTTTGCAATTTAATGTTAACCTTTATCTCTTATAATTTTTGAAATATAAGACGAAAAGTATTAAAATTTTACAAATTTGATGAAAAAAGGGCAATAACTCCAAGATGGGTAATCAGATTTACTTCATAATTGCAGGGTAGGTAGATCTTGATGTGCTGATCCTTTTTACCCCATGTCAGATTTTTTATATTATTAACGGTTTTTGAGTTATTACCAAAAACCTGCAATTTTACCATATGTTCTATTTTTAGTAACAGCGGCCATGTTGGTTGGTGCACGGCATCACCGGACACAATTTTGAAACTAGACACCCTAGTAATGATTCAGACCAAGTTTGGTTTCCATTGGTCTAGTACTTTCAGAGGAGAAGATTTTTGAAAAAGTTTACGACGTACGACGACGCCAAGTGATGGCAATAGCTCACCCTTTGGGTCAGGTGAGCTAAAAACGTATCAAAGGGGCGGAAAAAAAGTTTACAATGGGGCTGATAGATTGTTTTAATTACCTGTATTTTTACCTGTAATTAACATGCATATTCGCTTGTCTTTATTTGTAAAATCTAATCACCCACTGCTATATGTACATGTAATTAAGACGCAAACAAATATGGGCAAAGAATGTATTATTGTCGAAGGCTTCACGTTCCGAACAATTTATACATGTTTAAATCTGCCCAATTGTATACTTTTCACCCACCCCATTGATATGTTTTTTGTTGCCCTATTGAGTTGTGAATCTACCTGCAAAATTATTGTGGTCTAATAAAAACTCATCAAACATGTCAAAATTATATGAAAAATAGTTAAAACCTACTTATAAAAATGATGAAATCACTAACAAAATATGGCAAATAAGAACAAGATATATTCAGTGTGGGAAATGACCGCTCGCCAACTCGCCAAATGCAAGTGGAAATTTCGGGTGGCGAGTAAGATCCACTTTATACCCGCTGGTCTGGCGAGTAACAGTTGTAAGGCGAGTAGGAACATGAAAACGCTTGCCACGCTTGACACGATAACTGGTTACAGCTTTAAAATATCATAGCTCCCAAACCATTAAATGTTCTGTTAACTGTAGTGTACGTGTCATTTATCCAACATTTTATTAATCATTGTACTCGATTAGAAAACATTCCGCCATGAGTCATGACACTTCATTTCTGTCAACAGAAAAATTAAGTATACAATCCCGACCCCGCATAATTTTGCCATGGTCGATTTCACGATTAAATGAAATATTGTTTCATTACAAATAGATGTGATGACTTTTAAAATTAATGCAAATAAAATAATTTGGTTTTGAAATATTTCAAACGAATTCATAGCGAAAACCTACGCGAAAACATAAAGTTAAATATGTGTCGGAACCGGGTTGGACATACATGTTTTATACCATGCATTAAAACTTAAAAGACGAAGACAACGAAATTGAGGAAGAAGAGATCAACGCAGCTCTTAAGAGAGTGTTGATC
This sequence comes from Bathymodiolus brooksi, assembly GCA_963680875.1. Classification (NCBI taxonomy): domain Eukaryota; kingdom Metazoa; phylum Mollusca; class Bivalvia; order Mytilida; family Modiolidae; genus Bathymodiolus; species Bathymodiolus brooksi. Next base: position 27,535,604 of record OY804579.1, read on the forward strand.
CTTCTTAACGAAGTTAATGACTGGTCAAAATCTGCAAAATAAATTGTTGAACATTACTGTATTGTTTATTTGGTATTTGTTGGCGAGTTTAAAAAAAATGTCACTCGCCAAACATGGCGAGCTCTATTTCATTTTGGCGAGTACTTGTTTCCGTCCACTTGCCATTTTGGCGAGTGTTTGAAAAAAATGGTTTCCCACACTGTATATTGCAACAGAAACACATTCTGCCTGTTTCTATGACATTGAGAAAATCATACCACAAAAAACAAGTCATGGACATTCTCCAAGGTCATAAGTGACTGGTCTGTAGAACTGGAGGGAGGCATCAGATTTAGTACTAAGTAAGAAAATTGCTTTATTCCTGTCATGTCACTTCTTGCTATAAATAAAAAAAATATATAATCTGTTATGTGTATGGCTATGAAATATTAGAAATTATATATGTCTAGTACCTTAATAGATTAATATATGCCAATAATCCACAAAAATCATAGGTCAGGGATGATTCCACTATATAATTTAAGGCCGCTTGGTGGCCCCAAATATCACCAGCGGCCCCAAAATAATTGCAAGTAAATTAAAATTCCCAATTACAGTATTATCGATATTTCCGAAAATGTCCATCAGTGATGTAGATTTTATACCACCCCATGAAATATTCATCACTCCTAAGTTTTCGTTGCCAATGGAGTTTCTAGAACCGCATCAAATTCCGTTTTTAGATATATTAAGATGTCAGAAGGAGACTTGAAATTTGTTTATTTATTCTGTCAGACTGGCACGTTCCCATTTGTAGTTAATCGGAACTTCTTCTTATTCCTACACGTAATGTAAGCATCGTTTTAGCCTTGACTTGTATATACATATTTGTATTACTGAACACAGAAATAAGTCGACTTCCACACTTTCCAAGTATCAAAGATTGCTTATGTTCAATTAAATTTATTTTGAGGATGTCAACAGATTCATGTTCTCAACTGAAATCAATAAATTGAATGAAACTGGAAGTTGACATTGATAGGGTAAAACTCGGAACAGGATCGGACTATTAATTTTCATATAATTTTCAAGAAACAACTGAAAACATATCTTTTTAGACTTGCCTATGTTGATTTTATCTAGCTGATGGTGTGCAGTAACGATGTATTTTTATTTTCTTATGAGTCACGTATGTTTTAATTCTTGGTGGAAATGTTTTCATTTTTAATTATAGGCGAGTTGTTTAAACATATTTCATACTTTTATCACTTTTAGTTAAGAGCTTCGATATCACTTTCTTCCTTTTTTTTATTAGTTTTATTGCTTCATGTTTCGTTTCTGGTAAGTTTTATAGGTTTATGTAATTTTCATTTTGTATGTAAATTTTTAGTCTTTGTTCTTTTTTAACTATGTTAAGCTCTTAGAGTAATTTTTTATCTATTATATATAGCGCTATATAAATTGTGTATTATTATTATATATATTAAATACGGATTGTTGGCTAGTTATCTTTTTAGATAACAAATATACAGAGGAACATTTAATTGAAAAATATTTGCATGAAAATTCATTGATACCAGTAACCGAAACAAAAGTGAATAACTTGTCTATTTGTATTTCAATAGGGATCATTCACCGCTTCTCCCGTTTGGTAACGCTACTGTTCCATAAGTGGTTAATTGTGCGTTTGAATTACAAAGATGCTTGTATCTTAACGTTAACCTAATGACGGCACTGAATTATAAAACTTGGATGGTGCAAACATTGAAGCTTAACTAGTACAGTGCGGGTGGTATTAACTGTTAGAAGTATAGATTTAGTTGACGAGTAATAAAAGTAGTATCTTTAGTCACAAGAAAAGAGTTTTATTATGACCATATTATGAAATAAAATGGACGTTTACAAGCCATATCGGCATGTACATCTGTCAAAAGTATTCGGAAATGTAAAAAAAAATCCCTATATAATCAACCAAAACCATATTTTTTCAAAAAATTATTATGAAGTCATTTCTGGATAAATTTTAACATATTTTACACCAAAACATTCAGAATTGTCTATATTTTGTTTGTTTATTTGCTCATTATGTTTATATGAGTGGTTTTTATTTGTACACAATTTTTCCATGATTTTTAATTTTTAAGATTTATTTTTAGTTGAAATATATAGGAAAATCAGTCAATTTTTATTTGTTGTGTTTAAATTATGTACAAATAAAAATCACTCGTAACAACATAATGAGTAAATAAACAATCAAAATATTGACAATTCCGAATGTTTTGGTGTAACATTTGTTAAAATCTATTCAGAAATGACTTCATAATAATTTTTTGAAAAAATATGGTTTTGGTTGACTATATAGGGATTTTTTACATTTTCGAATACTTCTGACAGCTTGGTGTAGCCTATACATGTTCATAAAAGGTGTATATGATGTTTGGTTACTCACACTGCAATACTGATGAACTTCATTCCAACATTTTAAAGTATACCTGAATTTCAGGAAATACTACTTCCAAGTGAACAAAATAGAATAATAAAGTCCCTGTCTCCACATACAAAATTTTGAATTAATATATCTAGGTCTCTCTATATTTAGGCAATCTTCAAATCAAAATCACACTCTTTAAAATTATTTGGTACAAAATTATACAGATAATATATTCCTTCTTCGCGTAGTGTTATTAACTGTTAAAGATTCGACAACAAGCGGGTTAATCATATAGCATTTATTTTAGAAAGATTTTAAGCAGATGTATTATGAATGGCATAATAAATACTTGAATAAAGAAAATTCGTTGTTTCTTACTATTTTAAATTATTTTCGACAGATTTTGGTAGCATTCAAATATTTTGTACAATCAGACTGGCGGATCATTGTAAAAAACCTGGAACTGCCATACAATGTAAAACTAAAGAATCAAGTTGTCACCGACAGAGTTCCGTTCGGTTTTTAAGTGGGATTCGTGCTGCTTAATCTTCAGTTTTCTGTGTAGTTTTTTGTAGTCCACTGTTTATCATTGTCTTTTTTCGTTTGGCCATTGCATTGCCTGCCCTTCTTCGATTTATGACTTCCGACAACCCTTTTGGCATCTACAAACTTTTCTTATCTGTTGACCTATACACGTACCACTATACTATCCCAATTATCAAATTTATTTCATTGTAATATATATGTAAAAATATATTGAAGATTACAATTATTTGGCATAATGAACTTTTTAATGGTAAAGGACTAAAGGCAAAGCACATGATTTTTTTTAGGTTTATTCCATTCTAATGCAGGTATAAACATTATTGATAACTTTAGTTAGCTACCTGTTATTGAAATGAACAGTCAAACGATTTAAATTACAATTTCAGAAAAAAAATCGTGAATTTGCATAAAACCCAGCATTCTATACAAATAAAAACAAACATAAAAAGATGTAAACGTACACAATTGGAAACGTACGGACTACTGGGTTTGGTGTTTAACACCACTTTCAACAAATTTCAGTGGTGGTCAGTTTTGTTGGTGGAGTACCAGAGGCTCCCAGGAGCCTGTAATCGCTCACCTGGATCAAAGCTGCTTTCAATAACAACGCAACTGCACTGTGGCGGCCATCTTGGCAGGAGAGCGCAACTGCCGGACACCATTTTGGAAGAGGACCATCCAATGACTATTCCATCAAAGTTTGGTTTTAATTGAGCTACTGGTTCCAGACAAGATGGTTTTTATGTGAATTTCCCATAGGGTCCTATGTTAAACTAAGTACAGCTGTGCAGCCATCTTGGTCAGAGGGCGGGACCACCAGACACAAATTTGGTTCAGCGGTTTCAGAGGAGAAGATTTAAATGTGATCTTTTATCAAAATATGCCTAATTTGAATAATCGATATAAATCGGCTGAAAGAAAAATTTCAAAAAAAAACCCCGAACATATGCTAAACTACTCCTTGCCATGTAGCTGCAGTTCAAATTTGAGCTCATTTTGACTTATACTAAAGCAGCAATGGACAATTGAACAAATTTCTATTTTTAGTAACTGCAGCCATCTTGAATGGAGGGCGGGGCTGTCGGACACAATTTTGAAAGGGAACCACCCAGGGACCATCCCTGCCAGGTTTGGTTTAATTTGGTTCAGCGGTTTCAGAGGAGAAGATTTAAATGCGATCTTTTATCAAAATATGCCTAATTTGCATAATCGGTATATATCGGCTGAAAGAAACCCGGAATATATGCTAAACTACTTCTTGCCATGTAGCTGCAGTTAAAATTTGAGCTCATTTTGACTTACACTAAAGCAGCAATGGACAATTAAAATTTCATCCCCACTTTTTTCTATTTTTAGCTTGGCGGCCATCTTGGTTGGAAGTCGGGATCACCGGACACAATTTTGGAAGGGGGCCATCCAAGAATCATTTCAGCAAAGTTTGGTTGAGATTGGCTCAGTAGTTTCAGAGGAGAAGATTTTTTTTTAATTTCATCCCCCCTTTTTTCTAATTTGCATAATCGGTCAAAATCGGCAAAAGTTCAAAGTTCATAAAAAATCCTGTAATACATGTTAAAAAGCTCATCATTATGCTTATACAGTGCAAATTTGGGCACATTCTGGCTTAAAATAGACCAGTTTTGGCCATTTGAAGAAATTTCTATTTTTAGTAATGGTGGCCATCTTGGATACAGGACGGCGCTGACGGACACAATTTTGAAAGGGGACCACCCAAGAATCATTTCAGCAAAGTTTGGTTGAGATTGGCTCAGTAGTTTCAGAGGAGAAAACTTTTTTTAAATTTCATCCCCCCTTTTTTTAAATTTGCATAATCGGTCAAAATCGGCAAAAGTTCAAAGTTCATAACAAATCCCGTAATATATGTTAAAAAGCTCATCATTATGGGCACATTCTGGCTTAAAATAGACCAGTTTTGGCCATTTGAAGAAATTTCTATTTTTAGTAACAGCGGCCATCTTGAATGGAGGGCGGGGCTGTCGGACACATTTTTGAAAGGGACCCACCCAGGGACCATCCCTGCCAGGTTTGGTTTAATTTGGTTCAGCGGTTTCAGAGGAGAAGATTTAAATGTGATCTTTTATCAAAATATGCCTAATTTGCATAATCAGCATAAATTAGCTGAAAGAATAATTTCACAGAAAAACCCAGAATATATGTTATTTACTACTCTTTGCCATGTAGCTGCAGTTAAAATTTGGGCTCATTTTGACTTATACTAAAGCAGCAATGGACAATTAAAATTTCATCCCCTCTTTTTTCTATTTTTAGCTTGGCAGCCATCTTGGTTGGAAGTCGGGATCACCGGACACAATTTTGGAAGGGGGCCATCCAAGGACCATTCCACCAAAGTTTGGTTCAAATTGGCCCAGTGGCTTAAGAGGAGTTGATTAAAATGTGAAAAGTTAATGGACGGACGGACGGACGCTCAGTGGTGACAATAGTTCACATGACCCTTTGGGTCAGGTGAGCTAAAAATAAGCGGCCCGTATTGAATATCCCACAATACGGGTAACTTCTTTTGTTTCATAGCAGTTTATCTAACTTGTACAATAATGTTATAATTTATAATATAAAAAAAGTCGTGAGAACAGTTTGTTTGTGAACGAAATGCACAGAATTTTCCTATTCATGTTATAAGGGCATTATATATTGACGTGTCCTTGTACCTAACGTTAACCATTCAAGCATCATCGAGATTAAAACGTTCCGCTAACCACCTATGGAACAACAGCGATGTCTGTCGAAAGAAATTTGGTGAATGATCCCCATTGTAAATGTACATAATAGTGTATATTTATTTTCAATTGATATCCTAAAATTTTTCAAAAAGATATGTATTGGATAATTTGATACACTTAATTTTTCATACCATACTACAGAATATATTTTCTAATTTATAAACTTATGAAATACAAATTATCTGCTACCTTTTACTTGTTTACAAATAAAAAAAATACAATATCTGTATATACGTATATACAACATATAGTAAAACACAGATTTACATATATTCAGTTACATCCTCTGGAAACTATGCAATATATGTATGCCGACTGACATAATTTTGCTCACATTCATATACAGATCTCCTTGTCTAATTCAACTGTTTACTAAATTGCCATCAAACGTCATTATAGTTTGACATCACAAAAAAGCATTCCTAACAAAATTAGGATTTTTTGTCTTAGGTCAGATGGATCAGGACAAGTCCTGATTAAATTTAATTATTGCTGGATCTATTGTATGACATACAAATTAATTCAACACCACTGTAACCCTTTTTTGCATACCCATTTCCATTCAAGAGTTAAAAATTAATAATAGGTAGTTAATTACTGTTTAGAAAATGTGGGAGTTTATCAGCAGCATAAAACCTCCACAAAAGAGGAAGATACAATTTCATACTGCCACAAGTGTTTAAAAAGCCTGTATTACCTGAATAAATGGCTTTTTAAAATGAATAATTATTCATTCTTGTCCAAATGTTTTGATTTTTCTTTCACATCAACTGAAAAAATCTTGACCCCTAAAAATTGTGTTGGGCCTCTAGAAATTAAAAGTCAGTGCCCCAGCTGGACCCTGGTTAAAAAATAGTTAAGTTTTATCCCTGATCCACATGGTTGAATGTCGATGGTAAGTTTGAAAGTATCTCATTTCTATGCAAACTCAGTTGATCAGTGCCCAATGCTAAGATTGTGAGAACAGATAACAGTTACAGGTTATATGAATGTCTCTTAAATGCAGACATTTTTGTTTTAAAAATGAAAAAATGTCCAGATGGATTTATTGCAGAATCGCAAAATGAAGCTGGTTCTTGACAGGACTATCATGAGAATTTGCCAAAATGAAAGTCTTGTAAAAGCAGACTTTTTAGCACTCATTATCATGGACTTTGATATAATTGTATCCATCTAATTCTTTTAAAGTAATATTACACCAGTTTTGGGTGAAGAATTTTTTCCCCTGAAAATTCAATTTGGAATACGGCGGTATCTTTACTAAGCTATTCATGCATGTTTCAAGTCGAAATATGTTCCCAATAACTAGAAATCTGCAAATCCGTGTGCATGTTTATCGTCCTCACCATTGTTGTGGAGACTGATTAACTTTCGGTTGTTTTGTTCCGATGATTGTTGATCATGACCTCGTGAAGAAAAGATAAACAATCATGGATGCTGAGGTAAACACGCACATATTCCTGACAATAATTATTGAGGAATCTGTCTGTTTCATGTCGTGTGAACCAATTTTATTCGGAAATTATTCTTATGTGGTGCACACGGAATATATTTCTATTATTTTTCATCAACTGAACATTGCGCATGAGCGATAATCTCCCCGAAAGAGTTCATATCTTGGGTCATGTGCATATCCTTTGCATTACTGTACGGGAAAAATTATCTGCTGTCAAATATTTTGCAATTTGCTCTTAAAATCTGCTTTTGAGCGGATTTTTAATGTTATGCAGTTGATTTTAGTTAAAATTAAGTGAAAATATTTAATCCAAAAATTCCACGATATTTGTTTTTCATATTAATACAAGCTGTCAGAATTGATTTTTTTTGTTTATATTAAAAGTTGCCAATATTCGATGTTTTATACTAATAAAATGTTCTGAACAAGAAACCAGGTTTAAAAAATATGCTATAATGTCGTAATTAGTGAAAAGAATTTGAATGTCTGTTGGTGAAATCACCATTAACACACCTAATTATAAGTCGGCTTCTTTTCCGAAGTTTAACGGACACTGATAACTGCTATAAATAACCAGAAAGCGTGTTGCAAGTAAATACTGGGTAGAATTAATATAATTTAAGAAATATATATATAAAATTGGATCCCGGGGTAATCAGTTAATATTATATAATGGTATTTAGTAAGAATGACACTTAAAATCGAAAATACGTGATGAAATCAATAAAAACAAACCATAACTCTGCAAAGGGGCCAGATAAAGGGAAAATTGTAAACAAATTGTATTGCATATTGTTGACAATACTTGAGTTGTCTTGATTATAATTTTTTTGAAAAAAAACAGATATGAATTTCATTATTTTAGTCTCTAATTTAAAAGAGATATCACCTAGCATTTTCTCCTGAAAAAAAGAATAAAAAACTATGATGCAATTCTGTCAAAATACGATTCAGCCGAAAAAAAAATACTAAATTATGCTTACATGTTGAAAAATGGAGTAGATCGGTATAACATCTTTTTTCAAATTTTTTCACAAAGCTTACTCAATCCTCCTTTGGGTCGTTTTTGAGTAGAATCCATCATGTGCTTTTTTTCAGCAAACAATTTCGCACATGCGCAAACGCTATACCGAATGAGGTCACTGTATAGGTCATCAATGGTCATATGATCATATTCATGAATATATGAATATTAATGCTTTACTGGATGCAAGAGAATCAAACAGCGACGTACAGGGGTTTCAAAGATTTTTATAATAGGAGGTACTTCTTAAATTTTAGGAGGTACCTTAAAAATTAGGCTGAGGGCCTTAAGGGGTCCAGGGGGCGGAAGCTCCTGAAATCTAGCATTTTGTGGATCAAAAAATGTACTTCAGAGACTGCAAAACATTAAGTGTTTTTGAAAGAAAAATCCCATTAACTTTAGAGTTCAGATTTCACCAAGAGTGAAGACCATGCATATTTGCATAATGCCTGGATTTTCCCCCCCAATTTCTTTATTGAATATTTCAGTTTACAGACTTCAGCCAAGATTATTCATAGATAGTCCGCCATATCTTAAAATAAACCAAAAGGACCATAAAGAGCTACGGTTCCACAGCTAGGCTTGACCAAGCCATTGTTATCAAAGCTTAAACTTCTCAAATTCTTTTGTTGGCTTTGTCCTTTTCTTTTTCACAATACCTTGGCTTGTGTTTTTTTTTTTACTTTATTACCAGTAATTAAACTCATCAAAGACCATTGGAACGGATCAAGACATATAAGTGTCATAATTAATGAAACATATAAATTTAATTAGCAATCATCAATCTTTAATAAAATTTATAATTTTAATAGATCAATACAAATATAATTAAACAAAAACAATATATATTGTTACTTTCACGACTTATGTGCAAAAAAAATGTTCGAACAAAAACGATATGTGGGAAGACATTTATTAACATTTGAATCGCAAAAGTTAAATTATTTTGGAAAAAAAGTGGGGCTGGCATTTTGACATTACAATATAATTTGTATTTGAGCCATGCCCGGTCCTTTTTCAAGATTTCTAGTAATTTTCTATCCCTTATCTCCTCGTACCCCCTTTTAAAAATGTTTTTCATCACACTTTCATTTCTGAGAACAACCGCGGTAGGGCCCCGTCAAAATATGTAAATAAATTAGCCATAGGTTTTTATTTTTTTATACCGGAAGTTAAACAATATGGACGGAGTTAAGCAAAAAGACAGTACGCCCCAGAATGATTCGACCCTGGGTTTTAAATGGACAAAAAAAAATCGCACAAAATATTGTGTAGTCATATATTCATAATACATAATGATCATACTTATATTACTGAAGATTACACTAAATTGTGTTTGAACATAATTTGTAATCGGTCATTTTTTATTTTTGAAATGATGTCAGCTTTGTTCCGGTCCGAGTTTTACACAAGGATGAAAAGATATTGGGGCGAAAACATATCTATTTACCGCATGTGCAAACTGCTATTTACGATTCTAAGGTAAAGTTATTTTTAAAACAGGGAATATCCCGTCAACTTGGTCGTGACGCAGTTGTTGGATTTGAATGCGAGAATTCAGCAATTGACGTGATCATTAATTTTTTATGAAAAATATTCCACAAGCCTATCGTACTTGTGGTTTTGAACACCGCTAATTTTGGGGAGTTCAGTAATTTCTGCCGGTACTATACACGATCTCAGACGGGTAAAAGTACCGGGTACCGGCCCACTTTGAAACCCCTGGACGTATTTCCTTCGTTGCAGGCTATTTTCGTATGATATTATGAAAAATTTCAACTGCAATTAGTATAAAACATCGAATATTGGCAACTTTTAATATAAAAAAAAAAAAAAATTCTGACAGCTTGTATGCCTTTAAGCAAGTCTATAGACACTGCAATCTTGGTAGTACTAAGTGCTTAAAATATCGCATTCTTATTTTTTTTAAATGACCCATTACAAAATTTCCCAATTTGGTAAAAAAAATTCCCAATTCTGTGTAGGGGACACATTTTAAATAGCTGGAATCATCCCTCTAGGTTCATTCACACTTGGCAAATATTTAAACTAAAGGCTCAGTGGGCTGAGCCTGTGTCACTCACCTTTCATTCTGCTGAGGAAACTTAATACAGAACCTTCCATAGGTGCTTCCCACCAAATTTCGGTTCATTTGGCAAAGCAGTTTCAGAGAAGAAGATTTTTAGAAATCGACCAATCTGAAACAAGAATTGCCTGTGGTGGCCATGTTTGTTAATGGATCAAAACGAAATGAGCAAATTCTATAGAGAACCTTCCATACATACTTCCTACCAAGTTTCATATCATTTGGCCAAGCGGTTTCAGAGGAAAAGCTGTTAGAAATCTATCAATCAGAAACAAGAATTGCCTATGGCGGCCATGTTTGTTAACGATGAAAACGGAATGAGCAATTCCTATAGAGGACCTTCCATAGCTGCTTCCTACCACAATTTCAATCCATTTGGCCAAGCTGTATCAGAGTAAAAGATTTTCAGAAATCGACCAATCAGAAACAAGAATTGCCTGTGGTGGCCATGTTTGTTAACGGATCAAAACGAAATGAGCAAATTCTATAGAGAACCTTCCATACATACTTCCTACCAAGTTTCATATCATTTGGCCAAGCGGTTTCAGAGGAAAAGCTGTTAGAAATCTATCAATCAGAAACAAGAATTGCCTATGGCGGCCATGTTTGTTAACGATGAAAACGGAATGAGCAATTCCTATAGAGGACCTTCCATAGCTGCTTCCTACCACAATTTCAATCCATTTGGCCAAGCTGTATCAGAGTAAAAGATTTTCAGAAATCGACCAATCAGAAACAAGAATTGCCTGTGGTGGCCATGTTTGTTAACGGATCAGGACAAAATTAGCAATCATGATAGATGACCTTCCATAGATGCTTCCTACCCAGTTTCGGTTCATTTGGCCAAGCGGTTTCAGAGGAGAAGATTTTTAGAAATCAACCAATCAGAAATAAAAACTGCCTTTGGTGGCCATATTTGTTAATGGATCGGGACGAAATGAGCAATCTTTATAGAGGATCGCCCATAGATGCATCCTACCAAGATTCGGTTCATTTGGCAAAGCGGTTTCAGAGCAGATTTTTGGGAAATCAACCAATCAGAAATAAGAATTGTCTGTGGTGGCCATGTTTGTTAACGGATGGGGATGAAATGAGCAACCTTAACAGCGGATCTTCCATAGATGCTTCCTACCAAGTTTCAGTTCATTTGGCCAAACGGTTTCAGAGGAGAAGAATTAAAAAAAATCAGCCAATCAGAAACAAGAAATGCCTGTGGCGGCCACGTTTGTTGACGGATCCGGACGAAATGAACAATCTTTATAGAGGACCTTCCAGATGCTTCCTACCAATTTTCGGATAATTTGGCCAAGCGGTTTCAGAGGAGAAGATTTTTAGAAATCGACCAATCAGAAACAAGAATTGCCTGTGGCAGCCAGGTTTGTTAATGGATCGAGAAGAAATGAGCATTCTTTTATAAAGGACTGCCCATAGATGCTTCCTACCAAGTTTCGGTTCATTTGGTCAAACGGTTTCAGAGAAGAATTTAAAAAATCAGCCAATCAGAAAAAAGAATTGCCTGTGGCGGCCATGTTTGTTAATGGATCGGGACGAAATCAGAAATATTTATAGAGGACCTTCCATAGATGCTTCCTACCAAGTTTTAGTTCATTTGGCTGAGGGGTTTCAGAGGAGAAGATTAAAATATGAAAAGTTAACGGAAGACAGACGACGGACGACAGATGCCAGGTGAGCTAAAAATCACAATCTCACTTAGCCAACATTTCAAAAATAATAAAATCTCACATGGCCAACATTTATTGTCACACCTTGTAGATTTTATACTATAGTTTATTTCAGAGCTTTTAAATTTTTAAAAAAGATCTATAAAATATATATTAATGATGAGGAATAATTATCACAATTATTAATTATTCTTAATTTTTTTTTACAGAACTCAATACCTCATTCAAAAGATTTCTGAGGTTTTATATTTTTTAAATTATAAAAGATATGTAAAATATATTACTGTTAAGGAATAATTATCACAATGACTATTAATTAATCTTATTTTTTTCAATTTGTTTTCGAAGAGTTCAATACATCCATACCACAAACAACTAAGCACATAGATGAACCCATACCAAAGCTTACCATCAGAGAAAATGGTGTAGAAAAACTGCTCCAAGACATAAATCCGTCAAAAGCATCTGGACCAGATGGAATATCTAACTGTATCCTCAAAAAATGTGCAAGCCAAATAGCACCCAGCTTAACAGTAATTTTCCAGAAATCAATCGACACTGAAACACTACCACAGGACTGGCTCAACGCAAACATAATGTGTGTACAAAAAAGGAGTTAAACATGCTGTGGAAAACTATATGCCGGTATCATTAACATCAGTACCATGCAAACTTCTTGAACATATAATATGCAACATAATTATAATGAAACATCTAGAAAGGCATAGAATACTAAGATCATTAAACCACGGTTTCAGATCAGGCTATTCATGAATTATTAGTCACACTACATGACATCATGAAAGCATACAATGCTTTATTGCAAACCGATGTTGCCATCTTAGACTTCTCTAAAGCCTTCGACACAGTACCACACAAAAAACTACTCTCTAAAATGGATTTGTATGGAATATGAGGACCAATAAACAACTGGCTAAATATGTTCTTGATGCACAGGAATATGAAAGCTGTAGTAGAGGGAGAACTATCAGAAGAAGTAACAGTAGACTCTGGGGTGCCGCAAGGGACAGTTCTTGGACTGTTACCCTTCCTCTGACTCGGTTACATAAATGACCTCCCAGATGCAGTAAAGTCTTCAGTAAGACTGCTTGCAGACGACTGTCTACTTTACAGAATTATCAAGTCAGCAAAGGACCATCAACTGCTGCAAGAAGACCTTAAAAACTTAGAAGCCTGGGCAAATGATTGGAGCATGAGATTCAATGCCAAAAAATGCTATATTCTGAGCATAAAAAACAAAACCCAGCATTTCTACAGCTTAAATGGACATATACTACAACAAGTCCAAAACAATCCATACCTTGGCCTCCAAATAACAGAGGATTTAAAGTGGATAACACATTGCAAATGTAGCAAAAAAGGCCAATTCGACCGTGGGCTTTTTCAGAAGAAACCTCAAATACTGTCCACAGGAATGTAAGAAAACAGACTACATTTCACTAGTCCGATCTACAATGGAGCATGGAGGAATGATATGGTACCCCTACACGGAAACAAACATCAATAGGCTTGAAAGAATCCAATGACAAGAAGCAAGATTCATTACAGGAGACTACAGGTCATGGTTAGAAGGGAGTGTCTCCAACATGCTTGTGAAACTCGATCTACAACAACTTAAAGAGAGAAGAACGAGCCAGAAACTTATATTCTTGTACAAAGTGGTTGAGGGGCTGGTTCCTGCTATTGAACCAGACGATTACCTGAAAAAAGCACGACCCAAGAGATCTATCACTGCCAAAAAATTTGAGAACTACCAGGCAACTAACATCGTCGAAAAACAAGTGAAGAACAATACAAAGTGCTTTGACATTCCATCAAGCATAACACATCAATTCTCAAATTCAGACCTTGTACAAAAACTGACTGGAACCATCTAGTGCACAACTAGTGTTGAGAGCTTCCAATCTGCTATTAGTTTTCTGTATAGCAATTTGCAGATCATTGTTTGTCCCTTTTTCTTTTGGCCAATGGGTTGACTGTCCTTCGATTTATGGCGATTGGTTGCCCTTTGATATCGTCAAATATTTCTTCCTTAAGTTAATTGTTTCTGTTTGAGTTAATTTCTGCTACAAGCATAGCTTTTTGAGACACCTATAGACCGTTTTCAAATATCTGTTTGTTTTTAATATACAAAGTAAATAAAGATTCATGAAATGGTATCATAACACCAATGCATCACCCCTTAAACTTGATACAAATATTCTGGTATTCTGCATTAACTTCCATGATAATACAGTAGTAATAAAATAGCATTCCTTCAGTCACAATTTTAGTATTTAACTTGAGAGCTTCTATAATTCTTTAGTTAATTGTTAGATAGATTCAGAAAAAATAAAAACCTATTTAATTCTGCTTGTAGATAATTTTGCCGAAAGGTGTATTATATAATTTTGAAAACGTTTATATTGTTAATGTTGATGTGCAAACATAATAGAATATAAGAGATAAAAGTGACTGTTCATAGCAGATAGCAAATACACATCAACACTAAGTCATAACATAATGTAAACAGACAATAGAAATATATTTGTTTATGTTATAAGAAGAGTTTGAAGATACCAGAATCTGTATATCGAAGAAGAACAGAAAATGTGCAGTAAAGGCACTTTGATGAAAATAAAATTGGTATTTTAACCTCCGTTACCTGCATTTTTAGCAGCAACTTTAACATCACATTATTTCCTCATACGGAAACATTTAGGAAGGAAATTTTCACATGTGATTGCACTGCTATTCAGATATTTATTTTAGCCAAATAGCAGAGAAAATTACAAGGAACATCATTCCTGAATTTTTTTTTCATCTCGATATTCATTTTTTCATGAAATGAGTGTTCTACTGTTACTGGTTTTTATCATAGCTCTACATGAATCAGACACCAGAAAAGCTTTATTAGGTCCATGACTAAATAACACTGACGTTTACTTGACCCCCTTGATAGTACTCAAAATCACACAGTTTAAGGATATATCACATTTACAATAGCTCGTGAGTGAAATTAATATTCAGTGAGGGATAACATTCATGGAATAATTATTTTACTGCAAAGCAGAAATGTAATAATGCAACAACAAAAATATGTATTAACTAGGAAGAACTGTTTTAGATACCTAAAACTTATGTCTCCCCTTAATACGGCCATCTGTACAACAATAAGTTACACATTATGAGTTGAATGATACTATTTAAAAAACAATTATTTGACCTTGAGGTCAAAGTCCCACAAAGGTCATGTCAGTACGCGACACACCGCCTCATGGTCATGCACCCACATACCAAATATTATTGACCTATCTCGAAAGACAAAAATGTTATGGCCCGGACAAGAAAATACTATTTAAAAAACAATTATTTGACCTTGAGGTCAAAGGTCAAGGTCAAACGAAGGTCATTACGGTACACAACACACAGCCTTATGGTCCTGCACACACATACCAAATATCATTGACCTATCTCGAAAGAAAACAAGGGCAACGCAAAGCGTGGCATATCCCCTCGCCTAAAAATTTGACCCGTTGACCTTGAAAATCAATAGGGTTCCAGATTCTCTTAAGGACTAAGTATGTACCAACTTTGGTCAAAATACATTGAAGGATGTTGATTCTAGAGTGTTCACAACAATGTTATGTGGTAAAAATTTGACCTGTTGACCTTGACAATCAATAAGGTTCCAGATTCTCTTAAGGACTAAGTACATGTATGTACAGGCCTCTACATTATTATATTTTTCAACTTGTCCCTTCGGACAACTAACTAAAAAAAGTACTTGTCGGACTCAATCTTTTAGTTGTCCTAAAAAATTAATAAAAATTACAAAAACTAGAGAATAATTATCCAGGGTTCCCCACTACTTTCAAATTAGAGGGAGAAGTGACTTCTCTTTCAGAGAGCTCACAGGGAGAAGTGGGAGACAACAGAGAGAAGTGGGAAGACTTCTGGGAGAAGTCAATTGCGATTAATCGAAACATCGTTTCCACGACGCCTCTGACGTTGCCCTGCCCAAATTTAGTAAATAGTTAAAGCTGCCTGAACTGATTTGTTCTGGGTTTTTTTTTATTCATAACTACCTTAAGGACATATATTCAATGTCACATTTTTATTTCTGTCTACCTTGATTGGAGTCTTGCATACCAGTGATTTTTATATGTACCCCCCCCCCCCCCCTTTTTCCTTTTGAAATATTACTGTGTTGTGATCCAATACCACACAAATTGTAATAACTCATATTTGTGTTATATAAATCCTTGTTTCTGGTAAAAAAAAATATACCTAGATACTATATATACCAGTATCTAGGTATATTATTTTACCAGAAACAAGTGCTATAAATAAAGCAAAGTATTTTATTTAAATTCACAGAGAAATAAAAATTTTAGTGGATCTTTTCAACCAGATCAGGAAAAAGCTTGTAATATTTGTCCATTTCAAAGGTTTCAATATTTCCCAAAAGCCTAAATCAAGTCCTCTATCGTATTTTGCACAAAAGACAAGTTTAAATTTGGTGCCAAATTGATATCCGATAATTTTTACGTGTCCGTTCCGGAGTGATACTTGTTCTTATATTCCAAATATTGATATTTCCGTTCTTTAAAGTGTTTCTGAGATTGCGACTTTAATTTTGTCAATGTCCTTGAACTTCATCAAAGCATGGAGTAACGATAAATCATATGTAAATAAAACAGTTTTGATCTGGCGTTTCACTTTAGTTTTAATCAAAATAAATTATGGACAAATTGGAGATTAAACAGGGCTCTTTTATACAACAAACCCAGTATTTTATACCAGTGGAAATAGATTTGTCCGTCATACCGGCACGTTTGGGAATCTGATTTTTTCACTTGTCCCGTCGGACAACCGTAATACAAGATCTACTTGTCCGACGTCAGTTTTCACTGGTACCGGACAATCGGACAAACGTTAATGTCGAGGCCTGATGTACCAAGTTTGGTCAAAATCCATTGAAGGATGTTGATTCTAGAGTGTTCACAAGGATGTTACATGATAAAAATTTGACCCGGTGACCTTGACCTTTGACCAATGACCTTGAAAATCAATAGGGTCCAGATTCTCTGAAGGACTAAGCATGTACCAAGTTTGGTCAAAATCCATTGAAGGATGTTGATTCTAGAGTGTTCACAAGGATGTTACGAAAGGACGGACGGTGATAAAAAAGTTGGCGAGGTGATAAAAAAGTTATGGTCCGGACAAGCTTTGCTGAGAAGAAGCGGAAGCGGAAGAAAAAATCAGACTAAAACAATATGTCTCCCTTCGTTCGAAGGGGAGACATAATGATGGCATGATGATATTTAAGTTCACTTGCAATATAAAATATTGCATGGCAAGTTTTGGGGTACCTGTAAAGTGCGAAACGAAATAGAAACGAAAAGAAACAAAACGAAACGAAACAAAATCAAATGAAACGAAACAAAACCGATCGAAACGAAACGATGTTACATTTCGTTTGGTTTCGTTTCGTTTTGTTTAATTTCGTTTCGTTTCTATTTCGTTTCGCACTTTACAGGTACCCCCTCTTTTGACAGTGGGTTTAGTAAAAATGAAATCTTAGAACTAATTGTATTTAATTAAAAGTTCATCCCCAGTGTAGCATATTAAAAACTGTTTGCCTTGGATCTTCATACCCCGCCACGTTTCACATATTTTCAGTCTTCAAACCGTCACAACTTTTGAACCAATTATCTGATCACACTGAAATTCGAACTTGATATGTATTTTATGGTACCAAACAACAGTACAAAATTTGAAATCCGTTCTCAAGTTATATCTGGAAACCATTGGGGCGGACAAAGGGATGGACGAACACATACACATCAAACCAAAGGGTATCACATAATACCTCACCACTTAGTGTGGAGGGGTATACTAAACCATCGGCTGAATTATAAATAAATGTTGATGTAAAATATGTCGGCGAAGACGAACGAACGGACGGATAAAAGAGAGAGTTGGCACGGTTTGGGGGAAATGGGAAAGAGGTAAAGATTTCGGGAGATGGGTAACACTCGATTCGTAGACTCCCTTTTCAAGAATTTCGCCTATATCAAGAACCAGAGGCTCTCAAGAGCCTGTATCGTTCACCTGGTTATAAAAAGAACCAATTGGTCCTATGTAAAAACTATGTCCTGCAGTGGTAGTCATCTTGGAATTACGATCAACATAAAAAAACACAAAGTTTGTAAAGGACCTTCCAATGATTGATGCACAGTTTAGGTTCAATCAGTGCAATAGCTTCAGAGAAGAATATATTTCTGTATTTTCCCCATATGGTCCTGTGTTAATACTACATAGATGCCAACCCCTTTTTGGTGCAATCAGTAACAAAAAGTTGAGATGTCAGTAATTTGTGATTTTTTTCAGTAATCATAATTTTTCATAAAATTTTACCATAATCGTACTACAGACTAGGCACAAAGTGATGAGCAAATGATTTCCTTTATTTGTGACAACTAGATGTAAAATTGATGAGCAACAAAAAGAAATAAAAAGTTAAGTTTTAATACATGTATGTTCACTTACAAATGTATTCTATGTTTCAACTTACTGTCAATAGAAATGAAAATTTCCTGAAGTGGCCCTCCCTCACCCTCCCATGGAATAATTAATGTCTAATTCTGGAGTGCCTGATATGTTGTTGACTTGGCACTTTTGAACTGTTTTGTTGTATATGTGTGTTCATCCCGACCACCGTGCTGAATGGACAAGTCTTGTTTGCAATATTTGCAATAGGCATAATGTTCCCGTATCGATTTCATAAGGCAAGAGAAGAATATTCGGGACGAAATCGTTGTCCCAATTTTCTTTTCTTCGCTGCAGAAGCTTCACTTGTTCCCTCAGACATCGCTAAATTGACAAAAACGTGCTGTGTTCATTAACTACTCGGGATCAAACAAGAAATGGATAGATATGTTTTCTACTATAGATAGTCCCGAGAATCCCTAAAGGATTAAATAATCGAAATCCCTCAAGCGCTTATCATTACGCGATTTTAACATACAATGAAGCGTCTAAATGATCACAATGATATTTAAATGGGCAACGGTTTCGGGCCGGCAATAATCGGAAATCCATAACAAGTAGACTGTTGACCGTAACACCGTAATTTTGGCCTGAAATTCGTAACAATTACGGAAAAATCGTAATGGTTGGCATCTATGATACTATGACCTGTGGTGGCAGCCATCTTGGATTTCCGATCGACATAAAAAACAGAGGACCTTCCAATGATCATTCCTGGGCAGTTTGGTTTCAACTGTCCAAGTGGTTTCAGAGAAGAAGCGTTTTGAAACATTTTTCCCATAGGGTCCAATGTTAAACTAAGTCCTGCCGTAGCCGCCATTTTGAATTTCATATCGGAACAAAAAACGTAAAGTTTGTAGAGGACCATCCAATGAACATTCATGTACAGTTTGGCTTTAATCATATTTGTAGTTTCTGAGAAGAAGGCATTTGAACATTTTCCCATAGGGTCCAATGTTAATCTATGTCCTGCTGTGGTGGCCAGCTTGGATTTCCGATCGGCATAAAAAACACACACTTTGTAGAGGACCTTCCAATGATCATTCCTGGGCAGTTTGGTTTCAATTATCCAAGTGGTTTCAAAGAAGAAGCGTTTTGAAACATTTTCCCCTTAGGGTCCAATGTTAAACTAAGTCCTGCCGTAGCCGCCATTTTGAATTTCATATCAGAACAAAAAACGTAAAGTTTGTAGAGGACCATCCAATGAACATTCATGTACAGTTTGGCTTTGATCATATTTGTAGTTTCTGAGAAGAAGGCATTTGAACATTTTCCCATATGGTCCAATGTTAATCTATGTCCTGCGGTGGTGGCCATCTTGAATTTTCGATCGGCATAAAAAAACAGAAACTTTGTAGAGGACCTTCCAATGATCATTCCTGTGCAGTTTGGTTTCAATTGTCCAAGTGGTTTCAGAGAAGAAGCGTTTTGAAACATTTTTCCCATAGGGTCCAATGTTAAACTAAGGCCTGCCGTAGCCGCCATTTTGAATTTCATATCGGAACAAAAAACGTAAAGTTTGTAGAGGACCATCCAATGAACATTCATGTACAGTTTGGCTTTGATCATATTTATAGTTTCTGAGAAGAAGGCATTTGAACATTTTCCCATAGGGTCCAATGTTAATCTATGTCCTGCGGTGGCGGCCATCTTGAATTTTCGATCAGCATAAAAAAACAGAAACTTTGTAGAGGACCTTCCAATGATCATTCCTGTGCAGTTTGGTTTCAATTGTCCAAGTGGTTTCAGAGAAGAAGCGTTTTGAAACATTTTTCCCATAGGGTCCAATGTTAAACTAAGTCCTGCCGTAGCCACCATTTTGAATTTCAAATCAGAACAAAAAACGTAAAGTTTGTAGAGGACCATCCAATGAACATTCATGTACAGTTTGGCTTTAATCATATCTGTAGTTTCTGAGAAGAAGGCATTTGAACATTTTCCCATAGGGTCCAATGTTAATCTATGTATTGCGGTGGTGGCCATCTTGGATTTCCGATCGACATAAAAAACATATATTTTGTAGAGGACCTTCCAATGATCATTCCTGGGCGGTTTGGTTTCAATTGTTCAAGTGGTTTCAGAGAAAAAGCATTTTGAAACATTTTTCCCATAGGGTCCAATGTTAAACTAAGTCCTGCCGTAGCCGCCATTTTGAATTTCACATTTTTCCCATAGGGTCCAATGTTAAACTAAGTCCTGCCGTAGCCGCCATTTTGAATTTCACATCAGAACAAAAAACGTAAAGTTTGTAGAGGACCATCCAATGAACATTCATGTACAGTTTGGCTTTAATCATATCTGTAGTTTCTGAGAAGAAGGCATTTGAACATTTTCCCATAGGGTCCAATGTTAATCTATGTATTGCGGTGGTGGCCATCTTGGATTTCCGATCGACATAAAAAACATATATTTTGTAGAGGACCTTCCAATGATCATTCCTGGGCGGTTTGGTTTCAATTGTTCAAGTGGTTTCAGAGAAAAAGCATTTTGAAACATTTTTCCCATAGGGTCCAATGTTAAACTAAGTCCTGCCGTAGCCGCCATTTTGAATTTCACATTTTTCCCATAGGGTCCAATGTTAAACTAAGTCCTGCCGTAGCCGCCATTTTGAATTTCACATCAGAACAAAAAACGTAAAGTTTGTAGAGGACCATCCAATGAACATTCATGTACAGTTTGGCTTTAATCATATCTGTAGTTTCTGAGAAGAAGGCATTTGAACATTTTCCCATAGGGTCCAATGTTAATCTATGTATTGCGGTGGTGGCCATCTTGGATTTCCGATCGACATAAAAAACATATATTTTGTAGAGGACCTTCCAATGATCATTCCTGGGCAGTTTGGTTTCAATTGTCAAAGTGGTTTCAGAGAAGAAGCATTTTGAAACATTTTTACAATAGGGTCCAATGTTAAACTAAGTCCTGCCGTAGCCGCCATTTTGAATTTCACATCAGAACAAAAAACGTAAAGTTTGTAGAGGACCATCCAATGAACATTCTTGTACAGTTTGGCTTTAATCATATTTGTAGTTTCTGAGAAGAAGGCATTTGAACATTTTCCCATAGGGTTCAATGTAAATCTATGTATTGCAGTGGCGGCCATCTTGGATTTCCGATCGACATAAAAAACATATATTTTGTAGAGGACCTTCCAATGATCATTCCTGGGCAGTTTGGTTTCAATTGTCCAAGTGGTTTCAGAGAAGAAGCATTTTGAAACATTTTTCCCTTAGGGTCCAATGTTAAACTAAGTCCTACCGTAGCCGCCATTATGAATTTCACATCAGAACAAAAAACGTAAAGTTTGTAGAGGACCATCCAATGAACATTCATGTACAGTTTGGCTTTAATCATATTTGTAGTTTCTGAGAAGAAGGCATTTGAACATTTTCCCATAGGGTTCAATGTTAATCTATGTATTGCAGTGGCGGCCATCTTGGATTTCCGATCGGGATATAAAACAAATATTCTGTAGAGGACCTTCCAATGATCATTCCTGGGCAGTTTGGTTTCAATTGTTCAAGTGGTTTCAGAGAAGAAGCGTTTTGAAACATTTTTCCCATAGGGTTCAATGTTAAACTAAGTCCTGCCGTAGCCGCCATTTTGAATTTCATATCAGAACAAAAAACGTAAAGTTTGTAGAGGACCATCCAATGAACATTCATGTACAGTTTGGCTTTGATAATATTTGTAGTTTCTGAGAAGAAGGCATTTGAACATTTTCCCATAGGGTCCAATGTTAATCTATGTCCTGCGGTGGTGGCCATCTTGAATTTTCGATCGGCATAAAAAAAACAGAGACTTTGTAGAGGACCTTCCAATGATCATTCCTGGGCAGTTTGGTTTCAATTGTCCAAGTGGTTTCAGAGAAGAAGCATTTTGAAACATTTTTCCCATAGGGTCCAATGTTAAACTAAGTCCTGCCGTAGCCGCCATTTTGAATTTCACATCAGAACAAAAAACGTAAAGTTTGTAGAGGACCATCCAATGAACATTCATGTACAGTTTGGCTTTAATCATATCTGTAGTTTCTGAGAAGAAGGCATTTGAATATTTTCCCATAGGGTTCAATGTTAATCTATGTATTGCGGTTGTGGCCATCTTGGATTTCCGATCGACATAAAAAACATATATTTTGTAGAGGACCTTCCAATGATCATTCCTGGGCAGTTTGGTTTCAATTGTCCAAGTGGTTTCAGAGAAGAAGCATTTTGAAACATTTTTCCCATAGGGTCCAATGTTAAACTAAGTCCTGCCGTAGCCACCATTTTGAATTTCACATCAGAACAAAAAATGTAAAGTTTGTAGAGGACCATCCAATGAACATTCATGTACAGTTTGGCATTAATCATATTTGTAGTTTCTGAGAAGAAGGCATTTGAACATTTTCCCATAGGGTTCAATGTTAATCTATGTATTGCAGTGGCGGCCATCTTGGATTTCCGATCGGCATATAAAACAAATATTCTGTAGAGGACCTTCCAATGATCATTCCTGGGCGGTTTGGTTTCAATTGTTCAAGTGGTTTCAGAGAAGAAGCGTTTTGAAACATTTTCCCCATAGGGTCCAATGTTAAACTAAGTCCTGCCGTAGCCGTCATTTTGAATTTCATATCGAAACAAAAAACGTAAAGTTTGTAGAGGACCATCCAATGAACATTCATGTACAGTTTGGCTTTGATAATATTTGTAGTTTCTGAGAAGAAGGCATTTGAACATTTTCCCATAGGGTCCAATGTTAATCTATGTATTGCGGTGGCGGCCATCTTGGATTTCCGATCGACATAAAAAACATATATTTTGTAGAGGACTTCCAATGATCATTCCTGGGCAGTTTGGTTTCAATTGTCCAAGTGGTTTCAGAGAAGAAGCATTTTGAAACATTTTTCCAATAGGGTCCAATGTTAAACTAAGTCCTGCCGTAGCCGCCATTTTGAATTTCACATCAGAACAAAAAACGTAAATTTTGTAGAGGACCATCCAATGAACATTCTTGTACAGTTTGGCTTTAATCATATCTGTAGTTTCTGAGAAGAAGGCATTTGAATATTTTCCCATAGGGTTCAATGTTAATCTATGTATTGCGGTGGTGGCCATCTTGGATTTCCGATCGACATAAAAAACAAATATTCTGTAGAGGACCTTCCAATGATCATTCCTGGGCGGTTTGGTTTCAGAGAAGAAGCGTTTTGAAACATTTTTCCCATAGGGTCCAATGTTAAACTAAGTCCTGCCGTAGCCGCCATTTTGAATTTCACATCAGAACAAAAAACGTAAAGTTTGTAGAGGACCATCCAATGAACATTCATGTACAGTTTGGCTTTAATCATATTTGTAGTTTCTGAGAAGAAGGCATTTGAACATTTTCCCATAGGGTCCAATGTTAATCTATGTCCTGCGGTGGTGGCCATCTTGAATTTTCGATCGGCATAAAAAAACAGAAACTTTGTAGAGGACCTTCCAATGATCATTCCTGGGCAGTTTGGTTTCAATTGTCCAAGTGGTTTCAGAGAAGAAGCATTTTGAAACATTTTTCCCATAGGGTCCAATGTTAAACTAAGTCCTGCCGTAGCCGCCATTTTGAATTTCACATCAGAACAAAAAACGTAAAGTTTGTAGAGGACCATCCAATGAACATTCATGTACAGTTTGGCTTTAATCATATCTGTAGTTTCTGAGAAGAAGGCATTTGAACATTTTCCCATAGGGTCCAATGTTAATCTATGTATTGCGGTGGTGGCCATCTTGGATTTCCGATCGACATAAAAAACATATATTTTGTAGAGGACCTTCCAATGATCATTCCTGGGCGGTTTGGTTTCAATTGTCCAAGTGGTTTCAGAGAAGAAGCATTTTGAAACATTTTTCCCATAGGGTCCAATGTTAAACTAAGTCCTGCCGTAGCCGCCATTTTGAATTTCACATCAGAACAAAAAACGTAAAGTTTGTAGAGGACCATCCAATGAACATTCATGTACAGTTTGGCTTTAATCATATCTGTAGTTTCTGAGAAGAAGGCATTTGAACATTTTCCCATAGGGTCCAATGTTAATCTATGTATTGCGGTGGTGGCCATCTTGGATTTCCGATCGACATAAAAAACATATATTTTGTAGAGGACCTTCCAATGATCATTCCTGGGCAGTTTGGTTTCAATTGTCCAAGTGGTTTCAGAGAAGAAGCATTTTGAAACATTTTTCCAATAGGGTCCAATGTTAAACTAAGTCCTGCCGTAGCCGCCATTTTGAATTTCACATCAGAACAAAAAACGTAAAGTTTGTAGAGGACCATCCAATGAACATTCATGTACAGTTTGGCTTTAATCATATTTGTAGTTTCTGAGAAGAAGGCATTTGAACATTTTCCCATAGGGTTCAATGTTAATCTATGTATTGCAGTGGCGGCCATCTTGGATTTCCGATCGGCATATAAAACAAATATTCTGTAGAGGACCTTCCAATGATCATTCCTGGGCAGTTTGGTTTCAATTGTCCAAGTGGTTTCAGAGAAGAAGCATTTTGAAACATTTTTCCCATAGGGTCCAATGTTAAACTAAGTCCTGCCGTAGCCGCCATTTTGAATTTCACATCAGAACAAAAAACGTAAAGTTTGTAGAGGACCATCCAATGAACATTCATGTACAGTTTGGCTTTAATCATATTTGTAGTTTCTGAGAAGAAGGCATTTGAACATTTTCCCATAGGGTCCAATGTTAATCTATGTATTGCGGTGGTGCCCATCTTGGATTTCCGATCGACATAAAAAACATATACTTTGTAGAGGACCTTCCAATGATCATTTCTGGGCAGTTTGGTTTCAATTGTCCAAGTGGTTTCAGAGAAGAAGCATTTTGAAACATTTTTCCCATAGGGTCCAATGTTAAACTAAGTCCTGCCGTAGCCGCCATTTTGAATTTCACATCAGAACAAAAAACGTAAAGTTTGTAGAGGACCATCCAATGAACATTCATGTACAGTTTGGCTTTAATCATATTTGTAGTTTCTGAGAAGAAGGCATTTGAACATTTTCCCATAGGGTTCAATGTTAATCTATCTATTGCAGTGGCGGCCATCTTGGATTTCCGATCGGCATATAAAACAAATATTCTGTAGAGGACCTTCCAATGATCATTCCTGGGCAGTTTGGTTTCAATTGTTCAAGTGGTTTCAGAGAAGAAGCGTTTTGAAACATTTTTCCCATAGGGTCCAATGTTAAACTAAGTCCTGCCGTAGCCGCCACTTTGAATTTCACATCAGAACAAAAACGTAAAGTTTGTAGAGGACCATTCAATGAACATTCATGTACAGTTTGGCTTTAATCATATTTGTAGTTTCTGAGAAGAAGGTATTTGAATATTTTCCCATAGGGTCCAATGTTAATCTATGTATTGCGGTGGTGGCCATCTTGGATTTCCGATCGACATAAAAAACAAATATTTTGTAGAGGACCTTCCAATGATCATTCCTGGGCAGTTTGGTTTCAATTGTCCAAGTGGTTTCAGAGAAGAAGCATTTTGAAACATTTTTCCCATAGGGTCCAATGTTAAACTAAGTCCTGCCGTAGCCGCCATTTTGAATTTCACATCAGAACATAAAACGTAAAGTTTGTAGAGGACCATCCAATGAACATTCATGTACAGTTTGGCTTTAATCATATCTGTAGTTTCTGAGAAGAAGGCATTTGAACATTTTCCCATAGGGTCCAATGTTAATCTATGTATTGTGGTGGCGGCCATCTTGGATTTCCGATCGACATAAAAAACATATACTTTGTAGAGGACCTTCCAATGATCATTCCTGGGCAGTTTGGTTTCAATTGTCCTAGTGGTTTCAGAGAAGAAGCATTTTGAAACATTTTTCCCATAGGGTCCAATGTTAAACTAAGTCCTGCCGTAGCCGCCATTTTGAATTTCACATCAGAACAAAAAACGTAAAGTTTGTAGAGGACCATCCAATGAACATTCATGTACAGTTTGGCTTTAATCATATTTGTAGTTTCTGAGAAGAAGGCATTTGAACATTTTCCCATAGGGTTCAATGTTAATCTATGTATTGCAGTGGCGGCCATCTTGGATTTTTTATCGGCATATAAAACAAATATTCTGTAGAGGACCTTCCAATGATCATTCCTGGGCAGTTTGGTTTCAATTGTTCAAGTGGTTTCAGAGAAGAAGCGTTTTGAAACATTTTTCCAATAGGGTCCAATGTTAAACTAAGTCCTGCCGTAGCCGCCATTTTGAATTTCATATCGGAACAAAAAACGTATTGTTTGTAGAGGACCATCCAATGAACATTCATGTACAGTTTGGCTTTAATCATATTTGTAGTTTCTGAGAAGAAGGCATTTGAACATTTTCTCATAGGGTTCAATGTTAATCTATGTATTGCAGTGGTGGCCATCTTGGATTTCCGATCGGCATATAAAACAAATATTCTGTAGAGGACCTTCCAATGATCATTCCTGGGCAGTTTGGTTTCAGAGAAGAAGCATTTTGAAACATTTTTCCCATAGGGTCCAATGTTAAACTAAGTCCTGCCGTAGCCGCCATTTTGAATTTCACATCAGAACAAAAAACGTAAAGTTTGTAGAGGACCATCCAATGAACATTCATGTACAGTTTGGCTTTAATCATATCTGTAGTTTCTGAGAAGAAGGCATTTGAACATTTTCCCATAGGGTCCAATGTTAATCTATGTATTGCGGTGGTGGCCATCTTGGATTTCCGATCGACATAAAAAACATATATTTTGTAGAGGACCTTCCAATGATCATTCCTGGGCAGTTTGGTTTCAATTGTCCAAGTGGTTTCAGAGAAGAAGCATTTTGAAACATTTTTCCAATAGGGTCCAATGTTAAACTAAGTCCTGCCGTAGCCGCCATTTTGAATTTCATACCGGAACAAAAAACGTAAATGTGTAGAGGACCATCTAATGAGCATACATGTACAGTTTGGCTTTAATCATATTTGTAGTTTCTGAGAAGAAGGCATTTGAATATTTTCCCATAGGGTCCAATGTTAATCTATGTATTGCGGTGGTGGCCATCTTGGATTTCCGATCGGCATAAAAAACAGAACTTTGTAGAGGACCTTCCAATGATCATTCCTGGGCAGTTTGGTTTCAACTGTCCAAGTGGTTTCAGAGAAGAAGCATTTTGAAACATTTTTCCCATAGGGTACAATGTTAAACTAAGTCCTGCCGTAGCCCCCATTTTGAATTTCATATCGGAACAAAAAACGTTAAGATTGTAGAGGACCATCCAATGAACATTCATGTACAGTTTGGCTTTAATCATATTTGTAGTTTCTGAGAAGAAGGCATTTGAACATTTTCCCATAGGGTCCAATGTTAATCTATGTCCTGCGATGGCGGCCATCTTGGATTTCCGATCGGCATAAAAAACAGTAACTTGGTAAAGGACATTCCAATGATCATTCATTTACAGTTTGGGTTCAGTCAGTTCATTAGTTTCAGAGAAGAAGCATTTTGAAACATTTTTCCCATAGGGTCCAATGTTAAACTAAGTCCTGCCGTAGCCGCCATTTTGAATTTCATACCGGAACAAAAAACGTAAATGTGTAGAGGACCATCTAATGAGCATACATGTACAGTTTGGCTTTAATCATATTTGTAGTTTCTGAGAAGAAGGCATTTGAATATTTTCCCATAGGGTCCAATGTTAATCTATGTATTGCGGTGGTGGCCATCTTGGATTTCCGATCGGCATAAAAAACAGAACTTTGTAGAGGACCTTCCAATGATCATTCCTGGGCAGTTTGGTTTCAACTGTCCAAGTGGTTTCAGAGAAGAAGCATTTTGAAACATTTTTCCCATAGGGTACAATGTTAAACTAAGTCCTGCCGTAGCCCCCATTTTGAATTTCATATCGGAACAAAAAACGTTAAGATTGTAGAGGACCATCCAATGAACATTCATGTACAGTTTGGCTTTAATCATATTTGTAGTTTCTGAGAAGAAGGCATTTGAACATTTTCCCATAGGGTCCAATGTTAATCTATGTCCTGCGATGGCGGCCATCTTGGATTTCCGATCGGCATAAAAAACAGTAACTTGGTAAAGGACATTCCAATGATCATTCATTTACAGTTTGGGTTCAGTCAGTTCATTAGTTTCAGAGAAGAAGATCTTTGAAATTTCAGCCAATCAGAGCACATTATTGGCCCTGGCAGCCATATTGAATATCCGACTAAAACGAAAAACAGTAACTTTGTAGAAGAACATCCAAGGAACATTCCTGCTAAGTTTGGTTCCAATCGGCCTAGTGGTTTCGGAGAAGAAGCTTGAAATGTGAAAAGTTTACAGACGACAGACGACGGACGCCAAGTGATGGCAATAGTTCACCTGGACCTGGTCCAGGTGAACTAAAAATCACATATTTTCTCTTCTGTTCAATAAAATTATGTTGATATGATATGAAATACCATTGAGGTCGACTTT
Source organism: Bathymodiolus brooksi (assembly GCA_963680875.1). Classification (NCBI taxonomy): domain Eukaryota; kingdom Metazoa; phylum Mollusca; class Bivalvia; order Mytilida; family Modiolidae; genus Bathymodiolus; species Bathymodiolus brooksi. The sequence goes on from OY804579.1 coordinate 27,564,575, forward strand.
GTGAAGGATCTGAAAACTGCGCCGTATACTAGGAAATATAATTTTTCAGACACTGCACAAAATCCACATTGATAGTGTGGTATTTTGTATCAAATAAGCATTATTTTATCGAACAGTAAAGAGGTAAAATAAAATTTGTGATTTTTCTTGTTCTAGGCAAACTTCTTAAAAGGTGGATCCCGTGGTCGAGTGCTTGTGGATCGGTATCCCCTCCCCCTCATTAAAGACGGTTTCTTCGCTTTACACCACCTGTTTATAAAGAGGAAAGTAGGTATATTTGCATTTAGACATATTCTTACCGAACTGTAATCGTACATTGTAGTTTCGTCCATGGCTATAACGTTAGCTGTGTTTTGGATTTCAAAGGTGTGTAAACACTTCACTGCCTTGGGATTCATAATAAAACTGAAGGGCCGAAGATGTACGTGACTTAAAAAGCTAAAAAATTGTTCAAAGGGCGTGCAAAATTGCAAAGCCGCTGAACAACTTTATCAGTTTCATTCTTCAAAGGAAATTACTGCCTTTGATTGTTTTCTCTGGGCGACAGCAAAGATACAGCGGGGTAACTTCAAAAAGCTTTTGAACAGTTTGTGAGGCCATGCGTAAGGGGTAGCCAGGGATCGTATAATCACGTTTTGCCACAGTAATCATTAATTTTTCCCTAAACGCGATACTCAAATAATCAGAAATGACTTTGGGAATCAGATAATCAGGAAAAATTACCCCTGTAAATAAAATTATCACTTTTAAATTGCCAAATAATCTAATAATCAAAAACCCTATTCACAGGCTCGTTTGTCAGTGCTTTTCAGTGTTCAGATTTAAGTTTTGATTTTCAGTGCAGTGATATTTCTTCTTTTTTTTCCGCACAAACGCGTTTCTTTATTAAACTCTTCTAAATTTGGATAACCAATATATTATAAACTCTCTTAGTCTTCATGCCATATTGAATTTTTCCTTTTTTTTTCGTTACATTTCGTTTTGGAAAAAAATCGTTTCGATCGGTTTCGTTTCGTTTCGTTTCTATTTCGTTTCGCACTTTACAGGTACCCCAAGTTTTGTTTATGTTAACATGAAGGAAATATAACATTAATATACAAGATAACAAAAGAAGATTTTCTTATTTAAATTCAATAACGGTTCTGCCACATTTAAAACAGAGAGCCATATTTTCTATTTGTAGTTTCTGATTATAATTTGGCTCATACAAACAATTGTCAACAAGTTAGTTTCCTTTGGTAAAAATTTTCGTTCCTCATTTGACTTTCAAAAAATTGATATAATTTGTGAAATAGAGTGAGTTTGATTATTTAATAACTGAAATCATTATTTTTCTGGATACATTAAATCCTATTATATCAGTAAAAGAGTTTACATCTTGTCCTTGTTTAAACTCCACATTTATGTACCGGTACATAAAAACTGAAAATATATTTTGCTGCAAACAAAGATCCATTTTATTAAGTCCAGGCAGTATTGAAGAACTCATTTAACATTAGTTTGTTGACTTTGTAGTTTGCATCAAAACTGAATATTTATCTCCACATTTATCCAAAGGCACCATATACAGTCAAACCTGCCCATGCAGTCACCTGTATTAAAAGGTCACCTTTTTCTTGTCGCATCATAGAAAATTTCATACAAACTGAACCTCATTTAGGAGGTCACCTGTCTTATAATGCTACTTTTTCTTTGTCCTAAAGGTGAACTCTTAATACAGGTTTGACCATACATTATTTTGGCAGGTGATATTATATACAGTAAAACCCCACTTTATTGCCCCTCGATTCACCGCCAAACTTGTGTATCGCCAAGAATTTCTGCAGTCCCGTTTTTCATATGTAGTAATAACCCCGTTAAAATGCCAAACTCGCATACCGCCATCCGCCACAGTAATTGAAGATCAAACGGTCAATTTACTGTTATTTAAACCTCATCATAATGCCAATCAATAATGTCACACCTCTGTGATTTTAGGATGCCTGTCAATCAAGGTAAGTAAACAAGCAGTCAAGGAAAATAGATATTGTTGTGAAAACAGTTAATTGTTTTTTTAACAACCCTGAACTGATTACTTTTCATTCTGAATAAAGCTTAATAAATTTGTTTGTGTGTTCTTTTCATTTGTGTTGAAAATGTCGACGCCTAAACGTAAAAGAAATTTGCTTGATTTTCGACAGAAAAGAGAAATTGTAGAAATTAAGAATCCATCGATATATTGGCAAATGATGTCCTCCAGTGACCTCGACTTTCTGAACATTAATGAAGAAATAGGTGAAAGCCTTCCTTGTAATGGGTTATAATCCACGTGAACATGTTGTGAATTATTTGATTGTGAATGCATGCGTTAAAATGACAGAAATGTTTATATGTGAATAGATTTTAACAACTTCCGGTTATAGAAATCAAATTTACTTCCAAACCATACACTGACGGTGACACGCTTCTAAGTGTTGTATAAACATTTTTCAATTAAAGTATAACACCCTTGCTTCTATAAACATATTTTATCACCTTTCTTTAAACAATTAATGATCAATTATCCATAAGTTAACTGTACATTTACCCTGGGGACAGAATTAATCTTGTGACACGACAACGAGTGAGAAAAACAAACTTTATTGTTCTTTTTTTAGTTGTGATAAACAAAAAGTGAAAATAAAATGGAGAGTAAATATTTGTAAGACGTAAAAATGAATTTAATATATATTAAAGGAAATTGCTAGTATACGTGCTAACAACGTAATTTCAGTAGATTTTTTTTCTTTTCAAATTCGATAAAATAAATTCTGCTAAATTTACAAATGCCGAAATTTTCTACAACTGTCAAAATGAAACTTATATATTAGAATTTAAATTGTAAGTGATAATACTCATTTCCGGTAAACTTGTCAAAATCAAACCGTCAGTCATTCCAAATTTAAAATCAAACTGTTGACTTTCGGTTTTCTGTCCTTACTCAGTTTATCGCCAAACTCGTTATAACGTCAAAATCTGGCTGGACAGATGGTGGCGGTTTAACGAGGTTATACTGTACTTGGTAACCTTGTAAAATTCTGATACAGACCTGCCCCTGATTGCATCCAAAAACTGCCTGTCTTTTCTGGTCTACTGTAAGGATCTATGTAAATAGTACTGATGTAGCTACCTGTAAAAATATTCTATTTTATATTAGTCACAAGTTTTACATGATATTCCTTTTTGCTCTGTGTGTGATTACAGAACATGTGTTTAACACCAGCTTCATCACTATTGTGTTGACTAGGATTAGTGGTGAAGGAATTATTATGGTCCAAAAAAAGAAAATGACCCCTCACAGTAAATTTTAGTCCTAAGAAAAAGACAGTGTTCCCTAACAGTAATTTTCAGTCCTAAGAAAAAGACAAGTGTTCTCTAACAGTAATTTTTGGTCCTAAGAAAAAGACACAATGTTCCCTTACAGTAATTTTTAAACCTAAGAAAAAGACAATGTTCCCTTACAGTAATTTATGGTCATAAGAAAAAGACAATGTTCCCCACCAGTAATTTTTAGCCCTAAAAAAAGAAAGTGTTCCCTTACAGTAATTTTTAGTCCTATTAAAGAAAAAGACAGTGTTCCCTTACAGTAATTGTTAGTCCTATTAAAGAAAAAGACAATGTTCCCTTACAGTAACTTATGGTCATAAGAAAAAGACAGTGTTCCCTTGCAGTAATTTTTAGCCCTAAGAAAAAGACAGTGTTCCCTTACAGTAATTTTTAGTCCTAAGAAAAAGACAATGTTCCCTATTTGGTGATGTATTACATACCTTCCTCTTCCACAATATCATACACCAGCACATCTTTATTCCAAACATCACAGTCTTTATTTTCCTAAAATAAAACATCAAAATGATGATAACTTTACAACATATATTTGTAATATCACTGAGCATGTATAACATCATTTACCTATCATATATTGCTCAAATGGTTACCAAGGGGGTAATAAGAAGCCGTAAATTGAAGGACAGACATTACAATGGCCAAAAGCACGAACAATGATTTACAAAATACTTGCAAGCATCAGTTATAGCACAATACATATCATCAAACAGTCACGAAAATGTACATATACCGAGTTTTAATGAATAAGAGAATCAGACAATACAGGTTTAGTTTCTTATAACTTCAATCCGGAATATTCTGTAGAGCAAATTAATTCATCAACAGTTAATAACTGAAACAACAAAACAACCATAACTCTTTTCCATATGACTCCATTTTTCAGAATGTTAACAACCCATCTGAAATATTGTTTTTGGTATTCTTCAAAGAATTTGAGAATTTTGTTCATCTTCAGCTATTTTAGAACCTGTGTCGTTAGTGAATGTTATTTGGCATAGGTGCAAAGAAAATGGAACAAATGGTGTGACGTTTAATGCAATTTATGTACTCTCCACAAAATGATGGCACCCATAAAAATTAAAACTGTAATATTTCAACTGTATGTGCGACTTTACATTCATTATTTAAAAAGATAGAAATGCCAACACTATTTTGTTACATCTAATTGGTAAACACACAATCTTTCTCCTTTAAAGAAATTTTTGACAAATAATAGAAATTGAATAAATGTGTTTTACACAGAACTTTTCAACACCCAGGTGGTAGCATGGGTATTGGCATCAATTTACAGGAGACTCCCACAGAAAATGTGAAATAATGTATGAATATATAATTAATATTCTAATGGATAAAGGTGCAGATAGATACTTACTCTGAAATGTATTCCAAATAATTTATTACACAGATTAAACATTCCTTCAATCACTTTATTCAGTGGGAAATATTCAGAAATAGCATCATCATTTAATCTGAAAAACAAACAAACATACTGCGAAAGAATTTTTTTAGAAATTAATTTTTATGGTTTGGATAAACTGACAGCAATCAAATATTCTGCAGTTACGGGTTTTATTATAGCTTAATTAGAAATCAACTTTCATTTCAAATTTCAAATAAATTGAAAGAGTCACAAAATTACTGGTAGTCAAGTGTCATAGTTCAGGTAGCAATAGAGAACAAGCTCTGTTATAGTCAAGTGTCATAATTCAGGTAGCAAAAAATAAAAGCCCTGTTATAGTCAAGTGTCATAGTTCAGGTAGCAATATAGAACAAGCTCTGTTATAGTCAAGTGTCATAGTTCAGGTAGCAATAGAGAACAAGCTCTGTCATAGTTAAATGTCAAAGTTCAGGTAGCAATAGAGAACAGGCTCTGCTATAGTCAAATGTCATAGTTCAGGTAGCAATAGAGAACAAGCTCTGTTATAGTCAAGTGTCATAGTTCAGGTAGCAATAGAGAACAAGCTCGGTTATAGTCAAGTGTCATAGTTCAGGTAGCAATAGAGAACAAGCTCTGTTATAGTCAAGTGTCATAGTTCAGGTAGCAATAGAGAAAAAGCTCTGTTATAGTCAAGTGTCATTGTTCTGGTAGCAATAGAGAACAAGCTCTGTTATAGTCAAGTGTCATAGTTCAGGTACCAATAGAGAAAAAGCTCTGTTATAGTCAAGTGTCATAGTTCTGGTAGCAATAGAGAACAAGCTCGGTTATAGTCAAGTGTCATAGTTCTGGTAGCAATAGAGAACAAGCTCGGTTATAGTCAAATGTCATAGTTCAGGTAGCAATAGAGAACAAGCTCTGTTATAGTCAAGTGTCATAGTTCAGGTAGCAATAGAGAACAAGCTCGGTTATAGTCAAGTGTCATAGTTCAGGTAGCAATAGAGAACAAGCTCTGTTATAGTCAAGTGTCATAGTTCAGATAGCAATAGAGAAAAAGCTCTGTTATAGTCAAGTGTCATAGTTCTGGTAGCAATAGAGAACAAGCTCTGTTATAGTCAAGTGTCATAGTTCAGGTAGCAATAGAGAAAAAGCTCTGTTATAGTCAAGTGTCATAGTTCTGGTAGCAATAGAGAACAAGCTCTGTTATAGTCAAATGTCATAGTTCAGGTAGCAATAGAGAACAAGCTCTGTTATAGTCAAGTGTCATAGTTCAGTTAGCAATAGAGAACAAGCTCTGTTATAGTCAAATGTCATAGTTCAGGTAGCAAAAGAGAAAAAGCTCTGTTAGTGTTATAGTCATGTGTCATAGTTCAGGTAGCAAAAGAGAAAAAGCTATGTCATAGTCAATTGTCATAGTTCAGGTAGCAATAGAGAACAAGCTCTGCTAGAGTCAAGTGTCATGGTTCAGGTAGCAAAAGAGAACAAGCTCTGTTATAGTCAAATGTCATAGTTCAGGTAGCAAAAGAGAAAAAGCTCTGTTAGTGTTATAGTCATGTGTCATAGTTCAGGTAGCAAAAGAGAAAAAGCTATGTCATAGTCAATTGTCATAGTTCAGGTAGCAATAGAGAACAAGCTCTGTTATAGTCAAATGTCATAGTTCAGGTAGCAAAAGAGAAAAAGCTATGTCATAGTCAATTGTCATAGTTCAGGTAGCAATAGAGAACACGCTCTGCTAGAGTCAAGTGTCATGGTTCAGGTAGCAAAAGAGAACAAGCTCTGTTATAGTCAAATGTCATAGTTCAGGTAGCAAAAGAGAAAAAGCTCTGTTAGTGTTATAGTCATGTGTCATAGTTCAGGTAGCAAAAGAGAAAAAGCTATGTCATAGTCAATTGTCATAGTTCAGGTAGCAAAAGAGAACAAGCTCTGTTATAGTCAAATGTCATAGTTCAGGTAGCAAAAGAGAAAAAGCTCTGTTAGTGTTATAGTCATGTGTCATAGTTCAGGTAGCAAAAGAGAAAAAGCTATGTCATAGTCAATTGTCATAGTTCAAGTAATAATATAGAACAAGCTCTGTTATAGTCAAGTGTCATAGTTCAGGTTAGCAATAGAGAACAAGCTCTGTTATAGTCAAATGTCATGGTTCAGGTAGCAATAGAGAAGACGATCTGTTATAGTCAAATGTCATGGTTCAGGTAGCAATAGAGAAGACGATCTGTTATAGTCAAATGTCATAGTTCAGGTAGCATTAGAGAACAGGCTCTGCTATAGTCAAGTGTCATAGTTCAGGTAGCAATAGAGAACAAGCTCTGTTATAGTCATGTGTCATAGTTCAGGTAGCAATAGAGAACACAATCTGTTATAGTCAAATGTCATAGTTCAGGTAGCAATAGAGAACAAGCTCTGTTATAGTCAAATGTCATAGTTCAGGTAGCAATAGAGAACAAGCTCTGTTATAGTCGTGTCATAGTTCAGGTAGCAATAGAGAACAAGCTCTGTTACAGTCAAATGTCATAGTTCAGCTATCAATAGAGAACAAGCTCTGTTATAGTCAAGTGTCATAGTTCAGGTAGTAATAGAGAACAGGCTCTGTTATAGTCAAGTGTCATAGTTCAGGTAGCAATAGAGAACAAGCTCGGTTATAATCAAGTGTCATAGTTCTGGTAGCAATAGAGAACAAGCTATGTTATAGTCAAGTGTCATAGTTCAGGTAGCAATAGAGAACAGGCTCTGTTATAGTCAAGTGTCATAGTTCAGGTAGCAATAGAGAACAAGTTCTGTTATAGTCAAGTGTCATAGTTCAGGTAGCATTAGAGAACAAGCTCTGTTATAGTCAAATGTCATAGTTCAGGTAGCAATAGAGAACAGGCTCTGTTATAGTCAAGTGTCATAGTTCAGGTAGCAATAGAGAACAAGTTCTGTTATAGTCAAGTGTCATAGTTCAGGTAGCATTAGAGAACAAGCTCTGTTATAGTCAAATGTCATAGTTCAGGTAGCAATAGAGAACAGGCTCTGCTATAGTCAAATGTCATAGTTCAGGTAGCAATAGAGAAAAGCTCTGTTATAGTCAAATGTCATAGTTCAGGTAGCATTAGAGAACAAGCTCTGTTAATAGTCAAGTGTCATAGTTCAGGTAGCAATAGAGAAAAAGCTCTGTTATAGTCAAATGTCATAGTTCAGGTAGCATTAGAGAACAAGCTCTGTTAATAGTCAAGTGTCATAGTTCAGGTAGCAATAGAGAACAAGCTCTGTTAATAGTCAAGTGTCATAGTTCAGGTAGCAATAGAGAAAAAGCTCTGTTAATAGTCAAGTGTCATAGTTCAGGTAGCAATAGAGAACAGGCTCTGTTATAGTCAAATGTCATAGTTCAGGTAGCATTAGAGAACAAGCTCTGTTAATAGTCAAGTGTCATAGTTCAGATAGCAATAGAGAACAAGCTCTGTTATAGTCAAATGTCATAGTTCAGGTAGCATTAGAGAACAAGCTCTGTTAATAGTCAAGTGTCATAGTTCAGGTAGCAATAGAGAAAAAGCTCTGTTAATAGTCAAGTGTCATAGTTCAGGTAGCAATAGAGAAAAAGCTCTGTTAATAGTCAAGTGTCATAGTTCAGGTAGCAATAGAGAACAGGCTCTGTTATAGTCAAGTGTCATAGTTCAGGTAGCATTAGAGAACAAGCTCTGTTATTGTCAAATGTCATAGTTCAGGTAGCAATAGAGAACAGGCTCTGTTATAGTCAAGTGTCATAGTTCAGGTAGCAATAGAGAACAAGCTCTGTTATAGTCAAATGTCATAGTTCAGGTAGCAATAGAGAACAGGCTCTGTTATAGTCAAGTGTCATAGTTCAGGTAGCAATAGAGAACAAGCTCTGTTATAGTCAAATGTCATAGTTCAGGTAGCAATAGAGAACAGGCTCTGTTATAGTTAAATGTCATGGTTCAGGTAGCAATAGAGAACATGCTCTGCTATAGTCAAGTGTCATAGTTTAGGTAGCAATAGAGAACACGCTCTGTTATAGTCAAGTGTCATAGTTCAGGTAGCAATAGAGAACTAGAGGCTCAGGTGAGCCTGTATCGCTCACCTGACATAAATAAGTCCTCTTAAGAATGTATGCATGCCGAATACATCTAAGTTACTATTCAAATCCCATATTGCCATAGGGTTCTATGTTAAAACTATGTCTGCTCATGGCAGCCATCTTGGATGTAGGTCGTGGTCACCGGACACAATTTTGAAAGTATACTACCCAAGGACCATCCATGCCATATTTGCTTTAAATTGGCTGACTGGTTTCAGAAAAGAAGACTTTTAAACAATTTTCCCATAGGGTCCTATGTTAAAACTATGTCCGCTGACGGTGGCCGTTTTGAACCAAGATCGGGATCACTGAACACAATTTTGGAAGTTGACCACCTAAGGACCATCGATGACATGTTTGCTATATTGGCTTACTGGTTTCAGAGGAGAAGATTTTAAAACATTTTTTTCCCATATGGTCCTATGCTAAAACTACAGTATGTCCACTGAAGGCGGCCATCTTAGATGGAGGTCAGGGTCACTGGACACAATTTTGAAAATTGACCACTTAAGGACCATCCATGCCATGTTTGCTTTAAATTGGCTTACTGGTTTCAGAGGAGAAGATTTTTAAACATATTTCCCATAGGGTCCTATGTTCAAACTATGTCCACTGATGGTGGCCATCTTGGATGGGGGTTTGGGTCACTGAATATAATTTTGAAAGTTGACCATTTAAGGACCATTCATCCCATGTTTGCTTTAAATTGGCTTACTGGTTTCAGAGAAAAAAAAATTTAAACATTTTTCCCATAGGGTCCTATGTTAAAACTATGTCCGCTGACGGTGGCCATCTTGGATGGAGGTCGGGGTCACAGGACATATTTTGAAAGTTGACCACCTAAGGACCATTTATGCCATGTTTGCTTTAAATTGACTTACTGGTTTCAGAGGAGAAGACTTTTAAACATTTTTTCCATAGGATCCAATGTTAAAATTAAGTCGAGTCATGGTGGCCATCTTGAATTTCCGATCAGCAAACGATTCACAAGTTTAGTACAGGACCACCTAATGATCATTCCTGCAAAGTCACAATTCAATTGGCTTAGTGGTTTCTAACAAGAAGATTTTTTAAATTTCGACCAATCAGAACACATTATGGGCCCTGGCAGTCATGTTGGATTTACGATCAGCGCCAAAAATAAAAATATTATATATGACCACCCAATGAACATTTCTGCCAAGTTTGGTTCAAATCTGATTTGTGGTTTCACAAAAAAAGAAAACAATGTGAAATTCCCATAGGGTCCAATGTTAAACTAAGTGGAGTCATGGTGGCCATCTTGAATTTCCGATCGGCAAACGATTCACAAGTTTAGTACAGGACCACCCAATGATCATTCCTGCAAAGTCACAATTCAATTGGCTTAGTGGTTTCTAACAAGAAGATTTTTTAAATTTCGACCAATCAGAACACATTATGGGCCCTTTCAGCCATGTTGGATTTCCGATCAGCGCCAAAAACAAAAATCTTGTATATGACCATCCAATGAACATTTCTGCCAAGTTTGGTTCAAATCTGTTTTGTGGTTTCAGAAAACTAGAGGCTCAGGTGAGCCTGTATCGCTCACCTGACATAAATAAGTCCTCTTAAGAATGTCTGCATGCTGAATACATCTAAGTTACTATTCAAATCCCATACTGCCATAGGGTTCTATGTTAAAACTATGTCTGCTCATGGCAGCCATCTTGGATGGAGGTCGTGGTCACCGGACACAATTTTGAAAGTATACTACCCAAGGACCATCCATGCCATGCTTGCTTTAAATTGGCTGACTGGTTTCAGAAGAGAAGACTTTTAAACAATTTTCCCATAGGGTCCTATGTTAAAACTATGTCTGCTGACGGTGGCCATTTTGAACCGAGATCGGGATCACTGAAAACAATTTTGGAAGTTGACCACCTAAGGACCATCGATGACATGTTTGCTATATTGGCTTACTAGTTTCAGAGGAGAAGATTTTAAAATATTTTTTCCAATAGGGTCCTATGTTAAAACTACAGTATGTCTGCAGAAGGTGGCCATCTTGGATGGAGGTCAGGGTCACTGGACACAATTTTGAAAATTGACCCCGTAAGGACCATCCATGCCATGTTTGCTTTAAATTGGCTTACTGGTTTCAGAGAAGAAGATTTTTAAATATATTTCCCATAAGGTCCTATGTTAAAACTATGTTCGCTGATGGTTGCCATCTTGGATGGAGGTCGGGGTCACAGGACATAATTTTGAAAGTTGACCACCTAAGGACCATTCATCCCATGTTTGCTTTAAACTGACTTACTGGTTTCAGAGGAGAAGACTTTTAAACATTTTTTCAATAGGGTCCAATGTTAAAATTAAGTCGAGTCATGGTGGCCATCTTGAATTTCCGATCAGCAAACGATTCACAAGTTTAGTACAGGACCACCCAATGATCATTCCTGCAAAGCCACAATTCAATTGGCTTAGTGGTTTCTAACAAGAAGATTTTTAAAATTTCGACCAATCAGAACACATTATAGGCCCTGGCAGCCATGTTGGATTTCCGATCAGCACCAAAAACACAAATCTTGTATATGACCATCCAATGAACATTTCTGCCAAGTTTGGTTCAAATCTGTTTTGTGGTTTCAGAAACAAAGATGAAAATGTGAAATTCCCATAGGGTCCAATGTTAAACTAAGTCGAGTCATGGCGGTCATCTTGAATTTCCGATTGGCAAATGATTCACAAGTTTAGTACAGGACCACCAAATGATCATTCCTGCAAAGTCACAATTCAATTGACTTAGTGGTTTCTAACAAGAAGATTTTTTAAATTTCGACCAATCAGAACACATTATGGGCCCTGGCAGCCATGTTGGATTTCCGATCAGCGCCAAAAACAAAAATTTTGTATATGACCATCCAATGAACATTTCTGCCAAGTTTGGTTCAAATCTGTTTTGTGGTTTCAGAAAAAAAGATGAAAATGTGAAATTCCCATAGGGTCCAATGTTAAACTAAGTCGAGTCAAGGCGGCCATCTTGAATTTCCGATCGGCAAACGATTCACAATTTTAGTACAGGACCACCCAATGATCATTCATGCAAAGTCACAATTCAATTGACTTAGTGGTTTCTGACAAGAAGATTTTTAAAATTTCAGCCAATGAGAACACATTATGGACCCTGGCAGCCATGTTGGATTTCAAATCAGCACCAAAAACACAAATCTGGTAGAGGACCATCCAGTGAACATTTCTGGCAAGTTTGGCTGATTTCTGTTCAGCGGTTTCAGAGAAGAAGATTTAAATGTGAAAAGCTAACGGACGGACGGACGACGGACGCTTACCCATGACAAAAGCTCACATGGCCTATGGCCAGGTGAGCTAAAAAGATGAAAATGTGAAATTCCCATAGGGTCCAATGTTAAACTAAGTCGAGTCATGGTGGCCATCTTGAATTTTCGATCGGCAAACGATTCACAAGTTTAGTACAGGACCACCCAATGATCATTCCTGCAAAGTCACAATTCAATTGGCTTGGTGGTTTCTGACAAGAAGATTTTTAAAATTTCAGCCAATGAGAACACATTATGGACCCTGGCAGCCATGTTGGATTTCAAATCAGCACCAAAAACACAAATCTGGTAGAGGACCATCCAATGAACATTTCTGGCAAGTTTAGTTGAAATCTGTTCTGCGGTTTCAGAGAAGATTTAAATGTGAAAAGTTAACGGACGGACGGACGCTTACCCATGACAAAAGCTCACATAACCTATGGCAAGGTGAGCTAACAAGCTCGCTTATAGTCAAATGTCATAGTTCAGGTAGCAATAGAGAACAAGCTCTGTTATAGTCAAGTGTCATAGTTCAGGTAGCAATAGAGAACAAGCTCTGTTATAGTCAAGTGTCATAGTTCAGGTAGCAATAGAGAACAAGCTCTGTTAATAGTCAAGTGTCATAGTTCAGATAGCAATAGAGAACAGGCTCTGTTATAGTCAAATGTCATAGTTCAGGTAGCAATAGAGAACAAGCTCTGTTATAGTCAAGTGTCATAGTTCAGGTAACAATAGAGAACAAGCTCTGTTAGTCAAGTGTCATAGTTCAGGTAGCAATAGAGAACAAGCTCTGTTAATAGTCAAGTGTCATAGTTCAGGTAGCAATAGAGAACAAGCTCTGTTATAGTCAAATGTCATAGTTCAGGTAGCAATAGAGAACAAGCTCGGTTATAGTCAAGTGTCATAGTTCAGGTAACAATAGAGAACAAGCTCTGTTAGTCAAGTGTCATAGTTCAGGTAGCAATAGAGAACAAGCTCTGTTAATAGTCAAGTGTCATAGTTCAGGTAGCAATAGAGAACAAGCTCTGTTAATAGTCAAGTGTCATAGTTCAGGTAGCAATAGAGAACAGGCTCTGTTATAGTCAAGTGTCATAGTTCAGGTAGCAAAAGAGAACACGCTCTGTTATAGTCAAATGTCATAGTTCTGGTAGCAATAGAGTACATGCTCTGCTATAGTCAAATGTCATAGTTCAGGTAGCAATAGAGAACAAGCTCTGTTAATAGTCAAGTGTCATAGTTCAGATAGCAATAGAGAACAGGCTCTGTTATAGTCAAGTGTCATAGTTCAGGTAGCAAAAGAGAACACGCTCTGTTATAGTCAAATGTCATAGTTCTGGTAGCAATAGAGAACAAGCTCTGCTATAGTCAAGTGTCATAGTTCAGGTAGCAATAGAGAATAAGCTCTGTTATAGTCAAGTGACATAGTTCAGGTAGCAATAGAGAACAAGCTCTGTTATAGTCAAGTGTCATAGTTCAGGTAGCAATAGAGAACAAGCTCTGTTATAGTCAAGTGTCATAGTTTAAGTAGCAAAAGAGAAAAAGCTCTGTTAATAGTCAAGTGTCATAGTTCAGGTAGCAATAGAGAACAAGCTCTGTTATAGTCAAATGTCATAGTTCAGGTATCAAACTTACTAACAGTCAGTAATCCACATATTGCAGTGGGAGGCGATTTCAACTTCCCTAATATTAAATTATACCATCAGAGACAAACCTCAGTACTGATATTAATTAATCCAACTAATCTAAGTCCACATTTCTTAACATTTGAACTCATCTAATTTAATTCCACATTCCCTAATATATCAACCCAACTAATTAAAGTCCACATTCCCTAACATTTGAACCCATCTAATATAAATCCACATTCCCTAAGATTTTAACCCAGCTAATATAAGTCCACATTCCGTAACATTTTAACAATGTCAATTCAAGTCCATATTCCCTAACATTTGAATCCAGCTAATTTAAGTCCACATTCCCAACATTTTAACCCAACAAATTTAAGTCCACATTCCCTAATATTTTAACCCAGCTAATTTAAGTCTACATTCCCTAACATTTTAACCGAGCTAATTTAAGTCCACATTCCGTAACATTTTAACAATGTCAATTCAAGTCCATATTCCCTAACATTTGAATCCAGCTAATTTAAGTCCACATTCCCTAAGATTCAACCAGGCTAACTTAAGTCCACATTCCCTAACATTTGAACCCAGCTTTAAATATAAGTCCACATTCCCTAACATTTCAACCCAGCTAATTCTAATCCAAATTCCCCAACATTTTAAACCAGCTAATTTTAGTCCACATTCCCTAACATTTGAATCCAGTCAATTTAAGTCCACATTCCCTAACATTTTATCTCAACTAATTTAAATCCACATTCCTTAACATTTGAACCCAGCTAATCTTAAGTCCACATTCCCTAAAACTTTAACAAGTTAATTTAATTCCAAATTCCACAACATTTTAGCTCAACTAATTTAAGTTCACATTCCCTAACATTTGAATCCAGCTAATTTAAGTCCACATTCCCTAAGATTTCAACCCGGCTATCTTAAGTCCAAATTCCCCAACATTTTAACCCAACTAATATTCCCTAAAATTTCTACCCAGCTAATATAAATCCACATTCCGTAAGATTTTAACCCAGCTACAGGGCTCACCACATATGCAAAAATTTGGGAGACTTGACTTCTCCCTCAGAGAACATGAGGGAGAAGTGAAGGCATGACAGGGAGACATATTTTCGCAAAAATGTGGGTTTTCCACTTTTTTTTTGCATTTGAAGTGTGTCTTTGCTAATATCTTGTTTATATCTTTCATGTTTAACATTAAATTCATGTTTTGTATTTGTTTTATTATTATTATTATTGATCTTATATTTATTGATTTTAGATTTATTCATTTTTGCCTTGAAATCTGTCAGTGACATCTAAATGTTCGTTTCCTTCCCCCGATTTCCTACGTCCCCATGATCACCGTGTTTAAAACTTAGATATGTTGATTGTTTAGTTTTTAAAAAGCTACAAATAACCCTAGTTTTGTGAAAATAATTAGAATATAACACAATTCAACTGCCAATTTGGTAAAGGAAGCGTCAGTATAAATTTGCAGAAGTTTGCCGTGATACTTTTGTATCAACAAATTAAACCCAGTATGCCCACAGGTTTTTTTCATCTGGGGTACATGTACCCTTTTACCTTCATTTTTGGGGGTACATCCAAAATGTTGAGGGTGCAATGTACCCTCTAACTTTTCATGTGGGGGTACAAAGAAAATGAACTGCATTTTCTCCACACAAGGTTGTGCACCATGCTGTTTTTTTGTAAATATTAGGCCGAGATTCCTCTGTCGTTTAACGGCATTGATAAAGTTGCTTGTAGCATTGAACGGCTACAAGCAACTTTATCAATGCCGTTAAACGACAGAGGAATCTCGGACTAGCACATAGGGTTCTTTCAATTATACGTGCATGCTTTTTATTCTACGTGAAACACGTACTGCAGTACGTGAATGGGCATGATGTAAACCTTCTTTATTGCTTGAATAAAACCTTTTCCTCTTATTCTTATGTATCTTCCCATTGATTACAATTGTTTTGACAACCAGCTTTACCATAAAACGAAGATTATTTGCAAGAAAAGAGTGACTTGCAAAAAGAAACAAGGCGACTTTAATTTCGCTTTGTAGTCGAGGGAGAGCGACTTCAGCCGATA
Source organism: Bathymodiolus brooksi (assembly GCA_963680875.1). Lineage (NCBI taxonomy): Eukaryota > Metazoa > Mollusca > Bivalvia > Mytilida > Modiolidae > Bathymodiolus > Bathymodiolus brooksi. The sequence goes on from OY804579.1 coordinate 27,580,403, forward strand.
TAGGGAGATAATTTCGCCCACTTCGCCTGGTTTGGTGAGCCCTGAGCTAATTTAAGTCCACATTCCGTAACATTTTTACAATGTCAATTCAAGTCCATATTCCCTAACATTTGAATCCATATTCCCTAACATTTCAACCCAGTTAATTTATGTCCAAATTCCCTAACATTTTAACAAGTTAATTTAAGTCCACATTCCCTAACATATTAACCCATCTAACTTAAGTCCACATTCCGTAACATTTTTACCAGCTAATTTATATCCATATTCCCTAACACTTCAACCCATCTAAGTCTACATTCCCTAACATTTGAACCCATCTAATATAAATCCATATTCCCTAACATTTTAACACAATTATTTTCAAGTCCACATTCCCTAACATTTCAACCCAGCTAATTTCAAATCCACATTCCCTAACATTTTAACCCAACTAATGTAATCCCACATTCCCTAACATTTCAACCCAGCTATTTTCAAGTCCACATTCACTAAAATTTCAACCCAGCTCATTTAATTCTAAATTCCCCAACATTTTAGTCCACATACCTTAACATTTGAATCCAGCTAATTTCAGTCCACATTCCCTAATATTTCAACCCAGCAAACATAAGTCCAAAGTTCTCAATATTTTAACTCAACTAATATAAGTCCACATTCCCTAACATTTGAGGCCCTTATTGACATATTTCAACATACATTGTAAAGTACACTATATAAAAGTTACACACAAGAAGCAATACATTATAATAAGTATACACAAAAAGATTTAGTAAATATTTAATGGTAATTTAAGGTACATCATCATTTAAAATGAGACTTTTAACTTTTATTTTAAATGCATTATGAGAGGAAGCTTGCCGTATTGAAAACGGAAGTTCATTCCATAGCTTTGGTCCAGAGTATGTAAAAGTTTTCTTTAAAAGTTCAGTTTTTGTCTTTGGGATTTGTAATTTTTTACTTACAACATTTCGGAGAGAGTAAGGATTTTTATCAGACAAATATTGGATTTCATTTTTTAAATATACCGTTGCTTCATTCTTTAGACATTTTGAAACAAGAAGATATTGATGGTATTTGATTCTTTGTTCAATACTCATCCATCCTAGTTGTTTAAATAGAGGTTCAGATGGTGCTATGGGATCTTGATCTAATATCAATCTTGCTGTTCTTTTTTGTAATTTAAGAATGCGATTTAGTCCCTCGTTTGAACAATTTCCCCAAACAACACAGCAATAATCAATTAAAGGCAAAATATAACCCGAATAAAAAAGTTGCCTTGATTCAATATTTAAATATTTCTTAATTTTTGAAAGAAGGTAGATTTTTGATGATATTTTAGAACAGATTTGATCAATTTCATTTTTCCAATTTAAATTTGAGTCAATTTTGATTCCAAGTAATTTTTCACAAGTGGAATGTTGTAATTGTTCAGAATTAATAGTCAAAAATAGTTCTTCATTTTGAAATGCAAGTTTTTGCTTTGCTCCAACTGTCATACATTTCGTTTTATTACAATTTATAAACATATTATTATCCTTGCACCATAATTCAATTCTATTCAAGTCTTCTTGGACTTTAGTTTGTATGTCTGAAATATTTTTCCCAGAAATGTGTATTGTAGAATCATCAGCATACATATCAGTGTTGTAATTTAAATCCAAATTCCCTAACATTTGAAACCAGCTAATTTAAATCCAAATTCCCTAACATTTGAAACCAGCTAATTTAAATCCACATTCCCTAACATTTGAACCCATCTAATATAAATCCACATTCCCTAACATTTTAACACAACCATTTTCAAGTCAACATTCCCTAACATTTCAACCCAGCTATTTTCATGTCCACATGCACTAACATTTCAACCCAGCTAATTTAATTCTAAATTCCCCAACATTTTAGCTCAACTAATTTAAGTCCATATTTCCTAACATTTGAATCCAGCTAATTTAAGTCCATATTCCCTAACTTTTTAACTGAGCTAACACAAGTTCAAATTCCCCCACATTTTAACCCAACTAATTTAAGTCCACATTCCATAACATTTCAACCCACCTAATCTTAGTTCAAATTCCCTAACAATTCAACCCAGCTAATTTAAGTCCCCAACATTTTAGCTCAACTAATTTAAGTCCAAATTCCCCAACATTTTCATCCAACTAATTTAAGTCCACATTCCCTAACATTTCAACCCAGCTAATTTAAGTCCACATTCCGTAACATTTTAACAATGTCAATTCAAGTTCATATTCCCTAAAATTTGAATCCAACTAATTTAAGTCCACATTCCCTAACATTCTAACCAGTTAATTTAAGTCCAAATTGCCCAACATTTTAGCTCACCTAGTTCACATTCCCTAACATTTGAATCCAGCTAATTTAAGTCCACATTCCCTAACATTTCAACCCGGCTAATATAAATCCACATTCCCTAAGATTTTAATCCAGCTAATTTAAGTCCACATTCCATAACATTTTAACAATGTCAATTCAAGTCCACATTCCCTAACATTTCAACCCAGTTAATCTAAGTCCAAATTCCCCAACATTTTAGCTCAACTAATTTAAGTCCACATTCCTTAACATTTGAATCCAGCTATACAGTCAGACAAAAGTTAAGCACCACCTGACTTGTTTCAATAATATCTTTTCTAATAATGAACTTATTTCAAATCGGTTTGCTGTTTTCGTTACCTGTATACACATACTTACTTACATGTGAAACAGGTTATTGATCGATTTTTATTTATGTGTATATGACAGGGTGTGTAAAGTGCCACGAGTACTTTTCAACATTTGTGTTTGCGAACGATAGCTGATTTTTTTTGTGTAGAGTTTTAAGTTTCATTTTCTATTGGTTTGGTATGGTGCGGCGAAAATTAACCATACCAGAAAGGTGGCAAGCTGTTGGCATGCATAACGGTGGTTTTAGCCATAGAAGGGTGGCAGACCACTTCAGGGTTAATCATTCCATCATTGTACGACTGATGCAGCGTTTTCGTCAAATGGGGAATGTTACTGACCGTCCACGTGCAGGTAGACCTCGCAAAATGACCGGCTCATATCCAGACGGGCGCGGCAACGGACGTTCAGTACAGCTGGTGCACTTCGTGGTAATTTAGCGTTTGGAGGCCACATTAGCACACGCACTGTAATCAGACGCCTCCACCATCAGGGAATGCGAGCGCGACGACCCATAAAATGTCCACAGTTGACATTACGTCATCGCCATGCTCAATTTGACTGGTCACATGATCATTTGGGGTGGACTATTCGCACATGGAGACGGGTCCACTGGTCTGATGAAAGTCGTTTTTTGATACGCCCTACCGACGGTCGTGCAAGGGTTTGGCGCCAACGAAACACTTCATTTCAGGACAACCACATTTTCGGCACAACTGCTTTTGGGGGTGGGGGTGTAACTGTCTGGGGTTGTTTTTCCTTTGACTGTAAGTTGGACTTGTACGTTCTTGATGGTAATCTGACAGGCCAAAAATACAGTGACAATGTGCTCGCTCCACGCGTAGTCCCCCATTTCGACAATCATGCGTTGTCTGACAGACCAATGTTCATGGACGACAACGCTAGGCCACATAGAGCCCGAATTGTACAACATTTTTTACAGCAAGTGGCTGTTCAGACAATTCCATGGTCTGCGATGTCGCCAGACATGAACCCTATCGAGCATGTATGGGACTTTATTGGCCGAAAAATTAACCAACACAATCCAAAATGTCAAGATATTGACGAATTAAGAACTGCTATCTTACAGGAGTGGCAACAGTTCCCCCAAGAATGGCTTAGGCGTCTGGTGCGAAGCACGATGAGGCGTGTTACAGAACTTCACAATAAACGCGGTGGATATACTCGTTATTGATTTTTATGCCTTACACACACGCACAATAGATGCATTTAAAAGTTCTTAAAATCTGAAGACTCTGCATTTTAATTCAATGTTAAAAACTTCCATCAAAGACAAACTGGTTTTTAAGTTTTTCCAGCGCCTGCTTTGAACCCTATTTTTGCCACGTCTTTCAGGATGATAAATATTTCGTAGATTGGTAATTTTAGAGCCCTTGGTGTAGTCTTTTAAGAAGTGTAAAAAAAATGGTGATATCTATGTTATTGTTTTAACAGTATTGATGTAAAAAAATATATCAATAAAAATATAGGGTGGTGCTTAACTTTTGTCGGAGTGTATATTTTAAGTCCACATTCCCTAAGATTTCAACCCAACTAATCTAAGTCCACATTCCCTAACATTTGAACCCAGCTAATTTAAGTTCACATTCCCTAACATTTCAACCCAACTATTTTAAGTCCACATTCCTTAACATTTGAACCCAGCTAATTTAAGTCCACATTCCCTAACATTTTAACCGAAATAAATTTAGTCCACATTCCCTAACATTTGAAACCAGCTAATTTAAATCCATTTTTCCTAAGAAGAGTTTGAAGATACCAAAGGGGCAATCTGAATTTGTATATCGAAAAAGAACAGACAATACAATGGCCAAAAGGAAAAGTACAAAAAGACAAACAACGATCTACAAAACAACATATAAAACTAAAGATCGAGTAACATGAACCCCTCTAAAAACCGGGGGTGAACTCAGGTACTCCAGAAGGGTATGCAGTTCCTGCTCCACTAGTGATATCCATCATGTTAATCTAGTTACAAACCCGGTAATAAGTCATGAACGAGGAAAGAACCGGGAAGTGTTTACGACAAGTGGAACATATCCGTGGTCATTTGTTACATAGATATTCCATAACGGTCAACCAAGTCGTGGTGGCGACTGTAAAACTTTCGGAGTGATGACTTCAACTTAACTAAGAGGAACCCTTGGTTCAGTAGCTTCCTTGTTACCAGCAACCCTCCATCACGGAAATCCTGATAGGAACCACAAGCTCTGGAATATCGTATCAATTGAGAGATATATCCTCCATATGCAGGTGCTGTTGGAATGTTGCTACATACATGTATGAATGGAAAGTTCACAATGGGAAAATTGAAATCATCTCTTTTGTCATAAAGTTTCGTTCTTACCTGCCCCTCACTGTCAATTTTGAGGTGTAGGTCAAGGTATGAAGCAAACCTATCTGTATCTGTGGTATCCTTTATTTCAAGCTCAATGGGATAGATGCGATCAACAAAATCACCAAACCTAGAATTATTTAGTGAAAGGACATCATCTATATAGCGGAACGTGAAATTAAAGGATCGGGCTAGTTTCTTTTCGTTTTTCTTGGGAAACCCCTGTATGAAGTCTGCCTCATGCGAATAAAGGAACAAGTCGGCTAGAGGAGGAACACAATTTGTACCCATAGGTATACCGACTGTCTGTTGAAAAACACGTCCACCAAAGATAACAAATATGTTGTCAATCAAAAACTTGAGCATGTTTGGTAGAATCAGAGTGGTTTTTTACAAAATCAGATCTGTCCCTTCCTAGCACAAGGTATTTGTATCTACGTTGGCCATTCTTCTTTATGAAACACAGTTGGAACAACTCCCTTAATTTGTCCTTCAGCTTAAAGTGAGGAATACTTGTGTAGAGAAGTCAAATGTTTTAATGCCATTGCAGGAGGAGAGGGACCTAGATTGTATATACTCTAACAGATCTTTAGAGTTCTTCAGAATCCACATCTGATTCACACCACCCCTAGAGTAGCTAGTGTCACAGTAACTCTGAAGTCCTGTTTTTACCCATTTAAACCCATCTAATTTAAATCCACATTCCCTAACATTTCAACCCAGCTAAGTCCACATTCCCCAACATTTTAACCAGTTAATTTAAGTCTACATTCCCTAACATTTTAACCCAACTAATTTAAGTCCACATTCCCTAACATTTCAACACAGCTAAATTAAGTCCACATTCCCTAACAATTTAAACCGAACTAAATTTAGTCCACATTCCCTAACATTTGAAACCAGCTAATTTTAAGTCCACATTCCCTAACATTTGAACCCATCTAATCTAAATCCATATTCCCTAACATTTCAACCCAGCTAAATCCACATTCCCTAACATTGGAACCCATCCAATATAAATCCACATTCTCTAACATCTTAACTCATCTAATTTACTTCCACATTTTAACCCAGTTAATTCAAGTCTATACTCCCCAATATTTTTACCCAGCTAATTTAAGTCCAATTTTTAAGTTAGGGCAAGTCCACATTCCCTAACATCTTAACCTATCTAATTTAATTTCACATTTCCTAATATCTTAACCAATCTAATTTAAGCCCACATTCCCTAACATTTTAACCAGCTAATTTAAATCCACATTCCCTAACATTTCAACACAGCTAAGTCTACATTCCCCAACATTTGAACCCATCTAATACAAATCCCCATTACCTAACATTTTAACACAACTATTTTCAAGTCCACATTAATTCCCTAACATTTAATCCAACTAATTTAATTCCACATTCCCTACCATTTCAACCCAGCTATTTTCAAGTCCACATTCACTAACATTTCAACCCAGCTAATTTAATTCTAAATTCCCCAACATTTTAGCTCAACTAATTTAAGTCCACATTCCCTAACATTTGAATACAGCTAACATAAGTCCAAATTCCCAAACATTTTAGCTCAACTAATTTAAGTCTACATTCCCTAACATTTCAACCTAGCTAATTTAAGTCCACAATCCCTAACATTTGAATCCAGCTAATTTTAGTCCGTATTCCCTAACATTTCAACCCAGCTAACATAAGTACATATTCCCAAACATTTTAACCCAACTAATTTAAGTCCACATTCCCTAACATTTTTACCAGCTAATTTATATCCATATTCCCTAACACTTCAACCCATCTAAGTCTACATTCCCTAACATTTGAACCCATCTAATATAAATCCATATTCCCTAACATCTCAACCTAGCTAATTTAAGTCCACAATCCCTAACATTTTAACCAAACTAAATTTAGTCCACATTCCCTAACATTTTAACCGAACTAAATTTAGTCCACATTCCCTAACATTTTAACCGAACTAAATTTAGTCCACATTCCCTAACATTTGAAACCAGTTAATTGAAGTCCATACTCCATAATATTTTAACCCAGTTAAGTCAAGTCCACATTCCCTAACATCTTAACCTACTTAATTTAATTCTGCATGCCCTAATATCTTAACCCATCTAATTTAAGTCCACATTCCCTAACATTTTAATCAGCTAATTTAAATCCACATTCCCTAACATTTTAACCCAGTTAATTGAAGTCCATACTCCATAATATTTTAACCCAGTTAAGTCAAGTCCACATTCCCTAACATCTTAACCTACTTAATTTAATTCTGCATGCCCTAATATCTTAACCCATCTAATTTAAGTCCACATTCCCTAACATTTGAAATCAGCTAATTTAAATCCACATTCCCTAACATTTTAACCCAGTTAATTGAAGTCCATATTCCCTAATACTTTAATCCAGTTAAGTCAAGTCCACATTCCCTAACATCTTAAACCTATCTAATTTAATTCTGCATTCCCTAATATCTTAACCCATCAATTTAAGTCCACATTCCCTAACATTTGAACCCAGTTAAGTCCACATTCCCTAACATTTGAACCCAGCTAAGTCCACATTCCCTAACTTTTGAACCCATCTAATATAAATCTACATTTCCTAACATTTTAACACAACTATTTCCAAGTCCACAGTCCCTAACATTTTAACCCAACTAATTTAATTCCACATTCCCTAACATTTCAACCCAGCTATTTTCAAGTCCACATTCCCTAACATTTGAACCCAACTAAAGGAGTGGGTATGATAAGGGTTGATTTTGGCCCAATCTCAGAAACTGTTTATATAGATATAATATTAAGCACAATCATTGAAAGGTAAGAAAAATATTTTTTGGGATGATAACACTTTGTTCTTTGTTGCTTAGCAAAATAAATGGAGGAGGGTCCAATTAATCATTGGAAATTCAAATATGATGGTTTTATTTTACATATCTTGCATAGTCTTTTCGACAAAATGTTATATTCTGTGTATGTACACTCTAAAAATTAATATTCCAATTCTCTATGGTAGCATATAGTATTTTTGTGTTGTTTTGTCACCCTAGCAACGGTTTTGTAAATATTAAATTAGCCTATATTATTGCAATTAATGGTTGAATTTTGACATCTACGATCTTTTGACTTGATATTTGACTAAGCGGTACATTTTTGTCAAGCTATACACACTACAAATGTCATTTCATATTTCAAAAATACATTTTGATATTTTTATTCACAGTTATGCCCCGTCCATAGCAACAGGTTTCCCTATGCACAGTATTTTCCTGTAGATCTCATGGACCTTTTATTTAATCAAGAACAAAAATTCTACAATAGCACCTTAGCAGATCTAGAGACATCTTATCATTTACTAACCAGTATATATTATAAGAATTCCTTAAACCTTACAATGTCCCTAGTAACCAAATATTATGCCTAGCAACTGCAGAAACTCGTCAATGCTGAGCTCTGTAAATTGTTTTTTTTTCTTTTTATAACCGAATGTTGATCTTTTTGTTTTTTAAATCATGAGAGGAAATTATTCTCAGTAATTAGAATGTCAAAGGAACCAAGTCAACTGCATAACATGGTAAAGCAGCGCTACAGCGGCAGGAGAGGATATAATCCATGTTGAATAATTAAGAAATAAATCATGGAAGTCAGAATGTGTTGGGAGTTTTAACATGGATTGGCGGATATTAGTATTTTATCCTGAGCCAGAAAACTCAAAACACATTCTGGCTTCCATCATTTATTTCGATTCTGATATGTCTAAGAGTACAAATACGGTAGTATACTTTGATTGGAAGACGGTAATTTATATTTACGCTTGCAGAAAAAAGTCGCACACAATTTATGTAACTCGAATAATACTGCACCCTTTATCGGCATTATTCGGGTTACAATTTATGCTGCCAATGGAAAAGTCAGTCACATTCACCGGCGCATGTGCTAATGATGTTATACCGAATGAATAACTAGCTCGTTTGTTAACAAAGCGAAAGAAGGAGGTCATATTAGAATACACAATTTAAAATGTGTCCATGGACACGGATGTCCTTCTAACTGAAAAACCCTTCACTCAATTTACCCCAAAATCTAGTTGATCTGTCATTTGTTGTTATAAACAACATATCCATATATCAAATCAATTGGTTGTGTTACGCCCCGGTAATTTAACACATGGTTAAATTATGTACATCGTATATTTTTATCGCGATGTTTGGTTCCACGTTTGATCCATGCAGATGTCAACTAATACGCTTCGATCAATATTTTCAGGGAAGTACTAATTTACCTGAGGGTTATGATACTAAATTATTTCATTTGATTGAAGTATCAACTTCATTTGAAGGTGCATTTGTCCATTTTCGTCTGTTGACTTGTACTTTCACTTCAGGCGCCATAATGCACGATGTGTGTATTCTGGAAGTGTGTGTACTACGTCATCGATATTTTGACTATAAATAACGAAGTCGGTGCACCGAGTCAGCTTCTTCTGAACTCGGATTCATGTAATGCTGTTATGAATCATAAATAATAATATTATATTTGCTGATATATGAAAGATAGAAATGGCCCAGCAACAATTGCTCGGTGCAAAGAAACTGGTAAATGTCAATTTATTGACGTTATAAATATCTTTCTATTTACCGTTAGTCTATATTTAGCCGGTACATTCAAAATATATATTGCACCAAGCGGAATTGCTTGGTGCTCAAAATATTTATCTACACCAAGCGGAATTACTTGGTGGTCAATCTTTAATTAATGATAGACTGATTTAAATATTATTTCCAATAATATTATACAATTAGAAATTATGCAGGTTGATCAGCTATCAGCTGATACAATTTGCACCAAGCAGATTTAAGTGCACCAAGTATGGTTTTGTGGACCGAGTGCCCAAACACCTTTTAATTATATATACTTAAGACAAATGCACCTTATCTTATAGATTATTATTCATTTCATGTGTCTATGATCCACTGTATGCTATTTAATGCTGATATTATTTATCCTGACAGATAATATAAATATATCCTCGTCTGACAATAAGTCGGTCAGTCATTGGATAATGTTTGATTATTTTTTTCATGTTTGAAAAGTAAACATTTTTTTCTTTTTAATTATGTTCCTCATCTATTCTTGCTCACATGTGTAAAGTTCCATGGAAAAAAGATCGATAATAATAACACACTGACCTGTATTTGTTTACCATCCATTTTCCAAATGGCGTCGTATGACGTCACATAAAGCCGGTCAAAGTTCAATAAAGCACATGATTTTGTCATAGGCCAACCAAACTTAAAAAGTAAACCAGATTAAGAAAGTACAGTATTTTAGCTTTTTCAGTGTAATTGATTTGTCTGAAAAATTTCAAAAGATGGTTTTTTTAAATAGTTTAAAATTGTAGTATTAAAAATTAATTATTTGATGCAAAAATTAAACTTGCTTACCCACATAAAAAGTATTTAATCCAGTGAATTTTGTGTTTTTGCTTTTGTCAATACAATCTATTAGACCGATATATTTTGGTATAACAATTAATGACTGATTTCAATTTATTTTAATCACATTTATTATCACAGAGTGGTAACAATACAGTTTTGTTGATGCTATTTGTAATAATGACAGGTTTTTTTTAACCCAGATAATCTCATTTTTCTGTCTGGTTTAATTTAATTCTCTGTTCAATTTAAGCTATAAATTTTGATTATTGCTGTTAAATTAATTCTTTTTCTATCTTCTCTGTGAATTTCATTTCAATACCCCAAGAAGTAAGGGGTATATTTGTTATTAAAGCAGCAGTGGAAATGCAAAATAATCTGTCATTTTGTGACTAATGGAGAGCACTTGCATGTATTTTCCCGGTAAAATCGGCCATTTTCTAGAAAATGGTGGAATCTGAATGATCAATCATCATATTTTCAAAGTATTTTAAAATACAATTTGCTTGGCCTACATTCCAGAAATGGTCATGAACTGTGATGACGATTATGTCAACAAACCGGAAAAATACAAATGTTTGGGGAATACCATCGATGGAAACATATTTAACAAGCATAATGATCAGGAAAAAAAGACATTAGTAAAAAGGATCTTTTTCACTTGCATGGAATTTATTCAATTCAAACTTCTCTGTTTTAATCTCATCTTGTAATTTTGACGTTGAAAAGTATTCCCTCAGTGTTTATGTATGCTATGAATATACAGAATGACATCATTGGTCTCGTGCTGCGCGAGAATTGTAAATCAAAACAAGTGATCGACTTTATTGCATGACCGAGCAGATGTCACTGTAGGATATGAACTTCCAGTGATTCTTATTATTATTTCCTTCACCGGAGACCCACACAGTTAAGTTCAGGGATTTAAACCAAACCCCTGGGACTTAACAGTTGAGGCTTCGAACGTTATGGTATGGAAACTTTTATGTTTGGAGCTTAATTAGCATAAAAACAACCATTCATTTCAAATACGTATTTAATACTGACTAAGCATCAACTATTACAAACAAACCATACACATTGACAGAGTTAATATTATTTACAAGATGTAGACAGATTTATGACACAGATGCTGGAGTTTCCCACTGCACATAAAAGACAGATAAATACATAACAATTCTTCCCTGCTAAATGTTTGTATCAGTACACAAAAAAAAAACAATAAATCATTAGAACTGAATGAATGAAATTGTAAAATGTATGAATGAAGTGATATTTTGTTTTGATTACACAAACATGCAAGATTATGATAAACTACACTACACAAAAATAAATGTTTCTGAGGTTTGCCCCCAGAATGTGATTATACGAGGATTATTATACCTCAACACTGTATAATCACTTCCTAACATTGTCTATATTTCGGTAATGAGTCTTTTCGTCTGTTTACGGATCCTCTCGGGATATCGTCTCTCTTGAACAGCTGTGATTGTACTCGGTCCGTCAATCGGTTTATCATTAATATTGTCTGTTTGAACATCAGTCATTGTGTTTTCAGTTGTTTCAACACTTGGTTCTTCAATTAGAGGTGTGTTTTGCGCAATGTCCTCTGCAATTTTACTCGGTTTAATCTGATCAACATGTCTTCTTCAGGTAGAACCTAAGTCAGTTTTCACTTTATACTGTTACAGTGACAGCCGGAACCTTTGAACCGTAATGAGAGCGGGAGGTTTGGCACCTTAAAATCTGATTCAACCCACCATTTCTTTAGAAATGCCTGTACCAAGTCAGGGTCATTACGGTTTTCACAGTTTTCCGGTTGTTGACTGATTTTGTCTGTTTATATAGTTATGAGTTTTGGCTTTCCCTTTGTGAGATTGTTCGGGGTTCGGTAATTTTGTTATTACCTTTATTAATACATTAAAGGTCCATCAGAACTTTCAATTTGTCCTCCAATCCATTTGTGGTCTTTTCCCTTGTAGTCACGAGCGATAACACGGTCGCCAACCTTAAAGTAACGTGATCTCTCTGGTCTAGACTTTTGAAATACAGTATCCATCTGAGAGTTCATCACAGTGTCTTTTACAGACGGGTGTACTAAACTCAAGCATGAACGTAAGTCTCTTCCCATAAATAACCTCGCAGGGGTCTCTTTTGTCACTGAATGTAGTGTGTTCCTGTAGTTCAACAAGAAGTTTGCAATTTTGTGGCTCAAAATCTTATTGTCCTGTTTCATCGCCCGCATACTATTCTTAAAAGTTTGAACAAAGCGTTCGACTAATCCATTAGTAGCAGGACGAAAAGGTGCTGACTTGTAGTGTTTAATTCCATTTTGCTTTGTAAAGTTCTCAAATTCTCCTGACGTAAATTGTGGACCATTGTCAGAGACAATTTGCTTAGGAATACCAGTTCTACAAAATATCATACGTAGTGCTTCGATAGTCTTTGTAGATGTAGTTGTTTTCATCTGGACGACTTCTGGCCACTTCGAATGAGCACATACGAGAATTAAAAACATACTATCCATGAATGGACCAGCGAAATCCACATGGACTCTCTCCCAGGGAGCAGATGGCCACTCCCATGGATGCAGTGGTGCTACCTGCGGCATTTTCTGTGTTAGCTGACACCCATCACAACACTTAACAGTCTGCTCGATTTGACTATCGATTCCTGGCAACCACACGTAACTACGAGCTACGGCCTTCATACGGACTACTCCCGGGTGTCCTTCATGAAGCAAGTCTTGAATACGGGAACGCAACTTTGCGGGCACGATTACACAAATTCCCCAAAGTAAACAACCTTGATGAAGTGTGATTTCACTTTTGCGATTATAAAATGACTTAAGCAGTTCATCATGGTTCCCTTCTTTCCAACCGTTCTTAACTTGCTCATAAACATGTGACAGGACTCGGTCACGGCGGGTTTCGCGCGCAATAGCATCACTCGTAACGGGCAAAGTTTCAAAATGTGATATATGGAAAATTTCTTCGGCATCTAAATTGTCAACTCTGAACAGGCATTCTAGACAGTCCGTCTGCGTTTGTGTGACGTTTTGTACTTTTATACTCTATGTCATAGTTAAAACCGGATAAAAATAATGCATATCTCTGCAATCTTGCAGCGGTTGTGGCTGGAATTGCTTGGCTTGGACTGAAAATCGAGGTAAGCGGTTGATGATCGGTTACCAGGGTAAATTTACGTGCAAACAAGTAATTATAGAATTTGCGCACGCTCCAGACAATACCGAGGGCCTCTTTGTCTATTTGTGCATAATTTCGCTCGGATTTGCTTAACGAACGAGAAGCAAGCATAACTGGTCGCTCCGAACCGTCAGGCATCACGTGGGATAAGACTGCTCCAAGTCCGAAGGGGGATGCGTCGCACGCTAATCTTATCGAAAGCGCCGGATCGTAATGTGTTAAAACCTGATCGGACGTCACAAGTTTCTTAATGTTTTCAAATGCTGCGTCGCATTGGTCTGTCCATTTCCATTTCCGATTTCGTGACCGCAATAAGTAACATTTTCTTTAAAGAAGTAGCACTTGTCAAGATTCGTGCGAAGTCCAAATCGCTGCATTCTGCTAAGTACATTGTCAAGATTTTTCAAGTGTTCTTGTTCCGTCTTACCGGTCACGATCATATCATCGAGTATACATTGGACACCTTCTAGTCCTTGCAGAATCTGATCTATGGTACGCTGCCATATCGCGGGTGAACTAGCGACTCCAAACGGAAGGCGCGTAAACTGATACAAACCCTTGTGGGTGTTAATCGTAAGCAATTTCATGGACTCTTCGTCCATCGGCAACTGTAAATAGGCTTGGCGCAAGTCTATCTTACTGAATTTCTGACCACCGGCTAAATTTGCAAAGATATCGTCGATTTTCGGCATCGGATATTGATCTACTTGTAAGCATGAGTTCAATGTCACTTTAAAATCGCCACAAATTCGGACCCTTCCGTCCTTCTTTAAAACCGGAACGACCGGACTCGCCCAATCGCTTACTTGAACTGGGATGAGTATGTTTTGCTTTTCAAGCTTGTCTCGACTTTTGGTCTCAATGCAAATGCTACCGGTCTCGCTTTCACGAATTTTGGTACCGTGTCTTGTTTAAGGTGTAACTTTGCCTTAATTCCCTTAACGCAACCGATTTCGTCTTTGAAAACTTCATCACGCCTTGCTAATATGTCCTTCAGAGTCATATCGCACTTGGATTCGTCGCTCGCGATGGTCAATGATTTTATCATTTTCCAATCGAGTTGGATACTTTTCAACCACTCTCTACCGAACAAAGCTGGACCACCATGCGTAACCACGTATAAACTAAGATACGAACACTGATCATTGTACTGCACCTGAACTCGCATAACTCCCAAAGAATGCAACTTCTCACCAGAATACGTTTTAAGCACTAACAACGATTTCTCGAGCTTTTCTCCTTTGAAATATTTCACATAATCCGCCTCTGAAATTACGGAAACACTACTGCCGGTATCTAATTCCATAGGAATAACATTCCTATTGACACACGGTTTAATCCAAATAGAATCATTTCCATGCGAATAAACACTGTAAATCCCAAGATCATCATTTTCTTCATGGTTGAGTGCATGTACTCTCTGATTTCTATGTTGAGGTTTCTTCTTTTGTCCTCCAGAACGACATGCTGCATGGATATGTCCTTTACGGTGGCACTAGTTACATGTACTCTCCTTAAATCTGCACTTATCTGCTAAATGGTCAGTTCCATTACAACGATAACAAACCAATTTGGGAGCTTGTTGCGGCTGTGATCGTCCCTGATTTCTTCTTCTGCGGTCACCCCACACTTTATGAACGGGAGTGTCACCTTGAACATTCCGCAATTCTATGGCATCTTTCGTCACGGTCTCCATTGCAACTGCAATTTCTAATGCTTTATCTAGCGAAAGTTATCTGATTGTCAACAGTTTCTTCTGAATCTGGTCATTACGTAATCCACAAACAAATCTATCACGTAGAGTGTCATTTAAATTTAATCCAAATTCACAGAATTCTGTTAATTTCCTGAGCTCTGCAATGTACGCATTAACACTTTCACACTGGAGCTGGTTCCGTTTGTGAAATCGGAAACGTTCCGCAATTACAATTGGCTTTGGCGTCAAATGGTCTCTAAGTAAGTTCACTAGAGTTGTGTAATCCTTTTCTTTAGGCTTATTTGGAGCTGTCAAATTTCTCAGCAAGGTATAAGTTTTGCCACCCAGAAGTGTCAGTAAAGCCGGAACTCGTCCAAGTTTCAACAGTGTCCTCAAACGGTTCTATTCGCCCAATAATTCCAACAGCATTTCGTGGCTGTGCTTCGTCTCCAGGCATTACGATAGCTACCAAGAAGATCTCACAGATGAATTAATCGGAGTCCTCTTAGAATTATCCTCGTCGCCAGTTTTATGTTTGGAGCTTAATTAGCATAAAAACAACCATTCACTTCAAATACGTATTTAATACTGACTAAGCATCAACTATTACAAACAAACCATACACATTGACAGAGTTAATATTAATTCCAAGATGTAGACAGATAAATACATAACAGAAACATCGTTTGGACGGACGTTCGTCGCGTAAGTTCGTCCGAACGAGGTAACACGTAAACATCAAACAGAAAAGAAAAAATGACAAACGTAGACCTTGAGATGTCAAATCTTCTTAATTTTATTTTACCTGCATACCTTAAAAAAACTAGAATATTATAATAATAAAATAAATCATGAAAACCTATGAAATCACTGTATAGCTAGAGGTTCAGATATTTTTTTTCCTTTAAATTAATAATACCCGAGATACAACATCTTGGACAACACAATGGCCAAAAGAAATGTACTATCGGGGAATCATATAATACCCGCATATGATTGCTAAGCTATATCTAGTAGCTGATGTCTAGTCTTAAAGGCACAACATTTTATTCGAACTCTCAGTTAACAGTGACCTAACCATTAGTAAATACTGTTGTGCTTTTTATCAAAATCCATTGCTTAATCATACCTATCTAGTAAATGAAAATTGAACCTATTCCTATATAATTAGCAATGGTGCTTAAGGGTAACACGGAGGCAACAATGACATATCAAGGACAAAATCAGGCATTATCCAATGCAAAATATCATTAATGTACTATCGTGACTATACCATTTATTATATTCAAGATCTTGACGTATACCCATAAGCTAACCAAAACCTAGGGTGCATGGTCGTATGGACGTGCAGATCGATGGACAAGGGTACATACTTGTACTTCTTTGTGATAATGGTAATCAAAAATAATAATGCTTATCGAAAAAATCCAATGTCATAGGTGCATTATATTCTTCAGTAGAAGCTTTACTTCATTGTCATCATCAATTAACTTTTAGTGTCGGTGAGATTTGCACTCCAGTCATTACGAAAGTCAATATCCATATGACGAGCACATCACAGTAACCACACAACAATCTCTGGTCACAATAATGCAACATTTAGGAAGTCTTATATAACGGTTTTTTTCCGAACTTTATAGTTTCTCCTTTTTCTGCTTTTGAGTTTTAATGTACATGTATAATATGCTATAAAGATTTGAAAAAAAAATATTCTGCCATATACGAACACGATGTGTTTACCGTAAATATATATTTCTTTATGAGAATAAGTCGTGTTCTTTGTTTTTTTAAACACTTTTTATGGTTTAAATTGTATAAAAGTGATCAATTTCAGTTCATTATATCAGATTTTTTCAGTAGGCATTAAACAAGGCAACGATAGCAATGTTAACCTTTATTATACGATCCGTTTTCCTTACTTTATTTCTCTAACGTTATTTCTTTTTTATTTTTGTAATTAAAAGTTGTATACAATTGGTATGTGTTGCATCTCTGCTAAGCACACAACAGTAAAGCATTAGAACAAAAACTGGTTGGCTCAGAATCATGATAATGTGTGAATCCCCATGTCTATCCGCGGAGCAGTGAGATGGCACTAATAATTCCAACTAAGTGTGTTAGTCTAGAACAAACCAGACAGCACCATTTTGAAATAAATTTACTTCTTCTCGCCATGGTATAGAAGAAGAATTGTTCACTTGGCGGTAAGCAACGATCACTTTTTAGTTTTACTAATGATTAAGAATTTGTAAGTTAGAAAATTATCAGCTATTTTTCTATCTTATTATGTTACCCAATATTTCACAATTTAAAGAACTGGGGAATGTATAGCGTCAATAGATTCATACATGCTATTTAATAATCAGTATTGTTCCAATGTTTTTAAAATGATGCTTTGTGTTTTTTTATTGTAGGGGAAAACCATGTTTTTTATTCTCATTATGGTCCATGTTCATAAATTACTTGCAATAATCCATCAAGATTAAACTTACATTCTAACACTCCAATGAATGGATACTGAAGTTGCAATATTAAATAAGTATCTGTATGTAAATTGTAATATCATGGAAAATGTGGAAAAACTTTAATATAATGACAATCTATCAAAATAATCATTAATCAGTTCTCAAAATCTGAACTTGTGAATTTCATTTTGTGTCTATAATAAATATCAAGTTATTTTATTTCAATTCAATTCAATTTTCAATTCAAATATTTTATTGAATAAATGCATAAATACAATATCCAATGGGATTGCACATCAGGAATAGGTTATGTAAGTGCTCTCCCTCAATAACAAGTTATTTTATTTGTCATGCTTTAAAAAAGTGTGCTCTGAGTAGTTAACCCAAAATGAAGTGCTATAATCTATGAACATTTGATATTTTGTCTTAACGGTTATTTTAACATTAAATAATGTTAGCACATCAAAAACTTTTTCTAATGATGCATAATAATTTTGTCTAAAAAAAAAAAAAAAAAAAAATATATCGGAGATTCGAACTCATGATGTTGTTATCAGCAGTCATGTGTGCTAACCATTACGCCACCGCAACGTAAATATTGAGGGGGTAGAATTAAGCTATATATAAATAAAATTTACGTTATTACAATTATTCATCGGGAATTCACTTTGCGAAAGAGCTAAAATGAAATACATTTGTCCAATAAAAAAAATAATAATAAAAAGTAAAGGGACTACTAAAAATTAGAAAGTTCCGATGTGTCGTTTACATGTCCAATGGATAATCTGACTTCCTTTTTGGTTGCTTGTTTTGTTTTCTGTACTTTTTGTGAATTGTGGGGATAATATTAAAGTATACTTTAGTATAGTAACACATGAAATTCCACTGAGGGTTATAAAAAAAAACACGTCGGACTCGATGCACAATCAGGTCGGCAGTAAATCACCTCCAAAATTTAGCCGTTTTTTTTTTCTATTTAAATAACGTCAAAACTGTTTCATAAAAATTGTTCAAGTTTTACTCCCATAGCAAAACAACTACGATAACCAACTTTATTTTGGATGAGATTAAAAGATCGATTTCTATTTCTGTCTATTATGGATGAAAACGGTCAATAAAAAATGGCCGCCGACGAGAAATCGACCGTAATATTATTTTTTGATTGCAGATTTCATACTCACCACACTCGGGTACCAACACAAAAATTAAATGAGATATGTGTTTATGTATATTAAACATCATACTAAAATATGCCATTGGTACCTGCTTGTGGTTATACTGAAAATTGACATTAAATACACATTTCTTATTAGATTTCATATATTTTCACGAAACGATAGACTTTTCATTGACTAGTGTGACGTCATCGTACGTGCAAATATTGAAAATTGTTACCAAAATAGTAGTTGGGGTAAAGGTCTTATAATATCAAGAAACAACGAAAGCTATACGTTTCATTTATAATTTGTCTATTTTTAGGCCAATTTCTGCCCTTATCATACCTACTCCTTTTTTAGTCCACATTCCCTAACATTTGAACCAAGCTAATTCAAGTCAATATTACCTAACATTTTAACCCAGCTAAAAAAAAGTTCACATTCCCTATCATTTTAAACCAGCTAATTCAAGTCCATATTTCCTAACATCTTAACCCATCTAATTTAAGTCCACAATCCCTAATATTTCAACCCAGTTAATTCAAGTCCACATTCATTAACATTTTAACCTAAATTTTTAACCATGGAGGTGAGTAATAATTAAACAGTGTCATCCAGCATCAAGTAACAACCTATAACAAACATTTTTTTTAAAATTTAATTGAAAACTTTCCTCTTTTTATTAATATCTTGTATTCCGTCATATAATCATGGCAACATTAGTTTTATTAACAACAGATCTATATTTGTACGTACATATTGTTCTAGCCAATGAAAATAAAGGACAACTGAATATAAATTAACAAGTTTTCAATATCTTTACCATAGAGCTATTAACACTTCCAGAATCTGGTAAGGTTGACTTTTCTTGTCAAATTAATTATCTTTTTCCATTCTACTGACAGTATTTTAAAAGAAATGTGTGATGATATAGCAAATTGACATTAGAACTACAAATAATTTTTAAAGAAAAGTACAAATAAATCATACCTTTTAGCAAAATTAGAAAATTTGTGATCTTTAAACAAGGTAAAAAAAATTAATTGCCATTGTCAATATGCCGATAACAATCATTATGCATTAACATCAAGACAAATAGTAAGTCATCACGCCATTTTCAACATTATTTAAGCTACTGTTACATTGTGGCAGTCAGCTATTGGTGTAGTAAACGAGACTATCTATAGAAAATCACTGATCTGCCACAAGCCAATAAAATTCTTCTAAGAGTAAGTAAAGCAGCTACAATAGGTAAACTGACCTATAAAATTCTTCTAAGAGCAGGGATTGGGAAGAATTTTTTGTCAAAGAGACTATGGCCCCTTACTTGACCACATCAAGGGGCCATTTTAGAGGATAATGTGCCATTTCAAATTTGCAATGGGCCATTTCAAATTAGCAACGGACCACAACTTTGGTTAGTTAAACTGCGTGCTAGCCTATGTATTGATAAATATAATTTTTTAGACTTGTATGGATTGTGTAACATGAAAAAGCAAATAGTCAAACCAATTATTGTGACGCTATGACTAACACATTTATTCCTCATTTCTCATGTCGCATCACACCATCAGTTCTTATCATAGAATTTATACTACATCCTCGGCTGCAGCACGAAATTAATATGACAGCTCAGGATTAACATGGGGGAAGGAAACGAAAATATTGATGATAGAAAATGGCAGATTTTTTTTCGAAACACCTTGATGCCGGTTATACTTAAATACGCCACACCAGGAAAATAGAAGTGTACGTGCACGCCTGCCACTACAATATAATTTTATAATTCTATTCTTACTAGAATTTATCAAAATGTACCCAAAGAGAAAAAAAAGTACGATCAAAAAAGTAAATTTTGGGTTGGAAATAGCATACCACACTCCCTGATACTTTTCGGTTATTAATTATACCAAGCACATGGTTTCGGTTTACAATTTTTGAAAGAATGAATCCTTTTGTCTGATTGGTTGACACAAATAACTGTTCTAAACATAGAAAAGGGAAATCAAGGAACCGCCATTAACGGGAAATAAACGACGAGTGAAGACAGTGACAAATCACGACACAAAATAGAAAACGACTTTAATGGACACATGAAATAATAAATCAGAATTTACAGGGCGCACATGGGTGCATAGATAACGGACCTCAATGCGCCACAATCGACTTGGAAGCACCAATTGCACATGGTGCATGGCCTTCCCAATCCCTGTAAGAGTAAGTAAAGCAGCTACAATAAGTAAACTGACCTATAAAATTCTACTAAGAGTAAGTAAATCATTGTTGTAGATTTTGAAAAAGAATGTGATTCGTATGGTTGAAATCTTAAAAAAACCTTTTATGTTTTAATGTTTACCATCTGTTTGCAAATGGTTTGAAATATCTTATTCGAAAGCCAAAAGTTTTGTAATAAATAATGGTCACATCATACACACACATGTCACATCATACACACACATTTAACATCATACACACACATGTCACATCATACACACACATGTAACATCATACACACACATGCAACATCACACACACACAAACATGTAACATCATACACACACAAAATTTTTGGGGACTGATTTTTCATTGGGATTTAAATTGTATTAGAGAGATATATTTTGCCCAAAATAAAAATCAAAGAAATTACAGCAATACTAAAAGGTTTACAGCATAGAAAACTCACCTTGCTTGGTAAAATTACACTATTAAAACTCTTGCACTGCCAAAACTAATACCCTTTCAAAACTATTGACAGCTTTAACCAATTGACCTCAGGCGATAATTCATGATTTGCTTGGTCATTTGAAAAAATCACAATAGCATTAACATTCCTCAAAAACTCATGTTTATTTGGTAATAAAGTATTATCACAATTTTATCAATTTACATGATTTCTTTGATTTTTTTCAGAATAATGTTGCAAATGAACATGACAAAGAAAGCAACTAGTTTACTGCTTAATTATACAAATAGCACCTGTGAGAAAAATAGCCATGATCCAAACATAGTAATAGCTGTAGCATCTGTAGCATTACTGTTTATAACAACATTTATAGGAACTGTATCTAATATAGCAGCTCTACAAAAGATAATGACACGTAACTGGAGGAAACATTTGTCAATAATACAGCTACTGATTACAGGAGTTATTGTCTGTGGTGTGTTAGCTCCACTACAAATCATCAGATCCAGTCTTGCATTCACCAAGTATGAATTTCTAGCATTATGCCAATTTCATCACTTGCTACATCTCCTTGCCGACAGCTGTATTTTTGTTTCCATGGTAATAATAAGCTATGAGAGATTGAGGAAGATCTACAAAGGCTCCCCACATGATTCTGCTTTGACCTGTAAAAAGTTCATTGCATCATGTTCCTGGTTAGTGGTACTCCCAGCTGCTGTTTATATCATTTATAAAGACAACAACATACAACAGTCCATTTCTACATTCTCTACTGACTGTGTATATCAAATGGTACACAAATCGCCAAGACATTTAGTTGAGTCCATCAGTGCATTTTTTTTCTCCTTCACTCTGGTTATCATGGCAATCATGTACTTATTAGCTATTTGTAAACTGTGGAAGAAGTTGTCAAACTGTATTGGTAGTGCAAGCTGTGACGCATTTGTCCATTCTACCACCCCTGGTATGATCTTAGAACCAAGTGAAGCAACCACAGTAAACATGCAGGTAACTGATGAATTGTTTGATTCTCAAACTCCTACATGTTCTAATTATGATTCACCATCTGCATCAAGAGATAATTCAATCGATATAGCAAATTATAAACAAGTTCTTGGTCAACTTCAGAAAAGATATGCAGATGTACATCTAAAGAAGAATAAACAATCAGAAACAACACTTACATCATCAGAAATGTTAAACGATGGTCAACTAAGTAGATTCAGGAAACTCAGCAAGACATTCCTAAATCATTCGAAAGTAAAGGCAAAAAGTTCCATTGCAACTGCTCTCTGCAAAATGTCAAATATCAGTTTATTTTCATTAGATGAACATGTTGAAAATAGATGTCAATTTTCACTTAATCCATTGAAGCATACTCGAAGAAGTGCTGGCAACGCCTGGCATGAAGATGTGATCAATCCAAAAAATTATCAACCTTTAGGACAACAACAGTCTTTAGAAAAAAAGAAAATTCCCAAAAAACATTCCAAGGAAAGAAAGCAGTGCTGGTCTGGTAGTATTGAGACATGTTCTGATACATACAGTGTTACTCATGTTAACACTCATTCAGATCTTTTATCAACAATGTACAAAACAGAAAATAAACACAACTTAGATGATGGTTACAATGATATTTCTATTATTATAGAACAGCCTGAGCCTGAAATAGAATCTCGGAATAGCAGAAAGGCATCGGATAATCGAAGGAAAACATCCAGAAGCAGACGAGCATCAAATAATACCCAACGAACATTCAGTAATAGCAGACGAGCATCAAATAATAGCAGACGAACATCCAATAATAGCAGACGAGCATCAAATAATAGCAAACACACATCTAATAATAGCAGACGATCATCCAATAATAGCAGACGAACATCCAATAATAGCAGAAGGTCAAATAACAGCAAACGATTTTCAACTGAATCAAAACATCGAACAAGACATTATTCAATGGAAAGTGAACAAGGATCTAGCTACAACAGGAACCATTCAACTGAAAACATACAGGTATCAGGTACTAAACAATCTGATGTACAACAATTTGGTGATGAAAGGAGACAACTAAACTCTTCAACTTTTAAATCTGTGAATGACAATTCTGTACTTATACATGAAGGCTTCAAAAAAATAGTTCAGGCAAAGAACAACATGACCAATCCTCCCAATAAAACTCAAATCAGACATGTACCTAACAGAAGAAAAAGAAAAAAAAATAAGAAAAATAAAGTCTTTCCAACACTTTCAAAACAAAGTGCAAATCACCTATCGTCTGAAAACAGAAGCAATTTCAACTCCTCTTCAGATTGTTCTGACATCTGTCAAGAATACAATGGGCCCTATAAATGGCATACACATAAGTCTGACACCATGCATAATCTATGCAGTTCCACAGATGACAACTTAGACTGGAGTGATAGCTCTTTGAAGTATTCTAGTAGAATGTCAAATTCCACGTTCAATTTAAACTCATCACCTGATTTACTGAAACCACAGAAAAAGGAAACAGAACTGGTCGACTCCATGAATGAAGAAGAGCTCATTATTAAGAAAAATGAATCTGACAAAATCAATGAACAACAAAACCAATTTCCAATAATTCGTATCATTGGCCCAAATGTTACAAAATCAGATCAAGTGAAAAATCAAAAACATCTTGTATATGATCAGATGAAAGGCCCTCAACATTATCAAAATCAACACGGAAATCCACAAAACATCCTACAAAACAACAGGTCCCCATCAACTTGCACAGAGGCAAAGGACAGATATGATTCTCGTTCAGGTTTGCCAATTCCAATGTCACCATCTATGATAAGTTTAAGGACTAATAATAAATCTGATGTGTTCCGAATGATAAAGAGAAGTACTCTGATAATTATGTCATTAGCTATAGCCTATCTACCTACATGTATAAGTGTGTATTTACTTGATTACATCTCTTTTGACAATGGTCTTTTCCTGTTGCAAATTTCACGCAGTATACAATATTTATACTTTGCAATAATTCCAACAGTTTATGTGTACACAAATCAAGGTCTTCTAAAAGCTCTCAACAGAACTCATATCGGCTCATGAATATATTGTATAATAACAATATTCAAATGATTATTCCAAGAATTATTGTTGCTCATGAATTCACATTTTAATTTAAAATGATACTCTTAATGATGTATTGTGGTCTATGATTACTAAGACAGGATTACCAGTATGCAGCATATTTAAATTCCTGTAAACAACAATCAAAAGAACTCTCACAGGTGTAGTGGGCTTTATAGATATGCATTTTCATTATAATTTCATTCGACTCGTATGGCATTAGTCATCAATATGGTTATGAAGGTCTGATTTCAAGGATGCCTTTTGTTTCACTTTATGACACAGCGTTTAGGGACATGGTGTGTCACCAATCAGGGAAATAGTGCTGTAGCCTAATTATAAGGCAAATTTATGATAGGGTAAATTTATGTATAATCAGGATAAGTGCTGTAACCTAATCATAGGGCAAATTTATGTATAATCAGGGCAATAGTGCTGTAACCTAATTATCAAGCAAATTAATGTATAATCAGGACAATAGTGTTGTAGCCTAATTATAGGGCAAATTTATGTATAATCAGGGGCTGTAACCTAATTATTGGGCAAATTTATGTATAATCAGGGCAATAGTGCTGTAACCTAATTATAGGGCAAATTTATGTATAATCAGGGCAATAGTGCTGTAACCTAATTATAGGACAAATTTATGCATAATCAGGGAAATAGTGCTGTAGCCTAATTATAAGGCAAATTTATGATAGGGTAAATTTATGTATAATCAGGATAAGTGCTGTAACCTAATCATAGGGCAAATTTATGTATAATCAGGGCAATAGTGCTGTAACCTAATTATCAAGCAAATTAATGTATAATCAGGACAATAGTGTTGTAGCCTAATTATAGGGCAAATTTATGTATAATCAGGGGCTGTAACCTAATTATTGGGCAAATTTATGTATAATCAGGGCAATAGTGCTGTAACCTAATTATAGGGCAAATTTATGTATAATCAGGGCAATAGTGCTGTAACCTAATTATAGGACAAATTTATGCATAATCAGGGAAATAGTGCTGTAGCCTAATTATAAGGCAAATTTATGTATAATCAGGCCAATGGTGCTGTAACCTAATTATGGAGCAAATGAATGTATAATCAGGACAATAGTGTTGTAGCCTAATTATAGGGCAAATATATGTATAATCAGGGCAATAATGCTGTAACCTAATTATAGGGCAAATTTATGTATAATCAGGGCAATAGTGCTGTAACCTAATTATATGGCAAATTTATGCATAATCAGGGCAATAGTGCTGTAACCTAATTATGGGGCAAATGTATGTATAATCAGGGCAATAGTGCTGTATCCTAATTATAGGGCGAATTTATGTATAATCAGGGCAATAGTGCTGTATCCTAATTATAGGGCAAATTTATGTATAATCAGGGCAATAGTGCTGTAACCTAATTATATGGCAAATTTATGTATAATCAGGGCAATAGTGCTGTAACCTAATTATATGGCAAATTTATGTATAATCAGGGCTATAGTGCTGTAACCTAATTATGGGGCAAATTTATGTATAATCAGGGCAATAGTGCTGTAACATAATTATATGGCAAATTTATGTATAATCAGGGCAATAGTGCTGTAACCTAATTATGGGGCAAATTTATGTATAATCAGGGCAATAGTGCTGTAACCTAATTATCAAGCAAATTAATGTATAATCAGGACAATAGTGTTGTAGCCTAATTATAGGGCAAATTTATGTATAATCAGGGGCTGTAACCTAATTATTGGGCAAATTTATGTATAATCAGGGCAATAGTGCTGTAACCTAATTATAGGGCAAATTTATGTATAATCAGGGCAATAGTGCTGTAACCTAATTATAGGACAAATTTATGCATAATCAGGGAAATAGTGCTGTAGCCTAATTATAAGGCAAATTTATGATAGGGTAAATTTATGTATAATCAGGATAAGTGCTGTAACCTAATCATAGGGCAAATTTATGTATAATCAGGGCAATAGTGCTGTAACCTAATTATCAAGCAAATTAATGTATAATCAGGACAATAGTGTTGTAGCCTAATTATAGGGCAAATTTATGTATAATCAGGGGCTGTAACCTAATTATTGGGCAAATTTATGTATAATCAGGGCAATAGTGCTGTAACCTAATTATAGGGCAAATTTATGTATAATCAGGGCAATAGTGCTGTAACCTAATTATAGGACAAATTTATGCATAATCAGGGAAATAGTGCTGTAGCCTAATTATAAGGCAAATTTATGTATAATCAGGCCAATGGTGCTGTAACCTAATTATGGAGCAAATGAATGTATAATCAGGACAATAGTGTTGTAGCCTAATTATAGGGCAAATATATGTATAATCAGGGCAATAATGCTGTAACCTAATTATAGGGCAAATTTATGTATAATCAGGGCAATAGTGCCGTAACCTAATTATATGGCAAATTTATGCATAATCAGGGCAATAGTGCTGTAACCTAATTATGGGGCAAATGTATGTATAATCAGGGCAATAGTGCTGTATCCTAATTATAGGGCGAATTTATGTATAATCAGGGCAATAGTGCTGTATCCTAATTATAGGGCAAATTTATGTATAATCAGGGCAATAGTGCTGTAACCTAATTATATGGCAAATTTATGTATAATCAGGGCAATAGTGCTGTAACCTAATTATATGGCAAATTTATGTATAATCAGGGCTATAGTGCTGTAACCTAATTATGGGGCAAATTTATGTATAATCAGGGCAATAGTGCTGTAACATAATTATATGGCAAATTTATGTATAATCAGGGCAATAGTGCTGTAACCTAATTATGGGGCAAATTTATGTATAATCAGGGCAATAGTGCTGTATCCTAATTATAGGGCAAATTTATGTATAATCAGGGCAATAGTGCTGTATCCTAATTATAGGGCAAATTTATGTATAATCAGGGCAATAGTGCTGTAACCTAATTATATGGCAAATTTATGTATAATCAGGGCAATAGTGCTGTAACCTACTTAAAAAACAAATTTACAAATTGTATGTATAATAAATAGTCAAATATAGTATGATCTTAGTTGACCATAAGTTTTGTAATGAAAGAGATTTCTGTTTCCAAGGAATTATTAATTAGTTGATTTTTTGGTGTAGAGGATATATAACATCCTTTTAACCTGCAAATAAAATTCAACGTAAATATGGTATTACAAGTCTGTTTACATACATAAATTGAAACAATAAATTGTTTTCTCAAAAAAATTACCTACCATCTAGTAACACAATATGTCAGTTAATGAAAAAATAATACATATTTTTTCCATTCAAGATGACTGCTGTTACTAAAAATAGAAATTTCTTCTATTGCTACTTTATTATAAATCAAAATGAGTTCAAATGTTAACTGCAGCTACATGGTAATAAATAATTTGACATACATTTCAGGTTTTTCTGTTAAATTTTCTTTCAGACGATTTATACAGATTGTGCAAATTATACATATTTTGATAAAATATCAGATTTAAATCTTCTCCTCTGAAACTGCCAAATCAAATTAAACCAAATTTGGCTGGGATGGTCCTTATGTGGCTTCAGTAGGCTGGGCCTCGCTCACCTGTCATTTTGTTTCGAGGAAACTTTATATAGAACCTTCCATATGTGCTTCCTACCAAATTTCAATTAATTTGGCCAAATGGTTTACAGAAGATTTTTTTTAATTGGCCAAACAAGAACTGCCAAAGGCCATGTTAGTCGTATGATTGGCACGAAATATGTAAATTTTTTCCAGGATCTCCCATATATCATTCATACAAAGTAACAATTGATTTGCCTCCTGGTTTCAGAGGAGAAATATTTTTAAATTTCAGCCAATCAGAAGCAAGAATTGCCCAGACCTGTTTACCCCAATTGACACTAAAGAGTAGTATTTGCTCCAGCTCAGCGTAGTTTGGCAATGTTGAGAGTAGTTTTCGGAAATTGAAAACAATGGTTTCCGATTCATGAGCTGGTGCCATAATGGCATATACACAGTATATACATACCAAATATCTACCTTAGTTACATGTATCTACTGAAGATGGGGGCCACGGTGGCTCAATGAGTTAGGTCATACAGTACAGAAAGTGACATACCGTGATCAATCACCGTGATAGTGGTCATGTCTAGGAGAGTGATGGGGATAAAAATTTTAAATTCATGTCGGTGATCAGGGCGCAATAAAACACCAGGTGTTAATCTTGTAATCAAGTGTGTCATTTTACAGGTAAACTAGTCGAATAAAGATGTACAGGTGAAATTACGTTTTTATATCGCCTATATTTTTTTTCAGGTTCTGTCTCCGATTCCCTTCAGAATTTAAAAAAAACATTTTTATTTCTTTCCTCAAAACAACCTTGAACGTAATCCCGGGAATAAATCCCGAGATCGAGAAAATAGCACGAGAACGGAGAGTTCATTTGAATTGATGAATAAAATGTAAATAATAAATGATTATTCAACTTCAATTCAGTGAAATCATGGGTTGTGCAAATCTGTTTCAAAGATTTTTAACCTTGGCTGTGTATTGCGTATCTACACCTAGTATTTTATTGACACGCGTACACGTGACCTGGCTTGTACACAAATGAAGTTTCATAAACACATGCACGACATGCGTGATTTGTTACGTTTTAAAGCGTATTTCCAGTTCAATGTTACATTTTAGTTTAATAATATTTTTTATATGTTCAGTATTTTTTTTTATTTTAATCTTCATAGAAAACCCAGTTAAAACCCTTTTCGTTGTAGAAATACGTACTAAATAATTTGTATACGGTCATTGAAGAATTTGATTAAAAATTAACGAAACAAATATTTATAAACAGATCGTTCAAAGAAGTACTACATGTCCAAAATTCACTAAATTTACGAATATATTTTGGAAATTAGCGGCTAATCTGCAGAAAGTTTAGAAACGTGAAAGGAAATAAGGAATTAACCTTTATCATGATTTTACCCCTACAAATGTTTGACATTACACAGTATCTGACCAACATCAAATGTCACCAGTTTATTTATTTACTCTTAATTGGCTTTCAACCCAATAGATTTGTGACAAAATACAGCAAAAAAAAAGTTTATGGAACAAATTAAAAGCATGCTCTTCGTTTTCCGCTTTTTGTTCATTTTGTAGCCATTAACCTACGTAAATTTGGATTGTTATAGGTTTTTGTTTGCAATTTTAAAGAAAATTATTTTCATCTATAGCGGAATTACGTAACAAGCCAAGTGTGTAAAACAGTTACTTGAATTGTTAATTTTTTTCAATACGAGAGGTAAAAGTCCAAAACACAAAATAAACCAATAATCAATTTTAAGTCTGCTCTTTACCAACTATTAAATACCACAGGCACTCGAATTCCGGACCCCCCTTTTTCCTCATTTGGTCCCTCCCGCGATTATGGTATGGATCTTTGTCTGGAAGTATATCTTTGAACCAGTTATCCATATTTTACAACATTTCGTGTTACAACTCTCTCGTTCTACTAACTTTTGTTTCTAGGTCCAGCTGCCATATTACTTATATATACATAAAGGTATGAAACAATCGTCAAAATACAAAGAGGGAATCCTCGCTTCGACTCGATATTTTACAATAACGCGCCAGTTTTAAAAAGGACCTTCGCTTGTCCTTGTCTCAAAAATGATTTCCCTTCATTCCTATCTAGTTTATACGTACGAACAACAAATATTTATTGACGAAATTCAAGTTTATTCTCGACGACACATCCAACTTTCCTCCACTCGTGCCCATTCAGGAGGTCAGCCGAACATATTTTGTTTCGCGCTATTTCATTGGTCGGAAAGATTTTCGGAACTTTTTTAGCTTGTTCTTCGCTATGCACGGCCAATCCATTTCGTATCGAGAGGCCTATTAAGCGGGAGTTTTAAATAAGAATAAAAGTGGAAAGTAAACCTTTTCAGCCAATGTGTTATATAGGCACCAGAAAAAAATGACGAACCTAGTGACATGGTAAGAATATTGTCTGAAATGGAAAAATGCACTTCAAACATAAATTATGACGGATGACCATTTGATCTCAGAAAAGATCAGAGAGAAAGGGACACTAGTTATCATAAAGCAAAAAATCTACTTTTTAGGCTTGTCAAAAAATAAAAATGAGTTAACGCTCCTCAACCCCTATCCCAGCAACAACAAAAAGACAGTGTACATAAGTAAACCCCTTGTAAATTGTAGCTTTCATAATTCCCCTCTTCTGCCTTAGAAACAGGTATATGTAAGTATGCCTCAAAAGAAATTTTTGCATTAAAGGGATTAGTAAGTAAGTAAGTAAATAAATTTTATTTAGAGTCGGTATATATATACATAGACAATAAATCAACATGAGCCCTAAAATGCTCTTAAACCAACTATACAGATATAAATATAACAACTTATGTCAAGCACTACATAAAATAATAGCAATTACAGTACATTTAAACAAACATGCAAAATAGATGTACTATTGGCAATCACAAACAGCAATCCATGTGGCAAGTGCCTCTCTAGACAGCTGTTTGCAATCACCAACAGCAACTCAGTAGCAATAAAAAAGCAAAAATATGTTAAGAATAATCAATGATGGAAAAACATTTTGTATTTCTTCTCTGTTTAGGGAGTTACGTGTAAAATTCCAACTGTAATGGCCTTTGCAAAAAACATAGGAAAGAAGAAAATATTCTTTAATTTACATGGGGGGGGAGGGGGGGATCAACTTTTTGTCCCAAGGCTCATCACAAATAATTAATGACCCTCCCAAAAAAAAATAAAAGAAAAACAAGGAAAAAAACCCCTCTTAATGCAATTTCTGATACCCAGTTTTGATTTAAACTGTTAAAATAAGTAAAACATGAAGGTGTGCATTTTTAGTACTTCATGTTTCAATAAACCAATAAAAAAATACAACGCAAACTTTGTCCCCCCCCCAAAAAAAAGAGTACATTAGACCCCAAAATAATACGTGTCTATAGGTACAAAAACATTTTTGTGAGTAATTACCCCCCCCCTTTTTTTTTTTACATCCACAATTTTAGGTGTGTATTGTTCAAACCAGAATTTTTATAATATTTCTTTCAGCTACAGAAAGAATTAAAGATCAAACCTTGTTGCGATACTCATGAAAAGTTCTAATTATGTTATTTACCTGAAAAATAGAATGGATATGGGTAAATGTACATCATATATATTGTACATAAAACAAAATCCAACAACATACAAGGAAACAACCAGCTTCGCTTTTCTGCTTGAATCGTCGACAACAAACCAATATATACCTAACAGCATAATCTATTCTCCCCTCCCCCCCACCCCCTTTCTCCAATAAAAAGAAGAAGAAAATTCATCAACAGAGTCCTAGATTTAATCTGCCGTGTACTTCTCGTGCTTGTTCTTTGAAAGTTTTGCCAAAATAACAGTATTCTTATTGAAACTTGTATTCTTTTATTCTTATTTAAAACTCCCGCTTAATAGGCCTCTCGATACGAAATGGATTGGCCGTGCATAGCGAAGAACAAGCTAACAAAGTTCCGAAAATCTTTCCGACCAATGAAATGGCGCGAAACAAAATATGTTCGGCTGACCTCCTGAATGGGCACGAGTGGAGGAAAGATGGATGTGTCGTCGAGAATAAACTTGAATTTCGTCAATAAATATTTGTTGTTCGTACGTATAAACTAGATAGGAATGAAGGGAAATCATTTTTGAGACGAGGACAAGCGAAGGTCCTTTTTAAAACTGGCGCGTTATTGTAAAATATCGAGTCGAAGCGAGGATTTCCCACCTAAGGATCATTTCAGCAAAGTTTGGTTGAGATTGGCTCAATAGTTTCAGAGGAGAAGATTTTTTTTAATTTCATCCCCCTTTTTTCTAATTTGCATAATCGGTAAAAGTTCAAAGTTCATAAAAAATCCCGTAATATATGTTAAAAAGCTCATCATTATGCTTATACAGTTCAAATTTGGGCACTTTCTGGCTTAAAATAGAGCAGTTTTGGCCATTTGAAGAAATTTCTATTTTTAGTAATGGCGGCCATCTTGGATACAGGACGGCGCTGACGGACACAATTTTGAAAGAGGACCACCTAAGGATCATTTCAGCAAAGTTTGGTTGAGATTGGCTCAGTAGTTTCAGAGGAGAAGATTTTTTTAAATTTCATCCCCCCTTTTTCTCTAATTTGCATAATCGGTCAAAATCGACAAAATTTCAAAGTTCATAAAAAATCCAGTAATACATGTTAAAAAGCTCATCATTATGCTTATACAGTTCAAATTTGGGCACTTTCTGGCTTAAAATAGAGCAGTTTTGGCCATTTGAAGAAATTTCTATTTTTAGTAAAGGCGGCCATCTTGGATACAGGACGGCGCTGACGGACACAAATTTGAAAGGGGACCACCTAAGGATCATTTCAGCAAAGTTTGAGTGAGATTGGCTCTGTAGTTTCAGAGGAGAAGATTTTTTTTAATTTCATCCCCCCTTTTTTCTAATTTGCATAACCGGTCAAAATCGGTAAAAGTTCAAAGTTCATAAAAAATCCGGTAATATATGTTAACCAGAGGCTCTCAAGAGCCTGTATCGTTCACCTGGTAATAAAAAAAACCAATTGGTCCTATGTAAAAACTATGTCCTGCAGTGGTAGTCATCTTGGAATTACGATCAACATAAAAAACACAAAGTTTGTAAAGGACCTTCCATTGATTGATGCACAGTTTAGGTTCAATCAGTGCAATAGCTTCAGAGAAGAATATATTTCTGTATTTTCCCCATATGGTTCTGTGTTAATACTATGACCTGTGGTGGCAGCCATCTTGGATTTCCGATCGGCATAAAAAACACACACCTTGTAGAGGACCTTCCAATGATCATTCCTGGGCAGTTTGGTTTCAACTGTCCAAGTGGTTTCAGAGAAGAAGCATTTTGAAACATTTTTCCCATAGGGTCCAATGTTAAACTAAGTCCTGCCGTAGCCGCCATTTTGAATTTCATATCAGAATAAAAAACGTAAATTTTGTAGAGGACCATTCAATGAACATTCATGTACAGTTTGGCTTTAATCATATTTGTAGTTTCTGAGAAGAAGGCATTTGAACATTTTCCCATAGGGTCCAATGTTAATCTATGTATTGCGGTGGCGGCCATCTTGGATTTCCGATCGGCATAAAAAACATAAAATTTGTAGAGGACCTTCCAATGATCATTCCTAGGCAGTTTGGTTTCAATTATCCAAGTGGTTTCAGAGAAGAAGCGTTTTGAAACATTTTTCCCATAGGGTCCAATGTTAAACTAAGTCCTGCCGTAGCCGCCATTTTGAATTTCATACCAGAACAAAAAACGTAAAGTTTGTAGAGGACCATCTAATGAACATTCATGTACAGTTTGGCTTTAATCATATTTGTAGTTTCTGAGTAGAAGGCATTTGAATATTTTCCCATAGGGTCCAATGTTAATCTATGTCCTGCGGTGGCGGCCATCTTGGATTTCCGACCGGCATAAAAAACAAAAAATTTGTAGAGGACCTTCCAATGATCATTCCTGGGCAGTTTGGTTTCAACTGTCCTAGTGGTTTCAGAGAAGAAGCATTTTGAAACATTTTTCCCATAGGGTCCAATGTTAAACTAAGTCCTGCCGTAGCCGCCATTTTGAATTTCATATCGGAACAAAAAACCTTAAGATTGTAGAGGACCATCCAATGAACATTCATGTACAGTTTGGCTTTAATCATATTTGTAGTTTCTGAGAAGAAGGCATTTGAACATTTTCCCATAGGGTCCAATGTTAATCTATGTATTGCGGTGGCGGCCATCTTGGATTTCCGATCGGCATAAAAAACATAAAATTTGTAGAGGACCTTCCAATGATCATTCCTAGGCAGTTTGGTTTCAATTATCCAAGTGGTTTCAGAGAAGAAGCGTTTTGAAACATTTTTCCCATAGGGTCCAATGTTAAACTAAGTCCTGCCGTAGCCGCCATTTTGAATTTCATACCAGAACAAAAAACGTAAAGTTTGTAGAGGACCATCTAATGAACATTCATGTACAGTTTGGCTTTAATCATATTTGTAGTTTCTGAGTAGAAGGCATTTGAATATTTTCCCATAGGGTCCAATGTTAATCTATGTCCTGCGGTGGCGGCCATCTTGGATTTCCGATCAGCATAAAAAACACAAAATTTGTAGAGGACCTTCCAATGATCATTCCTGGGCAGTTTGGTTTCAACTGTCCAAGTGGTTTCAGAGAAGAAGCATTTTGAAACATTTTCCCCATAGGGTCCAATGTTAAACTAAGTCCTGCCGTAGCCGCCATTTTGAATTTCATATCGGAACAAAAAACCTTAAGATTGTAGAGGACCATCCAATGAACATTCATGTACAGTTTGGCTTTAATCATATTTGTAGTTTCTGAGAAGAAGGCATTTGAACATTTTCCCATAGGGTCCAATGTTAATCTATGTATTGCGGTGGCGGCCATCTTGGATTTCCGATCGGCATAAAAAACATAAAATTTGTAGAGGACCTTCCAATGATCATTCCTAGGCAGTTTGGTTTCAATTATCCAAGTGGTTTCAGAGAAGAAGCGTTTTGAAACATTTTTCCCATAGGGTCCAATGTTAAACTATGTCCTGCCGTAGCCGCCATTTTGAATTTCATACCGGAACAAAAAACGTAAAGTTTATAGAGGACCATCTAATGAACATTCATGTACAGTTTGGCTTTAATCATATTTGTAGTTTCTGAGTAGAAGGCATTTGAATATTTTCCCATAGGGTCCAATGTTAATCTATGTTCTGCGGTGGCGGCCATCTTGGATTTCCGATCGGCATAAAAAACACACACCTTGTAGAGGACCTTCCAATGATCATTCCTGGGCAGTTTGGTTTCAACTGTCCAAGTGGTTTCAGAGAAGAAGCATTTTGAAACATTTTTCCCATAGGGTCCAATGTTAAACTAAGTCCTGCCGTAGCCGCCATTTTGAATTTCATATCGGAACAAAAAACCTTAAGATTGTAGAGGACCATCCAATGAACATTCATGTACAGTTTGGCTTTAATCATATTTGTAGTTTCTGAGAAGAAGGCATTTGAACATTTTCCCATAGGGTCCAATGTTAATCTATGTATTGCGGTGGCGGCCATCTTGGATTTCCGATCGGCATAAAAAACATAAAATTTGTAGAGGACCTTCCAATGATCATTCCTAGGCAGTTTGGTTTCAATTATCCAAGTGGTTTCAGAGAAGAAGCGTTTTGAAACATTTTTCCCATAGGGTCCAATGTTAAACTAAGTCCTGCCGTAGCCGCCATTTTGAATTTCATACCAGAACAAAAAACGTAAAGTTTGTAGAGGACCATCTAATGAACATTCATGTACAGTTTGGCTTTAATCATATTTGTAGTTTCTGAGAAGAAGGCATTTGAATATTTTCCCATAGGGTCCAATGTTAATCTATGTCCTGCGGTGGCGGCCATCTTGGATTTCCGACCGGCATAAAAAACAGATAATTTGTAGAGGACCTTCCAATGATCATTCCTGGGCAGTTTGGTTTCAACTGTCCAAGTGGTTTCAGAGAAGAAGCATTTTGAAACATTTTTCCCATAGGGTCCAATGTTAAACTAAGTCCTGCCGTAGCCGCCATTTTGAATTTCATATCGGAACAAAAAACCTTAAGATTGTAGAGGACCATCCAATGAACATTCATGTACAGTTTGGCTTTAATCATATTTGTAGTTTCTGAGAAAAAGGCATTTGAACATTTTCCCATAGGGTCCAATGTTAATCTATGTATTGCGGTGGCGGCCATCTTGGATTTCCGATCGGCATAAAAAACATAAAATTTGTAGAGGACCTTCCAATGATCATTCCTAGGCAGTTTGGTTTCAATTATCCAAGTGGTTTCAGAGAAGAAGCGTTTTGAAACATTTTTCCCATAGGGTCCAATGTTAAACTATGTCCTGCCGTAGCCGCCATTTTGAATTTCATACCGGAACAAAAAACGTAAAGTTTGTAGAGGACCATCTAATGAACATTCATGTACAGTTTGGCTTTAATCATATTTGTAGTTTCTGAGTAGAAGGCATTTGAATATTTTCCCATAGGGTCCAATGTTAATCTATGTTCTGCGGTGGCGGCCATCTTGGATTTCCGATCGGCATAAAAAACACACACCTTGTAGAGGACCTTCCAATGATCATTCCTGGGCAGTTTGGTTTCAACTGTCCAAGTGGTTTCAGAGAAGAAGCATTTTGAAACATTTTTCCCATAGGGTCCAATGTTAAACTAAGTCCTGCCGTAGCCGCCATTTTGAATTTCATATCGGAACAAAAAACCTTAAGATTGTAGAGGACCATCCAATGAACATTCATGTACAGTTTGGCTTTAATCATATTTGTAGTTTCTGAGAAGAAGGCATTTGAACATTTTCCCATAGGGTCCAATGTTAATCTATGTATTGCGGTGGCGGCCATCTTGGATTTCCGATCGGCATAAAAAACATAAAATTTGTAGAGGACCTTCCAGTGATCATTCCTATGCAGTTTGGTTTCAATTATCCAAGTGGTTTCAGAGAAGAAGCGTTTTGAAACATTTTTCCCATAGGGTCCAATGTTAAACTAAGTCCTGCCGTAGCCGCCATTTTGAATTTCATATCGGAACAAAAAACCTTAAGATTGTAGAGGACCATCCAATGAACATTCATGTACAGTTTGGCTTTAATCATATTTGTAGTTTCTGAGAAGAAGGCATTTGAACATTTTCCCATAGGGTCCAATGTTAATCTATGTATTGCGGTGGCGGCCATCTTGGATTTCCGATCGGCATAAAAAACATAAAATTTGTAGA
The DNA here is from genome assembly GCA_963680875.1 of Bathymodiolus brooksi. Classification (NCBI taxonomy): domain Eukaryota; kingdom Metazoa; phylum Mollusca; class Bivalvia; order Mytilida; family Modiolidae; genus Bathymodiolus; species Bathymodiolus brooksi. The sequence goes on from OY804579.1 coordinate 27,618,037, forward strand.
GGACCTTCCAGTGATCATTCCTATGCAGTTTGGTTTCAATTATCCAAGTGGTTTCAGAGAAGAAGCGTTTTGAAACATTTTTCCCATAGGGTCCAATGTTAAACTAAGTCCTGCCGTAGCCGCCATTTTGAATTTCATATCGGAACAAAAAACCTTAAGATTGTAGAGGACCATCCAATGAACATTCATGTACAGTTTGGCTTTAATCATATTTGTAGTTTCTGAGAAGAAGGCATTTGAACATTTTCCCATAGGGTCCAATGTTAATCTATGTATTGCGGTGGCGGCCATCTTGGATTTCCGATCGGCATAAAAAACATAAAATTTGTAGAGGACCTTCCAATGATCATTCCTATGCAGTTTGGTTTCAATTATCCAAGTGGTTTCAGAGAAGAAGCGTTTTGAAACATTTTTCCCATAGGGTCCAATGTTAAACTAAGTCCTGCCGTAGCCGCCATTTTGAATTTCATACCAGAACAAAAAACGTAAAGTTTGTAGAGGACCATCTAATGAACATTCATGTACAGTTTGGCTTTAATCATATTTGTAGTTTCTGAGAAGAAGGCATTTGAATATTTTCCCATAGGGTCCAATGTTAATCTATGTCCTGCGGTGGCGGCCATCTTGGATTTCCGACCGGCATAAAAAACAGATAATTTGTAGAGGACCTTCCAATGATCATTCCTGGGCAGTTTGGTTTCAACTGTCCAAGTGGTTTCAGAGAAGAAGCATTTTGAAACATTTTTCCCATAGGGTCCAATGTTAAACTAAGTCCTGCCGTAGCCGCCATTTTGAATTTCATATCGGAACAAAAAACCTTAAGATTGTAGAGGACCATCCAATGAACATTCATGTACAGTTTGGCTTTAATCATATTTGTAGTTTCTGAGAAGAAGGCATTTGAACATTTTCCCATAGGGTCCAATGTTAATCTATGTCCTGCGATGGCGGCCATCTTGGATTTCCGATCGGCATAAAAAACAGTAACTTGGTAAAGGACATTCCAATGATCATTCCTTTACAGTTTGGGTTCAGTCAGTTCATTAGTTTCAGAGAAGAAGATCTTTGAAATTTCAGCCAATCAGAGCATATTATTGGCCCTGGCAGCCATATTGAATATCCGACTGGAACGAAAAACAGTAACTTTGTAGAGGACCATCCAAGGAACATTCCTGCTAAGTTCCAATCGACCAAGTGGTTTCGGAGAAGAAGCTTGAAATGTGAAAAGTTTACAGACGACAGACGACAGACGACAGACTACAGACGACGGACGCCAAGTGATGGCAATAGTTCACCTGGACCTTTGGTCCAGGTGAACTAAAAAGCTCATCATTATACTTATACAGTTCAAATTTGGGCACTTTCTGGCTTAAAATAGAGCAGATTTGGCCATTTGAAGAAATTTCTATTTTTAGTAATGGTGGCCATCTTGGATACAGGACGGCGCTGACAGACACAATTTTGAAAGGGGACCACCTAAGGATCATTTCAGCAAAGTTTGGTTGAGATTGGCTCAGTAGTTTCAGAGAAGATTTTTTTTAAATTTCATCCCCCCTTTTTTCTAATTTGCATAATCGGTCAAAATCGGCAAAATTTCAAAGTTCATAAAAAATCCCGTAATATATGTTAAAAAGTTCATCAATATGCTTATACAGTTCAAATTTGGGCACTTTCTGGCTTAAAATAGAGCAGTTTTGGCCATTTGAAGAAATTTCTATTTTTAGTAATGGCAGCCATCTTGGATACAGGACGGCGCTGACGGACACAATTTTGAAAGGGGACCACCTAAGGATCATTTCAGCAAAGTTTGCTTGAGATTGGCTCAGTAGTTTCAGAGAAGATTTTTTTTTAATTTCATCCCCCCTTTTTTTCTAATTTGCATAATCGGTAAAAGTTCAAAGTTCATAAAAAATCCCGTAATATATGTTAAATAGCTCATCATTATGCTTATACAGTTCAAATTTGGGCACTTTCTGGCTTAAAATAGAGCAGTTTTGGCCATTTGAAGAAATTTCTATTTTTAGTAATGGCGGCCATCTTGGATACAGGACGGCGCTGACAGACACAATTTTGAAAGGGGACCACCTAAGGATCATTTCAGCAAAGTTTGGTTGAGATTGGCTCAATAGTTTCAGAGGAGAAGATTTTTTTTTAATTTCATCCCCCCTTTTTTCTAATTTGCATAATCGGTCAAAATCGGTAAAAGTTTAAAGTTCATAAAAAATCCCGTAATATATGTTAAAAAGTTCATCATTATGCTTATACAGTTCAAATTTGGGCACTTTCTGGCTTAAAATAGAGCAGTTTTGGCCATTTGAAGAAATTTCTATTTTTAGTAATGGCGGCCATCTTGGGGACGGCGCTGACGGACACAATTTTGAAAGGGGACCACCTAAGGATCATTTCAGCAAAGTTTGGTTGAGATTGGCTCAATAGTTTCAGAGGAGAAGATTTTTTTTAATTTCATCCCCCCTTTTTTCTAATTTGCATAATCGGTCAAAATCGGCAAAATTTCAAAGTTCATAAAAAATCCCGTAATATATGTTAAAAAGTTCATCATTATGCTTATACAGTTCAAATTTGGGCACCGATTTTTTTAAAATTTCATCCCCCCTTTTTTCTAATTTGCATAATCGGTCAAAATGGGTAATGGGATTTACTTCAAAATTGCAGGGTAGGTAGATCTTGATATGCTGCACATTTTTGCAATAAACTTAACATCTATCTCTAAATAGTTTCTGAAATATAAGACGAAAAGTATTAAAATGAAAAAAAAAATTGATGAAAAAAGGGCAATAACTCCAAGATGGGTAATCAAATTTACTTCAAAATTGCAGGGTAGGTAGATCTTGACATGCTGAACATGTTTGCAGTTTCAACTTACCATCTGTCTCTAATAGTTTTTGAAATAAAGGACGAAAAGTATTAAAATTTTGAAAATTTGATGAAAAAAGGGAAATAACTCCAAAATGAGTAATGGGATTTACTTCAAAATTGCAGGGTATGTAGATCTTGATATGCCGCACATTTTTGCAATTTAAAGTTAACCTTTATCTCTTATAGTTTTTGAAATATAAGACGAAAAGTATTAAAATTTTACAAATTTGATGAAAAAAGGGCAATAACTCCAAGATGGGTAATCAGATTTACTTCAAAATTGCAGGGTAGGTAGATCTTGATGTGCTGATCATTTTTTACCTCGTGTCAGATTTTTGATATTATTAACGGTTTTTGAGTTATTACCAAAAACCTGCAATTTTACCATATGTTCTATTTTTAGTAACAGCGGCCATGTTGGTTGGTGCACGGCATCACCGGACACAATTTTGAAACTAGACACCCTAGTAATGATTCAGACCAAGTTTGGTTTCCATTGGTCTAGTACTTTCAGAGGAGAAGATTTTTGAAAAAGTTTACGACGTACGACGACGACAGACGCCAAGTGATGGCAATAGCTCACCTGACCCTTTGGGTCAGGTGAGCTAAAAATCGGCCAATCAGAAACAAGAATTGCCTGTGGCGGCCATGTATGTTAATGGATCGGGACGAAATGAGCAATCTTTATAGAGGACCTTCCATAGATGCTCCCTACCAAGTTTCAGTTCATTTGGCTGAGGGGGTTTCAGAGGAGAAGATTAAAATGTGAAAAGTTAACGGACGACAGGCGACGGACGCCAAGAGATGGCAAAAGCTCACGTTGACTTTGGCAAGGTGAGCTAAAAACTTGTAAACAACTTTTTCTATTTTTGGCAACCTATTTGCACTCATGATGCAATCTTATCTTTATCTTTGTCAACAAAAAATATTCACCATGAACAAATAATACATCAAATTTATTACTTATACATAACTCTTGTCTGATCTAGTTTCTCTGTTTGTCGTTCTGAGTTGCCATGTTTTCCAACTGTAGTTTTGTATCTGAGGTTGAGACATTTTGCCAAATATTTTCTGTTATATATATATATCTACTGAAACTTGCATAAAAATACAGGACCACTTCACATATGTCTACTTCTTGTTGCCATTTTTTTTTCATGGTAGTCATTACTATTTTATTCAGTCTAAATAAACCATTGAATAAGCTGTGAAGTATTTACATAGTCCCACTGACCTCACCACTACCTAGAGATTAAATTTAAATAATTCTTATAGAATTAAAGCATATCGTTTCCGTGCCTTTTGATTGGACAAGGACACTGTCACCTGCTTTTTTTTTTATTCGGTCATAACTCGATGAACTTTTCAATCTGCAAGCCATAACTACGAGGATCCATCATCTTGAAAACGTGAAATTCTACATGTCATATTTACAACAATATACAAAAATAATTAAAATTAAAGGTTTTTTTTGCCGCAAAAACATATGTATCCCCCCGTTCCACAAACTGTAGTCAAAGGTAAAATATCTATTTAGGTAACAAATAAAATTAAGCTTCAATGAATAACAAAAAAAACTGTTTTTAATCCATGAAACACAAAAAAAATTTGATCAAAAGTGCTAAAGCAAGGGTTACAGGTACTATTCCATATTGTCATGGCAAAGTTCCCCATTCCAGAAAATTGCTCAGCCTATGTTCCAATGATTTTAAAGGAGTTTTGTTCTTCTTAAATCAATGGATTTGTGATGAAAAACTTTTTCAGGGAAATAGTGACATTATGATAGACTCTTGTACATACCTGTATTATATACAAGTTTCAGTAAGAGATATTATACTAGATATATAACTCCCACAAAATTTAGGGTATCAAAATTTCCTGGTAAAATGCACAACTACATCTGGTGTCCTTACTACCTACCAAGTTTCATGAAATTCTGTTCAGTAGTTTCAGAGGAGTTGTGCTGACAAGCTGTTTCAGAAGTATATTTTGGGAAATTTCTAAGTTCAAAGGGGCATAACTCCCACAAAATTCAGGCGATCAAAATTTCCTGGTAATATGCAAACTACATATAGTGTCCTTACTACCTACCAAGTTTCATGAAATTCTGTTCAGTAGTTTCAGAGGAGTTGTGCTGACAAGCTGCTTCAGTAGTAAATTTCGGGAAATTTCTAAGTTCAAAGGGGCATAACTCCCACAAAATTCAGGCGATCAAAATATCCTGGTAATATGCACAACTACATATGGTGTCCTTACTACCTACCAAGTTTCATGAAATTCTGTTCAGCAGTTTCAGAGGAGTTGCGCTGACAAACTGTGTGACGGACAGACGGACGGACAGACGGACAGGACAAAAACAATATGTCTCCCCACCAAAGTGGGGGGAGACATAATGCCTACCTTGTAAACTTATTTTAGTTAAATCTTATTAAAATTGAAGCGTATACGAAGCCAAATAATGCCTGATCTTTACTTTTTAAACTGGAAGTCTTCATATGATGTCATGTTGTTAATGTTCCAAAGTCGTCAACAACATTTCACGGAATTTTAATTTGTGCGATTTTTAGACCAGGGATAAACAAGAATAATACATTTTTATCTACAATATTGAATTTAAGAATTATAAGTATTAAACGGTTCTTTTCAGGAGTTCATGATGTGTAAACGGTACTGATGCACTCACAAACTTTACATAAATGCTCGAAATTCAGTTTATAAGTGCATCGGCACCGTTTACACATGCATTAACTCCTGAAAAGAAGCGTTAACATACTATAATATCCAGAAGAATTTTCTATTGAAGTAAACAATTGTAAGGGAAAAAAGAGAGATCTATATTTATATCTCTTTTTAAATTACAATTGAGCTATAAAAAAAAATTTCCCTGACAAACATTTAATAAGAAATTGTACAAATTATCCACTTACCCAGATATTTCCTTTGACTTTTCTTTTTTCCAGTAATGCCAGTCCCAGTTCTTTAACTCTCCACTAAATCCCTTGTTATTGGCAAATTCCTGGATGACAGTTAATTCTTCTTTTGCCTTGGGCATTACTGAATTTTTCAACCTAAATAAAAATGATAAATTGTATTTGTTTTAGAACTATAGTGTGCTAAATATATGTCTATTGTCATGACTGAAGCCCAATTTGCATGTTCAGGAATATTGGGCCCTATTTGTATACGACTGGCAAGAAAACATCACATTCGGAACTCCAATAACCAGAGGCTCTCAAGAGCCTGTATCGTTCACCTGGTAATAAAAAAAACCAATTGGTCCTATGTAAAAACTATGTCCTGCGTCATCTTGGAATTACGATCAACATAAAAAACACAAAGTTTGTAAAGGACCTTCCAATGATTGATGCACAGTTTAGGTTCAATCAGTGCAATAGCTTCAGAGAAGAATATATTTCTGTATTTTCCCCATATGGTTCTGTGTTAATACTATGACCTGTGGTGGCAGCCATCTTGGATTTCCGATCGGCATAAAAAACAGGACCTTCCAATGATCATTCCTGGGCAGTTTGGTTTCAACTGTCCAAGTGGTTTCAGAGAAGAAGCATTTTGAAACATTTTTCCCATAGGGTCCAATGTTAAACTAAGTCCTGCCGTAGCCGCCATTTTGAATTTCATATCAGAATGAAAAACGTATATTTTGTAGAGGACCATTCAATGAACATTCATGTACAGTTTGGCTTTAATCATATTTGTAGTTTCTGAGAAGAAGGCATTTGAACATTTTCCCATAGGGTCCAATGTTAATCTATGTATTGTGGTGGTGGCCATCTTGGATTTCCGATCGGCATAAAAAACATAAAATTTGTAGAGGACCTTCCAATGATAATTCCTGGGCAGTTTGGTTTCAACTGTTCTAGTGGTTTCAGAGAAGAAGTGTTTTCAAACATTTCCCCCATAGGGTCCAATGTTAAACTAAGTCCTGCCGTAGCCGCCATTTTGAATTTCATATCGGAACAAAAAACGTAAAGTTTGTAGAGGACCATCCAATGAACATTCTTGTACAGTTTGGCTTTAATCATATTTGTAGTTTCTGAGAAGAAGGCATTTGAACATTTTCCCATAGGGTCCAATGTTAATCTATGTCCTGCGGTGGTGGCCATCTTGGATTTCCGATCGGCATAAAAAACACACACCTTGTAGACGACCTTCCAATGATCATTCCTGGGCAGTTTGGTTTCAATTATCCAAGTGGTTTCAGAGAAGAAGCGTTTTGAAACATTTTTCCCATAGGGTCCAATGTTAAACTAAGTCCTGCCGTAGCCGCCATTTTGAATTTTATATCGGAACAAAAAACGCAAAGTTTGTAGAGGACCATCCAATGAACATTCATGTACAGTTTGGCTTTAATCATATTTGTAGTTTCTGAGAAGAAGGCATTTGAACATTTTCCCATAGGGTCCAATGTTAATCTATGTCCTGCGGTGGTGGCCATCTTGGATTTCCGACCGGCATAAAAAACAGAAAATTTGTAGAGGACCTTCCAATGATCATTCCTGGGCAGTTTGGTTTCAACTGTCCAAGTGGTTTCAGAGAAGAAGCATTTTGAAACATTTTTCCCATAGGGTCCAATGTTAAACTAAGTCCTGCCGTAGCCGCCATTTTGAATTTCATATCGGAACAAAAAACGTAAAGTTTGTAGAGGACCATCCAATGAACATTCTTGTACAGTTTGGCTTTAATCATATTTGTAGTTTCTGAGAAGAAGGCATTTGAACATTTTCCCATAGGGTCCAATGTTAATCTATGTCCTGCGGTGGTGGCCATCTTGGATTTCCGATCGGCATAAAAAACACACACCTTGTAGAGGACCTTCCAATGATCATTCCTGGGCAGTTTGGTTTCAATTATCCAAGTGGTTTCAGAGAAGAAGCGTTTTGAAACATTTTTCCCATAGGGTCCAATGTTAAACTAAGTCCTGCCGTAGCCGCCATTTTGAATTTCATATCGGAACAAAAAACGTAAAGTTTGTAGAGGACCATCCAATGAACATTCATGTACAGTTTGGCTTTAATCATATTTGTAGTTTCTGAGAAGAAGGCATTTGAACATTTTCCCATAGGGTCCAATGTTAATCTATGTCCTGCGGTGGTGGCCATCTTGGATTTCCGATCGGCATAAAAAACACACACCTTGTAGACGACCTTCCAATGATCATTCCTGGGCAGTTTGGTTTCAATTATCCAAGTGGTTTCAGAGAAGAAGCGTTTTGAAACATTTTTCCCATAGGGTCCAATGTTAAACTAAGTCCTGCCGTAGCCGCCATTTTGAATTTTATATCGGAACAAAAAACGCAAAGTTTGTAGAGGACCATCCAATGAACATTCATGTACAGTTTGGCTTTAATCATATTTGTAGTTTCTGAGAAGAAGGCATTTGAACATTTTCCCATAGGGTCCAATGTTAATCTATGTCCTGCGGTGGTGGCCATCTTGGATTTCCGACCGGCATAAAAAACAGAAAATTTGTAGAGGACCTTCCAATGATCATTCCTGGGCAGTTTGGTTTCAACTGTCCAAGTGGTTTCAGAGAAGAAGCATTTTGAAACATTTTTCCCATAGGGTCCAATGTTAAACTAAGTCCTGCCGTAGCCGCCATTTTGAATTTCATATCGGAACAAAAAACGTAAAGTTTGTAGAGGACCATCCAATGAACATTCTTGTACAGTTTGGCTTTAATCATATTTGTAGTTTCTGAGAAGAAGGCATTTGAACATTTTCCCATAGGGTCCAATGTTAATCTATGTCCTGCGGTGGTGGCCATCTTGGATTTCCGATCGGCATAAAAAACACACACCTTGTAGACGACCTTCCAATGATCATTCCTGGGCAGTTTGGTTTCAATTATCCAAGTGGTTTCAGAGAAGAAGCGTTTTGAAACATTTTTCCCATAGGGTCCAATGTTAAACTAAGTCCTGCCGTAGCCGCCATTTTGAATTTCATACCAGAACAAAAAACGTAAAGTTTGTAGAGGACCATCTAATGAACATTCATGTACAGTTTGGCTTTAATCATATTTGTAGTTTATGAGTAGAAGGCATTTGAATATTTTCCCATAGGGTCCAATGTTAATCTATGTATTGCGGTGGTGGCCATCTTGGATTTCCGATCGGCATAAAAAACATAAAATTTGTAGAGGACCTTCCAATGATCATTCCTGGGCAGTTTGGTTTCAATTATCCAAGTGGTTTCAGAGAAGAAGCATTTTGAAACATTTTTCCCATAGGGTCCAATGTTAAACTAAGTCCTGCCGTAGCCGCCATTTTGAATTTCATACCAGAACAAAAAACGTAAAGTTTGTAGAGGACCATCTAATGAACATTCATGTACAGTTTGGCTTTAATCATATTTGTAGTTTCTGAGTAGAAGGCATTTGAATATTTTCCCATAGGGTCCAATGTTAATCTATGTCCTGCAGTGGCGGCCATCTTGGATTTCCGACCGGCATAAAAAACAAAACATTTGTAGAGGACCTTCCAATGATCATTCCTGGGCAGTTTGGTTTCAACTGTCCAAGTGGTTTCAGAGAAGAAGCGTTTTGAAACATTTTTCCCATAGGGTCCAATGTTAAACTAAGTCCTGCCGTAGCCGCCATTTTGAATTTCATATCGGAACAAAAAACGTAAAGTTTGTAGAGGACCATCCAATGAACATTCATGTACAGTTTGGCTTTAATCATATTTGTAGTTTCTGAGAAGAAGGCATTTGAACATTTTCCCATAGGGTCCAATGTTAATCTATGTCCTGCGGTGGTGGCCATCTTGGATTTCCGATCGGCATAAAAAACACACACCTTGTAGACGACCTTCCAATGATCATTCCTGGGCAGTTTGGTTTCAATTATCCAAGTGGTTTCAGAGAAGAAGCGTTTTGAAACATTTTTCCCATAGGGTCCAATGTTAAACTAAGTCCTGCCGTAGCCGCCATTTTGAATTTTATATCGGAACAAAAAACGCAAAGTTTGTAGAGGACCATCCAATGAACATTCATGTACAGTTTGGCTTTAATCATATTTGTAGTTTCTGAGAAGAAGGCATTTGAACATTTTCCCATAGGGTCCAATGTTAATCTATGTCCTGCGGTGGTGGCCATCTTGGATTTCCGACCGGCATAAAAAACAGAAAATTTGTAGAGGACCTTCCAATGATCATTCCTGGGCAGTTTGGTTTCAACTGTCCAAGTGGTTTCAGAGAAGAAGCATTTTGAAACATTTTTCCCATAGGGTCCAATGTTAAACTAAGTCCTGCCGTAGCCGCCATTTTGAATTTCATATCGGAACAAAAAACGTAAAGTTTGTAGAGGACCATCCAATGAACATTCTTGTACAGTTTGGCTTTAATCATATTTGTAGTTTCTGAGAAGAAGGCATTTGAACATTTTCCCATAGGGTCCAATGTTAATCTATGTCCTGCGGTGGTGGCCATCTTGGATTTCCGATCGGCATAAAAAACACACACCTTGTAGACGACCTTCCAATGATCATTCCTGGGCAGTTTGGTTTCAATTATCCAAGTGGTTTCAGAGAAGAAGCGTTTTGAAACATTTTTCCCATAGGGTCCAATGTTAAACTAAGTCCTGCCGTAGCCGCCATTTTGAATTTCATATCGGAACAAAAAACGTATTGTTTGTAGAGAATCATCCAATGAACATTCATGTACAGTTTGGCTTTAATCATATTTGTAGTTTCTGAGAAGAAGGCATTTGAACATTTTCCCATAGGGTCCAATGTTAATCTATGTCCTGCGGTGGCGGCCATCTTGAATTTCCGATCGGCAAAAAAAAACATAAACTTTGTAGAGGACCTTCCAATGATCATTCCTGGGCAGTTTGGTTTCAATTATCCAAGTGGTTTCAGAGAAGAAGCGTTTTGAAACATTTTTCCCATAGGGTCCAATGTTAAACTAAGTCCTGCCGTAGCCGCCATTTTGAATTTCATACCAGAACAAAAAACGTAAAGTTTGTAGAGGACCATCTAATGAACATTCATGTACAGTTTGGCTTTAATCATATTTGTAGTTTATGAGTAGAAGGCATTTGAATATTTTCCCATAGGGTCCAATGTTAATCTATGTATTGCGGTGGTGGCCATCTTGGATTTCCGATCGGCATAAAAAACATAAAATTTGTAGAGGACCTTCCAATGATCATTCCTGGGCAGTTTGGTTTCAATTATCCAAGTGGTTTCAGAGAAGAAGCATTTTGAAACATTTTTCCCATAGGGTCCAATGTTAAACTAAGTCCTGCCGTAGCCGCCATTTTGAATTTCATACCAGAACAAAAAACGTAAAGTTTGTAGAGGACCATCTAATGAACATTCATGTACAGTTTGGCTTTAATCATATTTGTAGTTTCTGAGTAGAAGGCATTTGAATATTTTCCCATAGGGTCCAATGTTAATCTATGTCCTGCAGTGGCGGCCATCTTGGATTTCCGACCGGCATAAAAAACAAAACATTTGTAGAGGACCTTCCAATGATCATTCCTGGGCAGTTTGGTTTCAACTGTCCAAGTGGTTTCAGAGAAGAAGCATTTTGAAACATTTTTCCCATAGGGTCCAATGTTAAACTAAGTCCTGCCGTAGCCGCCATTTTGAATTTCATACCAGAACAAAAAACGTAAAGTTTGTAGAGGACCATCTAATGAACATTCATGTACAGTTTGGCTTTAATCATATTTGTAGTTTCTGAGTAGAAGGCATTTGAATATTTTCCCATAGGGTCCAATGTTAATCTATGTCCTGCGGTGGCGGCCATCTTGGATTTCCGACCGGCATAAAAAACAGAAAATTTGTAGAGGACCTTCCAATGATCATTCCTGGGCAGTTTGGTTTCAACTGTCCAAGTGGTTTCAGAGAAGAAGCATTTTGAAACATTTTTCCCATAGGGTCCAATGTTAAACTAAGTCCTGCCGTAGCCGCCATTTTGAATTTCATATCGGAACAAAAAACCTTAAGATTGTAGAGGACCATCCAATGAACATTCATGTACAGTTTGGCTTTAATAATATTTGTAGTTTCTGAGAAGAAGGCATTTGAACATTTTCCCATAGGGTCCAATGTTAATTTATGTCCTGCGATGGCGGCCATCTTGGATTTCCGATCGGCATAAAAAACAGTAACTTGGTAAAGGACATTCCAATGATCATTCCTTTACAGTTTGGGTTCAGTCAGTTCATTAGTTTCGGAGAAGAAGATCTTTGAAATTTCAGCCAATCAGAGCATATTATTGGCCCTGGCAGCCATATTGAATATCCGACTGGAACGAAAAACAGTAACTTTGTAGAGGACCATCCAAGGAACATTCCTGCTAAGTTCGGTTCCAATCGGCCAAGTGGTTTCGGAGAAGAAGCTTGAAATGTGAAAAGTTTACAGACGACAGACGACAGACGACAGACGACAGACGACAGACGACGGACGCCAAGTGATGGCAATAGTTCACATGGACCTTTGGTCCAGGTGAACTAAAAACCTGTTACATGGTCCTGGTTATCGCTTAGTAAAAGCAGTAGAATTATCTTTGAAATCATGATGCAATACTCAACTTCGAAATTATACAATGCTGGATTTTTTAGCAGTGTTTGAAATGGTATTGACACGTTCGTATTCAATAATAAAAACATGAATCATTTTTTTTCAAAAACGCCAATATTTATGATATAACATCATCTGAGGAATTGTGTTTCCAGAATACTTTAATCAGAAATTATTATGCCTTATTATTTTTCACAAGAATGCCATGTTTTTGGTCTGATCAAAATGAAATGAGAAATTTTACAATAACAAAGAGTTGTCTTACGCATCTAATAAGTTAACAACATTTTCTAAACTGCCAGCCATATTTTGTTGCACAGCAAGCTCAGCATAATTAGAATATCCCAGCAATTCAGCAATGTCATTTCTGTAATAGATAAAAAAAACAAACTTAAGAGATAAACTGCTATGAAACTTTAAATACATATGAAGTGTTCATCAATCTAGAAAGGTAGAATTCTTGGGTAGTACACTAAAACTTGATTATAACGAATTATAGGGGACAAGAATAATTTGTTCGTTATAACCGAATTAGCTATAACCTAATTTTCTAAATAGGTTTGTTAAAGCTATTGCAGGGCAAATTGATATTATTCGCTATAAGCATAAATTTGTAGTAATGTCTAATGATGTGTAATTTGTAAAGCAGTAATAAATTTTGGTTTGGCTGCGGTGTTTAATGCCACTTTCAACAATATTTCAGCTATATTCTGGCATTCAGTTTTATTGGTGGAGGAAACCAGAGTACCCGAAGAAAACCACAGACAAATTTTATGATTTGATTTGATTTATTGTGCTTAGCGCCACTTTCAGCAATATTTCAGCTATATCATGGTGACCAGTTTTAGTGGTGGAAGAAGCTGGAGTACCCGGAGAGAACCACCGACCATTGGCAAGCAACTGGTAAACTTTATCACTTGCGGCTGCGAGTCGAGTGCACCCTTTTTGTAATTTACAAAGCCGGGCGCAAACCCACGCCGTATAGGTGATAGGCTTGTATGAGTTGTTAGGTAATCCAACTACTAACTCATTGAGCCATCCGGGCGCCCTTAGACAAACTTTATGACATAATGTTGTATCAAGTACACCTCGCCATGAACGGGGTTCAAACTCACAACGTTAGTGGTGATCGACACTGATTGCATAGGTAGTTGTAGATTCAACTACCATACGATCACAACCAGGACGGCCCCTAAAAAAAGAGCGATACTGGATAAAATGACAGGTACACTGTAAATGGTATAACATTGAAATCACCATTTTCTTTTCTTTTTAAACAATTAAAATTAAATTTGGTACAATGACATTGGGTTCTGAAAAATCTGTATTATACTCTGTGTCACATGAATCCAATTTTCAAAAATATGGTACATTTTTTGGTACTTGTTTTCAATATGTCAATTCCTTACCGTTTTGCAGTGAAAATCCATTACTACAACCAGAGGCTCTCAAGAGCCTGTATCGTTCACCTGTTTATAAAAAAAAACAATTGGTCCTATGTAAAAACTATGTCCTGCAGTGGTAGTCATCTTGGAATTACGATCAACATAAAAAACCCAAAGTTTGTAAAGGACCTTCCAATGATTGATGCACAGTTTAGGTTCAATCAGTGCAATAGCTTCAGAGAAGAATATATTTCTGTATTTTCCCCATATGGTTCTGTGTTAATACTATGATCTGTGGTGGCAGCCATCTTGGATTTCCGATCGGCATAAAAAACAGAAATTTTGTAGAGGACCTTCCAATGATCATTCCTGGGCAGTTTGGTTTCAACTGTCCAAGTGGTTTCAGAGAAGAAGCGTTTTGAAACATTTTTCCCATAGGGTCCAATGTTAAACTAAGTCCTGCCGTAGCCGCCATTTTGAATTTCATATCAGAACAAAAAACGTATAGTTTGTAGAGGTCCATTCAATGAACATTCATGTACAGTTTGGCTTTAATCATATTTGTAGTTTCTGAGTAGAAGGCATTTGAACATTTTCCCATAGGGTCCAATGTTAATCTATGTATTGCGGTGGTGGCCATCTTGAATTTTCGATCGGCATAAAAAACACACACCTTGTAGAGGACCTTCCAATGATCATTCCTGGGCAGTTTGGTTTCAATTATCCAAGTGGTTTCAGAGAAGAAGCGTTTTGAAACATTTTTCCCATAGGGTCCAATGTTAAACTAAGTCCTGCCGTAGCCGCCATTTTGAATTTCATATCGGAACAAAAAACGTAAAGTTTGTAGAGGACCATCCAATGAACATTCATGTACAGTTTGGCTTTAATAATATTTGTAGTTTCTGAGAAGAAGGCATTTGAACATTTTCCCATAGGGTCCAATGTTAATCTATGTATTGCGGTGGCAGCCATCTTGGATTTCCGATCGGCATAAAAAACAGAAACTTTGTAGAGGACCTTCCAATGATCATTCCTGGGCAGTTTAGTTTCAACTGTCCAAGTGGTTTCAGAGAAGAAGCATTTTGAAACATTTTTCCCATAGGGTCCAATGTTAAACTAAGTCCTGCCGTAGCCGCCATTTTGAATTTCATATCGGAACAAAAAACCTTAAGATTGTAGAGGACCATACAATGAACATTCATGTACAGTTTGGCTTTAATCATATTTGTAGTTTCTGAGAAGAAGGCATTTGAATATTTTCCCATAGGGTCCAATGTTAATCTATGTCCTGCGGAGGTGGCCATCTTGGATTTCCGATCGGCATAAAAAACAGAAACTTTGTAGAGGACCTTCCAATGATCATTCCTGGGCAGTTTGGTTTCAACTGTCCAAGTGGTTTCAGAGAAGAAGCATTTTGAAACATTTTTCCAATAGGGTCCAATGTTAAACTAAGTCCTGCCGTAGTCGCCATTTTGAATTTCATATCGGAATAAAAAACCTTATGATTGTAGAGGACCATCCAATGAACATTCATGTACAGTTTGGCTTTAATCATATTTGTAGTTTCTGAGAAGAAGGCATCTGAATATTTTCCCATAGGGTCCAATGTTAATCTATGTATTGCGGTGGCGGCCATCTTGGATTTCCGATCGGCATAAAAAACAGAAAATTTGTAGAGGACCTTCCAATGATCATTCCTGGGCAGTTTGGTTTCAACTGTCCAAGTGGTTTCAGAGAAGAAGCATTTTGAAACATTTTTCCCATAGGGTCCAATGTTAAACTAAGTCCTGCCGTAGCCGCCATTTTGAATTTCATATCGGAACAAAAAACCTTAAGATTGTAGAGGACCATCCAATGAACATTCATGTACAGTTTGGCTTTAATCATATTTGTAGTTTCTGAGAAGAAGGCATTTAAATATTTTCCCATAGGGTCCAATGTTAATCTATGTCCTGCGGTGGTGGCCATCTTGGATTTCCGATCGGCATAAAAAACAGAAACTTTCTGGAGGACCTTCCAATGATCATTCCTGGGCAGTTTGGTTTCAACTGTCCAAGTGGTTTCAGAGAAGAAGCATTTTGAAACATTTTTCCAATAGGGTCCAATGTTAAACTAAGTCCTGCCGTAGCCGCCATTTTGAATTTCATACCGGAACAAAAAACGTAAAGTTTGTAGAGGGCCATCTAATGAACATTCATGTACAGTTTGGCTTTAATCATATTTGTAGTTTCTGAGAAGAAGGCATTTGAACATTTTCCATAGGGTCCAATGTTAATCTATGTATTGCGGTGGCAGCCATCTTGGATTTCCGATCGGCATAAAAAACAGAAAATTTGTAGAGGACCTTCCAATGATCATTCCTGGGCAGTTTGGTTTCAACTGTCCAAGTGGTTTCAGAGAAGAAGCATTTTGAAACATTTTTCCCATAGGGTCCAGTGTTAAACTAGGTCCTGCCGTAGCCGCCATTTTGAATTTCATATCGGAACAAAAAACGTAAAGTTTGTAGAGGACCATCCAATGAACATTCATGTACAGTTTGGCTTTAATCATATTTGTAGTTTCTGAGAAGAAGGCATTTGAATATTTTCTCATAGGGTCCAATGTTAATCTATGTATTGCGGTGGTGGCCATCTTGGATTTCCCATCGGCATAAAAAACAGAAACTTTGTAGAGGACCTTCCAATGATCATTCCTGGGCAGTTTAGTTTCAACTGTCCAAGTGGTTTCAGAGAAGAAGCATTTTGAAACATTTTTCCCATAGGGTCCAATGTTAAACTAAGTCCTGCTGTAGCCGCCATTTTGAATTTCATATCGGAACAAAAAACCTTAAGATTGTAGAGGACCTTCCAATGAACATTCATGTACAGTTTGGCTTTAATCATATTTGTAGTTTCTGAGAAGAAGGCATTTGAATATTTTCCCATAGGGTCCAATGTTAATCTATGTCCTGCGGAGGTGGCCATCTTGGATTTCCGATCGGCATAAAAAACAAAAATTTTGTAGAGGACCTTCCAATGATCATTCCTGGGCAGTTTGGTTTCAACTGTCCAAGTGGTTTCAGAGAAGAAGCATTTTGAAACATTTTTCCAATAGGGTTCAATGTTAAACTAAGTCCTGCCGTAGCTGCCATTTTGAATTTCATATCGGAACAAAAAACCTAAAGTTTGTAGAGGACCATCTAATGAACATTCATGTACAGTTTGGCTTTAATCATATTTGTAGTTTCTGAGAGGAAGGCATTTGAATATTTTCCCATAGGGTCCAATGTCAATCTATGTCCTGCGGTGGCAGCCATCTTGGATTTCCGATCGGCATAAAAAACAGAAAATTTGTAGAGGACCTTCCAAAGATCATTCCTGGGCAGTTTGGTTTCAACTGTCCAAGTGGTTTCAGAGAAGAAGCATTTTGAAACATTTTCCCCATAGGGTCCAATGTTAAACTAAGTCCTGCCGTAGTCGCCATTTTGAATTTCATATCGGAACAAAAAACCTTAAGATTGTAGAGGACCATCCAATGAACATTCATGTACAGTTTGGCTTTAATCATATTTGTAGTTTCTGAGAAGAAGGCATTTAAATATTTTCCCATAGGGTCCAATGTTAATCTATGTCCTGCGGTGGTGGCCATCTTGGATTTCCGATCGGCATAAAAAACAGAAACTTTGTAGAGGACCTTCCAATGATCATTCCTGGGCAGTTTGGTTTCAACTGTCCAAGTGGTTTCAGAGAAGAAGCATTTTGAAACATTTTTCCCATAGGGTCCAATGTTAAACTAAGTCCTGCCGTAGCCGCCATTTTGAATTTCATACCGGAACAAAAAACCTAAAGTTTGTAGAGGGTCATCTAATGAACATTCATGTACAGTTTGGCTTTAATCATATTTGTAGTTTCTGAGAAGAAGGCATTTGAACATTTTCCATAGGGTCCAATGTTAATCTATGTATTGCGGTGGCAGCCATCTTGGATTTCCGATCGGCATAAAAAACATAAAATTTGTAGAGGACCTTCCAATGATCATTCCTGGGCAGTTTGGTTTCAACTGTCCTAGTGGTTTCAGAGAAGAAGCGTTTTGAAACATTTTCACCATAGGATCCAGTGTTAAACTAGGTCCTGCCGTAGCCGCCATTTTGAATGTCATATCGGAACAAAAAACGTAAAGTTTGTAGAGGACCATCCAATGAACATTCATGTACAGTTTGGCTTTAATCATATTTGTAGTTTCTGAGAAGAAGGCATTTGAATATTTTCCCATAGGGTCCAATGTTAATCTATGTCCTGCGGTGGTGGCCATCTTGGATTTCCCATCGGCATAAAAAACAGAAACTTTGTAGAGGACCTTCCAATGATCATTCCTGGGCAGTTTAGTTTCAACTGTCCAAGTGGTTTCAGAGAAGAAGCATTTTGAAACATTTTTCCCATAGGGTCCAATGTTAAACTAAGTCCTGCCGTAGCCGCCATTTTGAATTTCATATCGGAACAAAAAACCTAAAGTTTGTAGAGGACCATCTAATGAACATTCATGTACAGTTTGGCTTTAATCATATTTGTAGTTTCTGAGAAGAAGGCATTTGAATATTTTCTCATAGGGTCCAATGTTAATCTATGTCCTGCGGTGGTGGCCATCTTGGATTTCCGATCGGCATAAAAAACAGAAACTTTGTAGAGGACCTTCCAATGATCATTCCTGGGCAGTTTGGTTTCAACTGTCCAAGTGGTTTCAGAGAAGAAGCATTTTGAAACATTTTTCCAATAGGGTCCAATGTTAAACTAAGTCCTGCCGTAGCCACCATTTTGAATTTCATACCGGAACAAAAAACCTAAAGTTTGTAGAGGGCCATCTAATGAACATTCATGTACAGTTTGGCTTTAATCATATTTGTAGTTTCTGAGAAGAAGGCATTTGAATATTTTCCCATAGGGTCCAATGTTAATCTATGTATTGCGGTGGCGGCCATCTTGGATTTCCGATCGGCATAAAAAACACAAATTTTGTAGAGGACCTTCCAATGATCATTCCTGGGCAGTTTGGTTTCAACTGTCCAAGTGGTTTCAGAGAAGAAGCATTTTGAAACATTTTTCCCATAGGGTCCAATGTTAAACTAAGTCCTGCCGTAGCCGTCATTTTGAATTTCATATTGGAACAAAAAACCTTAAGATTGTAGAGAACCATCCAATGAACATTCCTGTACAGTTTGGCTTTAATCATATTTGTAGTTTCTGAGAAGAAGGCATTTGAACATTTTCCCATAGGGTCCAATGTTAATCTATGTCCTGCGATGGTGGCCATCTTGGATTTCCGATCGGCATAAAAAACAGTAACTTGGTAAAGGATATTCCAATGATCATTCATGTACAGTTTAGGTTCAGTCAGTTTATTAGTTTCAGAGAAGAAGATCTTTGAAATTTCAGCCAATCAGAGCATATTATTGGCCTTGGCAGCCATATTGTATATCCGACTGGAACGAAAAACAGTAACTTTGTAGAGGACCATCCAAGGAACAGTCCTGCTAAGTTTGGTTCCAATCGGCCCAGTGGTTTCGGAGAAGAAGCTTGAAATGTGAAAAGATGACAGACGACGGACGCCAAGTGATGGCAATAGTTCACATGGACCTTTGGTCCAGGTGAACTAAAAATGTATACTCCATCACAAGATGAATAGTCCATGCTCTATATCTTCCCTTGAACATTGGAATGCATGAATACATCCTTGTCTATGGAGATTTAATCTTGCATGGTCACCATCTTTGTTTTATATGGAACCACAAGTTGTTTACCTTGCTTCGTTAATTTGATCTTTAGTCTTAATAATAACATTCTATTTATTTTTAGGCATATATGAGTTTTATTTGTTAATTAAATATGACAAAGTTGTCCTACGCTGTCTGAAAATGCACCATCTTTCATTTTACCTATACCACATTCTTGCTTTGAGTGCAGTAGATCGTGGGTTCTAGGCTTGGTCGGGTTAAACCAAATACTATAAAATTGGTATTTGTTGCTTCTCTATTAAGCAAGCAGCATTAATTAAAAAAATCAAAGACTGGTTGGCACGAAATCAGGATATGTGTCCGAGTAAAGTGACATGTCTACCTGCAAACTGTGGTTTCAGTTTGCCAACACTATATTAATCCAACTTAGCGTGTTGGTCTACGACTAGTACCAAGCAGACATGATTATCATCGTATCGAATGTAACTTGTTCTCACCATGACAAAGTTGAAATTTGCTCATATATCCTAACACTAAAAATCTTGTTCAATTTTCTAAATTTTGTGGAATTGTAAAAAGGTTTGAGGAAGTTGGGAAAGTTTCTTAAAACAAACAAAAACTGAAGCCAAAATGTTAATGACAATGGAAATTATATCTATATTTTACTTTATAATGATTTTATTGTCAATATATATATACAATTGGATTGGGAACAAGTTTTTACAACTTACTAGTCCCTCTCCATACAAATACATTAATAGCATAAACAAATCAAATGACAGCAAATGTACAGGCTATATCAATTATAATTAGTAAATTAAGCAAAATCATGTCAAACTAAGCATACATATTAAATATTGTTTTAATATTTAACAGAAAAAGGGGGGGAGGGGGGTAAAACTAATAAATTGTGTTGAGATAATATCACGGTTGGGGATAATAATTATTAAATCTACAAGTTTGTCGAATAAATTTTTGCACTGATTTGAACATTAAAGTATTCAATTCTTCACTAATTACGTTACATCCAAAGAGTATATATTCTATAGAGATGGGAACAATGTTATTAAAATAGTTAAACAGAGAAGTTCTATCGTGTTGATAAAGTGGACATTCAAGAAAAAAATGAATAGCATCCTCAAATAAATGACCACATACACAACGTGGATCATTCTTCAAATTTACTCTATATAAATCGGCATTAAGGCCACTACATCTATGTCTTAGCTTAGTATGTATTATGTTAGTTTTCCTATCGCCAATATTGTAAAATGAAGCCACCGGAATTTGGACAGGCTGAATGGCTTTTTTAAATTTGGAAAAAGTGGGTAGAGATTTTACACTATCAGGTAAGGAATTCCACAACTTTATAGTGGAAGGAAAGAAAGACTTGGAACTAGTTTGCAGACGACACCTCTGAGTGCGATAGTCATCATTATTACGGAGATTATATGTTACTGTTTCTCCAATAGTAGTTGGCAAACAGTCAGATAAGTATATGGGAGCCATATTATTTTCAATTTTATAAAATAAATTGAGTTTCCTAGACTTCCAACGGTCTTCCAATTTTGACCACCCAGTTTCAAAATATAAACTTTCAGCACTAGAATAACCAGAGGCTCTCAAGAGCCTGTATCGTTCACCTGGTTATAAAAAAAACCAATTGGTCCTATGTAAAAACTATGTCCTGTAGTGGTAGTCATCTTGGAATTACGATCAACATAAAAAACACAAAGTTTGTAAAGGGCCTTCCATTGATTGATGCACAGTTTAGGTTCAATCAGTGCAATAGCTTCAGAGAAGAATATATTTCTGTATTTTCCCCATATGGTCCTGTGTTAATACTATGACCTGTGGTGGCAGCCATCTTGGATTTCCGATCGGCATAAAAAACAGAAACTTTGTAGAGGACCTTCCAATGATCATTCCTGGGCAGTTTGGTTTCAACTGTCCAAGTGGTTTCAGAGAAGAAGCGTTTTGAAACATTTTTCCCATAGGGTCCAATGTTAAACTAAGTCCTGCCGTAGCCGCCATTTTGAATTTCATATCAGAACAAAAAACGTAAATTTTGTAGAGGACCATCCAATGAACATTCATGTACAGTTTGGCTTTAATCATATTTGTAGTTTCTGAGTAGAAGGCATTTGAATATTTTCCCATAGGGTCCAATGTTAATCTATGTATTGCGGTGGTGACCATCTTGGATTTCCGATCGGCATAAAAAACACACACCTTGTAGAGGACCTTCCAATGATCATTCCTGGGCAGTTTGGTTTCAATTATCCAAGTGGTTTCAGAGAAGAAGCGTTTTGAAACATTTTCCCCATAGGGTCCAATGTTAAACTAAGTCCTGCCGTGGCCGCCATTTTGAATTTCATATCGGAATAAAAAACGTAAAGTTTGTAGAGGACCATTCAATGAACATTCATGTACAGTTTGGCTTTAATCATATTTGTAGTTTCTGAGAAGAAGGCATTTGAACATTTTCCCATAGGGTCCAATGTTAATCTATGTCCTGCGGTGGCGGCCATCTTGAATTTTCGATCGGCATAAAAAAAACAGAAACTTTGTAGAGGACCTTCCAATGATCATTCCTGGGCAGTTTGGTTTCAATTATCCAAGTGGTTTCAGAGAAGAAGCGTTTTGAAACATTTTTGCCATAGGGTCCAATGTTAAACTAAGTCCTGCCGTAGCCGCCATTTTGAATTTCATATCGGAACAAAAAACGTAAAGTTTGTAGAGGACCATCCAATGAACATTCATGTACAGTTTGGCTTTAATAATATTTGTAGTTTCTGAGAAGAAGGCATTTGAACATTTTCCCATAGGGTCCAATGTTAATCTATGTATTGCGGTGGCAGCCATCTTGGATTTCAGATCGGCATAAAAAACAGAAAATTTGTAGAGGACCTTCCAATGATCATTCCTGGGCAGTTTGGTTTCAACTGTCCAAGTGGTTTCAGAGAACAAGCATTTTGAAACATTTTTCCAATAGGGTCCAATGTTAAACTAAGTCCTGCCGTAGCCACCATTTTGAATTTCATATCGGAACAAAAAACCTTAAGATTGTAGAGGACCATCCAATGAACATTCATGTACAGTTTGGCTTTAATCATATTTGTAGTTTCTGAGAAGGCATTTGAATATTTTCCCATAGGGTCCAATGTTAATCTATGCCCTGCGGTGGCGGCCATCTTGGATTTCCGATCGGCATAAAAAACAGAAACTTTGTAGAGGACCTTCCAATGATCATTCCTGGGCAGTTTGGTTTCAACTGTCCAAGTGGTTTCAGAGAAAAAGCATTTTGAAACATTTTTCCCATAGGGTCCAATGTTAAACTAAGTCCTGCGGTAGCCGCCATTTTGAATTTCATACCGGAACAAAAAACCTAAAGTTTGTAGAGGACCATCTAATGAACATTCATGTACAGTTTGGCTTTAATCATATTTGTAGTTTCTGAGAAGAAGGCATTTGAATATTTTCCCATAGGGTCCAATGTTAATCTATGTCCTGCGGTTGCAGCCATCTTGGATTTCCGATCGGCATAAAAAACAGAAACTTTGTAGAGGACCTTCCAATGATCATTCCTGGGCAGTTTGGTTTCAACTGTCCAAGTGGTTTCAGAGAAGAAGCATTTTGAAACATTTTTCCCATAGGGTCCAATGTTAAACTAAGTCCTGCCGTAGCCGCCATTTTGAATTTCATATCGGAACAAAAAACCTTAAGATTGTAGAGGACCATCCAATGAACATTCATGTACAGTTTGGCTTTAATCATATTTGTAGTTTCTGAGAAGAAGGCATTTGAATATTTTCTCATAGGGTCCAATGTTAATCTATGTCCTGCGGTGGCAGCCATCTTGGATTTCAGATCGGCATAAAAAACAGAAAGTTTGTAGAGGACCTTCCAATGATCATTCCTGGGCAGTTTGGTTTCAACTGTCCAAGTGGTTTCAGAGAAGAAGCATTTTGAAACATTTTTCCAATAGGGTCCAATGTTAAACTAAGTCCTGCCGTAGCCGCCATTTTG
Organism: Bathymodiolus brooksi; assembly: GCA_963680875.1. Classification (NCBI taxonomy): domain Eukaryota; kingdom Metazoa; phylum Mollusca; class Bivalvia; order Mytilida; family Modiolidae; genus Bathymodiolus; species Bathymodiolus brooksi. The sequence continues at coordinate 27,641,581 of OY804579.1, forward strand.
AATTTCATATCGGAACAAAAAACCTTAAGATTGTAGAGGACCATCCAATGAACATTCATGTACAGTTTGGCTTTAATCATATTTGTAGTTTCTGAGAAGAAGGCATTTGAATATTTTCCCATAGGGTCCAATGTTAATCTATGTCCTGCGGTGGCGGCCATCTTGGATTTCCGATCGGCATAAAAAACAGAAACTTTGTAGAGGACCTTCCAATGATCATTCCTGGGCAGTTTGGTTTCAACTGTCCAAGTGGTTTCAGAGAAGAAGCATTTTGAAACATTTTTCCCATAGGGTCCAATGTTAAACTAAGTTCTGCCGTAGCCGCCATTTTGAATTTCATACCGGAACAAAAAACCTTAAGATTGTAGAGGACCATCCAATGAACATTCATGTACAGTTTGGCTTTAATCATATTTGTAGTTTCTGAGAAGAAGGCATTTGAATATTTTCCCATAGGGTCCAATGTTAATCTATGTCCTGCGGTGGTGGCCATCTTGGATTTCCGATCGGCATAAAAAACAGAAAATTTGTAGAGGACCTTCCAATGATCATTCCTGGGCAGTTTGGTTTCAACTGTCCAAGTGGTTTCAGAGAAAAAGCATTTTGAAACATTTTTCCCATAGGGTCCAATTTTAAACTAAGTCCTGCCGTAGCCGCCATTTTGAATTTCATACCGGAACAAAAAACCTAATGTTTGTAGAGGACCATCTAATGAACATTCATGTACAGTTTGGCTTTAATCATATTTGTAGTTTCTGAGAAGAAGGCATTTGAATATTTTCCCATAGGGTCCAATGTTAATCTATGTCCTGCGGTGGCAGCCATCTTGGATTTCCGATCGGCATAAAAAACAGTAACTTGGTAAAGGACATTCCAATGATCATTCATGTACAGTTTAGGTTCAGTCAGTTCATTAGTTTCAGAGAAGAAGATCTTTGAAATTTCAGCCAATCAGAGCATATTATTGGCCTTGGCAGCCATATTGAATATCCGACTGGAACGAAAAACAGTAACTTTGTAGAGGACCATCCAAGGAACATTCCTGCTAAGTTTGGTTCCAATCGGCCCAGTGGTTTCGGAGAAGAAGCTTGAAATGTGAAAAGTTTACAGACGACAGACGAAGGACGCCAAGTGATGGCAATAGTTCACATGGACCTTTGGTCCAGGTGAACTAAAAAGGTAGACCCGTTACAATCCTTGCTGCTTCAAGTTGCAAACATTCTAATTTTTGGGTATCACAAATACAACAGTCATCCCACAGTTCACAAGCATACTCTAATATAGGTAAAATATATGTTTTATAAATCTTACTCAAATGGGATCTACTTAATAAGTATTTTAGTTTTCGTAAAATGTGAATTCGTTTGGTCGTCCTTTGACATGTGTTGTTAATATGATAGCACCATTTACAGTTACTAGAAAGACAAACACCTAAATGAGTATGATATTCTACCTGTTTAATATTCTCACCATTAAAAAGAATGTTTACTTGGTCTATATTTTTTTTATTACTAAAGATGACAAATTCTGTCTTTTGTGGATTAAATTTTACCAACCATGTCTCAGCCCATGTATTTAATATATTTATATCAGAATTTAATTATCTTTCAATTTGAAGTAGGTTAGTTGATGAATAGGATAATGAAGTATCATCTGCAAATAGTCTTACCAAGCTAGATAAATGATCAGAAATATCATTGATGTATATCAGAAAAAGTAAAGGACCAACACTGAACCCTGAGGAACACCAGCTTTAAGTAACCCTATCCGTGACTCTGAATTATTAATGAACACAATTTGTTTCCTATTAGAAATATAATCTTGAAACCATTTAACTAAACTTTCACTTAAACCATAAGATTTTAACTTTTCAGTAAGACCTTTATGCCACACTCTATCGAATGCCTTCGATATATCACAAAAAACTGAACAAAAAAATTCTTTTTTATCTAGAGATGTACATATTTTATGAAATATTTCAATTAACTGATGTACTGTTGAACATCCTGGTACAAAACCTGATTGATATTTACATAACAGTTTGTTGTCTAAAAAATAATTAGATACATGCATGAAAACCACTCTTTCAAATGTTTTTCCCAGACAGCTAAGTAGGGATATAGGTCGACAGCTGGATACTAAGGACTTGTTTCCATTTTTAGCTAATTTCCAATGGTCCGGAAAAGTAGAAGTTTGTATGGAATAATCAAATATAATTTTTAAAGGTATACTAACAGTATTGGCTGTGTTTTTTAACATATGATGACTAATCAAATCGTGCCCGGAGGCTTTTTTTATATTTAGGGACTTTAATATATCTGAAATTTCCTTAATTGTAAATTCTATAATAGCTAACTTTGAATTTGTTCTGAACTCTAAGTTAGGTGGTTACAGTTATTATCATCCAAATTTGATATGGAACAAAAGAAACTGTTTAGGAGGTTGTACTTATCAATATCATCGACATATAAAATATCATTTTCTGTATCTAAAAGGGGTGGCATCGTACAACTACGACCAACATTACCCATAAGCTTTTTAACAAGAGACCAAAATAATTTAGGATCTGACGAATTCTCGTCAAGAAAGTCGTTTGAATTAAGAAAAAACTGTTGCTTTGCATGGATAATCATGTTATTAACTTTATTCCTTTGAAACTTATATTTGCATATGTTATTAATATTCGGCTGTTTGCACATTTTTTTATGAAGAGAATCACGAATTTTCATTTCTCTTTTAATACCAGAATTAAACCACGGTTTATCACGGTCGCGTATTGTAATTGTTTTTGTTGGGATACACTCTCGGGCAAACTCTAAATATTTTTCTGTAAATCGCACACACATCATGTTTATATTTTGTGTACAATTAGACAACAACTTATACCAATCAAATTGAGAAATCAGATTATTAAGTCTATATTTTGTATATAAAGCACCTACCTCCAAGCTCGGCTTTCATTGATCAATACATTATTATTTAAATGTTGACCGGCATAGATATGTGAACAAATATTAGAATTAGCATGCCAAACATTCCATCGTGTTGTACGATCATTACAATGTGACATAAAATCATTGTACAGAGGTTGAGTTAGCTTCACTTTCCATGGTCCTCTTTTGTAATTATCTCTGAATAATATAAAATATGCAATAAAAATGATTGTCTCTAAATAATATAAATAGGTAAATTAGATTATTATTTCTTTATCTTTGTATAAAATAGAATATGTAAATTAGTCAATTTGATTATCAATATCACCTGTGATGGTTGCTATATTAGATTTCTGATTCCACCCAAAAAAAGAAAATATTTTTAGAGGACCATCAAAGGTACATTTCTGATTAATTTGCTTTAAATACTGGTAGGTCAGAAGTTATAGAGTAATTTTGAAATATTTTCCCATAGTATTCTATTTTTACACCTTTGTTTTCAAATGGCAATCATCTTGGATTTCTGACCTCTGTAATGACTATCCTTCATTGGGTTCTTTGTTAAACTGTCTTATGGTGGTGTCAATCTTGGATTACAGATTACTAAAAACATACACTTTGTAGAGGAACATCCTAGCATAGTTTGTTTCAAATAATTCTGTAGTTTCAGAAGAAAATAATTTTAAATTTTATCTACCCATAGGGTCCTGCAGGGATGGCCATCTTGGATTTTCTATCAACAAAAAAATTATTGATTAGTGAGGAACCATCCAATGACTTGATGAATAGCTTGGACTTAATAAAGTTCTAGTTCCCGAGAAAAATCATTTTATTCATTTCACCATAGTGCAACAATGGATTTCAGATCATAAAAAATACCACAACCTTTGTAGAGGGTTGTTTAATTCAAGAACATTGGCATCAAGCAAGATTCAATTCTATAATTAAATGGCTCAAGTGAATTTGTGTCAGTAATCATGAATAGAAGAGACTTTGGAAGAGTTTCTACAAAAAAGTTGGAAGGTTTTTCACGATTGTAAACTTACGGGTCTTCAGCCATTGTGTATAGAAGAGAATTTGGAAGATTTTCTATAATTCCCATATCATCTACTTGATGATTAAATAATCCTGAACAAAGTATCACTTTATCTCTGAAAAATAAAATATATATGTACCTAAAATGAGGCCATTACAACATTAGAAAAAAGATTTAGTTTGTACAACATACAATGTACAAAATTAACTCATTTGACAAAAACTTTTACATCATATTTTATACATATCTTGGCGAGCACATCTGGAATCATAGAATTTCACAAATATGAGAATCTTGATATTTTATAGCAGGAAAAGTAATCCTGAAGTTTCATTAAGGTATGTCTGGTGGTTTATGAGATACAGATTGCACCAAATTTTTATTGCTGCATGGTTTTTACGACCATATTTGCAGGAACTGCCTACCCTTCCGGAGCACCTGAGTTCACCCCCGGTTAATAGTGGGGTTCGTGGTACTCGATCTTTAGTTTTATGTGTATGTTTTGTAGATCGTTGTTTGTCCTTTTGTACTTATCTTTTGGCCATTGTTTAGTCTGTTCTTCTTCGATATACAGATTCTGATTACCCCTTTGATATCTTCAAACTCTTATAGTAAGCAAAGTAATCCTGAAGTTTCCTTAAGGAATTTTTAGTGGTTTGTTAGGTACAGCTTTGCTAAGACCTAAACATTTTGGTGATTGTAAGCCCACCTGCCTTCTTCCCATCCGCAGAACATTACCAATCAAATAACCAGATTTTTCCTTTGGAAATCCTAGTTAAAAAGTTTCGGTTCATTTGGCTAAGTGGGTTCAGATGAGAAGATTTTTTAGAAATTGACCAATCAGAAACAAGAATTGCCTGTGGCAGACTTGTTTGTTAACAAATTGTGACGAAATGAGTAATCTTTATAGAGGACCTTCCAAAGTTGCCTCCTACCAAATTTCAGCTCATTTGGGAGAGCGGTTTCAGAGAAGAAGATTTTTTAGAAATCAACCAATCAGAAACAAGAATGGCCTGTGGTGGCCATGTTGGTTAACGGATCGTAACTAAATGAGCAATCTTTATAGAGGACCTTCCAAGGTTGTTTCCTACCAATTTTTAGATTTATTTGGCCAAGTGGTTTCAGAGGAGAAGATTTTTAGAAATCAACCAATCAGAAACAAGAATTTCTGGTGGTCGCCATGTTTGTTAACGGATCGGGACAAAATTAGCAATCTTTATAGAGGACCTGTCATAGATGCTTCCTACCAAGTTTCGGTTCATTTTGCTAAGCAGTTTCAGAGCAGAAGATTTTTTTAAATCGGCCAATCAGAAGCAAGAATTGCCTGTGGTGGCCATGTTGCTTAATGGATCGAGACAAAATGTGCAATCTTTAGAGAGGACCTTCCATAGATGCTTCCTACCAAGTTTCAGTTCATTTGGCTGAGGGGTTTCAGAGGAGAAGATTAAAATGTGAAAAGTTAACGGACGACAGACAACGGACGACAAGTGATGGCAAAAGCTCACATTGGCTTTGTCAAGGTGAGCTTAATAACTAGAGGTTCAGCCCACTGAGCCTGTATCGCTCACCTGACAATAGAATGATACTGAAAGCAAATATCAAAGGGAGATAATCATTACCTTAAAAAAACAGCAGCCATCTTGAATGGAGGGTGGGGCTGTCGGACACAATTTTGAAAGGGACACACTCAGGGATCAACTATGCCAGGTTTGGACCTTACATAGATGCTTCCTGCCAAGTTTGGCTCCATTTGGCCAAGCTGTTTCAGAGGAGAAGATTTTTTTAACATTAGCCAATCAGAAAAAAGAATTAATCTTGGCGGCCATGTTTGTTGGCCAAATGGAACCAAATGAAGAAGCTTTATAGAGGATCTTACATAGATGCTTCCTGCCAAAATTTGGCTCCATTTTGCCTAGCAGTTTCAGAGGAGAAGATTTTCTTAAACAGTAGCCAATCAGAAACAAGAATTGTCCTTGGTGGCCATATTTGTTGGTGGAACGGAACGAAATGGAGAAACTTTATAGAGGACCTTACATAGATGCTTATAGCCAAGTTGCTTCAGAGGAGAAGATTAAAATATGAAAAAGTTAACGGAAGGACGACGGACGCCAAGTGATGGCAATAACTCACATGGCCCTTGGGCCAGGTGAGCTCAAATATGATGAACTCCTAGACTGGTAATCAGATTTACTTCAAAATTGCAGGGCATGTAGATCTTGACAAGTTGAACATGTTTTCAGTTTACATTTAACATCTATCTCTTATAGTTTTTGAAATAAAGGATGAAAAGTATTAACATTTTTAAAATTTGATGAAAAAAGGGAAATAACTTCAAGATGGGTAATCAGATTTACTTTAAAATTGCAGGCTAGGTAGATCTTGACATGTTGAACATGTTTGCAGTTTAAACTTAACATTTATCTCTTATAGTTTTTGAAATAAAGGACAAAAGGTATTAAAATTTTGAAAATTTGATGAAAAAAAGAGCAATAACTTCAAATTGGGTACTCAGATTAACTTCAAAATCTCTAATAGTTCTTGAAATATCAGACAAAAATGTTTAAATTAAAAAAAAATAATAATGAAAAAAGGGCAATAACTCCTAGACGGGTAATGGGGTTCACCTATCCCATTCCCGACAGGTGGCGCATGTGTACTATCAGTTATTCGATTCCAAGATGGTAGACGGCGATCAGCTGGGGGGTCAGTGCCGAAGCTCGAATATGATATACTACGCCGGAATGCATCGACAAACGTTCTAAAAACTTACTTGATTGAAAGGTACATATTACACTGAAAACCCAAGCATACGATTTATGTTCGTTACTTTTCAATATTATTGTATTTGTTGAATGTCCAAGTTGCCCCGACTGAAAATAAAACATCATTAAAATTATGATGACGGATCAGTTTGAATGTGCTTTCGTGACAGGATTCAGAGACAAGACCAGGAGACTTTGTCATATTTATGCTATCCATTACAATTGAAAAAGAAGATTTTGAAGTTAACTGCCTTTATAAAACCAGATGGGATTCATATCCAGGCATAGGTTAGGGGAAAAAAATCCTTTTTATTAAAAAAACTTGCCCAACTTTTTACACACCTTTTCTTTTTATTAAATATTCAAAAACAACACACTGAAAGCATCATATACATGTCATCATTCAGAATGTGAAAAAACGGGGCATATTTTCAATAGAAAGAAATTATGGGGCTTTCAATAGGGATACCCTCATATGTTTTTTAAGAAACATTTTACATTTAAAAAAAAAATTCACAATTTTTTTTATCTTTGAAATATAAATACACAATCATGTGTAATTACCTCAATAAATATACTAATTTAAATGATGCTCATTACATTTGGTATACATCTTTATGAAATTTGTACAAAAAATGTATTCCTTATTTTTCTGGTATATTTTCAACTGTGCAGCAATAAAAAAAAAGTCACTATGGTTCCAAAGCATACCCTTGGCTAAATGGACAATATATGCTTCCATACTAAAGTAAAAAAGTTTTTTTTCTTAAATTTAATGCCGAAAGGGGGCAAAACTATCCCTCCCTCAATTTTTAAAAGTAGGGAGGGCAATTGCCCCCAGCTCTTTCACCCATGAAGTGGTATTAGTGAATTTTCGAACTGCAGACTCATATGGAGCATCTGAGTTCATGTCAGTCCGGATTTTTAGTTGTTTGTGCGTCTCAGTCTTCAGTTTTCTGGGTATTCCTAATTTTTTGTCAGCCATTAAATATTTGTCTTTTTGTCATGTTATATTTGTATATTTATATCATATATTGTTATTAAAGTAATATATTGACCCTTTAAGTTTAAGACTATTTAAGCGAAGGGGCTAGTCGCTACTAACAGTAGTTAGAGAAAAAAAAAGGTTTCATGAATCACGAAAACATTAACAACTTTTTAATGAATATTATTACCTGATGTAATCAGTGTCAATACATACACAATTTAAACATTTAACTATCCTATGGTGAAGATTAAAATACATGTACATCTGTAGTTAATAATATGTCTTAAATACAGTCCTTTGTACAAGATGCTTTTGAAGTACTTGTTTGAGTGGTTTATTTATCTGTATGTGTACTTTGTGTAATATTACAATCATTATGGCTTCTATGGTACAAGGTAGTACATTTCAATAAAGTTGAAAAGATGTCAGTTCAAATCTGACTGGAAGCTAATCTATGATCTTTTTAATGTGTGTTTGATGATATTGACTGTATTAACTAACTTTAACTAAGCAACTTGGGCACAAGTCCCTTGCTTAATGAAAGTTTTGAAGGACTGCTCCTTTTTCAGTGTGATTTTTATACGACCACAGAAATTTTGTTGTGGTGGTATTATGCGAAATACGAAATACTTTATTAAAGAAAGCTCAATAATTGAACATTAAGGTTGACAAAGATCATGAGATAGTACATGAAAGAATGACATAATAAAATAACAAATAAAATTATATATCATAGTTTGCATTTAGGAGGCAATGAAAGAGAGATAACTGTATTTGGAAAAGATAAAATATAAAACATGCATGCAGAGAACTATGGTGCCATTTGAAAACACGAGTGGATAAATTTTGCGAGTTCTCTGACGCAAGATGAATCTTCGTTGCTCAATATCCAAACAAATTTATCCTCTGCACTTAATATAGCAGCATTATAATTAAGAACATTTGAAAAGAGTTATGTTATTGGTCTCAATGGTCTGTAGACAAAATGGTTTCCCATCTCATCGGTGGTGTAATGGTTAGCATTCTCGCCTTGAGTGTGTTAGATCTATGGGATAGAGCCCCGGTCTGGTCAAACCAAAGACTATAAAATTGGTATTTGTTGCTTCTCTACTATTAAAGCATGCAAGTAAGAACAAAGACTGGCCGGCTAGGAATCGGAATATTAATTAATGTGCCCGAGTGGAGTGACATGTCTTCCCACTCACTTGTTTTCTTTATTAGACACCAACAATTTTATTAGTAGGAGGGTCAGACTTTTTTTGAAAATGTGTTAAAATATCTTAAAGTACACACCAATGATCAGATCTCCTGAAGATATTTACAGTGGTGTTTAGTTTTTTAAAATCTGTTAAGCGGTTCAAAAGTTATGACAATTTGAAGTTCGGAAAATGACCACTTATATTTTATAATGATGGCCATTTTGAATTTTATCTGTCTTTACCAAGAAATAGAATATCAGAAATTATTTGAAAACAATAATGAAATCTAATGAAACTGTACTTGATAAATGTAGCTTAGACATTGTTCTAAAAGAAATTGCATAGTTGTAGTCTTTGTTTCATCAGCAACATGTGTTTCCAAACACATTTTTAAAATCATTTTTTACCATGCATTTCAATGAGAATATTGAAAACGGCACCAAAATTGGATAAATTTTACCCATAAAATTGAACGTATAAATAAAAATTTTGAATTTTCTCATCAAACTGTATGAGATTATTAAAACCTAGCCTACTATCCACTACAGAAGAGTTTTACTTCCAGTCTAACTGGTCAGCAACATGTGTTTCAGGGAATAAATAGTTTCAAAATAGCAGTGCCATTTCCAAAGTTTCCATTCAATTTTGGTTGCTTCTGTCCAGTTTAAATATAAAAAAATTGTGACATATGAAGAATTTTCTCCAAACATGTGCATTATTTATTTATTTCAACATGTCACCTTTTAAATAATTCACTTTAAATAATAGTGTTCTAGTGCATGGTCACTGCAGCTGTCTTCAAATGTAAGACAGAATTACAGAATTTGCCATTGTGTAAATAAAATTGAAAAATGTCCCTATTATTAGTGAAGGAGAGAGGGGGGCATGGGATTTTTTATGTCTGTCAATAGAGAATCCATTTTTTTTTCAAGCATCAGGTAGATCAAAAATATTTTTTATACATACATGAGGTAAAAGATACATGCCTACGAGACCTAAAAAAATAATTGTGTGTTTAGTGTTACCGGTAACCCTGTGAAAAAGGTTAGGTAAAGGTGACCAGGATTTTTTTCTTTTTTTGCATTGGATATATTGGGCATGCAGATGTTCCAAGATTGTGCTTGTTGAGAAAAACTAATAAAATAGCTAGGATTATAGGCACTAAATTTTAGGTAGGGTCGAGTTAACCTAAACAAGCAATATTTTTTTAGGGCTGAGGTGTATTCAGGTCTACTTTAAAATTTGGACATAGTGGAAAATAAACGATTTTTATTCTAAAAAAAAATCCCCCCACTCAGTAGTAAAATGGTTAGTGTTTTATGTCTTATTAAATATATTGAACACTATGCTTAGAGGAGCCATTCCTTAAGTAAAAGTAATATAAACTTTTTATTGAATCAACACTGGAAGACATCTAACATAATAATCCCGACACTCTGAGAAGCCGAGGTCCTTGATTGGGCTTGAAATGTCATTATGTGCCGAGCAAACCACGTCGTATTTCCCTGGCGTCCACGGACCTCTCGTCGCATGGTCAGTCTTCTTGATAGCTACCCTCATCTTGTTAAACACACCATTTGTGGCATTTTACACAAATACATATACATTTTTTGTAAATCAATATCGTAGTTTACATTAGTTACGTTATTGATACTAGCCGAGGAGTTCCGAAAGTAATAACTGATGGAACACATGCGCCACCTATTAGCGTAAAAATCGTAGGTGAACCCCATTAGATTTACTTCAAAATTGCAGGGCATGTTGATCTTGACAAACTGAACATGTTTTCAGTTTACACTTAACATCTATCTTTTATAGTTTTTGAAATAAAGGATGAAAAGTATTAACATTTTAAAAATTTGATGAACAAAGGGAAATAACTTCAAGATGGGTAATCAGATTTACTTTAAAATTGCAGGCTAGGTAGATCTTGACATGTTGAACATGTTTGCTGTTTAAACTTAACATCTATCTCTTATAGTTTTTGAAATAAAGGATGAAAAGTATTAACATTTTTAAAATTTGATGAAAAAAGGGAAATAACTTCAAGATGGGTAATCAGATTTACTTTAAAATTGCAGGCTAGGTAAATCTTGACATGCTGCACATGTTTGCTGTTTAAATTTATAGTTTTTGAAATAAAAAAAGAAAAGTTTTAAAATTTTGAAAATTTTATGAAAAAGGACAATAACTCCAAGATAGGTAATCAGATTTTCTTCAAAATTTCAGGGTAGTTAGATCTTGCTGTGCTGATCATTTTTACCCCTGTCAGATTTCTGATATTATTAACGGTTTTTGAGTTATTACCAAAAACGTGCAATTTTACCATATGTTCTATTTTTAGTAATGGTGGCCATGTTTGTTGGCCGAATGGAACCAAATGAAGATGCTTTCTGCCAAGTTTGGTTCCATTTGGCCCAGTTGTTTCAGAGGAGTAGATTAAAATATGAAAAAGCTAATAAAAAGGGATTTTTAACATTTTTATCATATGGTTAGGGTTATGGTTATGGTGTAAGGCCACATTTAACAATATTCTAGTTATCTTGTGGTTTTCAGTTTTACTGGTAGAGGAAACAGGAACATCCAGAGAACAACATCGTCTTGCCGCAAGTCATTGACAAACTTTATCACATAATGTTGTATTGAGTACACCTTGCCATGAGTGGGATTCAAATTCACAACTTTAGTGGTGATAGGCATGGATTGCATAAGTAGTTGTAAATCCAAATGCACTTACAAGCAACAGGGTTTTAGGATCTGCACAAAATATAAATAGGATCATCAATTCATGTATATTTTGAATTATTTTCTGATAGGGTATTATGCTAAACTATGTCCAGTGTTGGATTTCAATAAAAACCACAAACTTTTAAAGAATCATACAAAAAAGATTTCTGCCAAGTTTAGTTCCATATGGTCATATGGTTTCTCTGAAAAATATTGAAATGTAAAAAGTTTACAAACAGATGAAATATGATGACAGACAAAACTTTTGTCCAGATCCACTTAAAATAGAAGCCTAATCAGTTATTGACACAATAATAGTAGTCAGCAATTCAGAAAAGAAAATTGATAACATGAATGGTGCACTGTTGATGTTATGATTGAAGAATGGTTTTCTGTACCTATAAGACTAATGAACAAACAAAATAATAACAAGGGCAATGCAAAGCGTGGCATATCCCCTCGCCTAAAAATTTGACTCTGACCTTGACCTTTGACCTATGACCTTGAAAATAACAAGATTTCAGGAAGATCCATCAGTCCAATATCAAAACCATATTTCGTGAAGAAAAGTTCAAACGGTGAATTTCTATGTTTGAATGCACATAACTGCAAATTAGAATCTAAGGATGTACAAGTGCATAGTTTTGGGCATAACTCTAGAAAAAGTCAATGGACCAGGATATGGTACTAATGTGCACATCTTCATATTAGGATCTTGCAATATACTAAGTTTCACAAACATCTCATTAAGCATGTGGGAGGAGTTGTGATGACAAAGTGCACGGTGAATTGTCAGAGATGTCGATAGATTTTGAAGTAGCAGGCAAATTGCTCGGTGCCCTTTACGGCCGGGGCCCGCTCAAGGCCCCCAGAAGCTCTGGGATAAATGGTGCAAAATCCTGCATTCTAGGCCTCTCCTGGCACTTAATTTCATTATTGAAACTTCTATTTTTTTGTTCTATTTTTCTCATATTTTCAGCAATTGTTCAAGATTAAAGACCCTTTTTTACTACTTTTGATTATATTGTGGCAGTGATTCAGGCACTTGCTATTTGATGACTGAAGAAAAAAAACCCATTTAAAATCGGAAGTAATATTTTATTCAGCTACCCTTTTTTCAAAAATATTTTGTATTAAACGTTTGTTACATACCAAAGAAATAGCTAGTTTGTTTGTGTTATGAATCTTTTTTAAACTATCCTTTTAAAATGTATCCCGTGTACTGTAACGTTACACCTTCAATCCCACAGTAGAAAAAAAAGTTGCATGCGCCAAAACAAAATGACAAAATATTTCAACAAAAACTATGTAAAGCATACATGAATAAGTCATTCTATATGTTTTTCTTCAATACAATGATTTGAATGAAGGCAAAATTTGATCACAGAAGTTTGTCCCTTTTTGTGCAATAAACTTTTATTTCCAACCCCTGACACCTTTCTCCCAATTTTGTTTAAACACAGAGTTCTGAGAAATGTTATATTATTATAAAAAATAAAAGTGAATATACATATTAGGTTCTTGCAATATACTAAGTTTCACAAACATCTCATTAAGCATGTGGGAGGAATTGTGATGACAAAGTGCATGGTGCATTGTCTCAAAATTTCTAAGTCCAAAGAAGCATAACAGGGGTAAAACTCAATCGACTGGGATATCCTACTAATGTGCACATCTTCATATTAGGATCTTGCAATGTACAAAGTTTCATGAACTTCTGATTAATCATGTAGGAGAATTTGCGATGACAAAGTGCATACTGAATTGTCTCAAAAATTTGACCCGGTGACCTTGACCTTTGACCTATGACCTTGAAAATCACTAGTGTTCCAGATTCTACGAATGTACCAAGTTTGGTCAAAATCCATTGAAGGATGTTGATTCTAGAGTGTTCACAAGGATGTTACGGAAGGACAGATGGACGGAAAGACGGTAGCGTTACTATATCCCTTCGCAACTTCGCTGGCGAGGGGATAACAAGCCTTAGTGACTGAGGAAGTTCACATGTTATTTTGGCAAATATAACTTATAATGCCAATAAACAACAATGATTAGCATACTAATTACTTAAAAGCATCTCTGTCTCTGTAGCTCTTCCTCAATATGTTATAAAACTTTATTCTTTCTTTGCCTTGAAAGGTCATGCCATTCCGTCTGCATTCTGCCAAATATAAGTCCACTAATCTCTGTTGGTACTCATCTAAATTACTACGATCTGCTGCAATTTCCTGAATTTTGAACAGAAAAAGTTTGATGACAGTGCAAAATTTCCTTGTTTTACAAAAGAAATGATAAAATTAACAAAATGTCAGATTTTTTTAAATTGCCAACCACAATTTTCAAAACATAACTCTCGTTAGGATGCTTTATTATTATAAATTGGCAAAAGTCATTTGATACATATATAGGGTCTTCTGTGGCTGTGAGTGTAGGATCTATAACTACTTATACAATTAGTTGATAACACCACTAAAGCTTGCTCTTCATGGTAAGGTGAATTAAACACAATCTTGTGTGATCAAGTTTGTTAGTGGCTTAGGTAAGATCAGTTGTTTCCTGTGGTACTATTGTTATAGGTAAATGCTACAACAAATCTGTTTCCATCCTCTAGACAGATGGAATTCAATGGAAAAAATTGCATATAAATCCCACTTAAAACTAGAAAAGAAGTATGCCCCCACAATTGATAATTATGGACAAAATTGTTTTGTTAGGAGTGATTTTTAAAAAATGAAGTGTCTGTAAGACACAAATGATGCCCCCACCTGACCATAAGAAATTATAAACAAGTCAACCTCCACTATGTGTATAAACATCATACAAAATATTAAAGCTGTAGCTCCAAAACTGTAGGAGGAGATAGCCGGACAAATCATGTTTCTATATCCAGATGGACGAACAAAATGACTAAGTCCAACTACGGTACCTGTCATTTTGAGAATATTTGATGAAAATCAAAATATCCTGTGGACATGCACACCTCCATTATGTGTATAAACATCCTGCAAAATATTAAAGCTGTAGCTCTTAAACTGTAGGAGGAGATAGCTGGACAAATCATAATCCCTCTATGCAGCTAGTACGAAAAAAGTCCAACTACCTGTCATTTTGAGAATATTTGAAGAAAATCAAAATCCTGTGGACATGCACACTTCCATTATGTGTATAAACATCCTACAAAATATTAAAACTGTAGCTCCAAAACTGTAGGAGGAGATAGCCGAACAAACCATGTATCTATATCCGGATGGACGAACGGACGACAAGACGAACAGACAGGGGTAAATTAATATGCCCCCCAACTTTTCGTCGCGGGGGCATAATAAAAAAATTATCATTTTGGATGTTGGTCCCTTTTGCTTCTTTTAACCCCTTTTATCACAAGAAACCACAAGAGCTAGGTCAAATCTGGTTGGAAAACATGCAGACAGTAAATGGGTATGTTATTTTAAGTTGTGTGGTAGTCTCTTCTACTGAAACCGTTAATATTATTTAATTATGACATGGGGCCAATTTTCCCGAAAACTTCAAAATTAGAATATTTATATAGATTCTATTGAAAAAATTTCGAAAGTCACTGGTCCGAATCCGAATCAGGACCACTGCTAAAGTCGATGACTGGTGTTGGCCCCATTTTGACTCCCTTATATCTTGGAAATAGTAAGATCTATAAAGCATCTGTTAACTCAATAAATAAAAAAAAATTGATAAGATACAAATAGAAAACTAGAGGCTCAGTGGGCTGAGCCTGTGTCGCTCACCTTTCATTCTGCTTTGAGGAAACTTAATACAGAACCTCCCATAGGTGCATCCCAACAAGTTTCAGTTCATTTGGCTAAGCAGTTTCAGAGAAGATTTTTAGAAATCGACCAACCAGAAAAAAGAATTGCCTATGGCAACCATGTTTGTAAATGGATTGGGACGAACTTAGCAATCTTTATAGAGGACCTTCCATAGATGCTTCCTACCAAGTTTCGGTTCATTTGGCTAAGCAGTGTCAGAGGAGAAGATTTTTAGAAATCGACCAATCTGAAACAAGAATTGTCTGTGGTGGCCATGTTTGTAAACAGATCAGGGCAAAATGAGCAATCTTTATAGAGGACCCTCCATAGATACTTCCTACCAAGATTTGGTTCATTTTGCAAAGCGGTTTCAGAGATGATTTTTAGAAATTGACCAATCAGAAACAATAATTTCCTGTGGTTGCCATATCGCAACCAAATAAGCAATCTTTATAGAGGACCTTCTAAGGATGCTTCCTACCAAATTTTGATTTATTTGGCCAAGCGGTTTCAGAGTAGAAGATTTTTTAGAAATCAACCAATCAGAAACAAGAATTGCCTGTGGCGGCCATGTTTGTTAACGGATCGGGACGAAATAAGCACTCTTTATAGAGGACTTTCCATAGATGTTTCCTACCAAGTTTCGCTTCATTTGGTCAAGTGGATTCACAGGAGAAGATTTTTTTTAATCGGCCAATCAGAAACAAGAATTGCCTGTGGCGGCCATGTTTCTTAATGGATCGGGACAAAATGTGTAATTCTTATAGAGGACCTTCCATAGATGCTTCCTACCAATTTACTTCTCATTTGGCTCAGCAGTTTCAGAGGAGAAGATATTTTAAAAATCAACCAATCAGAAACAAGAATTGCCTGTGGTGGCCATGTTTGTTAACGGATCGGGACGAAATAAGCAATCTTTATAGAGGACCTTCCATAGATGCTTCCTACCAAGTTACAGTTCATTTGGCTAAGCGGTTTCAGAGGTGCTCCAGAAAAAATAAGCAGTTCCTGCTCCAAAGGTGGCACCTGTCATTTTACTCTTGATACAAACCTGGTGATAAGACATGAATGAGGAAAGTACCGGAGGGTACCTGTAAAGTGCGAAACGAAATGAAACCGAACGAAAAGAAACGAAACGAAACGAAATGTAACAAAACGAAGCAAAATGTAACGAAACGAAATGTAACGAAAAAAACGAAACGAAATCAAACAAAACAAAACGAAACCAAATGAAACGAAATGAAACGAAATGTAGCGAAAAAAATGAAAAATTCAATATGGCATGAAGACTAAGAGGGTTTATAATATATTGATTATCCAAATTTAGAAGACTTAAAGGGTTCCCGGTTTTATACTATAATGATTATCCAAATTTATCATACCTCAGCATTTTTTTTCTATATGAAATTTTAAACAACTGATAGAATTACTACTTTCGCATACTTGATAATAATACTTAGATGACTGTTGTCGGGTCAATAGATTCCGAACTGTTGCCATCTGAAAAACTCGCAGACTTTTTGTAAAGTACTCCTTTCGATTGAAGGGCTACTGCTATTAAAGTTTTGGTGAATGAAGAGTACGTGTAAATTTCTAGCCAATGACTTATTATAAAAATGACGGATATGTGGTAGATGCCAGAGACAATCACCTACTATTCACCAATAATTATTTTTTAGAAAGACCAAAAGAAAATTTCTTTTAAAGATCAATGACAAACCTTCAATGAATGATGAGTATACTCATTCTACGCAGTCACCTCTAGAAGGCCCCAAATATATAAAAAAAATATGTACAAAAAAAAAACGGCAGAACATCTTATTAACAAATACAATAAATGAAACTAAAAGATGAAAATCAGATGGGTAAAATCACTGTCCAACATTCACCTGACTTGGGACAAGCACATACATGAGCACTCCCCCCCCTCCCCCCCCCCTGAATACAGACCAGTGATAAAAAAATAAGAACAAATAAGACACAGTAAATATCAGAACGAACCAGTGTCTAATACGAGACAAAACAAGAAACATACAAGATCAACAACAGATTGAGAAATTTAAACAAATTGAAAACAAGTAGGGTCTCACAACTGAATAATCGAAGTTAACTGACAACTACATGTAGCTTAAGACAAAAAGGTCCTCTGACAAAAAGCCATACTTTTTTCACACACATTAGTCGTGCTGCCTCTAAAAAAAGCTTTAATAGCACGAAATCACAAACCGTAAGGGAAAAAAAATACATGACTGTGCGATGCCTTGTTTCAACCTTTTAAAAACCAAGTACAATGTATAGGCCAAGGTGCTCCAAAATGTTAAGCGGTCTCTGCTCCGCATTTGGGACCTGCTGGGTTGTCCAATGTCATTCCAGTATAGAGTCTAATCTGAGAATTTCAACCACCGAACATGTCCATGCTCTAAACTTTCTGTCTCATATCGGCTGTACAGTAACAATAAATCGTGTAAAAATGTCCCCGAAAAGATATCACTCCATTGGCTGAAAGCGATCTTGTGATAATCAAAAATTCAATCGAAAGGAGTACTTTACAAAAAGTCTGCAAGTTTTTCAGATGGCAACAGTTCGGAATTTATTGACCCGACAACAGTCATCTAAGTATTATTATCAAGTATGCGAAAGTAGTAATTCTATCAGTTGTTTAAAATTTCATATAGAAAAAAAATGCTGAGGTATGATAAATTTGGATAATCATTATAGTATAAAACCGGGAACCCTTTAAGTCTTCTAAATTTGGATAATCAATATATTATAAACCCTCTTAGTCTTCCTGCCATATTGAATTTTTCATTTTTTTCGGTACATTTCGTTTCGATCGGTTTCGTTTTGTTTGATTTCATTTCGGTTTTTTCGTCACATTTCGTTTCGTTTTGATCGGTTTCGTTTTGTTCGGTTTCGTTTCGTTTGATTTCGTTTCATTCGGTTTCGTTTCGTTTCTATTTCGTTTCGCACTTTACAGGTACCCAGTACCGGATTGTGATTATGACAAATGGAACATATCCATGGTCAATTGTGACACAAATACTCCAAGTGTAATGGTTAACCAAGTCATGGTGGCGACCCTAAATATTTCGAAGCGATGACTTTAACCTAACCACTAGGAACCCTTGGTTCAGTAGATTCCTTGTAAGTACAATGTAGCACCCCTTTATCAAGAAAATCATGATATGAAGCACAAGCTCTGGAATATCGGATCAACTGAGAGGGGAGATATATACTCCATATGCAGGTGCTGCTGGTAAGTTGCTTCATATAAAATGGAAAGTTCACAATGGGAAAATTGAGATAATCTCTTTTGTTGCAAAGTTTCGTTCTAAACTGGTCATCACTGTCAATTTCAAGAAGAGCTCACAGAAATTACATTTTTGACAATTTTGGCTTCATTTGCTCCAGTGGTCTTGGAGAGAACTAATGTTTAAACATATTTCTCACTGCATACTACAATAACGGATGGTCATCTTGGAATTGAGTTCTGAAATCTTTTTTATAGGACAATCAAATGATATGAAGGTGGACATCTTTAAGTTTCACTGCATTATGGAGCAATGCCCAACATTGTTCAGTTAAAATAGAACTATCAGTTAACAGATTAATATTGACCTTTATTCATACTGTCATTGAATTATGGGGCTATCATGTTCGTGATCATATGGTATTTGGATTTACAACAACCTGCGCAATCAGTGCATCTCACCATTAAAGTTGTGAGTTTGAACCCTGTTCATGGCGAGGTGTACTCGATACAACATTATGTGATAAAGTTTATCAGTGACTTGCGACAGGTCGATTGTTTTCTCCGGGTACTATGGTTTCCCCCCCCCCCCCCAATAAAACTGACCGCCACAATATAACTGAAATATTGTTGAAATTGGCGTTAAACACCATAAACCTAAACCAAAACCATCATTGAATTACAGATTATAAATGGCCACTGATTCTTTATTGACCTTCATGGATACTGACCTTGACTGCATTAAAAAGAGGCTCATTTATCCATCTTTCAAGCTTAGCTTCTTTAATCTGCCGATCTATCTGAAAAAGGTTTTTTTCCAATAAATATATATCTCTTATTGTATTATTTTATACCTTTCACATTGCATTTCATGAAAATTTTGTCCATATGAAAGTGTCTGCTTTTTATATGTTTGTATTAATAAAGAGCTTGAATTATTTTGCAAGAACTATAATACTTTTTGTCCTTTTTATTTTTTTGCTTTAACCACAATTCACTGTTAAAAAAAAGAAAAATATCCATAATTGACTGGAAATAGTGATATGTTCTATATTTACCTGAAAGAACTATGATTTATATGGTCAATGCTAGTTACTTTAGATTCAGTTTTCTATTTGTACTCTTAGTAATTTTATGCATTTAAGCTAAAAACTAAATAGGGAATTCGTTTATATTTGATTAATTTAACTGATATTTAGCTAATTACTTACCATGTCAAATATATAATATAGTATCAATGGAGCACTTAAATTTGGTACCAACAAGATAGTGTATTTAATTTTGTGTTTATGTGGTACAAACAACATTGGAGTGTATTTAATTTTGTGTTCATGTTATACAAACATCATTGGTGTGTATTTAATTGTGTGTTCATGTTATACAAACATCATTGGAGTGTATTTAATTTTGTGTTCATGTTATACAAACATCATTGGTGTGTATTTAATTGTGTGTTCATGTTATACAAACAATATTGGAGTGTATTTAATTTTGTGTTCATGTTATACAAACAATATTGGAGTGTATTTAATTTTGTGTTCATGTTATACAAACAATATTGGAGTGTATTTAATTTTGTGTTTATGTGGTACAAACAATATTGGAGTGTATTTAATTTTGTGTTCATGTTATACAAACAATATTGGAGTGTATTTAATTTTGTGTTCATGTTATACAAACAATATTGGAGTGTATTTAATTTTGTGTTCATGTTATACAAACAATATTGGAGTGTATTTAATTTTGTGTTTATGTGGTACAAACAACATTGGAGTGTATTCAATTTTGTGTTCATGTTATACAAACATCATTGGAATGTATTTAATTTTGTGTTCATGTTATACAAACAATATTGGAGTGTATTTCATTTTGTGTTCATGTTATACAAACAACATTGGAGTGTATTTAATTTTGTGTTCATGTTATACAAACATCATTGGTGTGTATTTAATTTTGTGTTCATGTTATACAAACATCATTGGAGTGTATTTAATTTTGTGTTCATGTTATACAAACATCATTGGTGTGTATTTAATTGTGTGTTCATGTTATACAAACAATATTGGAGTGTATTTAATTTTGTGTTCATGTTATACAAACAATATTGGAGTGTATTTAATTTTGTGTTCATGTTATACAAACAATATTGGAGTGTATTTAATTTTGTGTTTATGTGGTACAAACAACATTGGAGTGTATTCAATTTTGTGTTCATGTTATACAAACATCATTGGAGTGTATTTAATTTTGTGTTCATGTTATACAAACATCATTGGTGTGTATTTAATTTTGTGTTCATGTTATACAAACAATATTGGAGTGTATTTAATTTTGTGTTTATGTGGTACAAACAACATTGGAGTGTATTTAATTTTGTGTTCATGTTATACAAACAATATTGGAGTGTATTCAATTTTGTGTTCATGTTATACAAACAATATTGGAGTGTATTTAATTGTGTGTTTATGTTGTACAAACATCATTGGAATGTATTTAATTTTGTGTTCATGTTATACAAACATCATTGGAGTGTATTCAATTTTGTGTTTATGTGGTACAAACAACATTGGAGTGTATTTAATTTTGTGTTCATGTTATACAAACAATATTGGAGTGTATTCAATTTTGTGTTCATGTTATACAAACATCATTGGAGTGTATTTAATTTTGTGTTCATGTTATACAAACATCATTGGTGTGTATTTAATTTTGTGTTCATGTTATACAAACAATATTGGAGTGTATATAATTTTGTGTTTGTGTGGTACAAACAACATTGGAGTGTATTTAATTTTGTGTTCATGTTATACAAACAATATTGGAGTGTATTTAATTTTGTGTTCATGTTATACAAACAATATTGGAGTGTATTTAATTTTGTGTGCATGTTATACAAACATCATTGGTATGTATTTAATTTTGTGTTCATGTTATACAAACAATATTGGAGTGTATTTAATTGTGTGTTCATGTTATACAAACAATATTGGAGTGTATTTAATTTTGTGTTCATGTTATACAAACAATATTGGGGTGTATTCAAATTTGTGTTTATGTGGTACAAACAACATTGGAGTGTATTTAATTGTGTGTTTATGTTGTACAAACATCATTGGAATGTATTTAATTTTGTGTTCATGTTATACAAACATCATTGGAGTGTATTCAATTTTGTGTTTATGTGGTACAAACAACATTGGAGTGTATTTAATTTTGTGTTCATGTTATACAAACATCATTGGAGTGTATTTAATTTTGTGTTCATGTTATACAAACATCATTGGTGTGTATTTAATTTTGTGTTCATGTTATACAAACAACATTGGAGTGTATTTAATTGTGTGTTCATGTTATACAAACAATATTGGAGTGTATTTAATTTTGTGTTTATGTGGTACAAACAACATTGGAGTGTATTTAATTTTGTGTTTATGTGGTACAAACAACATTGGAGTGTATTTAATTTTGTGTTCATGTTATACAAACAACATTGGAGTGTATTTAATTTTGTGTTTATGTGGTACAAACAACATTGGAGTGTATTTAATTTTGTGTTTATGTGGTACAAACAACATTGGAGTGTATTTAATTTTGTGTTTATGTTGTACAAACAACATTGGAGTGTATTCAATGTTGTGTTTATGTGGTACAAACAACATTGGAGTGTATTTAATTTTGTGTTGATGTTGTACAAACAATATTGGAGTGTATTCAATTTTGTGTTTATGTGGTACAAACAACATTGGAGTGTATTTAATTTTGTGTTTATGTTGTACAAACAACATTGGAGTGTATTCAATGTTGTGTTTATGTGGTACACACAACATTGGTGTGTATTTAATTTTGTGTTTATGTTGTACAAACAACATTGGAGTGTATTCAATTTTGTGTTTATGTGGTACAAACAACATTGGAGTGTATTTAATTTTGTGTTGATGTTGTACAAACATCATTGGAGTGTATTCAATTTTGTGTTTATGTGGTACAAACATTGGAGTGTATTCAATTTTGTGTTTATGTGGTACAAACAACATTGGAGTGTATTTAATTTTGTGTTTATGTGGTACAAACAACATTGGAGTGTATTTAATTTTGTGTTTATGTGGTACAAACAACATTGGAGTGTATTTAATTTTGTGTTTATGTGGTACAAACAACATTGGAGTGTATTTAATTTTGTGTTTATGTTGTACAAACAACATTGGAGTGTACTTAATTTTGTGTTTATGTGGTACAAACAACATTGGAGTGTATTTAATTTTGTGTTTATGTGGTACAAACAACATTGGAGTGTATTTAATTTTGTGTTTATGTGGTACAAACAACATTGGAGTGTATTTAATTTTGTGTTTATGTGGAATCAACAACACAAAACAAACAGAAAAGGTGGGAAATATAAAACATGTACTTCGATCCTTTATACCCAGAATTGTCTACTGCACGTAACTTTGTCAATCAAAGTAAACCATTACTCATAGCTGAATGAAAGGGACGAAATGTGCAATCTTTAGAGGACCTTCCATAGATGCTTCCTGCCAAGTTTCGGTTCATTTGGCCAAGCGGTTTCAGAGAAGATTTTTTTTTAATCGACCAATCAGACACATGAATTGCCTGTGGTGGCTATGTTTTCAAAGGATCGGGACGAAATGTGCAGTCTTTATAGAGAACCTTCCATAGATGCTTCCTACCAAGTTTCGGTTCATTTGGCCAAGCAGTTTCAGAGCAGAACATTTTTTTTTAAATCAACAAATCAGACACAAGAATTGCCTGTGGCGGACATGTTTGTAAATGAATAGGGACAAAATGAGCAACTTTATAGAGAACCTTCCACAGATGCTTCCTACCAAGTGTCGTTTCTTTGGCTAAGAAAGAAGAAGAGTTCTTAGAAATCAACCTATCAGAAACAAGAATTGCCTGTGGCGGCCATGTGTGTTAATAGATCAGGCCAAAATGAGCAATCTCTATAGAGGACCGTCCATAAATGATTTCTACCAAGTTACGGTTCATTTCTCCAAGCGGTTTCAGAGGAGAAGGTTTTTTTTAATTGGTCAATCAGAAACAAGAATTGCCTGTGGTGTCCATATTTATTAACGGATCGGGACAAAATGAGCAATCTTTATAGAAGACATTCCATAAATGCTTCCTACTATGTTTCGGTTCATTTGGTCCAGTGGTTGCAGAGGAGAAGATTTTTAGAAATCGATCAATCAGAAACATGAATTGTCTGTGACAGCCATGTTTGTTAACAAATAGGGACCAAATTAGCAATCTTTATAGAGGACCTTCCATAAATGCTTCCTACCCAGTGTCAGTTCATTTGGCCATGTGGTTTCAGAGGAGAACATTTTTTAGAAATTTACCAATCAGAAACAAGAATTGGCTGTGGCAGCCATGTTTGTTCACGGAAAGGGACGAAATGTGCAATCTTTATAGAGGACCTTCCATAGATGCTTCCTGCCAAGTTTCGGTTCATTTGGCCAAGCAGTTTCAGAGAAGATTTTTTTTTAATCGACCAATCAGAAACATGAATTGCTTGTGGTGGCTATGTTTTCAAAGGATCGGGACGAAATGTGCAGTCTTTATAGAGAACCTTCCATAGATGCTTCCTACCAAGTTTCGGTTCATTTGGCCAAGCAGTTTCAGAGCAGAACATTTTTTTAGAAATCAACCAATCAGACACAAGAATTGCCTGTGGCGGACATGTTTGTAAATGAATAGGGACAAAATGAGCAACTTTATAGAGAACCTTCCACAGATGCTTCCTACCAAGTGTCGTTTCTTTGGCTAAGAAAGAAGAAGAGTTCTTAGAAATCAACCTATCAGAAACAAGAATTGCCTGTGGCGGCCATGTTTGTTAACTGATCAGGCCAAAATGAGCAATCTCTATAGAGGACCGTCCATAAATGCTTTCTACCAAGTTACGGTTCATTTCTCCAAGCGGTTTCAGAGGAGAAGGTTTTTTTTAATTGGTCAATCAGAAACAAGAATTGCCTGTGGTGTCCATATTTATTAACGGATCGGGACAAAATGAGCATTCTTTATAGAAAACATTCCATAAATGCTTCTTACAACGTTTCGGTTCATTTGGCCAAGCGGTTGCAGAGGAGAAGACTTTTAGAAATCGACCAATCAGAAACAATAATTTTCTGTGGTGTCCATGTTTGTTCGCGGATCGGGACGAAATGTGCAATCATTATAGAGGACCTTCCATAGATGCTTCATACCAAGTGTCAATTCATTTGGCCAAGCGGTTTCAGAGGAGAAGATTTTTTAGAAATCAACCAATCAGAAACAAGAATTGCCTGTGGTGGCCATGTTTGCTAACGGATCGAGATAAAATGAGCACTCTTTATAGAGGACCTTCCATAGATGATTCCTACCATGTTTCGGTTCATTTGACCAAGCGGTTTCAGAGGAGAACGGTTTTTTTCAGAAACATGAATTGCCTGTGGCGGCCATGTTTGTTAACGGATCAGGCCAAAATGAGCAATCTCTATAGAGGACCATCCATAAATGCTTTCTACCAAGTTTCGGTTCATTTGGCTAAGCGGTTTCAGAGGAGGAGATTTTTTTTTAATCGGCCAATCAGAAACAAGAATTTCCTGTGGTGGGCATGTGTGTTAACGGATCTGGAGAAAATGTGCAGTCTTTATAGAGGCACTTCCATAGATGCTTCCTATCAAGTTTCAGTTTATTTGGCTAAAGGGTTTCAGACGAGACGATTTTTTAGAAATCAACCAATCAGAAACAAGAATTGCCTGTGACGGCCATGCTTATTAACGGATCGGGACGAAATGAGCAATCTTTATAGAGGACCTTCCATAGATGCTTCCTACCATGTTTCGGTTCATTTGGCCAAGTGGTTTCAGAGTAGAATATTATTGTCAGAAATCGACAAATCAGAAACACAAATTGCCATGTTTGTTAACGGATCGAGCCAAAATGTAGAAAAAAATTTGGGCCAGTAAAAAACAAGATATGATTATAATCTAACGATTATGAAGTCTCCCAAACCGGCCACTGACAACCGGTTTAAAAAATAAATTAAAAGCTACCTTTGAAATCGAACAATGTTGAATTTGTGCGGTATTGTGGTGGCCATTTTGAAAATGGCAACCGGTAGAAATTTTTCGATGTCAGGAATCAATTCGTGACATCATAATCTACCCACATATCAAACGACGTTGAAATCGGACAATGTTGAATTTGTGCGGTATTGTGGCGGCCATTTTGAAAATGGCGACCGGTAGAAATTTTTCAATGTCGGGAATCAATTTGGGACATCATTATCTACCCACATAACAAATTTTGATGATATCGGACAATGTTGAATTTTTGCGGTATTGTGGCGACCATTTTGAATATGGCGACCGGTAGAAATTTTTCAATGTCGGTAATCAATTCGGGACATCATTTTTGTGTAAGGGGAGATCAATGCCATGATCACATTAAAGACATCCAGAAAAGAGTAGACTAATGTCACTACAAGGACCGCTCTTGCACTCCCCAGAGTGACATCACTTGTTTCAATCCACTATGAAGAAGTGATTTTAAAGTAAAATAACCTCTCAGTTCGGGGTAATGTCAGTTGGTTATTCATTCCAAACAAGTATCTCACTTTGTTGAAATAACAAACGGTGCTGTCATTTTCTGTTATATAAACAACTGTTAACTTTTCCTGTTATTTTTTAATTTGTAAACAAAAGTTCTGGTTCCAAAAAAGAAAACCACTCCCAATTGTCATTAAAATGTAGCCGTGTACATGAACTATGAAAAGTTTAAAAGAAGTGACAGGCCAGATCGTTTCCGTAGTTTGACATTACTGTCAACGATTTTCTCTCCGTTGTTGGGGAAAAGTTTTTCAATGATTACCTAAGGATTGACACAAAAAGGTTTCCAATTTCTGTAAAATGAAATTCGTACATGTACATTTTGCAGCAGATTGAATGAATAAATTTCCGAACCGTGGAAGATACCAGATCGCAAACATTATAAGTTGACAGAATTCTCTTTATTGTTCACAACTTTCCACTTCGTTCGTGATTTTTAACAATTTTAATAATTAAATCATAAAGAAACAAAAAAACACGTTTCTTTTCTAATATTTAGTGAATACTTGTGTATTACATGAAAACGTGTAGGAAACGTGTATTGATTTGCTCGATGAAAATACATAATTGGGGAGAACAGTAAGTTACATTAGCTGTGTATTCATTGGCTACAAAAATGTATTTGGACCAATCGCTGTGCTTGTAACAAACCGTTTTCGACTAGAACAGAAGAGTTATCTACCGTTGAAGTTACAGTTTATGTCCGATTTCGGTAAAACAACAATTTTTAACGGTCTTTTAGGCAATCGTCCAAACGTTTTTTGTTGGGCCAGTGACTACCTAATTTGGAGCAGCTTTTGGTCGCCCGAATAAGATATTAGTCGCATTTGGCGACTGGGCGACCGTCCATTTCAGGCACTAAAAATGAGCAATCTCTATAGAGGACCGTCCATAAATGCTTTCTACCAAGTGTCGGTTCATTTGGCCAAGCGGTTTCAAAGGAGAAGATTTGTTTAAATCGGCCAATCAGAAACAAGAATTGCCTGTGGTGGCTATGTTTGTTAACGGATCTGGACAAAATGTGCAATGTTTATAGAGGCCCTTCCATAGATGCTTCCTACCAAGTTTCAGTTCATTTGGCTAAGGGGTTTCAGAGGAGAAGAATAAAATGTGAAAACTTAACGGACGACAGATGACGGACGACGGATGCCCAAGTGATGGCAACAGCTCGCCTTGCCTTAGGCTGTTAAAAAAAAAATAGTTTCTTGAGGACAATTTTGCCCCCTTGACACAATTTCATTGTCAAAAAGAGACGAAGGTAAAATTTCACAGGACAGAACATAATTGCATAATGAAATGATTACATTATATGATCATTTCATTTAGGAAAGCAGGGCTCACCACACATAGTAAAAACAGGGCGACTTGACTTAGGGGCGAAGTGAGGGAAAATCTGGGAGACTTCCGAAAATCGATCCAAATTTTAACATTTCTTTCCCCGCTACTGCATGTTCCCCTACCTTTCACAAAAACGAACAATGATTAAAAGGATGCAATTAACGAGTTTGGAATAAAATATTGAACATCAAACCCTGTATGGGTCACATTTCAGGAACATGAGAGCTCTTTTTATGTGAATATTGAAGAAAAAGTATGATTATTGGTGAAAAAAATACGGACTTGAAAAGACTGACAGGGCGACTAAAACTTCGCTTTTTGACAGAAATTGGGCGACTTCATTGAAACCAAGGCGAAGAAGTCGCCCACTTCGCCTGGTTTGGTGAGCCCTGAGGAAAGCCTCATGTAATTGGTCAAAAGTTCTTCAACACATGACTTTGGAATTGAAATTTCATGAATCAATAAAGAGCACAACCACTCCCACTTACAGAACCTATTCAGGAATGTCAAGAAAACTAACAACAAGCAGAATAATAACAGTTGTAAATGTGGAATATCAATAAAAATAATAATCTTAGTTGTATTTAATGTCAAAATGTAAATATAAATATTGAATGCATTTTTGTAAATTTAATTGTATTGGTTATGGATTATGGTGTTTAATGCCACTTTCAACAATATTTCAGCAATATGATGGTGGTCAGTTTTATTAGTGGAGGAAACCAGAGTACTCTGAGAAAACCATCGACCTGCCGCAAGTCACTGATAAACTTTACAACATAATGTCGTATCAAGTACACCTCGCCATGAGTAGGATGTGTTGTATCGAGTACACCTCGCCATGAGTAGGATTCGAACTCACAACTTTTGTGGTGATATGCACTGATTGCACAGGTAGTTGCAAATCCAACTACCATAAGATCACGGCAGCCCCATATAGAGTTGTAAATGCATTGACAGAAGTGTATTCTCTACCAAATAACCGCAGCATGCAGCATTAAGGAGAAAGAAAACTAGAAAAGAAGTATGCCCCCGCACTTGATAATTATGGACAAAGACAAAGTTGTTTTGTTAGGAGTGATTTTTTTAAAATGAAGTGTGTCTGTAAGACACAAATGATGCCCCCGCCTGCCCATCAAAATCCTGTGGACATGCACACCTCCATTATGTGTATAAACATCATACAAAATATTAAAGCTGTAGCTCCAAAACTGTAGGAGGAGATAGCCGGACAAACCATGTATCTATATCCGGACAGACGAACAAAATGACTAAGTCCAACTACCTGTCATTTTGAGAATATTTGATGAAAATCAAAATCCTGTGGACATGCACACCTCCATTATGTGTATAAGCATCCTACAAAATATTAAAGCTGTAGCTCCAAAACTGTAGGAGATAGACGGTCAAACCATGTATCTATATCTGGACGGACGAACGGACGACCGAAAGGACGGACAGATGGACAGGGGGTAAATTAATATGCCCCCAACTCTTATTCGCGGGGGGCATAAAAAGACTGATTGGCTCGGAATCAGGATAATGTGTGCCGTCTATCCACGGACTGTTGCTAGCACTATAAAAATCTAACTAAGCATGTTGGTCTAGTACAAAGCGGACTTCATCATCATCTCATTGAAAATTAACTTGTTCTTGCTGTGATATAGCTGAAAAATTGCTGAATTGGCGTTAAACATCAACCACTCACTCGCTTTATATGAAGTGCTATCACGCTTCATGCAAAATGTATTTTGGTCAAATCTTTTACTTGCCAATAAAACTACAAAAGATTGCATTTCAACACTTGTATGACAACATCATACCACAATATGACTGCAAAATATATATGGTCATATAAAAAAAGAGGAATTGGCTAGGATACAAATTCCAACAACTCTTTTAATGTGAGGTGGACAATTAATTAATTATATTAGGTGTGCAATTGTCAGACTGGACAATTGTTGGTTACCCTTCTCTATTTCAATAACATTACACTAAACTTACCCTTTGAAATGCACTTTTATAATCTTGATTTGTCACATGGCTTAGATGTTTGCTGGTACGCCATACATAATTAATTGGAACAGTTATTTCTTCTATAGGTTTAAACACAGATTCAAAAGTCTTTGGATAATGTACATCTGTAATATAAAATACAGTTATTGCTCAGATTTATATACTATCAAAACATAATGATTTTAATATGTAATATTTTTTGTATGTACATTAACATTTGACCACTGTGTATTAACTCTGCTTCTTTTCAAATATCATCATGTTAGTTTTTGGTGTATTACATTTTGATCTTCTGTGACTTATTTCCTTTGATTTTCTACTACTTTCCTTTTATCTGTAGTATTGTGTGGTATTATACGTTGTTCAATGTAAATTATCTTTGATCTTTGATTATTGACTGTTTTTTATCATTGTGTATTACCTTAATTCCCTGCAAATTATGTCTATCTTTTGCTTGTTGTGCATTACCTACCAGATAATTGTTCGCTATGTGCTGCTAGCTTTGTTTCAAATTCTATTGCCAACTTAGCACCTCCCTTGATTATATTTTCTGGTGTTAATTTTGAAAATTCTGGTAGTTTCTCATATCTGAGTATGGGGTTAGTTTCTGCTGTGTCTCGTGGTGTCTCTGGTATTCTGAAATAAGAAATTGCATTTTCTGTACTTTGTAAATGGTAATTATTACTACTGTCAGCATGTCGTGAGATATATAAACTACTGTCAGCACGTCGTGTGATATATAAACTACTGTCAGCACGTCGTGTGATGTATAAATTACTGTCAGCACGTCGTGTGATATATAAACTACTGTCAGGCACGTTGTGTGATATATAAACTACTGTCAGCACGTCGTGTGATGTATAAACTACTGTCAGCATGTCATGAGATATATAAACTACTGTGCAGCACGTCGTGTGATATATAAACTACATGTATATTGTACTGTCAGCACGTCGTGTGATGTATAAACTACTGTCAGGGCAGTCAGGCATGTCATGTGATATATAAACTACTGTCATGCACGTCGTGTGATGTATAAACTACTGTCGGGCACTTCGTGTGATATATAAACTACTGTCAGGCATGTCGTGTGATATATAAACTACTGTCAGCATGTCGTGAGATATATAAACTACTGTGCAGCACGTCGTGTGATATATAAACTACTGTCAGCATGTCGTGTGCTATATAAACTACTGTCAGCACGTCGTGTGATATATAAACTACTGTCAGCATGTCGTGTGATAAACTACTGTCAGCATGTCGTGTGATATATAAACTACTGTCAGCATGTCATGAGATATATAAACTACTGTCAGCACGTCGTGTGATATATACACTACTGTCAGCACATCGTGTGATATATAAACTACTGTGCAGCACGCCATGTGATATATAAACTACTGTCAGCATGTCGTGTGATACATAAACTACTGTCAGCACGTCGTGTGATATATAAACTACTGTCAGCACATCGTGAGATATATAAACTACTGTGCAGCACGTCATGTGATATATAAACTACTGTCAGCATGTCGTGTGATACATAAACTACTGTCAGCACGTCATGTGATATATAAACTACTGTCAGCACATCGTGAGATATATAAACTACTGTGCAGCAGGTCATGTGATATATAAACTACTGTCAGCATGTCATGTGATATATAAACTACTGTCAGCACGTCGTGTGATATATAAACTACTGTCAGCACGTCGTGTGATATATAAACTACTGTCAGCACGTCGTGAGATATAAAAACTACTGTGCAGCACGTCATGTGATATATAAACTACTGTGCAGCACGTCATGTGATATATAAACTACTGTCAGCACGTCGTGAGATATATAAACTACTGTCAGCACATCGTGTGATGTATAAACTACTGTCAGCATGTCGTGTGATAAACTACTGTCAGCATGTCGTGTGATATATAAACTACTGTCAGGCATGTCATGTAATATATAAACTACTGTCAGCACGTCGTGTGATATATAAACTACTGTCAGCACATCGTGTGATATATAAACTACTGTCAGCACGTCGTGAGATATATAAACTACTGTCAGCACATCGTGTGATGTATAAACTACTGTCAGCATGTCGTGTGATAAACTACTGTCAGCATGTCGTGTGATATATAAACTACTGTCAGGCATGTCATGTGATATATAAACTACTGTCAGCACGTCGTGTGATATATAAACTACTGTCCGCACGTAGTGTGATATATAAACTACTGTCAGCATGTCGTGTGATATATAAACTACTGTCAGCACGTCGTGTGATATATAAACTACTGTCAGCATGTCGTGAGATATATAAACTACTGTCAGCACGTCGTGTGATGTATAAACTACTGTCAGCACGTCGTGCGATATATAAACTACTGTCAGCATGTCGTGTGATATATAAACTACTGTCAGCACGTCGTGTGATATATAAACTACTGTCAGGCATGTCGTGTGATATATAAACTACTGTCAGGCACGTCGTGTGATGTATAAACTACTGTCAGGCATGTCGTGTGATATATAATCTACTATCATGCACGTCGTGTGATGTATAAACTACTGTCAGGCATGTCATGTGATATATAAACTACTGTCAGGCACGTCGTGTGATATATGGGTCATTCTACAGAAAGTGGCAATTTTCATTTTTCAGATTCAGAAAAATAAAACAGTTATTGGAACATCTTTATTGAATTCAAAACACTGAAATAACATTAAAGAATCAGAAAAAAACATGTACTTCAAAAAATTCAACCAATACATGCTCACCTATGTCATAATATATGACCTAGTCGTCTTGTTTGTCATTCCTGTTACCTTATTATTTTTCTTTGTACAAAAAAATCCAAAAAGATAACACTGAGAAAAAATGTTTCCATACGATCAAACACAAAAAAATACCTACTATAGTGAAATTTTTACATTTGCATTGCAATTTGTTTGGTAGAAATAGCAAATTTTATTACCTTTTCTTAATTTTTGCCTAAAATCAAACTTTTTTTGGCTGTTGTAAATTACTTAACTCCATTATTGAATAACAATTTCTCTTTTTATGATAACACAATCAAACTCAATATTTTTTTTATAATAGATGAGCATCATATAATTTAAATAAATAACTTGATTGAAATTGAACTAGGTAACAGGAATGACACATTTGGTAACAGGAATTTGTTTCTTTTCACCCATGGTCATGTTAATCTATTAATTTTTGGACATTTATTTAGCAAGTAAAGGTATACTAAAATAATTCACAAATTTTAAAACAAATAAAAAAGCCAAAATGAAGCTCTTAATAAACAATTTATAACAAAGTAGTAACAGGAATGACATTTTGAAAATGTTTTTTTGATTTCATGTCTTTACTCTATGCTATATTTTTTATTGCCTATTTTCTTTATGTTGGAATTCGGAAGGATTTTAACAATGTCCTCATTGAAATACCAACAAATATCTTTATGTTTTGGCCACTGGTATTCGCTGGCAGATTGTTGGGTAGGTTCCATACATTGTACTTGAACTTCGCTTCTTTTTGTTTTTACGATAAGTCCTGGATATTTGATATGGTCATATACAACTACATTCCAACAGTCAATTCATCATTTTGTTTAATTAAAAATATCTCTCTCAGTTCTGACCTCAGACTGTAGACCTCCACATCTTTCTGTCATTCGATCATCCTGCTTCTCAATTCCACAGATTAATCCCTCTCCCTGAATCCCTCCAATATCAGATCTCTCTGTCTCCTTGTTCACCTGCCTCTCACTTCCACTAATTAATCCCTCTTCCTTAGGGACCGACCATTTAACTTGAAGGGGGGGGGGGGGGGTTATGGTTTTTTGTTTCGTTCAGAAAAAAATTTTCGGACAACACAAGAGTTAGAATATTTTTTTTCCCCCAGAATTTAACATTAGGTTATATGACAAAAACTCTGAATCAGATTATTTTTTTTTTCCTCCACCAAAATCAGAACATTTTTTTCAGCAACATTGGGAATCAGAATATTTTTTTAGAAAAAAACCATAACCCTCCCCTTCAAGTTAAATGGTCGTTCCCTTAGTCACTCCAACATCACACCCCACTATCTCTTTATCAACCTGCCTCTCAGATCTACCAACTAGATCATCTTCCTTAGTCACTCTAACATCACACCCCACTATCTATTTATCAACCTGCCTCTCAGATCCACCAACTAGATCATCTTCCTTAGTCACTCCAACATCACACCCCACTGTCTCTTTATCAACCTGCCTCTCAGATCCACCAACTAGATCATCTTCCTTAGTCACTCCAACATCACACCCCACTGTCTCTCTATCAACCTGTCTCTCAGATCCACCAACTGGATCATCTTCTTAGTCACTCCAACATCACACCCCACTGTCTCTCTATCAACCTGTCTCTCAGATCCACCAACTGGATCATCTTCTTAGTCACTCCAACATCACACCCCACTGTCTCTTTATCAACCTGTCTCTCAGATCCACCAACTAGATCATCTTCCTTAGTCACTCCAACATCACACCCCACTGTCTCTTTATCAACCTGTCTCTCAGATCCACCAACTGGATCATCTTCATTAGTCACTCCAACATCACACTGCACTGTCTCTATCAACCTGCCTCTCAGATCCACCAACTAGATCATCTTCTGGAGTCCCTCCAGTATCACCTTTCCCTTTATCTACATGCCTCATACTTCTCCAACTACTCCCTCTTCAACAGCCACTCCTTCACATCTCTCTGAATCACTAGCTTCTGACATAGTTCCATCATCAACATCTGCAATTGTCTCATTGTATTCATCTTTCATATCCTCTTTAGAAACATTGCTTTCATCTATCTCATTTTCTTGTCTATTGCATTTGCTCGCAACTGCAATTAAGGGCACAAAGTGATTTGAACTTTTAAAATTTCATAGGATATTTTGTCATGTAAGGAGAAATGAACATAACAACATTTATTTCTTTTTATTTGTAATAAGAGGACAGTAATGAAAACTTATCTGATTCATTTATCAAATTATTGTCATTCCTGTTACCATTTGCATCAGTCCTGTTACCTTTGAGGTAAACATGCTTATCATGGAATATTTCAGTTTATTTTACTTGAAATCACATGAAAATACCCCTCTAAAGAATTATAACTAGTATAAATGATCAAGAAATGGTTTGTATTAAAAAAAAAAGAAACCTTATTTTGTCCTTAATATAAAAAAAATTGTTTTTAGTTTTATTTTCTGTCATTCCTGTTATCAAATAGGTCATTCCTGTCCCCTTTTGCAAAATATGATCTTAAATTGGCATAATAATTAGATTACTAAATTAAATTATTTGTATTTTTGTTCAAACATAATTAAAAAATGAGAAATAACCTTTAAATGTTTTCCTGTGTAACCATTATGAATTTTACTCATAAAAAAATGTTTTATCTTACAAGAAAAACTGTCATTCCTGTTAAAAACTATGTCAATTCTGTTACCAAAACAAAATATATAACACTTTTGAATCAAAAAGTTACTTCTTTGACAGAGAAATGTTTTTTTTAATATACTGTATCTAATTTATAAATGCTTCAATAAATTTAATTTATTCATTTGTATCAAAATACCTTTGTTACAGAATAAAATCTAAAAAAAATCATTCCTTTTACCAAGCCCAGTCATTCCTGTTAATTTTACCCTGGAACAGGAATGACAGGAACAGGAATGATGGACCTTAATCAATTTAAAACTTTTCAAGGCCACTTTACTGACCAAGGCTATTAAATGACATTTTTTTTGTTTG
This sequence comes from Bathymodiolus brooksi, assembly GCA_963680875.1. Taxonomy (NCBI): domain Eukaryota; kingdom Metazoa; phylum Mollusca; class Bivalvia; order Mytilida; family Modiolidae; genus Bathymodiolus; species Bathymodiolus brooksi. The sequence continues at coordinate 27,677,023 of OY804579.1, forward strand.
AACAAAAATACAAATAATTTAATTTAGTAATCTAATTATTATGCCAATTTAAGATCATATTTTGCAAAAGGGGACAGGAATGACCTATTTGATAACAGGAATGACAGAAAATAAAACTAAAAACAATTTTTTTTATATTAAGGACAAAATAAGGTTTCTTTTTTTTTAATACAAACCATTTCTTGATCATTTATACTAGTTATAATTCTTTAGAGGGATATTTTCAAGTGATTTCAAGTAAAATAAACTGAAATAGTCCATGATAAGCATGTTTACCTCAAAGGACCACTGTTATTATTTTTTTTTCCATATATTGTGTTTCCTGAATATGAATAGGATCAATACTAAAAATGTGGAACAGTATATGACAGATAAAAAGTGAATTCTCTACTCTAACCTTCATTTATTCTTCAAAATCTCCACATGTTTACTTACCATGGATGACTTCTACATTTTTAAATACAGGAAGTTCATATCTGCCACCAAGTACCCTACATTCCGTATTAGGGGAGGTAGCTCTGACTCGGGGATCAATTGAAATTTGGTAACAGGGTTGACACCAAATTGCGGGACAGTCCTTCTGTGCCTTGGAAATCAATATTCAGGGAGTTTCCGTTACTTAAAAATGTCATTTTTTTTAAATTTGAGTGGAAATCTACTAAATAAGCCACAACATTTCGTAAAGTTCAAGTGATAAGTGGAAGAAATTTTTGATTGAAGTAAGGATTAAAATCAGTGGGACAAGCAAATTTGCCCGTTTTGGGGCCTTTAAAGCCCCAAAAACATATGATTTGGTGTACCTATAATATTGGTAAAACTTTTTGTCAAGTTTGGACCCATCACAAATTAGTAAATACTACTCAGAAATTACAATTTGGAGTTATGGTTACAGAAAAATCTTTCTGGGACAAAAAATTGCCACTTTTTGTAGAATCACCCATATATCCATCCGCATTGGTATTATATACTTGACACCGGGTTAATATTACGATCTATCGAACTGTTTATTTACATTCAGACATGTGTTTACAAACATTAACACATATCCAATTAAAAAATAAACTTTGAACTACAGTAGCTTTCCTCCGTTGTTGCAATCTGATTTGAGGTCTGGCAAATAATAATGGACCAATTCAGAAATGACGTTGCATTATGGGTAAACAAATTACGAGGACGTTACGACGCCATATTTATTGAACCAGAAAACGTAAACAAAATCAGCTGATCCAAATTTGTTTACATTGGCAACGGCGAGTTCCGACCAACCAACCAAAACTCGTTTAACCACATCTGAATTGACAGCAATTTGACAATGAGGGATGAAGATGATTGTTTTTCGCCCTATAAATGTGCTAGGCTATTTCCAAGTGAAAATGAGTGGCCGTGGTCACTGAGTGAAGAGAATGTCCCGGCGGCTTCTTTGGAAAGATCGGACCCAGCATCATGTTCTCTAAGCACACTAAAATATTGGTTAAAATGTAGAGGAATAAGTTCCACCAATATGAACAAAGCTAAGGCAGTAGAGGTTGTTGAAAAGGCCATGAAAAACGATCACTTAATGAGCCAACCTATTGTGGATCCACAATATCCTCATTTTACAGACAAAAACATTATGAAGCTACGACAGTGGTGACCTTAACGAAGGTATCCTAAAAGTATTTCCGTCTCTTAAACCACCAATGTTTCCGTCCAAATCAGTAAAATGGGAGACTTCTGATGATATTTCTCAAGAAACCTTGAGTTATTTGAAAAACTTTGATCATAAAGCGATACTCAATTATTACGCGGTGATGGCTGACCAGAGACACACGGGATTCCATAACCGTGCATTGATGAGAGGAATCCAACATCATGCTGCAGGACATGTAAGAGATCTTTCATTCTGTCTCAAAGACCCCTCTGAGATCGAACTCATTGAAAATGGGCTCCACGTTCTTGCATCTGTTCAAGCCAGTATGAAAAATGCTCAGTACCAAACAAAATTATCTCTCTACCAGTATGAACCCTTATCCAGGAAAATAAAGATCCGGTATGCAGAATGTACTTGTGTTGCAGGGTAAGTTAGGCACAGAGAATTTGTTCTCTTATTCAATAAAAGCAAAATGAATCTTACCTTCGCTATCTTTAAGTCTTCATATTCCTTGTGCATGTGTGTGGTCGCTGTGCTTATTTACATTCGCAAAGAAACTGTGCTAATGCCCATTTGGGGATTGAAAAATTGGAAGGTGGACTTATCCACTTATCCCCCGTTTTGTTGTTTAAACACACACAAATGAAATTCCATTTCAGAAATCATTTAATGTACAATTGAATGTTGTAATTCAAGAAGAACATTGTACAAAAAATTATATTTATAAGATTTCCCTTATTAGCCTCTGTATATTTTTGACAGATGTGTAACACTTAGTCATCCTCCAAAAATATACATAGTATAGTTATAAAAATATCGATTCATTTGTAAAATAAAAGGTAAGACAGGTCTCTGATCAATACACCGTGGAAACATTTTTTTCAGTTTTTCAGGACAAACAGAATTGAATTCTTCCGTTGTAGGATATATTGGGAGTTTCATGAATACAGAGTTGATCAACATACACCAGGTTTTAAAAATTGCATTTACGCTTCCAGTGCTCACATAAAATAAATCTGCTAAAACTTTCTCTGGAATGCTGTGTCGAAGCCGAAACCAATACATAAAATATTCTTCCAGAGGATCAAGGAGTCGCTTGCGACCATGATTTTCATTGAGGCATTTCTTTAAATATCCATAATACTGCGTGGGATTTCCGACAAGTTCCAACACTGACATAATATTTTAACATTTGGGAAACCTGTATATATAGTCTGAAGACAAAAAATTGTTCACGGAAAATGATTGTGTTTGCAGTTTTAAATTTTGCTCTGTCAATTGCCTGTTCTTTCGTTCAAGTTCATTTATTTTGGCTATTAGATCAATGTTTGGATTCAATGCACTGGGAACGTTATCACCAGACAGACTGTCCCACTTCGATTTTCTCAACATTATTAAATTCAGATACCGGCAAGCTTGTGACCTCCGGGTGGGGCGATTTTTGGGAAGTATTATTTATTTTTTTGCCGTCTTGCTTCACTTGGTTCTTTTCATATTGTCTCATTTTATCTTTAGTATTTTTCCTACCACTCTTTGCACCAAATTTTTCTCCAATTTCGAGAGACGGAACGTCATTTTTCTTACGTTCGTTACCAAAGAAATGAAAAGAGCAAACTCGACTTGACGCTTTCAGATCGTTTTCACTCAATTTAAGGGCTTTCAACCATTTTTTTCGTATTTTAAATTTCTTAGGAAATGGTATGAAATTGATATCTTTGAATTTTCTGGAAGTCCTATGACAAATGATGCAAATATTTGGCATTTTTACGGCTCAGCTGATTTTGTTTACGTTTTCTGGTTCAATAAATATGGCGTCGTAGCGTCCTCGTAATTTGTTTACCCATAATGCAACGTCATTTCTGAATTGGTCCATTACAGACTTACAGCTTTCTTCAGTTTTTGACTATCAGACTCAGTGGCAATTTACATTTGTACTATATTTTCATTTCCTGAGGCTTAGTTTGACCCTACTGTACTGTACTCCTATATATAGTTGGACCATTGAGCAAATTGACAGAGACATCGTTCTTCTGCTGAAGATCACACAAATATGAGTTATTACAATTTGTGTGGTATTGGATCACAACACAGTAATATTTCAAAAGGAAAAGGGGGGAATATATAAAAATCACTGGTATGCAAGACTCCAATCAAGGTAGACAGAAATAAAAATGTGACCTTGAATAGATGTCCTTAAGGTAGTTATGAATAAAAAAAAAAACCCAGATTGGTCAGAACAAATCAGTTCAGACAGCTTTTTAACTATTTAGTAAATTTGGGCAGGGTAACGTCAGAGGGGTCGCAAAACAATGTTTCGAATAGTCGCAATTAACTTCTCCCAGAAGTCTCCCCACTTCTCTCTGTTGTCTCCCACTTCTCCCTGTGAGCTCTCTGAAAGTGAAAGAGAAGTCACTTCTCACTCTAATTTGAAAGTAGTGGGACCCCTGAGTTGCAAGTTACTGTGCATTTTAAAAAACATAAAAATATCTTACAAAACATAGAATGATGTTGCATGTCTCTTAGAATGTAGTGAAGGATTAATTTTTTTTCCACAAATATGATGAAACAATTTTCCATGTCCTCTGACCATGGAGGCTGCCATTTTAACTGAACTGGTTCCGTGAAATAATTCAAAACAAGAATAGGTAAATTATCAATTCTTCATTAATGTATTTTTACAATCTATAAAATTGCTATTTTGTGAGTCAATTTCATGTAAATAAATACGAGATGGTCCACCTCAAAATGAAAGAAGAAGAAGTTCGTCCTGATTTTTTTTCGTAAAAACACTTGTCAACAAATTAAACCTGGAACCAGCAAATAATCACTCGCCGGAAGTTGGTTTGTTGTTTTGACGTCATGGGCGGGGTGAGAGCCTACAATGGCTGACATAATCATGTCATGCTGTATGACCGACACTGATAAACAGCAACGGAATACGAGTAAAATGATAGATAAAGCCCTGGCTAAAGAGAAGATTACATTCAGAAGAACAATTAAAATACTATTACTTGGTGCAGGTGAAAGTGGCAAAAGCACATTCTTAAAACAAATGAAAATAATTCATGGACAAGATTTTGATGATGATGCTGTTAGAGAATTTAAAGGTGTGATTTATGGAAATATTGTTAAGGGATTAAGAGTTCTTCTTGATGCAAGAGACAAACTAAGTATTCCATGGGGTGATGAAGTTAACTCTAAATATGGTAGTTTCGTTTTCAGTTGTGACAATGCAAATAAACTAGATGAAGTGACATTTCAGCCGTATGTGGAACCTATGAAAGCATTATGGAAAGATTCTGGCATACAACAAGCTTATGATCGTAGAGGGGAATTTCAGCTGGTGTGTATCTTACTCTTTGTTGTTTTTTTTTTAAATTCAGGTTGTACATGTATATTTTAGAACTGGGGACCCAGTGTCAAGTTGACCTGGACACCAGTCACCACAAAGGGAAATCTCGTTGAGATTAGGATTCCGAAGAAATTTTCTGTCTGTTCTTCATCCTAATCTCGTTTCAAGCCCTATCAAGGGTATTCTGGAAATTTTAAATTTGACCACCCGGTGCATTCCGATGGATATTTTGGCATGGACGGATTGTGTCAGATCAAGTGCAGGTAAGATTTCATAGATAGACATATTTTCTAGTTCAAATCTGCAAAAATATTGATATTTCCTTACCTTTTACAGCGTATATCCGACAAAATAATCCAAAATCTACTTTAAGCTGACCGCCATTTTACTGAACTCTAGAACTACACCACGTGATCAAAATTCGTGACGTATTTTGGTATAGTCTGTTTCGTAGTTCGAGATGTCGATGTCAAATATTATATTATAATTTAAAAATCCCATATACACGGCTTGAAATTTTGTAATTTTGTTATAAATATTTTATTAAAACCAATCAACAGCCCATAAAAGATTAGTTCTAATAATAAAACCCTAAATGCTCGCTTACTCGCAAGGGTTATAACGGGATGCCATTACACGTAATGGAGCAGCCGCCGAGATTTTTTGCGCTCACTTACAGAGCTTCTGACGCCTGCATTTATCAATAATAAGACATAACCTTTCCTTTTGTCCATTATTATAACAAGTTTGTATCACCTACCAGTATTTTAGAATGTAATTCCCACAAAATAAAAATCTCCTCTTTGAAAATTTTGAATTTCGTCATTTCCGGCCTCACTATTTAGATGTCGATACCATATTTGGCGATTTAGGCGTGAATGCTTACCAATCGTAACTACTCGGCCATTCTCGCTACCCTGCAAATAACAGGGTAGCGAGAATGGTCGAGTAGTTACGATTGGAATGTTTACCATATTTAGAAAAGCTCCGCCTTCCGTAGTTTCCGGTTATGGAAAACGATCGATAAATTTGAACAAGGTTGTTGCTAACTTTGAAAAGCATATATTTCTCAGCCAAACCGATTTAACAAGGACTGGGATCATCAGTAATTGTTATAATGAAATGTTTGAAGCGTAAATAGTGAGTTTTTATGTTTCAACTGCAACTTTTTTTTTGCTCCATTGTGACGAATGGGACCGCGTTGTAGCTCTGCCGAGACACAAGTTTGTCACAGGAGCTACATTATTGCAGCTAATAAAAGATATGCTTGCATATACACAATAAATAATTGACATCGACCTTTCATTTAGAAACATGCTGTAGCAAAATTCGCGACGATTTTGATCACGTGGTGTAGTTCATGAGTTCAGTAAAATGGTGGTCAGCTTAAAGTGGATTGTGGATTATTTTGTCGGATATACGCTGTAAAAGGTAAGGAAATATCAATATTTTTGCAGATTTGAACTAGAAAATATGTCTATTTATGAAATCTTACCTGCACTTGATCTGACACAATCCGTCCATGCCAAAATATCCATCGGAATGCACCGGGTGGTCAAATTTTAAATTTCCAGAATACCCTTGATAGGGCTTGAAACGAGATTAGGATGAAGAACAGACAGAAAATTTCTTCGGAATCCTAATCTCAACGAGATTACACAAAGGGTAGATACGATAACGTAACCCTCAGTCCGCTTTTGCTCCCAGCGAGGGTTACGAATCTGTCCCATTCAACATATGGGAGCAGTGCCCGGAGTGATTCACAGCGGGTGGTTTTTTGTTCTTATTCCGTTGTAAGTGGTTGGAAAAATTAACAGGGGTGAAAGATAAATATATTTAGGTAAACCTTGAGGTGTTAAATAAATGCTGCATCAATCCATGGTAGACTTATATCCATCTGAAAATTTGAATGCATGAAATCTTCTTTCTGTCCGACATTTAGTTTACAAGTTGCTATTTCACGTGCACTTGCCTCGTTTTGGAGATATCCTTATTTGGATCAATCGTAGTAAAGTTTTTCATATTTGGCATTCAGATCCATTTATGGATAGGCTCCGCCCATCACGAGAGTATAGGTAAGGTGCCATTGCGGACAAGAAACAATTTTCGAATACTAAATCGATCGTGAAGGTAGAAACAGGTATTGTAATACTTATTTCATATCGCCATTACTTAAAAATTGTAGGGAATAATAAGTTATGACCAGATATGCAAAAAGAAAATTGAAATATTCACTTAACGAAAATTTTAATTTGCTCCCATACGTTGAATGGGACCGATTCGTAACCCTAACTGGAGCACAAGCGGTATAAGTGTTACGTTATCGTATCTACACAAAGGGGTCATACTAAAAAGTGCCTGGGACCGCCTGGGTACTGGAAATAACGCCCATCGTATTGGAATATTGTTTAAATCGAATACAAGCCTTGGTGTGAGGGCTCTTCCATTATAAAATAATGGAAGCCAACTATGAACAGTAAACAGGGTTTTTGTTTAAAATGTATTATTTTTTTCATGCATTTGCCTGCATGCGTGTGATGTCATAACCGAGGCACGTGTCGGTAATTCATTTACTAATTACCCAATACACATACAGATTTTATACAAAACTAAAAACAACAAAGAAAAAGAAAATAAGATATAGCAAGTTATATATAATAGAATTGAAATAAACCTAATATTTACACCGAACTAGGGAATACTCCCGGGTGCTTTTTAGTACGTAACTTGAACATTTACACTCACGGTAAGACCTCACTTAACATAATATTCCATTATAATTTCGACAAAAATTTGATTTAAACAATATTCCAATACGACTGCATTATTTCCAGTACCCGGGTGGTCCCGGTAGCTCTTTAGTATGACCGCCACAAAGGTATACCTTACAGCATTACTTACAATAGAAATAATAAATAATCTCCTTGAGATTTGACTTCCAAAGAAATTTTCTGATCTCTATCTCCAGTCTAATCTCGTCACAAGCACTAATAAAGGTATTCTAGAAATTTAAATTCTGACCTCCGTGCATTCTGATGCATATTTTGTCATGGACATGTTGTGCCAAATTAAATGCAGGTAAGATTTCCTATATAGACATACCATGCAGTCCAGAGGGAAAACGCCAAATCCGTGATACCATCACGGACAAAATCGACAGTTCGCGGACCGTCGCGGTGATTCAACACGGACCATGATCGTGGACAAATTCTATCATTTTCATCACCATCGCGGAATCATGTTGAACGAGGATCCGTCGTGATGTCGCGCACAATGAACAACTACATTTTGTACAATGAGCAAATGCCAAATGTACTTAATAAACCTACGTATACAAAGTATCTCGATCGTATAAAGTTTGCCTTAAAAAATAAATGCAAATGTGGTCATTTTTATTGCATGTGGATCTGATATTGATAAGAAATTATGCTTATCTCTGAAGTGATAAGGTCGTAAAAAAAGGTCATATCCTGTCATTAATTTCAAGTGTGGTGTTGTCTTATTTGATATTACACAAAGTATCTTAACTCTCCAGTAAGCACCACATGGAGATTATCCTCGTCTGTCAATCAACACTAAACAGTAACACACACCTGTCTGAAATGTAGAAAAGCAATTTATTGATGAGCATACCTTTTAATGGGTTATAATCCACATGCAAATGTTTGTGAATGATTTGATTTTGAATGCATGTATAAAAACGACAGAAATGTTTATCTGTGAAAAGATTTTAACAGCTTCCGGTAAAAACATTTCTTCCAACCCATACACTAACGGTGACAAACTTTTAAATGCTGTATAAACATTTCTCTTTTAAATTATATCACCCTTCAATAGTATAAATTAATTGTACATTTGCCCCGGGGTCAGGATTAATTTTGTGAGACAATTACGAGTGGTTTCAATACGAGACAAGGGTAATGAATGATCGAACATGTTGAAGTACAATCTGTCATTGGAATCAAAATAATGAGACAAGACAAACTTTATTGTTCTTTTTTTAGTTGTGAAGAACAAAAATTGAAAATAAAATGGAGATTAAATATTTGTAAAACAATATACCTGTATATTGATGGAAATCACTAATGTACGTGCTCGTAAAGTAATTACATGTATACCCCCGCTTCCGTCTGTCCAAGATATTTTTCGTCGCACTTTTCTCAGTAACTGTTGATGGCAGAAATCTGAAATTTGGTCACAAGCGTCATATAGGTATACCATATTGTGGGTAGCGTTTTTGGACCTGTCAGATTCCTACTTCCTGTTTGCCGACTTTGTTGATTTTCATACACATTGAACATACAATGTATATGCACATTGTATGTTCAATGTATATGCACATTTTTCGTCACATTTTTCTCAGCAACTATTGATGGCAGAAATCTGATATTTGGTCACAAGCTTCATATAGGTACCCCATATCGTGGGAAGCGTTTTTGGACCCATCAGATTCCTACTTCCTGTTTGCCGACTTTGTTGTTTTTTATACACATTGAACATACAGTACAGCTGACAGCATACACTGATAAATGCTGAGCATTTAAAAGGCTCAGCATTCAATGCTGAGGTTTTATTGGGGGTCGTAAATCATGGGCTGATGATCAGTTTTATTACCCTCACCTGTACAGATGGTCAGCAATTGAATGAACAATATGATCATAATGATTTCCAGGTAGATGTATCTGATTCAATAGGTGTTAGTAAAATTTACCTGAGCATGTATGTGTGATTTGTTACACTTGTGACTTATTTACATCATACATGATAAATTTTCTATTTTATAATGTAGTAATGTTTTGATAATTCTAAAATTGAATTACAATTTCTTTGTTTTTCAATTGATTTGTTTTGTTAAAATTTCAATTATTATCTGTATTTCAAAATTTAAAAGTAAATTATTTGAAAATATTTACATGTATACAATAAATGTGTATCTATTCTTTTTTTAACCATTTGTTTGTTGTCTTTTTTTCTTTTTCTTTTTTTTGTGGTAAAGCTTCATATTTTCTTCAATTTGTTTGTCTTATCAATGTTTTAAATCTTGAAAGTTAAATCTAACTAAACTGTGGATATTAAACTTGCTGCACAATCGGAGAATAATATGTTTTAATTACATTTATTAAACATTCAAAATTCATGAATATTTATGAAAAAGAGATTTATAGTAATTTAATTTTAACCATTGAACATTTTACATTTTATAAAAAAAAATATATATCTATATAATTTAGGAATCTGGTTGAATATGTGTGTGTGTTTTTTTTCTTTTTCATTAGCATTAGCCTAGACAGCAATTTATGACATTAGAGTGAATAAGTGGCAAATTATAGGTGTCCATAAATCCTTCATTGATTGAGATTTTCTATGTTTACCATATCTGTGTGTTAATATACAAAAAATACTTAATTTGTCATTTTTTATATTGAAAAGAATGTATTATTAATCAACTGGCATATTTTTTTCGGTGTAGAAATACCACAAAGGACCTCCTTAGTGCACTAAGGACATAATAGAGACATCATATGTGCACAAAGAAGGTTGCAAATGAATTGTCAGTTAAAAAAAATCTTATTTGGTCAATTTTTATAATAAAAAGTTTAAAATTAACGAAAATATTTGCATTTTTGTCGGCATGCGCCTACTACAAAGATAATCATATGGTGATTAATACATGTTGATTGTCAATCAACGTCGAACAGGTAAACAATGACAATTAGAGTTGAGCTAATTATATAATAAACAATTGTGTATGAGCTTGAACACATGGTTTTTGATGTTGACCTTTAAAAAAAATTTTTTTACGATGAATTATAATAAAAACAAATGTGAAAAAAAATTATTTCGGCTGTAAAGTTAAAAAGATCGTGTGTTTTTGCAAGGACTTTTGAGTAAAAGTTTTAGATATTATTTAAGCGCTAAATCGTTTTATTTGTCATTCATATCGATATTGCACATTTATAATATACGTTCACTAAGTAAAAAAATACTAGAAATTTCAAATAAGATGTGGCGTCCCTGGGGTTCACCACCCAGATCTACTGACTACAAGATGTGTTTAAAAAGATTGCAAGAGGTAAATTTTAAATATTTTACTTCGATTATTTGTTTGTAGATGAACGGTCATTATTTTCTGTGTATGTGGCTTTATAACTTTTTTGTAAAAATGTTGGTAATAAATTATATTTCCACTAGATCACTCAAAAATATTATATTTAGTGCAAAGTTTACATCGCCCATTTATGACGATAAATATCACATAATTATATTAAATTGTGATTAGACTAAAATCATAGATTTATTTTGAAGTTGTCCTTCGGCAATGAAAATATTCGTTCATTTTTATGTGTTTTTTTCTATATTTTCATTCACGTGTATTATATTCAGTGCAAAGTTTTTTTTATCATCCATTAATGTCACATGACATTTGTAAAGTTGCTTCCAAATTACATAAAATTCTTTTTGTTCAAATTATTATATGGTAAAATAAATGTTTAAATTGTGATTGGACTAAAATCATAGATTTATTTGGAAGTTATCCTTCGACAATTAAAGTCAAAAGTTTTCTCTTAATGCTCAGTTCAAAATCTCATGTTTCTTCATAGTATCTCCGGTCTAAAGACAACGACAAAATTAAGCATTTTTGAATTAATTATAACTCAAATATCAGTTGGTAAGATTTATTAGAACATTGTTTCATTTTTGTCGAGAATTATATACCTTAAACGAATACAACCTTCAAAATAAATGCTGACAACTGAATTTGAATTTTACGAAATCTTAGCCAGTAAGATGTTGTTCCCTTATTTGTCTCGTTTCCGCAATTACACAGAAAAAAGACAAATTACAGGCAGAAAATATTCTAGACATTTTACAAATAAAACAAGTTCGGAACGAGATATATAAGAGAACAAAATCTGAAAGAAAAACACTCTTCTTCCACATTCTTCTTTTTATAGATTTAAATATTATTGTTTATGATCTGACAGAAGACACACAGTCACTGGTGAAACCCTATACACATTTCATGTTTATTGGTTCCACTTGAATGCACACGTTAAACTGATTACTGGCACGTGTCGTTAAATTATTAAATAACTTCTGAACCGGTACAAATATGTATTTAAAAATCTGGAATTAAGTATTTAAAAACATTTACTTTCATTTGCAAGGTTCTTTGTTGTCATTTGACCCGTCTATCATGTCCTTAGTGCACTTGTATGGCTCTTAGTGCACTAATGAGGTCCTTTGCAGTATTTCTACGGACCCTATTTTTTCTAATGTTTAGAATGTATGTTTAACAAAATAAGAATAAAATTGTGAAAACAAAATGTTCAAGAAATGTCCTGAATAACAAAAAAAAACTGACATGTCACAAAATAAACTGAAAAGAAAAGAAATTAATATTACCTCGGATAAAATGGATTAAAAAAAAATCGAAACATAGTAACAAGTATATTTTTGAAATTGGATTACATTTATTTGATTAAATTGATAAAGCAAATGAAATATATTATTCCTCTGTAAAAACAGATAAAATTAATTACAAAATAAAAAAATAAAAAAAAATTAAATACATATATCATAAAAGAACAACTATGACATTTTTGTTGAAAAAACAACAACAGTCCATCAGCGAAAATGCTGAGCCTGGATCAGCATCCAGATTATGCTCAGCATTTATCAGTGTATGCTGTCAGCTGTACTGTATATGCTCATTTTTCGTTACATTTTTCTCAGCAACTATTGATGGCAGAAATCTGATATTTGGTCACAAGCTTCATATACAGGTAGGTACCCCATATCGTGGGAAGCGTTTTTGGACCCATCAGATTCCTACTTCCTGTTTGTCGATTTTGTTGATTTTTATACACATTTATTTTAACATACATTTATATATGCACATTTTTCTATGCAACTATTGATGACAGGAATCTGATATTTGGTCACAAGCTTCATATAGGTATGCCATATTGTGGGAAGCGTTTTTGGACCCGTCAGATTCCTACTTCCTGTTTGCCGACTTACAGATCCCTCCAAGTGTATCAACGATCATACTCTCAGGTCGGACACAGAGTTTTGTCGGACTTCACTCTTAAAATTGTCCGACAAAATCCTCCCAGGTCGGAGTGAGAGTCTCCACTCTCAGATAGTTAAACTGTAAACAGGAAACGTCCCCAAATTCTGCTAACCAATAAATTCGTGCATAAAGAAACATGCGTATCTTAGTAAAGCAGAAGTAAATGAGTGATATACAGTACGGAAAGTATAGATATGTTAACGGCTGTCACGGGCGATATATACAATAATATCCATGAATAAAAATGTATTAACATGCAGTACCCATGTTTTAAATGCACTAGAAGTGAATATTGATATGTCCCTATTAGTGGTGCACCGATCATCGGAAACATCGACTAATCAGTCGGACGTCATCATACGATCCGATGATCGATTCTTAAACCTTGTGATCGATTCTGATTCTATAGTGTCTAAAATATATATGCTTAACTTTGTTCTTTGGTTGTTTTTTTTTTGTCTCCATGCTGACAAAAATATTGCAGTTTTATCCCAGCTGTTTTTTTTGCCCTCATACTGACAAACATCTGACAGTTTTGTCCAAGCGTACTTTTGACACTCAGTCAATACACATATTTGGACTAGTCTATTATTTATCTACTTCCCGGGATAGTCCATTTTATATCAGGTGTTACACATATGGAAAACGATCTTTTTGTTTTGTTCTAAGTTAATGTTTACAAATGGAAAAATTGTAGTTTGTAAATATATTATTTGATTTTATTCAAATCTTTACTTTTGTCAAACACATATTTGGACTAGTCTATTATTTATCTATCTATATCAGGTGTTACACATATGGAAAACGATCTTTTGTTTTGTTCTAAGTTATGTGTACTAATAGAAAAATTATAGTTTATAAATTTATGATACAATTTTATTCATATCTTTTCTTTTGTCAATCATACTCTTGAAATAAAGACTATTTGATTAATTATAGTCAGTAAATACATTTAGCAGGCAATTGTCACTGATGATCGATCATCGGTCGATGTTGATATAACGATCATCGATCTTGAAAATGTTACCGATTCCCATCACTAGTCCCTATGTACTCGCGACAATCGATGCCAAGGCCCTTTCACTTGCTGCAGACAGTTGCCGGTTTACGATATCGGGTGCGTTTGCTCTTTAACGTGTTTGTCAAATGTAGGGCGAACGAACCCAGGTAAATAATTATAATTTATACACTTATTTCTTTAAAGGCAAATTTGGATTAAAATTAATTAGTAAAATTTAAGTTTTATTTTGTTGATGGCGAATGGGTCATAAATCCGTAAATCCCGGGTTTTTTTCTTGAAAATTGGCAGTCTGCTGAGTCCTGATATAGGTGAAATAATATTTGATTAGTGTATTCTACAGGTTTTTTTTTACAGTTTACCTGTCAAAACATCACCCATCTCAGCATATCATCGCATCGTGCATTCATGATATACAAATACACCTATCACAGGTGTGAAAAAAAACCTCTTTTTACTAAGACTTATAAACATAGATAACTATTCTGCGTTTTCGATTTTCAAGCCGTCTTCCAATTTATTTGTACATAAAAAATAAATTTATATCTTTTTTCTCATATATGTGTATAAATATCTTAATAAAATAAATACATTTACGGTGAGAAATTATTATACGTCATGATATCGTTATTTAGGTAAATACTTATTAAACAGATTTTTTTTTAAACCATTTTTGTCTTTTTAATTGATAACTGACCCAAGCTAAATAAATGAAATGTGTTAATTATATAAATCCTTGCCTTCTATAAATTTTAATTTCTTATCTAATTCTTATTCTTATTTAACAGTTATGGTCAGGTTGTTATTTTCATTGAATGGCATCTCAAAATAGATGGCTTCACAGTAGGGGCTCTTCCTGTATATTGGTTACATCCTGTATATTACAACTGACAGCTAATGCATGACAAACAATTTTAATCAGCCATCATTATCATGAAATACATTTTTTTAATCTTTATTTTGATGATGGCACCTAATTCCCATCACCTAATCCAAATTAGTATAGTAGAGGAGTACCGTATTTTTCGGACGATAAATCTAGATAAAAATGACGATTTTGTTTACAGTACAAAAAATGTATACCTTTATTTTGCTGTAGGTTTATTTCTGAATAAGAAGACTTGTATCATCGATGTTCTTGGTGTTATTTTTTTTTTAAATAAAGCAATAAAAGTATACTAACAGGGGGTGCAATTCTGGGGATAAAATATTCAACATCCGAAAAAATCAATATTCAATGATTGAAGTGTTATCGAAAATCAGTTCAATATTGTATTTTATAATAAAATATATACTATAAAAAATGTATCTTGTTGAAAAAAATCACAGGGTGGATCGATTTACAATATAAATTTATTATCACAAAATATCTAAATATAGCTATAGCTTTCCATCAAACAGGAGCATGCGCACTGATTGTAGTAAAAAATGGCGGTTGCAATACATCTCACAGTAAACGTGTAGAACAAGCTTTTTATACTAAATATACTGGAAAATAATTTATATCAATTTCGTTACTTAATCGATATTTTATTGCAATAATTTATATGAGGCTATGGGTGTTTAAACGTCACTTTTCAACAATATGTCAGTTATATATTGACCTTTGAGGTACCTTTCCTCGCGCGAATATGGTGCAAGGTAGAAATACACTAGGTGTCAAACCACTAATTCACCAATCAGAGCTTGGAACATATACGAAAGTAGTCACTTTTCAAGAAAAAAGTTCCTTTCACTTTGTAGTATTGTGAAAACTACTGAATGGAATGGACTAATTAAAATTGATAATTGAAGTTAAATAAATAGGGATTATTTTGAGCCCAAATTTGATGGATTTAATTGTATTTCAATACCTCTATGGAGGATTTGATGCATGACCTATAAATACTGAATTTCTTGGGGATGACCGAGCTATTTTTAGAGTAGGTGTTTTCCGTAGCATGGCATTTCACTGCAAGATTTTAAACATGCCCTGATATTTTGACAGAACGTAGATGAATCTTGTACGTTTCAGAAAATATATGGTCTTGGAAAGGTTAAACTTAAGATAAAATGACCAGGTAGGTTCGAAAAAACATAAATTTAGTAGAAAACCTTAAAGAAATTAATTAGTGGTTTTACCCCACTAGGGTATTTACGTAACCGGACATTCTACATACCGGAAAGAAAGTACGCTTACAAATATGCATCGATTACAAAATGTTTGACATGTTCACCTCGAGAAATGTAAAAAAAAATCTTTAAATGTCCACTCTCACGTCCGACCACAACCAAATAGTCGGACTTAGAGAGTGTTGACTCTCAAATTTGTCGGACATTTGATCAACAATATTCCAGAATTCATGCACACGTGATTGTAGTAAAAAATGGCAGTTGCAATACATCTCACAGTAAACAAAAGTTACGCATATCGAGTTTATTTCCTATTTTACTGAAATACCAAAGAAAAATTTGTCAACCATCAGGCTTTAGTAACTCTCGCAAACTGAAAAATTCCCCCCCCCCCCCCTGCAGAAATCGATTGGTTTGGTGAGTAATGTGGTCAGTTTTATTTGCAACAATATCTGTTAAGTATTAACGATTTCATAAAAGTTATATTATTAAAAGCAATAGTAAAATGCACTACAATGTGCGTAACTTTTTGTTCAGTATATTTGTGTGTTACAGAAATTAAAATTACTTCAATGATTGCAAATGTACCTACAAACAAATAGTAATAAAAAACAACAACATTAAATAGAATTAATTATAATTGTTCTCCCCCTGGAAATTTGTGTCAACAAGATGTTCCTTCCATTATTGACACCTGTAACCTGAGCTAATTAATTCATATCAAGCTGGCTGTAATACCTAGTCCAATACACATATTGCCGTCACAGATGAACAAGTATAGGGACTTGCAGTGGTTTCATTAAGATTTTGAATAGAAGGACATTTTTTTTAGAATAGACGGAAAATGGAGTGAGCGAAGCGAGTGACCATTCAGGCGGGGGGCCGCCTAGGCCCCCTGAAGCTGACGACAAAATGATGCAAAATCCTGGCATCTGGGCATTTCCTGGGAGATAAATAAAGCTTTGAATTTGTCACTTTTTACACATTAAATTATTATTATTATATTTTTTTTTAGGTTTTCAGTGGATTACATTTTGTTATACTGACATTAGCAAAATAAATGACTGAACCTTTGCTATTAGCACCCTAATCAGGATAATTTTTTTGTTAATAGAAATTTGATTTGTTTATATCTTTTATTCAAAGAAATCAGTCATCTAGGTCAGTTGTGCAGAACTGCTTGGCTTCAGCTACAGATTTAGCAATCTTTAGCTGTTCAAGTAAAGTCTGTTCTAACCGTCTTTCATGGTTTTCAATTTCAGCATCAGAGTCCATAGAATCAGTGCCAGAAGCAAAATTTCCAATGTCCATTGGAGTAATCGGATCACTTGGCTCAATAATATTAACTTGTTTCTTCCTCTGTCTGAGTTTCTGCCTCCATTGTTACACTAACAATAGGATTCCCCGATTAGACTGTCTTGAAACTCTTGTCCCTGCAGAAAAAAGATTCTTTTAAAACAGGGAACTAACATATATTTCTCAAATTCTGTTTCACTAGGAAAGCTGACTGTTCATATTGGAAATTGTAATGGTTTTTTTTATGTATAGAAATATTGCTTTTTGGATAAAGTTTATCTGCAAGCATCATTGGTTTGAAAAGGACTTAGAGAATCATTAAAACTCCCAAATAATAATCATGGTGTATTGTTAATGAAACATTTTCAGGTGTATAGACAGAGTGAGACAATCTGATGAAGATACATTTTCTGAGGAATGTATGGCATAATGGATTTTTAGCTCACCTGACCCAAAGGATCAGGTGAGCTATTGCCATCACTTGGCATCCGTCGTCTCCGTCGTAAACTTTTTCAAAAATCTTCTCCTCTGAAAGTGCTAGACCAATGGAAACCAAACTTGGTCTGAATCATCACTAGGGTGTCTAGTTTCAAAATTGTGTCCGGTGATGCTGTGCACCAACCAACATGGCCGCTGTTACTAAAAATAGAACATCGTAAAATTGCAGGTTTTGGGTAATAACTCAAAAACCGTTAATAATATCAAAAATCTGACATGGGGTTAAAATGATCAGCACATCAAGATCTACCTACCCTGCAATTTTGAAGTAAATCTGATTACCCATCTTGGAGTTATTGCCCTTTTTTCATCAAATTTGTAAAATTTTAATACTTTTCGTCTTATATTTCAAAAACTATAAGAGATAAAGGTTAACTTTAAATTGCAAAAATGTGCGGCATATCAAGATCTACCCACCCTGCAATTTTGAAGTAAATCCCATTACCCATTTTGGAGTTATTTCCCTTTTTAGTTCACCTGGACCAAAGGTCCAGGTGAACTATTGCCATCACTTGGCGTCCGTCGTCTGTCGTCTGTAGTCTGTCGTCTGTCGTCTGTAAACTTTTCACATTTCAAGCTTCTTCTCCGAAACCACTTGGCCGATTGGAACCGAACTTAGCAGGAATGTTCCTTGGATGGCCCTCTACAAAGTTACTGTTTTTCGTTCCAGTCGGATATTCAATATGGCTGCCAGGGCCAATAATATGCTCTGATTGGCTGAAATTTCAAAGATCTTCTTCTCCGAAACTAATGAACTGACTGAACCCAAACTGTAAAGGAATGATCATTGGAATGTCCTTTACCAAGTTACTGTTTTTTATGCCGATCGGAAATCCAAGATGGCCGCCATCGCAGGACATAGATTAACATTGGACCCTGAATGTTCATTGGATGGTCCTCTACAATCTTAAGGTTTTTTGTTCCGATATGAAATTCAAAATGGCGGCTACGGCAGGACTTAGTTTAACATTGGACCCTATGGGGAAAATGTTTCAAAATGCTTCTTCTCTGAAACCACTTGGACAGTTGAAACCAAACTGCCCAGGAATGATCATTGGAAGGTCCTCTACAAATTTTCTGTTTTTTATGCCGGTCGGAAATCCAAGATGGCCGCCACCGCAGGACATAGATTAACATTGGACCCTATGTGAAAATGTTCAAATGCCTTCTTCTCAGAAACTACAAATATTATTAAAGCCAAACTGTACATGAATGTTCATTGGATGGTCCTCTACAATCTTAAGGTTTTTTGTTCCGATATGAAATTCAAAATGGCGGCTACGGCAGGACTTAGTTTAACATTGGACCCTATGGGAAAAATGTTTCAAAATGCTTCTTCTCTGAAACCACTTGGACAGTTGAAACCAAACTGCCCAGGAATGATCATTGGAAGGTCCTCTACAAATTTCCCGTTTTTTATGCCGGTCAGAAATCCAAGATGGCCGCCACCGCAGGACATAGATTAACATTGGACCCTATGGGAAAATATTCAAATGCCTTCTACTCAGAAACTACAAATATGATTAAAGCCAAACTGTACATGAATGTTCATTAGATGGTCCTCTACAAACTTTACGTTTTTTGTTCTGGTATGAAATTCAAAATGGCGGCTACGGCAGGACTTAGTTTAACATTGGACCCTATGGGAAAAATGTTTCAAAATGCTTCTTCTCTGAAACCACTTGGACAGTTGAAACCAAACTGCCCAGGAATGATCATTGGAAGGTCCTCTACAAATTTAAGGTTTTTTATGCCGGTCAGAAATCCAAGATGGCCGCCACCGCAGGACATAGATTAACATTGGACCCTATGGGAAAATATTCAAATGCCTTCTACTCAGAAACTACAAATATGATTAAAGCCAAACTGTACATGAATGTTCATTAGATGGTCCTCTACAAACTTTACGTTTTTTGTTCTGGTATGAAATTCAAAATGGCGGCTACGGCAGAACTTAGTTTAACATTGGACCCTATGGGGAAAATGTTTCAAAATGCTTCTTCTCTGAAACCACTTGGACAGTTGAAACTAAACTGCCCAGGAATGATCATTGGAAGGTCCTCTACAAATTTAAGGTTTTTTATGCCGGTCGGAAATCCAAGATGGCCGCCACCGCAGGACATAGATTAACATTGGACCCTATGGGAAAATGTTCAAATGCCTTCTTCTCAGAAACTACAAATATGATTAAAGCCAAACTGTACATGAATGTTCATTGGATGATTCTCTACAAACAATACGTTTTTTGTTCCGATATGAAATTCAAAATGGCGGCTACGGCAGGACTTAGTTTAACATTGGACCCTATGGGAAAAATGTTTCAAAATGCTTCTTCTCTGAAACCACTTGGACAGTTGAAACCAAACTGCCCAGGAATGATCATTGGAAGGTCCTCTACAAATTTTCTGTTTTTTATGCCGGTCGGAAATCCAAGATGGCCACCACCGCAGGACATAGATTAACATTGGACCCTATGGGAAAATGTTCAAATGCCTTCTTCTCAGAAACTACAAATATGATTAAAGCCAAACTGTACATGAATGTTCATTGGATGGTCCTCTACAAACTTTGCGTTTTTTGTTCCGATATAAAATTCAAAATGGCGGCTACGGCAGGACTTAGTTTAACATTGGACCCTATGGGAAAAATGTTTCAAAACGCTTCTTCTCTGAAACCACTTGGATAATTGAAACCAAACTGCCCAGGAATGATCATTGGAAGGTCCTCTACAAGGTGTGTGTTTTTTATGCCGATCGGAAATCCAAGATGGCCACCACCGCAGGACATAGATTAACATTGGACCCTATGGGAAAATGTTCAAATGCCTTCTTCTCAGAAACTACAAATATGATTAAAGCCAAACTGTACAAGAATGTTCATTGGATGGTCCTCTACAAACTTTACGTTTTTTGTTCCGATATGAAATTCAAAATGGCGGCTACGGCAGGACTTAGTTTAACATTGGACCCTATGGGAAAAATGTTTCAAAATGCTTCTTCTCTGAAACCACTTGGACAGTTGAAACCAAACTGCCCAGGAATGATCATTGGAAGGTCCTCTACAAATTTTCTGTTTTTTATGCCGGTCGGAAATCCAAGATGGCCGCCACCGCAGGACATAGATTAACATTGGACCCTATGGGAAAATGTTCAAATGCCTTCTTCTCAGAAACTACAAATATTATTAAAGCCAAACTGTACATGAATGTTCATTGGATGGTCCTCTACAATCTTAAGGTTTTTTGTTCCGATATGAAATTCAAAATGGCGGCTACGGCAGGACTTAGTTTAACATTGGACCCTATGGGAAAAATGTTTCAAAATGCTTCTTCTCTGAAACCACTTGGACAGTTGAAACCAAACTGCCCAGGAATGATCATTGGAAGGTCCTCTACAAATTTCCCGTTTTTTATGCCGGTCAGAAATCCAAGATGGCCGCCACCGCAGGACATAGATTAACATTGGACCCTATGGGAAAATATTCAAATGCCTTCTACTCAGAAACTACAAATATGATTAAAGCCAAACTGTACATGAATGTTCATTAGATGGTCCTCTACAAACTTTACGTTTTTTGTTCTGGTATGAAATTCAAAATGGCGGCTACGGCAGGACTTAGTTTAACATTGGACCCTATGGGGAAAATGTTTCAAAATGCTTCTTCTCTGAAACCACTTGGACAGTTGAAACCAAACTGCCCAGGAATGATCATTGGAAGGTCCTCTACAAATTTTCTGTTTTTTATGCCGGTCGGAAATCCAAGATGGCCGCCACCGCAGGACATAGATTAACATTGGACCCTATGTGAAAATGTTCAAATGCCTTCTTCTCAGAAACTACAAATATTATTAAAGCCAAACTGTACATGAATGTTCATTGGATGGTCCTCTACAATCTTAAGGTTTTTTGTTCCGATATGAAATTCAAAATGGCGGCTACGGCAGGACTTAGTTTAACATTGGACCCTATGGGAAAAATGTTTCAAAATGCTTCTTCTCTGAAACCACTTGGACAGTTGAAACCAAACTGCCCAGGAATGATCATTGGAAGGTCCTCTACAAATTTCCCGTTTTTTATGCCGGTCAGAAATCCAAGATGGCCGCCACCGCAGGACATAGATTAACATTGGACCCTATGGGAAAATATTCAAATGCCTTCTACTCAGAAACTACAAATATGATTAAAGCCAAACTGTACATGAATGTTCATTAGATGGTCCTCTACAAACTTTACGTTTTTTGTTCTGGTATGAAATTCAAAATGGCGGCTACGGCAGGACTTAGTTTAACATTGGACCCTATGGGAAAAATGTTTCAAAATGCTTCTTCTCTGAAACCACTTGGACAGTTGAAACCAAACTGCCCAGGAATGATCATTGGAAGGTCCTCTACAAATTTAAGGTTTTTTATGCCGGTCAGAAATCCAAGATGGCCGCCACCGCAGGACATAGATTAACATTGGACCCTATGGGAAAATATTCAAATGCCTTCTACTCAGAAACTACAAATATGATTAAAGCCAAACTGTACATGAATGTTCATTAGATGGTCCTCTACAAACTTTACGTTTTTTGTTCTGGTATGAAATTCAAAATGGCGGCTACGGCAGAACTTAGTTTAACATTGGACCCTATGGGGAAAATGTTTCAAAATGCTTCTTCTCTGAAACCACTTGGACAGTTGAAACTAAACTGCCCAGGAATGATCATTGGAAGGTCCTCTACAAATTTAAGGTTTTTTATGCCGGTCGGAAATCCAAGATGGCCGCCACCGCAGGACATAGATTAACATTGGACCCTATGGGAAAATGTTCAAATGCCTTCTTCTCAGAAACTACAAATATGATTAAAGCCAAACTGTACATGAATGTTCATTGGATGATTCTCTACAAACAATACGTTTTTTGTTCCGATATGAAATTCAAAATGGCGGCTACGGCAGGACTTAGTTTAACATTGGACCCTATGGGAAAAATGTTACAAAATGCTTCTTCTCTGAAACCACTTGGACAGTTGAAACCAAACTGCCCAGGAATGATCATTGGAAGGTCCTCTACAAATTTTCTGTTTTTTATGCCGGTCGGAAATCCAAGATGGCCACCACCGCAGGACATAGATTAACATTGGACCCTATGGGAAAATGTTCAAATGCCTTCTTCTCAGAAACTACAAATATGATTAAAGCCAAACTGTACATGAATGTTCATTGGATGGTCCTCTACAAACTTTGCGTTTTTTGTTCCGATATAAAATTCAAAATGGCGGCTACGGCAGGACTTAGTTTAACATTGGACCCTATGGGAAAAATGTTTCAAAACGCTTCTTCTCTGAAACCACTTGGATAATTGAAACCAAACTGCCCAGGAATGATCATTGGAAGGTCCTCTACAAGGTGTGTGTTTTTTATGCCGATCGGAAATCCAAGATGGCCACCACCGCAGGACATAGATTAACATTGGACCCTATGGGAAAATGTTCAAATGCCTTCTTCTCAGAAACTACAAATATGATTAAAGCCAAACTGTACAAGAATGTTCATTGGATGGTCCTCTACAAACTTTACGTTTTTTGTTCCGATATGAAATTCAAAATGGCGGCTACGGCAGGACTTAGTTTAACATTGGACCCTATGGGAAAAATGTTTCAAAATGCTTCTTCTCTGAAACCACTTGGACAGTTGAAACCAAACTGCCCAGGAATGATCATTGGAAGGTCCTCTACAAATTTTCTGTTTTTTATGCCGGTCGGAAATCCAAGATGGCCGCCACCGCAGGACATAGATTAACATTGGACCCTATGGGAAAATGTTCAAATGCCTTCTTCTCAGAAACTACAAATATTATTAAAGCCAAACTGTACATGAATGTTCATTGGATGGTCCTCTACAATCTTAAGGTTTTTTGTTCCGATATGAAATTCAAAATGGCGGCTACGGCAGGACTTAGTTTAACATTGGACCCTATGGGAAAAATGTTTCAAAATGCTTCTTCTCTGAAACCACTTGGACAGTTGAAACCAAACTGCCCAGGAATGATCATTGGAAGGTCCTCTACAAATTTTCCGTTTTTTATGCCGGTCAGAAATCCAAGATGGCCGCCACCGCAGGACATAGATTAACATTGGACCCTATGGGAAAATATTCAAATGCCTTCTACTCAGAAACTACAAATATGATTAAAGCCAAACTGTACATGAATGTTCATTAGATGGTCCTCTACAAACTTTATGTTTTTTGTTCTGGTATGAAATTCAAAATGGCGGCTACGGCAGGACTTAGTTTAACATTGGACCCTATGGGAAAAATGTTTCAAAACGCTTCTTCTCTGAAACCACTTGGATAATTGAAACCAAACTGCCCAGGAATGATCATTGGAAGGTCCTCTACAAAGTTTCTGTTTTTTTTTTGCCGATCGGAAATTCAAGATGGCCACCACCGCAGGACATAGATTAACATTGGACCCTATGGGAAAATGTTCAAATGCCTTCTTCTCAGAAACTACAAATATGATTAAAGCCAAACTGTACATGAATGTTCATTGGATGATTCTCTACAAACAATACGTTTTTTGTTCCGATATGAAATTCAAAATGGCGGCTACGGCAGGACTTAGTTTAACATTGGACCCTATGGGAAAAATGTTTCAAAATGCTTCTTCTCTGAAACCACTTGGACAGTTGAAACCAAACTGCCCAGGAATGATCATTGGAAGGTCCTCTACAAATTTTCTGTTTTTTATGCCGGTCGGAAATCCAAGATGGCCACCACCGCAGGACATAGATTAACATTGGACCCTATGGGAAAATGTTCAAATGCCTTCTTCTCAGAAACTACAAATATGATTAAAGCCAAACTGTACATGAATGTTCATTGGATGGTCCTCTACAAACTTTGCGTTTTTTGTTCCGATATAAAATTCAAAATGGCGGCTACGGCAGGACTTAGTTTAACATTGGACCCTATGGGAAAAATGTTTCAAAACGCTTCTTCTCTGAAACCACTTGGATAATTGAAACCAAACTGCCCAGGAATGATCATTGGAAGGTCCTCTACAAGGTGTGTATTTTTTATGCCGATCGGAAATCCAAGATGGCCACCACCGCAGGACATAGATTAACATTGGACCCTATGGGAAAATGTTCAAATGCCTTCTTCTCAGAAACTACAAATATGATTAAAGCCAAACTGTACAAGAATGTTCATTGGATGGTCCTCTACAAACTTTACGTTTTTTGTTCCGATATGAAATTCAAAATGGCGGCTACGGCAGGACTTAGTTTAACATTGGACCCTATGGGAAAAATGTTTCAAAACGCTTCTTCTCTGAAACCACTTGGACAATTGAATCCAAACTGCCCAGGAATGATCATTGGAAGGTCCTCTACCAAGTTTCTGTTTTTTTATGCCGATCGGAAATCCAAGATGGCCACCACCGCAGGACATAGATTAACATTGGACCCTATGGGAAAATGTTCAAATGCCTTCTTCTCAGAAACTACAAATATGATTAAAGCCAAACTGTACATAATGTTCATTGAATGGTCCTCTACAAAATATACGTTTTTCATTCTGATATGAAATTCAAAATGGCGGCTACGGCAGGACTTAGTTTAACATTGGACCCTATGGGAAAAATGTTTCAAAATGCTTCTTCTCTGAAACCACTTGGACAGTTGAAACCAAACTGCCCAGGAATGATCATTGGAAGGTCCTGTTTTTTATGCCGATCGGAAATCCAAGATGGCTGCCACCACAGGTCATAGTATTAACACAGAACCATATGGGGAAAATACAGAAATATATTCTTCTCTGAAGCTATTGCACTGATTGAACCTAAACTGTGCATCAATCATTGGAAGGTCCTTTACAAACTTTGTGTTTTTTATGTTGATCGTAATTCCAAGATGACGCAGGACATAGTTTTTACATAGGACCAATTGGGTTTTTTTATTACCAGGTGAACGATACAGGCTCTTGAGAGCCTCTGGTTTCATCAAATTTTCAAATTTTAATACTTTTCGTCCTTTATTTTAAAAACTATAAGAGACAGATGGTAAGTTGAAACTGCAGACATGTTCAGCATGTCAAGATCTACATACCCTGCAATTTTGAAGTAAATTTCATTACCCATCTTGGAGTTATTGCCCTTTTTTCATCAATTTTTTTTTTTAATTTTAATACTTTTCGTCTTATATTTCAAAAACTATTTAGAGATAGATGTTAAGTTTAAATAGCAAAAATGTGCAGCATGTCAAGATCTACCTACCCTGCAATTTTGAAGTAAATCCCATTACCCATTTTGACCGATTATGCAAATTAGAAAAAAGGGGGGATGAAATTTAAAAAAAATCTTCTCCTCTGAAACTACTGAGCCAATTTCAACCAAACTTTGCTGAAATGATCCTTAGGTGGTCCCCTTTCAAAATTGTGTCCGTCAGCGCCGTCCTGTATCCAAGATGGCCGCCATTACTAAAAATAGAAATTTCTTCAAATGGCCAAGACTGCTCTATTTTAAGCCAGAAAGTGCCCAAATTTGAACTGTATAAGCATAATGATGAGCTTTTTAACATATATTACGGAATTTTTTATGAACTTTGAACTTTTGCCGATTTTGACCGATTATGCAAATTAGAAAAAAAGAGGGGATGAAATTTTTAAAAAAATCTTCTCCTCTGAAACTACTGAGCCAATTTCAACCAAACTTTGATGAAATGATCCTTAGGTGGTCCCCTTTCAAAAATTGTGTCGTCAGCGCCGTCCTGTATCCAAGATGGCCGCCATTACTAAAAATAGAAATTTCTTCAAATGGCCAAAACTGCTCTATTTTAAGCAGAAAGTGCCCAAATTTGAACTGTATAAGCATAATGATGAGCTTTTTAACATATATTACGGGATTTTTTATGAACTTTGAACTTTTGCCTATTTTGACCGATTATGCAAATTAGAAAAAAGGGGGGATGAAATTTAAAAAAAAATCTTCTCCTCTGAAACTACTGAGCCAATTTCAACCAAACTTTGCTGAAATGATCCTTAGGTGGTCCCCTTTCAAAATTGTGTCCGTCAGCACCGTCCTGTATCCAAGATGGCTGCCATTACTAAAAATAGAAATTTCTTCAAATGGCCAAAACTGCTCTATTTTAAGCCAGAAAATGTCCAAATTTGAACTGTATAAGCATAATGATGAGCTTTTTAACATTATTACGGGATTTTTTATGAACTTTGAACTTTTACCGATTTTGACCGATTATGCAAATTAGAAAAAAGGGGGGATGAAATTTAAAAAAAATCTTCTCCTCTGAAACTACTGAGCCAATCTCAACCAAACTTTGCTGAAATGATTCTTGGATGGCCCCCTTCGAAAATTGTGTCCGGTGATCCCGACTTCCAACCAAGATGGCCGCCAAGCTCAAAATAGAAAAAAGGGGGGATGAAATTTTAATTGTCCATTGCTGCTTTAGTGTAAGTCAAAATGAGCTGAAATTTTAACTGCAGCTACATGGCAAGAAGTAGTTTAGCATATATTCCGGGTTTCTTTCAGCCGATATATACCGATTATGCAAATTAGGCATATTTTGATAAAAGATCGCATTTAAATCTTCTCCTCTGAAACCGCTGAACCAAACTAAACCAAACCTGGCAGGGATGTTCCCTAGGGGGTTCCCTTTCAAAATTGTGTCTGACAGCCCCGCCCTCCAATCAAGATGGCTGCTGTTACTATAAATAGAAATTTCTTCAATTGTCCATTGCTGCTTTAGTATAAGTCAAAATGAGCTCAAATTTGAACTGCAGCTACATGGCAAGGAGTAGTTTAGCAGATGTTCGGGTGGTTTTTTTGAAATTTTTCTTTCAGTCGATTTATACCGATTATTCAAATTAGGCATATTTTGATAAAAGATCACATTTAAATCTTCTCCTCTGAAACCGCTGAACCAAATTTGTGTCTGGTGGTCCGGCCCTCTGACCAAGATGGCTGTACTTAGTTTAACATAGGACCCTATGGGAAATTCACATAAAAACCATCTTGTCTGGAACCAGTAACTCAATTAAAACCAAACTTTGATGGAATAGTCATTGGATGGTCCTCTTCCAAAATGGTGTCCGGCAGTTGCGCTCTCCCGCCAAGATGACCGCTACAGTGCAGTTGCGTTGTTATTGAAAGCAGCTTTGATCCAGGTGAGCGATTACAGGCTCCTGGGAGCCTCTGGTTTTGTTGACTCGCTGCTTTTGGTTACTCAAATAATCAAAGGGAAGCAACTCTATTACAAAATGTGAAGTATGAAAAGCAAAATTTTGAGAATCATTGACATATATGTTTTTTTACAGCAATTTTGATAAATTACATTAAAGGGGGAACCCCTGCCCAATTTTTTTTTGTCGAAAGAGTCTGCAATGACGAAGGCTACATTTGTTAATTTTTTTTACCGAAGTTATCAAGTTTTATTGACTGATGTTATTATACCCAGGTGAGCTATACAGGCTCCTGGGAGCCTCTAGTTTTTAAACAAAGTCAATGTACTAAGATATTGTTTTTTTCTGGCCATGCCTTTTAAAAAAAATAAAACTGGCATGTTTGTATACTGTATTACAGATATGACAGTTACATTGATTAAAAATCCCCCAAAAAATAATTCAAAATTTTAATTTCAGTGGTCAAATGATGTATGTTGTAAACAAAATAGATAAATGAAAATCTACCATTTAATCAATTCATTTTGATAATTTTGTATGGTATTTTTTGGGTGAATAAAAAAGTAAATTGTATTTATTACCTTTATTCCGATTTGCCACCACAGGTCATAGTATTAACACAGAACCATATGGGGAAAATACAGAAATATATTCTTCTCTGAAGCTATTGCACTGATTGAACCTAAACTGTGCATCAATCATTGGAAGGTCCTTTACAAACTTTGTGTTTTTTATGTTGATCGTAATTCCAAGATGACGCAGGACATAGTTTTTACATAGGACCAATTGGTTTTTTTTATTACCAGGTGAACGATACAGGCTCTTGAGAGCCTCTGGTTTCATCAAATTTTCAAATTTTAATACTTTTCGTCCTTTATTTTAAAAACTATAAGAGACAGATGGTAAGTTGAAACTGCAGACATGTTCAGCATGTCAAGATCTACATACCCTGCAATTTTGAAGTAAATTTCATTACCCATCTTGGAGTTATTGCCCTTTTTTCATCAATTTTTTTTTTTAATTTTAATACTTTTCGTCTTATATTTCAAAAACTATTTAGAGATAGATGTTAAGTTTAAATAGCAAAAATGTGCAGCATGTCAAGATCTACCTACCCTGCAATTTTGAAGTAAATCCCATTACCCATTTTGACTGATTATGCAAATTAGAAAAAAGGGGGGATGAAATTTAAAAAAAATCTTCTCCTCTGAAACTACTGAGCCAATTTCAACCAAACTTTGCTGAAATGATCCTTAGGTGGTCCCCTTTCAAAATTGTGTCCGTCAGCGCCGTCCTGTATCCAAGATGGCCGCCATTACTAAAAATAGAAATTTCTTCAAATGGCCAAGACTGCTCTATTTTAAGCCAGAAAGTGCCCAAATTTGAACTGTATAAGCATAATGATGAGCTTTTTAACATATATTACGGAATTTTTTATGAACTTTGAACTTTTGCCGATTTTGACCGATTATGCAAATTAGAAAAAAAGAGGGGATGAAATTTTTAAAAAAATCTTCTCCTCTGAAACTACTGAGCCAATTTCAACCAAACTTTGATGAAATGATCCTTAGGTGGTCCCCTTTCAAAAATTGTGTCGTCAGCGCCGTCCTGTATCCAAGATGGCCGCCATTACTAAAAATAGAAATTTCTTCAAATGGCCAAAACTGCTCTATTTTAAGCAGAAAGTGCCCAAATTTGAACTGTATAAGCATAATGATGAGCTTTTTAACATATATTACGGGATTTTTTATGAACTTTGAACTTTTGCCTATTTTGACCGATTATGCAAATTAGAAAAAAGGGGGGATGAAATTTTAAAAAAAATCTTCTCCTCTGAAACTACTGAGCCAATTTCAACCAAACTTTGCTGAAATGATCCTTAGGTGGTCCCCTTTCAAAATTGTGTCCGTCAGCACCGTCCTGTATCCAAGATGGCTGCCATTACTAAAAATAGAAATTTCTTCAAATGGCCAAAACTGCTCTATTTTAAGCCAGAAAATGTCCAAATTTGAACTGTATAAGCATAATGATGAGCTTTTTAACATTATTACGGGATTTTTTATGAACTTTGAACTTTTACCGATTTTGACCGATTATGCAAATTAGAAAAAAGGGGGGATGAAATTTAAAAAAAATCTTCTCCTCTGAAACTACTGAGCCAATCTCAACCAAACTTTGCTGAGATGATTCTTGGATGGCCCCCTTCGAAAATTGTGTCCGGTGATCCCGACTTCCAACCAAGATGGCCGCCAAGCTCAAAATAGAAAAAAGGGGGGATGAAATTTTAATTGTCCATTGCTGCTTTAGTGTAAGTCAAAATGAGCTGAAATTTTAACTGCAGCTACATGGCAAGAAGTAGTTTAGCATATATTCCGGGTTTCTTTCAGCCGATATATACCGATTATGCAAATTAGGCATATTTTGATAAAAGATCGCATTTAAATCTTCTCCTCTGAAACCGCTGAACCAAACTAAACCAAACCTGGCAGGGATGTTCCCTAGGGGGTTCCCTTTCAAAATTGTGTCTGACAGCCCCGCCCTCCAATCAAGATGGCTGCTGTTACTATAAATAGAAATTTCTTCAATTGTCCATTGCTGCTTTAGTATAAGTCAAAATGAGCTCAAATTTGAACTGCAGCTACATGGCAAGGAGTAGTTTAGCAGATGTTCGGGTGGTTTTTTTGAAATTTTTCTTTCAGTCGATTTATACCGATTATTCAAATTAGGCATATTTTGACAAAAGATCACATTTAAATCTTCTCCTCTGAAACCGCTGAACCAAATTTGTGTCTGGTGGTCCGGCCCTCTGACCAAGATGGCTGTACTTAGTTTAACATAGGACCCTATGGGAAATTCACATAAAAACCATCTTGTCTGGAACCAGTAACTCAATTAAAACCAAACTTTGATGGAATAGTCATTGGATGGTCCTCTTCCAAAATGGTGTCCGGCAGTTGCGCTCTCCCGCCAAGATGACCGCTACAGTGCAGTTGCGTTGTTATTGAAAGCAGCTTTGATCCAGGTGAGCGATTACAGGCTCCTGGGAGCCTCTGGTTTTGTTGACTCGCTGCTTTTGGTTACTCAAATAATCAAAGGGAAGCAACTCTATTACAAAATGTGAAGTATGAAAAGCAAAATTTTGAGAATCATTGACATATATGTTTTTTTACAGCAATTTTGATAAATTACATTAAAGGGGGAACCCCTGCCCAATTTTTTTTTGTCGAAAGAGTCTGCAATGACGAAGGCTACATTTGTTAATTTTTTTTACCGAAGTTATCAAGTTTTATTGACTGATGTTATTATACCCAGGTGAGCTATACAGGCTCCTGGGAGCCTCTAGTTTTTAAACAAAGTCAATGTACTAAGATATTGTTTTTTTCTGGCCATGCCTTTTAAAAAAAATAAAACTGGCATGTTTGTATACTGTATTACAGATATGACAGTTACATTGATTAAAAATCCCCCAAAAAATAATTCAAAATTTTAATTTCAGTGGTCAAATGATGTATGTTGTAAACAAAATAGATAAATGAAAATCTACCATTTAATCAATTCATTTTGATAATTTTGTATGGTATTTTTTGGGTGAATAAAAAAGTAAATTGTATTTATTACCTTTATTCCGATTTGCCACCACAGGTCATAGTATTAACACAGAACCATATGGGGAAAATACAGAAATATATTCTTCTCTGAAGCTATTGCACTGATTGAACCTAAACTGTGCATCAATCATTGGAAGGTCCTTTACAAACTTTGTGTTTTTTATGTTGATCGTAATTCCAAGATGACGCAGGACATAGTTTTTACATAGGACCAATTGGTTTTTTTTATTACCAGGTGAACGATACAGGCTCTTGAGAGCCTCTGGTTTCATCAAATTTTCAAATTTTAATACTTTTCGTCCTTTATTTTAAAAACTATAAGAGACAGATGGTAAGTTGAAACTGCAGACATGTTCAGCATGTCAAGATCTACATACCCTGCAATTTTGAAGTAAATTTCATTACCCATCTTGGAGTTATTGCCCTTTTTTCATCAATTTTTTTTTTTAATTTTAATACTTTTCGTCTTATATTTCAAAAACTATTTAGAGATAGATGTTAAGTTTAAATAGCAAAAATGTGCAGCATGTCAAGATCTACCTACCCTGCAATTTTGAAGTAAATCCCATTACCCATTTTGACCGATTATGCAAATTAGAAAAAAGGGGGGATGAAATTTAAAAAAAATCTTCTCCTCTGAAACTACTGAGCCAATTTCAACCAAACTTTGCTGAAATGATCCTTAGGTGGTCCCCTTTCAAAATTGTGTCCGTCAGCGCCGTCCTGTATCCAAGATGGCCGCCATTACTAAAAATAGAAATTTCTTCAAATGGCCAAGACTGCTCTATTTTAAGCCAGAAAGTGCCCAAATTTGAACTGTATAAGCATAATGATGAGCTTTTTAACATATATTACGGAATTTTTTATGAACTTTGAACTTTTGCCGATTTTGACCGATTATGCAAATTAGAAAAAAAGAGGGGATGAAATTTTTAAAAAAATCTTCTCCTCTGAAACTACTGAGCCAATTTCAACCAAACTTTGATGAAATGATCCTTAGGTGGTCCCCTTTCAAAAATTGTGTCGTCAGCGCCGTCCTGTATCCAAGATGGCCGCCATTACTAAAAATAGAAATTTCTTCAAATGGCCAAAACTGCTCTATTTTAAGCAGAAAGTGCCCAAATTTGAACTGTATAAGCATAATGATGAGCTTTTTAACATATATTACGGGATTTTTTATGAACTTTGAACTTTTGCCTATTTTGACCGATTATGCAAATTAGAAAAAAGGGGGGATGAAATTTTAAAAAAAATCTTCTCCTCTGAAACTACTGAGCCAATTTCAACCAAACTTTGCTGAAATGATCCTTAGGTGGTCCCCTTTCAAAATTGTGTCCGTCAGCACCGTCCTGTATCCAAGATGGCTGCCATTACTAAAAATAGAAATTTCTTCAAATGGCCAAAACTGCTCTATTTTAAGCCAGAAAATGTCCAAATTTGAACTGTATAAGCATAATGATGAGCTTTTTAACATTATTACGGGATTTTTTATGAACTTTGAACTTTTACCGATTTTGACCGATTATGCAAATTAGAAAAAAGGGGGGATGAAATTTAAAAAAAATCTTCTCCTCTGAAACTACTGAGCCAATCTCAACCAAACTTTGCTGAAATGATTCTTGGATGGCCCCCTTCGAAAATTGTGTCCGGTGATCCCGACTTCCAACCAAGATGGCCGCCAAGCTCAAAATAGAAAAAAGGGGGGATGAAATTTTAATTGTCCATTGCTGCTTTAGTGTAAGTCAAAATGAGCTGAAATTTTAACTGCAGCTACATGGCAAGAAGTAGTTTAGCATATATTCCGGGTTTCTTTCAGCCGATATATACCGATTATGCAAATTAGGCATATTTTGATAAAAGATCGCATTTAAATCTTCTCCTCTGAAACCGCTGAACCAAACTAAACCAAACCTGGCAGGGATGTTCCCTAGGGGGTTCCCTTTCAAAATTGTGTCTGACAGCCCCGCCCTCCAATCAAGATGGCTGCTGTTACTATAAATAGAAATTTCTTCAATTGTCCATTGCTGCTTTAGTATAAGTCAAAATGAGCTCAAATTTGAACTGCAGCTACATGGCAAGGAGTAGTTTAGCAGATGTTCGGGTGGTTTTTTTGAAATTTTTCTTTCAGTCGATTTATACCGATTATTCAAATTAGGCATATTTTGACAAAAGATCACATTTAAATCTTCTCCTCTGAAACCGCTGAACCAAATTTGTGTCTGGTGGTCCGGCCCTCTGACCAAGATGGCTGTACTTAGTTTAACATAGGACCCTATGGGAAATTCACATAAAAACCATCTTGTCTGGAACCAGTAACTCAATTAAAACCAAACTTTGATGGAATAGTCATTGGATGGTCCTCTTCCAAAATGGTGTCCGGCAGTTGCGCTCTCCCGCCAAGATGACCGCTACAGTGCAGTTGCGTTGTTATTGAAAGCAGCTTTGATCCAGGTGAGCGATTACAGGCTCCTGGGAGCCTCTGGTTTTGTTGACTCGCTGCTTTTGGTTACTCAAATAATCAAAGGGAAGCAACTCTATTACAAAATGTGAAGTATGAAAAGCAAAATTTTGAGAATCATTGACATATATGTTTTTTTACAGCAATTTTGATAAATTACATTAAAGGGGGAACCCCTGCCCAATTTTTTTTTGTCGAAAGAGTCTGCAATGACGAAGGCTACATTTGTTAATTTTTTTTACCGAAGTTATCAAGTTTTATTGACTGATGTTATTATACCCAGGTGAGCTATACAGGCTCCTGGGAGCCTCTAGTTTTTAAACAAAGTCAATGTACTAAGATATTGTTTTTTTCTGGCCATGCCTTTTAAAAAAAATAAAACTGGCATGTTTGTATACTGTATTACAGATATGACAGTTACATTGATTAAAAATCCCCCAAAAAATAATTCAAAATTTTAATTTCAGTGGTCAAATGATGTATGTTGTAAACAAAATAGATAAATGAAAATCTACCATTTAATCAATTCATTTTGATAATTTTGTATGGTATTTTTTGGGTGAATAAAAAAGTAAATTGTATTTATTACCTTTATTCCGATTTGCCACCACAGGTCATAGTATTAACACAGAACCATATGGGGAAAATACAGAAATATATTCTTCTCTGAAGCTATTGCACTGATTGAACCTAAACTGTGCATCAATCATTGGAAGGTCCTTTACAAACTTTGTGTTTTTTATGTTGATCGTAATTCCAAGATGACGCAGGACATAGTTTTTACATAGGACCAATTGGTTTTTTTTATTACCAGGTGAACGATACAGGCTCTTGAGAGCCTCTGGTTTCATCAAATTTTCAAATTTTAATACTTTTCGTCCTTTATTTTAAAAACTATAAGAGACAGATGGTAAGTTGAAACTGCAGACATGTTCAGCATGTCAAGATCTACATACCCTGCAATTTTGAAGTAAATTTCATTACCCATCTTGGAGTTATTGCCCTTTTTTCATCAATTTTTTTTTTTAATTTTAATACTTTTCGTCTTATATTTCAAAAACTATTTAGAGATAGATGTTAAGTTTAAATAGCAAAAATGTGCAGCATGTCAAGATCTACCTACCCTGCAATTTTGAAGTAAATCCCATTACCCATTTTGACCGATTATGCAAATTAGAAAAAAGGGGGGATGAAATTTAAAAAAAATCTTCTCCTCTGAAACTACTGAGCCAATTTCAACCAAACTTTGCTGAAATGATCCTTAGGTGGTCCCCTTTCAAAATTGTGTCCGTCAGCGCCGTCCTGTATCCAAGATGGCCGCCATTACTAAAAATAGAAATTTCTTCAAATGGCCAAGACTGCTCTATTTTAAGCCAGAAAGTGCCCAAATTTGAACTGTATAAGCATAATGATGAGCTTTTTAACATATATTACGGAATTTTTTATGAACTTTGAACTTTTGCCGATTTTGACCGATTATGCAAATTAGAAAAAAAGAGGGGATGAAATTTTTAAAAAAATCTTCTCCTCTGAAACTACTGAGCCAATTTCAACCAAACTTTGATGAAATGATCCTTAGGTGGTCCCCTTTCAAAAATTGTGTCGTCAGCGCCGTCCTGTATCCAAGATGGCCGCCATTACTAAAAATAGAAATTTCTTCAAATGGCCAAAACTGCTCTATTTTAAGCAGAAAGTGCCCAAATTTGAACTGTATAAGCATAATGATGAGCTTTTTAACATATATTACGGGATTTTTTATGAACTTTGAACTTTTGCCTATTTTGACCGATTATGCAAATTAGAAAAAAGGGGGGATGAAATTTTAAAAAAAATCTTCTCCTCTGAAACTACTGAGCCAATTTCAACCAAACTTTGCTGAAATGATCCTTAGGTGGTCCCCTTTCAAAATTGTGTCCGTCAGCACCGTCCTGTATCCAAGATGGCTGCCATTACTAAAAATAGAAATTTCTTCAAATGGCCAAAACTGCTCTATTTTAAGCCAGAAAATGTCCAAATTTGAACTGTATAAGCATAATGATGAGCTTTTTAACATTATTACGGGATTTTTTATGAACTTTGAACTTTTACCGATTTTGACCGATTATGCAAATTAGAAAAAAGGGGGGATGAAATTTAAAAAAAATCTTCTCCTCTGAAACTACTGAGCCAATCTCAACCAAACTTTGCTGAAATGATTCTTGGATGGCCCCCTTCGAAAATTGTGTCCGGTGATCCCGACTTCCAACCAAGATGGCCGCCAAGCTCAAAATAGAAAAAAGGGGGGATGAAATTTTAATTGTCCATTGCTGCTTTAGTGTAAGTCAAAATGAGCTGAAATTTTAACTGCAGCTACATGGCAAGAAGTAGTTTAGCATATATTCCGGGTTTCTTTCAGCCGATATATACCGATTATGCAAATTAGGCATATTTTGATAAAAGATCGCATTTAAATCTTCTCCTCTGAAACCGCTGAACCAAACTAAACCAAACCTGGCAGGGATGTTCCCTAGGGGGTTCCCTTTCAAAATTGTGTCTGACAGCCCCGCCCTCCAATCAAGATGGCTGCTGTTACTATAAATAGAAATTTCTTCAATTGTCCATTGCTGCTTTAGTATAAGTCAAAATGAGCTCAAATTTGAACTGCAGCTACATGGCAAGGAGTAGTTTAGCAGATGTTCGGGTGGTTTTTTTGAAATTTTTCTTTCAGTCGATTTATACCGATTATTCAAATTAGGCATATTTTGACAAAAGATCACATTTAAATCTTCTCCTCTGAAACCGCTGAACCAAATTTGTGTCTGGTGGTCCGGCCCTCTGACCAAGATGGCTGTACTTAGTTTAACATAGGACCCTATGGGAAATTCACATAAAAACCATCTTGTCTGGAACCAGTAACTCAATTAAAACCAAACTTTGATGGAATAGTCATTGGATG
This sequence comes from Bathymodiolus brooksi, assembly GCA_963680875.1. Classification (NCBI taxonomy): domain Eukaryota; kingdom Metazoa; phylum Mollusca; class Bivalvia; order Mytilida; family Modiolidae; genus Bathymodiolus; species Bathymodiolus brooksi. The sequence continues at coordinate 27,714,190 of OY804579.1, forward strand.
GTCCTCTTCCAAAATGGTGTCCGGCAGTTGCGCTCTCCCGCCAAGATGACCGCTACAGTGCAGTTGCGTTGTTATTGAAAGCAGCTTTGATCCAGGTGAGCGATTACAGGCTCCTGGGAGCCTCTGGTTTTGTTGACTCGCTGCTTTTGGTTACTCAAATAATCAAAGGGAAGCAACTCTATTACAAAATGTGAAGTATGAAAAGCAAAATTTTGAGAATCATTGACATATATGTTTTTTTACAGCAATTTTGATAAATTACATTAAAGGGGGAACCCCTGCCCAATTTTTTTTTGTCGAAAGAGTCTGCAATGACGAAGGCTACATTTGTTAATTTTTTTTACCGAAGTTATCAAGTTTTATTGACTGATGTTATTATACCCAGGTGAGCTATACAGGCTCCTGGGAGCCTCTAGTTTTTAAACAAAGTCAATGTACTAAGATATTGTTTTTTTCTGGCCATGCCTTTTAAAAAAAATAAAACTGGCATGTTTGTATACTGTATTACAGATATGACAGTTACATTGATTAAAAATCCCCCAAAAAATAATTCAAAATTTTAATTTCAGTGGTCAAATGATGTATGTTGTAAACAAAATAGATAAATGAAAATCTACCATTTAATCAATTCATTTTGATAATTTTGTATGGTATTTTTTGGGTGAATAAAAAAGTAAATTGTATTTATTACCTTTATTCCGATTTGGTAACTTTATTCTGGATTTCGTCTGTAACCAGTTTTTAATAGGAGTGTTTGCCATGATGTCATAGGCTTGAGAATTTACCTGTCTGGTTGGCAAGAAATGGAAAATTTCCATTGTCTTTCATTGAAGACTCGACTTTAAATTGTCATTATTTTTTTGTTATTTAAGATAATTCAATAATTCTTTCAGAAGTGAAAATTATATAGAAATAACTAATTCACAATGAAGGCTTGATAAAAATATCCAGAATAAAAGGATTGGAAATTCAATCTTGTTTTATTTAGTTTTGAAGTGTAAAAATGCATTATTTCATATTAGAATTATGAATTTATGATATCAAAATTAAAAACATGTAAACTGACAGAAAAAATATGAATTTTCTTAAGTCTCTAAAACAATTAACAGAACCAAAATTGGTTTGGAAATCAAAAAGTTATAGTTTAAAAATTTGTTATTTTCCTGTCAATTACTTTATTGTTTTATTGTCAACCAAGTATTTGTTTATTGTCATGCAAATTAATGAATATGACATCACTAATGAGATCGGCGAACACTCCTATAGAAGAGGTTATTAGGTCATCATATTGGTCTGTGCATATGTCTGGTCCATTAACTGTTAAGTGCATCAATCCTTCCAACATATCGTTTTTTAGACGGTTTCACAAGTCTGTTTTTATAATTTTTACTTTGGAGGCCCCTTTTTCAGACCATGCGTTACTAACAGGAATCGTAAGTACTAGTTCTGCTAATCTAGTTGACTTTGGGCACATGTGCTCATATTCGTGCTTCTGTTTGACAATTCTGGTTAAGCACCATTCTGATGGTGTGAGACAGTCAGCAGTCACATCTTCTTTCTTAGGAATAATTGTTTTCAACCTACTAAAATTGTATTACAAAAGACTCCATTCAGCCATACATTCCTCCAAAGATGTATCTTCATCAGAATGAGATGCATGTTTATACTGGAGTTCGGAGTTAGGAAGTCTTTTGTCTATCGTACACGTGTATTTTGAAAGTGACTTTCTCGAAAAGTCATAAACTTTGGTTTATAAAGAAACTTAAAAAATAAAAATGGCGCGATCAAGTTCAACAGGAGTTCGCAATGTAATCCACCGATACTTTTAACCAAACGATCTTTCTATATTTATTATCATTTCTGTGAAATATGATCTTAGTTCTCATATTTAATATGGTCATTTTTTTTTTTTGCGAAGGTTGGCCATTGAAATGCACTGCACGAGGAAGCATAATTTTTTTACCGATCAGCATCCGGGTAACAATTGCGTTCTATTTATAGAACTATTTACAAACAAACACGTGAAAAAAAAATAACCACAGTCAGTATTTTTATTCCAATTGTTGCAATTTGATTATGAGATCTGAGAAATAATTATTTATTTTACAACTTGCTTCAGTTTTTGACATTTGTTCTATTCATTACCTACATTTTGTACAAAGTATCTAGAAGTTGGACCATTGGCAGAGACATATTTTTTTCTACTGAAGACTACACAAATGTTGTGGTATTAGACCAAAGCACAGTAACATTTCAAAAAGGGTGGGGATTATAAACTTATTACAATTTGTGTTGTATTAGATCAAAGCACAGTAATATTTCAAAAAAAAGGGGGGGGGGGGGGGTATTACAATTTGTGTGGTATTAGATCAAAATCATGGCAATGTTATGTTTTATCAGTTGGTTTCTAATTTGCAGAGTATGTTCCCATCCTAGGAGGTTTTCATAGCTTTTCAGTCTCCATTACTAACTAATAAGGCAAAGTAACTGATTATAAGATTAAAGCTCTGACATTAAAAATCTGTTCCGCAAAAGTGACTAATGGTCTCAAAATCCTGGCTGAATCCCTGATAATCTGTAAAATACAGTATATTATAATAAATTATATAAATCTTTTTGTTTTTGATGATGAAATCGAAATGAAAAACAGAAGTACAATACAGACATTAACATTTATACAAACAAATCCGGACCATTTATACATGAAACTGGTAGTGGTACATGCAATCATCCACTGTTTGGGTTCGAAAAAATTGGCTCCTTGTAAAAATTTTAGCTGGCTCCTGACTTTCAAAAATGGCACCTGGCGATTTTTCTGGCTCCTATTTTTAGGGAGCCAGAGCAGCCCCTGCAATGGATTAAATAATTCCAGTTCCATAAGCACTTCAACATCTGGAAAGCGTTTGTTAACATTTTCAACTGTAGCAGTTGTATAATTGTTCAAAGTAAACCGATTCTCTGTGCCTTCTTTTAGACACAATTCTAAAAGTTCCAACTTGCCACCTGGCTTTAGATCATCTTTCAAGGACTGAATAGGAGTTTTACTTTCAGCTAGGGCCATCAGTTCCGACTTAGCACAATCCAACATTTGACCTGAATTTCCGGTAGTTGGAAACTGTACATGTTTGCAAAATTTACATTGATAGTCGCCAGTTGAGCGCCATTATTTTATTTATTCACTTCATAAATTTATGAAATACAAACCTCTAGACTGCTTAGCCTTTGGGCCTGACTGGAAGAAGTCCAGTATCGTCCTTTTAGACATATTAATGATATTTCAACCGTTTCTCACGTTGTTCTGCGGTGTCAAATAATTGTACATATTTAACACAAAACTCGCCAGCGTTAAATCGAGGAAATTATTTAGATCGAGTAATGACTGGTTTCCCGTTTCAAATCTGAAAAACGGGCTAAAGCACACACTATCAAATACGGAACCAGAATAAAGACAATCCCAAAACACGTACAACTGGTCCCGGAAAAGTACCGATCTATTTTTGTCGGAAATAAAATAGCCGGAAAAAATACCCCAATAAACGGCGAAATTCGTCGGCTTCCGGCTCTTATTGTAAACACTGACTTGAAATATTTGTAAACGGAATATTGTGTGACTTTAGCCGGTGATTTTTGCATCCGTTATTTCACCTTTATATGGATATCACACTCCGAAAGAATTATCTCTTATTCATTCATGTACACAGCCGTACCGGCCTCACTGACTCTGTTTTAAGTGACAACAGATATTTTTTTTTTAAATCGTCAGTGATTTCTCCAAACAAACAAAGTCAAAACGCAAACTTAAGTCGAGTTTTTACTCAAATTTAATTTGGTTTGTTAAGAAAACTTTTTTCGAGAAATCCAAGCCAGGGCTGGACTCGGCGTATATAATTTGAAAGTTTAGATTTCGGAAAAGTTACGATATTTCTAGCATTCCGATTGTAATCGTAAAAATTAAACAGATTAAAGAAACACAAACGGTGTAACTTGAAATTATTGTACAATTCTCTTTTCCGTGGTGACGTCACTTCCTCTAACAACAACGAGTCGGCCATCTTTAGGCAGTGAAAATCAAATTTAAAATGGCGAATGTTTCACCGCCTCAATGACAAGGGAGATAATTCGTTGACCGGGATGCCCGGAAAAGAGAATTCTTTGATTATGAGGTGCTCCTATGCATTGAACGACTGTTGTGCCCGAGCGTGACAAATATTGACCTTGGAGCTACCTTTCCTGGCACGAATATGGTGCAAGGTAAAAATACACTAGGGTATTTACGTACCTGCACATTCTACACACCGGAAAGAAAGTACGCTTACAAATACGCATCGATCACAAAATGTTTGACATATTCACCTCGAGAAATGTAAAAAAAAATCTTTTAATATCCACTCTCACGTCCGACCAAATAGTCGGACTTAGAGAGTGTTGACTCTCAAATTTGTCGGACATTTTGGGAGGAATATGTCGGACCTGAGAGTATGATCGTTGATACACTTGGAGTGTACTGTACCTTGTAAACATTCCTTGTCGTATGGTATCAGGTAATGAAATAAAGTTATGTTTGAAATATTTTTGTTTACCAATTTATTTTGTACACTTTGAAATTTCATGAACCTTTATATCACCCAAGCCATCGGATGTTCAATTACTGTCAACTCGGCACGTGACTAAAGTTCACCTGTTATAAAAGTTTCAAGATCCCCAAAAGCACGCTTTGATCGATAATATATTACCAACAGGTGGAAACCTTTCTAGATTCTCATTCACGTGAAAAATGTATGTAGTAGACACTGTCTACATAGGGAAATATACATCCACTTTTGTTAAAGGTAAAACGACACGTGGCTTGCAAGGTGATTAACGACATACATTTGTACAAATACGAAAACGAAAAAGCACGTTTAGATAAAAATTTACATCAATTTTTTTTTCTTTTCAATCCTTTTAGTGACCGAGTTCAATGTGTGCACTACATAAAAATAGACACACTCGTACATAGATAAAAAAAAAAATACAGGTGATTATCAACTCGTGAGAGAAAAAATAACACCTATGTAAACCAATCGAAATGTTGGGTTTACATAATATGCAAAACAAGATGTATGCTCCTATATTCTATAAATAAAATGTATGCCATCTCTGAAAAAAGCGGTATCAAATGATCAACTGCACAAATAAATTTCAATGTGCATATTAAGATTACGAAGCATTGTGATGACAAGGAATAAACGATTGCAGGTACAATCACGTGTAGTATTCATTATGAATGAACATTTCAATAATTACAATCCGTGATGGCCTCGTGAAGACATCGCGTTCTGTCCATCATGTCCATGTTTCGCGGACCGTTCACGTATACACACAGACTTCTCGTTAATTCCGCGTTGCGATAATCTGTGAAAAGACACGGATTTTCCGTTTGAGCTGTACTGTATTTATTCAAATTTGCAAATATAATGATAATCTCTTACTGTTTTAAAGGGGCATTAGCTACGATTTTGACCAAAAAAATTATATGTTTTGGAAATAGGTAAATAGCTTTAAAATTATGAAATAAAGGTAAATATTTCACATTAAACAGCTTATCGTACCACTTTTCGTCTTTTGAGAACGAAAATTACCATCAATTTATTATTTCCTTGCAAGCAAATAATTTGACCTCGCTTTCTCCGTATGCAACTGACCTTACTAGTGACAGGTAAAAACGAATAATTTGTATTTTGTCGCTTATTAACTGCAAACTTGCATGGTTCTTTGTCCGTAATTAATGCTGTCTAAAAGCAGATTCACAGAAAATAAGAAATAAGTGCATTGTTGTACTGATTTAATGACGATTCGGCAAACTCCGTAAACAATGCCGATGATAAATATTAGATGGCATCCATTTCTTGATTGATCTCAAAACACGAGCCGTTGCACCTTTTTCCCCGATGCGCATACATTTCATAACATTTATAAGTTACAGAAACACGTTTTATTAAGGCATCAATCTGATATTTTTTATGGGTAACAAAAATTTACGAATGTAACGATTTTGGCAGATAATTCCCCTTTAAGTAGTAAAAGATGCATTTCAAGTTTTCAACTAAAAAGAAAGGGGCCGTCATATTCGTATGGTAGTTGGAATTAGAACTACCTACAGGTATGCAATCAATGTCTATCACCACTACTGTCGTGAGTTTCAATCCTGCTCAGGCAAGGTGTACTTGATACAATATTATATGAAAAAGTTTAGCAATTCAAAATTCGTTGAAATGCACCAGGACGCTTCAGATTTTTATCGATTCGCATTGTTATATTATACTCGACACCTGGTTAATATTACCATCTATCAAACTGTTTATTTACATACAGACATGTGTAAATGTTAATGCATATGCAATTAAAAAATAGACTGAACTACAGTAGCATTATTCCATTGTTGCTATCTGATTTTGGGTAAAGCAAATAATAATTACAGCCTTTACTTTTTTCGCTTTATGACTGACCGTGTCAATTTACGTTTGTGCTATATTTTCATTCGATATCGGGGGTGGGGGGAAGTTACAAATAAAAAATCACTGGTATGCAAAACTCCAATACTCAAGGTAGACAGAAATAAAAATTTGACATTGAATAGATGTCCTTAAGATAATTATGAATAATAATAAAAAAAAAAAAAACCAGAACATATCAAATCAGATAAAGACAGCTTTTTAACTATTTACTAAATTTGGGCAGGGTAACTTCAGAGGGATCTCGAAACAGTGTTTCGATTAATCGCAATTAACTTCTCTCTGTTGTCTCCCACTTCTCCCTGTGAGCTCTCTGAAAGAGAAGTCACTTCTCCATCTAATTTGAAAGTAGTGAGAACCCTGTTAATATATAGTGGACACTTCTGCTAGGCTGTGTTCTTTCTGTGAAAATTAAAGTAGAAGTAAACACTCTTCTAGAGAAAAATCTTAGGGATGAAACAGCTATTATGAATACAACAAAAATATACACATCTAAAAAAAATAAAAATTAAAGCTTTGCCTACATATCCAAAATGATCCCTTTGCGAAAAGTAAGATGAGGGATTGATAACGGCAAATATTCCAATAAATGAATGTACAGAAATCCACTATTTGCCACCTTTATTATTGCTTGTGATTTTGTGATGTATCAAACACTGTTGAAAATATTTGTAATTGTTGTTCTTTTGTTTTTAGGGTGATTCTCTCAAGTTTTTCACAGACAACTTGGATAAAATAGGACAAAAGGTAAATTCATTTGTGTCCTTACTTAAAATAGCTTCTTTTCATTTTCCTCAAAGATACATATATATCCTCATTATACCCCCCCCCCCCCCCCCCCCCCCCCCCGCAACGAAGTTGTAGGGGGGTACACTGGTTTCACCATGTCCGTCCGTCCATCTGTAGACAAATCCTATGTCATACGATAACTTGAGTTGTGCTTCTTAGAATCTTTTAAAATTTTATCAGCTGTTTACTGGTGAAGAGAGGAGGATCCCTTTCATTTTTGATGATTTTCACTTTTGTCATTCCAGAGTTATTGGACTTGATACAAATGTATGACAGAAAATAGGATTTTTACCCTATGTCGTATGATAACTTGAGTAGTGTTTCTTGTTTCTCAGAATGTTTTGAAATTTTATCAGCAGCTTACCGGTGAAGAGAGGAGGGTCCCTTTCATTTTTGGTAGGAACAATCAGTAATGTTTTGGTTATGGAAATAGGTTGGACAGATGTGGGGAGCGGGGGGTATATCTTTGTGAGCTGTGCCCACAGTAATATTAGTTTCATTTTCTCCTAAGATAGTCTCTGTTGCCTTGATCATATTGCACATGTACAATTTGTTGACAGGAATTTCATCACACTCTGGCATACAAACGTCATTTCTAACGTGGAGCATCAACATTTTTAGGATGTCAAAGGTGACTACATATTTTTTCAAAATATTCAAATAGTTTTCAACAGGTAGGTAAAACAAAGCAACAAGATTGTTCAGCCTTTATTTGTCTATATTTTAACATAATTTGCATTTCATAGCTCTGTCAGAAAGTTCTCCATTCATGCTTTCTTCGTCAGAAGTTGTGTATGTTTTATTGAAGTACTACATTTGCACACTTACAAGTTACAGCTTCTTTGTTTCTTCACACAACCTCATCATGTGGCTTGACCCACAATCAGCCATTTGTTTGATTAATATTTGATTTTAAAAGTCTGTGTGCATGCACTTTGCGAGATATTTAAGACAAAACACATCTAAGGTTACCAAGAATGTGTCCAGCACATTATTATGTCCTGCAATTTACCCGGTACTGTGTCAAGCAAAATACTGGGTCCAAATTTGGTTTTAATATACACTTGTTCAAAGGCAGGAATGTGTCCAAGTGGGGGGACATGTCTATCCGTGGACTGTTGTTTCAGTGAAATAGCACTATAAAAATCCAAACAAGCGTGTTGGTCTACGTAGTACAAAGCGGACCTCATCATCATTTCATTGAAAATGAACTTGTTCTCGCCATGATATGGCTGAAAAATTGTTGAGTTGGCATTAAACAACAATCACTCACTCACTGACTTTATTACATATACAACATGTATCACCATGATATGTTATAATTTATGTTCAATTTGTTTTGCAGGACTATTTGCCTTCAAAGTTGGATATTCTTCATGCAAGGAAAGCCACAAAAGGAATAACAGAACATATGATAGACATAAATGGTGTTCCATTTCTATTTGTTGATGTTGGAGGTCAAAGGTCACAACGACAAAAATGGTATTGGTGTTTTGAAAATGTTACATCAATTCTATTTATAGCATCCTCTAGTGAATATGATCAAGTCCTGTTGGAAGACAGAAAAACAAACAGACTTCAGGAGTCATGTGACATATTTGAAACAATTATAAACAACAGAACATTTGCCAATGTGTCAATCATACTCTTTCTAAACAAGTTTGACCTTCTAAAAGAAAAAGTGCCGCGTGTTAGCATTAAAGACTACTTTCCAAACTTCAAAGGAAGTTCAAATAATATCAATGATGTACAAGAATTTGAACTGAGTCTGTTTGACGAGTGTCGTAAAGAACGAGGTAAACCTCTCTTTCACCACTTTACAACTGCCATAGATACTGAGAACATCAAATTCGTCTTTCAAGCAGTGAAAGATACTATTCTTCAAGAAAACCTCAGGTCATTGATGTTACAGTAGTGTTTACTGGTTACCTTTGCAACTGAAGCTCAATCAGACTAGTCTATTATTAGGGGAGAAATTGTTTTGGTTGTTGAACGTATTAAATACATTTTATCCTGGTGTATAAATGATATTTTATTACAATCACATACAATGTGATTTTATGTACCGGTACTATAAACAATTTTAATAATAGTCATTCTTTCTCTCAAAAATACATAACAGCATCATAAATTCTTCAAGGGGAAGGAAACTCTATCATAATGTTGTGTCACTAAAATGTAATTACATTGTAGTTGTTAAAAAAGTAATAAACTGCTTTTTCTGTTTAAAAGAATTGCAGAAAGCAATGTATTTTAAGATTAAATATTATAAATTTCAGACCAGCAAGGCATCTGCCATATTGACAAAGATAGTGATGTCACACTTTCTTTTCCAGTGAATTATTATTAAAGCATTAGCTATCAACAAAATACAAATTATATACCAATCAAGAAAATGTACATTTACCGAGTTTTAATGAGTAGGGAACAACAGTGATACAATTCTCATTTTCTGTATATGATTCTAATCATTTTTGTTACATCTATTATTTGAAATATTCATATCATGTTTCTTTCCCTGTTGACGGTCTATGATAGACATGATGGAGTATCTGATGCATTTTGAAAATTACAATTTAAGATCCCTTTAATGTCATACTTAGAATAACAGTTTATTTGTACATACCTTTTTGTATTTTGATTTTCTTGAACTGAAATCCATTTTATAGTTTTTACTGGCTCTAGATCTGTACATTAAAATTCATTTAATTTATGATGAATATTTTTTTTATGTAACAAGATTTTATGCATATTCATTGCAGTCAGGTGATAGCCAGTAAGAAATAATGATTCTTTACATTTCCCTACTCTCTTTTAAAGTATTAAAATGTACAGTGATCCTTTTATTTTCAAATGAGCACTTGTGTAGGAATTCAAAATAAAGAAGGGCTGCTAATCAACCTTTCTCCCACCGAAAGTAGTAGGTAGGCTAGCTTATGGATATGCCCAGCTGTAAATCAGTATTCTTAAAATAGATTAGTTTGCTCATTACTGTTTTCTTGTGTGATAATTTGTAGAAAAGAAAATGAATGTATCCTTGGCTTAATTAAGAGTAGTGTTAAATAAGTTTTACATAATACCAGACTTTTTGAAATTCGTCGGACCAAGCGGGCAGAAAATCACAAGGACCGACAATACTGCCAAGTACATGTATGCCGGTCCGGGTGTGTCAAAAATTTTTGTTTTTGTGCATTTTGTTTTGCACCGGAAATCGGAAATGCAACTGGTATGCCGCAACGGTCACGGTCAACTCGGAATTAGATTCTGCTTCAAATGACATTTACTTCTTAATCATGCAACTGTGTCCATGGTAATTCTATTAATCATTGTATTTTTATTGTTCCCATATTCGATTCCGTTTAAATTTTAGAATTTTGTAAATTCCGGTCCTGCACAATTTCAGTAGGTCCTGCAGAAAATTATTGGGTGCAGGACCTACAGGTATGTCCTGCATATTGATTTTTAGCTCACCTGACCCAAAGGGTCATGTGAGCTATTGCCATCACTTGGCATGCGTCGTCGTCATACGTCGTAAACTTTTTCAAAAGTCTTCTCCTCTGAAAGTACTAGACCAATGGAAACCAAACTTGGTCTGAATCATTACTAGGGTGTCTAGTTTCAAAATTGTGTCCGGTGATGCCGTGCACCAACCAACATGGCCGCTGTTACTAAAAATAGAACATATGGTAAAATTGCAGGTTTTTGGTAATAACTCAAAAACCGTTAATAATATCAAAAATCTGACATGAGGTATAAATGATCAGCACATCATGATCTACCTACCCTGCAATTTTGAAGTAAATCTGATTACCCATCTTGGAGTTATTGCCCTTTTTTCATCAAATTTGTAAAATTTTAATACTTTTCGTCTTATATTTCAAAAACTATAAGAGATAAAGGTTAACTTTAAATTGCAAAAATGTGCGGCATATCAAGATCTACCTACCCTGCAATTTTGAAGTTAATCCCATTGCTCATTTTGGAGTTATTTCCCTTTTTTCATCAAATTTTCAAAATTTTAAAACTTTTCGTCCTTTATTTCAAAAACTATAAGAGACAGATGGTAAGTTGAAACTGCAAACATGTTCAGCATGTCAAGATCTACCTACCCTGCAATTTTGAAGTAAATTTGATTACCCATCTTGGAGTTATTGCCCTTTTTTCATCATTTTTTTTTTTCATTTTAATACTTTTCGTCTTATATTTCAGAAACTATTTAGAGATAGATGTTAAGTTTATTGCAAAAATGTGCAGCATGTCAAGATCTACCTACCCTGCAATTTTGAAGTAAATCCCATTACCCATTTTGACCGATTATGCAAATTAGAAAAAAGGGGGATGAAATTTTAAAAAAATCTTCTCTGAAACTACTGAGCCAATCTCAACCAAACTTTGCTGAAATGATCCTTAGGTGGTCCCCTTTCAAAATTGTGTCCGTCAGCACCGTCCTGTATCCAAGATGGCCGCCGTTACTAAAAATAGAAATTTCTTCAAATGGCCAAAACTGCTCTATTTTAAGCCAGAAAGTGCCCAAATTTGAACTGTATAAGCATAATGATGAGCTTTTTAACATATATTACGGGATTTTTTATGAACTTTGAACTTTTACCGATTTTGACCGATTATGCAAATTAGAAAAAAGAGGGGATGAAATTAAAAAAAAATCTTCTCCTCTGAAACTACTGAGCCAATCTCAACCAAACTTTGCTGAAATGATCCTTAGGTGGTCCCCTTTGAAAATTGTGTCCGTCAGCGCCACCCTGTATCCAAGATGGCTGCCATTACTAAAATTAGAAATTTCTTCAAATGGCCAAAACTGCTCTATTTTAAGCCAGAAAGTGCCCAAATTTGAACTGTATAAGCATAATGATGAGCTTTTTAACATATATTACGGGATTTTTTATGAACTTTGAACTTTTGCCGATTTTGACCGATTATGCAAATTAGAAGAAAGAGGGGATGAAATTTAAAAAAATCTTCTCCTCTGAAACTACTGAGCCAATCTCAACCAAACTTTGCTGAAATGATTCTTGAGTGGTCCTCTTCCAAAATTGTGTCCGACATTTCAGAACACCGACCAAGATGGCCGCCACAGCCGAACTTAATTTAACATAGGACCCTATGGGAAATTCCCATAAAAATATTTTTGTCTGAAACCATTTGCTCAATAAGAACAAAATTTTGATGAAATAGTCATTGGATGGTTCTCTTCCAAAAATGTGTCTGGCGGTTCGACCCTTCTATCCATTTTTTTTTTTACCTGCAATTTTGAAGTAAATCTGATTACCCATCTTGGAGTTCTCGACCTTTTTTCATCAAAATGTTCTCAATTTTAATACTATCATCTTATATCTCAAAAACTATTAGAGATAGAGGGAAAGTTTAAACTGCAAAAATGTTCAGCATGTCAAGATCTACAAAAAATTTCCCACAGTTAAAAATGTGCGACAGCTGTGAAGAGTTATTCCTCTTGAAATGCATATTTTTGTCGACTCACTGCTTTTGGTTACTCAAATAATCAAAGGGAAGCAACTCTATTACAAAATGTGAAGTAGGAAAAGCTAAATTTTGAGAATCATTGACATATATGTTTTTTTACAGCAATTTTGATAACTTACATTAAAGGGGGAACCCCTGCCCACATTTTTTTGTAGAAGGGGTCTGCAATGACGAAGGCTACATTTGTTAATTTTTTTTACCGAAGTTATCAAGTTTTATTGACTGATGTTGTTATTATACCCAGGTGAGCTATACAGGCTCCTGGGAGCCTCTAGTTTTTTTCTCAAAAAGTCTGTAATACTACAGTAAACTGAGAATTGTTTAACATATAATGTTATTTGATTTACCTGAGAGATGGTATTTACAACATATATACAAAAAATATATATTATATAGTTTTATGGGAATGTAGGAGGCACTCTATATCTATTTTTTTATTGTGAAACTGTGAATTGACAGACAGAATAAAGGATAGGAGTTTATATTGGCCATGTTATCTAATAATGGCATACATTGTCGCAGTCATCTTTTAGTTTACTTTTCATCCTTCTCTGAAACCTCAGGCCAATGCATATGGTCATTGATAATGAATTCTTCTTCTGTGTATCCAAATGACAGTATACAATTAGTGACTTTTGTTCAGGTTAATATAAGAATCTATCGTTCCAAGATATATGATATTTACCAAGGCCAAAGCCGAGGTAAATATCATATACAATGTATCTTAGAATGATAGATCCTTATACAATGTATAAATCGTAATGAAAGTCAGTAATTGTTTTATTATATAAAACTGTTATTAATTAATACATTTGTCCTCTGAGTCATGTTTTTATAAATTGGCATTACACACTACACAGTACATGTGGGTTTTCTTTTGTAAATTTTAATGGTAACCAGAAAGATTTAATTATGCATACTGCAAAGATTAATTTAAATCATTCCAGAGGAGCCTTTGGAACGTTATATTAACCTCACATGACGCTAAGATTAAAAGTAGGGGTTTCCGATTATAGAGTCACGTGAGTTTAATATAGCATTCCAAAGGCTCCTCTGAAACGATCAAAATTAATCTTTGCGGAAATTGAAGGCTTAGACAGTATTCGTAAAGTTCTATCAAGAAAAAATTCCATGCTTTAAGACCAATCGGATAAAAGAAATATTTATAGTCGTATAATAAAATGAATTATTACATTGTGAGAATGTTCCATAGACTGCAATATGGAAAATATTCAAAACTATTTTCTTGTGAACCCGTTATGGAAATAGTACATGTAATATTACTAAAGGCTTGAATTTATTATTGTGATATACACATTGAAACAAAAATGACATGTTGTTAATGTGTGGATTCAAGTTTGTACAAATTTAGGCCCCAATGTTTATGATAAGTTTAAGAAAAGATGGAAGATATCAAAGGGATAATCAAATGCCGTAATTAATTTGACATACATGTAGGTGTTGTATTGAAAAAGTGCCTTCTAACATTCCCATACACCATACATGGAACATGTGGATTTGATTTGAAAAATTCTGCAGCAAAGAATAAAAGAGTAATTTTGAAAATGGTATAACTTTAAAAATAATGATTTCCTTTTGCTTGCTTTTGGTGACAATGTGTTAGTTTATATTATTTAAAATTAATGTTTGTTTTACAAATGTATGTGTGAAGGGTGACCTTTAAGTACTATAATTATAGATAGGGTCACTTTCATTGACTTTGATATAAGGAGATTCCTTTGTTTTTTAGATAAATCAGATATAATTTTCATTATTTACCTAGACCTCTAAACATATTTATTTGTAAGTTTATTTTTATTGCATAATGATTTTAATTTATATAATGTATTTTCATCCTTTTCATGCATTCATATCAACAATAAATTACATATTTCTAGACAGGAATAAGAGAGAAAATTGGACCAATCATTCAATAAGATGTGAAACGTGTGCCTTCATGGAGTTCTTTCCCTTTAAAATGATACACAAATGTAATATCTGCATTATATGGTATAAATATAGGCGAACTGTTTTCAGAGTACTCAATATTCCTCTTACTGATGTTTTCACCAATGATTGTACATTTATGTATCTTGATTGATGGCTATTAATGTGATGAGCAAAATAAGATTCTATGAAAGATACAGAACATTTCTGTATCACTATGCCCTCAATTACAATAACAAGCAAGTAATGGTGTCTATGTTAATTTAATGTTTTGGGAATTAATGTATTTGTAATTTACTCAGTTGCTGTATATAATTTCTTGTTTGTCTTGTGTGTAGACTACAGTGAGATTATTAATTTCAAAGGGACCAGTCTTTTAAATAAATTATATTATAATTTGGAAAAACAACTTCTCATATTTGGATATGTACATGTACTACCATAAATTGTAAAAGAATTTTTGTTAAGCTCTACTGCATCAAAACTGCACTTCAATATACTCTGTGTAAATAGACATTAATAAAAACTTATAAACTGCTCTCCATCATCCTCTGGTTCAAAGTAATTGTTCTGTAATAAAACAAATAAACTGCTCTCCATCATGCTCTGAGTCAAAATAATTGTTCTGTAATAAAACAAATAAACTGCTCTCCATCATGCTCTGGGTCAAAGTAATTGTTCTGTAATGAAAACAAATAAACGACTCCATCATGCTCTGGGTCAAAGTAATTATTCTCTCTCCATCATGCTCTGGGTCAAAGTAATTATTCTGTAATAAAACAAATAAACGACTCTCCATCATGCTCTGGGTCAAAGTAATTATTCTGTAATAAAACAAATAAATGACTCCATCATCCTCTGGGTCAAAGTAATTGTTCTGTAATAAAACAAATAAACTGCTCTCCATCATCCTCTGGGTCAAAGTAATTGTTCTGTAATAAAACAAATAAATGACTCCATCATCCTCTGGGTCAAAGTAATTGTTCTGTAATAAAACAAATAAACTGCTCTCCATCATGCTCTGGGTCAAAGTAATTGTTCTGTAATAAAAAAACAAATAAACGACTCCATCATGCTCCGAGTCAAAGTAATTATTCTGTAATAAAACAAATAAACGACTCTCCATCATGCTCAGGGGCAAAGTAATTATTCTGTAATAAAAACAAATAAACGACTCCATCATGCTCTGAGTCAAAGTAATTATTCTGTAATAAAACAAATAAACGACTCCATCATGCTCTGAGTCAAAGTAATTATTCTGTAATAAAACAAATAAACGACTCTCCATCATGCTCTGGGGCAAAGTAATTATTCTGTAATAAAACAAAAATACTACTCTCCATCATGCTCTGGGTCAAAGTAATTATTCTGTAATAAAAACAAATAAACGACTCCATCATGCTCTGAGTCAAAGTAATTATTCTGTAATAAAACAAATAAACGACTCCATCATGCTCTGAGTCAAAGTAATTATTCTGTAATAAAACAAATAAACGACTCTCCATCATGCTCTGGGGCAAAGTAATTATTCTGTAATAAAACAAATAAACGACTCTCCATCATGCTCTGGGTCAAAGTAATTATTCTGTAATAAAACAAATAAACGGCTCTCCATCATGCTCTGGGTCAAAGTAATTATTCTGTAATAAAACAAATAAACGACTCTCCATCATGCTCTCGGTCAGAGTAATTATTATGTAATAAAACAAATAAACTGCTCTCCATCATGCTCTGGGTCAAAGTAATTATTATGTAATAAAACAAATAAACGGCTCTCCATCATGCATTGGGTCAAAGTAATTATTCTGTAGTAAAACAAATATTATAAACCTCTCCATCATGCTTTGTGTCAAAATAATTATTCTGTAATAAAACAAATAAACTGCTCCCTGGCATGCTCTGGTGGTCAAAAGTATGGACAATGCATTAATTGCTGCTGTTCATCTCTCTGTCCTAGAATCTTCAATGCCAGTTTAATATGCTGTACCATTTTTTTTTTAATTTAAACATCACCAAGTTTGTTGTGTTGTGTCTTATACATACAGTTGAATGAATTCATAACCTATCTATGCTAAGATGAGTTTTTTTTATAATACATTTTGCAGTTATTAAAGAAATATTGGTAATTATTTCATACAAATCAAAATGTGTAATTTAATCTAGTGCTATGTATTTATTATTGTTTTGATATTTTACTAAGCTAAGCCTTAAAGAATGTATATAGACTTATTGTACATTGTATATATTGATAATCACCCACACATGTTAAACATATTACTTCCATTCATGCAATAGTATTCAATCTTTATTTTTGTGTCAGAAACGTGGCTTCATACTGCTTAAATATTCAAATTTGAATTTCTTCTGAATTTAAAGACAATGACAATTAAATTCTACATTGTAACTTAGAATAAAATCAAATAGTAGACTGCTTAGAAATGTTTTTTCTATGTAGGTCACCTGTAGGCTATATGAGCTATTATCATTACTGTCGTACTTGGTAAACTATTCACAATGAAATGTTCTCCTCTGAAACCAAGAAACCAAACTTGGCTGTAATGGTCCTTTATTGACAAGCCTGCACTCCATCTAAGATTTTTTGGCCACCATTACTAAAAATATATATTTCTGAAATGGACCATTACTGGTTTATTTTAATCTGTTGCATGGCAATGAGTTGTCAAGCATTTCTTCCAGGTTTTTTTGTGAAATTTGTCATTCAGCTGATTTATGCCAAGTTTGCATTTTTTTTATTAAAAAAGTCTCATTAAAGTCTTCTACTCAGAAACCTGACATGAGACTTTCAAAATTGTGTGTAACACCCACCCTCCATCCAAAATGGCTGCCATTGCTAAAAGTAGTAATTTCATTAAATGGCAAAAACAGAATCAACTGAAATTTGAAGTTTTACGTATGTTCAAATTTTTTTTCTATGAAATTTAAGTCAAATTGAAAACTACACGTAGGTGATGGATTACAGGCTCTTCTAGTATTTTTGTTTTTGTTTTTGAAACATTCATTGGTTGGTAGTTTTAATTTTGTACACATCTGTGATTTCTACCATTTATTTATAAAAATGCCAAATATTTTGTAAATATTATCTATATAGATTTAACTTCCATTCATACCCTTTATCTGCCATTTTTTTCTACGCATTGTAATGGGAACAGAAATAAAAGTATAAGTTGGTTTTATCACACAGATTTCTTACTATTCTGAGTATTCTGTTGAGCTATATTTTGTTAACTTAGGACTATTTATACAACACTAGATATTTTTGTATTGGATATGGTGTAGGGATCACATAGAAAAAAATGTTAACCATGGAAGATATTACTTTTATTACTTTAGATACAATAAAATCGAGAAGAAAAAAATTAATTTAGCTTTTTAGTTTTCACACAATTAACCCCCACAAAAATGACAACTTATACATTACTTTTTTTTTTTTTTTTTTTTGCCCATTCCTTACCCCTTTTCCATTGAAAATCAAATACTATACTCCATCACAAGACAAATGGTCCATGTTTTATATTCTCATTTGACAATTTGAAAGTGTGACTATATCCTTGCCTTTCTCTACGGGGATTTAACATTACATGGTCACCATCTTTGTTTATAATGGGACGCTGAGTTGTTTACCTCGTTTTGAGAAATTTGTTTCTATAGGAACTTTCTGTTTATCTGATGTTCGTTTGTGAGTTAAATATGACAATGTTTTCTTGCATCGTATGCCAATCTTTCGGCTTTCATTTACCTACTGGTTTGACATTAAGAAGAATTCCAAGAACATCCAATCAAATGCACCCATGTTTCACTTCCATCATGTACATTCAAATCGAATCAAATGAAGGAAATGTCAGAATTTAAGTTGCAAAAAAATGAATCTCCCAGAAGCACGTTAGTTTGAAGCAATACAGTGTGTCGTTTTCATTTCTAACCGTTTTCCACAGATTCGAAACACAGTATAAGATTTTTCATTTTTTAGTTTTTAAGAAAATATGGAAATTAGACAGATTTTGACCAAAAAAATCATTTGGAAGTCTTCTCTGAAACCATTAAGCCAAGTTCAATCCAAACCTTGCCAGGATGGTCCTTGGATGGTCTCCATTCAAACTGCTCTGACCTGTATCCAAAGTTACTAAAATTGAAATTTCTTCATATGGGAAAAATGCTACCTTTTAAACTAAAATGAAATTTAAATAGTTGTTTAATATAATATGGGTTTTGCAAGATATTTGTTTTTGAGACACTATGGGGAGTTTATTATTTTCTTTATTGATTATATATATGGATGATTTTCAAAAAAAAATGAAGACTTTGTGTGACATAGAGGGTGAAATTTCAAATTGGACAAATTGACATAATTTTGGTCGTAAAATAATGTCAATATGATATATTTTTTCAGATTCAGTTGCTCAGTGCAATATATGGAGACAAAAAAAAAATTCAACTTTTATTAGCAGCAAAGTGTTAAAATAATAACAAATACAGACTTACTTCCTCAGAGGTATCATTTTCTTTTGGGTATGGTAAAAGACCTAAATGTATTTCCATTTGATAATGATATGAAATAGGCAAATTTTGGTACCAAACTTTGTATATATCATGAGAAAACAGTTTCAGTATATCAAAGAAACACTATTTTTACTGTATATTTTAAAAAATCTGGTAATTAAAGTTTTCATACAAGCATAAAAAATATGATCTAATGAGGTTTAATAGTTGTAAATCAATTATTTATATATGCCTAATAAATATAACAAAAGTTAAGTTAAGTTGATCATTGGTGGTAAAAACTAGAGGTAACCAAATGAAAATACTGGCCATTTTTTTATGTTTTGTCACACTCCTGACACATTTTTCTAAAAGATAAATACACCAAATATTAAGCTAAATGCAATCATTGTTGGTCACAATAACTTTTTTAAGTAGTAGTACATAATCTATTTTGACTGAAAAAAGGTTTCCCTTGAATATATTTCATTATTGCATTGCTATGATGTTATTTCAATCATATTTTATCATATTCTAAGTAATACTATCATAATTATAAAAAATGGCAACTCAATTTTCAACCATTTATACATCTTTTCAAGAGTATAGTGCTTATTGAGAATTAAATAATTCCCCGAGACAATTACAAGCAGTTTTATGGAGGCTATATACTTACAAAATAATCTATTTCTTAAATAAAATTGTCACACTCCTGACTCCCTCTGGAAAATAAACCTGTCGAACTGAAAATAATATAACCAACTTATTCTTTCCAAACTAAAAGTTATATTTCTTCAAAAGCTTATATTTCTTACAGTTAACAGTAAATATTAAAAGAAGATTCAAAATTATGTTTTTGTTTTTTCTAATGATTAGTTATTTGCCCTTTAGGAATTTATCTCATCAAAAATGGTTAAAATGGATTTGAAATTTATTAAAACTAGCAATAGATCATCTTTTCTTAGTATAAAATTACTTTTTAGTGGTTTTCAAATTAGTTTCCCGATGTTTCTCAATAATTTACTCTGCAAAATAACTTCCTACTGCAATTGCAATCGACATTTAATGTTTTTATGTCAGGAGTGTGACATATTACTGTTGAATGAAAAATTATTGATAAATTTTCAAAAATGCTATATCAAAAGAATGAAAATGTTTTATGAAAGGCAAGATATATTAAAGTAAGTATTCTGTTAATCTAAAGCAACATACATCAATTTTTTATTTAGAAAAAATCCATATTTTGACATGTTTTAAGAAAAGATAACCCTTTATCATCACTTATTATGAGAAAGGTGTCATGCAATATACAAAAATACTACAATTATTACTTATTGTTTATATGTAATTAAATTGAAAACATTGTGGAAGTTTGTAGAAGCATGGTTTATTTTATTTTTTATTTAAAAGATATGCCTATTAAAAGTGTCACACTCCTGACATTAGTTATTTTGATTTCCTAGCTATGATATGTCGTATATCAGAGCTATTTCCAACTTTTTTCTTTGATTGGGTCTGGAGCTTTTGGAAAATAAAGAAAATTGTGAACTATTAAAGCATACAACATAGTACTATACAACTAAGATAAAATGTCACACTCCTGACATTTCTTGTGTCTCTCCTTATGCAAGCCCAATTTTACAACTATCATATTCATCCAGTCTAATACTACTAAATTATTATAACTAATGTTTTTTTACAACATATTTTGACTTTTCTGAACTAATTAGTCTCAACAATGAAAAACTATTAAGGTTTAATTTGACATTTGTACAATTTTCCAAGTTAAATTTATTCACGTACACTAATTTAAAAAATAGAATAATTTTTTGTTGCAAAATCATAGGGTCACAAAACATCTAGATATTTGAAGTAAAATGGTACGAAATTATAGAATACCATCTTTTTTTAATATATTTTTTATTTTATTTTTTCTATCATCAAGGTAAGTTAAGGCAATTTAAAGTTTGTCATGCTAAAACGTCACACTCCTGACAAATTTGACCAGTTTTTAGAGGATAACTGTTTAAACGGAAGAGCAATCTCCATGACACTTTGCATGAAAATAACTGTTACCATTGTGCTTGTTTTAAGATATTTATCTTTGTTTCATATCATTTAATATTCAAATTATTATCTGAAAATGAAAAGTCTTCATTTTTTGGAAAATCACCCATATATATCTGTATACATCAGGAGTTATACAGGTTCTTGTAAGCCTCCTTTTTCTTTTTTTTTCAGTAGTGTTTGCTTTGATAACATAAGCTATTTAAATAGGGCTTCTGTTTCCCCTAATAGGGCTAAATGTGAAATATTTGTGTGCTTTTTAAGGTTGTGTTATGTAGTATTGACCCATCTAAATGAAAACTCTTTCCTTTTAAGAGTGTTTTCAAATTATTTACTCGATATTAAGTCATTTTAAAACACAGTAAAATACAAATATGGTATAACTATAGTGTCTGTAAAAAAAATTTATTGAACACAAAAGTGATTCTGTTTCTAAATATCAAAATGACCAATCACAAAGTGAACCTATATTAATTGCCTGAAACAAGAATACCAGAGTTAAAATACTACTTAAAGGTTTTAAGATGAAATGAATCATGTTGTTTTTTTCTAAAAAGGCAATTAAAAACCATGTTTTGGTGATCATTTTAAAATGGAGAAATATATTTTTAGTTTATTATTGGAACTAAATTTTGTTTAATATAGACTTCACTCATCCATATTGACTATTTGTTTTCCCTTGGATCTCAGTTTTTTGCCCTGGTATATTCTGGTATATTTAGCAGTGTAAATCTATCCCCATTTTATTTATTTTTAATATCTTAATCTTAATAATCATAATCTTGAACTTTATACTTTATATTATTCAAGTTTATAAATTAGTGTGCAATATACTTGAATAATATAAAGTTCAAGATTATGATTTTTAGTAATTTATGTCACAATAACTGATGGTCACGTGACAATTTTTCAAATCAGATTACAGACGCTGATGAAGCTTGTCGGTCAAGCGAAATATCCGTCGATTTAATTATAATTATAGTTTTTGTGTAGACTTATAGTTATTTTTGTTACATTTTAACATCTTTTTTTGATATCGTTGTGCTAACATTTTAGACGTTTATTTATCATTTTTGTTTGTTTGCACAGTATCGTTAACACTTGTTTCCGATCCGACATCTCGTAGGTTCATACGTTGGCTACTTTTTCAGACGTTTATATATATATATATAAACAAAAATATATATATACGTTTGAAAATTAAACCAAACAGTGTTAGAATTAGATTTTAGAGCTGTCAAATTTTTGTTCTTCCCTCGACGAGATTTGAACCCAGCACCATTCGCTTAGCCTTACGTCCAGTGCCCTCGACCACATCCACTCCTTATAACATTATTAATCATTGTTCACTAAAATTTTGGAAGTTGTTGCAAGATCATTTAGACAGACATTATAAAAATTGCAAATTGCTACAATTCAAGATTTAACTTTCAATCTGGATTGTACAATTGAATTATTTTCTTAGATTTATATAGTAAAATTATGTATTTGCTGAGATGTAGCTTTGCTAATGTTGCCACTGTTATAGAAGGAAATATTAATGGTGCATGTTTTTATAGCATTACAGTTTTCATCATGAGTTATAAAATCAAATATAATTTGTAAGATTGTGCCATGTTTACCGACTTTTAATTTTTGAATTTTTTATGGTATTGGAAACTCAGAACATTTAACTGCTATTGTTTTGTCAATGTAAATTATATTGAATCCTTTTCTAAATATTAAATAATTTCTTTAAAAAAAAATATAAATTATGAAAAAACCAAGAACATTAATGCCTGTAATTTGATATGAATCGAGCAAAACTAACTCATTATGTCACCAAATTCGGCCACTTTACAGTATGGATATGGAATATCAATATGTTTATCAGTTGTGATTGTAAATTAAAAGTAAAGAGATGTTTTTGGTAGATTGATTGATTGATTGATTGATTTTTGGTGTTGATGCCACTTTCAGCAATATTTCAACTATATCATGGCGACCACTTTTAGTGGTGGAAGAAGCCGGAGAGAACCACGACCATGGGCAAGTCACTGGTAAACTTTATCACTTGCGGTTGCGAGTCGAATGCACCCTTTTTGTAATTTACAAAGCCAGGTGCGAACCCACGCCGTATTGGTGATAGGCTTGTATGAGTTGTTAGGTAATCCAACTACCTAACTCATTGAGCCACCCAGGCCCTGTTTTTGGTAGAAAATCTTGTGGTTTCCTCATGCATATATTTGTTTTGCTTTATCTTAGATATACAGGTATATTATAATTTTTGGTCCTCCACTTTTTGTAAGTTTGCTTAGTGATCTGATGTTGACAAATCTACTCTGTCATTAATGTTGACAAGTCTACTCTGTCATTAATGTTGATAAATCTACTCTGTCATTGCTGTTGATAAGTCTACTCTGTCATTAATAGTGATAAGTCTACTCTATCATTAATGTTGACAAGTCTACTCTGTCGTTAATGTTAATAAGTCTACTCTGTCATTACTGTTGACAAGTCTACTCTGTCATTAATGTTGATAAGTCTACTCTTGTCATTAATGTTGAAAAGTCTACTCTGTCATTAATGTTGATAAGTCTACTCTGTCATTGATGTTGATAAGTCTACTCTGTCATTAATGGTGATAAGTCTACTCTGTCATTAATGTTGATAAGTCTACTCTGTCATTAATGTTGACAAGTCTACTCTGTCATTAATGTTGACAAGTCTACTCTGTCATTGATGTTGATAAGTCTACTCTGTCATTAATGTTAATAAGTCTACTCTGTCATTAATGTTGACAAGTCTACTCTGTCATTGATGTTGACAAGTCTACTCTGTCATTAATGTTGACAAGTCTACTCTGTCATTAATGTTGACAAGTCTACTCTGTCATTAATGTTGATAAGTCTACTCTGTCATTGATGTTGACAAGTCTACTCTGTCATTGATGTTGATAAGTCTACTCTGTCATTAATGTTAATAAGTCTACTGTGTCATTGATGTTGACAAGTCTACTCTGTCATTAATGTTGATAAGTCTACTCTGTCATTAATGTTGATAAGTCTACTCTGTCATTAATGTTAATAAGTCTACTCTATCATTAATGGTGATAAGTTTACTCTGTCATTAATGGTGATAAGTCTACTCTGTCATTAATGTTGACAAGTCTACTCTTGTCATTGATGTTGATAAGTCTACTCTCATTAATGGTGATAAGTCTACTCTGTCATTAATGTTAATAAGTTTACTCTGTCATTAATGGTGATAAGTCTACTCTGTCATTAATGTTGACAAGTCTACTCTTGTCATTGATGTTGATAAGTCTACTCTCATTAATGGTGATAAGTCTACTCTGTCATTGATGTTGATTAGTCTACTCTGTCATTAATGTTGATAAGTCTACTCTGTCATTAATGTTGACAAGTCTACTCTGTCATTGATGTTGATAAGTCTACTCTCATTAATAGTGATAAGTCTACTCTGTCATTGATGTTGATAAGTCTACTCTGTCATTAATGTTGACAAGTCTACTCTGTCATTAATGTTGACAAGTCTACTCTGTCATTAATGTTGATAAGTCTACTCGGTCATTGATGTTGATAAGTCTACTCTGTCATTAATGTTGACAAGTATACTCTGTCATTGATGTTGATGAGTCTACTCTGTCATTAATGGTGATAAGTCTACTCTGTCATTAATGTTGATAAGTCTACTCTGTCATTAATGTTGACAAGTCTATTCTGTCATTGATGTTGATAAGTCTAATCTGTCATTAATGGTGATAAGTCTACTCTGTCATTAATGTTGACAAGTCTACTCTGTCATTAGTGTTGATAAGTCTACTCGGTCATTAATGTTGATAAGTCTACTCTGTCATTAATGTTGACAAGTCTATTCTGTCATTGATGTTGATAAGTCTAATCTGTCATTAATGGTGATAAGTCTACTCTGTCATTAATGTTGACAAGTCTACTCTGTCATTACTGTTGACAAGTCTATTCTGTCATTGATGTTGATAAGTCTACTCTGTCATTAATGTTGACAAGTCTACTCTGTCATTAATGTTGACAAGTCTACTCTGTCATTGATGTTGATCAAGTTTACTCTGTCATTAATGTTGATAAGTCTACTTGGTCATTGATGTTGATAAGTCTACTCTGTCATTAATGTTGACAAGTATACTCTGTCATTGATGTTGATAAGTCTACTCTGTCATTAATGGTGATAAGTCTACTCTGTCATTGATGTTGATAAGTCTACTTTGTCATTAATGTTGATAATAAGTCTACTCTGTCGTTGATGTTGATAATAAGTCTACTCTGTCATTAATGTTGACAAGTCTACTCCATCATTAATGTTGACAAGTCTACTCTGTCATTAATGTTGATAAGTCTACTCTGTCATTAATGGTGATAAGTCTACTCTGTCATTGATGTTGATAAGTCTACTCTGTCATTAATGTTGATAAGTCTACTCTGTCATTAATGTTGACAAGTCTATTCTGTCATTGATGTTGATAAGTCTAATCTGTCATTAATGGTGATAAGTCTACTCTGTCATTAATGTTGACAAGTCTACTCTGTCATTAATGTTGATAAGTCTACTCGGTCATTGATGTTGATAAGTCTACTCTGTCATTAATGTTGACAAGTATACTCTGTCATTGATGTTGATAAATCTACTCTGTCATTAATGGTGATAAGTCTACTCTGTCATTGATTTTGATAAGTCTACTGTCATTAATGTTGATAAGTCTACTTTGTCATTAATGTTGATAAGTCTACTCTGTCATTAATGTTGATAAGTCTAATATGTCATTAATGGTGATAAGTCTACTCTGTCATTAATGTTGACAAGTCTACTCTGTCATTAATGTTGATAAGTTGTCATTCCTGCTTTGTCATTTAATAATGAAATTATAAATAACGTTGATCATCTTATTTTTGTATATTTGTTTCTTTATTAATTTTGCTTTTTACATTTGATGAAATGAATGCTTTATATAATTATAATCAGAATAAACTGTATGATGTTCTTTCCAATATACATACACATAAATTATATTTTATATCTTTTTATCCCCATTACTTGTTTCACTGCCAAAACAATTTTGAGTTAAAATTTAATGAAAGTCTAAAATTTTCTTCAGTCTTTGCAAAACCTGAGAGAAATGCTAAAATGGACTGGTATATGAGCAGTTTTATTATTTTTGTTATTCTAAGCACTCTTGACATCAGCCATCAAAGTTGGTTACCAAATCGAAACAAGAACATACAAATCAAATCCTGCGTTAATAAAACTATATTCTATGGAAAAAAAATTGATAGTAATTTCTGACAGATTATTGACAGTCATAATCTTTGTTTTACAATGCTTTGTCCTTGGGTTTCTTTCTGTTCTGATAGATAACATGATATTTTTGAAAGATTGCATGATATGATATGATATGATATAACTCCATTACATTTAACATGATTAACCTGATCTTTCTGATAATAAGACATACTAAGCTTGTTATAGGTTACATCAATAGTATAAGATGTAACTAAGATGTATTCCCTGATTTTGTTATTAAGGTTGTACACTGCTGGAATCCTATATTGTCATCAAAATAAATTGTTTTGTAAATTATG
Organism: Bathymodiolus brooksi; assembly: GCA_963680875.1. Lineage (NCBI taxonomy): Eukaryota > Metazoa > Mollusca > Bivalvia > Mytilida > Modiolidae > Bathymodiolus > Bathymodiolus brooksi. The sequence goes on from OY804579.1 coordinate 27,741,098, forward strand.
TGTTACTTGTTATTAAAATATAATTGAAAGAAACAGAACATATTTGTTACACAGACATGTAATGTGATGATTCAGTACTATTTGAAACAGCATCTGTCCTTTAAATAAATGTTAGAAATACCGAAGGGACAAACAAAAATAGACCATGCAGACCACTATACGCAAACAAACACAAATAACATTTTTATGCGGACATCACAAGACAGAACTCAGAACGTAAAGACACATAATAAGACAACACAAGAAACCAAAAAGATGAGCAACACAGACCCCACCAAAAAACCAAGGGGGAACTCGGGTGCTCATGAAAGGTAAACAGTTCTTGCTTCTTATGAGACACTCACTGTGTTACTCATATATACAATCAAGTCTGGTATTAGTCAGTGATAGAGGAAAGAAAACATCCACCTAAGTAATAGATCTAGTACTACTCATACATGTATATACAGTCAAGTCTGGTATTAGTCAGTGATAGAGGAAAGAAAACATCCACCTAAGTAATAGATCTAGTGCTACTCATACATGTATATACAATCAAGTCTGGTATTAGTCAGTGATAGAGGAAAGAAAACATCCACCTAAGTAATAGATCTAGTGCTACTCATACATGTATATACAATCAAGTCTGGTATTAGTCAGTGATAGAGGAAAGAAAACATCCACCTAAGTAATAGATCTAGTGCTACTCATACATGTATATACAGTCAAGTCTGGTATTAGTCAGTGATAGAGGAAAGAAAACATCCACCTAAGTAATAGATCTAGTACTACTCATACATGTATATACAGTCAAGTCTGGTATTAGTCAGTGATAGAGGAAAGAAAACATCCACCTAAGTAATAGATCTAGTACTACTCATACATGTATATACAATCAAGTCTGGTATTAGTCAGTGATAGAGGAAAGAAAACATCCACCTAAGTAATAGATCTAGTACTACTCATACATGTATATACAGTCAAGTCTGGTATTAGTTAGTGATAGAGGAAAGAAAACATCCACCTAAGTAATAGATCTAGTACTACTCATACATGTATATACAATCAAGTCTGGTATTAGTCAGTGATAGAGGAAAGAAAACATCCACCTAAGTAATAGATCTAGTACTACTCATACATGTATATACAATCAAGTCTGGTATTAGTCAGTGATAGAGGAAAGAAAACATCCACCTAAGTAATAGATCTAGTACTACTCATACATGTATATACAATCAAGTCTGGTATTAGTCAGTGATAGAGGAAAGAAAACATCCACCTAAGTAATAGATCTAGTACTACTCATACATGTATATACAGTCAAGTCTGGTATTAGTTAGTGATAGAGGAAAGAAAACATCCACCTAAGTAATAGATCTAGTACTACTCATACATGTATATACAATCAAGTCTGGTATTAGTCAGTGATAGAGGAAAGAAAACATCCACCTAAGTAATAGATCTAGTACTACTCATACATGTATATACAGTCAAGTCTGGTATTAGTCAGTGATAGAGGAAAGAAAACATCCACCTAAGTAATAGATCTAGTACTACTCATACATGTATATACAATCAAGTCTGGTATTAGTCAGTGATAGAGGAAAGAAAACATCCACCTAAGTAATAGATCTAGTACTACTCATACATGTATATACAGTCAAGTCTGGTATTAGTCAGTGATAGAGGAAAGTAAACATCCACCTAAGTAATAGATCTAGTACTACTCATACATGTATATACAATCAAGTCTGGTATTAGTCAGTGATAGAGGAAAGAAAACATCCACCTAAGTAATAGATCTAGTACTACTCATACATGTATATACAGTCAAGTCTGGTATTAGTCAGTGATAGAGGAAAGAAAACATCCACCTAAGTAATAGATCTAGTGCTACTCATACATGTATATACAGTCAAGTCTGGTATTAGTCAGTGATAGAGGAAAGAAAACATCCACCTAAGTAATAGATCTAGTACTACTCATACATGTATATACAGTCAAGTCTGGTATTAGTCAGTGATAGAGGAAAGAAAACATCCACCTAAGTAATAGATCTAGTACTACTCATACATGTATATACAGTCAAGTCTGGTATTAGTCAGTGATAGAGGAAAGAAAACATCCACCTAAGTAATAGATCTAGTACTACTCATACATGTATATACAGTCAAGTCTGGTATTAGTCAGTGATAGAGGAAAGAAAACATCCACCTAAGTAATAGATCTAGTACTACTCATACATGTATATACAGTCAAGTCTGGTATTAGTCAGTGATAGAGGAAAGAAAACATCCACCTAAGTAATAGATCTAGTACTACTCATACATGTATATACAGTCAAGTCTGGTATTAGTCAGTGATAGAGGAAAGAAAACATCCACCTAAGTAATAGATCTAGTGCTACTCATACATGTATATACAATCAAGTCTGGTATTAGTCAGTGATAGAGGAAAGAAAACATCCACCTAAGTAATAGATCTAGTGCTACTCATACATGTATATACAGTCAAGTCTGGTATTAGTCAGTGATAGAGGAAAGAAAACATCCACCTAAGTAATAGATCTAGTGCTACTCATACATGTATATACAGTCAAGTCTGGTATTAGTCAGTGATAGAGGAAAGAAAACATCCACCTAAGTAATAGATCTAGTACTACTCATACATGTATATACAGTCAAGTCTGGTATTAGTCAGTGATAGAGGAAAGAAAACATCCACCTAAGTAATAGATCTAGTGCTACTCATACATGTATATACAGTCAAGTCTGGTATTAGTCAGTGATAGAGGAAAGAAAACATCCACCTAAGTAATAGATCTAGTACTACTCATACATGTATATACAGTCAAGTCTGGTATTAGTCAGTGATAGAGGAAAGAAAACATCCACCTAAGTAATAGATCTAGTGCTACTCATACATGTATATACAGTCAAGTCTGGTATTAGTCAGTGATAGAGGAAAGAAAACATCCACCTAAGTAATAGATCTAGTACTACTCATACATGTATATACAATCAAGTCTGGTATTAGTCAGTGATAGAGGAAAGAAAACATCCACCTAAGTAATAGATCTAGTACTACTCATACATGTATATACAGTCAAGTCTGGTATTAGTCAGTGATAGAGGAAAGAAAACATCCACCTAAGTAATAGATCTAGTGCTACTCATACATGTATATACAGTCAAGTCTGGTATTAGTCAGTGATAGAGGAAAGAAAACATCCACCTAAGTAATAGATCTAGTGCTACTCATACATGTATATACAGTCAAGTCTGGTATTAGTCAGTGATAGAGGAAAGAAAACATCCACCTAAGTAATAGATCTAGTGCTACTCATACATGTATATACAATCAAGTCTGGTATTAGTCAGTGATAGAGGAAAGAAAACATCCACCTAAGTAATAGATCTAGTGCTACTCATACATGTATATACAGTCAAGTCTGGTATTAGTCAGTGATAGAGGAAAGAAAACATCCACCTAAGTAATAGATCTAGTGCTACTCATACATGTATATACAATCAAGTCTGGTATTAGTCAGTGATAGAGGAAAGAAAACATCCACCTAAGTAATAGATCTAGTGCTACTCATACATGTATATACAATCAAGTCTGGTATTAGTCAGTGATAGAGGAAAGAAAACATCCACCTAAGTAATAGATCTAGTGCTACTCATACATGTATATACAGTCAAGTCTGGTATTAGTCAGTGATAGAGGAAAGAAAACATCCACCTAAGTAATAGATCTAGTGCTACTCATACATGTATATACAGTCAAGTCTGGTATTAGTCAGTGATAGAGGAAAGAAAACATCCACCTAAGTAATAGATCTAGTACTACTCATACATGTATATACAATCAAGTCTGGTATTAGTCAGTGATAGAGGAAAGAAAACATCCACCTAAGTAATAGATCTAGTACTACTCATACATGTATATACAATCAAGTCTGGTATTAGTCAGTGATAGAGGAAAGAAAACATCCACCTAAGTAATAGATCTAGTGCTACTCATACATGTATATACAGTCAAGTCTGGTATTAGTCAGTGATAGAGGAAAGAAAACATCCACCTAAGTAATAGATCTAGTGCTACTCATACATGTATATACAATCAAGTCTGGTATTAGTCAGTGATAGAGGAAAGAAAACATCCACCTAAGTAATAGATCTAGTGCTACTCATACATGTATATACAGTCAAGTCTGGTATTAGTCAGTGATAGAGGAAAGAAAACATCCACCTAAGTAATAGATCTAGTACTACTCATACATGTATATACAGTCAAGTCTGGTATTAGTCAGTGATAGAGGAAAGAAAACATCCACCTAAGTAATAGATCTAGTGCTACTCATACATGTATATACAATCAAGTCTGGTATTAGTCAGTGATAGAGGAAAGAAAACATCCACCTAAGTAATAGATCTAGTACTACTCATACATGTATATACAATCAAGTCTGGTATTAGTCAGTGATAGAGGAAAGAAAACATCCACCTAAGTAATAGATCTAGTACTACTCATACATGTATATACAGTCAAGTCTGGTATTAGTCAGTGATAGAGGAAAGTAAACATCCACCTAAGTAATAGATCTAGTACTACTCATACATGTATATACAGTCAAGTCTGGTATTAGTCAGTGATAGAGGAAAGAAAACATCCACCTAAGTAATAGATCTAGTACTACTCATACATGTATATACAGTCAAGTCTGGTATTAGTCAGTGATAGAGGAAAGAAAACATCCACCTAAGTAATAGATCTAGTACTACTCATACATGTATATACAGTCAAGTCTGGTATTAGTCAGTGATAGAGGAAAGAAAACATCCACCTAAGTAATAGATCTAGTGCTACTCATACATGTATATACAGTCAAGTCTGGTATTAGTCAGTGATAGAGGAAAGAAAACATCCACCTAAGTAATAGATCTAGTGCTACTCATACATGTATATACAGTCAAGTCTGGTATTAGTCAGTGATAGAGGAAAGAAAACATCCACCTAAGTAATAGATCTAGTACTACTCATACATGTATATACAATCAAGTCTGGTATTAGTCAGTGATAGAGGAAAGTAAACATCCACCTAAGTAATAGATCTAGTACTACTCATACATGTATATACAATCAAGTCTGGTATTAGTCAGTGATAGAGGAAAGAAAACATCCACCTAAGTAATAGATCTAGTACTACTCATACATGTATATACAGTCAAGTCTGGTATTAGTCAGTGATAGAGGAAAGAAAACATCCACCTAAGTAATAGATCTAGTACTACTCATACATGTATATACAGTCAAGTCTGGTATTAGTCAGTGATAGAGGAAAGAAAACATCCACCTAAGTAATAGATCTAGTACTACTCATACATGTATATACAGTCAAGTCTGGTATTAGTCAGTGATAGAGGAAAGAAAACATCCACCTAAGTAATAGATCTAGTGCTACTCATACATGTATATACAATCAAGTCTGGTATTAGTCAGTGATAGAGGAAAGAAAACATCCACCTAAGTAATAGATCTAGTACTACTCATACATGTATATACAGTCAAGTCTGGTATTAGTCAGTGATAGAGGAAAGAAAACATCCACCTAAGTAATAGATCTAGTACTACTCATACATGTATATACAGTCAAGTCTGGTATTAGTCAGTGATAGAGGAAAGAAAACATCCACCTAAGTAATAGATCTAGTGCTACTCATACATGTATATACAATCAAGTCTGGTATTAGTCAGTGATAGAGGAAAGAAAACATCCACCTAAGTAATAGATCTAGTACTACTCATACATGTATATACAGTCAAGTCTGGTATTAGTCAGTGATAGAGGAAAGAAAACATCCACCTAAGTAATAGATCTAGTGCTACTCATACATGTATATACAGTCAAGTCTGGTATTAGTCAGTGATAGAGGAAAGAAAACATCCACCTAAGTAATAGATCTAGTGCTACTCATACATGTATATACAGTCAAGTCTGGTATTAGTCAGTGATAGAGGAAAGAAAACATCCACCTAAGTAATAGATCTAGTGCTACTCATACATGTATATACAGTCAAGTCTGGTATTAGTCAGTGATAGAGGAAAGAAAACATCCACCTAAGTAATAGATCTAGTGCTACTCATACATGTATATACAGTCAAGTCTGGTATTAGTCAGTGATAGAGGAAAGAAAACATCCACCTAAGTAATAGATCTAGTGCTACTCATACATGTATATACAATCAAGTCTGGTATTAGTCAGTGATAGAGGAAAGAAAACATCCACCTAAGTAATAGATCTAGTACTACTCATACATGTATATACAGTCAAGTCTGGTATTAGTCAGTGATAGAGGAAAGAAAACATCCACCTAAGTAATAGATCTAGTACTACTCATACATGTATATACAGTCAAGTCTGGTATTAGTCAGTGATAGAGGAAAGAAAACATCCACCTAAGTAATAGATCTAGTACTACTCATACATGTATATACAATCAAGTCTGGTATTAGTCAGTGATAGAGGAAAGAAAACATCCACCTAAGTAATAGATCTAGTGCTACTCATACATGTATATACAATCAAGTCTGGTATTAGTTAGTGATAGAGGAAAGAAAACATCCACCTAAGTAATAGATCTAGTACTACTCATACATGTATATACAATCAAGTCTGGTATTAGTCAGTGATAGAGGAAAGAAAACATCCACCTAAGTAATAGATCTAGTACTACTCATACATGTATATACAGTCAAGTCTGGTATTAGTCAGTGATAGAGGAAAGAAAACATCCACCTAAGTAATAGATCTAGTGCTACTCATACATGTATATACAGTCAAGTCTGGTATTAGTCAGTGATAGAGGAAAGAAAACATCCACCTAAGTAATAGATCTAGTACTACTCATACATGTATATACAGTCAAGTCTGGTATTAGTCAGTGATAGAGGAAAGAAAACATCCACCTAAGTAATAGATCTAGTACTACTCATACATGTATATACAGTCAAGTCTGGTATTAGTCAGTGATAGAGGAAAGAAAACATCCACCTAAGTAATAGATCTAGTGCTACTCATACATGTATATACAGTCAAGTCTGGTATTAGTCAGTGATAGAGGAAAGAAAACATCCACCTAAGTAATAGATCTAGTACTACTCATACATGTATATACAGTCAAGTCTGGTATTAGTCAGTGATAGAGGAAAGAAAACATCCACCTAAGTAATAGATCTAGTACTACTCATACATGTATATACAGTCAAGTCTGGTATTAGTCAGTGATAGAGGAAAGAAAACATCCACCTAAGTAATAGATCTAGTACTACTCATACATGTATATACAGTCAAGTCTGGTATTAGTCAGTGATAGAGGAAAGAAAACATCCACCTAAGTAATAGATCTAGTACTACTCATACATGTATATACAGTCAAGTCTGGTATTAGTCAGTGATAGAGGAAAGAAAACATCCACCTAAGTAATAGATCTAGTACTACTCATACATGTATATACAGTCAAGTCTGGTATTAGTCAGTGATAGAGGAAAGAAAACATCCACCTAAGTAATAGATCTAGTACTACTCATACATGTATATACAGTCAAGTCTGGTATTAGTCAGTGATAGAGGAAAGAAAACATCCACCTAAGTAATAGATCTAGTGCTACTCATACATGTATATACAGTCAAGTCTGGTATTAGTCAGTGATAGAGGAAAGTAAACATCCACCTAAGTAATAGATCTAGTACTACTCATACATGTATATACAGTCAAGTCTGGTATTAGTCAGTGATAGAGGAAAGTAAACATCCACCTAAGTAATAGATCTAGTACTACTCATACATGTATATACAGTCAAGTCTGGTATTAGTCAGTGATAGAGGAAAGTAAACATCCACCTAAGTAATAGATCTAGTACTACTCATACATGTATATACAGTCAAGTCTGGTATTAGTCAGTGATAGAGGAAAGAAAACATCCACCTAAGTAATAGATCTAGTACTACTCATACATGTATATACAGTCAAGTCTGGTATTAGTCAGTGATAGAGGAAAGAAAACATCCACCTAAGTAATAGATCTAGTGCTACTCATACATGTATATACAGTCAAGTCTGGTATTAGTCAGTGATAGAGGAAAGAAAACATCCACCTAAGTAATAGATCTAGTACTACTCATACATGTATATACAGTCAAGTCTGGTATTAGTCAGTGATAGAGGAAAGAAAACATCCACCTAAGTAATAGATCTAGTGCTACTCATACATGTATATACAATCAAGTCTGGTATTAGTCAGTGATAGAGGAAAGAAAACATCCACCTAAGTAATAGATCTAGTACTACTCATACATGTATATACAATCAAGTCTGGTATTAGTCAGTGATAGAGGAAAGAAAACATCCACCTAAGTAATAGATCTAGTACTACTCATACATGTATATACAGTCAAGTCTGGTATTAGTCAGTGATAGAGGAAAGAAAACATCCACCTAAGTAATAGATCTAGTACTACTCATACATGTATATACAATCAAGTCTGGTATTAGTCAGTGATAGAGGAAAGAAAACATCCACCTAAGTAATAGATCTAGTGCTACTCATACATGTATATACAATCAAGTCTGGTATTAGTCAGTGATAGAGGAAAGAAAACATCCACCTAAGTAATAGATCTAGTACTACTCATACATGTATATACAGTCAAGTCTGGTATTAGTCAGTGATAGAGGAAAGAAAACATCCACCTAAGTAATAGATCTAGTACTACTCATACATGTATATACAGTCAAGTCTGGTATTAGTCAGTGATAGAGGAAAGAAAACATCCACCTAAGTAATAGATCTAGTGCTACTCATACATGTATATACAGTCAAGTCTGGTATTAGTCAGTGATAGAGGAAAGAAAACATCCACCTAAGTAATAGATCTAGTGCTACTCATACATGTATATACAGTCAAGTCTGGTATTAGTCAGTGATAGAGGAAAGAAAACATCCACCTAAGTAATAGATCTAGTGCTACTCATACATGTATATACAATCAAGTCTGGTATTAGTCAGTGATAGAGGAAAGAAAACATCCACCTAAGTAATAGATCTAGTACTACTCATACATGTATATACAGTCAAGTCTGGTATTAGTCAGTGATAGAGGAAAGTAAACATCCACCTAAGTAATAGATCTAGTGCTACTCATACATGTATATACAGTCAAGTCTGGTATTAGTCAGTGATAGAGGAAAGAAAACATCCACCTAAGTAATAGATCTAGTACTACTCATACATGTATATACAGTCAAGTCTGGTATTAGTCAGTGATAGAGGAAAGTAAACATCCACCTAAGTAATAGATCTAGTACTACTCATACATGTATATACAGTCAAGTCTGGTATTAGTCAGTGATAGAGGAAAGAAAACATCCACCTAAGTAATAGATCTAGTACTACTCATACATGTATATACAGTCAAGTCTGGTATTAGTCAGTGATAGAGGAAAGAAAACATCCACCTAAGTAATAGATCTAGTGCTACTCATACATGTATATACAATCAAGTCTGGTATTAGTCAGTGATAGAGGAAAGAAAACATCCACCTAAGTAATAGATCTAGTACTACTCATACATGTATATACAGTCAAGTCTGGTATTAGTCAGTGATAGAGGAAAGAAAACATCCACCTAAGTAATAGATCTAGTGCTACTCATACATGTATATACAATCAAGTCTGGTATTAGTCAGTGATAGAGGAAAGTAAACATCCACCTAAAAAGTCAATATAAAAATAGGGCAAAGTCAATGCATTGATATGGGAAACCTGAAATATTATTCTGATAAAAATATAATAGTTGGTGCAGGATGTCATTATGTACAGAGGAATATCTAAAAGTTTTATTGGGCTTTATCCAAAACATCCAAATATAATAAATTTCAAACACCTAAGAATACGAGCTCAAAGTTGAAATTTCTTGTCATGGACATTCAAAAAATGAAACCCTTCTGGTTAACTGTTAGCTATTTAATAAAACTACACTTTTTAGTTTGTTAACATTACCAATTAGATTTCATTCTCAGTTTCAATATTTCAGATGGGTTCAGCTGTTCTCGAGTTATGAGTTAAAACATACGAAATTTTACCCCAATATACAAATCAATCACAGATTGGGGACTCGCCTCATTTGGTACGAGAATGTGGCATGTGCACGTTGTTGATGGACATGTTAACTCCGCCCCCGTGTCCATAGTTTCTTCTACATTAGTATAAACATATTTTATTAATTAATTCAATATTACAAATTATGATAATACACATATAAATTATATATACATTTAAATTAATCAATAGGATTCGGAAACAAGTGGTTAAACTTATATTAATCCGTATCCCTGTTGTATTGTTATAAAATGTACCGACTTTAAATAAAACTTTTTGATTTGATTTTGATTGATTTGAGTTGTTATCTGGTGTTCAAGGTTTAATTAGTATCGAAAGGTAGAAGTGTATTGAGAATTATCAAGTGTTAATCAGCCGTTGTCAATGTTATTTGGTGTGCTTTAGTAAGAAAAAAAAATAAAAAGAAACAAACAAATGAAGTGTAAAGGTGCAAGTGCTTTTTTTTTAACATGTTTATGTTGTGTGAATATGGTTAGGAGGTGAATCTTCTACATTGACTTATAACGTCGCAGGAAAACGTAGTTTTTCATTGTCATTAACTTGTTGAATCCAACAACAATCACTTGTTCCCCTTTAAAGAGCTAAGCTCGGGTGAACAATCTTTCGATTGAGTTTCACCAGCTGAGCTGTTTGAAAGAAACAATTTTCTTTTACATTTGGATGCCATTAAAGCAAAAATGTATTGAGCGTGTTGTACTCGCCCATCAAATGTCACAGAGTTTCTTGGCATTCTTCTTCTTCCATTATATGTTGGACTCCTTCGAGTGTAACTGACTCCGACTCGAACAATGTGGAGGCTCCCCATATACTGTATAGCGTCTATATCTGGCGGTGGTTTTACTTTGGCGGATTTGACCATAAACATCGCCAATATTTTATTTATAAGTTAAGAGATGCTGTAACATATAGTAGAGTGACTTTTCACACATTTGTAAGATTTTAATGCACCTATCTAACACACGGCTAAATTTCATATCATTCGAAAGCTTGTATTTAGGACTATATGAATTGACTGTTCATAAAAGTTGGAAATGGTCACATTTTTGCTAAATCGATGGGAGGTAATACTATAAAAAATCTCTTTTTCACAAACATTCCGTTTTATTTCATAAGTATGAATAAGAATGTGACATAAAGCATATAAAATGAAACACGCGCTAATTCTTGATAAAAATATCAAGTAATACTAATAGTAATTTAAACTATTGAGACTTCTTTTAAAAATATCATATTTCGAGAAAAGGTGACAAAATCACATTTTCTCAAAAAAACATATTCCTGAAAGTGCGAAAGCTATCTCAAATGGTAAAATCAACAACAAACAGATGCAGTGATGTATTTGGATGTTTTCTATAATAAAAAAAAAAACCATTTGACCATCGAATGTGAAATTTTGTGAACTTTTAAGAAGAGGGGGGAGAATGAAAAATCACGGAAAATACATAAATGTCTGTTTTAGACTGATTCGGACTTGGTCTTCTGTTAGGTTGACATAAAATGCCAGCCACGTTAAGGCCGAAGACCGTATGCCAGGGTTTTTTTATGCACTGTCATGCGAGTTGATTGTTGATGTCTGTTACAAATGCCCTCAAACGAATCTTTCGTAAGGGAATCATGAAAAAGTTAAAGATGCGCATAAAAACATGTCACAAACATACATACACGCAAAGACAAACACACACACGCATATATATATATATATATCGTCTGAAAATTAAACCAAACAGTGTTAGAATTAGATTTTAGAGCTGTCAAATTTTTGTTCTTCCCTCGACGGGATTTGAACCCACACCATTGTTACACTGCAGCACCATTCGCTTAGCCTTACGTCCAGCGCCCTAGACCACTCGACTACATCCACTCCCTAAAAAAAGGAGCTTCAATAGTCGTAGTGTTACCTTGTCTCGTAAGGCAAATCTAGGGATAGGCGTAAGACATATATCCATCTGAAGATAGAAATGCATTAACACCACATAATGAAAAGAAATCATAAGTTATTTCATTCAAGAGCAAGATGATAATGAAAACCCTGCATCATTTTCCTCGTCGCCTTCAGAATCTCTGTCATTTTCTCTCGATCTCCAAAAAGGATTCATACAGAAATCGCTACCCTGGCAGGGACATAGTTCAGTGCAGCACATGTTTTGTTCATTACAAACACAAGACCTACCACACATCACTTTTCCTTTGCAAGAGCATATACGATCTTGCAGATAATCTGAAGTCATAATCCCTTCAGAGAATAGAGGCAGTGGTCCAGCTGCATCTTTCCGCCATCCATAGTCGTAAGGAGACAGAGGTGGTGGTTGTGCTATATTGGAAGACAACCATATGTTGGTCTGCAAAGACATGACCGTAACTAGACTCTTTTTTAAATAAGATCAAAACAACTTGAGCCAGGCGAAAATATTTAGGCAATGGAGTCTGTGGCTGCCTAAGTCTCCCAGAAGCTCCGACTTGAAAGACGCAAAATCCTCGATTCTAGCCATTTCCTGGCATCTTTTTCTACTTTCCCAGGCAAGAGGTAGTATTTCAAAATCCATGTACACAAGAAATACACTAAACTAACACCAGAAGAATTAAAAGCAATTGCATTAATGTATCTGGTAACACTTCAGAAGAATTCTATCCGATCCTGGGCCCAGCTATATTGTTGAGTCACACGTGAAAACAACCATTAAAAATAGTGCCATTTTCTATTCACTTTCTGCGCTTTTTGGCCTTATGACCCTCTTTGGTGGTGCTATAAGAGGCTAATAAACCCAGAAATCATATCAGAGAAATAAACTATTTACTCACTTTCTGTGATGATGGAGACCAAGTGATACAAAAACATTCAATTAAATGCGCCACTGCAGCGCAAAAGAATGTCAGTGACGAACCAAAAATTGTCTCAAGTCATTGACATTCTATAAGACATTTTTATGTCTTTTAAGTGTGTCTAAAGATTCAAAACTGTCTCACTCACAGCATTATGATGTTGATTTGACTACATATTGAAATTAATGATAACAATGACTGATAACTACTCGACATTTTGTAATCAATTAATTTATTAATTTTTATATAAGAGTTTTCGTATACAGGGCTGGAATAAATGTTAACTAGATGTTCAGTGGGCTGAGCCTGTGTCGCCCACCTTTCATTCTGCTTTGAGGAAACTTAATACAGAACCTTCCATAGGTGCTTCCCACCAAATTTCCGTTCATTTTGGCATTGCAGTTTCAGAAAACAATCTAAAACAAGAATTGCCTGTGGCAGCCATGTTTGTTAATGGATCAAAACGAAATGAGCAAACTCTATAGAGGACCTTCCATAGATGCTTCTTATCAAGTTTCATATCATTTGGCCAAGTGGCTTCAGAGGAGAAGCTGTTTTAGAAATCGACCAATAAGAAACAAGAATTGCCTATGATGCAGGCCATGTTTGTTAATGGATCAAAACGGAATGAGCAATTCCCATAGAGGACCTTCCATAGATGCTTCCTACCATGTTTCAGAGTTGAAGATTTTTAGAAATTGACCAATCAGAATCAATAATTGCCTGTGGCGGCCATGTTTGTTAATGATCGGGACAAAATGAGCAATCCTTATAGAGAACCTTCCATAGATGCTTCCTACCAAGTTTCTGTTCATTTGGCAAAGCGGTTTCAGAGAAGAAGATTTTTAGAAATCGACCAATTAGATACAAGAATTGCCTGTGACAGCCATATTTGTTAATGGATCGGGACGAAATGAGCAATCTTTATAGAGGACCTCCCATAGATGCATCCTACCAAGTTTCGGTTCATTTGGCAAAGCGGTTTCACAGGAGAAGATTTTTTTAGAAATCATCCAATCAGAAACAAGAATTGTCTATGGTGGCCATATTTGTTAACGGGTCGGGACGAAATGAGCAATCACAACAGAGGACTTTCCATAGATACTTCCTACCAAGTTTCGGTTCATTTGGCTAAACGGTTTCAGAGGAGAAGAATCAAATTTTTTCAATAGTTTTCTATTTTTTACTGATTGTTTTCACTAATTTTCAAGTTTGAGAAGCGGCAACGACCATGTTTGATGGCAGTCGGGGTTATCATTCATGGTCTGAAAGAGAATTATATATGCATTGTTCCTTTATAGTTTTGGTAGCAACATTGGCTCTTTACAATATTTAAAGAATTTAAAAAAAAATATACATATATTTTTTGTAACGATAGCAGCCATTTTTCATAAGCAACCAGGGTTAGCAACCATAAGTCTGAAAGTGGATCATATATGCATCATTTCCATAAAGTTTGGTGGCAACTGGCTTTTTACCGGATTTTAAAATATGGTTTTGACAATAATTTTCTATTTTTTGTAACAGTGACGGCCACGTTGGATGACAGCCGGAGTTCTTCAATCAAAATTTTGAAAGAAGACCACATATGCATTCTTTCCATATGGTTTGATTGCATTTGATTCTTTACAGGATTTTAAAATAATTTTTTAATGAATTTTTTTCACTAATTTTCTATTTATAGTAACAATGGTAGCCATGTTTGATGGGGGATGAGGTCCTCAACCATAATTATGAAAGAATATAACATATATATGTATCAAATTTAATTGCAATATACTCTAAATAAAGGTAATAACAAAATTACCGAACTCCGAACAATCTTACAAAGGGAAAGTCAAAACTCATAATTATATAAACAGACAAAATCAGTCAACAACCGGAAAACTGTGAAAACCGTAATGACCCTGACTTGGTACAGGCATTTCTAAAGAAATGGTGGGTTGAATCAGATTTTAAGGCGCCAAACCTCCCGCTCTCATTACGGTTCAAAGGTTCCGGCTGTCACTGTAACAGTATTTAAATACAGGAACAAAATAGGTAAAATAGTTGTCAAAGCAGTACCATATTCGGTGACGTAAATGTCAAAAATACTTTTACGTCACACATTGACAAAAAAATTCTTGACATTTGCGACTTCTTTATCTTTATACATTTTCACTATATGAAAATGCATCGCTTATAATTTTTTCTGCAGAGACGGAATATATTTCGACAAGATATTGGTATCGGAATATAAACTTTTTAAGAGATCGAATAAGGCGAATCTTTTTATAGCCCTGGTCCAGTAGCCTGTTTCTCAGATGAAGATGACGTTTCAGGAAATCAGAATAATTGCTACTGGCCCTTGCATAGCGAATCAATTGCGAGATGTAAACACCATATGCAGGAGAAGCTGGTATATTGCTGCACATGTTTGGAAAATTTATGATTTTAAAATTGAAGTCGTCCCGCTTATCATAAATTTTAGTACTGAGTAAAGGATTTTTCTGGAAATTTTTTAAAGGATTTTTTTGCTGATTTTACCCCTATGTTCTATTTATAGACATGGCGGCCATGATGGTTGGTCAGCAGGGTCATCGGACAAAATTTTAAAGGGAACCCCCTAAAGATGATTCAGGTCAAGTTTGGTTTAAATTGGCCCAGTGGTTTCAGAGGAGAAGATTTTTGAAAAAGTTTACAGACGGACGACGGACGACGGACGCCAAGTGATGGCAATAGCTCATACAGGTGAGCTAAAAATTGCAGCGTAGGTAGATCTTGACAGGCTGAACATGTTTGCAGTTTAAACTTAACATCTATCTCCTATAGTTTTTGAAATATATGACGAAAAGTATTAACAAATTTTAAATTGATGAAAAAAAGGGCAATAATTCAAAGATGGGTAATCAGATTTACTTCAAAATTGCAGGGTAGGTAGATCTTGACATGCTGAACATGTTTGCAGTTTAAACTGAACATCTATCTCTTATAGTTTTTAAAATAAAGGACGAAAACTATTAAAATTTTAAAATTTGATGAAAAAAGGGAAATAACTCCAAAATGGGTAATGGGATTTACTTCAAAATTGCAGGGTAGGTAGATCTTGAAAATTGCTGCACATTTTTGCAATTTAAACTTAACATCTATCTCTTATAATCTGAAATATAAGACGAAAACTATTAAAATTTTAAAAATTTGATGAAAAAAAGGGCAATAACTCCAAGATGGGTAATCAGATTTACTTCACAATTGCAGGGTAGGTAGATCTTGCTGTGTTGATCATTTTTACCCATGTCAGATTTCTGTTTTTATTAACGGTTTTTGAGTTATTACCCAAAAACTGCAATTTTACCCCTATGTTCTATTTATAGACATGGCGGCCATGATGGTTGGTCGGCAGGGTCATCGGACATAACTTTTAAAGGGAACCTCCTAAGGACCATTCAGGCCAAGTTTGGTTTAAATTGACCCAGTGGTTTCAGAGGAGAATATGTTTTAAAAAGTTTACAGACGGACGACGGACGCCAAGTGATGGCAATAACTCACACAGCTGAGCTAAAAATGAGATTTCTAAGCAGATATTTGTATGTAATTGTAACAGGAATAACGAGTATTATATATGTGGTCACAGAGTCATATTTGTGATGGTGGAGCTACCGGAAGTGATCGCGTGCGCACGAGCAACCGGAAATCACCGGAAGTGACGTTACCCGAAGTCACCGAAAGTGATCGCGTGCGCATGCGTAACCGGTACATTTTGTACTACTATTATAGTAGTAGCGACACCGAAGGGGTTCCCTCGGGTGTGCGCATGCGCAACCGAAAGTTGTCGGTTCCCGCCCTTTTTTCATGTATTTTGACCGGAAATGACGTTACCCGTAGGAGTTCCCTCGCAACTGGAAGTTGGCTTTCCCGCCCTTTTTTCGGGGGTGTTTTTTTCATTTTTCATTTTTTTTTTAAATATGGGAAAATTAAATCTTTTTATAGCGTCACACAAGTAACGTTGGATTTCAAACGTTGCGGTTTGAAAAAATACGGGGGAAAAGCTGCAGTTTTGTCATAGATGTTTACGTTAATGTGTGATATTTTCATAATTTGTTTCGTTTTGTTTTTGTTTTTCGTGTTTTGGGTGAAATTTCAACGCTATTGCTGCTGCTGCTGCTCTGGGGTAAGTGTGTATGGCTGCTGCTGCTGCTGGTGCTGGTGGAGGAGGAGGAGGAGGTCTCTTTGGGTATTACACCTAACACAGAAATCTTCCATATTTTCCATATGATTTCACTATTCATCTTGCCTTTCTTCCATATTTTCCATATCTTTTCACTTTTCCTCCATATTTTCCATATCTTTTTACTATTCAACTCACGTTTCTTCCATATTTTCCACATCTTTTCACTATTCAACTTACCTTTCTTCCATATTTTCCCTATCATTTCACTATTCAACTTACTTTTCTTCTGTATTTTCCAAAGCTTTTCACTATTCAACTTACTTTTCTTCCATAATTTCCATATCTTTTCACTATTCAACTTACTTTTCTTCGGTATTTTCCATATCTTTTCACTATTCAACTTGGATGTCTTCCATATTTTTCATATCTTTTCACTATTCAACTTGCCTTTTTTCCATATGTCCATATCTTGTCACTATTCGACTTACTTTTCTTCTGTATGTTCCATATCATTTCACAATTCAACCTGCCTTTCTTCTATATTGCCCATGTCTTATCATTATACAACTTGCCTTTCTTCCATATTGTCCATATCATTTCACTATTCAACTTACTTTTCTTCCATAATTTCCATATTTTTTCACTATTCAACTTCGGTTTCTTCCATATTTTTCATATCTTTTCACTATTCGACTTGCCTTTCTTCCGTATTTTCCAAATCTTTTCACTATTCAACTTACTTTTCTTCTATATTTTGCAAATCTTTTCACATTTCAACTTACTTTTCTTCCATAATTTCCATATTTTTTCACTCTTCGACTTACATTTCGTCCATATTTTCCTTATCTTTTCACTATTCAACTTACCTTTCATCCACATTTTCCAAATCTTTTCACTATTCAACTTATTTTTCTTCCATATTTTTCATATATTTTCACTATTCAACTTGCCTTTCTTCCATATTTGTCCCTTTCTTATCACTATTCGATTTCCCTTTCTTCCATATGTTCCATATCTTTTCACTATTCAACTTATATTTCTTCCATAATTTCCAAATCATTTCACTATTCAACTTATCTTTCTTCCACATTTTCCATATCTTTTCACTATTTAACTTACTTTTCTTCTGTATTTTCCATATCTTTTCACTATTCAACTTACTGTTCTTCTGTATTTTCCATATCTTTTCACAATTCAACTTATTTTTCTTCTGTATTTTCCATATCATTTCATACTCCAACTTACTTTTCTTCCATATTTTCCATATCATTTTACAATTTTCTTTTGTATTTTCCATATCTTTTCACTATTCAAATTAGGATTCTTCCATATTTTTCATATCTTTTCACTATTCAACTTACTTTTCTTCTGTATTTTCCATATCATTGCATATTTCAACTTAATTTTCTTCCATATTTTCCATATCTTTTCACTATTCAACTTGGGATTCTTCCATATTTTTCTTATCATTTTACTATTTAACTTGACTTTCTTCCATATTTTCCATATCATTTCACATTTCAACTTACTTTTCTTCTGTATTTTCCATATCTTTTTACAATTTTCTTCTGTATTTTCCAAATCTTTTCACTATTCAACTTACTTTTCTTCCATATTTTCCATATCATTTCTCAATTGAACCTACTTTTCTTCTGTATTTTCCAAATCTTTTCACTATTCAACTTGGGTTTCTTCCATATTTTCCATATCTTTTCACCTTTCAACTTACTTTTCTTCCATATTTCCCTGTCTTTTCACTATACAACTTACTTTTCTTCTGTATTTTCCAAATCTTTTCACTATTCAACTTACTTTTCTTCCATATTTTCCATATCATTTCACAATTCAACTTAATTTTCTTCTGTATTTTCCAAAATCTTTTCACTATTCAACTTGAGTTTCTTCCATATTTTCCCTATCTTTTCACTATTCAACTTACTTTTCCTCCATATTTTCCATATCTTTTCACTATTCGACTTACCTTTCTTCCATATTTTCCCTATCTTTTCACTATTCAACTTACCTTTCTTCTATATTTTCCATATCTTATCACTATTCGACTTGCCTTTCTTCCATATTTTCCAAGTCATTTCACTATTCAACTTATTTTTCTTCCATATTTTCCCATATCATTTCACATTTCAACTTGCCTTTCTACCATATTGTCCATTTCTTATCACTATTTGACTTACTTTTCTTCCATATTTTCAATATCATTTCACAATTTTCTTCTATATTTTTCAAATCTTTTCACTATTCGACTTGCCTTTCTTCCATATTTTCCAAATCAGTTCACTATTTTCTTCCATATTTTCCCTATCTTTTCACTATTTTCTTCTGTATTTCCAAATCTCTTCACTATTCAACTTACTTTTCTTCCATATTTTCCAAATCATTTCACCATTCAAGTTATCTTTCTTCCATATTTTTCATATCCTTTCACTATTCAACTCACTTTTCTTCCATATTTTCCAAATCATTTCACTATTTTCTTCCATATTTTCCCTATCTTTTCACTATTTTCTTCTGTATTTCCAAATCTTTTCACTATTCAACTTGGGTTTCATCCATATTTTCCATATCTTTTCACCATTCAACTTGTCTTTCTTCCATATTGACCATATCTTATCACTATTTTCTTCCATATTTTCCATATCATTTCACAATTTTTTTCTGTATTTTCCAAATCATTTCACTTTTTCCAAATCTTATCACTATTCAACTTGGGTTTCTTCCATATTTTTCATATCTTTTTACCATTCAACATACTTTTCTTCCATATTTTCCATATCATTTCACAATTTTCTTCTGTATTTTCCAAATCTTTTCACTATTCAACTTACCTTTCCTCTGTATTTTCCCTATCTTTTTACCATTTTCTTCTGTATTTCACTCTTCAACTTGCCTTTACTCCATATTTTCCATATCTTTTCACTATTCAACTTACCTTTCTTCCATATTTTCCCTATCTTTTCACTATTCGACTTACTTTTCTTCTATATTGTCCATATCTTATCACTATTCGACTTGCCTTTCTTCCATATTTTCCAAGTCATTTCACTATTCAACTTATCTTTCTTCAATATTTTCCATATCTTTTCACCTTTCAACTTGTATTTCTTCCATATTGACCATATCTTATCACTATTTTCTTCCATATTTTCCATATCATTTCACAATTTTCTTCCATATTTTTCAAATCATTTCACTATTTTCCAAATCTTATCACTATTCAACTTGGGTTTCTTCCATATTTTTCATATCTTTTCACCATTCAACATACTTTTCTTCCATATTTTCCATATCATTTCACAATTTTCTTCTGTATTTTCCAAATCTTTTCACTATTCAACTTACCTTTCCTCTGTATTTTCCCTATATTTTTACTATTTTCTTCTGTATTTCATTCTTCAACTTGCCTTTACTCCATATTTTCCATATCTTTTCACTATTCAACTTACCTTTCTTCCATATTTTCCCTATCTTTTCACTATTCGACTTACTTTTCTTATATATTGTCCATATCTTATCACTATTCGACTTGCCTTTCTTCCATATTTTCTAAGTCATTTCACTATTCAACTTATCTTTCTTCAATATTTTCCATATCTTTTCACCTTTCAACTTGTATTTCTTCCATATTGACCATATCTTATCACTATTTTCTTCCATATTTTCCATATCATTTCACAATTTTCTTCCATATTTTTCAAATCATTTCACTATTTTCCAAATCTTATCACTATTCAACTTGGGTTTCTTCCATATTTTTCATATCTTTTCACCATTCAACATACTTTTCTTCCATATTTTCCATATCATTTCACAATTTTCTTCTGTATTTTCCAAATCTTTTCACTATTCAACTTACCTTTCCTCTGTATTTTCCCTATATTTTTACTATTTTCTTCTGTATTTCACTCTTCAACTTGCCTTTACTCCATATTTTCCATATCTTTTCACTATTCAACTTACCTTTCTTCCATATTTTCCCTATCTTTTCACTATTCGACTTACTTTTCTTATATATTGTCCATATCTTATCACTATTCGACTTGCCTTTCTTCCATATTTTCTAAGTCATTTCACTATTCAACTTATCTTTCTTCAATATTTTCCATATCTTTTCACCTTTCAACTTGTCTTTCTTCCATATTGACCATATCTTATCACTATTTTCTTCCATATTTTCCATATCATTTCACAATTTTCTTCTGTATTTTCCAAATCATTTCACTTTTCAAGTTATCTTTCTTCCATATTTTTCAAATCATTTCACTATTTTCCAAATCTTATCACTATTCAACTTGGGTTCCTTCCATATTTTTCATATCTTTTCACCATTCAACTTACTTTTCTTCCATATTTTCCATATCATTTCACAATTTTTTTCTGTATTTTCCAAATCTTTTCACTATTCAACTTACCTTTCCTCTGTATTTTCCCTATCTTTTTACTATTTTCTTCTGTATTTCACTCTTCAACTTGCCTTTACTCCATATTTTCCATATCTTTTCACTATTCAACTTACCTTTCTTCCATATTTTCCCTATCTTTTCACTATTCGACTTACTTTTCTTATATATTGTCCATATCTTATCACTATTCGACTTGCCTTTCTTCCATATTTTCCAAGTCATTTCACTATTCAACTTATCTTTCTTCAATATTTTCCATATCTTTTCACATTTCAACTTGTCTTTCTTCCACTTGTCTTATCACTATTTTTTTCCCATATTTTCCATATCATTTCACAATTTTCTTCTGTATTTTCCAAATCTTTTCACTATTGAACTTGGGTTTCTTCTATATTTTTTATATCTTTTCACTATTCAACTTGACTTTCTTCCATATTGTCCATATCTTATCACTATTCCACTTGGGTTTCTTCCATATTTTCCATATCATTTCACTATTCAACTTGGGTTTCTTCCATATTTTCCCTATCTTTTTACTATTTTCTTCTGTATTTTCCAACTCTTTTCACTATTCAACTTAGTTTTATTCCATATTTTCCCTATCTTTTCACTATTCGACTTGCCTTTCTTCCATATATTCCATATCATTTCACATTTCAACTTACTTTTCTTCCGCATTTTCCATATCATTTCACTATTCAACTTATTTTTCTTCCATATTTTTCATATCTTTTCACAATTTTCTTCTGTAATTTCCAAATCTTTTCACTATTCGACATGCCTTTCTTTCATAATTTATGAAAAAAAGGCATGTCGAATAGTGAAAAGATTTGGAAAATACAGAAGAAAATTGTGAAAAGATATGAAAAATATGGAAGAAAAATAAGTTGAATAGTGAAATGATATGGAAAATGCGGAAGAAAAGTAAGTTGAAATGTGAAATGATATGGAATATATGGAAGAAAGGCAAGTGGAATAGTGAAAAGATAGGGAAAATATGGAAGAAACCCAAGTTGAAAAGTGAAATGATATGGAAAATGCGGAAGAAAAGTAAATTGAAATGTGAAATGATATGGAATATATGGAAGAAAGGCAAGTCGAATAGTGAAAAGATAGGGAAAATATGGAAGAAAATAGTGAAAAGATATGAAAAATATGGAAGAAACCCAAGTTGAAAAGTGGAAAGATTTTGGAAAATACTGAAGAAAATTGTGAAATGATATGGAAACTATGGAAGAAAAGTAAGGTGAATAGTGAAAAGATGTGGAAAATGCGGAAGAAAGGCAAGTCGAATAGTGAAATGATATGGCAAATATGGAAGAAATGCAAGTTGAATAGTGAAAATATATGAAAAATATGGAAGAAACCCAAGTTGAATAATGAAAAGATTTGGAAAATACAGAAGAAAATTGTGAAATGATATGGAAAATATGGATGAAATGTGAAATGAAATGGAAACTGGAAGAAAAGTAAGTTGAAAAGTGAAAAGATATGGAAAATATGAAAAAAAGGCAAGTTGAATAGTGAATTGATATG
Source organism: Bathymodiolus brooksi (assembly GCA_963680875.1). NCBI lineage: Eukaryota > Metazoa > Mollusca > Bivalvia > Mytilida > Modiolidae > Bathymodiolus > Bathymodiolus brooksi. The sequence continues at coordinate 27,764,189 of OY804579.1, forward strand.
GAAAATATGGAAGATTTCTGTGTTATTCATAATTACACCCAAAGAGACCTCCTCCTCCTCCCTCCCTTCTCCTTTTTCAGCAGCAGCAGCAGCAGTCATACACACCCCAGAGCAGAAGCAGCCATATACACCCCAGAGCAGAAGCAGCCATATACACCCCAGAGCAGCAGCCGCCTCCGCCGCCGCCACCCTCCTCCTTCTCCGCCGCAGCACCACCAGCAGCGGCAGTAACAGCAGCAATAGCGTTGAAATTCCACCTAAAGCACGAAAAACAAAAACAAAACGAAACACATTACAATACAAATACAAATCTTTTATTGTCAATCATGACACCGAATATATTGAGCAGAATAATTAAGTGAATTACATACATTTGATTTCATATTGATTGGTTTGATCGGTTTTACAACAAAGAAAGAAAGAAGGACAACATAACAAATGCACACCATGTATAAGTGTAATATGTTATTAGTATTAGTATGGGAGAACCACCAGTGACTCATATTCAGTATAGTTATAGTATACATATAATATTTTTATGAACAGTATTTCATTAATATTATTAATATTTTATTTATCATTAAATATTATTTTTTTTATTTTTTTATTTTTCAATCTATCTTAATTTCCTTTGAGAACTAAATCTCTTTCTTTAAATAAAGAACATAGTATAAAATTATCTTCTGATTAACCATATTAATTTTGATTTATTTGGCAGATTATTGAAATTTGTATTCACATTTTTAATATTATTAATAATATGGGTTCTCTTGTTTTCTAAAACGACACTGAAGAAGAAAATGGGTTTCATCTTCAACCCCATTTTCCCGTATTTAAAAAAAAATAAATAAAAAAATAATAAAATAAATAAAAAAAAAACACCCAAGAAATAACGATAAAAAAAACGAAAAAAAAAGAGAGAAAAATGAATGGGAAAAAAAAATGAAAAAAATGAAAAAATAATAAATATGAATTTAAAAAAAATAAATAAAATATGAAGAATTTTTTTTTTAAGAAATGATAAAATGGGAAAAAAAATGGTAAAAAGAAAAACACCCGAAAAAAAAGGGAACCCAACTTTCGATTGCGCATGCGCGCATCCGAGGAAACCCTTCTGGGGAACATCACTTCCGGTAGCCCAATCGGTCAGGGCCACTTCCGGTGACGTCACTTCCGGTCACTTCCGATCAGGGCCGCTTCCGGTGACGTTACTCCCGGTAGCTCCACCATCACAAATGCGACTTGATCTATCCCCATATACTACTGGTATGTTAAATATTTGTGTTTTAACTTAAAACCATCATAGAAAATATTCTAAGTTAGCCATATATATTTTTATTCCAGGACAACTATGGCGATAACTCTAGTCTCTATGTCTGGGTAAGTGAACCATATTTTTCATTTCTATTTTCTATTTCAGGACAAGCATGGTGGCGGAAAATCCAGTCTCTAGGCCTGGCGAATGATTACAAGGATCCTACTCAGTCCGAAATAGGGAAATGGCTGACAGGATTCTTTGGACTAGCCTTCCTGCCAAGTAACGATGTGGAAAACAGTTTTGTGGAAGACTTTATGTCGGATGCATCAAACAACAAGAAATTTTCTGAGTTCGCTGATTACCTGACACTGACGTACAAAACACAGGAATCCTTATTTCCTCCTCAGCTTTGGGCAGAAAAACCGTCTGACATGAAAAGAACCAACAATGGTCCAGCATCTTTCCATTGTCATTACAATGGACAGTTTTACGCGAGCTATCCGTCAATATATCAGTTCTTAGAGGTGCTTATTGGCCAGCAAACCTTTACCACGGAAGAATATGCACGGGAATACCTATTACTTCCAGCTCCCCGTTGGTGAGCAGGGGGCAACAAGATTAGCTTAAAATGGCTAAGCTTGGCTGACGGAAGAGGTACCAATTGAATTAAATCACATATTATCAATAAAATATGCTCCGCTCAAATGTCCTAAAAATCCTCGCTCAAATGTCCACTTTTTTGCCGCTCAATTGTCCTCTTTTTTCCGCTCTTTTGTTCACCAAATCCACTCAAATGTCCTCCACCGTTTTATTTACGCAATATTAATCGGACAAGACGGCATATATCTTTATGTTTAGCTATAACGCAGTTTTCTAATATAATTTGCGATTTTGTACGGTTTTGTGAAATTTTTCTCTACATAAGTACATTGAGCGTAAACTTTATACTTAATATCAAATAGTTTGCAAATTATATTTTAAATGTTTTAAATAGTATTGACAATGTCATTTCACATTAAGATCGATTCGCGGAAACACTAACCCGAATAATCCAATCGTTATATTACGCTCCCGCTGGTCGCCACATCCAGCGATAGTGCCGATAGAGGGTGCAGTATTATTCAAGTTACGGAAACACCGGAAAGGGTATTTTTTGCTTTTTTTTTAAATTGCTGTTGTGTTCCGGAATTGATTGCTCATCTTCTACCGAAGTGTATTCCGTATGCTAATCACCCCGATTCACTCTGTACATTACTCGATTACTGCGATGAGATGAGTTAATGAAGTCAACGTTGTGAGCAAATATTGTATTTGTGTTGACATTAAAGCAAACTAGTTCGACTCTGTTATATGGACCATGAAATAGATCATTTATTTCGGTGAAATTAAAGTTATTTTTAAGATATGTCTGATCACCCAAGACCTGTTAAAGTAGCAATAAAGGGGAAGGCCGTCTATTAATTGGCAACGCTGTGTTATATGACGGGTGTTTTCATCAGAACAATTGAGTAGTTCAACGAGTAAAGGCCGTTTTACACTTATCACTGCCATAGTTAAGCGTAAAGATGAGGTTTATAGGAGATTAGTTGACGAGTTTAAGACAATTTAAAGTGTACACACAGAATAAATTCAACATCATAGAAGTTGTTACAAGTCTTTTACAAGTAAACACAATTTGTCAGCCTCTGTATTTTCTACTACTGCTCAAAATATTTCCAAACCCACTGTAAATACTACTTCAGTGAGTAGTCTTGTTCTTACTCGGTCCAGTGGATCTTCTGATATAGACTGGTCTGTATGTGTGTTCTGTCAATGCAAGACATGTAAACGATACAAAAAATACACAAGATTACATCAGATGAGAGAACAAAAAGACTTTTGAACATGGCAACACTGACCGATGATGACGAAATGGTATACAGAATTACTAATGATGGGTTTGTAGAGAATGCAGTATATCATGCTACTTGTATGACAAAGAATTAAGGACGACAGTGAAGACTATTTAATATCTGAAAATGATATTTTATTTCTATCCTTCATTTCAACTATCAAAGATGACTTGCTAACTCACAAAAAGATATTCACTTTAACCCAACTGCTAGAACCTTTTTTTTCTGAATTTCTGCCCTCTGATCGAAAGGAATGTTGCACATCACACAGACTACAACAGAAATTAGAAAGACATTTTGGTGATTTGATAACAATACAACCACAGCAAGGTCAGGGTGTGTCAAATCTTATTTATAGCAGTGCCATCTCAACTCCTGAAGCTATTGGTGCTGCAACACGCATACAAGCAGACATGCATTCGGCAACTGTTCATGATTTGAGCAATGTAGCCAATATACTAACTATGTGATGAAAGTCACATTTTACATGCTGCCGCCGGCATTTTGAGAAGGCAAATCAGCGACATTACCATTTCGGATGACGAATACCCTGCACCTGAAAAGGTCTCAATATCAAATTGTGGTGCTAAAGCTTCCTTCCTCTTTAAAAATATTCATGTGTTGGCTGCTGGATGATTGTGCCTTCGCGTCAGCAAACGATAGCACTTCTGTTCCAATAGGAAAGCTTCGAAAATGTTTATCTTTAGCAGAATGCATTGTGTCTGTAAGGAAAAACAAATTTATTTATTTCCATTTGGGACTCGCATTACAGATATTTTGGTTCTTTGGGTGCTCTACTTTTCACAGATGCAGCACACAGAAGAGCTGTGGTTATACATGGGAACTGTATCTGGTGGTAATGAAGGTAGGAGATATATCCCAGTTCACGATTTGTGTAGTTCGATTTCTAATATCACATGTCAGATTTTACCCTCCCTTCACCCTCTTACTGGATCTGACTTTTTTCCGAATTGGGAAAAAATATGTTTACAAAATCTTGAAAACATCATCTGAAGAGTTGTCTGATTTAGTTTCACTGACCAATGCTGATCTTGAAACTACAATAAATGCAGCAAGACATGTAGTATATTTGCTATGCGATATCAAGGGAAAATTCAGTCGTGTCATCATGATGTTAACATGTTGCGGGTCAAATTAGCAACAAGCAAAGACGCTTCCCTTTCTCGTATTCCACCTAGTGAACCATCCTTTAAGCAACAGTTTGGATGACATCTCATCTAGCCAATCCACCGGTAAGATCACCCTTGGATTTTGGCTGGCAAAAGGGAAACAACGGCCTTGAACCAGTTCTTTTTACTGGCATGATGTCACCAGACTTCTTGCAAGATCTGATATGAAGTTGTAAAGGTAGATCTGTATGTAAGCGTGGTTGTCTTTGTTATGAGTAAAGCTTAAGCTGCACTGAGTTGTACCGTACCCATGTCAGGGAAGTGATCTTTGTCAGAATAGTTTGACCCACCAACAGACAACCAATGTTGACGAGCAGGATGAGCAGGTGTATGATGAGTCATAAAGTGTAGTCTGTAATGTGACCCTGCCAGGTGGTTTCCGACCTTGAGGTGGGTGGTAACCTTCTTACCTAATAAGAAACCGATTCTAGTGATAGTATTCCTGGTTTTGTTGTCTATAGTTCAGAGGAATCTTACCGTTGATTTTCCGACTTATTGTATATCATGTTTTCACAGCAATTTTCGTCGTATGTATAGACGTTCTGACCCCTGTTTTTACATTATTATGTATTTCGTATTCGTTCTACGAAAACTCTGACACATTTAGATGTAACAAAATGCATATACATCATGCATATTGCAGAAATAATTTGAAAAGACAATCAGTGTTCACCAGACCAATAGTTTCATAAATCGGTCAACAAAATGACGTCATGAACGTCACACAGATTAAATCTGGACAGATCTTGAGACAAGCTTTAAAGTATTTATTGACAAAAAAAGATTTCCATGACATTATGTTCTTAAAGGTCTCTAAAATCAGTCTTATAAGTATTAGCTGAAATATTTTTGAAGTTGTATCAAAAATCATTTTAATTAATAAGATTAATCAAATAGAATTTGCAATCATATATGTAGCAATCAGTAAATGTCAAATAAAAAAAAATAAAGACGTGTATGGCTTTACAGGAAAGATACACAATTTTAACAATAAGGAAAAATAATTCTTTTTGCATTAAAGTACATAAAATGAATATTAAGTCCTTATTTTCATATAAATAGCATTTAAAACTAAGTAAATCTTTAGTTATGACAAGAGTTTGAAGATACCAAAGAGTCAATCAGAATCCGTATATGGAAGAAGAACAGACAACACAATGGCCAAAAGAAAATAAATAAAAGGACAAACAACGATCTACAAAACATACATATAAAACCAAAGTTCGAGAAACACGAACCCCACGAAAAACCGGGGGTGAGCTCAGGTGATCCGTAAGGGTAAGCAGTTCCTGCTCCACTAGTGACATCCGTCGTGTTAATATAGTTACAAACCCGGTGACAAGTCATGAACGAGGAAAGTACTGGGAAGTGTTTACGACAAGTGGAACATATCCGTGGTCATTTGTGATATTCCATAACGGTCAACCAAGTCATGGTGGCGACCGTAAAACTTTCGAAGTGATGACTTCAACTTAACTAAGAGGAACCCTTGGTTCAGTAGCTTCCTTGTTAGCAGCAACCCTCTATCAAGAAAATCCTGATAGGAACCACACGCTCTGGAATATCGTATCAACCGAGAGATATATACTTCATATGCAGGTGCTCCTGGAATGTTGCTACATATGAATGGAAAGTACACAATGGGAAAATTAAAATCATCTCTTTTGTCGTAAAGTTTCGTTCTTAACCGCCCCTCACTGTCAATTTCGAGGTGTAGGTCAAGGTATGAAGCAGATCTACCTGTATCTGCGTTATCCTTTATTTCAAGCTCAATGGGATAAATGCGATCAACGAAATCACCAAATCTAGAATTATTTAGTGAAAGCACATCATCTATATAGTGGAACGTGAAATTAAAGGATCGAACTAGTTTCTTTTCGTTTTTCTTGAGAAGCCCCTGTATGAAGTCTGCCTTATACGAATAAAGGAACAAGTCGACGAGAAGAGTAGTACAGTTTGGACCCATAGGTATGCCAACTATCTGTTGAAAAACACGTCCACCAAAGATAACAAATATGTTGTCAATCAGAAACTCGAGCATGTTGATGGTATCAGTTTCAGAGAACCTTTTGGTAGAATCAGAGTGGTTTTTTACAAAATAAGATCAACCCTTCCTAGCACAAGGTATTAGTATCTACGTTGGCCATTCTTTTTTATGAAACACAGTTGGACCAACTCCCTTAAATTGTCATTCAGCTTAGAGTGAGGAATAGTTGTGTAGAGGGTAGAGAAGTCAAAAGTTTTAATGCTATTGCAGGAGAAGAGGAACCTAGATTGTATGTACTTTAACAGATCTTTTAGAGTTCTTCAGAATCCACATCTGATTCACACCACCCATAGAGTAGCTAGTGTCACAGTAACTATGAAGCCCAGTATTGACCGCCGATAGAATACATGTTAATAATTTGGAAAGAGGTGTCGTGGAGCATTTGGCAGACCCAGCAATATACCGCTGTTTGAATACGACACTTGTGTAATTTAGGAATCCAGTAGAGTGATGGGTAGATCTAGGGCCCATATGCATAAAACATCTTAACTTAAGTATCCCTTAAACTAAGATTCCACTAAGGGATCCCTTACTTAAGTGATGATATTAAGTAGTATGCACACAACTACTTAAGTTTGGACTTAACTAAGGAAACCTTAAGTGGAAATTATCGGAACTCTTCTCCATTTACCGTTTAATATTATATTTACTCATCCTCGGTAATTTCGCTTTTTCAATAGATAGATAATGCACGCTTTTATTACTTTGTGCGGGTAAACATTCAAGGTTGAATGTTACTATTCGTGACTGTTGAAAATAAAAAATGTGTAAACGGAAGCCAAATTGGACAGATAGAGAACACGTTGCATTGTTGGAGGAATACGAGAAGAGAAAAGTTATTTTGAAAGCAAAGTTTTCCTCGTCGATAACTTCTGGGGGGCAAAAATAGGGCATGGGAGGAAATTGCAAACATAGTTAATGCCGGGAATTCCGTAAAAAGAGACATTAAAGAAATACACCAAAAAAAAATGGGACAATATATGTGCACCGCAAAAACTGAGGTTTCTTTATATCGTCGGAGCCAAAGACAAACAAGTAATTGATAACTTATACATTAAAACAAAATTATAATTGTAGAATCGCCCAAAATGGAACAATAGTTTTTCGACACTGGAATTCATAATTCACAAGCTCCCTTTAAGGCGAGGCAATTACAGAGGCTTATTTAGAGGAGGTACAAATATCCCGTATCCCATGAAGTTTTGACACAAATATCTCGTATCCCTGTAATTAAAAGCATAGAATAATCTAAGATATCCCTAAAATTCAATTTGAATACCCCATATCTTCGTTATTGATTATTTACACAAATATCCCATATCACATGAATTAAAAGGCCAATAGCCAGTTTCCCAGTTACATGTTGCCAAACAAAAGTTGTATGCTTTATCCCCCCCCCCCCCCCCCCCCCTCCCCTTTTACATATATGCGTAGTAACAAGGGGTAAACACATGACATAAATATATGGTTCCAACAACGAATATTGATATTTTTGACGCAATAAATCAAGTAAACTGCCCCGAAAAAGTTACGTATATTTTCTGTTGAGATATGAATTAATAAATAATTAGAGCCCATAAAAAATATTTCGGACAATATACCCATCCGATATTCATTTAAATATGAATATCAACGATATTGAAAAATTTTCGTTGTTAATTGGTTCGAGGTAAAAGGGGCGGAGTTACCTTAGCTTAAGTGTTTTCTAAGGAAAATCTTAACTTCAGTAGCTTTATGCATACGGGCCCAGTTCTTCATCTTTGGTTGAAATTCGAAAGGAACATAAATTAACATACCTATGATTATCCAGTATTTCCTCTTTCGTAAGTGTCGTCAGGGTATATGTAGGGTTGCCAAGTGAATTGTCAATACCTAATTCCTTTATCAAGCAGTCTATGTAATGTGATTTACACACAACAACAATATTGTTAGGGGCCTTGTCGGCGGGGATAATAACATGTTTGTCATGAAGGAGAGACAGGTGTTTAGCAACATTTGGGTCTTTAAAGATTGATGTAGAGCGAGTGCTCATAGACCCACTGAGTTTTTTAAATTCTAATTTGTATAAGCTGACCTCACACTCTTCACCCATTCGGAAAGAGTATCTAAGTCCTCATTTTCACATTTTGCCCATTGTCTGGCATAATCCTCTACTTAATCCATAAGTATATGACTTATGCTAACGTTCTTCGTTCTTCGTAGGGACTTGCAAATCGCCGCGATCGGAAAAAGAAGAAAGGAGATCATATTTGCTAAAATATATCGCTTTAGACAAAAAAAAATGTGTGTAATAAAGTACAGAAAATGATTAGTAAACCCAGATTTTCATATAAATAACACTTAAAACTATGTAAATCGTAGGTTATGGCTCCTTTTCTTCATATCGACCTGCAAATCACCGCGATTGGGAAAAGAAGAAAAGAGTTAACATTTGCTAAAATATATCGTTTTAGATATTTTTTTTTTGTATTTAATAAAGTACAGAAAATGATTATTAAACCCAGATTTTCATATAAATAACACTTAAAACTATGTAAATCGTAGGTTATGGCTACCTTTCTTCACGTTGACCTGCAAATCACCGCGATTGGGAAAAGAACAAAAGTGATAGTATTAGCTAAACTATTTCGTTTTTCTTATTTTTTTTTTAATTTATGTAGTCAAAATGATATATTAAATGCATAATATTGTTATAAATAACACATAAAACAACACAAATAATAGTTTTGGGTTCTTTAATTCACTATTCTTCAATTTACTTCAATTCGACCCACCGCAATCTCGCCCGTTACGGCGGATGTTAACATGCATAGCATAATATTAAAAAACAACAAAGACCTACTAATTGGGTGCTACTACATGCCACATAGAAACAGCAAAGATATCGAAGAACTTGAGAGGTCTGTTAACCTTACATTACAAGGACATAATAAAATATATCATGTTAGGTGGAGATTTTAACTGTTCGGACATCGATTGGTCAAATCTTCACGTAAAAAGTCAAGCACAGGATGTACAAAAAGCAGTAATAGACATCACAACCAACATTGGTATGACACAAGTACACAATGAACCAATGAGGGAAAACAACCTACTGGACCTAATTTTCACCATGAATCCATCATTGATAAAATCTTCCACAAACATTCCAGGAATATCAGATCATGCCATCATTATCACAGATATGGAAACAAAACCTCACTACCAAAAGACAACACATAGAAAAACGTATATCTACTCGAAGGCAAACTGGAACAAGGTAAAAGAAGACCCACAATCCCTGGAAAAAGAACTCTGGATGGGATATACCAACAAGGAAACCTCAGATAACATATGGCAGACATTTAAAAAAAAAAAGCTGTTTTCTAGCCTAGATGAAAATATACCATCAAAAACGATCAAATCGAATAACAACCTACCATGGATAAATCACAACCAAGCAAAGAAAACTAAAAAATGGAACAACTATAAGCAATGTCAAAAAGAATGTAAAAAACAAACGAGGAAAGCAGAGTGGGATTACATCAACTCAACAATCAACGAAGGACTCCACAGTAATAACTCAAAACCCTTCTGGAAGTACATCAAATACAAGAAACATGACAACATAGGGGTATCACCACTAAAACAAGGAGCTTAACCACAGGCACTTGTTTCATTCAAAAAATATATACCCCTCCTCTTCCTTACTTCAAGGTAAACATCTGCCCTTTACCCTTTCCCCACTTCGCCTCAATATCTTTCGCTTATTTGTGATCCTTTCGATGACCCAATTATATCGTTACACTCCCGAGATATTTCTCTTTTCCACTGCCACATTTAAATATAAATACCGGGCCCCCCTCAGACGAATTGGACAAGAATATTCAGCGAAAGTCGCATTTTATATTTTTCAGTCACTGAAACGGATACAACCACTTCCGGTTTGGGCTGGATTTTTCATATGCATTCGGAATTCTCTAGACCGGCCATGTGTAACAATGCCAGCATGATCATCTCCTCTCAAATGTAAAGTAAGCCTATAAAATACAGATAATTGTTCCAATGCAGATTATAAAAATATGTCAACTCCAAATTACTGACATTTGATTTTTAAAGCACCTTTTTTTTAGTTTCTAAATCAATTTAGAACGGACCGGAAGTGACTGTATCCGTTTCAGTGACTGAAAAATAGAAAATGCGACTTTCGCTGAATATTCTTGTCCAATTCGTTACTGAGGGGGGCCCGGTATTTATATTTAAATGTGGCAGTTGAAAAGAGAAATATCTCGGGAGTGTAACGATATAATTGGGTCAGCGAAAGGATCACAAATAAGCGAAAAATATTGAGGCGAAGTGGGGAAGGGGTAAAGGGCAGATGTTTATCTTGAAGTAAGGAAGAGGAGGGGGCATATATTTTTTGAATGAAACAAGTGCCTGTGAGTTTAACTGGTCACCAACTGCAAAGAGAAAGCCGAAATATTGATAAGACAGTTCCAAACAGTCTTCACCAAAGATACATCAGTCAATATGCAAAACACAACAAAGCAAGTAAGAAACTCGACTCCAACACCAACAATCAAAGAAAAGGGAGTCGCAGATCTACTCAAGAACGTAAACCCTTCAAAAGCATCGGGGCCTGACAATATACCTAATAGAGTCCTCAAAGAATGTGCAGAAGAACTAGCACCTATATTCACAACTATGTACCAACATTCAATAGACACAGGAGAACTACCACACGACTGGCTCAATGCAAACATTTCTTGCATATATATAAGGGTGGACACAGAAATGTGCTGTCCAAAGGGCAAGTGTGGATGTCAATATTTCATATTATTAACTTTAAAAAAAAAATCGTGGACACAGGGGTCCTGGATTTTTTAATAAAAAACTAATCCTGGATTATTATTTTTGCTTAAAGTCTGGTCCTGTGTTTTTATTTCAAATTTTCATCATAGCCCTCCTTCCCCTCCCAAGGGATATAAAATTGTATCATTAATAATAGATTAATAAATAATAAATTCAGATTTTCTATTTAAAATAAATCTCATTTACAAAACCACTGATATTTGTTCAATTTTTAACGCTGATTTAAGCTTTAGTAGCAACAAATTTTTATTTTTCTCTTTAAACTGTCGAAGCATAACATTTATTTAACTGTAAAATTCACAAATAAAATTCACCCCCCCCCCCTTTTTCCCTTTTTTTCTTGTTTAAATCAATGATCAACAATATTCCAGAATCAAACAAATGAATAAATATAACATAGATTTCTTTTACATGCATCTTTTTACCATGCGTTGTCAGTGTGTTTTAAATCGGTCATCCAATCAGGACGCTCATTATTCTTGTCCAAGATAAAAATACATCGCTAAAATTACCTGTGGGTGTTTCCCCACTTCAACTCGTAAATTTACATAGAAATCGGAGATATTTCGTCATAAAACTTCACACATGGTTTTGTCTATCATATTTCTTGAAGACAAACATAACATTTTATTGCATTTATCAATATTTTATGAGTATCAACAGTTTTTTCAACACCGTATATGTTTCTCGATACAGCCGCCCGATTACTGTGACCCGTGACCCAGATTAGCTCGTTCCAGCAGTTTTTTTCTTATTAATGTTGTTTAAAGAAAGGGGACAAACATGCAGCAGAAAACTATCGGCCAGTATCTCTAACATCAGTACTGTGCAAGCTATTAGAACACATCATATGTAGACACATGCTGAGACACCTAGAGAAGAACAAGGTACTAACAACACTAAATCATGGTTTCAGATCAGGCTACTCCGGCGAAACACAAGTACTAATAACAATAAACGACCTGATAAAATCTTACGACAAAGGCAAACAAATTGACATGGCAATATTAGTCTTCTCGAAAGCCTTCGACAATGTACCCCACAAAAAACTGCTACATAAATTAGACCAATATGAAATCAGTGGACCAGTACACAGATGGCTTACGAGCTTTCTGACACAAAGGAAAATGAGGGTAACATTAGAAGGAGAATCATCCCAACAAGTCACAGTAGACTCAGGAGTACCACAAGGGACAATACTCGGCCCCATACTATTTCTCTGCCACATAAACGACCTACTAGACGCAGACAAATCATCAGTAAGGCTCTTTGCAGATGACTGCTTGTTGTACCGTGAAATCAACAGCCAAAACGACCATATCTTGGACTCCAAATATCAGAAGACCTCAAATGGAGTACACACATATCGAACATCACAAAGAAGGCCAACTCAACCATCGGTTTCCTTAGACGAAATTTACAACGTTGTCCGAAGGAATGCAGGAAAAACGCCTACATCTCATTAGTTAGATCTGTTTTAGAATATGGAGCCACAATATGGAACCCTTACCAGAAAAACAACATTGAGAAATTAGAAAAAAATCAAAGAAGAGGAGCCAGATTTATTAATAAAGACTATAGATCAAGAGAAGAAGGGTGTATAGCCAAAATGCTAAAAGAACTAAACCTTACCACACTGGAAGAAAGACGGAAACAACAACGTCTCATATTTTTCTACAAGCTGTCAGAGGGGCAGATACCAACAATGCCTTCCTCTGACTTCGTAACAAGGAACAAAGGAAAAAGACTGATTAGACCAAAGAAGTTTTACAACTGCATCTCTACAAATATTGTAAATAGACAATCACGAATCAATAGCAAAAGTGTAAAAGTACCAGAAGCCAAGTCAGAACAGTATAAAAACTCTTTCTTTGTTAGAACGGCTATAGATTGGAACAACCTAGAAGACAACATAGTGCAGTCTAAAACAACTGAAGACTTCAAAACAGCAATTTTTAGCTGTCAGTGCGACTAAATCAGCGCTCTCTCTACCCGTTGTACAGATACAGATGTTATACTTAAGGGGAGACTAATATAACGTGTCCATTGTTTTTGCAGCTCTTGTCGAACGTAGTTATCTTGCCGCCTCATATCAGAACTCTGCAAGCCCTTGTTTTTATGTTCTTATATGCTTTTTTTATAGTGTTGTGCTATTAACTTTCTTTGCTTTGCTATAAGTATTGTTTTTATGTTTGTATGCATGGTTTCATGTCATGTTAATGCATAATCATAATGTTGCAGTTATGCTTCTAGGGAACGACCATTTAATTTGAAGGGGGGTTATGGTTTTTTTCTAAAAAAATATTCTGATTCCCAATGTTGCTGAAAAAAATATTCTGATTTTGGTGGAGGAAAAAAAAAAATTTGATTCAGAGATTTTGTCACATAACCTATTGTTAAATTCTGGAAAAAAAATATTCTAACTATTGTGTTGTCCGAAAAAAAATTCTGAACGAAACAAAAAACCATAACCAGGGGCGGATCCAGGATTTGTGGTTAGGAGGGGGCGTGAGTAGGCAAGGGGTCTGGGGACCGCTTAAGGTCCCCAGCGCGTCCAAGGCAGAGCCCTGGTAGGGGACCAGAGGGGCGAAGTCCCCCAGAAGCTTTAGGGTTTGAGGAATTACAGACATTTATTTGAACGACAATTTTGAACCAACCACACCATTTTTATCAGACCAAAAAAACTTGACTTTGAGTCTTAATTTTGTCGGATAATTGTTAACAGTATGTTTTTGTCAGATTATAAGAAGGCTTGCCTTATAAGAACCTAAAGTAAAAATTTTCTTTTAACAACCGTGATGCGAATTGTTCAACTCATGACTGATCGATCACGATATTTTAACCCTTCAAAGAACTATTGGTTTAGTTTTAACGCATTCCTCATTTCACTAATTGATCTGTACTTTCGGTGCTTGTCCTTTCGGGTGGTTCTAGTTAATGCTGCCCGTCCGGATGGAGCTTTTCTTTTCGTCGTTTGATTCATTCATTGAAAACGTATGATTCGACCGTTCTTGTTTATAGACAAACAAAAGCGGAAATTGTCAATACATGAACTTGTTGTTGATTTCCGTAGTGATAAGCTAATGTAACTAAATTAGATGATCAGAATCACAGGCATTTGTTTCATTCAAAAAATATATGCCCCCTCCTCTTCCTTACTTCAAGGGGGGGGGGGGGGGTATTTATATTTAAATGTGGCAGTCGAAAAGAGAAATATCTCGGGAGTGTAACGATATAATTGGGTCAGCGAAAGGATCACAAATAAACGAAAAATATTGAGGCGAAGTGGGGAAGGGGTAAAGGGCAGATGTTTACCTTGAAGTAAGGAAGAGGAGGGGGCATATATTTTTTGAATGAAACAAGTGCCTGTGATCAGAATCGTTTCATGCAGCATTAATGTTAATATATTAGCCTTTGTTTGTCTATAAACAAGAACGAATCATACGTTTTCAATGAATGAACCAACGGCAAAACGAAAAGCTTCATCCGGACGGACAGTATACTGATCATTTATCAATGGGTAGAGCTTTATAGAATGATATCCCAAATTTACTCCTATTATCATTACTATTCATTTTGACTTACAGGTCACGAGTTAACCATTCATGAAAAAGTTGTTTGTTGAACTGCTTAATTAACGTTGTATAACATATGCTTTGCGAATTTTAGGGGGGGGGGGGGGGGCGCCCGGCACACCCCCTCTAAATCCGCCTCTGATACCCCCCTTCAAGTTAAATGGTCGGTCCCTTATATGTGCTTGCTTTTATGATTTATTATTTATTTATGTCTTATTCTGCATGTGCTATTTCCAAATATGCTTTGTGTTATTGTGTGTTTTACGCTCCATGTGTGGGACAGTCTGGATTCGTTTACCTTGTATGGCAAAACGTGCATGGGATCTACATCTCCACACTGTATCTAATTTTCTGTTTGGATAATATAAGTATCTATATACGTTACATTTATTAACTTGACAACTTCACATGTACTATCTTTCTCTATATATCCTTCTTAAACATGTATGTCTTTTACCATGTCTGTATCTGTATGTGTGTGTTTTTATACTTTTGCTGTTTTGTTTTAAAATATCAGTCGGTCAAAGAGCTCCTCAGAGCTCATGTTTGTCATGTTGATTTGTATATACTTTTGCCGACTTAAATAAAATTTACTTACTTACTTACTTACTAATATAAAGTGTCCATGGCCTGGTATGCATTTTGAAAGCGTATATTTTTTCCCCATTAATACACGTTTTTTTTTAAATCAAGAGTGTGTAACAATATGTCATACAATTGAATTGTATAACGTTTAAATTATATTGATTTTATATCTCCAGTGAAAACAAGTTGGTTTTAGGCAGAGTACGTCCGTTTCTGTCCGTTTTCTTTTCAAAACTTGTCGGTAATTTGCTGTATATTTGTTTCCTGTTATACTTCCGGAAACTGCTGACATTTTGAAAGCGCATAATTTTTTCCCTAGAAAAAGTAAGTTCATCACATAAATGGACGGTTATTTTTAAATCAAGAGTGTGTAGCAATATTTCATATTGAATTGTGTAATGTGTTTATGTATAATTAAATGTTTAATTATGATTACACAGTAGTCCGTACTTCGTACGGACCGTAGTAATTATATGTCGGTGAGATTTTACATCTCCCCGTGTGACAATAAGTCGGCCAGTCATTGGATAATGTTTGATTATTTTTTTCATGTTTGAAAAGTAAACATTTTTTCTTTATAATTATGTTCCTCATCTATTCTTGCTCACATGTGTAAAGTTCCATAGAAAAAAGAGCGATTAAACAATGGTACACTGTCACTGACCCATACTGTGTATGTAGTCCTATAATCTCGTTGAGATTATGATTCTGAAGAAATTTTCTGTCTGTTCTTCATCCTAATCTCGTTTCAAGCCCTATTAAGGGTATTCTGGAAATTTTAAATTTGACCCCCCCCCCCCCCCCGGTGCATTCCGATGGATATTTTGGCATGGACGGATTGTGTAAGATCAAGTGCAGGTAAGATTACATAAATAGACATATTTTCTAGTTCAAATCTGCAAAAATATTGATAATTCCTTACCCTTTACAGTGTATATCCGACAAAATAAACCAAAATCTACTTTAAGCTGACAGCCATTTTACTGAACTCATGAACTACACCACATGATCAAAATAGTCACAAATTTTGCTACAGCATGTTTCTAAATAAAAGGTCGATGTCAATTATGTATTGTGTATATGCAAGCATATCCTTTATGGGCTGTTTTAATAAAATATTTATAACAAAATTAAAAAATTTCAAGCCGTGTAAATGAGATTTTTAAATTATAATATAATATTTGACATCGATATCTCGAACTACGAAACAGACTATACCAAAATACGTCACGATTTTTGATCACGTGGTGTAGTTCTAGAGTTCAGTAAAATGGCGGTCAGCTTAAAGTAGATTTTGGATTATTTTGTCGGATATACGCTGTAAAGGGTAAGGAAATATCAATATTTTTGCAGATTTGAACTAGAAAATATGTCTATTTATGAAATCTTACCTGCACTTGATCTGACACAATCCGTCCATGCCAAAATATCCATCGGAATGCACGGGGGGGTCAAATTTAAAATTTCCAGAATACCCTTAATAGGGCTTGAAACGAGATTAGGATGAAGAACAGACAGAAAATTTCTTCGGAATCATAATCTCAACGAGATTAGTAGTCCTATAATTAGTCCGAGATTCCTCTGCCATCCGACGGCTTTTTGTTCGACTTGCTGGAGCCGTGGGACGTCAGAGCACTCTCCATAAGGAAAACAGCGGATTTGCCGCTCCAACTCTGGGTCGGCACATTTCCACGTTTCGTGGCTATCAGATTTTATTTTCTATCCGAAACCCTTATATAAATCGCTTCACCAATAATTTTTCTATTCATTCATAGCCATCTCAGAGATGCAGCTAATCGTCGGCCCTGTCAGACCTAAGGGCAGAATTTTAGAGGGTCAGGCAAATGACGTCTTTGTGTCAGACCTAATGACCGGCAAACATTTTTACTGCTTGGGGCTGTCAAAAATCAAATTTCTGTCGGTCCTGGTTACTTCTTAGACCCCTAAGCGAAAGATCTTTGATTATCGTTAATAAAATCAAAAGTCGTAAACAAATCGGTAAAAATTTCTGTTCCTTTCTGTTTATGCTAAATTTCGGGAACCAGTTCCCATTCCGGATTTTATTTCGTATCCTATCGGTAATCGTTATAAATTGTAATTTGATCATTTCCGTTATGGCTGCATGGCCAATTAAGTTTACGGAGGGGTCTGTCAGGGGTTTCAAAGTTTTTTTATAATAGGAGGTACTTCTTAAATTTTAGGAGGTACCTAAAAAATTAGGCTGAGGGCCATAAGGGGTCCAGGGGGCGGAAGCTCCTGAAATCTAGCATTTTGTGGACCAAAAAATGTACTTCAGAGACTGCAAAAAATTAAGTGTTTTTGAAAGAAAAATCCCATTAACTTTAGAGTTCAGATTTCACCAAGAGTGAAGACCATGCATAATGCCTGGATTTTTTCCCCCCAATTTCTTTATTGAATATTTCAGTTTACAGACTTCAGCCAAGATTATTCATAGATAGTCTGCCATATCTTAAAAAAAAACCAAAAGGACCATAAAGAGCTACGGTTCCGCAGCTAGGCTTGACCAAGCCATTGTTATCAAAGCTTAAGCTTCTCAAAATTCTTTTGTTGGCTTTGTCCTTTTCTTTTTCACAATACCTTGGCTTGTGTGTTTTTTTTTACTTTATTACCAGTAATTAAACTCATCAAAGACCATTGGCAGGATCAAAACATATAAGTGTCATAATTAATGAAACCAAGGACGTATATAGAATACGTCCTTGATGAAACATATAAATTTAATTTGCAATCATCAATCTTTAATAAAATTTATAATTTTTTAATAGATCAATACAACTATAATTAAACAAAAACAATATATATTGTTACTTTCACGACTTATGTGCAAAAAAAATGTTCGAACAAAAACGATTCGCGGGAAGACATTTATTAACATTTGAATCACAAAAGTTAAATTATTTTGGAAAAAAAGGGGGAGGGGGGGGGGCGGCGTTTTGACATTACAATGTAATTCGTATTTGAGCCATGTCCGGTCCTTTTTCAATATTTCTAGTAATTTTCTATCCCTTATCTCCTCGTACCCCCTTTTAAAAATGTTTTTCAGCACACTTTCATTTCTGTGAACAACTGTGGTAGGGCCCCGTCAAAATATGTAAATAAATTAGCCATAGGTGTTTATTTTTTTATACCGGAAGTTAAACAATATGGACGGAGTTAAGCAACAAGACAGTACGCCCCAGAATGATTCGACCCTGGGTTTTAAATGGATAAAAAAAATCGCACAAAATATTGTGTAGTCATATATTCATAATACATAATGATCATACTTATATTACTGGAGATTACACTAAATTGTGTTTGAACATAATTTGTAATTGGTCATTTTTTTATTTTGAAATGATGTCAGCTTTGTTCCGGTCCGAGTTTTATACAAGGATGAAAAGATATTGGGACGAAAAAATATATATTTACCGCATGCGCAAACTGCTATTTACGATTCTAAGGTAAAGTTATTTTTAAAACAGGGAATATCCCATCAACCTGGTCGTGACGCAGTTGTTCGATTTGAATGCGAGAATTCAGCAATTTTTTATGAAAAATATTCCACAAGCCTATCGACCATCGTACTTGTGGTTTTGACCACCGCTAATTTTGGGGGGTTCAGTAATTTCTGCCGGTACTGTACACGATCTCAGGCGGGTAAAAGTACCGGGTACCGGCCCACTTTGAAACCCCTGGTCTATATCTGGAAAAAAGCACCCACTACCTATCGATTTATCTACAGAGAATAAAAAAGCCAAAAGGTCGGCATATGAGAAGGAGAGGCGACCAGGGCGGTCCTTTAATCGAAAATGGAAGGACAAAATGAAAAATCAAATGACTGACTTGATATCAAAATACTCATTAGAGGAATAATAAATTCTCACTTTTGAGACAGACCAGTTCCTATTTTTAGCGATGTGAGATTTTCTTATCTTGCACTAAAGCAAGACAAAAAAATCATGTGCGTTTTACCGGAAAATGCATGCTGTACAGTTTACAGTACAGCTGACAGCATACACTGATAAATGCTGAGCATTTAATGCTGAGGTTTTATTGGGGGTCGTAAATCATGGGCTGATGATCAGTTTTATTACCCTCACCTGTACAGATGGTCAGCAATTGAATAAACAATATGATCATAATGATTTCCAGGTAGATGTACCTGATTCAATAGGTGTTAGTAAAATTAACCTGAGCATGTATGTGTGATTTGTTACACTTGTGACTTTTTATTTAGTGGAAATATTTACATAATAAATTTTCTATTTTACAATGTAGTAATGTTTTGATAATTCTAAAATTGAATTAAAATTTCTTTGTTTTTCAATTGATTTGTTTTGTTAAAATTTCAATTATTATCTGTATTTTAAAATTTAAAAGTAAATTATTTGAAAATATTTACATGTATACAATAGATGTGTATCTATTCTTTTTTTAACCATTTGTTTGTTTGTCTTTTTTTTTTTTTTTTTGTGTTTGTACTAACAAAAACAGTAAATTATTTAAAAAAAGTTTAATTCAAAATTCATGAATATTTATGAAAAAGAAATTTATAGTAATTTAATTTTAACCATTGAACATTTCACATTTTATAAAAAAAAAATATATTTATTTAATTTAGGAATCTAGTTGAATATGTGTGTGTGTGTTTTTCTTTTTCATTAGCCTTGACAGTATGTCTCTTTAAGGTCAATTTATGACATGAGAGTGAATAAGTGGCAAATTACAAGTGTCCATAAATCCTTCATTGATTGAGATTTTCTATGTTTACCATATCTGTGTGTTAATATACAAAAAATACTTAATTTGTAATTTTTTTATATTGAAAAGAATGTATTTATAATCAACTGGCATATTTTTTTTAGTGTTTAGAATGTATGTTTAACAAAATAAGAATAAAAATGTTCAAGAAATGTCCTGAATAACAAAAAGAAAAGAAATTAATATTACCTTGGATAAAATAGACTAAAAAAAAATCGAAAAAATCCAAACATAGTAACAAGTATATTTTTGAAATTGGATTACATTTATTTGATTAAATTGATAAAGCAAATTAAATATATTATTCCTCTGCAAAAACATAAAATTAATTACAAAATATTTTTTTTTAAATTTTAAATACATGTATCATAAAAGAACAACTATAACATTTTTGTCAAAGTTGAAGAAAAAAAACCTCTTAAATACATGACTAACATGTACACACATGCACATTACATAGAAAGAAAATTCTTGAAATGCTAAATCTAATCTTAATTAATCTATTGATTAAAATAGCATCACCATTAATCTTGTTCTTCTTTGCCATATTTTCAGTTAAAAATTCTTATATATCCAACACAAAATTATGATTTCATTTCAATTATTTGTTTGAATTGTTAGCTGATGCTAATATCACAAAATATTAAATTTTGAAAATATTATTTTATTGACAAATTTTCAAGGTACAGTTAAATGTATTAAAGTCCTTTTTCTACACATCAAAATCACTGAAATCCAAATATGCCCATTTCCTGTTATGTAACACAAATAAAAAAAGTGAGAAATAAAATCAAGCACCGGCAAAAAGTGCAAGACAGGGAAATCTCTGACACCCTCGGGTAAGATTTCCCTGTCTTGCACTTTTGCCGGTGTTAGATTCTATATATCTTACTAATATAAAGTTTTGATTATTTGATGTTGCAGGGCTATCTAAATTGTATATAATGTGACATTCCCGGCTTAGGATATATATTTAAACGATTTTTTTCTTGTTAGAGGCGTTCTCATTGGATGTCACAACGAGTAGAGACGAGTGCACATGCACTCGTTTAACTCTGTCGTCTCAACCCGAAAATGACCATTTACGGAAGAATGTTTCTTTAATCATACTGTATTGAAAGTGAAATATTAAAAAATTTCAAAAATGAAAGTAGGTCGGGCAAAAAGTTGATAGGACTGGCAAAACTCTCTTACTTGCAAGACCCAATGTCTGACAGGAAAAAAAATTATCTGCAACTCTGCATCTTACCCTCAGAAAGTGGTGTTATACTCGAGTACAGCACGATTTTCACTTAGACCCTATCATTTCGCCATGTCAGTTTATTTTTCAACCATTTGTCACGTGACTTCGAGAAAACTATGATTACCGCAATGTATCATGGGAGATGATTTGCATATATGATCTTACCTTGTCCAAAATAAGAAGGGGGAACATAACACATGCTCTTTTCGAAGCCTGTGGGTAACACTGCCATTGAATCTTTTCTTTCCAACACATTTTGTATTATTTCTTTCTGCTCTGATTTGAGCTGTAGATGGAACTGTTTGTCCTGCAGAATACGCTTTATATCATGTATGTTGTTGTTTACGTATGCAAATAATTTGGCATGCTGCATTAAGTAGTTCCCATCATTCAATGCGTTGCTGTCATCATTCAGTTGGTATCGTGAGATCACGTTTAATGGCTGAAAAATAAACTGACATGGCGAAATGATAGGGTCTATGTGAAAATCGTGCTGTACTCGAGTGTAACACCACTTTCTGAGGGTAAGATGGTTATGAATGAATAGGAAAATGATTAGTGAAGTGATTTATATAATAAGGGTTTCGGATAGAAAATAAAATCTGATAGCCACGAAACGTGGAAATGTGCCTTACTTATGGAGAGCGCTCTGACGTCCCATGGCTCCAGTAAGTCGAACAAAAAGCCGTCGGATGGCAAAGGAATCTCGGACTATCCTATAATATAAGCCTTTGTAGATTCATATTGTCTGCTTTTCACGTTTTCATCGGATATTTTCAATTTCTATTATTGCTAAACCACAAAGTCTTATCGGAAGTCGCTATTTTCTCGTAGCAAGTTCTCAAAGAATTTTAATGGGAACTTTCGATCGTCATTGGACAATGTTTACGACAGTTTTGAGCTTACTTCTGCTATGACTGTTATTGATAAACTTATTAAATATCACAAAAAATGACCTACCTTATTAAATGATGGAGGAATATCTATTTTTGCAATGCTTTTTCAAAAGTCCCCCCTGCTTTTTAAATTGTCAAGCGGTTGACGTACGAGACGTTCCCAAGTCTTTCCGAATGAATAATGAGTTGTATATATTTCAGAATAATTCTTGCTTAACAATTTTTTATATATTTTTGGAACCTTCAATATGTTAACGAATCTTTGCCCAGTCGGCGACGTTAGCCATGATTTTTTATGTATTTTTGGAAACCTTCAATATGATAATGAATCTTTGCCCAGTCTGCGACGTTAGCCATTAGCCCGATACCCGCGGCTAGTAAAATAACGAGAGGGCTAGTTAAAGCTTTATAATGCTAGCCCGAACGGGCTAGTGAAAATCGATGACCTTTATCTACAAAAAAAGCTCTGAGTATTCAGATAACTTCTTGGTATGATTATTTGTATGCCAGAACGTCTCGCCGCTGTTTGTTTACCCTTACAAATGCATTTGTCACGTTGTTAACTTTGTGGAGTTCACCTGAATCAAGTTCGGAATATGCTTTGTATCGTGGTTAACAAGAGAAAAATCCAGAGAGATTCCGTTTTGATAATACGAGACTAATTCAGGGTTTCAGCTGGATTTTATTATACTAAGGTCAAATGACCTAACTCATATGAATTCCTCAGGCCTTTTGTCCTGAAAGGCACTTATTCGATAGGTCAATTGTGTCCTAATTTGTCT
Source organism: Bathymodiolus brooksi (assembly GCA_963680875.1). Classification (NCBI taxonomy): domain Eukaryota; kingdom Metazoa; phylum Mollusca; class Bivalvia; order Mytilida; family Modiolidae; genus Bathymodiolus; species Bathymodiolus brooksi. The sequence goes on from OY804579.1 coordinate 27,787,272, forward strand.
AAAACTTATAGGTCATTTAATGATATATTAAGGTGTGGTTTGATTCATTAAGATGCAGCTGGAGCTTAATTTAATATTCATTTGTTTCAAACTTGCATACTTATTATGATATTTGGAATTGACAACAAGACAGGTTTTCAGAGGTCACCATCTCTTTCCAAAAAAAGTTAAACTTAAGTGAAAATAAATAGAAATTAAAATCAAATTCCCCAATGAGGAATGAGTCAAAGACTTAAGAGAAAGCTGCCCTAAATAGGTTACAAAAAAGTCTGCTTTGAAGTAAACATTTTGTAGAATTATTTTTTTTTCATATAAATAAAGCAAAGTATTTTATTTAAATTCACAGAGAAATAAAAAATTTAGTGGATCTTTTCAACCATTTGTCTTAATCAGGAAACACTTGTAATATTTGTCCATTTCAAAGGTTTCAATATTTCCCAAAAACCTAAATCAAGTCCTCTATCGTATTTTGCACAAAAGACAAGTTTAAATTTGGTGCCAAATTGATATCCGATAATTTTTACGTGTCCGGTCTGGAGTGATTCTTGTTCTTGTTCGTTCATTAAAGCGTTTCTGAGATTGCGACTTTAATTTTGTCAATGTCCTTGAACTTCATCAAAGCATGGAAGAACGTAACACGAATAATACAGTCGTTATATTACGCTCCCGCTGGTCGCTACATTAACGCCTGGATGCATTCATTGAAAAAATCCGTCAAACCGGAAATAGTAAAACTTATGGGTATTACGACATAAAATAGGAGGAGCTAAAGTGTTTGTAAATAATGTCCATTAGAGCGATCAGATGATGTAATGCTGTATGCAATACACATATCCGGATAAATACAACCAAACATGAAATTAAACTTAAATGAATGATTACTATTTTTTTATTATTAAAACATTGATTTTTATTTCAAAGTTGGAAAGTAAATAAAAGCTTGAATTGAATTCACTCTTATAATGATTTTTTAATTTCATTTAAAATAAAGATTTAAAAAAATGTATTTTATGATACTGATGGCTGATTAAAATTGTTTGTCATGCATTAGCTGTCAGTTGTAATATACAGGATGTAGCCAATATACAGGAAGAGCTCCTACTGTGAAGCCATCTATTTTGAGATGCCATTCAATGAAAACAAGGAAGTATATAGAATATACGTCCTTGATGAAAATAACAACCTGACCATATTCTTACATAAAAAGAATAAGAATTAGATAAGAAATTAAAATTTATAGAAGGCAAGGATTTATATAATTAACACATTAAGTCACATTTCATTTATTGAGGCTAATTTGGGTCAGTTATCAATTAAAAAGACAAAAATGGTTTTAAAAAAAATCAGTCTAATAAGTATTTACCTAAATAATGATATTGTGATGGGTATTTCTTAATAAATTATATTAAAAATCATTTTAATTTAATCAACTTTCTGTTTACATATTTATTTTCAATAAAATTTCTTCCCATTTTCCTTAATTTAACTTGTGCATATCCATATTTATACAATCTTATGTTAACGGCAAGTTACGTGTGTCGACCCTATTATCCACAATAATTTCGTGAAAAAGAGATGAAATAATAAAGAAATTCCCAAATTAGCGATGGTCAAAACCACAAGTATGATAGGCTTGTGGAATATTTTTCATAAAAAATTAATGATCACGTCAATTGCTGAATTCTCGCATTCAAATCGAACAACTGCGTCACGACCAAGTTGATGGGATATTCCCCGTTTTAAAAATAACTTTACCTTAGAATCGTAAATAGCAGTTTGCGCATGCGGTAAATAGATATGTTTTTGCCCCAATATCTTTTCATCCTTGTGTAAAACTCGGACCGGAACAAAGCTGACATCATTTCAAAATAAAAAATATAAGTATGATCATTATGTAATATGAATATATGACTACACAATATTTTGTGCGATTTTTTTTATCCATTTAAACCCAGGGTCGAATCATTCTGGGGCGTACTGTCTTGTTGCTTAACTCCGTCCATATTGTTTAACTTCCGGTATAAAAAAATAAAAACCTATAGATGGCTAACCCGAATACAATAAAAAAAAATTATTTCCAATTAAGGAGCCCTTTCTGGCAGAACAATTAACAAAGAATTTAATATAATGATTATGGATTGATTACATTGATTGGAAGATGACAATTTTTTTTTTTTTTTTTTTTTTTTTTTATGAAACCATAGCAAATCAAAATTTAATCATACCGTTGACATAGTAATAGTTGCATTCGAATGTATGCTATAATATAACAAGCACAGTGACCCATCAGTTATAAAATAATAATGGTCGAACTTCAGAGAAGATTTATATAAAATATATATATATACACCATACACATAAGTTTACACTTGGATTCTTTTCATTAAATAGTTATTATTATGTATCATTTATTTATTAATTTATTATTATTATTATTATTTTCTTAGATTTGTATGTTATGCATATAATTTAATAGGTAAATACTTATAGGTATATGCATAATATATATTATACCACTAAATTGGATGTAATAATACAATGTGAACTTGGAAGAGAGCCCGGAGGACAAACCTCACTCCCAGATAACAATTTAGTTCTAGTTTCTGTTAATGACATCTACAGTTTTATGACTATATTAATAATAATTATATTTTCATTTGAAAGTAACCAAATAAATTTAGATTTGTTATCCAATGTTGCAAAATTTTTGCAAATATCTGAGATTTGCTGCATAGCTTCAGTTCTAAATGAATTTAAAATGGGACACTGCAGTAAAAAATGTATTTCATCCTCTATTTCTAATTTGCATAGTTTACAAATTCGTTCATTCAATGGTATATTCTGGTGTCTCCCCTTTTCAATTTCTAAGTTATGTGCACTTATTCTAAATTTGATCAATATGTTTCTGTTAAAATTATCTAAATCTAGATAAGATTCAAATGCAAAGTTATTTTTGAAAAGTCTATATGTGCGCAATTTATTTCCATATTGCTTTCCAGAATAATCCAGTCGTTATATTACTCTCCCGCTAGTCGCTACATTAACCTCATCCAGCGAAAGTGCCGATAGAGGGCGCAGTATTATTCAATTTAATAGATGGCTAATTTATTGACATATTTTGACGGGGCCCTACCACGGTTGTTCACAGAAATGAAAGTGTGCTGAAAAACATTTTTAAAAGGGGGTACGAGGAGATAAGGGATAGAAAATTACTAGAAATCTTGAAAAAGGACAGGACATGGCTCAAATACGAATTACATTGTAATGTCAAAACGCCGGCCCCACTTTTTTTACAAAAATGATTTAACTTTTGTGATTCAAATGTTCATAAATGTCTTCCCACGAATCGTTTTCGTTCGAACATTTTTTTGCACATAAGTCGTGAAAGTAACAATATATATTGTTTTTGTTTAATTATATTTGTATTGATCTATTAAGATTATAAATTTTATTAAAGATTGATGATCGCAAATTAAATTTATATGTTTCATTAATTATGACACTTATATGTCTTGATCCGTGCCAATGGTCTTTGATGAGTTTAATTACTGGTAATAAAGTAAAAAAAACACACAAGCCAAAGTATTGTGAAAAAGAAAAGGACAAAGCCAACAAAAGAATTTTGAGAAGTTTAAGCTTTGATAACAATGGCTTGGTCAAGCCTAGCTGCGGAACCGTAGCTCTTTATGGTCCTTTTGGTATTTTTAAGATATGGCGGACTATCTATGAATAATCTTGGCTGAAGTCTGTAAACTGAAATATTCAATAAAGAAATTGGGGGGGAAAATCCAGGCATTATACATGGTCTTCGCTCTTGGTGAAATCTGAACTCTAAATTTACTGGGATTTTTCTTTCAAAAACACTTAATGTTTTGCAGTCTCTGAAGTACATATTTTGGTCCACAAAATGCTAGATTTCGGGAGCTTCTGCACCCTGGACCCCTTACGGCCCTCAGCCTAATTTTTTAGGTACCTCCTAAAATTTAAGAAGTACCTCCTATCATAAGAAACTTTGAAACTCCTGCAATAATGCTAACAATAATCATAAAAAGTCACTTTTATTGTCCCACATACATGTTAGATGTGACATTTTAGCAAATCTAGATTAAAACATAAAAACTTCAAAAAATGATCACACAGTGTTTTATTTGTTTAAATCTTTAAAGATTTGTGAATCTATGACAATTTAAATCATAATTATGAGAATAAAGGTGTATTTGTTTTCTAAATATGCAAAGGCACGTGCACAGTCATTCTCTGTGTTTGTTTTGTCAATATTTACACACGGAAGGAAAGGAAGTCACTAATGTGCAAATGTGGTAATATCTGACATTTGATTGGTCGGCTGAACCAGACAGCAGCTGACGGATTTTTACCATTAAGAGCGTTCAAGCCCTCATCCAGCGATAGTGCCGATAGAGGCGCAGTATTATTCAAGTTAGCTGCTGTCTGGTTCAGCCGACCAATCAAATGTCAGATATTAGCGCGTATGCACATTTGTGACTTCCTTTACTTCCGTTTGTAAATATTGACAAAGCAAACACGGAGAATGATTGTGCACGTGCCTTTGCATATTTAGAAAACAAATACACCTCATAATTATGATTTAAATTACCATAGATTCACAAATCTTTAAAGATTGAAAAAAATAAAACACCGTTTAATCTTTTTTTGAAGTTTCAGAATAGCCTTCAGCACCACACACATCACTTCCATCTACTGTCTCCTTCAGAAGAAAGCAAGAGTAGGTTACCAGGAACTTTTCCAGGTCATCACTGACAAGTGCGATGAACTAGGTCTCACCCTCAACGTCACCAAAGTAGTATCAGACCTCGAAGACGGCTTACTACGTGCCATCAATGCTGTATTCGGTCGTCAAGTGGAACACCAAGGTTGCTTTTATCACCTGACCCAGGCAACATGGCGTAAGATCCAGAAACTACAACTGGCAACCCACTACATGGAAGACCAAGACTTCAGATTCTTCTGCAACATGCTAGATGGGTTAGCATTTCTGCCAATTGCTGACTTACCAGAGGGAATAGCATACATCAAATCCGTCATCCCTGAAGAACCAGCAGAGGCAGGAGAACTTGTCGACTACTTCGAGACAACTTATGTAACCGGTCATACCGACCTGTCCAACGCAATGGGGAACAACGACTGACAATGCGCTGTGTACCATCAATGTTTCCGCCATCTATATGGAGCGTGCATTCTGCCACTGTGGACAGTGATCCTAGAACCAATAACGTCTGTGAGGGGTGGAATAACAAGTTCTTCACCTTAGTCGGTAGCGCACATCCTAGTATATGGACCTGCAATTCTGTTTATTTGTTTTGTCCTTGTTGCTTCTATTGTCTCTTTTTGTATAATCTCTGTATCACCATGTTTTTTGACTTATGATTTTCTGGATTATCACTTTGGCTTGTTGCTTCCGTATTCGTTTGCTGATGTCCTATTGTAAATAATTACACCTTTTTACATACACTGTAATCAAAGGGTTCTTTTTATTATACATATGCTTTTACTTTCAATACTTCGTTCATCACATTAATGAATGACATATTGAAAGGAAAGGCAAATAGATAGTTAGAAGACACTTTATTTTATAGTGTTAAAGGGTATAAATATTTACACAATGACTTGTAAGTCCAACACAAAAAAAGCCAGTCTTTACAGTTTGACACAAAGAAATAAGAATAAAACTTTTATAGTTCTTCATCCTGAAGATGTTTATGAAGAGGTTTTGAATAGCGAGTACTTGTGACTTTTTGTCCTGTGATTTTTTGTCCGGCGGGGTAAAAAATATAGATTGTGATTTTTTGTCCTGTGACTTTTTGTCCGCCAGGGTAAAAAATATAGATTGTGATTTTTTGTCCTGTGACTTTTTGTCCGCCAGGGTAAAAAATATAGATTGTAACTTTTTTTCCTGTGACTTTTTGTCCTAGGAGTTTTGTGACTTTTTGTCCTGTGACTTTCTGTTCGTTTACCAATATAACGACTGGATTATTCGGGTTAGACAGCGGCTGACAGATTTTTACCATTAAGAGCGTTCAAGCCCTCATCCAGCGATAGTGCCGATAGAGGGCGCAGTATTATTCAAGTTAGGAGGAACGATAAATGATAAGTGTTTTGATCTGGCGTTTCACTTTAGTTTTAATCAAAATAAATTATGGACAAATTGGAGAATACTCGATCACGTGTCCGATGCATACGTAGCATGTGTCGGTCTTTTTGGCCACTTATTTTGAAACAAACGATCATTTTGACAGCAATGTCAAATTATTTCCTGTCATATACGCAAATTATCGGCCGATGACTGATGCCAAACGGAAACCCTGTAATTACCGATAAAAATATTCCAACAACAACCCACCTGCCAACTAGGAAGAGCTCTGGACTCCTCGTACAACGAGGTGGTATATAAGACCCTAATTTATATAAGATAACGTTTTTGATCGATGTTCTTGGCTAATAAATGACTATTTCTAAATTTTTATCACATTTACTTCTCCTTGAGTCGACGGCACGCTTTTTTCGTTTCCATGTACGTTGCTGTCTGTACAATTTGATCGAATCAGTTGGTAATTAGCTGATGTAAGCATACATGTGCAATTAATGAATATCATCAAATTCAATAAATGATACGTTGGGTTAAAGGTGCCAATCCTGGTAAGGCTTCAGTTAAGCGGAAATGTGAGCCAGAGGAAGTACACAATTTATATCTTTTATTCGGGCTAGTTAAAATCAGGGAGGGCTAGTGAATTGTAGGACCTGACTTGCCCCCTGGGCTAGTTGTTGAACAAGTTTTTGTTTATACAACATTTGTTTGTTCTTTAAAATTATCGTTAAAAAGAATAATTTCTAATAAAATCGCAGGGATTTTTGTTTGTTGTTTGAATGATAATTCAACAATTATCATTCAAACACTGCTCATCTTCAATGATATAGACAAACATTATAGTTTATTTCAAATATATGTTTGTTATTGTAATTGAAATTGTACAAATTAATTGATTGTTTTTTTTATAGTTATTCGGAAATGGAAAGTTGACTATTGGAAAATTAAAGTCATCACGTTTGTCATAGATTTTGGCTTGTAACCTACCATCAATGGTAATTTCAAGAAAAAGATCTAAATATGAGGCAGATTTACAAAAATGTATCTGTGTCGGTAGTGTCTTTAATTTCAAGTTCACTAGGACCATAAACTAAAAGAGGTATTACATAAATGTGACTATCATCGTTGTTGTCGTTTGCAAGTTGAATTACATGAAGTACTGCTGACATCATTTGATTTGACGCCATTTTATCACTGCAACTAGCCATTTGTTAAAAACCTTCCAGTTTTGAAACCAAATGTAAACCGGTTTGAAACCTAAACTTTAAACTCAAGCCAGTTTTATTTCAACAAATTCATCTATAGTCACACTTATATTTTTAGTTTATTTTCGTATCAACTGTAAACATTTACGGTTTCAAAACACAACTGCACTAGAAAGTTTTAGTTTTAATTAAAAAGTATTAGATGCATTTAATGATTTTGTGGAATAGTGTTCAAACAAGTTAAGAAATACGAAAATAGTTCCATAAACATCTCCAACAAATCGATCAAAGAAAAAGCGTATGTGTCCCTCGTAAGACCTACCCTGGAATATGCCAGCTCTGTATGGGACCCATACCAACAAAATGACATCCATCGATTGGAGATGGTTCAAAGAAGGGCTGCACGATATGTTACTAACCTATACCACAACACCTCATCGGTTAGTAGCATGATTGAACAACTAGAATGGACTACCTTACAGGAATGAAGAAAACATAGTCGATTACTGATGATATATAAGCTGAAGAACAACATCGTACGAGTTGATGCATCAAGCAAGCTTATGCCAAATGAACGACCCTCCAGAAACAACAACGAGCAGGCATTGCGCATTCCATCATGCAAGACCACAGTACGGAAGGATTTGTTCTATCCTAAAACGATCAAGGAATGGAACACCTTGCCTAACTGTACTGTCTGCCCTGAGTCCTGAATCCTTCAAGGCTCAGCTCCGTCATTAAACTTAAATGACACTGTTTTTACTTGCACTGTATATGAATTTCACTTTATTGCGTCTAAGTATGTTCGACAAGTTTTTATGCGCACACCCAAAAAGTGGCAGAATAGTCAACCAGTTGACGGTGGCCATTAAATGGAAGAAGAAGAAGAAGAAGTTAACAATAGTAAACACCAAAAATGGTGGACATGTGATTTCCCAGTCTGAAAAAAGAGTGAAACATATTTTTCTCGTTTATAATGCACACCCATCCTGCAAAATAAAGAATCTGGACAAAATCCAGCGCATTATGCATAAGGAATTGCGGTATATTGAAAATAAGATACCACACCTGCACGTCATAGTGACACTAGTTCCCAACACGTTATCATCAATATGTTGATGAAGTGCTGAACTATAAAGAAGAAACACTTGAATACTGGTAGCTGCAGAACCGTAGCTCTTATGATTCTTGGCCAGTTTTCTGATTATTTGCAGACCATAAGAGCTACGGTTCCACAGCTAGAATACTGGCACTCCCATTTCGCCTTAATATACTTCTTCAAAATGAGGACTAGTATGTGTCACCCACAATCAACTTACACCAACTAGGAACCTTAACTACTTGATCTCAGTCTTGAACTCAGTACCACTGTAACTCATTCTTTCCCAGAATTATATATACGGTACATCTCTGGAATGCTCTCCTGATCACCTAGTCCTACAACATATGACTCCGCACGTTTCCAATCATTTTAATACTTTTAACGTTTTTTTCTGGGGAAACGCTGTGTGACTGTGTCTTATACAAATTCATGATTTTCCCGTAGCAAGTTCTGGGCGAATTGGAGTGGGAACTGTGTCAGCTGGTACATTTTTTTATATCTTCAAAAATATTTCATTTGTTGCATACTTGGTGCAAATTAGCAAACCTGATCATGAACATACATTTTTTGTATCTAAATAATAAGAAAATTCACTTACATATGTCTGTCATTTGGAGTTTCAGGTATTATCAAGGGACTTTTCAGAAGAAAACCCCCCTCGCCCCTCCCCCATTTTACATGTTATCAACAGTCATGACAGTTGACCCAATTATAATGCCAATTCAAATTCTGGGTGAAAAAAACCTTGTTGTCAAATTACAGAATCCTATTGGTAAAATGAAATTATTATCAAATACTGAATATCAAATGGAATAACTATTTTCAACGTCAATAAAAGATATTTATAAGACCTGAGAAGTTTGTTTTGTTTTCTTAAAAATTGCTGTTAACAGTTATGCAAAATTTATAATCGCAAATTCGAATAATGAGTAGCAGGGTATTATTGAAGGATATGTCTTGCTTGGGATTTTCTTTGGACTGAAATGAAACTATATTCTATTGTGACTCAGGTAAATACAACAAAGTTGTAGGGGGGTATACTGGTTTCACCATGTCCGTCCGTCGATCTGTAGACAAATCCTATGTCGTACGATAACTTGAGTTGTGTTTCTTAGAATCTTTTAAACTTTTATCAGCTGTTTACTGGTGAAGAGAGGAGGATCCCTTTCATTTTTGATGATTTTGACTTTTGCCGTTCCAGAGTTATTGGACTTGATATGACGGAAAATAGGATTTTTACCCTATGTCGTATGATAACTTGAGTAGTGTTTCTCAGAATGTTTTGAAATTTTATCAGCAGCTTACCGGTGAAGAGAGGAGATCGCTTTCAATTTTGGTCGGAACAATCAGTAATGTTTTGGTTATGGAAATAGGTTGGACAGATGTGGGGAGCGGGTGGTATATCTTAGTGCTCACAGTAATACCACACATAGTAAAAACAGGGCGACTGGACTTCTCTCTCTCTTGACTTAAGGGAATACGATACAGTAGGGATTGCCAATTGATTTCTTCATGAAAATTTGTGATGTGGTCAATTTCGACATGCTCTTTCCAAATATGCAAAGAAAAATATGCCTTTGTGACTTAGTTTTCGAGATATTTACGATCGAATTTCAACCATTTTTCGACAAATTTTTAAAAAACAGATTTTTATAGCGGTAAAGAAAATATCACAATTTCAAAACGGTAAAAGATAATTGCATCCGGTTTTTTGCAGTAGCTTCCTATGATAATTTCATTCAAAGATGATGAACATGTACATTGCCAATAACAGATTAAGTAGTCCAAAAATTCTACTTATTTGTGGAATATGGATTATTTAGTGGTTTCTTCATGAATAAATTGCATGTAGAAAAAAAATGACAATTGATATTTTCTTAATATTTTGTCATGATATTCTCGCAATGATTTTATTTAGAATTTTAACAAAAAGTAAGGGGGTACATGTGCTTGTTTTTTAGCCACAGAACAAAAACCGTGCATTTTTCATGACAAACCTAGACATCGTCAATTTCGGTGCCAAATTACCCTACAATGTATTTTAATAGGTAAAACGTCGTGGAATCTTTCCCGCCGTTTTCCTTGGATTGGATGAAAGGGCAACGCAACCAGAGAATGAAATAAATGAAAGAGAACGGCTATGGTTGTACATCGAATAGATAAGTAACTGCCGAACCCGTACAAACGTTCTTGCTCAATGTTCATTAGATTTAACGGTGTATCACAACCGTCACACGCGTTTAATTGCTCTGCTAGTGTTTTTAGTTCAACTATTCGTCTCCCATCCTGCCAGCATATATCTTTATAATCAGTTCCAGGGTTTGCGTCCTTCTGGTCTGCGTCTGTCTGGTCTACCTCTGTCTCACCAACATTCCTATCCAACTCTTTCAAGTGCTCTGAACATTTTTTCCGACGGCATATTTCTCCTTCTTTTAAAAACGGCATTATTCGGCTTGAAGCAGGTGCTTTCAAATTTTTACGCAATCGGCTTTTTATGACGTCGATGCAACTTCCGCGGAAAATGTCGCGCTCGTTACTGTGACGTCGCAAAAACAACATGCGGTATTCGGCAAAGTAATTATCTGCCCTTGCTACTGTATTGTATTCCCTTAAGGGCGAAGTGAGGGAAAATCTGGGAGACTTCCGAAAATCGATCAAATTTTAGCGTTTCTTTCCCTGCTACTGCATGTTCCCCTACCTTTCACAAAAACGAACAATGATCTTAAAAGGATGCAATTAACAAGTTTGGAATAAAATAATGAACATCAAACCCTGTATGGGTCACATTTCAGGAACATGGGAGCTCCTTTTATGTGAATATTGAAGAAAAAGTATGATTATTGGTGAAAAAAATACGGACTTGAAAAGACTGACAGGGCGACTAAAACTTCGCTTTTTGACAGAAATTGGGCGTCTTCATTGAAATCAAGGCGAAGAAGTTGCCCACTAAAAAAAAGGCACTTTGCCTGGTTTGGTGAGCCCTGAATACTAGTTTTTAACTTTAGTAAGCTGAATGCTACTGAAATAAACAGTCAAACAATCTGAATTACCATTATCAGAAAATGCTACTGGCAAATCGTGAATTTGTATAAGATTAAGACTCCACATTTCCCACAAAAAAAAAGTTAAATGTAAACGATTCGAAACGTACAAAGTCTTCTGGTCACCATACAGTCCAATGTAGACATATTTACTGCATGACTGGCATCTATCCTGCTACCCCTATATGTTTTTAACATTTGCATTTAGCTCTTTTTTAACCTATTCATTTTCTAATACTTTTTTTAGCAAGTGTCCGTGATTCATGACTGCCAATAATAATATCGAAAGATTGATAGGCAGTACTACGAAGATGTAGAATAAAGTATCAAGGGTTCCATTGTATCGAAACAAACTTTTATCCGAACTCCCTGACATTTACTAAATGAAGGAGGTGAAAACAGCAGGTGTCAACGCAATCATACCATTATTGCAATAGAAAACCTGTGTTATATAAAATTTTAAGAGATCTTAACACGACTGATTTTGTAGTGTCAATAACTTAATAAGGATCAAAGGTGAATTTAATTACTATACAGTCAAACCTGCCCATGCGGTCACCTCTATTAAGCAGTCACCTGTATTAAAAGGTCACCTTTTTCTTGTCCTGTAACATAAATATTCATATGAATTGAACTTCTTTTAAGAGGTCACCTGTCTTATAAGGTCACTTTTGCTTTGTCCCAAGGATGACCTCTTAATACAGATTTGACTGTATTTAGCTTCTTTTGATTAGATATCAAATTATTAAGAGCAGGTGTGATATACATTTGTATAGCCTAGTCATAGCGTCATTAAGACTTTTGTTTAGACTAAAATACAATGTCCAAAATATCCATTTTACTGGCTCCACTAGCATCACCAAGTAAAACTACATTTTTGACTGTCCAATCTCCATAGGACTACAGCAATTATTCTAATACAATACAGTCACATCTTAAATATATACAAAGAATGGTAACAACAACATTTTCCCAGCTCACTTCAAAGTCTTTTATCCCTAGTAATGTAGGCGAGAAATGTCCCAAAATGAACACAATTCGTCAATTGTCACTAGGTGACACAATAAAAAGTTGAAAAACAGAAATCCTGGCTTAATACCAGAAAAAATTAATACACTTCAGAGTTGTGGTTTTGTGGAAAAGTTTACTGCTGTGTTTGAAATTAACAATAGTCTGATGGCCTGTGGCCAGTAAAATTTGTGTCTGGCCAGTGGACATTTCCAGACCACAAGTCTGGCTAATGTGGAATATCTTTTTTTTCTTCACATTTTAAGAATTTCTCCCATTGACATGCAGAATGAACGGTAATGTACCTAAGACATGGTATTCCCTATTTACAAATTACCGCACAAATTATGCACCAATAAACTGGAACTGTTAATATTGAATGCCCCCAGTGATAATGGCTCCAGTTCATTGTCATGTGTTATCTGACACATTTTTGGCCCAGGAACAAGATGTCCCAGGGTGTTATGCAAATGCAAGTGTTTTGTCGCATTGTAGAGACCTGTATATTGGACATTTTTCATTCCACATGAGATTAAAGTGCGAAATGAAATCGAAACACAACGAAGCGAAACGAAATACAGTGAAATGAAAAGCAATTTAAAAACGAGACGAAATGAAATACAGCGAATTATTCATCATTCAATGATTTGAAAACAACATAGAATTTTCAAAGTCTAAGATGAAAACTGACTGTCATAATGATAATTTGATACAATGAGATAAACTTTGAGTGACCACGTTAGTAAGGTGATCATTTATTTGAGCCTTTATAATAGTCTTATTTGAATTTGGTTTGTTTGCCTTTAATAGTGTATGAAAAACTAGATAGCACATATATGTCACCTGAGAAGCAACACATTAACTTTTGTATGATGATGCACATACATTGTATGCATGCATGCATTGTAGATGTGTCTCAACACAATTTAAATAAGTCTTAAGACAGCTGTCACTGTATTACGTTCCAACTACCAAGGTACAAACATAATGAAAACAGATAATGACAATATATTACTTTTTTTCATTCAGAATAATTATGAGTTATCCATATGGTCCCCCCGGAGGAGGGTATGGACAGCCACCACAACCAGGCTATGGACAGCCAGGGTACCCCCAACAACCAGGGTATCCACAACAAGGAGGATTTGGTCAGGTAAATTTTAAACATCCCAGGCCATGTGAGTTTTATGCCTGTGGCAAAGTGTACTGAATTGGTACTTAATAAAACTTTATGTGATAAAGCTTTTCATTTACATACAGAATGTTATTGCTGTTCTCCAGGAATCCTGGTTTCCTCCACTAACTAGCACAATATACTGAAATATTATTGAATGTGGTATTATAATTAAACAACGTTAGCTCAACACAACCCAGTATACTCGCAGAAATCAGCTATTCTAAACATGGTAGATTTCATGAATATAGAAAGAAAACAGGAGGATTTTTGTCAGATAAATTTAAGTCATACACAATACATGTACTTTCAACAAGAACCATATGGATCATCTATGTTTCATCTAGACTTTGAAATCTTCAGGACAATTGCCAGTTTTATCAAAATTTCTTCAGAACATTCTTTAATAATTAAACTAATTTTTATAAAGTTCTTCAGGACATGTTTAGAAATGGGTGGGAAAACGTCCTGAGACTGGTGCCTAGCTGAATCACTAGGTCATTCTTAGCTATTTGTCATATGTAATTTTTGCAAAAAAGTAAACAAAGATACATTGCAGTTATGAAATCTTGAATTTAATTTTAGAAAAATACATTTAGAATTTAGAATATTTGAATATTTAAGAAGTTTTTCGTAATCAAAATTTCTGTTGCAGGTTGCTATGCCAACAGCAGAGAGTGCCTCTGCAGCTGCCTATAGTTCCCAGCCAGGGGGTATGGGAAGTTACCCAGGTCAACCAGGTCAAATTGGATTTGATGTAAGTATTTTTTGCATACACTAGATACCATCTATAAGGAGTTGTGGCCGTGATTACAGAGCCGTCCAGTGTTATGGCACACCTAAGGGTTCAGTGGTTAATTTCACTTCTTTCAGTATTATCTTTATGGTCCTTATCCACATTTTAGAAATTGAAGTTTATACTTTGTCCTTCAAAATAATCTCAAATTTGAAAACATTTAATATCTTTTGATATAATTATAGTTAATACTCACAGAGCAGTAGTCTTCAGTCTTCATCTTAACTTTTCCAACGATTTTGCATTTGACATGTAAAAGACGTATGCGTGAAATCACCGAATGCGTGAACACCGGTGCCAAGACTGTACATCAGTAGAAATAAGATAATCAGAATGAGATTAACTTGACAACCATCAATTGATCAGTTAGTTAATGATATGTAACACGACAGATTCATTTATACATGTATTTAAAATTTAGCACAAAACGCAATATGCATTTTGTATTTTGCAACTGTTTAACTTTTTAAAATAAAGAAGATACCAAAGGGGTAATGAGAATCTGAAAATCAAAGAACACAACAATCTACAAAATACTATTGGTATTCTGAAAACTAAAGATCAAGCAACCCAAACTATATTAAACCAAACCTTGCAGGGTTTAACCTTGGGTGGGTTCCTTTCAAAATTGTGTCTGACAGCACAACCCTCCATTCAAGATGGCTGCTGTTACTAAAAATATAAATTTCTTCAATTGTCCATTGCTGCTCTAGATCTATTATAAATCAAAATGAACTCAAATTTTATCTGCAGATACATGGCAATGAGTAGTTTAACATATATTCCATTTTATCTGCAGATATATGGCAATGAGTAGTTTAACGTACATTCCATTTTATCTACAAATACAGTATCTGTAGATAAAATGGAATGTATGTTAAACTAATCATACATGGCAATGAGTAGTTTGACATACATTCCGGTTTTTTGTGAAATATTTTGTTCAAACGATTTATACTGATTATGCAAATTACCGGTAGACATATATTTGATCGAGGTTTACATTTAAATATTGTCCGCATAAACCACTGAATCAAAGTAAAGCTAATTTTGCTGGAATGGTTAGTCCCCTTTTAAAAATGTTTCAGACAGTCCTGCCCTCCATTCAAGATAACTACTGTTACTAAAAATAGAAAGTTCTTCATTTGTCCATTGCTGCTTTATTACAAGTCAAAATGAGGTCAAATTTTAACAGCAGTTACATTGCAATGGGTAGTTTAATATACATTTATGTGAAATTTTTCTTTCAGCCGATTTATACCAATTATGCAAGTTAGGCATATTTTGATAAAAGATCATATTTAAATCTCCTCTGAAACTGCTGAACCAAATTAAACCGATTTATACAGATTTTGCATATTTTGAGAAAAAAAATCACCTTAAAATCTTCTGCTTAGAACTTGAGCTGAAATGATCTTTGATCCAGGATGGCTGCCATTTCTATTAGCAGACATTTCAGATGGCAAAAAAAAATGAATCTGCTAAAAAAAATTATGTGAAATTTAGAAGTCATATTGAAAACCAGGTGCACTTGTAGGTGATTACAGGTTCCTGAGAGTTTAAAATGGAACATTTTTTTTTTTTTTTTAATTTCATATGTTTTGTTGTTCTATTGATTTAATAATAATACAGTGTAAATCAAATTTTGAGTGTTGTGTTTTTATAGTCTGTCAGTATGTAAATATCACTTGACTTTTCTATGGTGTTGTATTGATTCATTCAGTTATTTGTGTTATATTTCATTTGTACATTGTTAGACTCCAATGCATGTAAAGACAATTTTTAATTTCATAGTCGGTTGGTGCCCCTCCTCCTGCAGCAGGTTATGGACCACCACCCATAGCATCCTATGGAGCCACACAAGCTCCACAGCCAGCAATGCCATCAAGTTATGGACCACCACAACCTCAATATCAGGTAACAAACAATATATATATTCCATTGTATATATATGATAAAGTACAACACTAACATACAGCAGATACAGTCAAACCTCGGTGCCTCGAACTCGGATGGGTTGAATACCATGGATGGCTCGAACTGATTTGAAGGTCCGGTCAATTTTCCCTATATTTCTAAGTATAAAAAACTTGTTTCGCTCGAACACCGATACCTCGAACAGTCGAACTCAATAAATGGTCCCGTCAATAATAAAATCACGAGTTTTACCATGCCAAACTCGAACATGGCAATTTAATTGACAGATGTATAATACGGTTGAATGTGCTTACTGCAAGGTGTGATAAATGTCAGATTACCAACAGATAATTGTTTACTTAAAAGGGAAACTTCGCAAAAAAAATATTTTTTTATATGTTTTTCCTGATGTATAAATATGGATGTTTATATGTATATTAGCGTTTTATTATGTTGGATAAGGGAATGAAATCGATTTTAAAATTCTGTCAACGATACATGGAAGTCGCCATTTTGATAGCATCTCAATACCAAGTATCACGTGACGTCTAAATACCACCACGCCCCAAAACAAGCGTGACAAACCAGGGTCCTCATTCAGTGTCGATATGGCTTGTCAGGCGTACAGTTGTTTAACTTGATGGTAATTCTTTTTATTTTTCTTATTATTCTAAATATATGAATTTATTACACAATATCGGGGGGAAAGGTTCGTCTTTAATGAGACACATTTACGAAAGATTTTTTTTCCAAAATTGAAGAACTACGACATTAAGTTAAAAAAAGAACGGACATCGGAACAATGCCCTGAATTCGTTAAAAAAAATCCAAAAAGGCCTATACTACGTGGCAAAATTGTTTTAATGACATTATTCAGTAAGATCGCACTTTGTAATCGATCGTGCATGCACTACAATAAAGATACACATAAGCTAAAAGCACAGAAAGTTACAGGATAGGAAGCCATACAATTGAGAGGATTATGTAAACATATAATTTGTAATAGATTTCATTTGACAATTACAGACGATGAGTATTATAAATAAGTTTATTATACAAACACAAAGGGTAACATATAATATGTCTCTGCGTAACATATTTTGTTTATTTTAATCACGTCTTTCGAACTGGTGGACCCTTCTGATTAATCTCAGAATAGTCATAAAAAATTTGTTCATCACAATTATTGATATTTCACCGCGAATATTTAGTTTGATGTATTGTTGTTGTGTATCAATCATAATTGTTATTTGTATATGCCCTCCTGGGGCCCTGATTTGGTTAATACACTTATTTTAATTTCTATTTCTATAAGGAAAAATTGCATACGCATGGTTTTTTGTCTATTTTGCAAGAAGAATTTCTATCCTGCCCTGTTCACCCTGCTTTATTTCATAATTTTGGTTGTTGCTACATCATTCTGATGGGGCACAAAAAAATCAAGATAAAAATGAACAATTCAATATAGCTTACGATCAATGGTAATTGTAAGATTTTTTTGTGAAAATAGCCCATGAATCATTGCTGCATTAGGTGCGGATCCAGCAGTTTTGAAAACGGGATGCCAGGCTCTTGTTTGTAAATTTTTATCCAATTTATACACAAATTTTACTAAATTGTCGAACACCCCCTTGATCCGGCAGTGTGCATTAATATGCACCCATTCCTAATGTATACTTCAACGTGATCAGGGTCGTGTATTTTGATCACCTATTAGAACCTTTAAAATGTGTATTGCATCTGCTAGTCTAGTCACGGTAGCGTAATTTGTTTTCATTTTATTTTCTGTTCTTATTATCTTTTTGTCTATTTGACTTGTGTACGTTGTTTGTATATATTCCTTGTACATGCCTTCAACCCTTAGGGGTAAAATTTTAGTTAACGGGTCACAAAATGTGCATTGCGTTTCTGATTATTGCCAAATATTGTGACACATGTATTCAGGTATTCGGTCAGAGGCCCGTCGACCGGATGTAAAATGACACTTGTATATTCTGCCTGGCATTTTCCTGTGTGGACCTAAACTCATTACGCAATATTAGGTACCCTGCTGACTGCCCTTCATCTGTTTATACCGCTCATGATCATGATCTCTTCCGAACTTTGTCTGAATGAATATCAGTGGATATCAAATTTGTGTTGTTCTGACGTGGGTTGTTCTCGATTTCCCGACGTTGGGCACTCGCTGCCTCTTCCATTTGTCTGAGTTCTTCTTCCGTATATTCTGGTTCAAGTTGGTAACCAAACACCCCATAGTCGTCGAAATATACATCACTTGAGGTGCTAGTCACTTTCCATACCAGGCTGAGCTCGACATATTTAAGCTATAACTAAAACGTTAATTTTGGGGCTTTATATAGAAATGTTCCCAAACAAACAACACACGTTGAACAAAAGAAAAGTAAAGAAATATTGATTGAGTAAAATCATAATTATTTGATTAAATTAAATTAATTAAAACATCTTTTATGAACACCGACTGTTAAAATAATGATTGAGTAAAATCATAATCCTTTGATTAAAATTAAATTAATTGAAACATCTTTTATGAACACCGACTGTTAAAATAATGATTGAGTAAAATCATAATCATTTTTTTTTATTGTTAAAAAGAAAAATTCATTTCTAAACGTTTAGGCCTAAATCATTTTATTTAATATTAAAATTAAAACATCTTTTATGAACATCGATCGTTAAATTATTATGATGAGACAGCTATATGTTAGGCCAATTTGGCGCCTCTCATAATGAAAACTTATAATTTCAAGGATGGTGTATACTTTTTTATCATCTAAAACATAAATTGTTCCTGTTATTTCAACATTATATTTATTCTAATGTTTTAAGAATATTTTATCTTTAATTGATAATAAACGATCTACCAACTCGTCTTGGAAAGTAAATAGTGTGTATTCAAATTCCCATTTTATTAATCCGGTCACCTTGAATTTTACACCTGTATAATTTTACCCTCCGGCTAGAAAACACACAAGCGGACATCTACATGCGGAGATCAAAATAACAGTAAACAGCATGCCGAATAATGATTATAAAAAAGGGATTAAAACAGAATCTAGCAATCAATACACAGGTTACGCATTGTCAAAATTATCCATTATATTTTTCAGCACATTAGCAGTAAAACAAAATGAACATAATTGTAAAAGGGATCCGATATATAGCGAATATAGGTGACTGTTATAAAACACTCTTTTCGTTGTAAATATAAAGGAAATAAAACATTTTGTTCATTTAAAATAGTTGTTTGTCAAAAAGGTACGTAGCTGTTCACTTCAGTATTTAATTTTCTAACAGTTATTAGATTTAAATTACAGTCCTCTGAGCGCTTTAAATGAAGCGAATTTAACATCAGCGACCCAGACTTTAAATTTCAATCCCACAATGCATTTTTAGTTTAAAACGTCACAAACTAGTTGAAAAATTTGAAATTAAAATTACAAATTTGCGATTTGCTTCGTTATTTATGGAAATATGTCGATAAAACTTTGTGAATATGTATTTTATATCACCAGGAACATATTTAGCTAACATGTAAAAAATCGCGAAGTTTCCCTTTAAAGGCATATTGTCTACCACAATTGTAATTTTTTCATACCCAAAATTATTGTCGTAAATGATTTGTTTAAGCTATCATTAAACAGTTATGCTGCAAAAGATACGATTTGTGTTCTTTTTTTTGACAAAAAAGACCCAAAACTATCGTTATCGGAATTATTGTCCATGATGACAAGAATTCAATTTAACCCGAATCTATTCATATGACTTTCTGTGTGAACCTGTCTTGAGCATGTGCACTGTTTAGAAACAATAAACCACATGTGGCTCTTGGGCAAAAGAGAAAGTGTCAATGTGTGGAAGAAAGCAGACTTTGACGGATTCAGAGAGAAAGAGGAATAGAAGTGCAGTATCTTCCAAATGGAACAAATGCAGGATATATGTAGGGGATCAGTTGGACCGTTGGAACGAACTGAAGGAAGTGCTACGCGTCCAAACTCACGCTGAAGTGGCAAAGATAAGCCGAGGCAAGTTGCTTTCTTTTCTCAATCGTTTTTCATATTTTATGAATTTATGATGATGCCTATGATCAATTTCGGTAGATATTATTCAATATATGTAATTTTGCACCTGGCAACAGCATATTATCAATGAGTAGCATAAAACGGCCATATTTGCGAGGTAAACAAACACGACATGCTGCAGCATCCGGGATACTGGCATAAAAATAGATAAAAATAGATTTGGTCCCACTCAGGTCAGTGCATAATTAATTAGCTTCCAGTACTTTTCGTCCGTCGTCCGTCCGTCAACATTTCACATTTTAATCTTCTCCTCAGAAACCATTGGGCCAATTGCAACCAAACTTTGGTGGAATGGTCCTTGGATGGCCCCCTTCCAAAATTGTGTCCGGTGATCCCGACTTCCAACCAAGATGGCCACCAAGCTAAAAATAGAAAAAAGGGGGGGATGAAATATTAATTGTCCATTGCTGCTTTAGTGTAAGTCAAAATGAGCTCAAATTTTAACTGCAGCTACATGGCAAGGAATAGTTTAACATATATTGCGTGTTTTTCTGTGAAATTTTTCTTTCAGCCGATATATACCGATTATGCAAATTAGGCATATTTTGATAAAAGATCACATTTAAATCTTCTCCTC
The DNA here is from genome assembly GCA_963680875.1 of Bathymodiolus brooksi. NCBI lineage: Eukaryota > Metazoa > Mollusca > Bivalvia > Mytilida > Modiolidae > Bathymodiolus > Bathymodiolus brooksi. The sequence goes on from OY804579.1 coordinate 27,808,316, forward strand.
TGAAACCACTGAACCAAATTAAACCAAACCTGGCAGGGATGGTCCCTGGGTGGGACCCTTTCAAAATTGTGTCCGACAGCCCCGTCCTCCATTCAAGATGGCCGCTGTTACTAAAAATAGAAATTTCTTCAAATGGCCAAAATTGCTCTATTTTAAGCCAGAATGTGCCCAAATTTGAACTGTATAAGCATAATGATGAGCTTTTTAACATGTATTACAGGATTTTTTATGAACTTTGAACTTTTGCCTATTTTGACCAATTATGCAAATTAGAAAAAAGGGGTGATGAAATTAAAAAAAAATCTTCTCCTTAGAAACTACAGAGCCAATCTCAACCAAACATTGCTGAAATGATTCTTGGATGGCCCCCTTCCAAAATTGTGTCCGGTGATCCTGACTTCCAACCAAAATGGCCGCCAAGCTCAAAATAGAAAAAAGGGGGGATGAAATTTTAATTGTCCATTGCTGCTTTATTGCAAGTAAAAATGAGCTCAAATTTTAACTGCAGCTACATGGCAAGAAGTAGTTTAACATATATTCTGGGTTTTTCTGTGAAATTTTTCTTTCAGTCGATATATACCGATTATGCAAATTAGGCATATTTTGATAAAAGATCACATTTAAATCTTCTCCTCTGAAACCGCTGAACCAAATTAAACCAAACCTGGCAGGGATGGTCCCTGGGTGGGCCCCTTTCAAAATTGTGTCCGACAGCCCTGCCCTCCATTCAAGATGGCTGCTGTTACTAAAAATAGAAATTTCTTCAATTGTCCATTGCTGCTTTAGTATGAGTCAAAATGAGCTCAAATTTGAACTGCAGCTACATGGCAAGAAGTAGTTTAGCATATGTTCGTTTTTTTTTTGAAATTGTTCTTTCAGCCGATTTATACCGATTATGCAAATTAGGCATATTTTGATAAAAGATCACATTTAAATCTTCTCCTCTGAAACCGCTGAACCAAATTAAACCAAACCTGGCAGGGATGGTCCCTCTCAAAATTGTGTCCGTCAGCACCGTCCTGTATCCAAGATGGCCACCGTTACTAAAAATAGAAATTTCTTCAAAAGGCCAAAACTGCTCTATTTTAAGCCAGAATGTGCCCAAATTTGAACTGTATAAGCATAATGATGAGCTTTTTAACATGTATTACAGGACTTTTTATGAACTTTGAACTTTTGCCGATTTTGACCGATTATGCAAATTAGAAAAAGGGGGGATGAAATTTATAAAAAAACCTCCTCTGAAACTACTGGGCTAATCTCAATCAAACTTTGCTGAAATGATTCTTGGGTGGTCCTTCTTCTAAAATTGTGTCTGGTGGTCCCGCCCTCTGACCAAGATGGCTGCACAGCTGTACTTAGTTTAACATAGGACCCTATGGGAAATTCACATAAAAACCATCTTGTCTGGAACCAGTAGCTCAATTAAAACCAAACTTTGATGGAATAGTCATTGTGTCAGGCAGTTGCGCTCTCCCGCCAAAATGGCAACCACAGTGCAGTTGCGTTGTTATTGAAAGCAGCTTTGATCCAGGTGAGCGATTACAGGCTCCTGGGAGCCTCTGGTTTAAATTGAAAAAACAACGTTTTGTAGCATATTCGCCAATAATTCAGTGTTTAATCTTCATTTTATGAAGGTCAGTACGGAAAACGACAATAATTTTGGGTATGAAAAAATTACGATTGTGGTAGACAATTTGCCTTTAACAATTACCAGTAGAGGGATAAACTTGTCATCATTTGTGCAGGGGTTAAGCATTTTCCTAAAAGTTCACTGGTCAAGGACCAGTGAGCACCAGGAATCAACTGGTCCTGAAAAATTTTCTACTGGTCCCAGAGCTGCAGATAAGCTGCGTATTTGCGTTTTTTACGCTATGAAAACGAGTAAAAACGCATGTATTATCAGATTAGAGTGTACACATTACGCATACATATTGCTGTGTAAGCAAACTTTCCAAATTCGGAGCGTACTTGTACAGTTGTGTACATAACAATACATTTTTGTCTTTGAGAAATTCCCCGTAATTACTTCCCTTTATACTTTTCGAAGGAGAGAGCGTATACATCCGAGGGGTACCGAAAGCTTGCCTTTCTAAGCATCGATGTCAAAAGAGATCTGATTGGATGTTTACGATAAATCATCCAATCGCGGTCAATATTACAAATAAATGCGGTTTTACGTAATAAGTAAAAACTAAAACGAAAGTAATTTTGGGAATAAGCGTGCTACTAAGCGCAAGAGCGCTACGGGAAATTATATACTTAAGTTCCTGACAGTTTCATCTGTGTCTAGTGACAGTATAGTTAAAGGAATCATTGATGACATTGTCAACACGGCTGTGAAAACTGCCGAAGTCGACGAGCAAAAAAAAAATATTTCCAACATTTTATTAATAAACATGACACAATCATGTCAAATTAAACAGAGATATACATTTCACTTGCATCCTGCATTCATTGAATAACACTTGTGTCAAACATTATTTTAAAAGTGTACATGTAAGCAATCTTTTCTGAAGTAGAGAGTGCAAAGGAAATATGCAAATACCCTTCATTTTCAAAAGTAGGGGATAATTACCCTCTGGGTCCTGAATATCGGAATGGAGGAAATAAAATTTGTTGAACACAAAATTAATTTACCCCTGTAGTAGTAACTGAGTGACATATATTATTTAAAATGACTATTTTAGGTTGGCAATTTAATCAGATGCTGCTGTAAACTTAATTTCATAAAACCAGCATTTCATTTTGTCTGGGCTATCAAACAGTCAATGTTCGTATATTGGTTGTACGGTACTTTAAATAAAGCACTGTTTTTCTTGGGTTTTTTTGGGTGCAAATTCTGGATATATTCTACAGTATTTATCCCACATATTTACTTCATAATTCTCATTAGCATGATCGCTGGTAATCTCGTTGAGATTAGACTTCCAAAAACACAGAGCAGAAAATGTCTTTGGAAGTCTAATCTCTGGAGATACAGAGAGCAGAAAATGTCTTCGGAAGTTTAACAATTTCAGCGGCAGAATCGATCTAAAAAATATATCATTAGAAAGCTGAAGAAATTTACTTTTAGGAAATGCCAACGAATTTAGAAATGAAAGTAGAGCTCCATTGCGCCTCCAAGGTAAACAAACCTAACCCACTGAAACCAATTTAGCGACGTCGCATCACAAACGGCAACGTTTATTCTCTACTGACTTCAATAAATCGTAACTTTTCTTCTACTAGATCGATTTTCATGACAATTAAATGAAATGAAAGATAAAATTACAGTTTATTATCAGCTAGAAAACCACATTTTTTAAACTAGGACTTTAAAAGAGATTTGCCGATGTAAAGTTGACAAAAAACTGTTTTCCAAGTTTTGTCTGTGACATCACATAAACGGTGACCATTCCTATTTTTAGACTGATGAAGAATATTATTTTTAAATAAGAATGAAATTTTCGTAGGGAGGAACACTATTGACCATGCGTGCCAAATATTTTGCTCCAAAAGTAACAAACTATGTATCATTGATTTTTCAACCTGAAGATAACCGTGGTCAAAATAATGAACAATCTGAATGTTTGCTCCACCCACAGCTATTTATACTCACGGTCCCGGTTTAAGGCTTCTGATTACCCATTCAAACTTTTCTTGCCATGGTATTTGTTATAATTTTTACTGAATTGAGTGATATCACATATTTATAGAGTTCAACACCAGCTTATGGTTCAGCTCCAGGGTACAATCCCCCACCCCAAGGGGGTGGCTATGGTGCTCCTTCACAACCACAAGGAGGATTCAATCCACCCCCTGCTCAACAGCCACAACCTGCATATAACCAAGGTTATCCACAGAGTGGACAGTCATATGCTGCCTCGGCTCCACCTCCAGCTGGAGGGTCATATGGAGCCCCACTTCAGCAACAACAGCCAGGTGGGTATGGAGCCCCATCTTCACAACCTGGTAGTTATGGACAAACATCATCACAATCCTATGGTCAGCAGCCTGGTAACCAGCAGTGTGGACAACAGTCGGGTTCCTATGGACAGCAACCACCACCAAGACCATCCCAGTCTGCTTTTGTACAAAAGGTAAGGCAGCATTTATGTAGATATTTACTCCAGTAGAGATATTCTACTCTTATAAAAGGTTCCTCTACAGATATATTGAAGTAAAATTATTTGACAAACTTAGATTTAACTTTAGTATCTAGAGCAGGCCTGGGTTCAATTACATAGCAATGTAATGCATTACATTACCATTACTTTGAAAAATTGACATTACCATTACCATTACCATTACACTTATTTTGGAATGTACAGTACACTCCAAGTGTATCAACGATCATACTCTAGGGATAGCAGCGGGAAATTTATGCTATATGAAATAATTCAACTGGGTCTTTCTAGTGGTAGTATGTAAAAGTAGAAATGGTATGCACTTTAAATTATTAAAATCGGATAATATTTGTAGTTTTTACACTAATTTAAACATTGAAAAATATGCAGTTGTTTTGGCGGGAAAACCCATTATTACAGATATCTGAAAAATAGGACATCTTTCGTTTCATAGTTCTGATAGAAAAAATATATGTACATCAACCCTTTTTTCCTATTATGCTTTCCTTTCAATATATTTCCAATAAATAACAAAATAAAGTTGGATATTCAATGGGTTTTTTGGAAGGTTGAAATAAAAAATTACCAAAATTTAGTGCAATTTTCCTTTTCGCCTGCTTTTAGACAACAGATATCGTCAATGTTACACCTTTTCCGCCAAGTTTTTCTTACTTCTGCTATTTAAAGCATGTTCTTGTTACTTTAGAAACATGCAAGAAGTAATAAATAGAGAATATACCATAATACGAACTGTTCCGATCACTTAATTGTCTAAAATCACTGATTTTTGGCCTATAAATACGATTTTTATTCATTGAAAATCGCCATTTTCCTCCATTTATCGTGTATATTTTTTAATTTTATTTCAGTTCAACTAAAAGTATCAACCTTAAAAGCATTTGCATGATTAGAACTAAAAAATAGAACACATAATTCCATGTTCTATTCAATTTTTTTTTGATTTTTGGTGTTTTAGCACCACTTTCAGCAATATTTCAGCTATATCATGGCATCCAGTTTTCGTGGTGGCAGAAACCGGAGTACCTGGAGAGAACCACCGACCATGGGCAAGCAACTGGTAAACTTTATCACTTGGGACTGCGAGTCTAGCACACTCTTTTTGTAATTTACAAAGCCAGGCGCGAACCCACCCCGTATTGGTGATAGGCTTGTATGAGTTGTTAGGTAATCCAACTACCTAACTCATTGAGCCACCCGGGCCCTATATTCTATTCAAAGCACTGCTACATAGTACCAATTCTATGCTAAGGAAATTGGTTTTCCTCACAAAATTTCCAATTTAAACCTGAAATATCTGTTCGTTTTTACAACAAAAAGAATTACATATGAGATGCATACTTGTGTACTATTTTTGAACATAATTTGAACAAATATAAATTACAAAAACATTTAATTTTTTTTTCAATCTATATTCCTTCAAACTGTACAAATATTCATCAAATTAAATAATTATTCATAATCATTCTTCTGTTGGATTTTGGTTATGGGCAGACCTCTGAAAAGCAGATATATGTTCATCTTGTTTGTGTAGCACAAGCTGCTTCCGTTGCTCCTTTGGAATATTTAAAGTAGCATCTATGCCTGTAAGGACACTGTTTGTGTGATTAACAATCTTCAGCAAATTTTGAATCAAAATCTCACAAGATAACTTTTTCCTTTCTTTGGAGAAGAAAAACAACTTATGGTCAATATTTGGAGGAGACATAACCCATTTAAAATAAGTAATTTGTGCTTTAACAACAGATTCCTTTTCATGTTCATTCATACATCGTTCGAGTAAGGTTGTAATATCTACGCTTGTTTTACAAGGCTGAATATTCAAACGATGGCATTTTGTTTATTTTGTAAATGTTGGGCATCCTTTTTCGTCCGTCGTCTGTCGTCCGTCGTCCGTCCGTCAACACTTCACATTTTAATCTTCTCCTCAGAAACCACTGGACCAATTGCAACCAAACTTTGGTGGAATGGTCCTTGGATGGCCCCCTTTCAAAATTGTGTCCGGTGATCCCGACTTCCAACCAAGATGGCCACCAAGCTAAAAATAGAAATAAGGGGGGATGAAATTTTAATTGTCCATTGCTGCTTTAGTGTAAGTCAAAATGAGCTCAAATTTTAACTGCTGCTACATGGCAAGAAGTAGTTTAACATATATTGCGTGTTTTTCTGTGAAATTTTTCTTTCAGCTGCTATATACCGATTATGCAAATTAGGCATATTTTGATAAAAGATCACATTTAAATCTTCTCCTCTGAAACCGCTGAACCAAATTAAACCAAACCTGGCAGGGATGGTCCCTGGGTGGGTCCCTTTCAAAATTGTGTCCGACAGGCCCGCCCTCCATTCAAGATGGCTGCTGTTACTAAAAATAGAAATTTCTTCAAATGGCCAAAACTGCTCTATTTTAAGCCAGAATGTGCCCAAATTTGAACTGTTTAAGCAAAAATGATGAGCTTTTTAACATGTATTACAGGATTTTTTATGAACTTTGAACTTTTGTCGATTTTGACCGATTATGCAAATTAGAAAAAAGGGGGGATGAAATTAAAACAAAATCTTCTCCTCTGAAACTACTGAGCCAATCTCAACCAAACTTTGCTGAAATGATTCTTGGATGGCCCCCTTCCAAAATTGTGTCCGTTGATCCCGACATCCAACCAAGATGGCCACCAAGCTCAAAATAGAAAAAAGGGGGGATGAAATTTTAATTGTCCATTGCTGTTTCAGTGTAAGTCAAAATGAACTCAAATTTTAACTGCAGCTACATGGCAAGGAATAGTTTAACATATATTCTGGGTTTTTCTGTGAAATTTTTCTTTCAGCCGATATATACTGATTATGCAAATTAGGCATATTTTGATAAAAGATCACATTTAAATCTTCTCCTCTGAAACCGCTGAACCAAATTAAACCAAACCTGGCAGGGATGGTCCCTGGGTGGGTCCCTTTCAAAATTGTGTCTGACAGCCCCGCCCTCCATTCAAGATGGCCACTGTTACTAAAAATAGAAATTTCTTCATATGGCCACACCTGCTCTATTTTAAGCCAGAATGTGCCCAAATTTGAACTGTATAAGCATAATGATGAGCTTTTTAACATGTATTACAGGATTTTTTATGAACTTTGAACTTTTGCCTATTTTTACCAATTATGCAAATTAGAAAAAAGGGGGGATGAAATTAAAAAAAAATCTTCTTCTCTGAAACTACTGAGCCAATCTCAACCAAGCTTTGCTGAAATGATTCTTGGATGGCCCCCTTCCAAAATTGTGTCTGGTGATCCCAACTTCCAACCAAGATGGCCGCCAAGCTCAAAATAGAAAAAAGGGGGGATGAAATTTTAATTGTCCATTGCTGCTTTATTGTAAGTCAAAATGAGCTCAAATTTTAACTGCTGCTACATGGCAAGAAGTAGTTTAACATATATTGCGTGTTTTTCTGTGAAATTTTTCTTTCAGCTGCTATATACCGATTATGCAAATTAGGCATATTTTGATAAAAGATCACATTTAAATCTTCTCCTCTGAAACCGCTGAACCAAATTAAACCAAACCTGGCAGGGATGGTCCCTGGGTGGGTCCCTTTCAAAATTGTGTCCGACAGGCCCGCCCTCCATTCAAGATGGCTGCTGTTACTAAAAATAGAAATTTCTTCAAATGGCCAAAACTGCTCTATTTTAAGCCAGAATGTGCCCAAATTTGAACTGTATAAGCATAATGATGAGCTTTTTAACATATATTATGGGATGGCGGTTTGGCCCTTCGATGAAGATGGCCCCCACAGCCGAACTTAGCTTAACATTGGACCCTATGGGAAATTCACATAAAAATCCTCAGAAACCACTGGGCCAACTGCAATCAAACTTTTGTGGAATGATCCTTGGATGGCCCCCTTCCAAAATTGTGTCCGGTGATCCCGACTTCCAACCAAGATGGCCACCAAGCTAAAAATAGAAAAAAAGGGGGGATGAAATTATTCCTCTTGAAATGCATTTTTCTGTTGACTCACTGGTTTTGGTTACTCAAATAATCAAAGGGAAGCAACTCTATTACAAAATGTGAAGTCGGAAAAGCTAAATTTTGAGAATCATTGACATATTTGTTTTTTTTACAGCAATTTTGATAACTTACATTAAAGGGGGAACCCCTGCCCAAATTTTTTGTAGGAGGGGACTGCAATGACGAAGGCTACATTTGTTAATTTTTTTTACCGAAGTTATCAAGTTTTATTGACATGTTATTATACCCAGGTGAGCTATACAGGCTCCTGGGAGCCTCTAGTTTATTCCAAATACGTCAATGGATGGTGAACAAATGTGTGATCAGGATCAGGTTAATAATATAATTTGTAATAACAATGTATATGGAAGTTGGATATTTGATATCTATGTTCACAATTTCATGCATGAATCACTACGACATGTGGTAGGATAATATCATTTAAGATTCAAGGTTACCAGATTATACTGTTTTGACTGCTGGCTAATAGACTACACATAAATGATGGTAAAATTATATTTTTATTTAATAGACAGTAAAGGGGGATTGAGTAAAGGGGGATTGTATGTGAATGTGCATTTTAATAATTAAAAATGGATTTATTGTAAATCATTAGATAAAAAATATAAGGTTCAAAGATCACCGATTTAAAAATCTTTAAGTAAGGCTATATATAGGATGTATTATACTTGTGTTTACAATTCGTGGAATTTCGTTTAAATGACCAACTTTATTTACCTGTCACATAAATATGTGATTAATTTAGATATACTCTGATCATCTGATGATATATAGTGGAACCTGTTTAATCCGACACACCAAGGGTCCAGGGAAATGTGTTTAGATTGAACAGGATGTCGGAATACTTGGGTCGTTCTGCTTTTATTAAACAGAAATTTTCACAAATTTAACAAGAGAAGAAATTGTATATGTTTGATTATGTAGGATGGTTTAAATAATTAATACTACGATGTAAAGGAATGTTTATACCATGTAGAAGAATGGTTATTTTTTAATTAGAAGATCAGAGGGTCAGATAAGACATGATTAATTAACTGTAATTAATAACACTGGGACTGGAAAACAGTGCCCGCTGTCAGAAGTGACAGGTTTCGGAATACACAAGTTTTTTTTTAGCAAAAAGTGTTAAAGAAATATTTGCCCAATTAGAACCATAAATTTTTGTCAGATGTCGGAAAACTCAGGTGTCTGATTGCACACATTCCGCTGTCATTCATTTGTGTTATTTGTTTTCAATATCATTCATACCTTTAAAAAACTACATCTTCGCTAGCCAAGGGTTACGATCCGCTCTATTCATCTTCACCCTTGGCATCGTTAGACGGATTTTCGAGGTCACATGGTGACGGTTTATATGTAATGCAGCTAGTTGTAGCTGCAACCAATCAGAACGCACTTTACAAAAAGCACATGTTCTGTAGGAAAAATGTCAACAAAATAAAAATGCGTGTACATATAAAATAATGTTGTAAGTTTGAAATAAAAGCACTAGCTTACCATTGAATAACAGTATGAACCTCTTCAAATCTTCGCTTGAAAATCAGCCATATTATAATCTCGAGTCAATTTTCAGGACATTCAAACGAAAGGAAATGAAAGCCTCGCGTCGATTGGCTGAAAATGACATCATTACAAGGGGCGTAACTGTCAAAATCCAGCAGGTGGCAGTGCGTGGGAATTACGAAAATCCGACCAACGATGCCAAGGGTGAAGATGAGTAGAGCGGATCGTAACCCTTGGCTAGCGAAGATGAAAAAACTACTGCCAAGACAAGAAATATGATAGACTCAAATGCTTAAATTTTACAAAGCAGAAAAAAAACCTGAAAATTATTCAGAAAAAAAGTTTGAGAAGTAAGAAATTACTACACAATGTCTAAAGAGAAGATGGTATTCTTTACTAGACTCTAGTCAGCCTTTTTGTGTGGAAACTGATGACAGGAGACTTCATTTTCGTCACTAAAATGCACCTACAAGTGACGAGTCTGTCAATACTATTACCTGCTGCAGTCATTGCAAAGAGACAATACAATGAAAATAAGCCAAGCTGTTATTTAGTTTAAGCATATTTTATTAATTAATTCAATATAACATTACAATATTCAGCTATATACATTACATAATAAGAAGTAATTAATAGGATTGGGAAACAAGTTACAAGAACTTATATTAATCCCTATCCGTAGGAATAAATTGGATTTATAATATACTGTAAATCTGTAAGAGGAGAAGCAAATAGAACTAACTGTTATTTATTCACTGACATTAAAAAACAAACTGACTAGTACAATTTATCAGTGCAAATTTTAGTACTACCCCACATGGACTGATGTAAAAGGTTATTTTAGAGATCACCCGATTTCATTCCATAGCAACTGTGCCCAGTTCAGGGAGCACTTATTTAACAGTTTGGTATAACGTAAGCAATTGATATATCATCTATTTTATGTATGTAATTTTGACGAACTACACTTCGAAGTATGTAATATTCTACCAGCATCGAGAATGAAACATTTCAATATTATGGGTTGCCAATATGTCATCTATTAAATAATCAACAGTGATTGTGGGTGTACTCGATTCTATTCCTGTTACATCCATATGTTACCATTGTTAAAAACCTTATAAGTGTTGTCTCCCATTATGTAATGAATGCATGACCAAATTGTTTATACAAGAATTAATGTCTATCAGAAACGCATTAGGATGGGACCTCACTACATATCTATCATCCAAATGGGTGGATCCAAACTTGAGCAAAATATATACCATTTACATAAGTCAGACTACCTTTCCCCCTCCGGATCCACCTTTTTTTCCCAGGATGCCGTCAAGCAAAACTAAGCTTAGTTTCGCACAGATATGTGTTGCCTTTGGTTTAAGGATACTAATCACTTCATGGTAATTACTGCATATGGGCAGTTTCAAAATAAATGACTCCTACTGCTATAGCTGTCTAATTTACTCATTTTTATGATTTTATTGGATCTAAATAGTTCAAAAGATCTGTAATGATTTGATGTTTGTTACTGCAAAAAATCTGTAAGATGTTTAGAATAACAAAAAAAATATGTCCAAAAAACATGTCAAAATTTTCAGGAGTGCAACACTTTTTTGTGACACTTTAAAAAATCCTTAATTTTCAACAACCTACCACAGTGCCAAATCAAACAATATGTTATCAAAATCTATTTCATCACAAACTTTGATATGTTGACATACTTTAAGATAGCAATAGATCATGTTTCACATTTATTATTGCATAAAAATATGGCTTTGTAAAAAAGATGTACCTAGTCAGGAGTGCAACAAACATTTATGCAAGTTTTCCTAAATTACATTGTAGAAATGTTGTCTTTTAGTTTTCAAAGATATGGGGTATAAATCAATCTTAATACATTGCTGCTTCAAAACCATAGTTAAAGGATACACTAAAATCAGTAGTAAGGCCAAGAATGTCACATTAAAGGCAGCACCCTCAAATGTCAGGAGTGCAACATTTGATATTTTCTTAGACATATTTTCTTTTAAATGTAACTAAAATCATATTTGTCTTTATATTTCAACAGAGACTGACTAAGACAACAGATAAATCCTATTTACCTGTTTGAGATACATAAAATATCTCTCACAGAAGCATTTGATTCCTGTCAGGAGTGCAACTAGTTTTAAGTGATCTTCTACACAGTCTAAATTATAGCTTTTTAGCTCACCTGGCCTGGCCATGTGAGCTATTGTCATCACTTTTCGTCCGTCGTCTGTCGTCCGTCGTCTGTCGTCCGTCCGTCAACATTTCACATTTTAATCTTCTCCTCAGAAACCACTGGACCAATTGCAACCAAACTTTGGTGGAATGGTCCTTGGATGGCCCCCTTTCAAAATTTTGTCCGGTGATCCCGACTTCCAACCAAGATGGCTGCCAAGCTAAAAATAGAAAAAAGGGGGGATGAAATTTTAATTGTCCATTGCTGCTTTAGTGTAAGTCAAAATGAACTGAAATTTTAACTGCAGCTACGTGGCAAGGAGTAGTTTAACATATATTCCGGGTATTTCTGTGAAATTTTTCTTTCAGCCGATATATACCGATTATGCAAATTAGGCATATTTTGATAAAAGATCACATTTAAATCTTCTCCTCTGAAACCGCTGAACCAAATTAAACCAAACCTGGCAGGGATGGTCCCTGGGTGGGGGTCCCTTTCAAAATTGTGTCCGACAGCCCTGCCCTCCATTCAAGATGGCTGCTGTTACTAAAAATAGAAATTTCTTCAAATGGCCAAAACTGCTCTATTTTAAGCCAGAATGTGCCCAAATTTGAACTGTATAAGCATAATGATGAGCTTTTCAGCATGTATGACAGGATTTTTTATGAACTTTGAACTTTTGCCGATTTTGACTGATTATGCAAATTAGAAAAAAGGGGGGATGAAATTAAAAAAAAATCTTCTCCTCGGAAACTACTGAGCCAATATCAACCAAACTTTGCTGAAATGATTTTTGGATGGCCCCCTTCCAAAATTGTGTCCGTTGATCCCGACTTCCAACCAAGATGGCCGCCAAGCTCAAAATAGAAAAAAGGGGGGATGAAATTTTAATTGTCCATTGCTGCTTTAGTGTAAGTCAAAATGAGCTGAAATTTTAACTGCAGCTACATGGCAAGGATTAGTTTAACATATATTGCGTGTTTTTCTGTGAAATTTTTCTTTCAGCCGATATATACCGATTATGCAAATTAGGCATATTTTGATAAAAGATCACATTTAAATCTTCTCCTCTGAAACCGCTGAACCAAATTAAACCAAACCTGGCAGGGATGGTCCCTGGGTGGGGGTCCCTTTCAAAATTGTGTCCGACAGCCCTGCCCTCCATTCAAGATGGCCACTGTTACTAAAAATAGAAATTTCATCAAATAGCCAAAACTGCTCTATTTTAAGCCAGAATGTGCCCAAATTTGAACTGTATAAGCATAATGATGAGCTTTTCAGCATGTATGACAGGATTTTTTATGAACTTTGAACTTTTGCCGATTTTGACTGATTATGCAAATTAGAAAAAAGGGGGGATGAAATTAAAAAAAAATCTTCTCCTCGGAAACTACTGAGCCAATATCAACCAAACTTTGCTGAAATGATTTTTGGATGGCCCCCTTCCAAAATTGTGTCCGTTGATCCCGACTTCCAACCAAGATGGCCGCCAAGCTCAAAATAGAAAAAAGGGGGGATGAAATTTTAATTGTCCATTGCTGCTTTAGTGTAAGTCAAAATGAGCTGAAATTTTAACTGCAGCTACATGGCAAGGATTAGTTTAACATATATTGCGTGTTTTTCTGTGAAATTTTTCTTTCAGCCGATATATACCGATTATGCAAATTAGGCATATTTTGATAAAAGATCACATTTAAATCTTCTCCTCTGAAACCGCTGAACCAAATTAAACCAAACCTGGCAGGGATGGTCCCTGGGTGGGGGTCCCTTTGAAAATTGTGTCTGACAGCCCCGCCCTCCATTCAAGATGGCCACTGTTACTAAAAATAGAAATTTCATCAAATAGCCAAAACTGCTCTATTTTAAGCCAGAATGTACCCAAATTTGAACTGTATAAGCATAATGATGAGCTTTTCAGCATGTATGACAGGATTTTTTATGAACTTTGAACTTTTGCCGATTTTGACTGATTATGCAAATTAGAAAAAAGGGGGGATGAAATTTAAAAAAAATCTTCTCCTCGGAAACTACTGAGCCAATATCAACCAAACTTTGCTGAAATGATTTTTGGATGGCCCCCTTCCAAAATTGTGTCCGTTGATCCCGACTTCCAACCAAGATGGCCGCCAAGCTCAAAATAGAAAAAAGGGGGGATGAAATTTTAATTGTCCATTGCTGCTTTAGTGTAAGTCAAAATGAGCTGAAATTTTAACTGCTGCTACATGGCAAGAAGTAGTTTAACATATATTGCGTGTTTTTCTGTGAAATTTTTCTTTCAGCCGATATATACCGATTATGCAAATTAGGCATATTTTGATAAAAGATCACATTTAAATCTTCTCCTCTGAAACCGCTGAACCAAATTAAACCAAACCTGGCAGGGATGGTCCCTGGGTGGGGGTCCCTTTGAAAATTGTGTCTGACAGCCCCGCCCTCCATTCAAGATGGCCACTGTTACTAAAAATAGAAATTTCATCAAATAGCCAAAACTGCTCTATTTTAAGCCAGAATGTGCCCAAATTTGAACTGTATAAGCATAATGATGAGCTTTTCAGCATGTATGACAGGATTTTTTATGAACTTTGAACTTTTGCCGATTTTGACTGATTATGCAAATTAGAAAAAAGGGGGGATGAAATTTAAAAAAAATCTTCTCCTCGGAAACTACAGAGCCAATATCAACCAAACTTTGCTGAAATGATTTTTGGATGGCCCCCTTCCAAAATTGTGTCCGTTGATCCCGACTTCCAACCAAGATGGCCGCCAAGCTCAAAATAGAAAAAAGGGGGGATGAAATTTTAATTGTCCATTGCTGCTTTAGTGTAAGTCAAAATGAGCTGAAATTTTAACTGCAGCTACATGGCAAGGAATGGTTTAACATATATTCTGGGTTTTTCTGTGAAATTTTTCTTTCAGCCGATATATACCGATTATGCAAATTAGGCATATTTTGATAAAAGCTCCCATTTAAATCTTCTCCTCTGAAGCCGCTGAACCAAATTAAACCAAACCTGGCAGGGATGGTCCCTGGGTGGGTCCCTTTCAAAATTGTGTCCGACAGCCCCGCCCTCCATTCAAGATGGCCACTGTTACTAAAAATAGAAATTTCTTCAAATGGCCAAAACTGCTTTATTTTCAGCCAGAATGTGCCCAAATTTGAACTGTATAAGCATAATGATGAGCTTTTCAGCATGTATGACAGGATTTTTTATGAACTTTGAACTTTTGCCGATTTTGACCGATTATGCAAATTAGAAAAAAGGGGGGATGAAATTTAAAAAAAATCTTCTCCTCGGAAACTACTGAGCCAATCTCAACCAAACTTTGCTGAAATGATTCTTGGATGGCCCCCTTCCAAATTTGTGTCTGTTGATCCCGACTTCCAACCAAGATGGCCGCCAAGCTCAAAATAGAAAAAAGGGGGGATGAAATTTTAATTGTCCATTGCTGCTTTAGTGTAAGTCAAAATGAGCTGAAATTTTAACTGCAGCTACATGGCAAGGATTAGTTTAACATATATTGCGTGTTTTTCTGTGAAATTTTTCTTTCAGCCGATATATACTGATTATGCAAATTAGGCATATTTTGATAAAAGATCACATTTAAATCTTCTCCTCTGAAACCGCTGAACCAAATTAAACCAAACCTGGCAGGGATGGTCCCTGGGTGGGTCCCTTTCAAAATTGTGTCCGACAGCCCCGCCCTCCAATCAAGATGGCTGCTGTTACTAAAAATAGAAATTTCTTCAAATGGCCAAAATTGCTCTATTTTTAAGACTGAATGTGCCGAAATTTGAACTGTATAAGCATAATGATGAGCTTTTTAACATATATTACAGAATTTTTTATGAACTTTGAACTTTTGCCGATTTTGACAGATTATGCAAATTAGAAAAAAGGGGGGATGAAATTAAAAAAAAATCTTCTCCTCAGAAACTACTGAGCCAATCTCAACCAAACTATGCTGAAATGATTCTTGGGTGGTCCTCTTCCAAACTTGTGTCCGACATTTCAGAACTCCAACCAAGATGGCCACCACAGCCGAGCTTAATTTAACATAGGACCCTATGGGAAATTCCCTTAAAAATCTTCTTGTCTGAAACCATTTGCTCAATAAGAACAAAATTTTGATGAAATAGTCATTGGATGGTTCTATTCCAAAAATGTGTCCGGCGGTTCGGCCCTTCGACCAAGATGGCCCCCACAGCCCAACTTAGCTTTACATAGGAACCTATGGGAAATTCACATAAAAATCTTCTCCTCAGAAACCACTGGGCCAATTGCAACCAAACTTTTGTGGAATGATCCTTGGATGGCCCCCTTCCAAAATTGTGTCCGGTGATCCCGACTTCTAACCAAGATTGCCGTCAAGCTAAAAATAGAAAAAGGGGGGATGAAATAAAAAAAAAATCTTCTCCTCTGAAACTACTAAGCCAATCTCAACCAAACTTTGCTGAAATGATCCTTGGGTGGTCCCCTTTCAAAATTGTGTCCGTCAGTGCCGTCCTGTATCCAAGATGGCCACCATGACTACAAATAGAAATTTCTTCAAATGGCCAAAACTGCTCTATTTTAAGCCAGAAAGTACCCAAATTTGAACTGTATAAGCATAATGATGAGCTTTTTAACATATATTACGGGATTTTTTATGAACTTTGAACTTTTGCCTATTTTGACCGATTATGCAAATGAGAAAAAAGGGGGATGAAATTAAAAAAAAATCTTCTCCTCTGAAACTACTGAGCCAATCTCAACCAAACTTTGCTGAAATGATCCTTGGGTGGTCCTCTTTCAAAATTGAGTCCGTCAGTGCCGTCCTGTATCCAAGATGGCCACCATGACTAAAAATAGAAATTTCTTCAAATGGCCAAAACTGCTCTATTTTAAGCCAGAAAGTGCCCAAATTTGAACTGTATAAGCATAATGATGAGATTTTTAACATATATTACGGGATTTTTTATGAACTTTGAACTTTTGCCTATTTTGACCGATTATGCAAATTAAAAAAAAGGGGGGATGAAATTAAAAAAAAATCTTCTCCTCTGAAACTACTGAGCCAATTGCAACCAAACTTTTGTGGAATGATCCTTGGATGGCCCCCTTCCAAAATTGTTTATGGTGATCCCGACTTCCAACCAAGATGGCCGCCAAGCTAAAAATAGAAAAAAGGGGGGATGAAATAAAAAAAAATCTTCTCCTCTGAAACTACTGAGCCAATCTCAACCAAACTTTGCTGAAATGATTCTTGGGTGGTCCCCTTTCAAAATTGTGTCCGTCAGTGCCGTCCTGTATCCAAGATGGCCGCCATTACTAAAAATAGAAATTTCTTCAAATGGCCAAAACTGCTCTATTTTAAGCCAGAAAGTACCCAAATTTGAACTGTATAAGCATAATGATGAGCTTTTTAACATATATTACGGGATTTTTTATGAACTTTGAACTTTTGCCTATTTTGACCGATTATGCAAATGAGAAAAAAGGGGGGATGAAATTAAAAAAAAAATCTTCTCTGAAATTACTGAGCCAATCTCAACCAAACTTTGCTGAAATGATCCTTGGGTGGTCCTCTTTCAAAATTGTGTCCGTCAGTGCCTTCCTGTATCCAAGATGGCCACCATGACTACAAATAGAAATTTCTTCAAATGGCCAAAACTGCTCTATTTTAAGCCAGAAAGTGCCCAAATTTGAACTGTATAAGCATAATGATGAGCTTTTTAACATATATTACGGGATTTTTTATGAACTTTGAACTTTTGCCTATTTTGACCGATTATGCAAATTAGAAAAAAGGGGGGGATGAAATTAAAAAAAAATCTTCTCCTCTGATACTACTGAGCCAATCTCAACCAAACTTTGCTGAAAGGATTCTTGGGTGGTCCTCTTCGAAAATTGTGTACGGAATTTCAGAACACCGACCAAGATGGCCACCACAGCCGAACTTAATTTAACATAGGACCCTATGGGAAATTCCCATAAAAATCTTCTTGTCTGAAACCATTTGCTCAATAAGAACAAAATTTTGATGAAATAGTCATTGGATGGTTCTCTTCTAAAAATGTGTCTGGCGGTTCGGCCCTTCGATCAATTTTTTTTTATAATTTTAATACTTTTTGTGTTATATTTCAAAAACTATAAGAGATAGATGTTAAGTTTAAATTGCAAAAATGTGCACCATGTCGAGATCTACCTAGCCTGCAATTGTTAAGTAAATCTGATTACCCATCTTGGAGTTCTTGGCCTTTTTTCATCAAATTAAAATAAAAAAATAATACTTTTTGTCTTATATTTCAAAAACTATAAGAGATAAAGGTTAAGTTTAAATTGCAAAAATTTGCAGCATGTCAAGATCTTCCTACCCTGTAATTTTGAAGTAAATCCCATTACCCATTTTGGAGTTATTGCCCTTTTTTCATCAAAATGTTCTCAATTTTAATACTATCATCTTATATCTCATAAACTATTAGAGATAGAAGGAAAGTTTAAACTGCAAAAATGTTCAGCATGTCAAGATCTACAAAAAATTTTCCACACTTAAAAATGTGCGACAACTGTGTGAAGAGTTATTCCTCTTGAAATGCATTTTTTTGTTGACTCACTGCTTTTGGTTACTCAAATAATCAAAGGGAAGCAACTCTATTACAAAATGTGAAGTAGGAAAAGCTAAATTTTGAGAATCATTGACATATATGGTTTTTTTTTTACAGCAAATTTGATACCTTACATTAAAGGGGGAACCCCTGCCCAAATTTTTTTGTAGAAGGGGTCTGCAATGACAAAGGCTACATTTGTTAATTTTTTTTACCGAAGTTATCAAGTTTTATTGACATGTTGTTATTATACCCAGGTGAGCTATGCAGGCTCCTGGGAGCCTCTAGTTTACTACTTTTGATTATATTGTGGCAGTGATTCAGGCACTTCAATTTGTTGACTACAAAGATGTATTAAGATTTTATTTCTCAATGCAATTTAACTTGAAAAACAGAACAGTTAACAAACTATAAATGTAGGTTAATTCAGTATGGTGATGAAAATGATTCTGAAGTTTTAGTTCAAAATTTCATTGAAAACTGAGCACTCTTTCATTTTATAATGTTTCACCGATATTTTCTATTTTGTTACATATAGCAAATCTTTTTAGCAACATTAAAAAGGATTTCAGTACTAAGGTTGATTCACAGAATTTATTTCAATCTCAAAATTCTCAACTTCACAGTTTTTTCACAGTTTTAAAGAATTTAGATAATCATTCAAGGTCAAGTGTCAATTGTACATGTGCTTTAATATTATGAAAATCTTTGAAGATGGTGATATGTTCTATCAAAAACTTTTGAAATTTATGTAAAAAACGTTTTTCTAATTACCTGCATCACTGTCTATTCTTTGCTTTTTGAAAAAAGCTGTCCAGTGAACCTTGTTTACATCTTTTTTTGCTCGGCGCCGCCATAGCGTGTTTGATAAGGGTGCTCCTGTATAAGAGAAACGTTTGTAATTTTGTAAAGCGTCATTCGGAACTCATCGCAATATTCCTAAAAAAATTAGAAAAATACCGAGAATATGTAACCCGGATAATTCAGTCCCTCTCCGTCTACGATTTCATCTCTGATGAGCGGAAAATAACGACTGATATTATTCGGGTTAGAGGATATGTAGCGATGTTTATTTGTAAAGATCTGTAAGCGTAAACATACTGATCAGTAGATACACACACTGTACGTTGTATTGCTGATACTAGATAAATTTTTTCTTATTATTTTGTTTAAAGAGAAAACGTAACCGGCGGTGACAGCTAAAGTTACCGACTTCTAATGACATCCCTGATCCAATTAAGAACATTGAGAATTTCCAGGTGGAAATGGATTAAATGAATTTTCAGACACTTCTGGCTAAGTATAAGTAGGCAACTTCAAGAGATTTTGTTGTTTTCCAACTTGTATCGTCGTAATCACTGACACCACATCTTTTGTATTTGTATTCAAATAATTATGTCTTCCCTTCAAACGAAGGGAGACATATTGTTTTAGTCTGATTTTTTCTTCCGCTTCCGCTTCTTCTGCTTCTTCTCAGCGAAGCTTGTCCGGACCATAACTTTTTTGTCTTTCGAGATAGGTCAATGATATTTGGTATGTGGGTGCATGACCATAAGGCGGTGTGTCGCGTACCATAATGACCTTTGTGGGACCTTGACCTTTGACCTCAAGGTCAAATAATTGTTTTTTAAATAGTGTCATTCAACTCATAATGTGTAACTTATTGTTGTACAGATGGCCGCATTAAGGGGAGACATAAGTTTTAAGTATCTTAAAACAATTCTTCCTAGTTTTACTTGAATTGCATCGATGTTATAAATATTCCATACAAAGACCTGTGGCCACTACATTAATTAATTACATGGCAGGTGATGCATGCATAGCAAGAGATGCTTACTCTGTCGATGCACCTGGTCTAGCTCCATGGGAGTTTCATGTGATCCTGATTCTTGTATTGAATTTGTTTTTCCTTATTGATTTATTAGCTTTGAACATCTGTATGCTACTGTTAAACCTTATGTTGATGTTATCTTTGTCTGCATTTTTCATTTAAAGAATAAACAACTAAATAAATCTCAACAGTTTTATTTTTAACAACTTAGAGCTCGAGGTAGAACTTGTAAATGGTATCTTGTGCACCCATCTTGAACCAAATCTGGTGACTCCAAAATGTCAGTGAAATCGGTAAAAAATGCAGAAAAGGTCTCTGGCACAAGATTCCACTTCTGGCCTCCTCCCTCATAGTACTGTATCCAAAATATGTCTTTGTTGATTTTGGTGATCTGTTAAGATAAATTAAAGTATAGGTAGTTAATAGCAATCAAGAGATATCAATATTTTGTTCAGAAATGATGTGCTAATCTTTACAGACAGAAAGATGGATGGAAACCTTTTTCCCTCTGAGAGTTGTCATAATTACGTTGTTCATGCTTTGGTTTATAGTGTTATACTAAATATTTTAGTTTCATTTTTAAAGTTTTTTTTACATAAGTGTTGCTTTAGGCTGCAAAAACAGATAACAATGCATATCCTGCCAAGTCCATGTTTTGCTATATGAAACCCCAAAAATGGAGTTCATAAAAAATCAAGTGTCTTACACAGGTACACTAAATAATGAACATTTCTGTCAAGTTTCATTGAGCTAACACTTAAATTAAGAGATACCATGTTCATAAACTCTACTCTAGAATGAGAAAGACATGAATTAATCCAAATTTCAAGTATAATGTTTAGCCAGTTTGCATGAAATTATGTTATAACTATTAGTTGGAAGTATTGTTAACTTGCAATTGGTCTGAGTGTTAAACTGTTCTAATATAAACATTTTATTTTCAAAATATTGTGAATTCTCAAGACTGAAGTCAAAATTCAAAATTTCCATTTTGTGTCAATGCTACATACAGAGCTAGATTTCACTGTATTGGTGATATAAAAATTAAAATGTCTGTGTCTTAAAATATGCATTCTTATTTATTAATAGCAAAAATAATTCTCATTCTTAAGGGTTTCAGTCATCTCGTAAAATGGTGTTGAAATTTTGCATGTAACAAAAAAAAACTGGACACAAAAAGTTCTCGTCAAGTTACATGATCGAGGAAAAAATAAGCACAAATAATTAAATCTCATTTATATCTTTTTTATTAAACATCAAATTTAAATTTCAACAACACATACAAAGATTATGGATTGAATAATTGCATGCACAGTCATTATGTTTGTAGCATGTAACCTGGACACACAGGTAAAAAGAGATGTTGTGTGCACTTAGCGACAAGAATTACCAGTAAATATTGTTAGTCTTAAAATCAGGAAAGTTCAACAAATTCTCCTTAAAGAAAAGCATGTACAGTATTGATATTTGATTTAATTTTATGCACTGCCAGATTTTTGCAAAAAGTGTAATAAAGTAATATTGTTTCTATTTTCGTGTCAATGTTACGTCTCATATTTTCAAATTAAGTGGTCAGCTATCTTTGAAATGCTGAGAAAGAATACAAGTACTAGTGAATTAAATTGGCAATGAATCTGTGGTATTTCACGTGAAAAATTAAATTGATAAGGCAAACAATACAGAAAATAGCCAATGCACGTATTATAGACACCTTTCTTTGGTAAATATTTTCAGGTCAAGGATACGTACAGAAATCTCTCCCGCCATAAAAACCCTATCGTAAGGGTCAAACCTGTTTAAATACGAGATCTACTGATTTTGTTTGGAAAAAATGCAAAGCAAATCACACAACATTATCAAAGATCCTATTTTACTCAGAAAGTGTGCGTAGCACTTCGTTGTGTGGTCAAATTTACCAGATCCCGCTCTCTCATCGTCTTCTTGATCACTAGTAGGTGTCATTTTGGAAAGACGACAAAGTCACTTGTCAACGTAATTAGGAGCGGGTCAAAATGTCGTAAAAAACATTATCGTAACGCTAACTGTTAAAAAAATACAACTGTTTTAAAAAGAGGAGTATTTTGGAGAAGTTTTGACACGAAAATCAATTATATTTTCTTACCCGATATATTTTTCAAACTCCAGTTGATTGATGAGAATTACGACAACCAAATCGTACCTAGTGTTGACACCTTTGTAAACATACAATGCTGGACCGATGACGCGTTTCCAAAACTAATTAGCTGAGGAAAATGTGCACGTAACGGTTGTTGACGGGAAAAATTACGTACATTGGTCCATTTTCAATCGTATTTTTTTTACAGCAATAAGGGCAGTTTCAAAATAAATGGCTCCTACTGCTATAGCTGTCTAATTTACTCATTTTTATGATTTTATTGGATCTAAATAGTTCAAAAGATCTGTAATGATTTCATGTTTGTTACTGCAAAAAATCTTTAAGATATCTAGAATAATATAAAGAATATGTCCAAAAAACATGTCAAAATTGTCAGGAGTGCAACACTTTTTTGTGACACTTTAAAAAATCCTTAATTTTCAACAACCTACCACAGTGCTAAATCAAACAATATGTTATCAAAATCTATTTCATCACAAACTTTGATATGTTGACATACTATAAGATAGCAATAGATCATGCTTCACATTTATTATTGCATAAAAATATGGCTTTGTTAAAAAGATGTACCTAGTCAGGAGTGCAACAAACATTTATGCAAATTTTCCTAAGTTACATTGTAGAAATGTTGTCTTTTAGTTTTCAAAGATAAATAAATCTTAATACATCATTGCTGTGAGAGATTTTTCAAATGTAATTAAAAATATTGCTGCTAATATTGGGTATTAAAGAAGTGGTATGGCAAAAAATTGTTACAAATTTCCAAATACTGTCATTTCTGTACAAATATTTCATTGAAACAGGTAAAAATTATTGTATGAGTTAACAGTAACATCACTGTTCAATGTTGGCATTTTAAAATGTGATATTTTCTTCTTTTTTCTTTATTATAAAATGTCAGGAGTGCAACAAAAATAGACAAAATGTTTTTTCTACAACCTATTATTTTGCGATCGTTCAAAGAATCAATATGTTTTTTTTATACAAATGGCTACTTATCTTTAAAGTTTGAAAATTTTGCTGTTTTAAGTAAAAATATTTGTTATTATTTTGATAATAAAAACTTTATCAGGTAGATTGGACAAAAATATTGAGAATTTTACATAAAAAATATCTTTTAAGAAAAACTACAACTACCAATAACCCAATATTTTGCACAAAAAGTCATTTATATCAGTTGCATTGTTTGAGAAACCATTATACAAAATAATTGAGACTAAAGATTGTTTAACTGATATAGAATAAGTATGTGTTTTACATGTTTTTCATGCCAATTTGTGTTCAATAAAAGGTTCTTAAAAATTTATTGCTTATCTGTTCATAGTTTCTTTCTTGTTTCATTTACTTCAATGTATACAACATTGAAAATTATCAGCAGAAAGTTTTTAGGAGTGAGTTTAATTTGGACATTTTTTTCACATGTTGGAGCCATTTTTTTTTAAACAGCCCATAATCAGATTCTGTACAAAACAGGCTTTTTAATCGATAGACTGATCATTCTGCAGTTGATTAACAACTATTACAGCAGCACAATTCTTCAGCTTGGAGTTTTACCACTGCAGAAATGTCACACTTTTTGCCTATAATTTTCCACTGGCGGCACACAACTTGTTATTTTTTTCAATTAGATCCATTTTTTTTTGCATATGGCGATAAAGATAAACCCATTTCAATATTTAAACAATGTTTATTCTCCATACTTGCATGATTTTGTTTGTTTTTTTATTGGATAAATAACATTGACACTAAAATTTCATTAGCGAATTCTTGCCCATATCTCATCTTTATTAGAGTTGCAAAATACTTTTCAATCAGAAAAACAACACTATTGTCAATATTTATTTGTTTATGATTCAGACTGAAGGTACACTGAAACCATCCAGAAATTTCAATGCTGAAAGTGATGCAAATATTCTTAGAAAAGCAATGAAAGGATTTGGTGAGTATACTTGCAGTGAAATTGATTATACTTTTAGTATACTCATTCATGTTGTAAATGAATATTCCATAACTGAATAATATATGAATTAATGGGTATGGTTTTCATACTTCGATTATATGAATGGGTATGGATTTCATACTGAGGGAACATATGAATGGGGGGTTTTAAACTCAAGCTGTACCACTGTACCCAATGTTGATTACATAAATGTTGATATTTTTGGGTTTAGTAGATATGTGCCTATCTTGTCAGGGCTCTACAATTCATACCAGCTCCCACTAGCCCCTGGCTAGCTAGTAAGGAAACATTTTTTACTCGCCAACAAAAGTATATTACTTGCCAGATTAATAAAGATACCAATTCGTACTATACAACTCCAATATGTATTTATTTGTACATAATTAATAATCCCGTGAATGAGACAGAAGATGCTCAGTTGAGAAATGGGCTTACCATATTTAAAAAAACATTTTTTATGTTTCAGACTTTTATTATGATAAACAAAACTTTCACATTTAAACTTGTTCTTTCCGGTAACAAATTTGGTTTTGCTAGCAATATCTGGGCCTGTCTTTCTGCGAATATCACAATACATAATGTTGTTACTGGAATCATAAGTGAGCCACAAAAACTCCCAACTTCCAGACATCGTGGAATTTACGCTTTTCAGCTTAAGAACCCGAACCTTCATCACTATTTTGGTTTATGCTTCCGTCGATGTTGCACCAGACAGGCGAGCTTCATGATCAGTTGATTTAACCGGTTTATTTTTAGCGAAAAATTTTGTATGTAGGTTTTGTTTTTTGCTCATCGTGGTCACTTGCAAGCGTTAAAAGTACATGATTTAAAACTTTTATATCTGAGCAGTGTGGGAAACCATTTTTAGCTCACCTGACCCAAAGGGTCATGTGAGCTATTCTCATCACTTGGCGTCCGTCGTCGTCGTCCGTCGTCCGTCGTCCGTCCGTCGTCCGTCGTACGTCGTAAACTTTTTCAAAAATCTTCTCCTCTGAAAGTACTAGACCAATGGAAACCAAACTTGGTCTGAATCATTACTAGGGTATCTAGTTTCAAAATTGTGTCCGGTGATGCCGTGCACCAACCAACATGGCCGCTGTTACTAAAAATAGAACATATGGTAAAATTGCAGGTTTTTGGTAATATCTCAAAAACCGTTAGTAATATCAAAAATCTGACATGGGGTAAAAATGATCAGCACATCAAGATCTACCTACCCTGCAATTTTGAAGTAAATCTGATTACCCATCTTGGAGTTATTGCCCTTTTTTCATCAAATTTGTAAAATTTTAATGCTTTTCGTCTTATATTTCAAAAACTATAAGAGATAAAGGTTAACTTTAAATTGCAAAAATGTGCGGCATATTAAGATCTACCTACCCTGCAATTTTGAAGTAAATCCCATTACTCATTTTGGAGTTATTTCCCTTTTTTCATCAAATTTTCAAAATTTTAATACTTTTCGTCCTTTATTTCAAAAACTATAACAGACAGATGGTAAGTTGAAACTGCAAACATGCTCAGCATGTCAAGATCTACCTACCCTGCAATTTTGAAGTAAATTTGATTACCCATCTTGGAGTTATTGCCCCTTTTTCATCAATTTTTTTTTTTCCTTTTAATACTTTTCGTCTTATATTTCAAAAACTATTTAGAGATAGATGTTAAGTTTATTGCAAAAATGTGCAGCATATCAAGATCTACCTACCCTGCAATTTTGAAGTAAATCCCATTACCCATTTTGACCGATTATGCAAATTAGAAAAAAGGGGGGATGAAATTAAAAAAAAATCTTCTCCTCTGAAACTACTGAACCAATCTCAACCAAACTTTGCTGAAATGATCCTTAGGTGGTCCCCTTTCAAAATTGTGTCCATTAGCCCCGTCCTGTATCCAAGATGGCCGCCATTACTAAAAATAGAAATTTCTTCAAATGGTCAAAACTGCTCTATTTTAAGCCAGAAAGTGCCCAAATTTGAACTGTATAAGCATAATGATGAACTTTTTAACATATATTACGGGATTTTTTTATGAACTTTGAACTTTTACCGATTTTGACCGATTATGAAATTTAAAAAAAGGGGGGATGAAATTAAAAAAAAAATCTTCTCCTCTGAAACTACTGAGCAATCTCAACCAAACTTTGCTGAGATGATCCTTAGGTGGTCCCCTTTCAAAATTGTGTCCGTCAGCGCCGTCCTGTATCCAAGATGGCCACCATTACTAAAAATAGAAATTTCTTCAAATGGCCAAAACTGTTCTATTTTAAGCCAGAAAGTGCCCAAATTTGAACTGTATAAGCATAATGATGAGCTTTTTAACATATATTACGGATTTTTTATGAACTTTGAACTTTTACCGATTTTGACCGATTATGAAATTTAAAAAAAGGGGGGATGAAATTAAAAAAAAATCTTCTCCTCTGAAACTACTGAGCCAATTTCAACCAAACTTTGCTGAGATGATCCTTAGGTGGTCCCCTTTTAAAATTGTGTCCGTCAGCGCCGTCCTATATCCAAGATGGCCACCATTATTAAAAATAGAAATTTCTTCAAATGGCCAAAACTGCTCTATTTTAAGCCAGAAAGTGCTCAAATTTGAACTGTATAAGCATAATGATGATCTTTTTAACATATATTACGGATTTTTTATGAACTTTGAACTTTTACTGATTTTGACCGATTATGCAAATTAGAAAAAGGGGGGATGGAATTAAAAAAAAATCTTCTCCTCTGAAACTACTGAGTCAATCTCAACCAAACTTTGCTGAAATGATCCTTAGGTGGTCCCCTTTCAAAATTGTGTCCGTCAGCGCCGTCCTGTATCCAAGATGGCCACCATTACTAAAAATAGAAATTTCTTCAAATGGCCAAACCTGCTCTATTTTAAGCCAGAAAGTGCCCAAATTTGAACTGTATAAGCATAATGATGAGCTTTTTAACATATATTACGGGATTTTTTATGAACTTTGAACTTTTACCGAGTTTGACCGATTATGCAAATTAGAAAAAAGGGGGGATGAAATTAAAAAAATCTTCTTCTCTGAAACTACAGAGCCAATCTCAACCAAACTTTGCTGAAATGATTCTTGGGTGGTCCTCTTCCAAAATTGTGTCCAGCATTTCAGAACACCGACCAAGATGGCCGCCACAGCCGAACTTAATTTAACATAGGACCCTATGGGAAATTCCCATAAAAATCTTTTTGTCTGAAACCATTTGCTCAATAAGAACAAAATTTTGATGAAATAGTCATTGAATGGTTCTCTTCCAAAAATGTGTCTGGCGGTTCGACCCTTCGATCAATTTTTATTTACCTGCAATTTTGAAGTAAATCCGATTACCCATCTTGGAGTTCTTGCCCTTTTTTCATCAAATTTATAAAAATGACGAAGGCTACAATTGTTAATTTTTTTTACCGAAGTTATCAAGTTTTATTGACTGATGTTATTATTATACCCAGGTGAGCTATACAGGCTCCTGGGAGCCTCTAGTTTTCAAACACTCGCCAAAATGGCGAGTGGACTGAAACAAGTACTTGCCAAAATGAAATAGAGCTCGCCATGTTTGGCGAGTGACATTTTTTTTAAACTCACCAACAAATACAAAATAAACAATACAGTAATGTTCCACAATTTATTTTGCAGATTCCGACACATATTTAACTTTATGTTTTCGCGTAGGTTTTCGCTACGAATTCGTTTGAAATATTTCAAAACCAAATTATTTTATTTGCATTAATTTTAAAAGTCATCGCATCTATTTGTAATGAAACAATATTTCATTTAATCGTGAAATCGAACTTGGCAAAATTATGCGGGGTCGGGATTGTATACTTAATTTTTCTGTTGAGAGAAACGAAGTGTCAATCATGGCGGAATGTTTTCTTATCGAGTACAATGATTAATAAAATGTTGGATATATGACACAGTTAACAGAAAATTTTACTGTTTGGGAGCTATGATATTTTAAAGCTGTAAACCAGTTATCGTGGCGAGCGTTTTCAAGTTCCTACTCCCCTTACAACTGTTACTCGCCAGACCGCCGAGTATAAAGTGGATCTTACTCGCCACCCGAAATTTCCACTCATGCTTGGCGAGTTGGCGAGCGGTCGTTTCCCACACTGCTGAGTCAATTGTGCGGTTTAAAAGACCGGATAATCAGAGTCGGAATTTAAATTGAAAAATATTATCGGTGATGGACCGAAAATTATCCGGAAATGTTAACTCGCCGTTTGGCTATCAATACAGAATTTGTACTCGCATTTTACAAAAGTATTGGAGAGTCCTGCTTGTCATATTTTGCATTGTCATTTTCTACATAGTTTGTTGAATAAAATTCATTAAGCTCGTCTTTTGACAAATCCATTTTAAAGATTTGCCTCCAGAAACTTCTATTTGAAATCTTGTAATGTTTGAGAATTTCTGGATTCCGAAGCAGACTGCTTCCAAAAAACATTTATTTGATATCCTGTACTGTTCGAGAACGTCCTGCTTCAGAAACTGGACAAAATCCGCTTTTGAACGTGACACCCGTTTCCTGTATGTAAAAAAAATGGCTTCAAGTCAAAAACAGTCTGGCTCGATGAACATCCGGCAAAAATTTAGAAAAGACAATGGTCCCAAAAGCATAAGGAAGACTATGGTCAACTGTTTCCTGAATAAAAAAATGTTCAAAATGTTGAAATATATGCATTGGTTGTTATGCAAAATGTCAGAAACTAGAAACCTATTATATTGCAGTAACTGTATGTAATTTTTATTTCCCAGGAACTGATGAGAAAGCTATTATAGATGTTTTAGCATTTCGCTCCAGTGAGCAAAGACAACAAATCAGAACTATGTTTAAGACCTGCTTTGGCAAGGTAATGTGTTGTTAAATCTCAGCCAATATCTGAGTAGTTCTTCCAGAACTTACTGAACTAAATACAGTATATAGAATATTTTAGGTCTGGAAGTCATACATTAATGTAGGCTATTTTATTGAAATTTACAATTCCTCAATAATGTAATTATTATCAAAGCGAAGGTGACTATAGCCGACTTTGGCTGTCCTGTTTAGACCCTTTGGTTTTATTGCTCCCAAACATTTGTAAATTATTTGGCTTTCCAATATTTCGATATTGAGCATACCTGATGAAACGTATCAGACTCGCTGCGATACTAGTGATAATGTCTATCTCGATCTTCAAACTACCGTTATTTTTTTGTAGGACTGTTTAAAACCTTGTCTTTCTAAGATTTGATAAAAGAATAGAGATAAATTTGTTACATATAAATTTGATGGCCACCTTGCTTATACTTATGCTTATAATGTCTATTTTGTAGGATCTGATAAAAGAATTAAAGAGTGAATTGGGAGGTAAATTTGAGGACTGTGTATTAGCTTTATTGATGCCATGGGATGAATTTGATGCTTATGAACTGAAACGTGCCATGAAGGTATTAAATTTCGTCCTATTAATGTATATATGTTAACAGTTTCTATTACCAGACAATAAGAAGGAATATTAATGTAAGTAAACAATATTATATGTTATTCAGCTATCAGACAGGGTATATAATGTGACATTCCCGGCTTAGGATCTATATTCCCTGAGGTGCAGCCAAAGGGAATATACATCATAAGCCGGGAATGTCACATTATATACCCTGTCTGATAGCTGAATAACAGATATATTACGGATTTAACCTTTTTTTTTAAATACAACATCCAACTGTATTAAATAAATTTGCCTCTTTTATTTTAATTTTTCGTATCTCTAGATGTCCGTTTCCGTACCTTTGACGTCATTCTTCAATGACGTCAAAGTCAAAATATGTGTCACGTCATATTTCATGTATAGGGTGTCTCATGAAGGAAAATACTGTACTACATTTCTAAATCAATACAGTTTCATATGTAGTAAATTTTATAAACTTTATAAATATAACATTAATATATCACATAACAAAACAACAGGTTTGCGAAACAGTTTCAATAATTTAAATGTTAACTACATGTCAATAAAACCTTGTTTTGGCCCCATGACGTCGAAAGTTTTCAAGGCTCAACGTTTTGTTTATTTGTTATGGTACAGCCGTGGAACATAGGAGTTTACTGAATCGATCAGGTATTTGTGACGGAATTAACCGTTGTAATATTTTTTTTGTTCATGCAGCTGTTTTGAGTATAAAAACAGCATTTAATTTGGTAAAAATACATTTATTATTCCGTATTATACCATTGATTCAGTGAAGCGTAGTGTTTTGTCGTCCATGTTTTAATCGTTTTTGGGGACTGAAATATATACCACGTCTGTTTTCCGAATATATGCTGACATTCAGGGCTGAAGAACCAATGAAAATATGTGTAACAAACTAAATTCGTAATATAAGTTAATCACTGGACAAAGGTAACCAGTGAAAAAAAGAAAACATTAGAAATAACCTGACACAAGGGTAATAAAGTAATCATTAGAAATAACCTGACACAATGGTAATAAAGAAAACATTAGAAATAACCTGACACAAGGGTAATAAAGTAATCATTAGAAATAACCTGACACAAGGGTAATAAAGTAATCATTAGAAATAACCTGACACAATGGTAATAAAGAAAACATTAGAAATAACCTGACACAATGGTAATAAAGAAAACATTAGAAATAACCTGACACAAGGGTAATAAAGTAATCATTAGAAATAACCTGACACAATGGTAATAAAGAAAACATTAGAAATAACCTGACACAATGGTAATAAAGGAAACATTAGGCATAACCTGACACAATGGTAATAAAGAAAACATTAGAAATAACCTGACACAATGGTAGTAAAGTAAACATTAGAAATAACCTGACACAAGGGTAATAAAGGAAACATTAGGAATAACCTGACACAATGGTAATAAAGAAAACATTAGAAATAACCTGACACAATGGTAATAAAAAAAACATTAGAAATAACCTGACACAATGGTAATAAAGAAAACATTAGGAATAACCTGACACAATGGTAATAAAGGAAACATTAGGAATAACCTGACACAATGGTAATAAAGAAAACATTAGAAATAACCTGACACAATGGTAATAAAGAAAACATTAGGAATAACCTGACACAATGGTAATAAAGAAAACATTAGAAATAACCTGACACAAGGGTAATAAAGGAAACATTAGGATTAACCTGACACAATGGTAATAAAGAAAACATTAGAAATAACCTGACACAAGGGTAATAAAGGAAACATTAGGATTAACCTGACACAATGGTAATAAAGAAAACATTAGAAATAACCTGACATAATGGTAATAAAGAAAACATTAGAAATAACCTGACACAAGGGTAATAAAGAAAACATTAGAAATAACCTGACACAAGGGTAATAAAGGAAACATTAGGAATAACCTGACACAATGGTAATAAAGAAAACATTAGGAATAACTTGACACAGTGGTAATAAAGAAAACATTAGAAATAACCTGACACAAGGGTAATAAAGGAAACATTAGAAATAACCTGACACAATGGTAATAAAGAAAACATTAGGAATAACTTGACACAGTGGTAATAAAGAAAACATTAGAAATAACCTGACACAATGGTAATAAAGAAAACATTAGGATTAACCTGACACAAGGGTAATAAAGAAAACATTAGAAATAACCTGACACAAGGGTAATAAAGGAAACATTAGAAATAACCTGACACAATGATAATAAAGTAAACATTAGAAATAACCTGACATAATGGTAATAAAGTAAACATTAGAAATAACCTGATACAAGGGTAATAAAGGAAACATTAGAAATAACCTGACACAAGGGTAATAAAGGAAACATTAGGATTAACCTGACACAATGGTAATAAAGAAAACATTAGAAATAACCTGACACAATGGTAATAAAGTAAACATTAGGAATAACCTGACACAATGGTAAACTTGTTATACCCCCGCCCCCCGAAGGGGGAGGGGGGTATACTGTTTTACCTCCGTCCGTCCTTCCGTCTGTTCTAGATATTTTTCGTCACATTTTTCTCAGTAACTGTTGATGGCAGAAATCTGATATTTGGTCACAAGCGTCATATCGGTATGCCATATTGTGGGTAGCATTTTTGGACCCGTCAGATTCCTACTTCCTGTTTGCCGACTTAGTTGGTTTTTATACACATGGAACATATATGCACATTTTTCGTCACATTTTTCTCAGCAACTGTTGATGGCAGAAATCTGATATTTGGTCACAAGCTTCATATAGGTACCCCATATCGTGGGAAGGGTTTTTGGACCCATCTGATTCCTACTTCCTGTTTGCCGATTTGGTTGATTTTTATACACATTTAACATACATTTGTATATGCTAATTTTTCGTCACATTTTTCTAAGCAACTATTGATGACAGAAATCTGATATTTGGTCACAAGCTTCATATAGGTATGCCATATTGTGGGAAGCGTTTTTGGACCCATCAGATTCCTACTTCCTGTTTGCCGACTGTTGATTTTTATACACATTGAACATACATTTTGTATATGCCCATTTTTAGTCGCATTTTTCTCAGCAACTATTGATGGCAGAAATCTGATATTTGGTCACAAGCTTCATATAGGTACCCCATATCGTGGGAAGGGTTTTTGGACCCATCTGATTCCTACTTCCTGTTTGCCGATTTGGTTGATTTTTATACACATTTAACATACATTTGTATATGCTAATTTTTCGTCACATTTTTCTAAGCAACTATTGATGACAGAAATCTGATATTTGGTCACAAGCTTCATATAGGTATGCCATATTGTGGGAAGCGTTTTTGGACCCATCAGATTCCTACTTCCTGTTTGCCGACTGTTGATTTTTATACACATTGAACATACATTTTGTATATGTCCATTTTTAGTCGCATTTTTCTCAGCAACTATTGATGGCAGAAATCTGATATTTGGTCACAAACTTCATATAGGTACCCCATATCGTGGGAAGCGTTTTTTTGACCTGTCAGATTCCTCCTTCCTGTTTGCCGAAGAGCGGGGGTATCATAAGTGAGCTAATGCTCACAGTTCATCTTGTTTAATTTTAAGTCTGAATTTAAAGAGTTAAAGTTTAATATTTTTCTCAAAAATTAGACTTGATTGAATACAAAGCATGAATAACCAACTGATAGATTCAGGCTCAGTCAAAACAAATTGCATTCAATTCTTCAAAGCAGTACATTATTATTACTTTAATCTGTTATAGTTTATTTTCATCTTATTTTAACATCAATCATTACAAATCATACTTACACAAATTGTTATTTAGCATTTACTGTGTAATTGAAACTTAGAATTAATATATTACAGGGAGTTGGAACAGATGAAGATGCAATGATAGAAATTTTGTGTTCAAGAACAAATAAACAGATACAAGAAATAAATGCAACATATAAACGAGGTTAGTCGATGATTGAAAATGTTTATGGTCAAGATAAAGAATGTCCATGATTAGTTACAAAGATTAAACAGGTTTTCCTAGGCATTTTGGGGAAATAACCCTGATGTTTGTTTTGAGAATTTCAAATAATGTTTAGTTCTAGTTGGATAAACCTTAGATACTTGTTTTAAATTCAAAGTGATTTTTGTTGATATTAGAAGAATGGGAAGTTTTAATCAGTGACTAACAATAACCCTAGCAATGCTATCAGGCATTACTTCTGATTGATTTCTTGATTTTCTTGGCACATCTTTGGATCTCTTGTTATCTGGATTTTCTTTTGTTTTGGAACTTAAGAGAGGCAATTGAACCAGTGGTAGGGGTAGTTCCCAAAATTCTAGCATCTGAACCATCACCATTATAAACTGCAATTTGATCTGAAAAACACTTTGGAATGCAAGGGAGATAACTCTTGGAATATCGGAGAACTACTTCGTAAATCATATGTTGTTGATTTTAAAATGATATATATAGATGGGCTGCCGTGGTCATGATCGTATGGTAGTTAGATTGACAACTACCTGTGCAATCAGTGCCTATCACCACTAAAGTTGAGAGTTTGAACCCCGTTCATGGCGAGGTGTATTCGATACAACATTATGTGATAAAGTTTGTCAGTGACTTGCGACAGGTCGGTGGTTTTCTTCGGGCACTCCAATTTCCTCCACCAATAAAAACTGACCGCCATGATATAACTGAAATATTGTTGAAAGTGGCGTTAAACACCATAAATCATAAATTTATATATATATATTTAAAGTCTCTAAATAATTTACACAAAAAACTCTAGATTAATTTCCGAACGTTGTGGCCTTGCAGCCTTCCTCAGCGGAAGTTTATTACATATATATGAAAAATAAACAACATGAATTTCATATATATGTAATAAACTTCCGCTGAGGAAGGCTGCAACGTTCGGAAATTAATCTAGAGTTTTTTGTATATGTATAATATTTAGTATTAATCTAGTATCCTTAGTAACTTTGAGATCCAGTGGGACAGATATATTGTATGGTTGTCACTTGCTTCTAGACGTTTGTATAATATACTTTATTTCCTGTGACTGTAAAATGAATTCTTCATTATCCTATACAATATATTAAAAATTGCTGAGTTAGATTGCTGTCAAATTATAATATTAAGTATATATGTACCATCTACACACACTTATACACATGTCTTACGTCTATCCCTAGATTTGCCTTACGAGAAAAGGTAACACTACGATTATTGAAGCTCCTTTTTTAGGGAGTGGATGTGGTCGAGTGGTCTAGGGCGCTGGACATAAGGCTAAGCGAATGGTGCTGCAGTGTATCAATGGTGTGGGTTCAAATCCCGTAGAGGGAAGAACAAAAATTTGACAGCTCTAAAATCTAATTCTAACTCTGTTTGGTTTAATTTTCAGACGTATATATATATATATATACGTCTGAAAAAGTAGCCAACGTATGAACAACCTACGAGATGTCGGATTGGAAACAAGTGTTTACGATACTGTGCAAACAAACAAAAATGATAAATAAACGTCTAAAATGTTAGCACAACGATATCAAAAAAAGATGTTAAAATGTAACAAAAATAACTATTAGTCTACACAAAAACTATAATTATAATTAAATCGACGGATATTTCGCTTGACCGACAAGCTTCATCAGCGTCTGTAATCTGATTTGAAAAATTGTCACGTGACCATCAGTTATCGTGACATAAATTACTAAAAATCATAATCTTGAACTTTATACTTTATATTATTCAAGTATATTGCACACTAATTTATAAATATGAACAGAATGAGAAAATGTAATGATGAAGTTTACCAACTAGCTAAGGACCAGGCACTGGTTAAAAAGTTAAAAAACAAAAAATTTAGGCCTTTTTGTTTATGCCTTCCGGGTGTAATGTTTGTAACTCGCGGATCCAAAAATTCTCTTTTTTCTGTCTTTATATCCCCACTCCCCGAAGGGGGAGGGGGGTATACTGTTTTACCTCTGTCCGTCTGTCCTTCCATCCGTCCAAGATATTTTTCGTCGCATTTTTCTCAGTAACTGTTGATGGCAGAAATCTGATTTTTCGTCACAAGCTTCATATAGGTACCCCATATTGTGGGAAGTGTTTTTGGACCCATCAGATTCCTACTTCCTGTTTGCCGACTTAGTTGGTTTTTATACACATTGAACATATATGCTCATTTTTCGTCGCATTTTTCTCAGCAACTATTGATGCCAGGTATCTGATATTTTGTCACAAGCTTCATATAGGTACCCCATATTGTGGGAAGTGTTTTTGGACCCATCAGATTCCTACTTCCTGTTTGTCGATTTTGTTGATTTTTATACACATTTAACATACATTTATATATGCACATTTTTCGTCGCATTTTTCTAAGCAACTATTGATGACAGGAATCTGATATTTGGTCACAAGCTTCATATAGGTATACCATATTGTGGGAAGCGATTATGGACCCGTCAAATTCCTGCTTCCTGTTTGCCGACTTAGTTGGTTTTTATACACATTGAACATATATGCACATTTTTCGTCACATTTTTCTCAGCAACTATTGATGGCAGAGATCTGATATTTGGTCACAAGCTTCATATAGGTACCCCATATCGTGGGAAGCATTTTTGAATCCATCAGATTCCTACTTCCTGTTTGCCGACTTTGTTGATTTTTATACACATTGAACATATATGCTCATTTTTCGTCGCATTTTTCTCAGCAAATATTAATGGCAGAAATCTGATATTTGGTCACAAGCTTCATATAGGTACCCCATATCATGGGAAGCGTTTTTTGACCCGTCAGATTCCTACTTCCTGTTTACCGAAGAGCGGGGGTATCATAAGTGAGCATTAGCTCACAGTTCATCTTGTTGATTTTCTTTCCAACTTGGATTGTGGTGAATGATATAAATTTTGGATCTGCCAAAGTCTTCCAATGAGTGCCCCGGCGACAGAAAGTGTTGACTCACGGGCAAGAGCGTCTTTTTCGTAAGGTCACTTCTGTGTCCATTCATTCTTTTGTTGAATGGTTGGACACTTTCTCCTACGTATTGCGACCCACACAGGCCTCGACATTAACGTTTGTCCGATTGTCCGGTACCAGTGAAAACTGACGTCGGACAAGTAGATCTTGTATTACGGTTGTCCGACGGGACAAGTGAAGAAATCAGATTCCCAAACGTGCCGGTACGACAGACAAATCAATTTCCACTGGTATAAAATACTGGGTTTGTTGTATTAAAGAGCCCTGTTTGACCTCCAATTTGTCCATAATTTATTTTGATTAAAACTAAAGTGAAACGCCAGATCAAAACTCTTTTATTTTATCATTTATCGTTCTTCCAGACATGCTTTGATGAAGTTCAAGGACATTGACAAAATTAAAGTCGCAATCTCAGAAACGCTTTAATGAACTGAAATATCAATATTTGAAATATAACAGGAAGTAGGAATCTGACGGGTCAAAAAACGCTTCCCATGATATGGGGTACCTATATGAAGCTTGTGACCAAATATCAGATTTCTGCCATCAATAGTTGCTGAGAAAAATGCGACGAAAAATGAGCATATATGTTCAATGTGTATAAAAATCAACAAAGTCGGCAAACAGGAAGTAGGAATCTGATGGATTAAAAAATGCTTCCCACGATATGGGGTACCTATATGAAGCTTTTGACCAAATATCAGATCTCTGCCATCAATAGTTGCTGAGAAATATGTGACGAAAAATGTGCATATATGTTCAATGTGTATAAAAACCAACTAAGTCGGCAAACAGGAAGCAGGAATCTGACGGGTCCAAAATCGCTTCCCACAATATGGCATACCTATATGAAGCTTGTGACCAAATATCAGATTCCTGTCATCAATAGTTGCTTAGAAAAATGCGACGAAAAATGTGCATATACAAATGTATGTTAAATGTGTATAAAAACCAACTAAGTCGGCAAACAGGAAGTAGGAATCTGACGGGTCCAAAAACGCCTCCCACAATATGGTATACCTATATGAAGCTTGTGACGAAAAATCAGATTTCTGCCATCAACAGTTACTGAGAAAAATGCGACGAAAAATATCTTGGACGGATGGAAGGACGGACAGAGGTAAAACAGTATACCCCCCTCCCCCTTCGGGGAGCGGGGGTATAAAGAAGAGAGTTTTTGGATCCGCGAGTTACAAACATTACACCCGGAAGGCATAAACATAAAGGCCTAAATTTTTTTTTTTTTTTACTTTTTAACCAGTGCCTGGTCCTTAGCTAGTTGGTAAACTTCATCATTACATTTTCTCATTCTGTTCATATTTATAAATTAGTGTGCAATATACTTGAATAATGTAAAGTATAAAGTTCAAGATTATGATTTTTAGTAATTTACGTCACGATAACTGATGGTCACATGACAATTTTTCAAATCAGATTACAGACGCTGATGAAGCTTGTCGGTCAAGCGAAATATCCGTCGATTTAATTATAATTATAGTCTTTTTGTAGACTTATAGTTATTTTTGTTACATTTTAGCATCTTTTTTTGATATCGTTGTGCTAACATTTTAGACGTTTTACGAGTGGTCTAGGGCGCTGGACGTATGGCTAAGCGAATGGTGCTGCAGTGTATCAATGGTGTGGGTTCAAATCCCGTCGAGGGAAGAACAAAAAATTTGACAGCTCTAAAATCTAATTCTAACACTGTTTGGTTTAATTTTCAGACGTATATATATATATATATATATATATATATATATATATATGTAGATGTAAGGGAGAAATCCCATGCTTACACTGAGGTCTGAATTTAAATATTATACTAAAATACATGTAGAAAAAATTCCACCTGTTACATATCCCCCAAACAGAAAGAGTAAATCAAGAAAGAAAAAATGACTTGATGTTGAGACATAAATGGCTGATTATCTTTTGATGCATATGATATTATTTTTGTTGTTTTGTTTTAATTTGTTTGTAGGAAAACAAAAATCATTTTATATAATTGTAAATGAATAAATTATGTGGTGCCTTTCCAAAATAATTCCAAAAAATCCTTTCACAGATGCTTCCAATTTTCCCTGGTATCTTTAACCTATTCAAATGCCAACATTTTGAAATATTATATTCAAGGAATGCCAACAAACATATTACAATAGTTGTTTATATAATAATTAATGATAACTACAGGTCAGATAATACCTGTTGGAATGCAGATCTCAAAATTAAAATATTTGAATCATTCTTCAAATAAAAAAAGTTGTTGTAAGTTTAAAACAAATAATTATATAAAAAGATTTAGAAATTAATATATGAGAATAATCAAGGTTTAACGTTTGCAAGCGACAAAATTTTGTGTATGATACAATACCGTTTGATCTTGTTTCATTATGTGCACATGATTGTAAATGAATGTATTAATTTAATTTCAGTATATGGTAGAAAGTTAGAGGATGATATTATCAGTGATACATCTGGACATTTTAAGCGTCTTATGGTCTCCATGGCATGTGTAGGTATTCTTTTGTCTCTTCATATACAACATAAATTTACTATTAGGAAATGCTTATAAGAAAATCATTTCATTTAGAGGGTTACTTACATAAAGTCTGATCAACTGTTAAAATACAAAAGTCTTTGTTTTAATTTGTCTGGAATAGTCAGCAAGCAATGATTTTTTTACTTGTATGAAAACAGTTGTAATTAAAGAAGATAAGAAAAGTTTAAAGAACAAACCTCAAACTACAAAGCACTACACAGAAAACTAAAGATAGAGCAACAGGAAACCCCCCTAAAAACAGGGATGGAACTCAGGTGCTGCAGAAGTCAAGCAGTTCCTGCTTCACTAGTGGCACCTGTCGTGCAATTTTGCATGCTGGTGTTTGTTATTAAACTAATTACTTCCTTATTGGTAGGAGAAGGTTCCCTGGCTTCACTCTACTTCGTTTGAATTTTAAGGAAGAAACTATAGTGAAATTTGTAGTAAATATTCATTAATATTACTTTAAAGGCAGGAAGAATGGAGAACCAAGCTGTAGATCCAGCTAAAGCCCAACAAGATGCACAGGTTAGTTGTCATATAGTACTCAAGGGTATGTTTTCATTTGTTCACCTGGCTTAAAGTGCCATGTCATCACTTTGTATACATTGTCCTTTGCATGCATTAGTTGACATAATACACTATTGGATAACGCATAAAAAGTTTCTTCTGAGAAACTAAAAATTTAATTGAACTTAAGCTGTACATGAATATTCATTAGATGATCCCTTATAAGGTTTACATTTTTTAGCTCACCATGCCAAATGCAATGTGAGGTTTTGCCATCACTTGGTGTCCTTCGTCTGTCGTACGTCTGTCTTCCGTTAACTTTTCACATTTTAATCTTCTCCTCTGACCAAATGAAGTGAAACTTGGTAGTAGGTATCTATGGAAGGTCCACTATAAAGATTGCTAATTTTGTCCCGATCCATTAACAAACATGGCCGCCATAGGCAATTCTTGTTTCGGATGGTTGATTTCTAAAAATCTTCTCCTCTGAAACCGCTTGGCCAAATGAATTGAAACTTGGTAGGAAACTTCTTGGAAGGTCCACTATAAAGATTGCTCATTTCGTCCCGATCCATTAACAAACATGGCTGCCACAGGTAATTCTTGTTTCAGATTGGTCAATTTCTAAAAATCTTCTTCTCTGAAACTGCTTAGCCAAATGAACCGAAACTTGGTGGGAAGCACCTATGGAAGGTTCTGTATTATGTTTCCTCAAAGCAGAATGAAAGGTGAGCGACACAGGCTCAGTGGGCTGAGCCTCTAGTTTATTTTTAAAAGTCTCAAACCAATGAACCATTTGAAAAGAAACTTTGCTGGAATTATCCTATTATTGTCTTCTTAAAAGGTTATTTTTTTGTGTATTTTAAAAATTTAGGATGACATTGTTCCCAAACCTCCTATAATTCCTATATTTCATATAGCAATATATAGGTTTTTATAAAAGTCCTATCATTGGATATTTTGTCTTATAATTCCTATGAAATAAGTTTTTTGTAGTTGATTGCGATGGCTATATCAACCTTTTGCCTTATGTGATGTTCTAAGTAAATTGTATCAATAATCAAAATCTTCTCAATGACTATAATCTCCAAGATATCTGACAGTTGTTTCATAAAACTTATGCAGATTAATCAATATACTGGTAGTATTTAGTAGTTGGAGTTTCGTTAATTGCAAAAGGTTTAAAGAGAGATGCATCTCTTGCCTGCAGAGTTGGTCATGTTTAGCTTATTAGAAATAAACTACGGATGAATTGTGTCAGAGGCAGGCACATTTAGTTTAATAATCACAACCAACAAAGGGTCATGTGAGCTTTCGCCATCACTTTACGTCCTTTATCCGTCTGTCCATATACTTTTCACATTTTGATCATTTTGTAGGTGTGTTAATG
The DNA here is from genome assembly GCA_963680875.1 of Bathymodiolus brooksi. Lineage (NCBI taxonomy): Eukaryota > Metazoa > Mollusca > Bivalvia > Mytilida > Modiolidae > Bathymodiolus > Bathymodiolus brooksi. Next base: position 27,849,557 of record OY804579.1, read on the forward strand.
CTGATATTGCATGTAACATGTATGTAAAACAAATAAGCATGTAAAACATAACAATGTTTGATGCAAATGGCAACCAGCACTGTTGTCTACAGAAGTGAAAATATATCAGTTTTGTGAGTCAACACAAATTTCTGTTGATAAACTGATGGTCATGATGTGACTAAAATCAGCAAACACATATGTCTTAACTAATATCATAAAGTTCTAGTATGTTAAGTGAAAGTGGAATTAATAACTGGATATTTTCGGAAAGATTTAGAGAAAAGTGCTATGAAAACTACCATGCAACTAACATGGGAGATTGGGACGAGATACAACATGTCAGATTGACGATTATTGTTGATCAACAGTTTAAAATTGTGATTTACGTCTACTGTAAAATATTTTGTTGACCTCGTAGCAAAATTATCTTTATGATCGTCTTTTTGTGAATATGTTGTTAACTGTTGATTTGTTGCCACATAGATTGTAGTACTTTCATATCGAAGTGTAAATACTTAACATTGGATAATTGGTGATGGCGATTTCCAAATATGTGCAAGCTTAATAAATCGACTATCTCAAGCCACATATTCAAAATTCACAAATAGGTTAGTTAATAGATATATTTCTGTTAATCTTACTGTCACAAAAACAAACATAGAACAAGTCCATTAGATTTGCAGAAACACTGTTTTCTTCGGGTAGTTCATCTTATGCAGAGTACATATCCATGGATGCAACGCCATATCAAATACTGTTATAAGGTGGTGCAACTTGTATAAAACAAAACGAAATGAAACAGTCTTAACCTACATGTGTTTCTTTTAAACTAATGGGCAAATTAGATCCAAACTTTGCAGGAATGTGAAGATCTCTACAAATGTTATCCACTTTATCATGATCTGCAAAAAAAACATGGCTGTTACGGGAAACTTCTTTTCTGATTGACATCAACTTTGAAGATTTTTTTCTTTTGAGGGTCCAAATGATTTGAGGTTTAGCTCATCTGGCCAACAATTGGCATCCATCCGTCCGTTCATTGTACCTTGTAAACTTTCACATTAATTTTTTTTCTCTGAAACCGTATTAAACCAAATTAAATTATTCTTGTCTGGAATGGTCCATGAGTGGTCCCCTTTCAAAATTGTGCCTGATAGCCTCACCCTCCATTCAGGGTGCTTGTTGTTACTAAAAATAGAGATTTCTTTGTCTATTGCTACTTTTACTTTATTGAGACAAAATGGACTAAAATTTTAACTGCAGCTATATCGGACAAGGACTAGTTTAACTTATATTCCAGGGTTTTCTGTGAAATTTTTCTATAAGAAGATTAAGATCGATTATGCAAATTAGGCATATTAGGCCAAAATGAAAAATAAGTTTGTTTCCCCTTACCCGACTGACCCTGTCAAAATTGGCCAACTGACATTTTGTTATTGGAAATTTGCCGTCACTTTATTTTTTTATTTTTTTTTGTTTCGCTCAAAATTCATTTTGCTGAAAATTCCGTATTTTAGATTCATTTCGCCAAAAGATCGATATTTTCGCATTAAAAAAAAGCCCACCTACCTACCCACTTCCAAAATTGTGGGTCGGGTAAGGGGAAACAGAAATATTTTTAATTGTGGCCTTATGTTAAAATATATCACATTAAAATCTCCTCGTCTGAAACCACAGAACCAAATTGGACAGGGATAGTCCTTTTTATGTCTGGCATCCGCATCCTCCATTCAAGATGGCATCCATTACTAAAAATAGAAATTTCTATAATTGTCTATTGCTGCTTTATTATTAGATCAAAATGAGCTTCTCTTTTAAGTGCAGCTACATGGCAATGAGAATTTAACATATCTTCAAGGTTTTTCTGTGAAATTTGTTCTTTCAGCTGTTTTATACAGATTATGCATATTTTGTTAATCACATTAAATTCTTCTGCTCAGAAACTTGTATGTGACACCCCCATTTTCTATTAACTTGAAAAATCAAATTGAAAATCAGGTGAGCAATTACAGGCCCCTCTTGTTTTTTGTGTGTGCAAATAGTGTATGTCAGGCGGGTCAGGACTGTCATGGTCCTGATCATGTGATAGATGGATTTACAACTACCTATGCAATCAGTACCTATCACCACTAACGTTTTGAGTTCGAATCCTGCTCAGGCGAGGTGTACTTGATACAACATTATGTGATAAAGTTTGTCTGTGACTTGAGACATGTCGGTGGTTATCTCTGGGTACTCTAATTTCGTCCACCAATAAACTGACCGCCATGGTATAGCTGAAATTTTGTTGAAAGTGGCATTAAATACCACAGCCTTAACCTTAAACCTGTATGTTCTCGAAAACTACAAACTGGCTTGAGCCTAAACAGTGCACGAACCACGTAAGTAATGCAGGCTCAGGTTAGTCTCTAGTTTCCATAGTTTTCTATAAAATGCATTGTTAGCGTTTTGTTTAATTTGGTATAAACTATTCTTGTAATTTTTGTAGAGATTATTACAAGCTGGAGAGAAAAAACTAGGAACAGATGAGTCTACATTTAACTCGATAATGGCTTCACAGAGTTACGAACAACTTCGTGCTGTATTTGATGCCTATCAGAGGATGGCAGGAAAAGATATAGAATCTTCTGTTAAAAGTGAAATGTCAGGAAATCTTGAAATAGGAATGTTAGCAATAGGTTTGTATTGATTTTGCAGCCATTTGTGCATTTAAAATTTAGCATAATAGGTATAAGTTATTCCCTTTGGTGTTCTAAATATAAAACACTTTTGACTTGCTTTAACACTTTATACATACTCCGTCATTAATTAGATCTGCCGGGAGCATGAACTGTTCTAAAACGCGCTGTATTGTAACCACTCTTTCATGTGTAAAAATGTGTAAGTCGTAATTTTTGTTTCAACAATATTTTACACTGAATTTCTGACATTATTACTGTTTGTATGAAGGAAAGGCCACATATTACACAAATATTGCTTCTTCTTATATACTTTTTTCTTGGCATATCAGAGGCCACTGATTGCATGTTTTGATTATTTCAATCGACTAGAAATATGGGCAAAGACATTTTGTTTTTAACCATTCAGTGTCTATAGGGTACGTTCCAAAACACATATGCTTGTCTTGTCTGCTGGATATCTTAGAAGAGTCGCTGATTGGTCAATTTATATTACATTCATGTTGACATAACCCCTAAAGGAGTGTTTTTCTATCTCTCACACTGTGACTAGTAAATCAACTTATTAGACCCAATGGGTTCATGCAATTTATAGTTTGAAAAGCTAATTTTTATGTGCAATAGGTCTAAATTTCTTAAAATAAATTTCAAAATGCCAGATGGAATGCAGTAAGAAAGAATGGATCAGATTGAGTAAAAGCACCCGCTGCAGTTATATATGCAGTGTATATATACCTTAAATGAAAAGCTGAAAGATCATGTACACCATTGGAGTCTTTGTGAGGCCCTCATTAATAACTGTTGATTTTCTATGCTTTGTTTTTCAGTACGATGCGTAAAGAACAGACCAGCTTATTTTGCACAGAAATTATATCATTCAATGAAGGTATTAAATTAATCACTCATATTATGTTTAAAGATGACAGTAATGGGTGACGATTGATCTCAATAACCAACAACAGCAACCAGTCGACCACTTATTCAGAATATAAGATTTATAAGTGTTTAACACCACTTTCAAGAATATTTCAATTATATTGTGACAGTCAGTTTTATTTTTAGAGTAAGCATGATTGCCCCTCAGAAGATCATTGACCGTTAACAAACTTTATTATTATACTTCGCTGTTTATGTTTTTGCTTTTTTTTTTTTTTTTGGTGCTTAATGCCACTTATTTCATTATTTCAATATTTCAGTTATATCATGGTGGTCAGTTTCATTGGTGGAGGAAACAGGAGTAACCAGAGAAAACCACCGACCTGTCGCAAGTAACTGACAAACTTTATCACATAATGTTGTATCGAGTACACCTCACCATGAGCGGGATTCAAACTCACAACTTTAGTGGTGATAGGTACTGATTGCACATGTAGTTGTAAATCCAACTGCCATGCGATCATGATTGAAGACAATTCTTGGTGTATTCATTGAAAGCTCTGTTGTCTACCCAGATAACCCTCAATTTGTTTCAGTGGAGGACAATAGTGTAGTCAACAACAACAACCTCTCTTTATTTTGCCAAAGAACTAACGGTATGTAGTTGTAAAAACATAATTTATTTCCACTTGCTGGGAACCAGGCGAGAAAAATTTGCTTATCTTCCTGTTTCTACAGCTCGTGCTAATAATTTATATTTTTCTGACATACTATATATTCTATATTAATTGATGGAGACAGATTTGCAGACTTTTTTTTTTTACTTTGTTGCTTGATTGGGTGTTCATAATACATGGGGAGATATCATAAATGGTATTATCATTGCTTTACTTAAGTATTTAGTGGAGAAATATTTTGGACAAAACAAGGATGTTTTTGTTTTCAAACCGGGGATAAAATTGTTATCTATTTTCTACCCATAGGCATTGAGATTGTACCACCCTTCAGCACCACTGTAACTGTAACTAGTGTCATAGATGCAATTCAACACTTTCATATTTCCAAGTCATTGACAAAACCTGAGCAAACTGGTCCACTGTCTAAACTTGTCAAGTTTTTCAGTGCCAAGGGTGATTCAGGTTTATAAGGATTTTATTGTAGTAGAGATATAGTGATCATTTCTATTAATTTCAGGGTATGGGGACAGATGACAGAACACTAATTAGAATTATAGTAACTCGTTCTGAAGTTGATATGGTGCAAATCAAACAAGAATTTCAGAAACTTTATGGAAAATCTTTAGATCAGTTTATTAGGGTAAGTTTTATGTTCTGTATACTATTGATAAATAGATACAATTATTGAGAACTGAATGGGACATTTATTATCTGGCATTTCTCAAATCAAAACATAATGAACATATTAAACAATGCTTACCAGTAAGTTGAAGTTTGATTGTAATTTTGTTAGTCCTAATCTACTAGAACAACATGAGAGACACAATCAGATTTTAGAGGAAACATGAAGAAAGTGGAACTATCCTCAGGTGGGTAAGTCCTAAGGATGAGCATGCTATGCTGGTAGATTTTATAAGTCCAATCTTAACAAGAATAGCATGAGTATGTAGAGTCCAGTTTTATCATCTACAAAGTTGTATAAAACCTATTTCTAGACTAGTATACTTTAATATAAAACTACCTAAAATCTTTACAATTTTTCTGATCTATCAGCTCACTATTATTTCTTAAGAAAATCAGAACATTATTGTCAGTTTAATGTCAAAAGTTACGGTTTTAAAACATATAAAATTGCATTGATAAAGTAACTGTCATTTGAAATTGGCCTTTTACGGTGAACCTATTCCTTTCTTCATCCTGCAGTGTGTAAAACTATATCAATATAAATCCTAGAACTAGCTCCCCTTATACTATGTGCTGTTAAAATCTTCGTATGTAATTTTGCTAATCTTAGAACAGTTTAAATCCAATTGTCTACTGTCACTTTTGCAATGGTCTATGTGGTTTCTGAAAAATAAAAAAAAATTGTGTATAATTATCAGGAACGTCTCTAGTTGAGATAAATATTCTGCCAGTGTCAACAAAAGAAATTCTATGAACACTTTTAAATGCTTTAATGTGTAGTTCTGGTAGCTGAAATTCTGGTCTAGTTTGTTTCAACACAGTACCAATTCTAATTTTGATGGTTTTGTTTGTGGTTTATGGTATTTATTGGCACTTTCAACAATATATCAGTTATATCATGGCAGTCAGTTTTATTGGGGGAGGAAACCGGAGTACCTGGAGAAAACTACCGACCTGTCACATTTTATTTTTTTGGGACAAAAGTGGAATCTATATCAATGTTCCTTATGTCAATAAAAAATATATTTTGAACTATTTGTCTAGTTGTTAATGCTGTGAACTGTTTGTCCAGTTGTTAATGATGTGAACTCTTTGTCCAGTTTTTAATGCTGTGAACTGTTTGTCCAGTTGTTAATGCTGTGAATTATTTGTCCAGTTGTTAATGCTGTGAACTATTTGTCCAGTTGTTAATGCTGTGAACTATTTGTCAAGTTGTTAATGTTGTGAACTGTTTGTTCAGTTGTTAATGCTGTGAACTGTTTGTCCAGTTGTTAATGCTGTGAACTGTTTGTCAAGTTTTTAATGCTGTGAACTGTTTGTCCAGTTGTTAATGCTGTGAACTGTTTGTCCAGTTGTTAATGCTGTGAACTGTTTGTCAAGTTGTTAATGCTGTGAACTGTTTGTCCAGTTGTTAATGCTGTGAACTGTTTGTCCAGTTGTTAATGCTGTGAACTATTTGTCCAGTTGTTAATGCTGTGAACTATTTGTCCAGTTGTTAATGCTGTGAACTATTTGTCCAGTTGTTAATGTTGTGAACTGTTTGTCCAGTTGTTAATGCTGTGAACTGTTTGTCCAGTTGTTAATGCTGTGAACTGTTTGTCCAGTTGTTAATGCTGTGAACTATTTGTCCAGTTGTTAATGTTGTGAACTGTTTGTCCAGTTATTAATGCTGTGAACTGTTTGTCAAGTTGTTAATGCTGTGAACTGTTTGTCAAGTTGTTAATGCTGTGAACTGTTTGTCCAGTTGTTAATGCTGTGAACTATTTGTTGAGTTGTTAATGCTGTGAACTGTTTGTCAAATTGTTAATGCTGTGAACTGTTTGTCAAGTTGTTAATGCTGTGAAATGTTTGTCCAGTTGTTAATGCTGTGAACAGTGTGTCCAGTTGTTAATGCTGTGAACTGTTTGTCCAGTTGTTAATGCTGTGTACTATTTGTTGAGTTGTTAATGCTGTGAACTGTTTGTCAAGTTGTTAATGCTGTGAACTGTTTGTCAAGTTGTTAATGCTGTGAAATGTTTGTCCAGTTGTTAATGCTGTGAACAGTTTGTCCAGTTGTTAATGCTGTGAACTGTTTGTCCAGTTGTTAATGCTGTGTACTATTTGTTGAGTTGTTAATGCTGTGAACTGTTTGTCCAGTTGTTAATGCTGTAAACTATTTATCTAGTTGTTAATGCTGTGAACTATTTGTCCAGTTGTTAATGCTGTGAACTGTTTGTCCAGTTGTTAATGCTGTGAACTGTTTGTCAAGTTGTTAATGCTGTGAACAGTTTGTCCAGTTGTTAATGCTGTGAACTGTTTGTCCAGCTGTTAATGCTGTGAACTGTTTGTCAAGTTGTTAATGCTGTGAACTGTTTGTCCAGTTGTTAATGCTGTGAACTGTTTGTCCAGTTGTTAATGCGGTGAACTATTTGTCCAGTTGTTAATGTTGTGAACTGTTTGTCCAGTTATTAATGCTGTGAACTGTTTGTCAAGTTGTTAATGCTGTGAACTGTTTGTCAAGTTGTTAATGTTGTGAACTGTTTGTCCAGTTGTTAATGCTGTGAACTGTTTGTCCAGTTGTTAATGTTGTGAACTGTTTGTCCAGTTGTTAATGCTGTGAACTATTTGTGGAGTTGTTAATGCTGTGAACTGTTTGTCCAGTTGTTAATGATGTGAACTCTTTGTCCAGTTTTTAATGCTGTGAACTGTTTGTCCAGTTGTTAATGCTGTGAATTATTTGTCCAGTTGTTAATGCTGTGAACTATTTGTCCAGTTGTTAATGCTGTGAACTATTTGTCCAGTTGTTAATGTTGTGAACTGTTTGTTCAGTTGTTAATGCTGTGAACTGTTTGTCCAGTTGTTAATGCTGTGAACTGTTTGTCAAGTTTTTAATGCTGTGAACTGTTTGTCCAGTTGTTAATGCTGTGAACTATTTGTCCAGTTGCTAATGCTGTGAACTATTTGTCCAGTTGTTAATTCTGTGAACTATTTGTCCAGTTGTTAATGCTGTGAACTATTTGTTCAGTTGTTAATGCTGTGAACTGTTTGTTCAGTTGTTAATGCTGTAAACACTTTGTCAAGTTTTTAATGCTGTGAACTGTTTGTCCAGTTGTTAATGCTGTGAACTATTTGTCCAATTGTTAATGCTGTGAACTATTTGTCCAGTTGTTAATGCTGTGAACTATTTGTCCAGATGTTAATGCTGTGAACTATTTGTCCAGTTGTTAATGCTGTGAACTGTTTGTCCAGTTGTTAATGCTGTGAACTGTTTGTCAAGTTGTTAATGCTGTGAACTGTTTGTCCAGTTGTTAATGCTGTGAACAGTTTGTCCAGTTGTTAATGCTGTGAACTGTTTGTCCAGTTGTTAATGCTGTGAACTATTTGTTGAGTTGTTAATGCTGTGAACTGTTTGTCAAGTTGTTAATGCTGTGAACTGTTTGTCCAGTTGTTAATGCTGTGAACTATTTATCTAGTTGTTAATGCTGTGAACTATTTGTCCAGTTGATAATGCTGTGAACTGTTTGTCCAGTTGTTAATGCTGTGAACTGTTTGTGAAGTTGTTAATGCTGTGAACAGTTTGTCCAGTTGTTAATGCTGTGAACTGTTTGTCCAGTTGTTAATGCTGTGAACTATTTGTTGAGTTGTTAATGCTGTGAACTATTTGTCCAGTTGTTAATGCTGTGAACTATTTGTCAGGTTGTTAATGCTGTGAACTGTTTGTCAAGTTGTTAATGCTGTGAACTATTTGTCCAGTTGTTAATGTTGTGAACTGTTTGTTCAGTTGTTAATGCTGTGAACTGTTTGTCCAGTTGTTAATGCTGTGAACTATTTGTCCAGTTGTTAATGTTGTGATCTGTTTGTCCAGTTGTTAATGCTGTGAACTGTTTGTCCAGTTGTTAATGCTGTGAACTGTTTGTCTAGGTGTTAATGCTGTGAACTGTTTGTCAAGTTGTTAATGCTGTGAACTTTTTGTCCAGTTGTTAATGTTGTTAACTATTCGTCCAGTTGTTAATGCTGTGAACTGTTTGTTCAGTTGTTAATGCTGTGAACTATTTGTCCAGTTGTTAATGCTGTGAACTGTTTGTCCAGTTGTTTATGCTGTGAACTGTTTGTCCAGTTGTTAATGTTGTGATCTGTTTGTTCAGTTGTTAATGCTGTGAACTCTTTGTCCAGTTGTTAATGTTGTGATCTGTTTGTCCAGTTGTTAATGCTGTGAATTATTTGTCCAGTTGTTATTGCTGTGAACTCTTTGTCCAGTTGTTAATGTTGTGAACTGTTTGTCCAGTTGTTAATGCTGTGAACTATTTGTGGAGTTGTTAATGCTGTGAACTGTTTGTCCAGTTGTTAATGCTGTGAACTAATTGTCCAGTTGTTAATGTTGTGAACTGTTTGTTCAGTTGTTAATGCTGTGAACTATTTGTCCAGTTGTTATTGCTGTGAACTCTTTGTCCAGTTGTTAATGTTGTGAACTGTTTGTCCAGTTGTTAATGCTGTGAACTATTTGTGGAGTTGTTAATGCTGTAAACTGTTTGTCCAGTTGTTAATGCTGTGAACTATTTGTCCAGTTGTTAATGTTGTGAACTGTTTGTCCAGTTGTTAATGTTGTGATCTGTTTGTTCAGTTGTTAATGCTGTGAACTATTTGTCCAGTTGTTAATGCTGTGAACTATTTGTCCAGTTGTTAATGCTGTGAACTATTTGTCCAGTTGTTAATGCTGTGAACTATTTGTCAAGTTGTTAATGTTGTGATCTGTTTGTTCAGTTGTTAATGCTGTGAACTATTTGTCCAGTTGTTATTGCTGTGAATTCTTTGTCCAGTTGTTAATGCTGTGAACTGTTTGTCCAGTTGTTAATGCTGTGAACTATTTGTCCAGTTGTTAATGTTGTGAACTCTTTGTTCAGTTGTTAATGCTGTGAACTATTTGTCCAGTTGTTATTGCTGTGAACTCTTTGTCCAGTTGTTAATGCTGTGAACTATTTGTCCAGTTGTTAATGTTGTGAACTGTTTGTCCAGTTGTTAATGCTGTGAACTGTTTGTCAAGTTGTTAATGCTGTGAACTGTTTGTCCAGTTGTTAATGCTGTGAACTGTTTGTCCAGTTGTTAATGCTGTGAACTATTTGTCCAGTTGTTAATGCTGTGAACTGTTTGTCCAGTTATTAATGCTGTGAACTGTTTGTCAAGTTGTTAATGCTGTGAACTGTTTGTCAAGTTGTTAATGCTGTGAACTGTTTGTCCAGTTGTTAATGCTGTGAACTGTTTGTCCAGTTGTTAATGCTGTGAACTATTTGTGGAGTTGTTAATGCTGTGAACTGTTTGTCCAGTTGTTAATGATGTAAACTCTTTGTCCAGTTTTTAATGCTGTGAACTGTTTGTCCAGTTGTTAATGCTGTGAATTATTTGTCCAGTTGTTAATGCTGTGAACTATTTGTCCAGTTGTTAATGCTGTGAACTATTTGTCCAGTTGTTAATGTTGTGAACTGTTTGTTCAGTTGTTAATGCTGTGAACTGTTTGTCCAGTTGTTAATGCTGTGAACTATTTGTCAAGTTTTTAATGCTGTGAACTGTTTTTCCAGTTGTTAATGCTGTGAACTATTTGTCCAGTTGCTAATGCTGTGAACTATTTGTCCAGTTGTTAATTCTGTGAACTATTTGTCCAGTTGTTAATGCTGTGAACTATTTGTTCAGTTGTTAATGCTGTGAACTGTTTGTTCAGTTGTTAATGCTGTAAACACTTTGTCAAGTTTTTAATGCTGTGAACTGTTTGTCCAGTTGTTAATGCTGTGAACTATTTGTCCAATTGTTAATGCTGTGAACTATTTGTCCAGTTGTTAATGCTGTGAACTATTTGTCCAGATGTTAATGCTGTGAACTATTTGTCAAGTTGTTAATGCTGTGAACTGTTTGTCCAGTTGTTAATGCTGTGAACTGTTTGTCCAGTTTTTAATGCTGTGAACTGTTTGTCCAGTTGTTAATGCTGTGAACAGTTTGTCCAGTTGTTAATGCTGTGAACTGTTTGTCCAGTTGTTAATGCTGTGAACTATTTGTTGAGTTGTTAATGCTGTGAACTATTTGTCCAGTTGTTAATGTTGTGAACTATTTGTCAGGTTGTTAATGCTGTGAACTGTTTGTCAAGTTGTTAATGCTGTGAACTGTTTGTCAAGTTGTTAATGCTGTGAACTGTTTGTCAAGTTGTTAATGCTGTGAACTGTTTGTCCAGTTGTTAATGCTGTGAACTGTTTGTCCAGTTGTTAATGCTGTGAACTATTTGTGGAGTTGTTAATGCTGTGAACTGTTTGTCCAGTTGTTAATGATGTAAACTCTTTGTCCAGTTTTTAATGCTGTGAACTGTTTGTCCAGTTGTTAATGCTGTGAATTATTTGTCCAGTTGTTAATGCTGTGAACTATTTGTCCAGTTGTTAATGCTGTGAACTATTTGTCCAGTTGTTAATGTTGTGAACTGTTTGTTCAGTTGTTAATGCTGTGAACTGTTTGTCCAGTTGTTAATGCTGTGAACTATTTGTCAAGTTTTTAATGCTGTGAACTGTTTTTCCAGTTGTTAATGCTGTGAACTATTTGTCCAGTTGCTAATGCTGTGAACTATTTGTCCAGTTGTTAATGCTGTGAACTATTTGTCCAGTTGTTAATGCTGTGAACTATTTGTTCAGTTGTTAATGCTGTGAACTGTTTGTTCAGTTGTTAATGCTGTAAACACTTTGTCAAGTTTTTAATGCTGTGAACTGTTTGTCCAGTTGTTAATGCTGTGAACTATTTGTCCAATTGTTAATGCTGTGAACTATTTGTCCAGTTGTTAATGCTGTGAACTATTTGTCCAGATGTTAATGCTGTGAACTATTTGTCAAGTTGTTAATGCTGTGAACTGTTTGTCCAGTTGTTAATGCTGTGAACTGTTTCTCCAGTTTTTAATGCTGTGAACTGTTTGTCCAGTTGTTAATGCTGTGAACAGTTTGTCCAGTTGTTAATGCTGTGAACTGTTTGTCCAGTTGTTAATGCTGTGAACTATTTGTTGAGTTGTTAATGCTGTGAACTATTTGTCCAGTTGTTAATGTTGTGAACTATTTGTCAGGTTGTTAATGCTGTGAACTGTTTGTCAAGTTGTTAATGCTGTGAACTGTTTGTCAAGTTGGTAATGCTGTGAACTGTTTGTCAAGTTGTTAATGCTGTGAACTATTTGTCCAGTTGTTAATGTTGTGAACTGTTTGTTCAGTTGTTAATGCTGTGAACTGTTTGTCCAGTTGTTAATGCTGTGAGCTATTTGTCCAGTTGTTAATGCTGTGAACTATTTGTCCAGATGTTAATGTTGTGAACTGTTTGTTCAGTTGTTAATGCTGTGAACTGTTTGTCCAGTTGTTAATGCTGTGAGCTATTTGTCCAGTTGTTAATGCTGTGAACTATTTGTCCAGATGTTAATTCTGTGAACTATTTGTCCAGTTGTTAATGCTGTGAACTGTTTGTCCAGTTGTTAATGCTGTGAACAGTTTGTCCAGTTGTTAATGCTGTGAACTGTTTGTCCAGTTGTTAATGCTGTGAACTATTTGTTGAGTTGTTAATGCTGTGAACTATTTGTCCAGTTGTTAATGTTGTGAACTATTTGTCAGGTTGTTAATGCTGTGAACTGTTTGTCAAGTTGTTAATGCTGTGAACTGTTTGTCAAGTTGGTAATGCTGTGAACTGTTTGTCAAGTTGTTAATGCTGTGAACTATTTGTCCAGTTGTTAATGTTGTGAACTGTTTGTTCAGTTGTTAATGCTGTGAACTGTTTGTCCAGTTGTTAATGCTGTGAGCTATTTGTCCAGTTGTTAATGCTGTGAACTATTTGTCCAGATGTTAATTCTGTGAACTATTTGTCCAGTTGTTAATGCTGTGAACTATTTGTCCAGTTGTTAATGCTGTGAACTATTTGTCCAGTTGTTAATGCTGTGAACTGTTTGTCCAGTTGTTAATGCTGTGAACTGTTTGTCCAGTTGTTAATGCTGTGAACTATTTGTCCAGTTGTTAATGCTGTGAACAGTTTGTCCAGTTGTTAATGCTGTGAACTGTTTGTCAAGTTGTTAATGCTGTGAACTATTTGTCCAGTTGTTAATGCTGTGAACTGTTTGTCAAGTTGTTAATGCTGTGAACTGTTTGTCCAGTTGTTAATGCTGTGAACTATTTATCTAGTTGTTAATGCTGTGAACTGTTTGTCCAGTTGTTAATGCTGTGAACTCTTTGTCCAGTGTTAATGCTGTGAACTGTTTGTCAAGTTGTTAATGCTGTGAACAGTTTGTCCAGTTGTTAATGTTGTGAACTGTTTGTCCAGTTGTTAATGCTGTGAACTATTTGTTGAGTTGTTAATGCTGTGAACTATTTGTCCAGTTGTTAATGTTGTGAACTATTTCTCAGGTTGTTAATGCTGTGAACTGTTTGTCAAGTTGTTAATGCTGTGAACTGTTTGTCAAGTTGGTAATGCTGTGAACTGTTTGTCAAGTTGTTAATGCTGTGAACTATTTGTCCAGTTGTTAATGTTGTGAACTGTTTGTTCAGTTGTTAATGCTGTGAACTGTTTGTCCAGTTGTTAATGCTGTGAACTATTTGTCCAGTTGTTAATGCTGTGAACTATTTGTCCAGTTGTTAATGTTGTGATCTGTTTGTCCAGTTGTTAATGCTGTGAACTGTTTGTCAAGTTGTTAATGCTGTGAACAGTTTGTCCAGTTGTTAATGCTGTGAACTGTTTGTCCAGTTGTTAATGCTGTGAACAATTTGTTGAGTTGTTAATGCTGTGAACTATTTGTCCAGTTGTTAATGTTGTGAACTATTTGTCAGATTGTTAATGCTGTGAACTGTTTGTCAGGTTGTTAATGCTGTGAACTGTTTGTCAAGTTGGTAATGCTGTGAACTGTTTGTCAAGTTGTTAATGCTGTGAACTATTTGTCCAGTTGTTAATGTTGTGAACTTTTGTTCAGTTGTTAATGCTGTGAACTGTTTGTCCAGTTGTTAATGCTGTGAACTATTTGTCCAGTTGTTAATGCTGTGAACTATTTGTCCAGTTGTTAATTCTGTGAACTATTTGTCCAGTTGTTAATGCTGTGAACTATTTGTCCAGTTGTTAATGCTGTGAACTATTTGTCCAGTTGTTAATGCTGTGAACTGTTTGTCCAGTTGTTAATGCTGTGAACTGTTTGTCCAGTTGTTAATGCTGTGAACTGTTTGTCAAGTTTTTAATGCTGTGAACTGTTTGTCCAGTTGTTAATGCTGTGAACTATTTGTCCAGTTGTTAATGCTGTGAACTGTTTGTCCAGTTGTTAATGCTGTGAACTATTTGTTGAGTTGTTAATGCTGTGAACTATTTGTCAAGTTGTTAATGCTGTGAACTGTTTGTCCAGTTGTTAATGCTGTGAACTATTTATCTAGTTGTTAATGCTGTGAACTATTTGTCCAGTGATAATGCTGTGAACTGTTTGTCCAGTTGTTAATGCTGTGAACTGTTTGTCAAGTTGTTAATGCTGTGAACAGTTTGTCCAGTTGTTAATGCTGTGAACTGTTTGTCCAGTTGTTAATGCTGTGAACTATTTGTTGAGTTGTTAATGCTGTGAACTATTTGTCCAGTTGTTAATGTTGTGAACTATTTGTCAGGTTGTTAATGCTGTGAACTGTTTGTCAAGTTGTTAATGCTGTGAACTATTTGTCCAGTTGTTAATGTTGTGAACTGTTTGTTCAGTTGTTAATGCTGTGAACTGTTTGTCCAGTTGTTAATGCTGTGAACTATTTGTCCAGTTGTTAATGTTGTGATCTGTTTGTCCAGTTGTTAATGCTGTGAACTGTTTGTCCAGTTGTTAATGCTGTGAACTGTTTGTCCAGGTGTTAATGCTGTGAACTGTTTGTCAAGTTGTTAATGCTGTGAACTTTTTGTCCAGTTGTTAATGTTGTTAACTATTCGTCCAGTTGTTAATGCTGTGAACTGTTTGTTCAGTTGTTAATGCTGTGAACTATTTGTCCAGTTGTTAATGCTGTGAACTGTTTGTCCAGTTGTTAATGCTGTGAACTGTTTGTCAAGTTGTTAATGCTGTGAACTATTTGTTGAGTTGTTAATGCTGTGAACTATTTGTCCAGTTGTTAATGTTGTGAACTATTTGTCAGGTTGTTAATGCTGTGAATTGTTTGTCAAGTTGTTAATGCTGTGAACTGTTTGTCAAGTTGGTAATGCTGTGAACTGTTTGTCAAGTTGTTAATGCTGTGAACTATTTGTCCAGTTGTTAATGTTGTGAACTGTTTGTTCAGTTGTTAATGCTGTGAACTGTTTGTCCAGTTGTTAATGCTGTGAACTATTTGTCCAGTTGTTAATGCTGTGAACTATTTGTCCAGTTGTTAATGTTGTGATCTGTTTGTCCAGTTGTTAATGCTGTGAACTGTTTGTCAAGTTGTTAATGCTGAGAACAGATTGTCCAGTTGTTAATGCTGTGAACTGTTTGTCCAGTTGTTAATGCTGTGAACTATTTGTCCAGTTGTTAATGCTGTGAACTATTTGTCCAGATGTTAATTCTGTGAACTATTTGTCCAGTTGTTAATGCTGTGAACTATTTGTCCAGTTGTTAATGCTGTGAACTATTTGTCCAGTTGTTAATGCTGTGAACTGTTTGTCCAGTTGTTAATGCTGTGAACTGTTTGTCCAGTTGTTAATGCTGTGAAATGTTTGTCCAGTTGTTAATGCTGTGAACAGTTTGTCCAGTTGTTAATGCTGTGAACTGTTTGTCCAGTTGTTAATGCTGTGAACTATTTGTTGAGTTGTTAATGCTGTGAACTGTTTGTCAAGTTGTTAATGCTGTGAACTGTTTGTCCAGTTGTTAATGCTGTGAACTCTTTGTCCAGTTGTTAATGCTGTGAACTGTTTGTCAAGTTGTTAATGCTGTGAACAGTTTGTCCAGTTGTTAATGCTGTGAACTGTTTGTCCAGTTGTTAATGCTGTGAACTATTTGTTGAGTTGTTAATGCTGTGAACTATTTGTCCAGTTGTTAATGTTGTGAACTATTTGTCAGGTTGTTAATGCTGTGAACTGTTTGTCAAATTGTTAATGCTGTGAACTGTTTGTCAAGTTGGTAATGCTGTGAACTGTTTGTCAAGTTGTTAATGCTGTGAACTATTTGTCCAGTTGTTAATGTTGTGAACTGTTTGTTCAGTTGTTAATGCTGTGAACTGTTTGTCCAGTTGTTAATGCTGTGAACTATTTGTCCAGTTGTTAATGCTGTGAACTATTTGTCCAGTTGTTAATGCTGTGAACTATTTGTCCAGATGTTAATTCTGTGAACTATTTGTCCAGTTGTTAATGCTGTGAACTATTTGTCCAGTTGTTAATGCTGTGAACTATTTGTCCAGTTGTTAATGCTGTGAACTGTTTGTCCAGTTGTTAATGCTTTGAACTGTTTGTCAAGTTGTTAATGCTGTCAAATGTTTGTCCAGTTGTTAATGCTGTGAACAGTTTGTCCAGTTGTTAATGCTGTGAACTGTTTGTCCAGTTGTTAATGCTGTGAACTATTTGTTGAGTTGTTAATGCTGTGAACTGTTTGTCAAGTTGTTAATGCTGTGAACTGTTTGTCCAGTTGTTAATGCTGTGAACTATTTATCTAGTTGTTAATGCTGTGAACTATTTGTACAGTTGTTAATGCTGTGAACTGTTTGTCCAGTTGTTAATGCTGTGAACTGTTTGTCCAGTTGTTAATGCTGTGAACTGTTTGTCCAGTTGTTAATGCTGTGAACTATTTGTCCAGTTGATAATGTTGTGAACTGTTTGTCCAGTTATTAATGCTGTGAACTGTTTGTCAAGTTGTTAATGCCCTGAACTGTTTGTCAAGTTGTTAATGCTGTGAACTGTTTGTCCAGTTGTTAATACTGTGAACTCTTTGTCCAGTTGTTAATGCTGTGAACTATTTGTGGAGTTGTTAATGCTGTGAACTTTTGTCCAGTTGTTAATGATGTGAAATATTTGTCCAGTTGTTAATGTTGTGAACTGTTTGTCCAGTTGTTAATGTTGTGATCAGTTTGTTAAGTTGTTAATGCTGTGAACTATTTGTCCAGCTGTTAATGCTGTGAACTATTTGTCCAGTTGTTAATGCTGTGAACTATTTGTCCAGTTGTTAATGTTGTGAACTGTTTGTCCAGTTATTAATGCTGTGAACTGTTTGTCAAGTTGTTAATGCTGTGAACTGTTTGTCCAGTTGTTAATGCTGTGAACGCTTTGTCAAGTTGTTAATGCTGTGAACTGTTTGTCCAGTTGTTAATGTTGTGATCTGTTTGTTCAGTTGTTAATGCTGTGAACTATTTGTCCAGTTGTTATTGCTGTGAACTCTTTGTCCAGTTGTTAATGCTGTGAACTATTTGTCCAGTTGTTAATGCTGTGAACTGTTTTTCCAGTTGTTAATGCTGTGAACTGTTTGTCCAGTTGTTAATGCTGTGAACTGTTTGTCCAGTTGTTAATGCTGTGAACTGTTTGTCCAGTTGTTAATGCTGTGAACTATTTGTCCAGTTGTTAATGTTGTGAACTGTTTGTCCAGTTATTAATGATGTGTACTGTTTGTCAAGTTGTTAATGCTGTGAACTGTTCGTCCAGTTGTTAATGCTGTGAACTGTTTGTCCAGTTGTTAATGCTGTGAACTATTTGTGGAGTTGTTAATGCTGTGAACTGTTTGTCCAGTTGTTAATGATGTGAACGGTTTGTCAAGTTGTTAATGCTGTGAACTATTTGTCAAGTTGTTATTGCTGTGAACTCTTTGTCCAGTTGTTAATGCTGTGAACTGTTTGTCCAGTTGTTAATGCTGTGAACTATTTGTCCAGTTGTTAATGTTGTGAACTGTTTGTCCAGTTATTAATGCTGTGAACTGTTTGTCAAGTTGTTAATGCTGTGAACTGTTTGTCAAGTTGTTAATGCTGTGAACTGTTTGTCCAGTTGTTAATGCTGTGAACTATTTGTCCAGCTGTTAATGCTGTGAACTATTTGTCCAGTTGTTAATGTTGTGAACTGTTTGTCCAGTTGTTAATGCTGTGAACTGTTTGTCCAGTTGTTAATGTTGTGAACTGTTTGTCCAGTTGTTAATGCTGTGAACTGTTTGTCCAGTTGTTAATGCTGTGAACTGTTTGTCCAGTTGTTAATGCTGTGAACTATTTGTCCAGTTGTTAATGCTGTGAACTGTTTGTCATGTTGTTAATGCTGTGAACTATTTTTCCAGTTGTTAATGTTGTGAACTATTTGTCCAGTTGTTAATGCTGTGATCTGTTTTTCCAGTTGTTAATGCTGTGAACTGTTTGTCAAGTTGTTAATGCTGTGCACTATTTGTCCAGTTGTTAATGTTGTGAACTCTTTGTCAAGTTGTTAATGCTGTGAACTGTTTGTCAAGTTGTTAATGCTGTGAACTATTTGTTGAGTTGTAAATGCTGTGAACAGTTTGTCCAGTTGTTAATGCTGTGAACTGTTTGTCCAGTTGTTAATGCTGTGAACTGTTTGTCCAGTTGTTAATGCTGTGAACTGTTTGTCCAGTTGTTAATGCTGTGAACTATTTGTCCAGTTGTTAATGCTGTGAACTGTTTGTCAAGTTGTTAATGCTGTGAACTATTTGTTGAGTTGTTAATGATGTGAACATTTTGTCCAGTTGTTAATGCTGTGAACTGTTTGTCCAGTTGGTAATGCTGTGAACTATTTGTGGAGTTGTTAATGCTGTGAACTGTTTGTCCAGTTGTTAATGTTGTGAACTAATTGTCCAGTTGTTAATGCTGTGAACTATTTGTCCAGTTGTTAATGCTGTGAACTGTTTGTCAAGTTGTTAATGCTGTGAACTATTTGTCAAATTTGTTAATGCTGTGAACTATTTGTCCAGTTGTTAATTTTGTGAACTGTTTGTCCAGTTGTTAATGCTGTGAACTGTTTGTCAAGTTGTTAATGCTGTGAACTGTTTGTCCAGTTGTTAATGCTGTGAACTGTTTGTCCAGTTGTTAATGCTGTGAACTATTTGTCCAGTTTTTAATGCTGTGAACTGTTTGTCATGTTATTAATGCTGTGAACTTTTGTCAAGTTGTTAATGCTGTGAACTGTTTGTCAAGTTGTTAATGCTGTGAACTGTTTGTCCAGTTGTTAATGCTGTGAACTGTTTGTCCAGTTGTTAATGCTGTGAACTATTTGTGGAGTTGTTAATGCTGTGAACTGTTTGTCAAGTTGTTAATGATGTAAACTCTTTGTCCAGTTTTTAATGCTGTGAACTGTTTGTCCAGTTGTTAATGCTGTGAATTATTTGTCCAGTTAATGCTGTGAACTATTTGTCAGGTTGTTAATGCTGTGAACTGTTTGTCAAGTTGTTAATGCTGTGAACTGTTTGTCAAGTTGGTAATGCTGTGAACTGTTTGTCAAGTTGTTAATGCTGTGAACTATTTGTCCAGTTGTTAATGTTGTGAACTGTTTGTTCAGTTGTTAATGCTGTGAACTGTTTGTCCAGTTGTTAATGCTGTGAACTATTTGTCCAGTTGTTAATGCTGTGAACTATTTGTCCAGTTGTTAATGTTGTGATCTGTTTGTCCAGTTGTTAATGCTGTGAACTGTTTGTCAAGTTGTTAATGCTGTGAACAGTTTGTCCAGTTGTTAAAGCTATGAACTGTTTGTCCAGTTGTTAATGCTGTGAACTATTTGTTGAGTTGTTAATGCTGTGAACTATTTGTCCAGTTGTTAATGTTGTGAACTATTTGTCAGGTTGTTAATGCTGTGAACTGTTTGTCAAGTTGTTAATGCTGTGAACTGTTTGTCAAGTTGGTAATGCTGTGAACTGTTTGTCAAGTTGTTAATGCTGTGAACTATTGTCCAGTTGTTAATGATGTGAACTGTTTGTTCAGTTGTTAATGCTGTGAACTGTTTGTCCAGTTGTTAATGCTGTGAACTATTTGTCCAGTTGTTAATGCTGTGAACTATTTGTCCAGATGTTAATTCTGTGAACTATTTGTCCAGTTGTTAATGCTGTGAACTATTTGTCCAGTTGTTAATGCTGTGAACTGTTTGTCCAGTTGTTAATGCTGTGAACTGTTTGTCCAGTTGTTAATGCTGTGAAATGTTTGTCCAGTTGTTAATGCTGTGAACAGTTTGTCCAGTTGTTAATGCTGTGAACTGTTTGTCCAGTTGTTAATGCTGTGAACTATTTGTTGAGTTGTTAATGCTGTGAACTGTTTGTCAAGTTGTTAATGCTGTGAACTGTTTGTCCAGTTGTTAATGCTGTGAACTATTTATCTAGTTGTTAATGCTGTGAACTATTTGTCCAGTTGTTAATGCTGTGAACTCTTTGTCCAGTTGTTAATGCTGTGAACTGTTTGTCAAGTTGTTAATGCTGTGAACAGTTTGTCCAGTTGTTAATGCTGTGAACTGTTTGTCCAGTTGTTAATGCTGTGAACTATTTGTTGAGTTGTTAATGCTGTGAACTGTTTGTCCAGTTGTTAATGTTGTGAACTATTTGTCAGGTTGTTAATGCTGTGAACTGTTTGTCAAGTTGTTAATGCTGTGAACTGTTTGTCAAGTTGGTAATGCTGTGAACTGTTTGTCAAGTTGTTAATGCTGTGAACTATTTGTCCAGTTGTTAATGTTGTGAACTGTTTGTTCAGTTGTTAATGCTGTGAACTGTTTGTCAAGTTGTTAATGCTGTGAACTATTTGTCCAGTTGTTAATGCTGTGAACTATTTGTCCAGTTGTTAATGCTGTGAACTATTTGTCCAGATGTTAATTCTGTGAACTATTTGTCCAGTTGTTAATGCTGTGAACTATTTGTCCAGTTGTTAATGCTGTGAACTATTTGTCCAGTTGTTAATGCTGTGAACTGTTTGTCCAGTTGTTAATGCTGTGAACTGTTTGTCAAGTTGTTAATGCTGTCAAATGTTTGTCCAGTTGTTAATGCTGTGAACAGTTTGTCCAGTTGTTAATGCTGTGAACTGTTTGTCCAGTTGTTAATGCTGTGAACTATTTGTTGAGTTGTTAAAGCTGTGAACTGTTTGTCAAGTTGTTAATGCTGTGAACTGTTTGTCCAGTTGTTAATGCTGTGAACTATTTATCTAGTTGTTAATGCTGTGAACTATTTGTACAGTTGTTAATGCTGTGAACTGTTTGTCCAGTTGTTAATGCTGTGAACTATTTGTCCAGTTGTTAATGCTGTGAACTGTTTGTCCAGTTGTTAATGCTGTGAACTATTTGTCCAGTTGATAATGTTGTGAACTGTTTGTCCAGTTATTAATGCTGTGAACTGTTTGTCAAGTTGTTAATGCTGTGAACTGTTTGTCAAGTTGTTAATGCTGTGAACTGTTTGTCCAGTTGTTGATACTGTGAACTCTTTGTCCAGTTGTTAATGCTGTGAACTATTTGTGGAGTTGTTAATGCTGTGAACTTTTGTCCAGTTGTTAATGATGTGAAATATTTGTCCAGTTGTTAATGTTGTGAACTGTTTGTCCAGTTGTTAATGTTGTGATCAGTTTGTTAAGTTGTTAATGCTGTGAACTATTTGTCCAGCTGTTAATGCTGTGAACTATTTGTCCAGTTGTTAATGCTGTGAAATATTTGTCCAGTTGTTAATGTTGTAAACTGTTTGTCCAGTTATTAATGCTGTGAACTGTTTGTCCAGTTGTTAATGCTGTGAACTGTTTGTCCAGTTGTTAATGCTGTGAACGCTTTGTCAAGTTGTTAATGCTGTGAACTGTTTGTCCAGTTGTTAATGTTGTGATCTGTTTGTTCAGTTGTTAATGCTGTGAACTATTTGTCCAGTTGTTATTGCTGTGAACTCTTTGTCCAGTTGTTAATGCTGTGAACTATTTGTCCAGTTGTTAATGCTGTGAACTGTTTTTCCATTTGTTAATGCTGTGAACTGTTTGTCCAGTTGTTAATGCTGTGAACTGTTTGTCCAGTTGTTAATGCTGTGAACTGTTTGTCCAGTTGTTAATGCTGTGAACTATTTGTCCAGTTGTTAATGTTGTGAACTGTTTGTCCAGTTGTTAATGCTGTGAACTGTTTGTCAAGTTGTTAATGCTGTGAACTGTTCGTCCAGTTGTTAATGCTGTGAACTGTTTGTCCAGTTGTTAATGCTGTGAACTATTTGTGGAGTTGTTAATGCTGTGAACTGTTTGTCCAGTTGTTAATGATGTGAACTGTTTGTCAAGTTGTTAATGCTGTGAACTATTTGTCAAGTTGTTAATGTTGTGATCTGTTTGTTCAGTTTTTAATGCTGTGAACTATTTTACCAGTTGTTATTGCTGTGAACTCTTTGTCCAGTTGTTAATGCTGTGAACTGTTTGTCCAGTTGTTAATGCTGTGAACTATTTGTCTAGTTGTTAATGTTGTGAACTGTTTGTCCAGTTATTAATGCTGTGAACTGTTTGTCAAGTTGTTAATGCTGTGAACTGTTTGTCAAGTTGTTAATGCTGTGAACTGTTTGTCCAGTTGTTAATGCTGTGAACTATTTTTCCAGCTGTTAATGCTGTGAACTATTTGTCCAGTTGTTAATGTTTTGAACTGTTTGTCCAGTTGTTAATGCTGTGAACTGTTTGTCCAGTTGTTAATGTTGTGAACTGTTTGTCCAGTTGTTAATGTTGTGAACTGTTTGTCCAGTTGTTAATGCTGTGAACTGTTTGTCCAGTTGTTAATGCTGTGAACTATTTGTCCAGTTGTTAATGCTGTGAACTGTTTGTCATGTTGTTAATGCTGTGAACTATTTTTCCAGTTGTTAATGCTGTGAACTATTTGTCCAGTTGTTAATGTTGTGATCTGTTTTTCCAGTTGTTAATGCTGTGAACTGTTTGTCAAGTTGTTAATGCTGTGCACTATTTGTCCAGTTGTTAATGTTGTGAACTCTTTGTCAAGTTGTTAATGCTGTGAACTGTTTGTCAAGTTGTTAATGCTGTGAACTATTTGTTGAGTTGTAAATGCTGTGAACTATTTGTCCAGTTGTTAATGCTGTGAACTGTTTGTCCAGTTGTTAATGCTGTGAACTGTTTGTCCAGTTGTTAATGCTGTGAACTATTTGTCCAGTTGTTAATGCTGTGAACTGTTTGTCCGGTTGTTAATGCTGTGAACTATTTGTTGAGTTGTTAATGATGTGAACAGTTTGTCCAGTTGTTAATACTGTGAACTGTTTGTCCAGTTGGTAATGCTGTGAACTATTTGTGGAGTTGTTAATGCTGTGAACTGTTTGTCCAGTTGTTAATGTTGTGAACTATTTGTCCAGTTGTTAATGCTGTGAACTATTTGTCCAGTTGTTAATGCTGTGAACTGTTTGTCAAGTTGTTAATGCTGTGAACTGTTTGTCCAGTTGTTAATGCTGTGAACTATTTGTCCAGTTGTTAATTTTGTGAACTGTTTGTCAAGTTGTTAATGCTGTAAGAGGGAGCAACTTTAAAGTAAGTTTCTTTAATGAAATATTTTACATGTGTTTCCAGGATTTCAATAATTAAAACATTTTTCGAATATCCCATGTACAGTTGAACTATGTTAGTCTTCTATTAAAAATACCTTTCATGAACAGTTTAATGTATGATTTCCAATATTTACATTGCTAATAAATAGCTGAACTGGTAGTGTTGTATAAATAGCTGATCTGGTAGTGTTATATAAATAGCTGATCTGATAGTGTTATATGAATAGCTGATCTGGTAGTGTTATATAAATAGCTGATCTGGTAGTGTTAAAAAATAGCTGATTTGATAGTGTTATATAAATAGCTGATCTGGTAGTTTTAATAGTAATAAATCCTAATCCAACTCATGTAAATCTGACAAAATGCTTTAGACTTTACTTACATGTGGGTTAAATGTATCAGTCTGTTGCTTGTCACAAAATTAGATCTAACAGTACTTTTTGATATATGTTCCAATAATCTGACAATCTTAAAGAATTACTATTATCCATTTAACACAGTATTTATGAAATTTTAAATGTCAACACTAGTTTTTTCTACTACCTCATTCAGTCAAAAGACAATTCTCCATATTTCCTGTCATATTTACCATTAATTTTTCAATTTTAAAACAATTTTACTCCTCTTCAAAATGTTTGTTCACTCGTGGTATTCTAGGGGCCCGGGTGGCTCAATGAGTTAGGTCGTTGGATCTAACAATTCATACAAGCCTATCACCAATACGGCGTGGGTTCGTGCCCGGCTTTGTAAATTACAAAAAAGGATGCACTCGACTCGCAACTGCAAGTGATAAAGTTTACCAGTTGCTTGACCATGGTCGGTGGTTCTCTCCGGGTACTCCGGCTTCCTCCACCACTAAAACTGGTCGCCATGATATAACTGAAATATTGTTGAAAGTTGCATTAAAACACCAAAAATCAAAAAATCAAATCATGGTATTCTAGACTAATAAAATACGAATAAACCTTGTGAAATAGTTGTTGGTTATTATACAGTTAATAAGATCATGTATTCTTGTGAATTCTTCTCTTTAAATAATTGTTGCTATTAAAATAGTGTAAAATATCATAATCATTGAAACATTATTTAGTTTTTTTTTTATACAAACTGTCATTTTATGTTATGGCGCTATTGTTGTCCATCTGTAGACAGAATGGTTTCCGTCATCTTCGCTAGCCAAGGGTTACGATTCGGGTCCCCCTTCTCTCCACCCTTGGCGGATCTAGAATACATTTTGAAATTCGCGTGCAATGCCACCTGGTGGTTTATTGAAGTTGCGCCCCTTAGATAGTCGTCATCGCCAGCCAATCAGAATCGTTTTGTTATACGTATGTTGGAGAGTTGAAAATGGCAGCGCCCAGTGAAGAAAAACTTATTTGTGATAAATTTAATTTGGAGGCACTTACTGTCAACCAAGTGAAAGTTTCAAAGCTTTGGCAGATGGAAAAGATGTTTTCATTGGAACCAAAACGGGAAGTGGCAAATCGTTGTCATATGAGAGCATTCCGGTGCCATCTTAATTGTTTACATTTCGTCGATAACATGTGCTCCGTGTAAAACGTCTTCTGATTGGATACGTGTACTGGTAACCGTAACCAATGAAATATTAAAACGCGAATCCTCAAAATGTATTCTAGATCTGCCAAGGGTGGAGAGAAGGGGAACCCGAATCGTAACCCTTGGCTAGCGAAGATGGGTTTTTTCCGTGTGACAACTAAGTTTTTGTTAAAGGATCCTTTTGAATTTTGAATACAATGGTCCTTGGCACTGAATAAAGATTGGTATTGATTTAGGGTGTTGTAACCCTACCAGTTTTCAAACAAGAGAAGCTAAGGTGCAAAAATGGATGTTTCTGTTGTACATGGAGAGTTTGTTTACATCTGATTTTTATGAGGTTTTTTTTAAACTTAAAGGCATACAGTAGCTCAAATTGATTTTTTTTGTTTATATTAAAAGTTGCCAATATTCGATGTTTTATAACTAATAAAATGTTCTGAAGAAGAAGCCAGGTTTAAAAAATATGCTATAATGTCATAATTAGTGAAAAGAATTCGAATGTCTGTTGGTAAAATCGCCATTAACACACCTAATTATAAGTCGGTTGATTTTCCGTAGTTTGCCGGACACTGATAACTGCTATAAATAACCAGGAAGCATGCTTTTCATGTAAATTCGTTATAATTAATATAATTTAAGAAATATATATATGAAATTGGATCTGGGGTAATCAGTTAATCAGTTAATATTATATAATGGTAGTTAGTAAGAATGACACTTAAAATCTGAAATACGTGATGTAATCAATAAAAACAAACCCAAACTCTGCAAAGGGGCCTAAAAAGCGACGATGCAATTCTACTGTCAAAATACGATTCTGCCGTAAAAAGATACTAAATTATGCTTACCGTATATGTGTTGAAAAATGGTTTAGGTCAGTATAACACTTTTTTTTTAAATTTTTACACGAAGCTTGCTAAATCCTCATATTTGTGTCATTTTCGTCAATATTTTTGTTTGTGTCATACATGTGCTTTTCCTTCTGCAAATAATTTCGCACATACGCAAACACTTTACCGAATAGGTTCACTTTGTAGGTCACGGGATATATGAATAATACAATAATGATATGCGGGTATACAATGAATGTTTTACTGGAAGCAAGAAAATCAAACAGCGACATGTTTCCTTCGTTCTAGGCTATTTACGTATGATATAATGAAAAATTTCAACTGCAATTAGTATAAAACATCGAATATTGGCAACTTTTAATAAAAAAATAAAAAAATCAATTTGAGCTACTGTATGCCTTTAACTTTTTAATTTTTCATTCAATTTTAATGCATTTTTTGTTTGTTTTGGAAATGATCATCTTTATGCACCAAGACATTGCTATTTTTTGGGGCCCAAATTTTGAAATTTTTTATATTTAGAAGGTAAATCAAATTTTTTATTTTCAACCAATTTTGATGTGCTTTTTTTCTCTTTGAATTTATTGAGCTGAGAGCTTGTTTGATTGATTTACAGTTTCAAATATAAACTCAACCCAATTCAAAAATTTAACTGTTCCATACATTTCATCCAATATTAATGTAATTTTTTGAAAAATAATTATCTTTATCGGTTATTTATTGACCCAAAAAATATATATCAATTTTTTTTTTTCTAAAGGGGTCTTAATAGTGCTCATTTTCTAAAATGTTACATATTTGGAAGGTATAGAGAATTTTTATATGTCATCTAATTTATGTTGTTCTTCTAATTTTGACAGGTTTGATGCATTGATTGTTTTATTATTTTCAAATATATTCCTTACAACATTCCCTGCCAATCTTTTCCAAGTAGATTTCTTTTTGCTAGTGCTTATGATTTCCAAGATTGAATGGAGCAAATGGAAACAGGGTGTTTGAAAAAGTAAAATAAGACAAATGTACAAATTACAGTGGATTCAGCAAATTACTGTGTCATGCAAAATGCTGTGTCCACACTTGCTTTTTATATATAAAATTTCAACTGACCCTTGTCAACATGTAGTTGTATCGTGCTTCATAAGGCATAGCCCTGTATTTATTTATGATCCTGGAAAAACGTTTTCAATGTTACTCTTGTCTGCTGTTAACTTCTTCAGGACACTCAAGATTAATTTTATTTTCATCAAGTTTTTAGCTCATCTGACCCAAATGGTCACGAGAGGAATTGCCATCACTTGGCATACATCGTCGTCATCATCTGTTAGATTTTACATTTTAATCTTCTTCTCTGAAACCCCTGGAACTTGGTAGGAATGTTCATTAGATAAGTCTATAAAAAAAAATTGTTTTGGTTGATTGAAATCACACGAAAGAAACAAGAGACCCATCAACAAGGTGTCCAGCCTCTAGTTCTTTATCAGTTGTGTGAATGAACAGGTGAGCGATACAGGCTCAAGTGAGCCTCTAGTTCTTATTAGATGTGTGAATGAACAGGTGAGCGATACAGGCTCAAGTGAGCCTCTAGTTCTTATTGGATGTGTGAATGAACAGGTGAGCGATACAGGCTCAAGTGAGCCTCTAGTTCTTTATTGGTTGTGTGAATGAACAGGTGAGCGATACAGGCTCAAGTGAGCCTCTAGTTCTTATTGGATGTGTGAATGAACAGGTGAGCGATACAGGCTCAAGTGAGCCTCTAGTTCTTTATTGGTTGTGTGAATGAACAGGTGAGCGATACAGGCTCAAGTGAGCCTCTAGTTCTTATTGGATGTGTGAATGAACAGGTGAGCGATACAGGCTCAGGTGAGCCTGTAGTTCTTATTGGTTGTGTGAATGAACAGGTGAGAGATACAGGCTCAGTTGAGCCTCTAGTTCTTTATTGAAGAGGTACTCGTTTAATTTATTCTGTATAGTAAACTATAGAATGCTAGATATATTGATATTGATGATTGGAGTAGCCACAAGGGCATTATGTTAAAAGATGGCTATAAATTGATCATTTTAAAAATGACAGTTCTACTTTTGTTACAGTGAAGTTATCCCCCTTCTTTTCAGGGTGATACATCTGGGTGTTATAAAATCATTCTAGCTTCGTTGGTTGGTGGTGCTAAATAGGAAGTAATTGATTTTGAAGTAGATCATAGTTTTCTTTGCTATGTTATTCCCACAACTCAAAAAATTATAATAGTAGCTTCAATCAACATATAGTAATGCTTCTACCATTATTCTACACTGGGCACCAATTTTCATGGATTTAGATTAGTTACTTGACTTTTAATTATTCAGTTTAATGTAACTCATAAATATGGAAGTGGTTCTAATTGTTCATTTTCTTTCTATATAGGTAAATTTATATAAAGCTTTCTTACTTGGTTTTCCACAAAAAATGGCAAAAGGGAATATTTCTTTGTATATAATAATTTATATATATATATCAACTTTTCTTGATAAGAAAGTCTAATTTGATAGACTGAACTAATAAGTAAATCCATAAAATTAGTACTCAGTACAATTGAGTGATTTTTATATTTTGATTATTGGATGTACAGTAAATGTTTATTTTGATGTACTATTTATCTATTAGCCAGTTTGGACTTGGACTTTGTAAAACACAGATTGATTATTATAGTATAAACATTGTCAAAAGTTTAAACAAGTTTTGTTAAGTGGTAACATTATTGTAACTATTTACTGTATTTCCATGTTAATTTGACTGTCTGATACTGATACTAACACATTTTACAAGTTTCAATATAGAATGAAATACTATATTGTAAGAGACATGTATGGTCGAGTGGTGTTGAGACAAACAGGACTAACACTACTGATTGTGGCAATAAACACCTATAATACAACAAAACCATGTCATATAGTTTGTTAATATCGCTGTTGTAAAAGTTTTGATTTGCTTAGCAAAAATGTATGAAAATATTTTGCGTTTTTTCTCACATGACCTTTGTTATTACCAGCACTTTGGATCCGTGGTTGTCATCGGCAGTATCGGTCATCTATAAACTTTTTACATTTCTCACAAATGACAGGCCCAATTGGAACCAAACTTGATATAAATGTTACTTGGGTAGTCCTCAACATTTTGAATAATTTTCGTTTCATTCAGAAATTCAACATGGCTGTAAATTATGCTTTCTGATTGGCTTAAATTTCAAAATCTTCTTTTCCAAAACCACATGTAGGATTGAATTTTTCTTTAGTAGAAATGCTTCTTATATGGCCCTCTATAAAGTTTATGTTTTTTTCTGGATACGAAATCCAAGTTGGTCACCAACACAAGGCATATTTTTAACATAAATAGGACCATATGGGAAAATGGAAAACAATTTTTTTTCTCAGAAACCAGAATGTTGATTGATTCCAAATAGTACATAAATAATCATTGAATGATCCTTTACAAAATTTGATTTTTTTGGGAAATTCAAATCGATTCAAGTGCCAAATTTACCATAAACCCTATAGGAGAATGTTTTAAAATTGTTTTCATCTGAAACCACTGATTCATTTGACACCAAACTTTGCTGGAATGTGCATAGTTTACTGTTCTTTGCAATATATGTCTATTTTGTGTCAATCGGGATGGGAATATATGATGTCTGCCATCGCAATGCATAGCTTTAACATAGGAGTTACCTTTTATGAAAATGAAGGAAACAAATTTCAGAAACTATTAATTTGATCAAATCGAAACTGTGCATAATAAATATTGGATGGTCACTACAAAATTTAAATTTGTTTGTGTACATCTGGAATCTTAAAATGGTTGTAGTCACATGTGGAAATATTTAAGAATTATTCTAATAGGGGGAAAAAAACAATGAACCATTTCATTTCACAGCAAACTTGGATGGAATGTGCTTGGGATGGTTAGTTACAAAGTATGTATTTCTTGTGTCGATTGGAATTCTAAGATTGCCACCACCACAAGGCATGTTTTTAACATGGGAAAATAAAAAAATAAATATGCTCAGAAACTTTTGATGGATCAAAACATTACATGAATAAAATAGGACTGCTTTACAAAATTTTCATTTTTGCATTAATGCAATTGGAAATCAAAGATAAGTGCCAACACTGACCAAGTTGAACATTAGTATCTATTTTGAAAAATATTTTAAAATGAAGTCAAAAACCATTTGCAACAAACATGGCTTGAATGTTTCTTGGATGGTCCTTTGCAAAATGTGTGGCATTTTCTTTTTATCAATCGGAAATCCAAGATGAGTGTCACTGCAGGATTTAGTGTTAACATTAGACCCATATGGGAAAATGATAGAATACTTTTCTCAGATACTAGAAATGGATTAAATCAAACAGTTACATACATAATTGTCGTTGGAATTACATTTTCATTTTTTTGTGTGAGATGGGAAATCCATGTTGATTGACTTCACAGGACACTGTTTTATTAAAATCCTCAAAAATTTCAAACTTGTCTGAGCACAAACGTGCATAAATAACCATTTAAGCGATACAGGCTCAGATGAGCCACTAGTTTATTTTCATTATCATTTTGATCATGTTTTTATTTTACTTTGATTTTGATGTTTTGAACTAACCACTACATGTATAATATATGTCAAGAGTTGTTTTTGCATAATATATGTACCATTATAAATGGGCCTTTGTCATTCTAAGATTTTAAAGTGACAAATGTTATTTTAACCATCACAAGTTCAGGAAACAGAACTGGAAATTTACTAATAGACATATACAATGTAGAGCAATATGTAATACAAATCTTGCTAAATGCACACAATCTCGCTATTCCATGAAAAATTGTAGGGAGGTATAAATTTGTTGGGTAATAATGGTTAGTAAACAAACTCCACAGAGAATTTTTTTCTGGTGAAAATTGTATGGGCTGCGAGTATTCAAAAAGAATGCCTCCAAACTACCTCCTCCCCCTACAATCTTTTATGGAAAATCCATTATTGCACTTATTTTGTGAAATTATGCATCCTTCTCCCTTTCTGTTTCACTATATTTTTCACAGTAACTAGATATACATAATCATAATAACCAACACAACATAATGCAATACAAATATACAATTAGAATAGAAAAAGAAACAGCGAATAAATCTCAATGGTTCACCACAGACTACAAAATAATATGAACAAAAGTTTTATATAGAAAACAGGTCCATTTTCATCAGTGACAAAGACTTTTTAACAAAACAGACAGCAAACTACACAAGACTTTCCTTTCCGGTGACAACGTTATTGCTATTTTTATTAAAATTATTAAAATGTTTTAAGTCTGGACAATTTTATGCAGTTTTAACAAATGATAAAACTGTTGAGAATGCTGTACATTTTTAATGGTTTCTGTAGAGTTTCTGTTGTAATGACATTGATTTGATTTGATTTGATATGATTTATTGTGTTTAATGCCACTTTCAGCAATATTTCAGTTATATCATGGCGACCAGTTTTAGTGGTGGAAGAAGCCGGAGTCCCCGGAGAGAACCACCGACCATGGACAAGCAACAGGTGAACTTTATCACTTGCGGCTGTGAGTCGAGTGCACCCTTTTTTGTAATTTACAAAACCGGGCACATACCCATGCCGTATTGGTGATAGGCTTGTATGAGTTGTTAGGTAATCCAACTACCTAACTCATTGAGCCACCCGGGCCCTTAATGACATTGATTACTGTTGTTACATGAGATACATACAATATGCTTGTATAATTGGTAATCTTATTATCACTTGAAAGAATATATCCTTCTATGAATTGTCAGTTTTAAATACTTCTGTTTTCATTTAATTTGGTGAACATTTAATGTTTTATTGCTTACAGAATATGGTATAAATGGATGCATTTAAAAACTTCAATAAAGATTATGGTACAAAATTATCACATTACCTGTCACCTGATAATCATGTTACTTTATTTTTATTTTGTAGGAGGACACCTCTGGTGATTACAGAAAAGTATTGGTAGCATTAGTGTCTCAGGGAGGATATTGACATTAATCTTGTATCTGATCTTTCACCTGTTGTTCATGTGAATTATTATAACAAACCTTCTAATTTAATTGTTGTAAGAATTTGTCTAATAGTCCATACATGTGATCTTTTCAAAATGACTGAGAGGGGGGATTTTTTTTCTGATAAATCTGCAACACTTTTTATACAACTGGAAAATTTTTGTGACTCTATCATATTATGAGTATGTCATCATTGTCGTCATTCTTCTACAGACACAATGGTTCCAGAGCAGTATTTTTAGTTCTAGTAGACCAAGGCCAAAATTAAAAATTAAGTTTTTTCCCCTTACCCGACCGACCCTGTCAAAATCGGCCGACTGAAATTTTTGCTGAAAATTCCGTATTTTAGATTCATTTCGCCAAAAGATCGATATTTTCGCATTACCAAGCACATCTTTGTCGTAAAAAAAACCCCCCTACCCACTTCCAAAATTGTGGGTCGGGTAAGGGGAAACAAAAATATTTTTAATTGTGACCCAATCCTTTTGATATTTTAACACAAAGATACAGAATAATGGTTCGGATTGATTTGGGGTACATGTATTGTAGCCATACCGGTTTCCAAACAAGAGGCCCTAAGGTGTAGAAATGGGTGTTTTTTTTGTGCATGAAGTGTATTGTTAATATAACTTTGATGAGGTTTTATAATGAATTCCTTAAAAAAATCTTTTCAGAAGATGTAGTGTTCTGTCAGTATTACTGTTTTTGACATACAAGGGAATAATTTCGAAATTTTTACTTTTTTTTTGGTGTTGGGAGGGGGGGACAGGTATTAGTATAAATTTATTAGAGTCTCCAGGAGAAAACAAGAAAGATCACATGTATGACATTCCTTCAGCATAATTTTTGCAGTGTCTTTCATATTTTTGTCTTTTAATCATGCAAGTCATGTAGATTCAATATTTTTTTCTAATTTATATAGGTAAAGTGAAATTTGTCAGTATTTTTTTGAGATTCAATTTTAGATTTCACAAGCTTATCAAAATAATAAAGCTTTATATTTATTCTGATAATAATGAACAAGAGAAACATATTTCTGGGATCAGATTTCAAAATAAACTGCTCTCTATTTTTAATTTCTTTTGATATTTGGATGCAGTTTACATTTCTGAAACAGCAAACATTTTGATATTTAAAGTGGCATTGCATGTAGATTGCTATTTTCATATCTAAATAAAATTTTAAAACCATCCCATAAATAAATATATATATTTAATTAGGATATCATTCTTGACCATGGGATAACTGATTAGGATATCATTCTTGACCATGGGATAATTGATTAGGATATCATTCTTGACCATGGGATAATTGATTCACAATTTTTAAATACTAGTATAAATGCATGAGACATTGGTACAAAGGATTTTGATTGCTACCTCGACTTAACATTCATGATCCATGGTCCTGATTGATCACCAATTGTTCATTATTAGCAATAAAAGTATTTGTTGTTATTAAAGATCTAATGTAGTATAATATTCTTCCACTCATTATTGTATTGTGAAGTGGTTTTTATACATCCCACAAAAACAATTGTGATCATATTATAATATGTTGTCTTCTGTCTGTAGATAAAGTGGTTTCTGTGCAATAACTTGCATTTTAGTTGACAGATCATTCTGAAGTTTAAACACACAGTCATCCTTGGCACTGAACACAGAACAAACGATGTTTTATTTTATTGTTACTTCAAACAACTAATGTTACTATGAAAGATTCAGCTTGTCAGTTTAACACACATACATTTTGTATCATTTATACATGAAGGAACATTGGAACACTATATTTTTATATCACAACAAGTTTTTTTTCTGTGCCAACTTAAGTTCTGGTTGACGGATCCTTCTGAATTTTAAACGCAATGATCCTCCTTGGCTCGTAATAAAAGTTGGTATTGATTTGGGATATTGTTACCCTACTTATTTCAAACAAGAAGTCTGAAGGTGCAAAAATTGATACACAGAGGGTTTATTTATCAAAGGCAATGTGAGCTTTTGCCATCGCTTGGTGTCCGTCGTCCGTTAACTTTTCACATTTTAATCTTCTCCTCTGAAACCCCTTGGCCAAATGAACTGAAACTTGGTAGGAAGTATCCATGGAAGGTCCTCTATTAAAATTGCTCATTTCGTCCCGATCCATTAACAAACATGGCCACCACAGGCAATTCTTGTTTCTGAATGGACGATTTTTTTAAATCTTCTCCTCTGAAACCGCTTGGCCAAATGAACTGAATCTTGATAGGAAGCATCTATGGAAGGTCCTATATAAAGATTGCTCATTTCGTCCCGATCCATTAACAAACATGGACACCACAGGCAATTCTTGTTTCTGAATGGACGATTTTTTAAAATCTTCTCCTCTGAAACCGCTTGGCCAAATGAACCAAAACTTAATAGGCAGCATCTATGGAAGATCCTCTATAAAGATTGCTCATTTTGTCCCGATCCGCTAACAAACATGGCCACCACAGACAATTCTTGTTTCTGATAGGACGATTTTTTCAAATCTTCTCCTCTGAAACCACGTGGCCAAATGAACTGAAACTTAATAGGAAGTATCTATGTAAGGTCTTCTATAAAGATTGCTCATTTCGTCCCGATCCATTAACAAACATGGCCACCATAGACAATTCTTGTTTCTCATTGGTCTATTTCTAAATAATATTCTCTGAAACCGCCTAGCCAAATGAACCAAAAATTGGTATGGAAGGTCCTCTATAGATAGTGCTCATTTAGTTTTGATCTGTTAACAAACATGGCTGCCACAGGCAATTCTTGTTTAATGAATCCTTTGGAAAATCCCTTTCACAGAAAGAATATATATATACAAGTGGTTGCCATTTGAAACTGTCTGTGGTGTTTGAAATTTCAGTGCAGTGTTGCAAAATGTTTGTTAAGATGAATATGCATGTCATGTTTTTTTGTATTTGTATATAGCTCTGCTTTTCTTTAAAAATAAACAAAAGACAAAAAATGATATACACTTATTCAACTTTCCCTTGTTGACATGCTGCCATCGTATCGCTTCAATCTATGTAAACCTTTATTGTTTTGTAATTAGATATTCACAGAATGCTAGATATTATCTTATCATTTTCATAGCTATTATTGAATGGAGTAAACATTTTGAAGTACAAAATGTGTTATAAATACATTTTTTATTAGATAAATTGTCATTTTGATGGAAATGTTGCTTAATATGAAGGATGTTTGCTTATCATGTGTGGAATAGTGATAAACAATAATTAAATTTGTTGCTTTATTAAAGATCATGCTTTGGTGACCTTACTTTTCTCTGGGAGACAAACCGTCGGGTCACACTCCAACAAGGGTGATGATTGGTATATTGTATCGAATATTTTTGCATCAGACACCAAGTAATAGAATACCTGCGGCTTTGCGAAAATATTCGATATAATATATAAAATTTCTTCTTCGCCTACAGCGACGAACCTGTCACTGGATGCCATGTTTGTTGTCTGTTGAATCAAGGGAAGTAACTATAATTGGAAACACGTAAGAATTTCCTTGGGATTTCCTCGCGAGCAGTGAACCTTACTATGAGACCTTACGATTAGCGGTTGTCCCAACGAATGGATAGATATCACGTGACAGTGTTTTATCAAATCGGATTCAAGATATTTATATGAGTATATAATATCATAAAATATAACCCTATGCTCTCTAGGTAACACAATACCAATCTTCCTGATTTTTACCTCAAAAATGCATCTTGAGGGAAATATCAAAATAGTGATCTGTTTGCATTAGCGCTATTGGGTATGGGAGAATCCATTTTTAATGCCAATTTTACAAAGACCTACACTGTATAGTGAAAACAGCATTTTTAGCTCACCTGACCCAAAGGGTCACGTGAGCTATTGCCATGACTTGTCGTCCGTCGTAAACTTTTTCAAAAATCTTCTCCTCTGAAAGTACTAGACCAATGGAAACCAAACTTGGTCTGAATCATCACTAGGGTGTCTAGTTTCAAAATTGTGTCCGGTGATGCTGTGCACCAACCAACATGGCCACTGTTACTAAAAATAGAACATATGGTAAAATTGCAGGTTTTGGGTAATAACTCAAAAACCGTTAATAATATCAAAAATGTGACATGGGGTAAATATGATCAGCACATCAAGATCTACCTACCCTGCAATTTTGAAGTAAATCTGATTACCCATCTTGGAGTTATTGCCCTTTTTTCATCAAATTTGTAAAATTTGAATACTTTTCGTCTTATATTTCAAAAACTATAAGAGATAAAGGTTAACTTTAAATTGCAAAAATGTGCGGCATATCAAGATCTACCCACCCTGCAATTTTGAAGTAAATCGCATTACACATCTTGGAGTTATTGCCCTTTTTTCATCAATTTTTTTTTTTTTTAATACTTTTCGTGTTATATTTCAAAAACTATTTAGAGATAGATGTTAAGTTTAAATTGCAAAAATGTGCAGCATATCAAGATCTACCTACCCTGCAATTTTGAAGTAAATCCCATTACCCATTTTGACAGATTATGCAAATTAGAAAAAAGGGGGGATGAAATTTAAAAAAAATCTTTTCCTCTGAAACTACAGAGCCAATCTCAACCCATCTTTGCTAGCCAAGGGTTACGATTCGGATCCCCCTTCTCTCCAGCCTTGGCAGATCTAGAATACATTTTGAGGATTCACGCTTTAATATTTCATTGGTTACGGCTACCAGTACACGTATTCCAATCAGAAGACGTTTTACACGGAGCATATGTTATCCACGAAATGTAAACAAAAATAGCACCGGAATGCTCTCATATGACAACGATTTGCCACTTCCCGTTTTGGTTCCAATGAAAACATCTTTCCCGTCTGCCAAAGCTTTGAAACTTTCACTTGATTGACAGTAAGTGCTTCCAAATTAAATTTATCACAAATAAGTTTTTATTCATTGGGCGCTGCCATTTTCAACTCTCCAACATACGTATAACAAAACGATTCTGATTGGCTGGCGATGACGACTATCTAAGGGGCGCATCTTCGATAAACCACCAGGTGGCATTGCGCGTGAATTTCAAAATGTATTCTAGATCCGCCAAGGGTGGAGAGAAGGGGGACCCGAATCGTAACCCTTGGCTAGCGAAGATGATCTCAACCAAACTTTGCTGAAATGATCCTTAGGTGGTCCCCTTTCAAAATTGTGTCCGTCAGCGCCGTCCTGTATCCAAGATGGCCGCCATTACTAAAAATAGAAATTTCTTCAAATGGCCAAAACGGCTCTATTTTAAGCCAGAAAGTGCCCAAATTTGAACTGTATAAGCATAATGATGAGCTTTTTAACATATATTACGGGATTTTTTATGAACTTTGAACTTTTGCTGATTTTGACCGATTATGCAAATTAGAAAAAAGGGGGGATGAAATTAAAAAAAAATCTTCTCCTCTGAAACTACAGAGCCAATCTCAACCAAACTTTGCTGAAATGGTTCTTGGGTGGTCCTCTTCCAAAATTGTGTCCGGCATTTCAGAAGACCGACCAAGATGGCCACCACACCGAACTTAATTTAACATGGGACCCTATGGGAAATTCCCATAAAAATCTTCTTGTCTGAAACCATTTGCTCAATAAGAACAAAATTTTGATGAAATAGTCATTGGATGGTTCTCTTCCAAAAATGTGTCCAGCGGTTCGGCCCTTCGATCAAGATGGCCCCCACAGCCGAACTTAGCTTAACATAGGACCCTATGGGAAATTCACATAAAAATCTTCTCCTCAGAAACCACTGGGCCAATTGCAACCAAACTTTTGTGGAATGATCCTTGGATGGCCCCCTTCCAAAATTGTGTCCGGTGATCCCGACTTCCAACCAAGATGGCCACCAAGCTAAAAATAGAAAAAAGGGGGATGAAATTAAAAAAAAATATTCTCCTCTGAAACTACTGAGCCAATCTCAACCAAACTTTGCTGAAATGATCCTTGGGTGGTCCCCTTTCAAAATTGTGTCCGTCAGTGCCGTCCTGTATCCAAGATGGCCACCATGACTAAAAATAGAAATTTCTTCAAATGGCCAAAACTGCTCTATTTTAAGCTAGAAAGTGCCCAAATTTGAACTGTATAAGCATAAAGATGAGCTTTTTAACATATATTACAGGATTTTTTATGAACTTTGAACTTTTGCCTATTTTGACCGATTATTCAAATTAGAAAAAAGGGGGGATGAAATTAAAAAAAACAACTTCTCCTCTGAAACTACTGAGCCAATCTCAACCAAACTTTGCTGAAATGATTCTTGGGTGGTCCTCTTCCAAAATTGTGTCCGGCATTTCAGAACACCGACCAAGATGGCCACCACAGCCGAACTTAATTTAACATAGGACCCTATGGGAAATTCCCATAAAAATCTTCTTGTCTGAAACCATTTGCTCAATAAGAACAAAATTTTTATGAAATAGTCATTGGATGGTTCTCTTCAAAAAATGTGTCTGGCGGTTCGGCCCTTCGATCAAGATGGCCCCCACAGCCGAACTTAGCTTAACATAGGACCCTATGGGAAATTCACATAAAAATCCTCAGAAACCACTGGGCCAATTGCAATCAAACTTTTGTGGAATGATCCTTGGATGGCCCCCTTCCAAAGTTGTGTCTGGTGATCCCGACTTCCAACCAAGATGGCCACCAAGCTAAAAATAGAAAAAGGGGGGATGAAATTATTCCTCTTGAAATGCATTTTTTTGTTGACTCACTGCTTTTGGTTACTCAAATAATCAAAGGGAAGCAACTCTATTACAAAATGTGAAGTCGGAAAAGCTAAATTTTGAGAATCATTGACATGTATGTTTTTTTTACAGCAATTTTGATAACTTACATTAAAGGGGGAACCCCTGCCCAAATTTTTTTGTAGAAGGGGTCTGCAATGACGAAGGCTACATTTGTTAATTTTTTTTACCGAAGTTATCAAGTTTTATTGACTGATGTTGTTATTATACCCAGGTGAGCTATACATGCTCCTGGGAGCCTCTAGTTAACATATATTACGGGATTTTTTATGAACTTTGAACTTTTGCCGATTTTGACCGATTATGCAAATTAGAAAAAAGGGGGGATGAATTTTTTTTTAAATCTTCTCCTCTGATACTACTGAGCCAATCTCAACCAAACTTTGCTGAAATGATTCTTGGGTGGTCCTCTTCCAAAAGTGTGTCCGGCATTTCAGAAGACCGACCAATATGGCCACCACAGCTGAACTTAATTTAACATAGGACCCTATGGGAAATTCCCATAAAATCTTCTTGTCTGAAACCATTTGCTCAATAAGAACAAAATTTTGATGAAATAGCCATTGGATGGTTCTCTTCCAAAAATGTGTCCGGCGGTTCGGCCCTTCGATCAATTTTTTTTTTAAATTTTAATACTTTTCGTGTTATATTTCAAAAACTATAAGAGATAGATGTTAAGTTTAAATTGCAAAAATGTGCACCATGTCGAGATCTACCTACCCTGCAATTTTGAAGTAGATCTGACTACCCATTTTGGAGTTATTGCCCTTTTTTTCATCAAAATGTTCTCAATTTTAATACTATCATCTTATATCTCAAAAACTATTAGAGATGGAGGGTAAGCTTAAACTGCAAAAATGTTCAGCATGTCAAGATCTACAAAAAATTTCCCACAGTTAAAAATGTGCGACAACTGTGTGAAGAGTTCTTCCTCTTGAAATGCATTTTTTTGTTGACTGACTGCTTTTGGTTACTCAAATAATCAAAGGGAAGCAACTCTATTACAAAATGTGAAGTAGGAAAAGCTAAATTTTGAGAATCATTGACATATATGTTTTTTTACAGCAATTTTGATAACTTACATTAAAGGGGGAACCCCTGCCCAAATTTTTTTGTAGAAGGGGGTCTGCAATGGCGAAGGCTACATTTGTTAATTTTTTTTACCGAAGTTATCAAGTTTTATTGACTGATGTTGTTATTATACCCAGGTGAGCTATACAGGCTCCTGGGAGCCTCTAGTTTTCAGCTCAAGAGAACCTCTAGATGACATAACATATATTGAATATGTGATTGAAAGTGCCAAGAAGACTTTATCTTGAGTCTACTACTTCTAAATCTTTATCAGACATCCCCTATACAGTAACACAGATTAGTGGCATTGACTTATATTTCTGGCACAAAGAAAGCTGTTCCGCTAAAAAGCCAAGCTCAACAATTCTTGATATCGAGCTATATTCAGTTTGTGCTTCATAACATGTCAGATTGCTCTTGGTGCACCAGGTGTCCACCTTTGGACTTTTCCTGTTTATTATATCAAGTGAAGTTTATTTCATTAGATGCACATTTTTGCTGCTACAGTGTATTGTTGAATTTATATAAAATAGGCTTAATATAATAATGTATGACAAAAGACAACATTAAAATAGGCTTAATATAATAGTGTATGACAAAAGACAACATTAAAATAGGCTTAATATAATAATGTATGACAAAAGACAACATTAAAATAGGCTTAATATAATAATGTATGACAAAAGACAATATTAAAATAGGCTTAATATAATAATGTATGACAAAAGACAACATTAAAATAGGCTTAATATAATAATGTATGACAAAAAACAACATTATCAAGTTGTAAACTGGCATTAAATAAGATAACATCAAGAATGATAACTCAAGTTTAATGTCATGTTACAACATGTACCTAAAAGAATGACAATTGTGCAGTTAAAAGTGTTAAGCAACAGGTGCTTGTGACATTATGACAACTGATTTGAAGGTTTGCTAAAGTGATATCATACTTTGTTCTTTAAGACCTGCATGACATGAAAGATGTTTTTTGTTTATATCCATCTGAATTGAATATGATGAGATCTGATGTTGATGTTCAATGTTTAGGACTATTAGTTGAATATGATGAGATCTGATGTTGATGTTCAATGCTTAGGACTATTAGTTGAATATGATGAGATCTGGTGTTGATGTTCAATGTTTAGGACTATTAGTTGAATATGATGAGATCTGGTGTTGATGTTCAATGTTTAGGGCTATTAGTTGAATATGATGAGATCTGGTGTTGATGTTCAATGTTTAGGACTATTAGTTGAATATGATGAGATCTGGTGTTGATGTTCAATGTTTAGGACTGTTGGTTGAATATGATGAGATCTGGTGTTGATGTTCAATGTTTAGGACTATTAGTTGAATATGATGAGATCTGGTGTTGATGTTCAATGTTTAGGACTATTAGTTGAATATGATGAGATCTGGTGTTGATGTTCAATGTTTAGGACTGTTAGTTGAATATGATGAGATCTGGTGTTGATGTTCAATGTTTAGGACTATTAGTTGAATATGATGAGATCTGGTGTTGATGTTCAATGTTTAGGACTATTAGTTGAATATGATGAGATCTGGTGTTGATGTTCAATGTTTAGGACCATTAGTTGAATATGATGAGATCTGGTGTTGATGTTCAATGTTTAGGACTATTAGTTGAATATGATGAGATCTGGTGTTGATGTACAATGTTTAGAACTATTAGTTGAATATGATGAGATCTGGTGTTGATGTTCAATGTTTAGGACCATTAGTTGAATATGATGAGATCTGGTGTTGATGTTCAATGTTTAGGACTATTAGTTGAATATGATGAGATCTGGTGTTGATGTTCAATGTTT
The DNA here is from genome assembly GCA_963680875.1 of Bathymodiolus brooksi. Taxonomy (NCBI): domain Eukaryota; kingdom Metazoa; phylum Mollusca; class Bivalvia; order Mytilida; family Modiolidae; genus Bathymodiolus; species Bathymodiolus brooksi. The sequence continues at coordinate 27,890,977 of OY804579.1, forward strand.
AGGACTATTAGTTGAATATGATGAGATCTGGTGTTGATGTTCAATGTTTAGGACTATTAGTTGAATATGATGAGATCTGGTGTTGATGTTCAATGTTTAGGACTATTAGTTGAATATGATGAGATCTGGTGTTGATGTTCAATGTTTAGGACAATTAGTTGAATATGATGAGATCTGGTGTTGATGTTCAATGTTTAGGACTATTAGTTGAATATGATGAGATCTGGTGTTGATGTACAATGTTTAGGACTATTAGTTGAATATGATGAGATCTGGTGTTGATGTTCAATGTTTAGGACTATTAGTTGAATATGATGAGATCTGGTGTTGATGTTCAATGTTTAGGACTATTAGTTGAATATGATGAGATCTAATGTTGATGTTCAATGTTTAGGACTATTAGTTGAATATGATGAGATCTGGTGTTGATGTTCAATGTTTAGGACTATTAGTTGAATATGATGAGATCTGGTGTTGCTGTTCAATGTTTAGGACTATTAGTTGAATATGATGAGATCTGGTGTTGATGTTCAATGTTTAGGACTATTAGTTGAATATGATGAGATCTGGTGTTGATGTTCAATGTTTAGGACTATTAGTTGAATATGATGAGATCTGGTGTTGATGTTCAATGTTTAGGACTATTAGTTGAATATGATGAGATCTGGTGTTGAAGTTCAATGTTTAGGACTATTAGTTGAATATGATGAGATCTGGTGTTGATGTTCAATGTTTAGGACTATTAGTTGAATATGATGAGATCTGGTGTTGATGTTCAATGTTTAGGACTATTAGTTGAATATGATGAGATCTGGTGTTGATGTTCAATGTTTAGGACTATTAGTTGAATATGATGAGATCTGATGTTGATGTTCAATGTTTAGGACTATTAGTTGAATATGATGAGATCTGGTGTTGATGTTCAATGTTTAGAACTATTAGTTACTCCTTTGTGCAAGATAGATATTATTATTGTTATATTTATACTTCATATTTTATATCAAATAAATTCCATTATTATCCTCATTTGTTTTAGTAAGATTTTATATCGCCTGGCCAGAGTTCATGTGCTCTTTTGAAAACACTGGGTGCTAAGATTTACCCTTTTAAAATCTGTCAGCCATGCATTCCATCCAATACATGTATGTCAACTATGCCAAAATCAATAGTAAATATATTGTTGTAATTTTAGCAGCACAGTTAGTTTGATATATATGTTAGATTCAAATGGAAAACAAATCATTATATATGTGCCCTTATCGGGATAATGTCACTACTCCGACTCTTAATACTTCGACAGTGACCGATAGTCTTTGCAATTCTGGCGCTTTTAGCAATCCAAATGCAGTACGGGACTGCCCATTTAACTTGAAAGGGGCATGATTTTTATCCCGGAGTCGGAAGTTTTGTTTCGTATGCAGCGCTATTGTTTTGAAAGCTTTTCAGCGCGGCCCAACAACATATATTTTTTACAAAAGAAAATATTATTTCATGTAGATCTAATAAAAATGCTTTCTCTGATTAGTTTGTTTCTTCAATTCCCGTCATATTTTCCTCAAAATTCAGGATAGCAAAAATACATGGCCTACCTTTTCAAGTTATCAAGTCGTCTCATTGTTGAGCGACACCCTTTACAAGTTGATGCGGCCTTAGTTTATGCGGTCTTACGCAAATCCGGCCTTATATCAAATGGATGTTCCGGCCGTGAGATATATTTAGTATTTATACGCTATTATAAACAACCACGCTAATATATTTTTGTGACTATGATTTTAGGGAAAAGAATAATTAAAAAATAAAAGTTGTATTTAAATATTCATTAGCATAAATATTCATGACATATTGGAACTTGTAGTGTTTTCACAAGATTTACTCGTAACTGAATATGAAAAGCCATAATAAATCGTTATTATTTTAACAATTTTTTAATTAGTAATTTTTGGTAATAATGACGGAAATCATTTCCATTGAAGTTGATTAGAAAAACAATTCAGGTTGATATACAAAGCTGTCAACAAGCGAAATTCCTTAGATGTTCTCGTGCAATTAATTATCATTTGTTTAATAGTCGTATAATTGCGCTGGCAGTATTATTAAATAAGTAAACAACGACTACCTGCCGGGACAAAAAAAACATGCTATATGGCACCTGATAGAAATATTAATTAATTACTCAAATCACCACAATGTGTCGTTTTATCGTATGTATCGTATATATCCATAGATACACATCATTCTTAACTGAGGTCGCATTAACCAATGCCGTATCAACTAAGGCCGCATTTGTTTAAGGCCGCATTTTCGTAAGGCCGGATCATCTCGAAAGCGCGACATCTACCTACCATTGCATCAGATGCGTACGGAATTGGGTTTGTTGAAGAGACCCGTACTACCCGCGACCAATACTGCGGATGCATTTGCGGCACTCGTGATCATATTTTCAATATCCACTCCGTGCAATTATCCTATAGTTGTTTGGAGTTGCGATTAGATAGGATATGATGATACAGTCCGGGATGCATGGTCGGAGTAATGACTGTCGGAGTTATGAGTGTCGGAGTAATGACTGTCGGAGTTATGAGTGTCGGAGAAATAACTGTCGGAGTAATGAGACGACCCCCCCTTATCCAGCCTTCAAGTATGATGTTATCAACAATGTCTTACTCGGCTTTTGGCTTGAAGAATTAAGGGCAGCTTCACCTTTATATTTACTGGCATTATCTCATGTTCAGTTGTCTGAGTGGCTTGAAATTGTTTTAAATAGCTTATCACCAATAAAATAGTTATCTGATATATGTCCTTTCAGGATATTAAAGGGAAAAAAGCATTAATACAGACTTACTGTACAATAAAAATTTTAAATTCTAGGTGCTGGTCACTTTTGTTCCACATTTGAAACAGTAAGAGCTACAACAAATATGTTACAATACTGCAGAAAGGATTTTTTTAAAGAAATTCACACGAAAAAAAAACTGCATACAAATTAGACTTACAATAAACAAAAAGTTATTTTGGAATTTGCCTCCTTTGATTCCCATTATATCAGAAACTAAAAGCTACCGTATGTAAAATCTGCTTGAAAAATGCAGGCAGTAAATTTCATGAGGAATCTCAAGAAAAAACCAATCATAATTATGAGCGTCGGTCACCTTGCATTTTTCCAAGGCATTTGACAAGGTCCCTCACAAGAAAATCAATGTGTATAAAAATCAACAAAGTCGGCAAACAGGTAGTAGGAATCTGATGGGTCCAAAAACGCTTCCCACGATATGGGGTACCTATATGAAGCTTGTGACCAAATATCAGATTTCTGCCATCAATAGTTGTTTCGAAAAATGCGACGAAAAATGTGCATATACATGTACATGTATGTTAAATTTGTATAAAAACCAACTAAGTCGGCAAATAGGAAGTAGGAATCTGACGGGTCCAAAAACGCTTCTCACAATATGGCATACCTATATGAAGCTTGTGACCAAATATCAGATTCCTGTCATCAACAGTTGCTGAGAAAAATGCGACGAAAAATGTGCATATATGTTAAATGTGTATAAAAACCAACTAAGTCGGCAAATAGGAAGTAGGAATCTGACGGGTCCAAAAACGCTTCCCACAATATGGCATACATATATGAAGCTTGTGACCAAATATCAGATTCCTGTCATCAATAGTTGCTGAGAAAAATGCGACGAAAAATGTGCATATATGTTAAATGTGTATAAAAACCAACTAAGTCGGCAAACAGGAAGTAGGAATCTGACGGGTCAAAAAACGCTTCCCACGATATGGGGTACCTATATGAAGGCTGTGACTAAATATCAGATTTCTGCCATCAATAGTTGCTGAGAAAAATATCTTGGGGCGGACGGACAGAGGTAAAACAGTATACCCCCCTTCCGGTGGAGCGGGGGTATAATAAAGAACGAAACAAATATCAAATGGCTGTGATCAGTGGTTGCTCAGAAAAATGTGATGGAAATTTCCTATAAAAACTCAGTATGCAATTCAGTTGGAAAACAGGAATTAGGAATCTGACGGATCCAAAAACACTTCCCACAATATTGCGTACCAATATGAAGCTCGTGACCAAATATCAGATTTCTGCCATCTATAGTTGCTTCGAAAAATGTGACGAAAAATGTGCATATGTTCAATGTGTATAAAAGCCAACTAAGTCGGCAAACAGGAAGTAGGCATCTGACGGGTCAAAAACGCTTCCCACAAAATGAGATACCTATATGAAGCTTGTGACCAAATATCAGATTTGTGTCATCAATGGTTGCTGAGAAAAATGTGCATATATGTTCAATGTGTATAAAAACAGACTAAGTCTGCAAACAGGAAGTAGGAATCTGACGGGTCCAAAAACGCTACCCACAATATGGCATACCTATATGAAGCTTGTTACCAAATATCAGATTTCTGCCATCGATAGTTGCTGAGAAAAATGTGACGAAAAGTTTCTTGGACGGACGGAAGGACGGACAGACGCACAGAGGTAAAACAGTATACCTCCCTCCCCCTCCGGGGAGCGGGGTTATAACAACAAGTTGTTTCCCTGGATACAGTGAAAACCTTAATAACTATATATGTAAACAAGAAGTTATTTCCCCCTGGAAATGGGGAAAGACCTTATAATAATCATAAGAAATACAAGAAGTTCTTTCCCCTGGAAATGGGGAAAGACCTTACAAAAAAATCATAAAAACAAGAAGTTATTCCACCTGAAAAGGGGGAAAACCTTAATAACCATAAGAAAAAGAAGAAGTTATTTCCCCTGGAAACGGAGAAAACCTTAATAACCATAAGAAAAACAAGAAGTTATTTCCCCGTGGAAATGGGGAAAACCTTAATTCCCCATAAGAAAAACAAGAAGTTAATTCCCCTGGAAATGGGGAGAGGCCTTGCATAATAATCATAAGAAAAACAAGAAGTTAATCCCCCTGAAAAGGGAGAAAACCTTAATAATCATAAGAAAAACAAGAAGTTATTTCCCCCTGGAAACGGGGAAAAAAACAAGAAGTTATTAATATTTCCCCTGGAAGTGTGGGAAAATCTAAAAAAAAAACAATAAGAAAAACAAGAAGTTTATGGGGAAAGACCTTACATAATAATCACAAGAATTACAAGGATGACTCTCCCCTGGAAATGGTTAAATACCTTAATTACAAGAAAATATTTCCCCTGGAAATGGGAAAAGACCTTAATAATCAGATTAAAGAAGTTCTTTCTCTTAGATGGGAACGATCTTAATTACAATAAGGCCTTTCTGTGAAAACTTGTCTTTCCCATAGAGAAGGGGAAATATCTTAATTAAAAAATCAATGTTCAGAGAATAATTTAAGGTCTTTCCTCAGACCTGACATTGCATTTGATAGTAGTTGATCTCCTGATTCCAAAAATGCATTGTTGCTATTGACTTTTTGCATGTTCAGATTCATAAAAAAAATGCCGGTCACCAAATTGCTTTATTATTTGGCTACATTTTTACATTAAAATGATACAATTTGTGCTCTTTGGCCATCAACATCCATATTTGAAAGAAAGCAATAAAAAAGAGGAAGCAAACTAAGAAGAAAAAATAAGAACGTCATGTTTAAGAATCATACCCGCGACCTCTTGAATCATCTCGATTGCTTAAACTGTGCTTAATCTTTACACTGGACCAAGAACGCTGACATTTAGAAAGAGATAAATAAGGATATAATATATACCACAAGATTTAATTAACTTGCAATCTTTATTTATCCCCTATTAATTGTGCTTTATGGTTTTAAAATCCAAATCGCCACCATTGTTTTTTTTTTTAAATAACGTGAAACTAGAAACAATGCCATCACACAAAATACAGAAAACAGTTTATATTGATCAATAATCGTCCATACAAGTATTTTAATTGAATGATAATTTATTGATAAATAAGATTATATACACTTTATAAAACTGAAATTCTCATTTTTTGAATAATTTGATTTTCCCATCGCTCTCATGTCGACAGACAAATTTTAACATGGCGGTAATCCATCTATCACGATCACCATCAGGGCAAATATAAAACGTATAACGGAATGAAACAGAAACGAAACGAAACGAAACGAAATTGTTTCGTTTCTTGTTTCAGTATTTATCTGCGTGTAATTACTAATTCAAGGAACTGTTTCGTTTCGTTCCGTTTCGTTTCTTTAATTAGTAAAAATACACACACTACTTTCTATATGTATTTACCATTAGTTCACATTAGACCTAAGCTGCGATCACAGGGACTTGTCTTTATGATATTATATAACTTTTATTTAAAAATACTACCCCATAGGTTAGTATACAGGGGTTGGAATTTTTAAATAAAGTTGTATATATCCTAAAGACAAGCCCATGTGGCTGCGATTCTTTTATAATATCAAGACTAGAAATACCGGTCATTATCATTTCCTACATACTTTGCTCTATAATGCCAACACAGACATATACCGATAATTCAAGAGGAAAGGTAGTCAATATCATTCCCAAAATAGTACTGCAAATGGAAAACTGTTCAGATGGATTTAATGTATCGAGAGAACATACAGCTAAATTATATATCGTTGGAAAGAGGATAATGGGGAGCATCGGAAAATTTTGTTCGTACGAATGAGAAATGGTCACGTTTTTCTAAAATCAGGGTTGAAGGTCAAATCTCAAAATCAAAAAAAAATAAAGATAAAATTAAATTGCTTATTTTTTCCAAAAATCCTTTGCTAAACGAAAACGAAATGGATATATATTTACGATAATGTTACAAATGATACGATTGTGGTCTATTTTTATCGTTATGTTTATACAACCCATGATAAGATGGCGTCAATCTTGAACTATCTAATTTTCCTAAAATTTAACAACAACAATTTAAACGGTACCTACATCCAAACAGGTTTTTGTATTTTCATTTTTTCTACAATTATTTGGTAGCTGATAAGTCAAAGTTATTTTCAAAGCTATCATGCGTAAGTTATTAGGTTATAGTGCCTTAATTTCCGACTTCCTGTTGACCATAAATAACGAGAATTTTGTGTGCAATCAAGCATTTCCAATTAGCAGTCGTCCTTCTTGGAAACATTTGTTTGATGTTCTAACGGTGCTGAAGATGGGTTGAGTAAGTCATAGAAACATTTAAACAAAAAATAATTAATTCTAAAAAATCGAGGCGAAGCCAGGACAAGAGACAACTTGTCTTTAAGTGCTGTTAAAATATCATTTTCTCTGCACCACTCAAAGAAAGCTGATAGCCACAGTGAGGATAAGGCTTCATATACTAATGTCAATGTCCGTATAGCACGATTAAATTGTTTACCGGTCATCATCTGCTCAACTGATCCAGCTGCATACACGGAAGATTCAATCAACAGATCTTTCAATCCACCATCACCCCAAAGTCTACCAATTGATGCAACAAAGCACGACATTGCATGAAAGCCTCCCAACAGGAGAATATGAGTTTTAAATGTGTCCTGTTTAGCCCATTCAACCTGTTTCGCGATTGCATATAGTTGTTGGTCGAATGTTTAGATAGAATATGCTTGTCCCAAAGATTTTGTCATTTCTTGACACCTACGCATGGTTGTATATACCGTTGACATGTCACTTGGCTTTGCGTCTACTATTGGAGCATATGACACAACAGAATACTCAGGTCTGTATTCCGAAAGAGAACTGTTATATCCAGTCCAAAATGGTATAAGTTGACATTCGACATACGTTACAGACATTGGAAAATTTTCAATATCTCTTGAAAGTGACCTCAAAATAACCCAAAGAATTTCAGAAACGTTTTCCATTTGTCCGGCACAATTTGAAATTATTTCAAAAGCTTTGGGAAAACGTTTTGGAATTCCTCGTACCTTTGGCTTTGAGAACGGTAGGCATGACGTTAGTGAAGAAGCATCATTAGTCATCTGAAAGGCTCTATCGTTGCTCTTTTTGATAGACACCTGTCGCATACATGAGTCTATAGGTGATGGGCATGCTTGAAAGACTGTCATTGCCATAGAATGGAAAGTGTCCTTGCCATCTATTGTCTCTGTATTGATATCTATATTGTCAGCACCCTCTTTGTACGAGACATCCACCTTGACAGACAGGAACAATGCCATCTGGGACATAAACGCCCTCTTTGATGCTGTCTTCCTCTTTCAAAGCAACACTTGTAAGGAACCGTCTCACCTCTGAATAGGAAGCACAGAAACCGTTAGAATTCAAATTGTCAACCAATCCGCGTGAACCAAACTCGTGATGCAACTGTACAGCCAACCCTAGGTGGAAAGGGGTAAAAGTATGTTTGGAAAGCGAAACTATCGACTCTGTAATTCCAGGAATCTTTCTGATTTTATCGATTGGTACAGTATACTGTTCAGATGCAGCTTTGTATGCCTTTTCATCTATTAGCCAACAGATAAAACTGGGAATTAAAGCAACATCCGATAAAATCGGTAAAGCCATGATATTCGTTGATTACCTCGTCGCCAAAATGTACTATTTTGTGTTCAGATGACTCTTATTTTACTGGATTTAACCTTGATTAAAACAACACCATTGAAGGTACAACATTTACTAAATCTAAAAACAATAAACATCCGGTTCTACAATATGTCTAAAACCCAAAGACAATAACAGTTTGTATAAAGTAAAATAAGAAAGTACCAAAATACACTACAGGTGGTCATGACTTTCTTGAAGTATAAGACAGGAGCCATACAAGGAAAGCCATTGAAGAGAAAAGTAACCCCAGAGGAGACGAGAGAACGAAAGAAACAGTATGAAAAAGACCGAGAACGTAAATTTATTGATTCTTGGAAGCAGGACTGACCCTGGCTTCATCACAACTTTTAACAAAATGTTATGGTCTGCAACTGGTGCATCGAAGCCAATGGACCAAAAGAGCTATATATATATACTCTTTTGTAATTCTAATTCTGGTTTCTAATTATACTTTTTCTGGTAGCATAGAGCTATTATTTTATTCTATTTTTTTTCTTACATATAAGGATTCATTTGTTTAGATAGAATGAATATTTCATTAAGTTATTTTTAATGTCACAAATAGTTTTGTAATTTTAGAGTGGAAATATACTTTAATGAATATGATCATGCTGTATACAATAATATATTTATGGATATAGTGTCAAATTGTCATCCTACTTAAACACATTATACTGATTCAGAGCCAACCAGTCTTTGCTCTTTCTCCTTAATGCTGTGTACTTATTAAACAGAGAAGCAAAAAATACCAATGTTATGGTCTTTGGTCTGACCCGACCGGAGCACGAACCCATGAACACTTGCTAACCTTTACGCTGCTGTCTAATTGTAGATATTGCTGTTTGTGATTGTAAATTTAATGCAATCAATATGTGACACTTGAATAAAATAAATTTATTATTAAAAAAAATCATCATTATTTTATTGTCGGTCCTGTAAAATCTAGTTCAGTCCTGTAATTCCTCACAGTTCACAGGACCGAATGTCCTGTGGATTCAAATTCCTAATTTCCTTGACTGTCCTTATATGCAGAAATTAGCAATAAATTTTATTTAATCTTCTTCCAATCTTTATATTGCATTGGCTTTTTACTGCAATACATATGATTTACTTGTATTCACTTCTTTCAAACTTAATTGGAACTTTCTCAACAGTTTGTACAAGTATTCTAAATGACCAAGTTCAGGGCAATCCGACTTGCCGGTTAATAGTTTTATTGTATGGATATGAAGCCGGATCGTCAGATCCTTCCGTATTTGGTCATTTACAATACGCCATTAACAAATTCAAATTCATTTTATTGTCATTAAACATATATACATGTTTGTGACACAGTACAAAGGAAAACATACAATGACACAAGTAGGAAAAATACCACAATGCATTCACGATCGTCTGAAAATGTCCACTTGAGATGAAAATTAAAGAAATTTTAATTCATTTAAGGACCGCTTTGTGACACAATACATGGCGAAATGAACAGGTAGGAATATGTTTACATAAAAAATCCTTTCATCAGATATTGATTTCAACAAAAAAAAAACATCTGAAAAGTTGACGGCAAATTTCTTTCTCAACTTCCAACCACAAAATAGGGTTGTGCCTTATGACGCCCCAGACCGGGGATCTGAAAAAAATCCAAATATTAACGTCAACATTCAGAGACGGCATAATTATTTAGACTACCATTGATGGTGCAACTTTCGATTTGGGGCGAGTAGGACAGGTGTGAGTTGGCAGTGGGGTGACTTGACTTGGATTCAAATTTGACAATGTAAGAAACTAAATTGTTTGACATCATAGATCAATCAATATTTTTCTTAGATCTTATGATGACCGTTGCATCACAAGTTTATGAACAATTAAAAATTTTCACAGGCCAGCTTGATTATTTATGACATTGGCTATGGCCGAGTATGGGTCTACTGTGAACTTCACACGCTATATTATAAATATATACACAATCATGCCGAGTATGGCTCTACTGTGAACTTCACACGCTATATTATAAATATATACACAATCATTACCGTCACGGTATGTGTTTTCGTGAGTCATCTGTTTTCGTTTTATACATTTTATTTTGATTTCCACAGTGCACGCATTATTTTTGACGTGTCTTCCGGTTTCTATTTATGGAACATAAACAAGACTACAGCGTGACATCTGTAAACGATGTTAAAGTTTGCTTTTAAAGACGCAAGTACCAAAAACAGTGAACCTACCTACTGAACCATACTTTTTGTAATGCTAAAAATTTACTTCATTTATAAAGTAGCTGGAAAAAAATCCAGAAGGGCTATAAAAAATTTAACTATGTCGTCTGCCTCTCAGACACCTGCTCTTCCTGTCATGTAGTCCGAGATTCCTCTGTCGTCCGACGGCATTATATATTTTTGCTAGAGCCGTTGGACGTCAGAGAGCTATACATACGGAAAACAGCGGATTTGCTTCTTCAACTCTGGGTCAGCACATTTCCACGTTTCGTGGCTATCGGATTTTATTTTCTATCAGAAACCCTTATATAAATCGCTTCACCAATCATTTTTCTATTCATTCATAACCATCTTACCCTCAGAAAGTGGTGTTACACTCCATTGCAACACGATTTTGCCTCAGATCCTATTATTCCGCCATTTGACTTCCATTTTTCAAACATTTGTCACGTGACTACGAGAAAATTACGATTACCGCAATGTATCATGGGAGATGATTTGCATATAAACAAACAAACAAATATTTTTATTGTCAATCATAGGCGCCTGTTAAGGCAGAACAATTAACATAAGATTTAATACAGTTGATTATATTGATTGGTAATGATTTTAACAGCAAATTTAGTGAATTACAGATAACTATAAGAAAAAAAAATGTTGTAGTACCTTGTCCAAAAAGGGGGAACGTAACACATGCTCTTTCCGAAGCCCGTTGGTAACACTCTGCCATTGAATCTTTTCTTTCCAACACATTCTGTATTATTTCCTTCTGCTCTGCTTTGATCTGTAGATGGACTGTTTGTCCTGCAGACTACGCTTAAATGTATCGTCTTCCATGTGATTTGAATGTTGTTTACGTATGCAAATAATGCTCCAAATAATTTGGCACGCTGCATTAATTAGCTCCCATCATGCAATGCGTTGCTGTCATCATTCAGTTAGTATTGCGAGATCACGTTTGTAGATTCGAAAATGGAAGTCAAATGGCGGAATAATAGGATCTAAGGCAAAATCGTGCTGTAATTGAGTGTAACACCACTTTCTGAGGGTAAGATGGTTATGAATGAATAGAAAAATGATTGGTGAAGCGATTTATATAAGGGTTTCTGATAGAAAATAAAATCCGATAGCCACGAAACGTGGAAATGTGCCGACCAAGAGTCGAAGAGGCAAATCCGCTGTTTTCCGTATGCATAGCTCTCTGACGTCCAACGGCTCTAGCAAAAATATATAATGCCGGACGACAGAGGAATCTCGGACTACCTGTCATGGGGTCACTGATCGTACTTGTAAACAAAAGAGCCGACTGAAATGTGCCTGTTTCTTATTTAAAATACATGTCACTTTGCAGTGCATTGTGGTTTCAGCACTAAAAAAAAACATCTAAAGTAAACACAATTTTGAAAGTGGTCATTTTCAAACATTGTTATTTTATTTAGATGTAGCAGTAGGACAGCCAGCGTGACAGGAGAGCTCCAAAGTCAAGTCCCAGTCACGTGACTTTCGCTTCATTTTTGATGAAAAATGACGTTCAACCCTTCGCTTAAAATACGTCGGTTTACAATAAATATTTATGCTTGAAATCAATTAAAATATACGGAAGATGTCTATGGATAAATAGAAATTTATTGTATCACTTCAGTTTTTATTTATATTGTGTACAAACATCGAATTTTGCTAATTGAAGTGGACTCAATTTCAAAACAAATGTCAAGGTGGTTCTATTTAAAAGAGAAAATTTACTTAAAACAATATGATGGCTTTCTGTAACATACATTGCCTGAGGAAATCATCAAGGATCATTGTCATACCGACAACTAGTGTCAATGTCTTGTGGGATGCAATTGTTCCACTTAGCCCTACACCCACCTTGGTCGGATCGACGATTTGCCAAACATCGAAATTCATTGTCTTTCGGAACACATCGGTGGTGTTTCTTAACATCAACAATACCTAAGCGTACATCCGAAAGAGTATATTTCATTTGGGAAAGGGGTGTCTATATCTTTTTTTAATTTTCTTGTATTAATACCGTATTTTTCAGTTTAATTGAATTATTTGTATTGCAATATTGTTTTAGACATTGTGCATTTTGTAATTTAGACTGGGGAATTACTATTTATTATCACTTTAAATTTAAAAAAAAATCATCTATGATACTAGACTTGCACAGGGAATGTACAACAATTAATAATTTCAATTTATTTTAATTTCAATACAACAGGTACAAGATAAATAGAAAGAAATAAATGTGTGGAAAAAATAAAGGCATGTAAATAAAAATTAAGCGAATTGAAAAAATATGAAAATATTATAAAAAAAAAACATGTTAAAAAAATCTAAAAAAAAGTGTAACCTTGAGACAAAAAGGGGCATAAAAAATTGTATTCAGATATCTTAACCCTTCCTATTATATCAAGGCAAATTAAAAAAAAATCAGTGTAAGCAAATATCTTTCTTGAAATTAGGAAATTTTATTATCTGAATGAAAGCTACCAAGTTTCATGTTTATCTCACAATGTAAATATCAATGTATTTGGAATATTCATGTGTTTGACACAACTACAAACTAGCTTTTATAACATATATGGGTGGTCAAGTTGTAACAATTCTTTCCCCTTGACATTCACAAAATGACCAGCATTTACAAATATGAGTACTTAGGTTGCAATAATTCTTTCTCCAGGACATTCACAAAATGACCAGCATTTACAAATATGGGTACTTAGTTTGCAATAATTCTTTCTCCAAGACATTCACAAAATTACCAGCATTTACAAATATGGATACTTAGATTGCAATAATTTTTCCACCATGACATTCACAAACAGAATGACTATAGCATTCACATAAAAGACAGACACAAAATGACTAGCATTCACATAAAAGACACATACAGAATAACTAGCATTCACATAAAAGAGCATATTGAATGACTACCATTCACATAATTTTAAGACACATACAGAATACTTGCATTCACATGAAAGGACAAACCAGAATTCCTAATTTCACTAAGTAAATTAAATGATTAGAATAGAATGAATATGTTTTCTGTTGGCAAAATAACCAAGTATTGGTTAATATTGTTTAAAATTGAAGTTAAAAAATTTATTTTATTTGTTCCAATGACTGGAAAAAAGTTAATAAATGGGCACATTTTGAAAAATTCTTTTCTGTAAAAGAAAATTTATAAATTTCGGCATTAATATTCATAGATAAAAGATAATTATATTTCTCATAAACAACAGGCAACATAAGTACCTTTTCATCTAAAAAAAAGCATGAATAACAAATTCAACAACATGTTGGAGTGTATACAGGTCTAAATGTCTGTAGAAACTTGTTCAACAACTTGGTTCTGGTTCAATATATCTATAAGAAATTGAAAAGTTTGAGATCTTGTTTCAGCTCCACTTTCTGACCTAGAAAATGTGTTACAACTGTTATAACAATAAGTACCACAATATAAGTTATCTTCTGAGCCAAATTCTTTACAGAAATTTAATTCATTCTTGAAATGTTTAAGACAAGTCCTGGTTTTCAATTGAAATTGAAATAAACCTTTTGAGTTTCAGATGAAGTTTCACAAATTACACAATCAGAAAGTTCTTTTCTGAATGACTTTATTATAATTTATGACACAAGGTGTCTTGAAAACTCATGGCATTTGTTTGATGATGTACTTTAAAAATAATTGGAATGCTGGTCCATTTTTTTTACTTCATGGATATTTTAGAAGAAAAAAACATATATATATATATTGATTTTCAAACCTGTATGAATATATATATAAGACTTATCATATATTCTTATTTTTATTTATTCAAATATTCAACCAATAAACATCACAGGAAACTTTGCATTTATACTCATAGAATCTGTAACTTTGCCCCTTTGGTATTTTCAGACTCTTGTTAAAAAAAAATAAACATCCCATGTCCAGTCTGTATATACATATATCTACCTACAATGATCTAAAACTAACTAAAACTGGAGGTTGTCAATACCATTGGCACTGAAAAGTAGCATGTTCACACATCAATAAGTATTTCAGGAAAACAGACTGAAAATGAAAAAAAAAGGGGGGTGGGGTGTAAATGCTTAACCTGTACTAAATATGTAGCCTTATGCTATGCCATGTTAATCTAGAGTGAATTTAACATAATCTTTCACCATTCTCTGCATGACAAGATCATACATTATAATGCAGACCTTTTTATTTCTAAAATGTATTTATTAATTATGTCAATATTTTGACATGTCCATAAATGCCATGGAACGAGTCAACGAAAATGAAAGATTTGTTGTTAAAATTGGAATAAAATGACTCTATATATGTGTGACTATGATTGGTCAAGTGGTTCTTTCGTGTTTAAACAGAAACAGTCACATTTTCATCCTAATAGATCAATCAATCTATGAAAAAAACCAGAAATATTTGGTTAGAATCTCGAAATATAGTGCTTCTTGTTTACATCCAAATATGGAATTCTAGTGACGAATGATGGGGAAATATGCAAATAATCCATACTCTAATACGTGATTCTAGCTATTTTTACCAAATTTATTAATAAACAGCCAATGGGATGCAATTGTTCCACTTAGTTAAAGAGTCTATTTTTAGCGCCATTTTTTTTTTACAACATTTCATCAGCAGCGGTATCCCGAGTTCCAACGTTGATTTCAAGCAAACGATATCATAAATACACGTATTCACGCGTCAGTCATGTTACAATTTTATTTAAAAAATGGATTCAATAAGAATGAATACGTCTTTCAGTTTTATTTATGAAGATATTCAGTAAAAACACATGGGGTGACGACGTAAACATAGCATGGCCGCTCACTTGTAAAACGTCATGTCTAAAAAAAAATAGAGTTATGTCCCTTGATTTCGGGATTTGACTTTGCATTGTTGGAGGTACGGAATCTGTGCGTGGCTTCCCGACTGTAGTATGATTTGGTAGATGGCTAGACCCATGAAATTTTAAAACCAGCCATTTCCGGATTTTATATTCGTTTCCATCCCGTATGTCGGCCTTGTTATTATTTCACACGAAAACAGATGACGCCATTTTACTGACAACAAAAGTTGCCAGATAATCGAGAGTATATTAAAATACAAGAATGGCTTTAAAAACAATCTTATGTACAAAGAAATATTTAACTAGCCATTCTTTGAACATTCCAATCGTCATATGAATGAAGGGTTAACACTGTTAATCGCTATATCGGAAAATCGATAATAATAGCACGAAAACCGATAACACGATGCTACAATCTAAATGGAAACGTATCCTGATATTGTAAATTTCAAATTCCCGATTGACAATCAAATATATTTGCTTTTAACATCTGTTTTCCTATCTATACACAAATATGCACAATGTGCCAAATATTTATAAAGGTCCTTTAAAATATACTTTTTTCTACACCTCAAAACGTTTCGACATCACAACTTACCCGCCAAAATGACAGAAAATGGAAGTAATGGGGTTAGCATAAGACAGGGAAATAAGGAAAGAGATAAAATAAAACATTCAATCCCGATCTCACAGAGAACACATTTATTAATTTGTCTGAATACAGACTATCATACATATAACATGGGTAAAACACTATAAATCCACAATATGATTGCATATATTATCAATTCAGTTTGGTTGAGATTGGCTCAGTAGTTTCAGAGGAGAAGAATTTTTTTAAATTTCATCCCCCCTTTTTTCTAATTTGCATAATCGGTCAAAATCGGCAAAAGTTCAAAGTTCATAAAAAATCCCGTAATATATGTTAAAAAGCTCATCATTATGCTTATACAGTTCAAATTTGGGCACTTTCTGGCTTAAAATAGAGCAGTTTTGGCCATTTGAAGAAATTTCTATTTTTAGTAATGGTGGCCATCTTGGATACATGACGGTGCTGACGGACACAATTTTGAAAGGGGACCACCTAAGGATCATTTCAGCAAAGTTTGGTTGAGATTGGCTCAGTAGTTTCAGAGGAGAAGATTTTTTTTAAATTTCATCCCCCCTTTTTTCTAATTTGCATAATCAGTCAAAATGGGTAATGGGATTTACTTCAAAATTGCAGGGTAGGTAGATCTTGACATGCTGCACATTTTTGCAATTTAAACTTAACATCTATCTCTAAATAGTTTTTGAAATATAAGACGAAAAGTATTAAAATTAAAAAAAAAATTGATGAAAAAAGGGCAATAACTCCAATATGGGTATTCAATTTTACTTCAAAATTGCAGGGTAGGTAGATCTTGACATGCTGAACATGTTTGCAGTTTCAACTTACCATCTGTCTCTTATAGTTTTTGAAATAAAGGACGAAAAGTATTAAAATTTTGAAAATTTGATGAAAAAAGGGAAATAACTCCAAAATGGGTAATGGGATTTACTTCAAAATTGCAGGGTGGGTAGATCTTGATATGCCGCACATTTTTGCAATTAAAGTTAACCTTTATCTATTATAGTTTTTGAAATATAAGACGAAAAGTATTAAAATTTTACAAATTTGATGAAAAAAGGGCAATAACTCCAAGATGGGTAATCAGATTTACTTCAAAATTGCAGGGTAGGTAGATCTTAATGTGCTGATCATGTTTACCCCATGTCATATTTTTGATATTATTAACGGTTTTTGAGTTATTACCCAAAACCTGCAATTTTACCATATGTTCTATTTTTAGTAACAGCGGCCATGTTGGTTGGTGCACGGCATCACCGGACACAATTTTGAAACTAGACACCCTAGTGATGATTCAGACCAAGTTTGGTTTCCATTTGTCTTGTACTTTCAGAGGAGAAGATTTTTGAAAAAGTTTACGACGTACGACGGACGGACGACGGACAACGACAACGGACGCCAAGTGATGGCAATAGCTCACCTGACCCTTTGGGTCAGGTGAGCTAATAACTGTGATAATCATAGATGCCTATGTCTCACAAGCTGCTTTGGTAAACTTTTTACATCTCTATTACAAAATAGACTACATAGATTTTTAGATGATAAAAATTTATATAATAGATTCCAGGCAGGTTTCAGACCAGATTATCGAACTACTGATCATATATTTACTATAAAAAGCTATATTAAATAAATATCTTTATAAAAATAAAAAGCAAGTATTTGCATGCTTTGTAGACTTCTCCAAAGTATTTGATTCACTCTCGCATGAAGCACTATTTCAAAAACTTTATACACTTGGAATCAAAGGAATTTTTTTTCAATTAATTCGTAATATGTACACACATGCAACATTTGTTGTGAAAAAAGACCATACTATTACTGATCCCTCAATTTTAGGAAAAGGAGTCCGACAAGCGATGGGTTAAGCCCCATTCTATTCAATATATTTATTAACGATATTGATTCCATATTCTCTTCAGATTCTTGTCTTCCGGTGCAGCTTATTGATACAAAACTAGATTGCCTATTGTATGCTGATGATCTACTTTTATTATCAGAGAGTAAAGAAGGTCTCCAATCTTGCTTAGACTCTCTCAAGGCATATTGTGACAGATGGAAGTTGAAAGTAAATTTAAACAAAACAAAAATCATGATTTTTAGCAAAGGCCATAAGAACTTTAAAAAGTTCCATTTTTTCTATAATAACTTAGAAATTGAAATTGTTGAGAAATACAAATATTTAGGCCTCATTATTTATTCTAATGGCAATTTTAAACATGCTGCTGAACACCTATATAACCAAAGTTTAAAGGCCCTTTTTTCTCTACATTCTTAGATATTTGGATTCAATAACATAGACCACAGGTTGAAATTAAAACTTTTTGATATGCTTATAAGACCTATATGTACATATGGGTCTGAGATTTGGATTAGTGATTTCACTTTAAAAGACTCTTGCATTGATAAATTGCCATTTGAAAAGATTCATAATAAATTTTGTAAAAATATTCTGGGAGTCCACAAAAAAAGCTCAAATTTTGCAGCTAAATGGGAATTAGCGAGGCCACCAGTTCTAAATCTTATAACTATTCTTGCACCTAAATATTTCAATAGACTAAAACAACTTCCCTCTGATAGGTTGCTTGGAGAGGTCTATGAGGTAGATAAATCTCTATTTATTGATGGACATAGATCTTGGTAAAAAAAATTATTCACAACTCTCTACAAAATTTGAATTTAACTAGTTTAGATTTTGACATTAATAAAATAAATCAGTTGTTAACTGACCAACATTCTAAGGTCACTTTAAATAAACTACAACATTTATCTACTCAAGAACATGATAATAAACTATTTTTCTTTGCAAATATCTATCCAAAAGATTTTATTTTACAAGATTATCTTTCATTAAAACTTCCAGTAAATATTACTAGAGAACTAACCAAATTAAGATTAAGTTCTCATAGCCTTTTAATTGAAAAAGGTAGATATTTTAGACTGAAAATAAAAAGAGAAAATAGAATATGATCTCAATGCAATCAAATAGAAGATGAACAACACTTTCTTATTCATTGCACTAAATTTGCTAATGTTAGAAAACTTTTATTAAAAAAATTAAACATTAAACTGCAAGATCTGTGTCCAAGTGAATATATGAAAACAATAACCAGATTGTTAAATCCAAATAGTATTGATGACACTATGAATATATGTCACTATATCAAAGATTAAAATCTTTGTTTATTTTTCTTAAATATGATATTTTGTCATTTAAAAATGTAATGTATTCATAATTATATATGTTTACTGATTTAATATCATGTTAATGTGGGGAGGACATCAATGTTTGATTGATTTTTCTTATTAATAAAAACTTGAAACTAATATCATTTGAGACATGATTACCTCCCTTGACGAAATGCTTCATATAGCATTTTACACAAATAATGTATTTATTGCCAAGAAATTACTGTATTAAATTTGTATTTCAGTTTAATTTGAGAACTTGCAAAAATCATATGTAGAAAATTCAAAAAGCAAAATACCTCGTAAGAAATACTGCAAACATAATTAATAATTAAGCCATTAAGCCATTTATCACAAACAAAGGTAGCTATTTTGAAAATAATATTATTTTAACAGAGGACGATAGAATTATAAATGATCAAAATGAGGTGGCTGAAACATTTAATGAATTTTTTGTTAATGTAGCTAAAGACATTGGAAAAGACAGCTGTGCTGTAAATCAGGAACATCCAAGTGTAAAGGTAATTTCAGAACATAAATACTCAGAAAACAAATTAAAGTTCGAATCTATTGATATTTCATTCATAGAAAAACAAATAGATAAAATGAATATCAACAAAGCCACTGGCAAAGATGGTATTTCTGTAAAAATTTTGAAAATTGCAAAACCGATTGTTAGTAAACCTATTACAATGCTTATAAACAAAACAATAGAAAATGCCTCATTTCCAAACAAACTTAAAGAGGCACAGGTTGTACCGCTCCATAAAAAGAACAGCAAACTGGAGGTTGGTAACTATAGACCTGTCAGTATACTACCAGTGGTGTCAAAGTTCTTCGAGAGAGCCATATATGAACAACTTTCACATTATTTTGAAAATATTTTTCATCCTTCTTTATCTGCATTTAGACCAGGTTTTGGCTGCAACACTGCACTGTTGAAAATTATTGAAGATTGGAAAAAAGCCATTGATTGTAATCAGTATACAGCTGCAGTGCTTATGGATCTCTCGAAGGCCTTCGACTGCCTACCTCATGATCTTTTGATTTTAAAACTTGAAGCATATGGAATGTCTAAGTCAGCATTAGATTTAATGCATAGTTATTTATCTGAAAGGAAACAGTGTGTAAAAGTTGGTGTTGATTTTAGTGCTTGTAAAAATACTTATAAAGGTGTGCCACAAGGTTCAATACCTGTATTGTTTAATATTTTTAAATGACATTTTTAATTTTGTAGAAGAAAGTATTTTATATAACTATGCTGATGACAATACATTGTCATACTCAGACACAGAATTGAATAAGGTTGTGGATATTTTGGAAAAGGAAAGTTTAAATTTAATCCATTGGTTTTCCCACAACCAGATGAAAGCAAATCCAGATAAATTCCAGGCAATTGCCATTGGTTCAAAAACTTTAAATGAAAGTATTAGTTTTAATTTGGATGGAAACAAAATTGATTGTGAAAAAGAAGTAAAGTTGCTGGGTGTCACAATAGATTGTCAACTAAAATTCAACACTCATATCTCAAATATATGTAAAAAAGCTTCAAGACAATTAAATGTATTAAAACGTATAGGTAAACATTTAACAAAATTAGGTAGATTAACTATATATTTTTCTTTTATAATGAGTAATTTTAATTATTGTCCAATTGTTTGGCATTTCTGTGGTGAGACCAATACCAGAAAAATTGAAAAAATTCAAGAAAGGGCCCTCAGATTTATTTATGAAGATTATAGTAGTTCATATGAAGACCTGTTGAATAAATCAAGATTACCAACATTAAAGATCAGATGCCTTAGAACAATGGCAATTGAAGTTTACAAAATTTTGAATAAAAAAAGTCCAATGTATTTAAATGATTTATTTGTGTATAAAGAAAGTCGCTATTCTTTTAGGAAAACAAATACAGTAGAAGTACCCCAGGTGAGAACAACATATCATGGTTTACATTCTTTTAGATTTGCAGGTGCCACACTCTGGAATGAGCTACCCAATGAATTGCGGAATGTTTCTAGTCTCAGTCAGTTCAAAAGTTTAATTAATTCATGGAGTGATGGCTCATGCAGGTGTGGCTCTTGTAAGTCTTAAAGGTATGCTCTTATTCAGTTCATTCTTACTCATGCTACATATACTTATTCATTTGCTTAGTGATTTCAATTTTATTTTTATTTTGCTAGTTTTAGTGGCTAATTTATATGCATGGCTTTTATTGATGTAATGCATTGCTTTGTATGTTTGTCTGTAATATGCAATTATTTGTCCATGCAGTTTTCTGGTCTTATGAAGTCAGTGTGCAGAGAGGCACTTGCCACATGTGCACTGACTGGAGGCCCAGAAATCTAATATGTGGTTTTAATGCATGACATTGTTTTATTTTATTTTTTTATTTACTGTGTTGTAATTTATATCTTAAAATGCATGTTGGTTTAAAAAGTGCATGAGAGCTTGTGTTTGTACTGTTTGTAAATGTACCGACATTAAATAAAACTTTTGATTTGATTTGATTTAGTTCAGTTGCTCATGCTACATGTACCTATTCTTTTTGCCTAGTGCTTTTTATGTTCTTATGCTAGTTTTAGTACTTTATAAACATGTTTTAAGCTATTTATGTAATGCTTGTATATTTATCTGTTATCTGCAAATGTTTGTATGCCTCCTGACATAATATATTTTGTCTATTGTTATATATGTCGGTAAAAAGCTCTACAGAGCTTATGTTATATGTTTGTAAAAACTCCGACTTTAAATAAAACTTTTTATACTTTTTTTTTTTTTTTTTTTTTTTTTAATAATTATTACCACATTTTATTCAGTATTCTTTAAAGTCATGTGACTAGTGTCAGTCTCTACCTTAATACAAAGGTAGACTACTTTTTAGGCGTTGACAGAGATTGGCTAGAGTGTAAGGACCGACAACTCTGGGTAGATTGCCCATCATCATCTATCGAGTGTACATGTACGTTTCACTCCCCTACCTGTGATATCGCCTATAGGTAACGTTTGATTTGACAACTCAAGTAACACGAGTCGCTATATTTTCAACAACAAAAAAGGAACCGAGTTCAACGTTAGTACACCACACCGCACTAGTGTTAGGTGAATACATCCCGTTCATATTATCGTGATCATAAAAACAGCTTGACAGATACTATATTTTGTACTACGGAATCCCTTTAAAACATATGCAAAAATTAAAACAGTTCACAACCGTAAATCTTCATATCTTATTCAAACATATTCATACTTTAAATTTAGTCGAAAACAAGATACAACTTATTGTTTACCATTGCATTGATTTATATTATTGTGTTTACATGTTATTCTTTTGTACTTGAATGTCAATTTCATCGTGTGAATGTGTATTTCATATACTTACCTGTTAATTGTTATTTACAGGGTTAAAACCTTTTGGTTAACGAAATAAATTATATGTTATTAGTACTTGGATCAGTTCTTTATTTATCTACCCTACTGAGCAGCCCGGTTTTATAAGTGTTGGTTCAAGTTTCTTTGATTTGTGACTTCATTTTCTAAGCTGAATTCCACTCAAAACTAATAAAATAGTGATTTATTTTGATACAATTCACACCAATATTGTAAAAAGTGAAATAATTGTAATCAAAGTCATTTTAGCTCATCTTGTTGATGCACATTTTTATATATTATATTAATATTAAGCAGACAACATACTTTTTGTTTTATTTTTAAACTTGACCCAAACAGGTAAGACAAAAAAGGGACACCTTTTAGATTAAGTTTATTTTGTGCATATGTCTTTTGTTGCAACAACAATAGCAATGCCGTCCACATTTGTTTGATTCTAGCCGTTCTGTTGGAATACCTGCGCATGATCAAGAGTCACACATTTTATTCCAATCAAACTGTACCTTGTGCATTATGAAACGAAGTCGAAGGTGATGGTCAAAAGAAAATAAAGGCAGAAACAATGGTTACCAAGACGACTGCACACTAGAAATAGGAAAATAGTAAAAAAAAGAAAAAACAACAACAAAAAACACCAGGTTAAAATATGCCGGAAAAACAGACTTTCAGACAAACTCTGCATATGCAAAGAAATTACATGGGGTAAGAAATTTCAGTGTTCTGAACTTCACATGGAATAACATGTGATCACTAAACTTGTCCGTAAGGCGTAACCAGTAAGATTCGTGCTACTTCGTACAGACGAAAACAGTTCGGATTATTTCTTAAACATCTAGGCTTAGTTAATACAGTATCTTCCTCTTGCTTTGCCGTAAGTCGTTTTTTTATAGTCATACAAATATTATCCAATATTAATAATAATATGGAAAGCCCCTGGCCCTGTTGCTAAAAATAGTATCTAAATCATTCATCTCACTTGAAAATCACATTCACTGGTATTGACAAAAATGTGAATAAAAAGTTTGAAGCCCACAAATTTTCAATGAAAAAATGAAGAGATAAGTCTCTCTTGAAATATAGCATGGTGTTATCGGTTTTCGTGCTAATATGAGACAGGCAACCTGTTTGAAGGACGAAGTCCTAAAATTTCAATAATACAATGATCCGTTCACGTTAGCCTCACCGGATGCAATTACAAACAATTTCGATGATATTGACCGTGGCATTTGATAATAAATTTGACCAAATTGATGAAGCTGTTTGCATGTTCATATTTCAGATTAAACACCAATATTCCTTTTGAATCATAGCCCATATATTATTCAATGCATTGTTACAGGTTTTAAACAGATTTTCAATACCCCGTTCTAGTCACTCTGTGACTTAGATCCGGACACAATTTCGAACGACATCATAATAACCTTTCTAGTGTAAATTATTTAATGACAACTGTTAAAATTGAAAGAGCATACATTAATTTACGTTCACATATCTATTTGTATATAATACACATGACATAAAAACCTTTCCTTTATTCATACCATAAATGTGTGCCAGTTTGCATTCGGAATTCCTTGGACTCTTCAATGAATAAGGTACATCACAGATTTTGACATTTTGGGATAGATCAAGGTAAGGAAAATGTATTATATTGACTGTTTTTGTTTTAATTTCAATGTGTTCTACATATGCATAGAACCAGGAGATCATATTCTTTCCAATTACAGGCATAAGATAACAAAATATGTGTACCTCAATGAATTTTAGCGATAGATTCCAAGTGCAATTGTCGATCGTTTTCTGTTTACAAATATGAAAACCCGTCATCTGCAACATTCAACAACTGCGCATGAATAATTTTCTCCCAAAACACAAGTAATTTAGCGTTGTATCTATTTATAAAAGCATTTTTTTAATTCATGTTTTGAAGGAACAATTAGGCGACATACTATTTATTTCGTTCGTAATTCCGTCCGGTGAGGCTATTATCTTTTATTTTGAATTTTACCTATGCCGCTCTTCCATCAGGAGTTTCGTAGAAAGAGATTTTTTTATTCGAATTTTATTAAAAGTTTATTTCGATTTTGCATCGAGTAAATAATCAAAGAATTGGGAATTTTTCATTGAAATAGATTTCTTTTGCGTTTCTAAGTTATCAATTGATCTATTTTTTAAACTTCCGGTGAGCAGATTTTTGACTATCAATATAGAAGGAAAAATCGGACAGCTTACCGTTAGAAGGACTTCGTCCTTTATTATCGATTTTCCGATATAGCGATTAACAGTGTTAACCCTTCATTCATATGACGATTGGAATTTTCAAAGAATGGCTAGTTAAATATTTCTTTGTACATAAGATTGTTTTTAAAGCCATTCTTATATTTTAATATACTCTCGATTATCTGGTAACTTTTGTTGTCAGTAAAATGGCGTCATCTGTTTTCGTGTGAAGTAAAAACAAGGCCGATATACGGTATGGAAACGAATATATAATACGGAAATGGCTGGCTTTAAAATTTCATGGTTCTGGCCATCTACCAAATCATACTACATCTAAATAAAATAACAGAATGTTTGAAAATGACCACTTTCAAAATTGTGTTTACTTTAGATGTTTTTTTTAATGCTGAAACCACAATGCACTGCAAAGTGACATGTATTTTATATAAGAAACAGGCACATTTCAGTCAGCTCTTTTGTTTACAAGTACGATCAGTGACCCCATGACAGTTACATGACAGGAAGAGCCGGTGTCTGAGAGGCAGACGACATAGTTAAATTTTATATAGCCCTTCTGGATTTTTTTCCAGCTACTTTATAAATGAAGTAAATTTTTAGCATTACAAAAAGTATGGTTCAGTAGGTAGGCTCACTATTTTTGGTACTTGCGTCTTTAAAAGCAACCTTGAACATTTTTTACAGATGTCACCGGAGGACACGTCAAAAATAATGCGTGCGCTGTGGAAATCAAAATAAAATGGATGATACGAAAAGACATGACATACGAAAACACATACCGTGATGATAACGTTTGTGAAATATGAGACGGGCACAACCTGTTTGAGGGCGATGTCTATATCCAACATTTGGCTGTCTTAAAAGAGAGGCATGAGAGGCGAATGGCATGCCTCCTAAAACATTTAATAACTAGAAGAAATGTTTCCATAGTACATGTATGCCCCATCCGGAACTCCTCGCGCCTTTCCCCAAGTGAAAAAACAAGCTCAGATATGAATGTATTGATATGCGTTAAAATGCTGGTTATTCGGCCAGGATTGTGAAGAGGAAGAGAAAATAATCCTTTCCCAAAAAAAATAAAAAGTATTTTATAAAATAATTTCATATCAAATTTTATCTATATTATTGCCAAATAAGCATTAAAAATATAAAATCGATAAATAAAACTAATAATTATCTAAAATTTGACATTGACCTCTAATATGTAAACAAACAAGCATGGAATTTTGGCATTTGCACATATTAGATCAATTATCATGACTTCAAGCCAATCCGTCTTTGATGTTTCTTCTTAATACTGCATGCTTAGACTGTTAGCAGATAAATATCAACATGTAAGTACCTAATTTCTCCTATGCGAATCCTTGATGACTGAATCCCACATTTCTTGGATGACGGTCCTCCATTGTTATATCATATGATTTCATAAGTCACACGGTACAAAGAATACTATTCATATCCGAGCTTGTTTTTTCACTTGGGGAAAGGAGCGAGGAGTTCCGGATGATGTATTCCCCCGCCTAACAGAAAGTTGATGCCTAAAGGGGGATAAAAAACGATGTGGGAGAAAAGGTTTCTGAAGGGGCCTAGGGAGTTATTGAATGTGCCTATGCATGTATGTTGCTAATGTCTGAAAATCGTTTTCTGAGGTTTTTACCATTTAGACTTTTTCGAGTTTCTCATAGCATGAAGTGTTAAAACATGATGGGGTGACCATTTGCAGGGGTCCAAATTAGCGGTCGCCCATGGCAACCAAAATGTCACCTGGGCGACTTGAAAACGTAGAAAGATAGCCCAGCTGGCTATTAAAAATTCCAGTAGCTCTGTATCCCTAAACTATCGTTTGTCCGTTTGTATCGTGATCGTTTTTCTGTTACCTGTTCAACTGAAATGTTTCTAACTCAAAGGAACATCAGTTATGGCTTTTCAAACACTAACAGGGATCCAGAATGCGTAGTTTATAGAATAATCCTCCGGCTAAGGAGCACTCTAAATTTCGGTCAATTTCCAAAGTTCAAAACATACCAGTGCGGTCGTAAAGCTTACGGAAGGATTCGAGAAAAGGCGATTTTTTTTATATTTTGTAATTAATTAATTGTTATTGTTTAGATTATAGTAATTACTATGTCGTTAATATATTAAAATGTACCAAAACACAGAATTAAATCGAGACAATTCGGAATTGTTTTTTTTATCTTTAATCTTTTATCAACATCCGTGTTAAGTATCGAAAATTAAAGTTAGCAGTTAGTGATGTCTCTAAGTTTAAATGTTGTAAATGAGAAAGAAAAGGAGGAAGACATTGAAAAGAAGGGACAGAATGAAAATGAGGGAGATATTGAAGAGAGCCAAGTGAGTATGGTAATTGATGATGAGGATGTGGATAGTGATAGTCAGTATGAAATGGAGAATGAGAAAGACCTTAGTGATAGTGAAATTGAAAGTGATCTGGAAGAAGATATAGTGTTTGGCAAACTTTTTGACTTTTCTAGAGACTGATTATTTATTGTGTTGACAGTTCTGATCATGAAAATGTTTGATATTCTGCTTTGAAAACAATAAAAAAAAGTTCATTACTCGTTTAAATTTATGTGTTTTATTTATTTATTTTCTATTTGCAACTCACACAAATTAAGATAATAAGACCATACTACTATTCTGGTAGTTGATTTTTTTTTTAAATCAAGAAAAATGTACCAAATGTTTATATATTGGGGAAAATCCACTTTTTCAACCAGTTTTATTTCTTTCAAAAATGTGTGAAAAATGCAGGATTTGACTTAAAAAATACAAAATTTTCTTGTGGGAGGGGGGAATAACCCCCCAACCCCCCTAGTGGCCCTCATCATTTTCACCTGGGCTACTGCTTTTTAATCTGGGCTAGCAGTCTCAAAATTTCAGTGGCCCAGTTGGCTATTATGCACAAAAAGTTAATCTCGAACCCTGCATTTGTATTTGAGAGAGGGGCTTGAAATATTTTGACCCAGAATTAGTTGACTCTTTTGTCGAAAATAATAAGTCAATTTCTCAGATTTACATATTTTTTGTCACAATGTGAGTGTGCAAGATAAAGGATAAGAACAGTTCCAGAGCAGATATCAAGTAGGTCCACTGAATGTATTTTTGCAGGACCTAATGTCAACAAAATGTTTATTCTATATAGTTAAGGGTTTTGGGCTTATCAAAAGGGGAATAAGGGTCAAACGAAAATGCAATCATTTTAAATGCAGTCAAGGTTTTTCAAGCAAAGCTGCTTTGCCATTAAAAGAAAAAACTTACCTGTCATCAGGGAATTATAAAACTTGTTTTAATAATTCCCTGCTGTCATGCTTGTCTTGGCAGAATCATTTCATGTTTTTGAAATGCGGATAGCATGTAGATGTAACAGATTCCCTAGCCGAAGACGAAAGCGAGCTGCTCTTGCTATTTGACACCAGCTCACACAAAGTATTCAGAGAGGGGAGAATCATCCTTTCAGGAGAAATGCATGGACTTTCATGAAATTCATCCCAGGGTTGCATACGACCTGGCACATGTGTGTATTTCATGATCAGTACACACTAACAAATGACGTACTACACATAACGCTTTGTGTGGATATTATAAGTTTTCTTTTAGAATTTTGATTTGAGTTTATTTGAATTTTTCAGAATATAAACAATAAGAGATTTCAGGATTTCTCATTGAAATAAATTTTATTGCGATTTTAAATACTATTTTGTTCAATATTTTTACACTTCCGGTGAAAAAATATTTGGCTATGAATACAATAGTCACGTGACTAAAATTCGTATAGGGTCATGTGAACTATTGCCATCACTTGGCGTCCGTCTGAAAGTACAAGACCAATGGAAACCAAACTTGGTCTGAATCATCACTAGGGTGTCTAGTTTCAAAATTGTGTCCAGTGATGCCGTGCACCAACCAACATGGCCGCTGTTACTAAAAATAGAACATATGGTAAAATTGCAGGTTTTGGGTAATAACTCAAAAACCGTTAATAATATCAAAAATCTGACATGGGATAAAAATGATCAGCACATCAAGATCTACCTATCCTGCAATTTTGAAGTAAATCTGATTGCCCATCTTGGAGTTATTGCCCTTTTTTCATCAAATTTGTAAAATTTTTAAACTTTTCGTCTTATATTTCAAAAACTATAAGAGATAAAGGTTAACTTTAAATTGCAAAAATGTGCGGCATATCATGATCTACCCACCCTGCAATTTTGAAGTAAATCCCATTACCCATTTTGGAGTTATTTCCCTTTTTTCATCAAATTTTCAAAATTTTAATACTTTTCGTCCTTTATTTCAAAAACTATAAGAGGATGGTAGGTTGAAACTGCAAACATGTTCAGCACATCAAGATCTACCTACCCTGCAATTTTGAAGTAAATCTGATTTCCCATATTGGAGTTATTGCCCTTTTTTCATCATTTTTTTTTTTAATTTTAATACTTTTCGTCTTATATTTCAAAAACTATTTAGAAATAGATGTTAAGTTTAAATTGCAAAAATGTGCACCATGTCAAGATCTACCTACCCTGCAATTTTGAAGTAAATCCCATTACCCATTTTGACCTATTATGCAAATTAGAAAAAAGGGGGGATGAAATTAAAAAAATTTCTTCTCCTCTGAAACTACTGAGCCAATCTCAACCAAACTTTGCTGAAATGATCCTTGGGTGGTCCCCTTTCAAAATTGTGTCCGTCAGCGCCGTCCTGTATCCAAGATGGCCGCCATTACTAAAAATAGAAATTTCTTCAAATGGCCAAAACTGCTCTATTTTAAGCCAGAAAGTGCCCAAATTTGAACTGTATAAGCATAATGATGAGCTTTTTAACATATATTACAGGATTTTTTATGAACTTTGAACTTTTGCCTATATTGACTGATTATGCAAATTAGAAAAAAGGGGGGATGAAATTTAAAAAAAATCTTCTCCTCTGAAACTACTGAGCCAATCTCAACCAAACTTTGCTGAAATGATCCATGGGTGGTCCCCTTTCAAAATTGAGTCCGTCAGCACCGTCTTGTATCCAAGATGGCCGCCATTACTAAAAATAGAAATTTCTTCAAATGGCCAAAAACTGCTCTATTTTAAGCCAGAAAGTGCCCAAATTTGAACTGTATAAGCATAATGATGAGCTTTTTAACATATATTACGGGATTTTTTATGAACTTTGAACTTTTGCCTATTTTGACCGATTATGCAAATTAGAAAAAAGGGGGGATGAAATTAAAATAAAATCCTCTCCTCTGAAACTACTGAGCCAATCTCAACCAAACTTTGCTGAAATAATCCTTGGGTGGTCCCCTTTCAAAATTGTGTCCGTCAGCACCGTCCTGTATCCAAGATGGCCGCCATTACTAAAAATAGAAATTTCTTCAAATGGCCAAAAACTGCTCTATTTTAAGCCAGAAAGTGCCCAAATTTGAACTGTATAAGCATAATGATGAGCTTTTTAACATATATTACGGGATTTTTTATGAACTTTGAACTTTTGCCTATTTTGACCGATTATGCAAATTAGAAAAAAGGGGGGATGAAATTAAAAAAAATCTTCTCCTCTGAAACTATTGTGCCAATCTCAACCAAACTTTGCTGAAATGATCCTTGGGTGGTCCCCTTTCAAAATTGTGTCCGTGAGCGCCATCCTGTATCCAAGATGGCCGCCATTACTAAAAATAGAAATTTCTTCAAATGGCCAAAAACGGCTCTATTTTAAGCCAGAAAGTGCCCAAATTTGAACTGTATAAGCATAATGATGAGCTTTTTAACATATATTACGGGATTTTTTATGAACTTTGAACCTTTGCCTATTTTGACCGATTATGCAAATTAGAAAAAAGGGGGGATCAAATTAAAATTTTTTCTTCTCCTCTGAAACTACTGAGCCAATCTCAACCAAACTTTGCTGAAATGATCCTTGGGTGGTCCCCTTTCAAAATTGTGTCCGTCAGCGCCGTCCTGTATCCAAGATGGCCACCATTACTAAAAATAGAAATTTCTTCAAATGGCCAAAACTGCTCTATTTTAAGCCAGAAAGTGCCCAAATTTGAACTGTATAAACATAATGATGAGCTTTTTAACATATATTACGGGATTTTTTATGAACTTTGAACTTTTGCCTATTTTGACCGATTATGCAAATTAGAAAAAAGGGGGATGAAATTAAAATAAAATCCTCTCCTCTGAAACTACTGTGCCAATCTCAACCAAACTTTGCTGAAATGATCCTTGGGTGGTCCCCTTTCAAAATTGTGTCCGTCAGCGCCGTCCTGTATCCAAGATGGCCGCCATTACTAAAAATAGAAATTTCTTCAAATGGCCAAAACTGCTCTATTTTAAGCCAGAAAGTGCCCAAATTTGAACTGTATAAGCATAATGATGAGCTTTTTAACATATATTACGGGATTTTTTATGAACTTTGAACTTTTGCCTATTTTGACCAATTATGCAAATTAGAAAAAAGGGGGGATGAAATTAAAATAAAATCCTCTCCTCTGAAACTACTGTGCCAATCTCAACCAAACTTTGCTGAAATGATCCTTGGGTGGTCCCCTTTCAAAATTATGTCCGTCAACACCGTCTTGTATCCAAGATGGCCGCCATTACTAAAAATAGAAATTTCTTCAAATGGCCAAAAACGGCTCTATTTTAAGCCAGAAAGTGCCCAAATTTGAACTGTATAAGCATAATGATGAGCTTTTTAGTTCACCTGGACCAGAGGTCCAGGTGAACTATTGCCATCACTTGGCGTCTGTCGTCTGTCGTCTGTAAACTTTTCACATTTCAAGCTTCTTCTCCGAAACCACTGGGCCGATTGGAACCAAACTTAGCAGGAATGTTCCTTGGATGGTCCTCTACAAAGTTACTGTTTTTCGTTCCAGTCGGATATTCAATATGGCTGCCAAGGCCAATAATATGCTCTGATTGGCCGAAATTTCAAAGATCTTCTTCTCTGAAACTAATGAACTGACTGAACCCAAACTGTACAGGAATGATCATTGGAATGTCCTTTACTAAGTTACTGTTTTTTATGCCGATCGGAAATCCAAGATGGCCGCCATCGCAGGACATAGATTAACATTGGACCCTATGGGAAAATGTTCAAATGCCTTCTTCTCAGAAACTACAAATATGATTAAAGTCAAACTGTACATGAATGTTCATTGGATGGTCCTCTACAATCTTAAGGTTTTTTGTTCGGATATGAAATTCAAAATGGCGGCTACGGCAGGACTTAGTTTAACATTGGACCCAATGGGAAAAATGTTTCAAAATGCTTCTTCTCTGAAACCACTTGGACAGTTGAAACCAAACTGCCCAGGAATGATCATTGGAAGGTCCTCTACAAAGTCTCTGTTTTTTATGCCGATCGGAAATCCAAGATGGCCGCCACCGCAATACATAGATTAACATTGGACCCTATGGGAAAATATTGAAATGCCTTCTTCTCAGAAACTACAAATATGATTAAAGTCAAACTGTACATGAATGTTCATTGGATGGTCCTCTACAATCTTAAGGTTTTTTGTTCGAATATGAAATTCAAAATGGCGGCTATGACAGGACTTAGTTTAACATTGGACCTTATGGGAAATATGTTTCAAAATGCTTCTTCTCTGAAACCACTTGGACAGTTGAAACCAAACTGCCCAGGAATGATCATTGGAAGGTCCTCTACAAAGTTTTTGTTTTTTATGCCGATCGGAAATCCAAGATGGCCACCACCGCAGGACATAGATTAACATTCGACCCTATGGGAAAATATTCAAATGCCTTCTTCTCAGAAACTACAAATATGATTAAAGCCAAACTGTACATGAATGTTCATTGGATGGTCCTCTACAATCTTAAGGTTTTTTGTTCCGATATGAAATTCAAAATGGCGGCTACGGCAGGACTTAGTTTAACATTGGACCCTATGGGAAAAATGTTTCAAAATGCTTCTTCTCTGAAACCACTTGGACAGTTGAAACCAAACTGCCCAGGAATGATCATTGGAAGTTCCTCTACAAAGTTTCTGTTTTTTATGCCGATTGGAAATCCAAGATGGCGCCACCGCAGGACATAGATTAACATTGGACCCTATGGGAAAATATTCAAATGCCTTCTTCTCAGAAATTACAAATATGATTAAAGCCAAACTGTACATGAATGTTCATTGGATGGTCCTCTACAATCTTAAGGTTTTTTGTTCCGATATGAAATTCAAAATGGCGGCTACGGCAGGACTTAGTTTAACATTGGACCCTATGGGAAAAATGTTTCAAAATGCTTCTTCTCTGAAACCACTTGGACAGTTGAAACCAAACTGCCCAGGAATGATCATTGGAAGGTCCTCTACAAAGTTTCTGTTTTTTATGCCGATCGGAAATCCAAGATGGCCGCCACCGCAGGACATAGATTAACATTGGACCCTATGGGAAAATATTCAAATGCCTTCTTCTCAGAAACTACAAATATGATTAAAGCCAAACTGTACATGAATGTTCATTAGATGGTCCTCTACAAACTTTAGGTTTTTTGTTCCAGTATGAAATTCAAAATGGCGGCTACGGCAGGACTTAGTTTAACATTGGACCCTATGGGAAAAATGTTTCAAAATGCTTCTTCTCTGAAACCACTTGGACAGTTGAAACCAAACTGCCCAGGAATGATCATTGGAAGGTCCTCTACAAAGTTTCTGTTTTTTATGCCGATCGGAAATCCAAGATGGCCGCCACCGCAGGACATAGATTAACATTGGACCCTATGGGAAAATGTTCAAATGCCTTCTTCTCAGAAACTACAAATATGATTAAAGCCAAACTGTCCATATGTGTGTACATTGGATGGTCCTCTACAAACTTTACGTTTTTTGTTCCGATATGAAATTCAAAATAGCGGCTACGGCAGGACTTAGTTTAACATTGGACCCTATGGGAAAAATGTTTCAAAACGCTTCTTCTCTGAAACCACTTGGATAATTGAAACCAATCTGCCCAGGAATGATCATTGGAAGGTCCTCTACAAGGTGTGTGTTTTTTATGCCGATCGGAAATCCAAGATGGCCACCACCGCAGGACATAGATTAACATTGGACCCTATGGGAAAATGTTCAAATGCCTTCTTCTCAGAAACTACAAATATGATTAAAGCCAAACTGTACACGAATGTTCATTGAATGGTCCTCTACAAAATATACGTTTTTTATTCTGATATGAAATTCAAAATGGCGGCTACGGCAGGACTTAGTTTAACATTGGACCCTATGGGAAAAATGTTTCAAAATGCTTCTTCTCTGAAACCACTTGGACAGTTGAAACCAAACTGCCCAGGAATGATCATTGGAAGGTCCTCAGTTTTTTATGCCGATCGGAAATCCAAGATGGCTGCCACCACAGGTCATAGTATTAACACAGAACCATATGGGGAAAATACAGAAATATATTCTTCTCTGAAGCTATTGCACTGATTGAACCTAAACTGTGCATCAATCATTGGAAGGTCCTTTACAAACTTTGTGTTTTTTATGTTGATCGTAATTCCAAGATGACGCAGGACATAGTTTTTACATAGGACCAATTGGTTTTTTTTATTACCAGGTGAACGATACAGGCTCTTGAGAGCCTCTGGTTATAAAATGTCAGGAATGCAACAAAAATATACAAAATGTTTTTTCTACAACCAATTATTTTGCGATCGTTCAAAGAATCAATGTGATTTTTTTTTTACAAATGGCTACTTATCTTTAAAGTTTGAAAATTTTGCTGTCTAAAAGTAAAAATATTCGTTATTATTTTGATAATAAAAACTTTATCAAATAGATTGGACAAAATTATTGAGATTTTTTCTTAAAAAATTACTTTTAAGAAAAACTACAACTACCAATAACCCAATATTTTGCACAAAAAGTCATTTATATCAGTTGCATTGTTTGAGAAACCATTATACAAAATAATTGAGACTAAAGATTGTTTAACTGATATAGAATAAGTATGCCAATTTGTGTTCAATAAAAGGTTCTTAAAAATTTATTGCTTATCTGTTCATAGTTTCTTTCTTTTTTCATTTACTTCAATGTAATACAACATTGAAAATTATCAGCAGAAAGTTTTTAGGAGTGAGTTTAATTGGGACATTTTTTTCACATGTTGGAGCCATTTTTTTTAAACAGCCCATAGCCTATAGTTAAAAGGGCTTTGCCCTTTAATATTTTTTCTTCATCAATACTCAGTAGTTTAGCTAGCGCTCGTCACTTTCGTCATTGACGATTGATTTTCGAAAGTGACGAGAATTTCCCGTACCCAATTCGTCACTTGAATTTTCAAAAAATCGTAGAAAAATGATTGTAACAATCCATTCTTCTTCTTCATTTGCTGATTAAAACTAATTAATCACTACAATGACAATTTTATTACATGTTACAAGCCAATCAACGGATTATAGAATTTTTGTTTTGATTGCGTAATCTTTGATCTCCTGCCTTGATTTACCTAGACAAAGAATTCAATCAACGATAATAAATTTTTTATAGTTATGACATGTACTCAAAATCCCATGTATTTAAAGTGGACAAATTTTTATAATCGTCATATGGGCGCAATTTCGCATTGGGAAAGTTGCCGTCAAAATATATAATTAATAGTAATCGTCATTCATTGCACGATTCGTCTCAATGTCTGCCATAACGAACTATTTTTGCCAAATTTATGAAAATGTCGATATCGTGTTTATTGAAATCTATCGAATCCATTAAGTATTTTGAAAGTAATTTTCTCGAAAAGTCATAACTTTGATTAAAGAAACCAAGGAAGTGTATACACGTCCTTTGAAGAAACAAAAAAATAAAATAAAAATGGCATGATCAACAGGACTTCGCAATCCACCGAAGCTACTTTTAACCAAACGAACTTTTGATGTATTTATTCTCATTTCTGTGAAATGAAATCTTTGTTCTCATATTCAATATGGTCATTTATATACAAAGGTTGGCCATTCAATTCGTTGAAATGCACTGCACGAGGACGCATATAAGTTTTTTTTAATATATTGATCAGCATCCGGGTAACAATTGCGTTCTATTTAAAGAACTATTTACAAAAAGACACGTGTCTGCAATTAAAAAAATATAACTACAGTATTTTTATTCCAATTGTTGTAATTTGATTATGGGGTCTGAGAAATAATTATTTATTTTACAACTTGCTTCAGTTTTTGACGTTTGTTCTATACTGATTTCCTACAAAGAACCTACATAGAAGTTGGACCATTGCCATTGGGCAAACTGGCAGAAAATTTTTTCTGCTGAAGACTACACAAATATGAGTTATTACAATTGTTGTGGTATTACTATTAGACCAAAGCACTGTAACATTTCAAAAAGGGTGGGGGAGGGGGTTATTACAATTTGTGTGGTATTTATTAGACCAAAGCACAGTAATATTTCAAAAGGGGGGGGGGGGTATTACAATTTGTGTGGTATTGAGATCAAAATAGTGGCAATGTTATGTTTTATCAGTTGGTTGTTTATTTGCAGAGTATGTTCCCATTTTAGGAGGTTTTCAATCTCCATTACTAACCAATAAGGTAACGTAACTGATTATAAGATTAAGCTCGTTATATTCTTGTTTATTCATAATTTAAAAAGAAAAATCTGTTCTGCAAAAGTGACTAATGGTCTCAAAATCCTGGCTAAATCCCTGAATACTATTTTCATAGCTAAGAAAGTAATTCTTAATATAAAAATGTACATTTTTTTTTATCAATGTAAAACGTAGAAATAATATGAGACAGGCACAACCTGTTTATGGGCAAAGCTTATTTGATGATAATGAGGGAGGCATGAGAGGCAAATGCCTCCTAAAAAATAAAGATGAAAATTGAAGAAAAAAATTTTGTAAATTTAGATCTATTTTGACAACCTTTTCCATAGACGAAAACTTTAAAAAAGTTTCTGGTCACGAATCTCAGAAAGAAAAAAAAATCCAAATTACGATTCAAGGAAATTAAAATTTGCCATTTTTGAGAATTTCACAAATCGCGATGAATCAATACGAGAAATAAATCGAGGGTCACGAGAATGAAAAAAATACCCCAATCATAGGTTAGTCCGAGATTACCCCAATCACAGATCCTGGAAAAAAAAATGGTGAAAGAGAGATAAGAAATGCATGCGTGGCAGTGAAAAGGGGAGTGAGGGTCAGACGAAATTGCAATGTTTTTAACTTTGCATTTTGCCATGGAAAATGTGTTAAAAGGCTTGCTTACCTGACAAAATCCAAGATCAGTTGTCCAGACATCATATGCAAATGCACTTCAAATGTAGGCCTTCACATTTTTGAATCACTTTCAAATTGCGAGATCGTGGAGATGATATAGGTTTCCTGTATACATGTACATAAAAACGATGCAGAGCTGTTCTTCAATGTTTAACACCAGCTCACAAAGTTTTCAGAGACAGGATGACCAAGAAGTGCATGCAATTTCATGTTTCCTCTTCGAAGCAGACGAAATCCAATACGTGTATATGTGCACACTAGAAAATGACGTCAACCATGTACACTGTAAATGATCATTTCTCGTAGCACACAATTTTGATATTAGAATTTTCTTTTAAGTTTATTTCAATTGAGAAGAATTGAAATGGTTACAGATTTGTGAATTTCTTATTGAAATAATTTTTATTTTGTTTTTAAATACCACTTTGTTCTATAATTTCATGCTTCCAGTGAACAGATATTTGGCTATGAATACATTTTGTAGGAATATGACTTATTACCAAAAATCGTATAGCCTACAGTTAAAAGGACTTCGCCCTTTATTAATATTCCAGTATGAAAAATAAAACTATCCGAACCTTACTGACCATGTTTTGACACAAAATGTCGGACAGTAGAAATTGCAACAACTTTTTATTATGCCTTGGTGAGATGAAATTGAAACCTGAAATAGAACTGTTCTCTCTATTATTTTTTCTATGTAGACAGAAAAACTTTGTGTGATTCTATTCTGGGGTTCATCCAACTTTCTATGCAATTTCAATGCATTATGGAATTTGATTGTTCCAAAGGATCATTGGTCCAAAGGGTCAGTAGTCCGAAGGGTCATTGGTCCTAAGTGTCAATAGTCTGAATGGTCAATTGTCAGATGGCTGGAAACTTTAAAACTCAGATAGAATTTTGGCTGAATTAATACTAAATTTCAAAACAAGTAATTACTGTAACAGGATGATCTTACAAAAGTCTCCCAAATGAATGCAATCTGATTGGCCATGTTGAAATATCTCTAATTATTATATAGATAACTGTTATTTATCGGTATATCTGAGTGAACATAAATTGGTTATCTAACTCAGTGTAATAACCTCCAATATTTTCACTCGCGTGCAGTTCCTGCTATAGATTGATCGTGTGTACAGCATGGACTATTTTCTACACAATTCAAATTTTCTTTCATTTACAGAAAAATCATATTATTAAGTGAGAAAATGTATCTATATAATAAATAGGATAATAAATTAGAGATCTTGAATATAGAAAACAAGATCACTGTACTGAAAACGCATGCAATTAAATGAGTGATTGATATGACCTAAGAAAAAACATAAATAAACAAAAACTCATTTATTGTTATTTTAATGCTTATGATCTTTTGTGGTCTCCTATGGTCTCAAATTCGATAATTGCCTTTTACCTCGTCACCTTCGGACCATTGAGCCTTTGGGCCATTGACCCTTTGGGCCAACGAACCTACAATGGCTACATGATTTGATTGGCTAACGTTCTGAGTAAATTCACAAATATCTTCGTTCAATGTAATAATAAGAAGCAATAATACCATTTTTATTTAATTTCTTTTCTTGTCTACCTTTCCATTTAATTTAATGTCCGAATATCCCTGTGTACTCTCCGAATTTTGACCATTTTGCTCTGCATGCATGTAGGTTTTTTTCAACATAAATTATAGTGGTTATCAGAGCCCCAGATAAGCTGCATATTTGCGTATTTGCTATGAAAACGAGTAAAAACGCATGTATTATCAGATCAGAGTGTACACATTACACATACATATTGCTGTGTAAGCAAACTTTCCAAATTCGGAGCGTATTTGTACAGTCGTGTACATAACAATACATTTCTGTCTTTGAGACATTCCCCGTAATTACTTCCCTTTACACTTTTCGAAGGAAAGAGCGTATACATCCGAGGGGTACCGAATGTTTACCTTTCTAAGCATCTATGTCAAAAGAGATCTGATTGGAAGTTTACGATAAATCATCCAATCGCGGTCAATATTACAAATAAATGCGGATTACGTAATAAGTAAGAACTAAGACGAAAGTAAGTGGGAACATGTTGTTCGTTGAAAATGAGGGATTACCGAAAATGAGCAAGAACATGAATAAGCGCGCTACTAAGCGCAAGAGCGCTAAGGAAAATTCTATACTTAAGTTCCTGACAGTTTCATCTGTGTCTAGTAACAGTATAGTTAAAGGAATCATTGATGACATTATCAAAACGGCTGTGAAAACTGCCGAAGTCGACGAGCAAAAAACAAAATATTTCCAACATTTTATTAATAAATATGACACAAACGTGTCAAATTAAACAGAGATATACATTTCACTTGCATCCTGCGTTTATTGAATAACATTTGTGTCAAACATAATTTTAAAAGTGTACATGTAAGCAATCTTTTTTGAAGTAGAGAGTACAACAGTGCAAAGGAAATATGCAAATACCCATCATTTTCAAAAGTAGGGGGT
This sequence comes from Bathymodiolus brooksi, assembly GCA_963680875.1. Classification (NCBI taxonomy): domain Eukaryota; kingdom Metazoa; phylum Mollusca; class Bivalvia; order Mytilida; family Modiolidae; genus Bathymodiolus; species Bathymodiolus brooksi. Next base: position 27,930,759 of record OY804579.1, read on the forward strand.
AATTACCCTTTGGACTTGAAAATTATCTGGAGCTCTGGGTTATGTCAGGACACCTGTCAAGTGTCAAAAAATCATACTATGAAAGTACTTTACTTTGTGGGTATCAATTTTCGTGGTTTGGTTAAAAATTACAAGTTCGTGGATTTGTATATTTGTGATTTTGTGTTTGTACCAAAATAAAATTTGTTGATTTAATTTTATATTTTCAACATAATAAGTTTCACTGGGTATCAAAACTTCCAGAAAACTTCTATACATTAGACAAATGAGCCATAGAATTATGTAATCGGAAGTGGAATGTGGATATTAATGTGTTCATTTTCTCATTTTTTTTTTTTTCATATATCAACTTAGAATCGGAACAAAATCAGCTTTTGAATTTTATAATTATAGATGACAGTGCCAATCATTGTTATTTTATCGAATTTGAAAATAAAAAAAATCATCTGAAATTATTTTATGAGTACATACATTAACAATTTCCATCAATATATATTAAATTTGTTTATATGTATTACAAATATTTAATCCCCATTTTATTTTCAATTTTTGTTTTTCACAACTAAAGAAAGAACACAAAAGTTTTTTTTCTCTCATTATTTTGTTTCCAATGACAGATTGTACTTGTGAAATTACTTCAACATGTTCGATCTTTCATTACCCTTATCTCGATTGAAACCACTCGTAATCGTGTCATAAGATTAATCCTGACCCTGGGGCGAGTTAGCTTATACTTAATTGTTTAAAGAAAGGTGGTCAAATATGTCGCTACATTTCATTTCCGGCAATATGCACTTCATTTCCGACAATTTTGTTGTACCTCTTCAGTTAGCCAGGTAAAACCTGTTAACCCCTGCTCACCACAGGAGGTGGAAGTAGGATTTTGAGCAGGATATATATTTGATTAAAAATCACAAAAAGTTAAAAGTTCATGTCAAAACGTAAAACGTCGACCAAATTAAAGTTTTCAGCTATATGACTGCGCCAAACTTGTACCCTAGGCATTTAATAAAGTCACTACTTATCTTCTCACCCTTCGAATAACATTCAAACTGTGCAACAGCAAACTGATGTTTTTCCATTTCACATCTGCGTGGAGCGAAAATAGAGTCAATGGCACGAATGTTTATGTAAGTTGTTGCTTGCATTTTCTTTATCACGTCAACAAAAAGGAAAATGTTCGGGTGACTGGCATAAAAGTGAGCATTTAACTTGGAATGGAATGATTCGGGTCTGTTGTTTGTGCGTTTGCTGGTCAAGTCGGGAACTGCTGCCCACATTGTGGGTGGAAAGGTTGATGAATCTGTAATGTATCCAGATAGTACATAGTCAGCAAACTGTAAGCACTTGTTATTATTAGGAGCAGCACTCATGATTGATGTCTTCAATGAAGCTGTCTTCAACATATTCTGGTTGGAGAAAGGAAAGTCCGTAAAATTTCGACAACCATTTGCCCTCTTCTGATGATTTGTCCATGTACACTTTACTCAAACCCAAAGACTGAATTTTTCTCCACCAATTCTGTCCCAAGTGAAACCTGCAACAGTCGATCTGAATATCTGGAAAACATGATGTGATGGCGTTATGCATAATTCTCTCAAAATCTATATGAATTACAGCAGGTTTTAGTTGGAGGTTTCTTTCACAGCAGATGTTTATCAGAAGTGACCACATCTTGTTGTAACACTGTTCTGATTTTGATGGTAGCAAAGCAAAAACTAAAGGTAAATAATGACAATTTTTACTTCCATGGATGGTGTAAAGTTGAAAAGTGTTTTGGACAGGATTTAAATGTTCCGTCGATGAATAACTCCGTCACAATATTACATAGTGTTTGAAGATTGGTTTGCAGAGAAAAAAAATCAAAATTTCGGAATCTTTGTCGTTAACTATTACAAAATTTTCAGATTTGTTAGTTTCCAAGCTTAAGCTTTGTTTTGCATCCTGAGCTTCACTTCTACTTTTAGGCAAAGCAGGCATGTTTTTACGACGCTCTCTGTACAAAGATAGCGCAGCGTTTTTAATATCACTAGGCAATAAACTTCCTTCATTCATATCCTGGAGTTCAGATCGCACAATTGTTATAGACTTTCTGGAAATATCCCCTGACTGTTTTCTCACACGGACACGTAGCTGGTGAGCTTCAGTTTGTTGGTCACTTGTCTCTACATTATAAGTATGTCTGCCGCGTTCCTTTGTAATAGATAGTCCATCTTTGTCAGTTGTAATAGATTTGGTACATTTATTCCCAGGATTGGGCAGTTATAACCGTCCCGGTCAATAATCCTTGAGTGGTCAATACTGGTCAATACTATTATTTTAAGTGAAAAATGATCAATTTTGTTCTTTTTCATATCTAAAATGATGAACATTTTCATTTGAAGTCCCAATTTAAATTTTTATTTCTGTATGAATAATCTGTTAAATATCTTAAAACATCACTGAATTACTATTGAAATCTATTTAAGGCACATTTTCAGGTTTTCAGGTGCAGTACTAAATACATTTATAATTACATAAAGATTTATTTAATTCAAAATGTGTGATTGCAACAGGTAAGTTACAGGTAGCTTAATTAAAATGCTGGACAGGTAACTCTACACCTGACTGACAGGTGGTCAATTAAGAAATTTAAATTGCTAGAACAACATAACCCCAATAAATGTGTAAGAAGGAAAAGGGTAATAAAATTAAAAGTGGCCAGCTTGAAACAATACAATGTTTAAAGTTCATTCATACATGTATGTGAGACAGAATGATTCTGAATGCATGAAATGGAAAGTTTATAGGGCCTTTACTCTTCATGGCTTCTCTTATGTATGGCTTCTTACCAAATGATTAATAATGAAGTCTAACTTATATTGAAAGCATCACTAATTAATTATACCACGATGAAGCCAAAAGACCCTATTTGGAATTTGTACCAAATAGATGAAGACAGCAACAAACTCACTACCAGAGATGCAAAGACTGTAATGCAACAGTAAGTGCCAAGGTGTTGGGAATGAGGAGTTATAGAGAGAAATGCCCATCAGCAGCTAGACCTGCAAAGCGACCCTTGGCAGACCTTGATCCAGAGCCAGACCAAAAACTAGCACTCCCAGTAAGACTGAATCAGCTTCCATACCAGAGCCTTCAGCTAAGAAAGCTAGACAGACCAACATGACCAGCTTCAGCTACAGCACTGACCAGATAATGTCCAGAAATCTTGATGAGCAGATTGCAAAGCTCTTTTTCGCCTGCAACCTGCCCTTCAACATAGCAGACCACCCTGTCTTCAGAGAGACTATACAGATGCTTCGACCGGGTTACAGCCCACCTAACCGTAAAGACATCGGTGGCCATCTTCTAGATCAGGTCCATGAAAAGATTGCCTCAAATGTGTCTACAGAACTACAAGGCAAAGAAGTGGTACTGATTCAAGATGGTTGGTGACATCCACAACACTCCAGTGATAGCCACCAGTCTGCAGTGTGAAGGAAAGTCATACTTCTTGTCTGCTGTTGATGCCGGTACCAACAAGAAGACAGCAGCCTACTGCACCTCAGTTGCCCAAGAAGCCATCTCCACAGCAACAGAACAGTACCAGTGTACAGTTACTGGAGTGGTGACAGACAATGAGAAGAAGATGGTGGTCATGAAGCAGAACCTACATGACAGCAATCCAGAACTGACAGTCTATGGGTGTTCTGCACACTGGTTGAACCTACTAGGACAAGACATCACACCAGCACAAGTCATCAATCAGGTTGTCGAAATAAACAAGTACTTCAGAAACCATCATATACCAGGGTCCCTGTTATCTGAAATACCTGATTCTGTAAAGCCACAACTACCAGCAGAGACCAGATGGAACAGCCAACTCACCTGCATAGACACTTACATTAGAAACAGACCATACATGCCGATGATCATTGCCAAGAATGAAGAGCTCATTGACCCCAGAATATGCAGCATCATCCACAACGTTGGCCTGTTCAATGAAGCTAAACATCTACAACTACAACTCCAGCCTGTGTCCAATGGACTCGACAGACTACAATCAGATAGTTTCACCATTGCTGATGCCTGTGCAGCTGAGACATGGATAGACCTGTTACAGAACTCAGGCCTACAGACATACAAGGACAAGGTGCTTCACAGATTCCAACAGGCCATGACTCCAACTCACTACCTTCCCAACATACTACATCCACAGTACAGAGGGAAATTACTACTTCCAGACCAGGTGTCAAGTGCTCAAGATCTACTCTTTCAGACCACCCCAGATATGCTACCTGACCTCCTCAGCTTCATGTCTGACTCGCTCGAGATCCCGAACACCCTACTACATGCCTCTGTAATTCCCCAAGCTACATACGTACATGATGTCTCCATTTTTCAGAACATTTTTCTTTCGGTAAAGAATTCCCTCAACAAGTATAGCTTTATTTCCTCTGTTAGTTTTTGTTTGTATTATCTCCATTTTGATTGACTTTTATGAGGTTGTCTGAACACAAAATTAAATGCTCAGTGTATTTATATGTTGAGGAACTGAGCGAATTCTCACCACATTTACGTATTATACAAATTTTAAACCCCATGGCTAAATCATATACAGTGGAACCTGTGCGATCCGACATCCTGTGACTTCCGACAAGAATTTCAACTCCCAAAATATTTCTTTAACATTCTTTGTTTAAAATTCTTGAGTATTCCGACACCTGTCACTTCCAACATCTGACATTGTTTTATGGTCCCAGTGTTATTAATTACACTTTATTAATCCTGTCTTATCCAACCCTTTGATCTGCTCATTAACAAATTACCATCCTGCCATGCTTATCATTAAATAAAAGCCATAAACAAATTGAGGGCTTAGCTGACAAATAAATTGTGATTTTAACTAATTGATTGGCGGGTAATTAGAGTCTCAATAGTAAGGGTTAAAATAATGTATATGTAATAATTAAAATTTTTACAGTAAACTGTTTCCACTTTCTTTGTAAAGGACATGGCTACAACCATTATCTGATATATTATGAAATTGTTCTAGGCTTGTGTACACACATAAATTATGATTTGAATGTATTGATTGGCAGGTGATTAAAGACTCATTAATTAGAGTTAAAAGTAAGTTTACCAATACAATAATAATTAAAATTTTACCCATAGCTGTTTTCACTTTCTTTGTAAATGACATGACTACAACCAAGAGTTATCATATCAGATTATGAAATTGTGCTAAATATATTAATTGTGTATGCATTAAATATTAAATGTATTTGTATCTACATTGTATAAACATCCCTTTACCATACATGTGATAGAGTTGCTATGCTACAACTGGAGATTTGCAAATTTTTGGCTGGAGATTTGATCTCGTAACTGGGGATTTTTTATCAACGTATTTGATGCGTGTTTTTATTTTTTATTGATGTTTTCCTTTTGTTTGTTTCAGTATTGAACCAACTGCATCCCATTTCAATAGATATTGTTTACATTTCTGTCTTATTAGTAGTGTTTCATATGATGAATGAAGGATAAAAACTGTATTTATAATTTATTCATAATCATTCATAATCATAAGGTTATAACAAAGCAATAGCAATGAAGACAGAATGTTCTGAACAATAAAGTCATAGAGCACTAAAATTAAAAAGTCACTTTGCTGCTGGTGTGTTGAGTGATAACACTAAGCATACATTTCGGCATTTTTGTGGTTTATCAATTCCATCCTGGAACTTAGTCCTTAAATAATACTTTGATCGGCTTTGGTCCCAAACAAGCCATAGCAACTCAATCCGAGATGAATTCATTGCACCTTTGATTGAAATAAGAAGTTTTCCTCGGCATCAAAGGTTGTCCGACTCCTGTTTGCACAACGTTTTATAACTATTTTTAATTGTCGCTATCACACTTCTAATCATCTAAGCATGTACCACAAACCCACTTCCTTATCTCCAATTAACTGTCAATCAGTGGATAATTGTTGTATAATCATCAACACCTTAATTAATCACCATGACCCAATGTACCTGTAAAGGTGTCAAACAGATCAATAACCGGATATTAAATATGACATTCACCTTTATCATTCGTATCTCTCAGCGTTTTTCCGCAGCGCGGGAGTTCCAAATGGGAAATTTCCAGAAATATTGATCGCAAAATGTAGATCAAGATTTTATTGTACTTGATTTTTTTCATGGGCGGAAGATTTTGAAAGTTGACGAGAGGGACGGAAGGGACTCTCAAAATCGGGAGAAAAATGCTCCCGCCGGAAGGTTCACATATATGCTTTACATAGTAGTTCCAATTATTTAGACCATCCTTCATCATCAAATTAAATCAAATATACACAATTCCTTCTCTTGTTCATTTTGTGCACATTTCTGTTAACTAAAATGAAAACCTGAGTTTTCCAACATCCTGTACAATCCGACACATTTCCCTGGTCCCTTGGTGTGTCGGATTAGACAGGTTCCACTGTATATGTAAATGTATTAACCAGTAATCACAATAATGATATATTTATCAAGTTTAATTTGTGTAACAGAGATATACTATCATTTTTTTTACCTACTATTACCTATTTAAAATTGTCGGAAATGTAAAAACAAAAATTGCCGGAAATGTATAAAAAATATTGTCGGAAATGAAAAGTAGTTATTTTCAAAATTGTCGGAAATGAAGTGCAGCCAAATATGTTAATTGAAGGGTGTTATAATTTAATAGAGAAATGTTTATACAGCACTTAAAAGTGCATCACCGTTAGCCTAGTGAATGGTTTGGAAGTATTTTTTTTACCGGAAGTTGTTAAAATCTTTTCACATATAAACATTTCTGTCATTTTTACACATGCATTCAAAATCAAATCATTCACAAACATTTTCATGTGGATTATAACCCATTAAAAAGTATGCTTGTACTTATTTCGTCATTAAAATTGTCAACTACCCTATGCAGCTGGTCCAGAAAGTTAAGGTCACTTGAGGACAGCATGGACCATGGCTATATATCAATGTCAAACTGCTTTCCAAATTTCATTGTTAGTTGGATTCTTAATTTCGTGGATCAGCCTACCCACGAAAACCATGAAAATTGGTACCCCACCAATAAAGGTGATTTCACAGTACCATATTTTGTTTCAAAGTCGAAAAAAAAAATAGCAGTGGAATTTACTAGAAGAATTTAAACCAATAATAAAGGACAGAATTTACTTGTCTATAATGTATAAAGTACATGTTTGGTGTTGAGTTTAGTTAGGAAGAGATTGATTTATGAAATGATTTTTATTTGTACTTTATATCACACATAATATGGATGAAACTTGATGTTTTCTTTACCTTAAGAGAATAGCATAGTGTAATTTAAAATCAGAATTAGAACAATTAACAAACTGACAATGACTCTTATCTTGTTTTAACTGCTGCGTTGACTTTTAAAATATTTTTACAGCAGAGCATGTAAACTACATTTTGAGATTTCACCAATGAAGATACTGCAGGCATCAAGACAGTATTTATATGATGATTCTGGAAATGAATATCTGGACTGTATCAGTAGTGCTTCTCATGGTAAGCTTATATTATGATCCAAAACCTGCACTCTATTATACTTGAGTCACCCCCTTAGTGTCCACCTAAAAGCTGTGATTTCTCAGTGATTACTTATCTCTTTGTTTATAAGCAAATTATTTCATTTGTTAAAACCTTATTCCAAGATAATCTGCAAATTTGTTTGGTGTTTATTATAAACAATTTGGCATGATATATCATTTTAGCTTCCCTGGCTGAAAGCCATACAAACTTTTGTCATCTCTTGGCGTCTATCGTTCGTCTTTCGTACCCTTTAAACTTTCACATTTAAATCTTCTCCTTGGAAATCACTGGACCAAACATGGCTAGGATGGTCCCTTTCAAAATTGTCTCCGATGGCTGCTTTAGTAAAAATATACATTTCTATTGCTGCTTTATTATAAGTCAAAATAAGGTCAAATATTAACTGCAGTTACATAGCAAAGAGTAGTTTAGCATATTTTCCAGTTTTTCTGTGAAATTTTTCTTTCAGCCATTTATAATTTATAATCAGTGATTATTCGAATTGGCCATATTTTGATAAAAGATCACATTTAAATTGTCTCCTGTGAAACTATTGAACTAAATTAAACCAAATATGGCTGAGATAGTTCTTTGATGGTCCTCTCTTCAAAATTATGTCAATGACAACTGCACCCTCCATTCAAGATGGCTGCTGTTGCTAAAAATATAAATGTCAATTTCTGCTTTATAGCAAGTTAAAATGAACTTGAACTTTAATTGCAGTTACATGACAACCAGTAGTTTAACATATATTCTTAGTTTTTCTCAATCTGTGAAATTTTTCTTTCAGCCAATTTATACTTTTATGCAAATAAGGGACTGACCATTTAACTTGAATGAGGGGGGGGGGGGGGGGTTATGGTTTTTTGTTTCGTTCATAATTTTTTTTTCGGACAACACAAGAGTTTGTCGCGCGATTATGATTTGTTGAAATTTCTGTGTGTGGTGAGATGTCAGATATGGGAGGGTAGTTAAAACCCTTGTAGCTCTTCGGCTAATTCAGGAAATGACTCATCAGTCACATCCTACGGATGCTTGGATAAGGGTTCCATTTCCTTATTTAGCCTCCGGGCTAAACTCTGGTTTTAATTGGATTCTTTAAAGTTTTAGCAAATCAAAGTAGATACCAGATAAAGAACTAAATATTACCCAAAAATGTGAGCAAATCAAAGAACAACTTAAGTCCAAATTCAATGCATAAATTCATGTATGTTCTCTGTAGTACATGTATGTAAACCTGATTGATGACAGATAAGTGTATACCAAAATTATTTTAGACTTCTGATTTTTATAAATATATTTCTGTGATGAAAGAGAAAAATTGCAATAAACAAATTTTATTAGAGAACACTTAATATGTTCAAAACAACATGAACAATATTCAAATTCAAATTGCTGTCCATTCTCAAAAAACAAAAAAACAAAATTCATTTCACTAAATCTTTGTCTCCAACATCATCTTCTGATAACGGTTCTTTTAAGGTACAAACTGTGTATCACAAGAACTTGAAAGACTGGAACAAGGCATTCTCTGTTAAAATAAATTGCAAGTTGTTGAATTTAAAACAGAATTTGAAAAATTACATGTGGCTTCCTTATGATAATATGTATAAAATGTTTTAGCAGTAGCCCAATTAGCAATTTCCATTATTTCACTCAGTTGTACACCTTGGGCATATGCAGCTGAAGAGGATGCACCTCTGAAACAATGGGCTGTAAAATGTTTACTATCGATACCAGACCTGTCCAGTATTTGTTTTAACCATCTAGCAACTGTAGATGTTCTTTCTTTGAAAGTTTTATATGAAACAAGAAGTTTTCTAGAATGACGTTTTGGTTCTGTTTTTAATATATAATATCTCATTGCACAGTTTCTCATGTGTAAAAGCATTAGTTTTTACTTTCTGCATACTATGACCAGGTCTAGTTGTTTTCATTAAATCTTTAATTGAAAATACTATGAAGTCACCATAGAATCTAAATCCAGAGATATTAAAGTTTGTACTCTCGGTGCTGTTGTTAAATCCAGAGATATTAAAGTTTGTACTCTCTGTGCTGTTGTTAAATCCAGAGATATTAAAGTTTGTACACTCTGTGCTGTTGTTAAATCAAGAGATATTAAAGTTTGTACTCTCGGTGCTGTTGTTAAATCCAGAGATATCAAAGTTTGTACTCTCTGTGCTGTTGTTAAATCCAGAGATATTAAAGTTTGTACTCTCTGTGCTGTTGTTAAATCCAGAGATATTAAAGTTTGTACTCTCTGTGCTGTTATTGAATGCTATCAAAGCAGAAGTTTTGAGTGTTAATTCTTCAAATGATAAACTTTGTAAAGGATGTAAAGATTTTGATATTCAACTTTACTTACATCCCATATATACAATGTACATGTACATGTATATTTTGGTTTTGGAGAATTACTAAAAAATATTCCTCTCATAAACCTATTAATTAATTAATTATCCGATAGGCTTGTATCACCCCAGACTGAAATTGTTTGACATATTGAAGCTTTATGTGCATTAATTGTACGTCCGTCCGTCCAATATATTTTTCGTCGCATTTTTCTCAGTAACTGTTGATGGCAGCAATCTGATATTTGGTCACAAGCGTAATATAGGTATACCATATAGTGGGTAGCGTTTTTGGACCCGTCAAATATAGGTATACCATATAGTGGGTAGCGTTTTTGGACCCGTCAGATTCCTACTTCCTGTTTGCCGACTTAGTTGGTTTTTATACACATTGAACATATATGCACTTTTTTCGTCACATTTTTCTCAACAACTATTGATGGCAGAAATCTGATATTTGGTCACAAGCTTCATATAAATACCCCATATCGTGGGAAGCGTTTTTGAACCCATCAGATTCCTACTTCCTGTTTGCCGACTTCGTTGATTTTTATACACATTGAACATATACAATGTATGCTCATTTTTCGTCGCATTTTCGTCAGCAACTATTGATGGCAGAAATCTGATATTTGGTCACAAGCTTCATATAGGTACCCCATATCGTGGGAAGCGTTTTTGGACCCATCAGATTCCTACTTCCTGTTTGCCGATTTTGTTGATTTTTATACACATTTAACATACATTTGTATATGCACATTTTTCGTCGCATTTTTCTAAGCAACTATTGATGACAGGAATCTGATATTTGGTCACAAGCTTCATATAGGTATGCCATATTGTGGGAAGCGTTTTTGAACCCGTCAGATTCCTACTTCCTGTTTGCCGACTTAGTTGGTTTTTATACACATTGAACATATATGAACATTTTTCGTCACATTTTTCTCAGCAACTATTGATGGCAGAGATCAGATATGTGGTCACAAGCTTTATATAGGTACCCCATATCATGGGAAGCGTTTTTGGACACATCAGATTCCTACTTCCTGTTTGTCGACTTTGTTGATTTTTATACACATTGAACATATATGCACATTTTTCATCACATTTTTCTCAGCAACTATTGATGACAGAGATCTGATAGTTGGTCACAAGCTTCATATAGGTACCCCATATCGTGGGAAGCGTTTTTGGACCCATCAGATTCCTACTTCCTGTTTGCCGACTTTGTTGATTTTTATGCACATTGAACATACATTTTGTATATGCCCAATTTAGTCGCATTTTTCTCAGCAACTATTGATGGCAGAAATCTGATATTTGGTCACAAGCTTTATATAGGTATCCCATATCGTGGGAAGCATTTGTTCACCCGTCAGATTCCTACTTCCTGTTTGCCGAAGAACGGGGGTATCATAAGTGAGCATTAGCTCACAGTTCATCTTGTGATTTTTCCATTACCCATATGAGTATTTCTTTTTCAATGGATGAGTCTAGCCTGGCTAAGGTGGTAAACAAGATCATTGCATTTTTGTCCTGCGTTGTCTCTATTGGTTCTGCCCCTATTAGTATATAGATAGCTATTGCTGCGGTTTGCTCTGGAAGGCATTGAAATTGTCTGCAGGTTGCCCTTTGAAGCTGTTCTAATTTCTTTGTGTCTAATGATGTATATGCCTGGATTTCCAGTCCATATAGATACTGTGGGACAGCGTATGTATTCCAGATTTTCAGTAGAACTTAACTGGGGACATTCCTGATCTTGCGTGCAGTCCAGGTCCTAGTAAGGCATATATTGTTCGTCTGCCTATACTTAATCTCTCTTCAATATTTATATTTCCCGTTTTCTTGGTAAGTTATTCTGAGGTGCTTAATTGATTGTACTCTGTTTATTTCCTGGCCTCCTAATATATATTTTTTCGGATGTGTTTGTAGAGCTTTTGATACATTTATTATTTCAGTTTTTTCCAGGTTTAGTTTCACTAAATCTCTTTTGGTGTTATGTTCTAGGAGATTTAACATGGCTTGAATGTCTTTACTCTCTCCCAGCAGAGCAATGTCATCTGCACAGGCAGGCGCTGATACATTAATATTTCTGATAGTAGCTCCCAGTGTGCTTTTTGTAATACTATCCAAAATTGTGTTGTTATACCTCTTGTAGAGTAAGGTTGACAGTTTTGCACCTTGGCGTATCCCTTGTTTAATATCTATACTTTCTGTGGTCTGGTCTCCCCATTTAACTTTCAGTATTAGTCCATCATAAATGTTCCTTAGTAATAGCCACATATCACCAGTTATTCCATCGTGATATAACTTATTTAGCATTATGTCATGGTTGAAGGTAACAAATGCTTTTTCTGCATCTACAGTCACAAGTTCTAAGGGAACGACCATTTAACTTGAAGGGGGGGGGGGGGGTTATGTTTTTTTTGTAAAAAAATATTCTGTAGTTGCGTGTTCAGTGAAACCTCTCTGTAAGGGATTTTGCGTCGGAGATAGCTGTTTTTCTAATCACTCTTTGATGACCGACTCAAAAATTTTTGAGAACGTGTTTGTGACGACTATGCCTCTATAATGTCCTGGAATAGTTTTGTCCTTTTAAAAATCTCTTTTTATTAGCTCACCTGACCCAAAGGGTCATGTGAGGTATTGCCATCACTTGGCGTCCGTCGTCCGTCCGTAAACTTTTTCATATTTTAATCTACTCCTCTGAAATAAGTGGGCCAAATGGAACCAAACTTGGCAGAAAACATCTATATAAGGTCCTCTATAAAGTTTCTTCATTTCGTCCCATTCTGCCAACAAATATGGCCGCCAAGGGCAATTCTTGTTTCTGATTGGCTAATGTTAAAAAAATCTTCTCCTCTGAAACTGATTGGCCAAATGGAGCCAAACTTGGCAGGAAGCATCTATGTAAGATCCTCTATAAATCTTCTTCATTTGGTTCCATTCGACCAACAAACATGGCCACTGTTACTAAAAATAGAACATATGGTAAAATTGCATGTTTTTGGTAATTACTCAAAAACCGTTAATAATATCAGAAATCTGACGGGGTAAAAATGATCAGCACAGCAAGATCTAACTACTCTGAAATTTTTCATCAAATTTTAAAAATGTTAATACTTTTCATTTTTTATTTCAAAAACTATAAGAGATAGATGTTAAGTGTAAACTGCTTGTCAAGATCTACATGCCCTGCAATTTTGAAGTAAATCTGATTACCCGTCTAGGAGTTATTGCCCTTTTTTCATTATTTTTTTTTTAAATTTTACAAATTTTATGTTTTATATGTCGATCGGAAATCCAAGATGGCCGCCATCGCAATACATAGATTAACATTGGACCCTATGGGAAAATGTTCAAATGCCCTCTTCTCATAAACTACAAATATTATTAAAGCCAAACTGTACATGAATGTTCATTGGATGGTCCTCTACAAACTTTACGTTTTTTGTTCCGATATGAAATTCAAAATGGCGGCTACGGCAGGACTTAGTTTAACATTGGACCCTATGGGGAAAATGTTTCAAAACGCTTCTTCTCTGAAACCACTAGGACAGTTGAAACCAAACTGCCCAGGAATGATCATTGGAAGGTTCTCTACAAATTTTCCGTTTTTTATGCCGATCGGAAATCCAAGATGGCCACCACCGTAATACATAGATTAACATTGGACCCTATGGGAAAATGTTCAAATGCCTTCTTCTCAGAAACTACAAATATTATTAAAGCCAAACTGTACATGAATGTTCATTGGATGGTCCTCTACAAACTTTACGTTTTTTGTTCCGATATGAAATTAAAAATGGCGGCTACGGCAGGACTTAGTTTAACATTGGACCCTATGGGAAAAATGTTTCAAAACGCTTCTTCTCTGAAACCACTTGGACAATTGAAACCAAACTGCCCAGGAATGATCATTGGAAGGTCCTCTACAAAGTTGATGTTTTTTATGTCGATCGGAAATCCAAGATGGCCACCACCGCAATACATAGATTAACATTGGACCCTATGGGAAAATGTTCAAATGCCTTCTTCTCAGAAACTACAAATATTATTAAAGCCAAACTGTACATGGATGTTCATTGGATGGTCCTCTACAAACTTTACGTTTTTTGTTCCGATATGAAATTCAAAATGGCGGCTACGGCAGGACTTGATTAACATTGGACCCTATGGGAAAAATGTTTCAAAACGCTTCTTCTCTGAAACCACTTGGATAATTGAAACCAAACTGCCCAGGAATGATCATTGGAAGGTCCTCTACAAAGTTGATGTTTTTTATGTCGATCGGAAATCCAAGATGGCCGCCACCGCAATACATAGATTAACATTGGACCCTATGGGAAAATGTTCAAATGCCTTCTTCTCAGAAACTACAAATATTATTAAAGCCAAACTGTACATGAATGTTCATTGGATGGTCCTCTACAAACTTTACGTTTTTTGTTCCGATATGAAATTTAAAATGGCGGCTACGGCAGGACTTAGTTTAACATTGGACCCTATGGGAAAAATGTTTCAAAACGCTTCTTCTCTGAAACCAAACTGCCCAGGAATGATCATTGGAAGGTCCTCTGTTTTTTTTTCCTATCGGAAATCCAAGACGGCTGCCACCACAGGTCATAGTATTAACACAGGACCATATCGGGAAAATACAGAAATATCTTCTTCTCTGAAGCTATTGCACTGATTGAACCTAAACTATGCATCAATCATTGGAAGGTCCTTTACAAACTTTGTGTTTTTTATGTTGATCGTAATTCCAAGATGACTACCACTGCAGGACATAGTTTTTACATAGGACCAATTGGTTTTTTTTATAACCAGGTGAACGATACAGGCTCTTGAGAGCCTCTGGTTCATTATTATTTTGTTTAATTTAAAAATTTTTGTCTGATATTTCAAAAACTATTAGAGATAAAGGTTAAGTTTAAATTGCAAAAATGTGCAGCAAATCAAAATCTACCTACCCTGCAATTTCGAAGTTAATCTGAGTACCCATTTTGGAGTAATTGCTCTTTTTTCATCAAATTTTCAAAATTTTAATACTTTTTGTCCTTTATTTCAAAAACTATAAGAGATAGATTTTAAGTTTAAACTGCAAACATGTTCAGCATGTCAAGATCTACCTACCCTGCAATGTTAAAGTAAATCTGAATACCCATCTTGAAGTTATTGCCCTTTTTTCATCAAATTTTAAAAATGTTAATACTTTTCATCCTTTATTTTAAAAACTATAAAAATAGATGTTAAGTGTAAACTGAACACATGTTCAGCTTGTCAAGATCTACATGCCCTGCAATTTTGAAGTAAATCTGATTACCCGTCTAGGAGTTATTGTCCTTTTTTAGCTCACCTGACCCAAAGGGTCATGTGAGCTATTGCCATCACTTGGCGTCCATCGTCGTCGTCCGTCGTACGTCGTAAACTTTTTCAAAAATCTTCTCCTCTGAAAGTACTAGACCAATGGAAACCAAACTTGGTCTGAATCATTACTAGGGTGTCTAGTTTCAAAATTGTGTCCGTTGATGCCGTGCACCAACCAACATGGCCGCTGTTACTAAAAATAGAACATATTGCAGGTTTTTGGTAATAACTCAAAAACCGTTAATAATATCAAAAATCTGACATGGGGTAAAAATGATCAGCACATCAAGATCTACCTTCCCTGCAATTTTGAAGTAAATCTGATTACCCATCTTGGAGTTATTGCCCTTTTTTCATCAAATTTGTAAACTTTTTATACTTTTCGTCTTATATTTCAAAAACTGTAAGAGATAAAGGTTAACTTTAAATTGCAAAAATGTGCGGCATATCAAGATCTACCTACCCTGCAATTTTGAAGTAAATCCCAGTACTCATTTTGGAGTTATTTCCCTTTTTTCAAAATTTTAATACTTTTCGTCCTTTATTTCAAAAACTATAAGAGACAGATGGTAAGTTGAAACTGCAAACATGTTCAGCATGTCAAGATCTACCTACCCTGCAATTTTGAAGTAAATTTGATTACCCATCTTGGAGTTATTGCCCTTTTTTCATCAATTTTTTTTTTCATTTTAATACTTTTCATCTTATATTTCAGAAACTATTTAGAGATAGATGTAAAGTTTATTGCAAAAATGTGCAGCATATCAAGATCTACCTACCCTGCAATTTTGAAGTAAATCCCATTACCCATTTTGACCGATTATGCAAATTAGAAAAAAGGGGGGATGAAATTAAAAAAAAATCTTCTCCTCTGAAACTACTGAGCCAATCTCAACCAAACTTTGCTGAAATGATCCTTAGGTGGTCCCCTTTCAAAATTGTGTCCGTCAGCACCTTCCTATATCCAAGATGGCCGCCATTACTAAAAATAGAAATTTCTTCAAATGGCCAAAACTGCTCTATTTTAAGCCAGAAAGTGCCCAAATTTGAACTGTATAAGCATAATGATGAGCTTTTTAACATATATTATGGGATTTTTTATGAACTTTGAACTTTTACCGATTTTGACCGATTATGCAAATTAGAAAAAAGGGGGGATGAAATTAAAAAAAATCTTCTCCTCTGAAACTACTGAGCCAATCTCAACCAAACTTTGCTGAAATGATCCTTAGGAGGTCCCCTTTCAAATTTGTGTTCGTCAGTGCCGTCCTGTATCCAAGATGGCCACCATTACTAAAAAAAGAAATTTCTTCAAATGGCCAAAACTGCTCTATTTTAAGCCAGAAAGTGCCCAAATATGAACTGTATAAGCATAATGATGAGATTTTTAGTTCACCTGGACCAAAGGTCCAGGTGAACTATTGCCATCACTTGGCGTCCGTCGTCTGTCGTCTGTCGTCTGTCGTCTGTCGTCTGTAAACTTTTCACATTTCAAGCTTCTTCTCCGAAACCACTTGGCCGATTGGAACCGAACTTAGCAGGAATGTTCCTTGGATGGTCCTCTACAAAGTTACTGTTTTTCGTTCCAGTCGGATATTCAATATGGCTGCCAGGGCCAATAATATGCTCTGATTGGCTGAAATTTCAAAGATCTTCTTCTCCGAAACTAATGAACTGACTGAACCCAAACTGTAAAGGAATGATCATTGGAATGTCCTTTACCAAGTTACTGTTTTTTATGCCGATCGAAAATCCAAGATGGCCGCCATCGCAGGACATAGATTAACATTGGACCCTATGGGAAAATGTTCAAATGCCTTCTTCTCAGAAACTACAAATATGATTAAAGCCAAACTGTACATGAATGTTCATTGGATGGTCCTCTACAATCTTAAGGTTTTTTGTTCCGATATGAAATTCAAAATGGCGGCTACGGCAGGACTTAGTTTAACATTGGACCCTATGGGAAAAATGTTTCAAAATGCTTCTTCTCTGAAACCACTTGGACAGTTGAAACCAAACTGCCCAGGAATGATCATTGGAAGGTCCTCTACAAATTTTCCTTTTTTTATGCCGGTCGGAAATCCAAGATGGCCGCCACCGCAGGACATAGATTAACATTGGACCCTATGGGAAAATGTTCAAATGCCTTCTTCTCAGAAACTACAAATATTATTAAAGCCAAACTGTACATGAATGTTCATTGGATGGTCCTCTACAATCTTAAGGTTTTTTGTTCCGATATGAAATTCAAAATGGCGGCTACGGCAGGACTTAGTTTAACATTGGACCCTATGGGAAAAATGTTTCAAAATGCTTCTTCTCTGAAACCACTTGGACAGTTGAAACCAAACTGCCCAGGAATGATCATTGGAAGGTCCTCTACAAGGTGTGTGTTTTTTATGCCGGTCGGAAATCCAAGATGGCCGCCACCGCAGGACATAGATTAACATTGGACCCTATGGGAAAATGTTCAAATGCCTTCTTCTCAGAAACTACAAATATGATTAAAGCCAAACTGTACATGAATGTTCATTGGATGGTCCTCTACAATCTTAAGGTTTTTTGTTCCGATATGAAATTCAAAATGGCGGCTACGGCAGAACTTAGTTTAACATTGGACCCTATGGGAAAAATGTTTCAAAATGCTTCTTCTCTGAAACCACTTGGACAGTTGAAACCAAACTGCCCAGGAATGATCATTGGAAGGTCCTCTACAAATTTTCCGTTTTTTATTCCGGTCAGAAATCCAAGATGGCCGCCACCGCAGGACATAGATTAACATTGGACCCTATGGGAAAATATTCAAATGCCTTCTACTCAGAAACTACAAATATGATTAAAGCCAAACTGTACATGAATGTTCATTAGATGGTTCTCTACAAACTTTACGTTTTTTGTTCTGGTATGAAATTCAAAATGGCGGCTACGGCAGGACTTAGTTTAACATTGGACCCTATGGGAAAAATGTTTCAAAACGCTTCTTCTCTGAAACCACTTGGATAATTGAAACCAAACTGCCCAGGAATGATCATTGGAAGGTCCTCTACAAAGTTTCTGCTTTTTTTTGCCGATCGGAAATTCAAGATGGCCGCCACCGCAATACATAGATTAACATTGGACCCTATGGGAAAATGTTCAAATGCCTTCTTCTCAGAAACTACAAATATGATTAAAGCCAAACTGTACATGAATGTTCATTGGATGATTCTCTACAAACAATACGTTTTTTGTTCCGATATGAAATTCAAAATGGCGGCTACGGCAGGACTTAGTTTAACATTGGACCCTATGGGAAAAATGTTTCAAAATGCTTCTTCTCTGAAACCACTTGGACAGTTGAAACCAAACTACCCAGGAATGATCATTGGAAGGTCCTCTACAAAGTTTCTGTTTTTTATGCCGGTCGGAAATCCAAGATGGCCACCACCGCAGGACATAGATTAACATTGGACCCTATGGGAAAAAGTTCAAATGCCTTCTTCTCAGAAACTACAAATATGATTAAAGCCAAACTGTACATGAATGTTCATTGGATGGTCCTCTACAAACTTTGCGTTTTTTGTTCCGATATAAAATTCAAAATGGCGGCTACGGCAGGACTTAGTTTAACATTGGACCCTATGGGGGAAATGTTTGAAAACGCTTCTTCTCTGAAACCACTAGAACAGTTGAAACCAAACTGCCCAGGAATGATCATTGGAAGGTCCTCTACAAATTTTATGTTTTTTATGCCGATCGGAAATCCAAGATGGCCGCCACCACAATACATAGATTAACATTGGACCCTATGGGAAAATGTTCAAATGCCTTCTTCTCAGAAACTACAAATATTATTAAAGCCAAACTGTACATGAATGTTCATTGGATGGTCCTCTACAAACGTTAGGTTTTTTGTTCCGATATGAAATTCAAAATGGCGGCTACGGCAGGACTTAGTTTAACATTGGACCCTATGGGAAAAATGTTTCAAAACGCTTCTTCTCTGAAACCACTTGGACAATTGAATCCAAACTGCCCAGGAATGATCATTGGAAGGTCCTCTACAAAGTTTCTGTTTTTTTATGCCGATCGGAAATCCAAGATGGCCACCACCGCAGGACATAGATTAACATTGGACCCTATGGGAAAATGTTCAAATGCCTTCTTCTCAGAAACTACAAATATGATTAAAGCCAAACTGTACATGAATGTTCATTGAATGGTCCTCTACAAAATATACGTTTTTCATTCTGATATGAAATTCAAAATGGCGGCTACGGCAGGACTTAGTTTAACATTGGACCCTATGGGAAAAATGTTTCAAAATGCTTCTTCTCTGAAACCACTTGGACAGTTGAAACCAAACTGCCCAGGAATGATCATTGGAAGGTCCTGTTTTCTATGCCGATCGGAAATCCAAGATGGCTGCCACCACAGGTAATAGTATTAACACAGAACCATATGGGGAAAATACAGAAATATATTCTTCTCTGAAGCTATTGCACTGATTGAACCTAAACTGTGCATCAATCATTGGAAGGTCCTTTACAAACTTTGTGTTTTTTATGTTGATCGTAATTCCAAGATGACGCAGGACATAGTTCTTACATAGGACCAATTGGTTTTTTTTATTACCAGGTGAACGATACAGGCTCTTGAGAGCCTCTGGTTAACATATATTATGGGATTTTTTATGAACTTTGAACTTTTACCGATTTTGACCGATTATGCAAATTAGAAAAAAGGGGGGATGAAAATTTAAAAAAATCTTCTCCTCTGAAACTATTGAGCCAATCTCAACCAAACTTTGCTGAAATGATCCTTAGGTGGTCCCCTTTCAAAATTGTGTCCGTCAGCGCCGTCCTGTATCCATGATGGCCACCATTACTAAAAATAGAAATTTCTTCAAATGGCCACAACTGCTCTATTTTAAGTCAGAAAGTGCCCAAATTTGAACTGTATAAGCATAATGATGAGCTTTTTAACATATATTACGGGATTTTTTATGAACTTTGAACTTTTACCGATTATGCAAATTAGAAAAAAAGGGGGGATGAAATTTTTAAAAAATCTTCTCCTCTGAAACTACTGAGCCAATCTCAACCAAACTTTGCTGAAATGATCCTTAGGTGGTCCCCTTTCAAAATTGTGTCCGTCAGCACCGTCCTGTATCCATGATGGCCACCATTACTAAAAATAGAAATTTCTTCAAATGGCCAAATCTGCTCTATTTAAAGCCAGAAAGTGCCCAAATTTGAACTGTATAAGCATAATGATGAGCTTTTTAACATATATTACGGATTTTTTTATGAACTTTGAACTTTTACCGATTTTGACCTATTATGAAAATTAGAAAAAAGGGGGGATGAAATTAAAAAAAATCTTCTCCTCTGAAACTACTGAGCCAATCTCAACCAAACTTTGCTGAAATGATCCTTAGGTGGTCCCCTTTCAAAATTGTTTCCGTCAGCGCCGTCCTGTATCCAAGATGGCCGCCATTACTAAAAATAGAAATTTCTTCAAATGGCCAAATCTGCTCTATTTTAAGCCAGAAAGTGCCCACATTTGAACTGTATAAGCATAATGATGAGCTTTTTAATATATATTACAGGATTTTTTATGAACTTTGAACTTTTACCGATTATGCAAATTAGAAAAAAAGGGGGATGAAATTTAAAAAAAATCTTCTCCTCTGAAACTACTGAGCCAATCTCAACCAAACTTTGCTGAAATGATCCTTAGGTGGTCCCCTTTCAAAATTGTGTCCGTCAGCACCGTCCTGTATCCATGATGGCCACCATTACTAAAAATAGAAATTTCTTCAAATGGCCAAATCTGCTCTATTTAAAGCCAGAAAGTGCCCAAATTTGAACTGTATAAGCATAATGATGAGCTTTTTAACATATATTACGGATTTTTTTATGAACTTTGAACTTTTACCGATTTTGACCTATTATGAAAATTAGAAAAAAGGGGGGATGAAATTAAAAAAAATCTTCTCCTCTGAAACTACTGAGCCAATCTCAACCAAACTTTGCTGAAATGATCCTTAGGTGGTCCCCTTTCAAAATTGTTTCCGTCAGCGCCGTCCTGTATCCAAGATGGCCGCCATTACTAAAAATAGAAATTTCTTCAAATGGCCAAATCTGCTCTATTTTAAGCCAGAAAGTGCCCACATTTGAACTGTATAAGCATAATGATGAGCTTTTTAATATATATTACAGGATTTTTTATGAACTTTGAACTTTTACCGATTATGCAAATTAGAAAAAAAGGGGGATGAAATTTAAAAAAAATCTTCTCCTCTGAAACTACTGAGCCAATCTCAACCAAACTTTTGCTGAAATGATCCTTAGGTGGTCCCCTTTCAAAATTGTGTCCGTCAGTGCCGTCCGGTATCCAAGATGGCCGCCATTACTAAAAATAGAAATTTCTTCAAATGGCCAAATCTGCTCTATTTTAAGCCAGAAAGTGCCCACATTTGAACTGTATAAGCATAATGATGAGCTTTTTAAGATATATTACGGGATTTTTTATGAACTTTGAACTTTTACCGATTTTGACCGATTATGCAAATTAGAAAAAGGGGGGATGAAATTTTAAAAAATCTTCTCCTCTGAAACTACAGAGCCAATCTCAACCAAACTTTGCTGAAATGATCCTTAGGAGGTCCCCTTTCAAATTTGTGTCCGTCAGCGCCGTCCTGTATCCAAGATGGCCACCATTACTAAAAAAAGAAATTTCTTCAAATGGCCAAAACTGCTCTATTTTAAGCCAGAAAGTGCCCAAATATGAACTGTATAAGCATAATGATGAGATTTTTAGTTCACCTGGACCAAAGGTCCAGGTGAACTATTGCCATCACTTGGCGTCCGTCGTCTGTCGTCTGTCGTCTGTCGTCTGTCGTCTGTAAACTTTTCACATTTCAAGCTTCTTCTCCGAAACCACTTGGCCGATTGGAACCGAACTTAGCAGGAATGTTCCTTGGATGGTCCTCTACAAAGTTACTGTTTTTCGTTCCAGTCGGATATTCAATATGGCTGCCAGGGCCAATAATATGCTCTGATTGGCTGAAATTTCAAAGATCTTCTTCTCCGAAACTAATGAACTGACTGAACCCAAACTGTAAAGGAATGATCATTGGAATGTCCTTTACCAAGTTACTGTTTTTTATGCCGATCGAAAATCCAAGATGGCCGCCATCGCAGGACATAGATTAACATTGGACCCTATGGGAAAATGTTCAAATGCCTTCTTCTCAGAAACTACAAATATGATTAAAGCCAAACTGTACATGAATGTTCATTGGATGGTCCTCTACAATCTTAAGGTTTTTTGTTCCGATATGAAATTCAAAATGGCGGCTACGGCAGGACTTAGTTTAACATTGGACCCTATGGGAAAAATGTTTCAAAATGCTTCTTCTCTGAAACCACTTGGACAGTTGAAACCAAACTGCCCAGGAATGATCATTGGAAGGTCCTCTACAAATTTTCCGTTTTTTATGCCGGTCGGAAATCCAAGATGGCCGCCACCGCAGGACATAGATTAACATTGGACCCTATGGGAAAATGTTCAAATGCCTTCTTCTCAGAAACTACAAATATTATTAAAGCCAAACTGTACATGAATGTTCATTGGATGGTCCTCTACAATCTTAAGGTTTTTTGTTACGATATGAAATTCAAAATGGCGGCTACGGCAGGACTTAGTTTAACATTGGACCCTATGGGAAAAATGTTTCAAAATGCTTCTTCTCTGAAACCACTTGGACAGTTGAAACCAAACTGCCCAGGAATGATCATTGGAAGGTCCTCTACAAGTAGTGTGTTTTTTATGCCGGTCGGAAATCCAAGATGGCCGCCACCGCAGGACATAGATTAACATTGGACCCTATGGGAAAATGTTCAAATGCCTTCTTCTCAGAAACTACAAATATTATTAAAGCCAAACTGTACATGAATGTTCATTGGATGGTCCTCTACAATCTTAAGGTTTTTTGTTCCGATATGAAATTCAAAATGGCGGCTACGGCAGGACTTAGTTTAACATTGGACCCTATGGGAAAAATGTTTCAAAATGCTTCTTCTCTGAAACCACTTGGACAGTTGAAACCAAACTGCCTAGGAATGATCATTGGAAGGTCCTCTACAAATTTTTTGTTTTTTATGCCGGTCGGAAATCCAAGATGGCCGCCACCGCAGGACATAGATTAACATTGGACCCTATGGGAAAATATTCAAATGCCTTCTACTCAGAAACTACAAATATGATTAAAGCCAAACTGTACATGAATGTTCATTAGATGGTCCTCTACAAACTTTACGTTTTTTGTTCCGGTATGAAATTCAAAATGGCGGCTACGGCAGGACTTAGTTTAACATTGAACCCTATGGGAAAAATGTTTCAAAACGCTTCTTCTCTGAAACCACTTGGATAATTGAAACCAAACTGCCTAGGAATGATCATTGGAAGGTCCTCTAGAAATTTTATGTTTTTTATGCCGATCGGAAATCCAAGATGGCCGCCACCACAATACATAGATTAACATTGGACCCTATGGGAAAATGTTCAAATGCCTTCTTCTCAGAAACTACAAATATGATTAAAGCCAAACTGTACATGAATGTTCATTGGATGGTCCTCTACAATCTTAAGGTTTTTTGTTCTGATATGAAATTCAAAATGGCGGCTACGGCAGAACTTAGTTTAACATTGGACCCTATGGGAAAAATGTTTCAAAATGCTTCTTCTCTGAAACCACTTGGACAGTTGAAACCAAACTGCCCAGGAATGATCATTGGAAGGTCCTCTACAAATTTTCCGTTTTTTATGCCGGTCAGAAATCCAAGATGGCCGCCACCGCAGGACATAGATTAACATTGGACCCTATGGGAAAATATTCAAATGCCTTCTACTCAGAAACTACAAATATGATTAAAGCCAAACTGTACATGAATGTTCATTAGATGGTCCTCTACAAACTTTACGTTTTTTGTTCTGGTATGAAATTCAAAATGGCGGCTACGGCAGGACTTAGTTTAACATTGGACCCTATGGGAAAAATGTTTCAAAATGCTTCTTCTCTGAAACCACTTGGACAGTTGAAACTAAACTGCCCAGGAATGATCATTGGAAGGTCCTCTACAAATTTTCCGTTTTTTATGCCGGTCGGAAATCCAAGATGGCCGCCACCGCAGGACATAGATTAACATTGGACCCTATGGGAAAATATTCAAATGCCTTCTACTCAGAAACTACAAATATGATTAAAGCCAAACTGTACATGAATGTTCATTAGATGGTCCTCTACAAACTTTACGTTTTTTGTTCTGGTATGAAATTCAAAATGGCGGCTACGGCAGGACTTAGTTTAACATTGGACCCTATGGGAAAAATGTTTCAAAACGCTTCTTCTCTGAAACCACTTGGATAATTGAAACCAAACTGCCCAGGAATGATCATTGGAAGGTCCTCTACAAGGTGTGTGTTTTTTATGCCGATCGGAAATCCAAGATGGCCACCACCGCAGGACATAGATTAACATTGGACCCTATGGGAAAATGTTCAAATGCCTTCTTCTCAGAAACTACAAATATGATTAAAGCCAAACTGTACAAGAATGTTCATTGGATGGTCCTCTACAAACTTTACGTTTTTTGTTCCGATATGAAATTCAAAATGGCGGCTACGGCAGGACTTAGTTTAACATTGGACCCTATGGGAAAAATGTTTCAAAATGCTTCTTCTCTGAAACCACTTGGACAGTTGAAACCAAACTGCCTAGGAATGATCATTGGAAGGTCCTCTACAAATTTTCTGTTTTTTATGCCGGTCGGAAATCCAAGATGGCCACCACCGCAGGACATAGATTAACATTGGACCCTATGGGAAAATGTTCAAATGCCTTCTTCTCAGAAACTACAAATATGATTAAAGCCAAACTGTACATGAATGTTCATTGGATGGTCCTCTACAAACTTTGCGTTTTTTGTTCCGATATAAAATTCAAAATGGCGGCTACGGCAGGACTTAGTTTAACATTGGACCCTATGGGGAAAATGTTTCAAAACGCTTCTTCTCTGAAACCACTTGGATAATTGAAACCAAACTGCCCAGGAATGATCATTGGAAGGTCCTCTACAAGGTGTGTGTTTTTTATGCCGATCGGAAATCCAAGATGGCCACCACCGCAGGACATAGATTAACATTGGACCCTATGGGAAAATGTTCAAATGCCTTCTTCTCAGAAACTACAAATATGATTAAAGCCAAACTGTACATGAATGTTCATTGAATGGTCCTCTACAACATATACGTTTTTTATTCTGATATGAAATTCAAAATGGCGGCTACGGCAGGACTTAGTTTAACATTGGACCCTATGGGAAAAATGTTTCAAAATGCTTCTTCTCTGAAACCACTTGGACAGTTGAAACCAAACTGCCCAGGAATGATCATTGGAAGGTCCTGTTTTTTTATGCCGATCGGAAATCCAAGATGGCTGCCACCACAGGTCATAGTATTAACACAGAACCATATGGGGAAAATACAGAAATATATTCTTCTCTGAAACTATTGCACTGATTGAACCTAAACTGTGCATCAATCATTGGAAGGTCCTTTACAAACTTTGTGTTTTTTATGTTGATCGTAATTCCAAGATGACGCAGGACATAGTTTTTACATAGGACCAATTGGTTTTTTTTATTACCAGGTGAACGATACAGGCTCTTGAGAGCCTCTGGTTAACATATATTACGGAATTTTTTATGAACTTTGAACTTTTACCGATTTTGACCGATTATGCAAATTAGAAAAAAGGGGGGATGAAATTTAAAAAAATCTTCTCCTCTGAAACTACTGAGCCAATCTCAACCAAACTTTGCTGAATGATCCTTAGGTGGTCCCCTTTCAAAATTGTGTCCGTCAGCACCTTCCTATATCCAAGATGGCCGCCATTACTAAAAATAGAAATTTCTTCAAATGGCCAAAACTGCTCTATTTTAAGCCAGAAAGTGCCCAAATTTGAACTGTATAAGCATAATGATGAGCTTTTTAGTTCACCTGGACCAAAAGTCCAGGTGAACTATTGCCATCACTTGGCGTCCGTCGTCTGTCGTCTGTCGTCTGTCGTCTGTCGTCTGTAAACTTTTCACATTTCAAGCTTCTTCTCCGAAACCACTTGGCCGATTGGAACCGAACTTAGCAGGAATGTTCCTTGGATGGTCCTCTACAAAGTTACTGTTTTTTGTTCCAGTCGGATATTCAATATGGCTGCCAGGGCCAATAATATGCTCTGATTGGCTGAAATTTCAAAGATCTTCTTCTCCGAAACTAATGAACTGACTGAACCCAAACTGTAAAGGAATGATCATTGGAATGTCCTTTACCAAGTTACTGTTTTTTATGCCGATCGGAAATCCAAGATGGCCGCCATCGCAGGACATAGATTAACATTGGACCCTATGGGAAAATGTTCAAATGCCTTCTTCTCAGAAACTACAATTATGATTAAAGCCAAACTGTACATGAATGTTCATTGGATGGTCCTCTACAATCTTAAGGTTTTTTGTTCCGATATGAAATTCAAAATGGCGGCTACGGCAGGACTTAGTTTAACATTGGACCCTATGGGAAAAATGTTTCAAAATGCTTCTTCTCTGAAACCACTTGGACAGTTGAAACCAAACTGCCCAGGAATGATCATTGGAAGGTCCTCTACAAATTTTCTGTTTTTTATGCCGGTCGGAAATCCAAGATGGCCGCCACCGCAGGACATAGATTAACATTGGACCCTATGGGAAAATGTTCAAATGCCTTCTTCTCAGAAACTACAAATATGATTAAAGCCAAACTGTACATGAATGTTCATTGGATGGTCCTCTACAATCTTAAGGTTTTTTGTTCCGATATGAAATTCAAAATGGCGGCTACGGCAGAACTTAGTTTAACATTGGACCCTATGGGAAAAATGTTTCAAAATGCTTCTTCTCTGAAACCACTTGGACAGTTGAAACCAAACTGCCCAGGAATGATCATTGGAAGGTCCTCTACAAATTTTCCGTTTTTTATGCCGGTCAGAAATCCAAGATGGCCGCCACCGCAGGACATAGATTAACATTGGACCCTATGGGAAAATATTCCAATGCCTTCTACTCAGAAACTACAAATATGATTAAAGCCAAACTGTACATGAATGTTCATTAGATGGTCCTCTACAAACTTTACGTTTTTTGTTCTGGTATGAAATTCAAAATGGCGGCTACGGCAGGACTTAGTTTAACATTGGACCCTATGGGAAAAATGTTTCAAAATGCTTCTTCTCTGAAACCACTTGGACAGTTGAAACCAAACTGCCCAGGAATGATCATTGGAAGGTCCTCTACAAATTTAAGGTTTTATACGCCGGTCGGAAATCCAAGATGGCCGCCACCGCAGGACATAGATTAACATTGGACCCTATGGGAAAATATTCAAATGCCTTCTACTCAGAAACTACAAATATGATTAAAGCCAAACTGTACATGAATGTTCATTAGATGGTCCTCTACAAACTTTACGTTTTTTGTTCTGGTATGAAATTCAAAATGGCGGCTACGGCAGGACTTAGTTTAACATTGGACCCTATGGGAAAAATGTTTCAAAACGCTTCTTCTCTGAAACCACTTGGATAATTGAAACCAAACTGCCCAGGAATGATCATTGGAAGGTCCTCTACAAATTTTCTGTTTTTTATGCCGATCGGAAATCCAAGATGGCCACCACCGCAATACATAGATTAACATTGGACCCTATGGGAAAATGTTCAAATGCCTTCTACTCAGAAACTACAAATATGATTAAAGCCAAACTGTACATGAATGTTCATTAGATGGTCCTCTACAAACTTTTACGTTTTTTGTTCTGGTATGAAATTCAAAATGGCGGCTACGGCAGGACTTAGTTTAACATTGGACCCTATGGGAAAAATGTTTCAAAATGCTTCTTCTCTGAAACCACTTGGACAGTTGAAACTAAACTGCCCAGGAATGATGATTGGAAGGTCCTCTACAAATTTTTTGTTTTTTATGCCGGTCGGAAATCCAAGATGGCCGCCACCGCAATACATAGATTAACATTGGACCCTATGAGAAAATATTCAAATGCCTTCTACTCAGAAACTACAAATATTATTAAAGCCAAACTGTACATGAATGTTCATTGGATGGTCCTCTACAATCTTAAGGTTTTTTGTTCCGATATGAAATTCAAAATGGCGGCTACGGCAGGACTTAGTTTAACATTGGACCCTATGGGAAAAATGTTTCAAAATGCTTCTTCTCTGAAACCACTTGGACAGTTGAAACCAAACTGCCCAGGAATGATCATTGGAAGGTCCTCTACAAATTTTCTGTTTTTTATGCCGGTCGGAAATCCAAGATGGCCGCCACCGCAGGACATAGATTAACATTGGACCCTATGGGAAAATGTTCAAATGCCTTCTTCTCAGAAACTACAAATATTATTAAAGCCAAACTGTACATGAATGTTCATTGGATGGTCCTCTACAATCTTAAGGTTTTTTGTTCCGATATGAAATTCAAAATGGCGGCTACGGCAGGACTTAGTTTAACATTGGACCCTATGGGAAAAATGTTTCAAAATGCTTCTTCTCTGAAACCACTTGGACAGTTGAAACCAAACTGCCCAGGAATGATCATTGGAAGGTCCTCTACAAATTTTCTGTTTTTTATGCCGGTCGGAAATCCAAGATGGCCGCCACCGCAGGACATAGATTAACATTGGACCCTATGGGAAAATGTTCAAATGCCTTCTTCTCAGAAACTACAAATATGATTAAAGCCAAACTGTACATGAATGTTCATTGGATGGTCCTCTACAATCTTAAGGTTTTTTGTTCCGATATGAAATTCAAAATGGCGGCTACGGCAGAACTTAGTTTAACATTGGACCCTATGGGAAAAATGTTTCAAAATGCTTCTTCTCTGAAACCACTTGGACAGTTGAAACCAAACTGCCCAGGAATGATCATTGGAAGGTCCTCTACAAATTTTCCGTTTTTTATGCCGGTCAGAAATCCAAGATGGCCGCCACCGCAGGACATAGATTAACATTGGACCCTATGGGAAAATATTCCAATGCCTTCTACTCAGAAACTACAAATATGATTAAAGCCAAACTGTACATGAATGTTCATTAGATGGTCCTCTACAAACTTTACGTTTTTTGTTCTGGTATGAAATTCAAAATGGCGGCTACGGCAGGACTTAGTTTAACATTGGACCCTATGGGAAAAATGTTTCAAAATGCTTCTTCTCTGAAACCACTTGGACAGTTGAAACCAAACTGCCCAGGAATGATCATTGGAAGGTCCTCTACAAATTTAAGGTTTTTTACGCCGGTCGGAAATCCAAGATGGCCGCCACCGCAGGACATAGATTAACATTGGACCCTATGGGAAAATATTCAAATGCCTTCTACTCAGAAACTACAAATATGATTAAAGCCAAACTGTACATGAATGTTCATTAGATGGTCCTCTACAAACTTTACGTTTTTTGTTCTGGTATGAAATTCAAAATGGCGGCTACGGCAGGACTTAGTTTAACATTGGACCCTATGGGAAAAATGTTTCAAAACGCTTCTTCTCTGAAACCACTTGGATAATTGAAACCAAACTGCCCAGGAATGATCATTGGAAGGTCCTCTACAAATTTTCTGTTTTTTATGCCGATCGGAAATCCAAGATGGCCACCACCGCAATACATAGATTAACATTGGACCCTATGGGAAAATGTTCAAATGCCTTCTACTCAGAAACTACAAATATGATTAAAGCCAAACTGTACATGAATGTTCATTAGATGGTCCTCTACAAACTTTACGTTTTTTGTTCTGGTATGAAATTCAAAATGGCGGCTACGGCAGGACTTAGTTTAACATTGGACCCTATGGGAAAAATGTTTCAAAATGCTTCTTCTCTGAAACCACTTGGACAGTTGAAACTAAACTGCCCAGGAATGATCATTGGAAGGTCCTCTACAAATTTTTTGTTTTTTATGCCGGTCGGAAATCCAAGATGGCCGCCACCGCAATACATAGATTAACATTGGACCCTATGGGAAAATATTCAAATGCCTTCTACTCAGAAACTACAAATATGATTAAAGCCAAACTGTACATGAATGTTCATTAGATGGTTCTCTACAAACTTTACGTTTTTTGTTCTGGTATGAAATTCAAAATGGCGGCTACGGCAGGACTTAGTTTAACATTGGACCCTATGGGAAAAATGTTTCAAAATGCTTCTTCTCTGAAACCACTTGGACAGTTGAAACCAAACTGCCCAGGAATGATCATTGGAAGGTCCTCTACAAATTTTCTGTTTTTTATGCCGGTCGGAAATCCAAGATGGCCACCACCGCAGGACATAGATTAACATTGGACCCTATGGGAAAATGTTCAAATGCCTTCTTCTCAGAAACTACAAATATGATTAAAGCCAAACTGTACATGAATGTTCATTGGATGGTCCTCTACAAACTTTGCGTTTTTTGTTCCGATATAAAATTCAAAATGGCGGCTACGGCAGGACTTAGTTTAACATTGGACCCTATGGGAAAAATGTTTCAAAACGCTTCTTCTCTGAAACCACTTGGATAATTGAAACCAAACTGCCCAGGAATGATCATTGGAAGGTCCTCTACAAGGTGTGTGTTTTTTATGCCGATCGGAAATCCAAGATGGCCACCACCGCAGGACATAGATTAACATTGGACCCTATGGGAAAATGTTCAAATGCCTTCTTCTCAGAAACTACAAATATGATTAAAGCCAAACTGTACAAGAATGTTCATTGGATGGTCCTCTACAAACTTTACGTTTTTTGTTCCGATATGAAATTCAAAATGGCGGCTACGGCAGGACTTAGTTTAACATTGGACCCTATGGGAAAAATGTTTCAAAATGCTTCTTCTCTGAAACCACTTGGACAGTTGAAACCAAACTGCCCAGGAATGATCATTGGCAGGTCCTCTACAAAGTTTCTGTTTTTTATGCCGGTCGGAAATCCAAGATGGCCACCACCGCAGGACATAGATTAACATTGGACCCTATGGGAAAATGTTCAAATGCCTTCTTCTCAGAAACTACAAATATGATTAAAGCCAAACTGTACATGAATGTTCATTGGATGGTCCTCTACAAACTTTGCGTTTTTTGTTGCGATATAAAATTCAAAATGGCGGCTACGGCAGGACTTAGTTTAACATTGGACCCTATGGGAAAAATGTTTCAAAACGCTTCTTCTCTGAAACCACTTGGATAATTGAAACCAAACTGCCCAGGAATGATCATTGGAAGGTCCTCTACAAGGTGTGTGTTTTTTATGCCGATCGGAAATCCAAGATGGCCACCACCACAGGACATAGATTAACATTGGACCCTATGGGAAAATGTTCAAATGCCTTCTTCTCAGAAACTACAAATATGATTAAAGCCAAACTGTACAAGAATGTTCATTGGATGGTCCTCTACAAACTTTACGTTTTTTGTTCCGATATGAAATTCAAAATGGCGGCTACGGCAGGACTTAGTTTAACATTGGACCCTATGGGAAAAATGTTTCAAAATGCTTCTTCTCTGAAACCACTTGGACAGTTGAAACCAAACTGCCCAGGAATGATCATTGGAAGGTCCTCTACAAAGTTTCTGTTTTTTTTGCCGGTCGGAAATCCAAGATGGCCACCACCGCAGGACATAGATTAACATTGGACCCTATGGGAAAATGTTCAAATGCCTTCTTCTCAGAAACTACAAATATGATTAAAGCCAAACTGTACATGAATGTTCATTGGATGGTCCTCTACAAACTTTGCGTTTTTTGTTCCGATATAAAATTCAAAATGGCGGCTACGGCAGGACTTAGTTTAACATTGGACCCTATGGGAAAAATGTTTCAAAACACTTCTTCTCTGAAACCACTTGGATAATTGAAACCAAACTGCCCAGGAATGATCATTGGAAGGTCCTCTACAAGGTGTGTGTTTTTTATGCCGATCGGAAATCCAAGATGGCCACCACCGCAGGACATAGATTAACATTGGACCCTATGGGAAAATGTTCAAATGCCTTCTTCTCAGAAACTACAAATATGATTAAAGCCAAACTGTACATGAATGTTCATTGGATGGTCCTCTACAAACTTTGCGTTTTTTGTTCCGAT
The DNA here is from genome assembly GCA_963680875.1 of Bathymodiolus brooksi. Taxonomy (NCBI): domain Eukaryota; kingdom Metazoa; phylum Mollusca; class Bivalvia; order Mytilida; family Modiolidae; genus Bathymodiolus; species Bathymodiolus brooksi. The sequence goes on from OY804579.1 coordinate 27,963,269, forward strand.
ATAAAATTCAAAATGGCGGCTACGGCAGGACTTAGTTTAACATTGGACCCTATGGGAAAAATGTTTCAAAACGCTTCTTCTCTGAAACCACTTGGATAATTGAAACCAAACTGCCCAGGAATGATCATTGGAAGGTCCTCTACAAGGTGTGTGTTTTTTATGCCGATCGGAAATCCAAGATGGCCACCACCACAGGACATAGATTAACATTGGACCCTATGGGAAAATGTTCAAATGCCTTCTTCTCAGAAACTACAAATATGATTAAAGCCAAACTGTACAAGAATGTTCATTGGATGGTCCTCTACAAACTTTACGTTTTTTGTTCCGATATGAAATTCAAAATGGCGGCTACGGCAGGACTTAGTTTAACATTGGACCCTATGGGAAAAATGTTTCAAAATGCTTCTTCTCTGAAACCACTTGGACAGTTGAAACCAAACTGCCCAGGAATGATCATTGGAAGGTCCTCTACAAAGTTTCTGTTTTTTTTGCCGGTCGGAAATCCAAGATGGCCACCACCGCAGGACATAGATTAACATTGGACCCTATGGGAAAATGTTCAAATGCCTTCTTCTCAGAAACTACAAATATGATTAAAGCCAAACTGTACATGAATGTTCATTGGATGGTCCTCTACAAACTTTGCGTTTTTTGTTCCGATATAAAATTCAAAATGGCGGCTACGGCAGGACTTAGTTTAACATTGGACCCTATGGGAAAAATGTTTCAAAACACTTCTTCTCTGAAACCACTTGGATAATTGAAACCAAACTGCCCAGGAATGATCATTGGAAGGTCCTCTACAAGGTGTGTGTTTTTTATGCCGATCGGAAATCCAAGATGGCCACCACCGCAGGACATAGATTAACATTGGACCCTATGGGAAAATGTTCAAATGCCTTCTTCTCAGAAACTACAAATATGATTAAAGCCAAACTGTACATGAATGTTCATTGGATGGTCCTCTACAAACTTTGCGTTTTTTGTTCCGATATAAAATTCAAAATGGCGGCTACGGCAGGACTTAGTTTAACATTGGACCCTATGGGAAAAATGTTTCAAAACGCTTCTTCTCTGAAACCACTTGGATAATTGAAACCAAACTGCCCAGGAATGATCATTGGAAGGTCCTCTACAAGGTGTGTGTTTTTTATGTCGATCGGAAATCCAAGATGGCCACCACCACAGGACATAGATTAACATTGGACCCTATGGGAAAATGTTCAAATATGATTAAAGCCAAACTGTACATGAATGTTCATTGGATGGTCCTCTACAAACTTTACGTTTTTTGTTCCGATATGAAATTCAAAATGGCGGCTACGGCAGGACTTAGTTTAACATTGGACCCTATGGGGGAAATGTTTGAAAACGCTTCTTCTCTGAAACCACTAGAACAGTTGAAACCAAACTGCCCAGGAATGATCATTGGAAGGTCCTCTACAAAGTTTCTGGTTTTTTTATGCCGATCGGAAATCCAAGATGGCCACCACCGCAGGACATAGATTAACATTGGACCCTATGGGAAAATGTTCAAATGCCTTCTTCTCAGAAACTACAAATATGATTAAAGCCAAACTGTACATGAATGTTCATTGAATGGTCCTCTACAAAATATACGTTTTTCATTCTGATATGAAATTCAAAATGGCGGCTACGGCAGGACTTAGTTTAACATTGGACCCTATGGGAAAAATGTTTCAAAATGCTTCTTCTCTGAAACCACTTGGACAGTTGAAACCAAACTGCCCAGGAATGATCATTGGAAGGTCCTGTTTTTTATGCCGATCGGAAATCCAAGATGGCTGCCACCACAGGTCATAGTATTAACACAGAACCATATGGGGAAAATACAGAAATATATTCTTCTCTGAAGTTATTGCACTGATTGAACCTAAACTGTGCATCAATCATTGGAAGGTCCTTTACAAACTTTGTGTTTTTTATGTTGATCGTAATTCCAAGATGACGCAGGACATAGTTTTTACATTGGACCAATTGGTTTTTTTTATTACCAGGTGAACGATACAGGCTCTTGAGAGCCTCTGGTTAACATATATTACGGATTTTTTTATGAACTTTGAACTTTTACCGATTTTGACCGATTATGCAAATTAGAAAAAAGGGGGATGAAATTAAAAAAAATCTTCTCCTCTGAAACTACTGAGCCAATCTCAACCAAACTTTGCTGAAATGATCCTTAGGTGGTCCCCTTTCAAAATTGTGTCCGTCAGCGCCGTCCTGTATCCAAGATGGCCACCATTACTAAAAATAGAAATTTCTTCAAATGGCCAAATCTGCTCTATTTTAAGCCAGAAAGTGCCCACATTTGAACTGTATAGGTATAATGATGAGCTTTTTAGTTCACCTGGACCAAAGGTCCAGGTGAACTATTGCCATCACTTGGCGTCCGTCGTCTGTCGTCTGTAGTCTGTCGTCTGTAAACTTTTCACATTTCAAGCTTCTTCTCCGAAACCACTTGGCCGAATGGAACCGAACTTAGCAGGAATGTTCCTTGGATGGTCCTCTACAAAGTTACTGTTTTTCGTTCCAGTCGGATATTCAATATGGCTGCCAGGGCCAATAATATGCTCTGATTGGCTGAAATTTCAAAGATCTTCTTCTCTGAAACTAATGAACTGACTGAACCCAAACTGTAAAGGAATGATCATTGGAATGTCCTTTACCAAGTTACTGTTTTTTATGCCGATCGGAAATCCAAGATGGCCGCCATCGCAGGACATAGATTAACATTGGACCCTATGGGAAAATGTTCAAATGCCTTCTTCTCAGAAACTACAAATATGATTAAAGCCAAACTGTACATGAATGTTCATTGGATGGTCCTCTACAATCTTAAGGTTTTTTGTTCCGATATGAAATTCAAAATGGCGGCTACGGCAGGACTTAGTTTAACATTGGACCCTATGGGAAAAATGTTTCAAAATGCTTCTTCTCTGAAACCACTTGGACAGTTGAAACCAAACTGCCAAGGAATGATCATTGGAAGGTCCTCTACAAATTTTCTGTTTTTTATGCCGATCGGAAATCCAAGATGGCCGCCACCGCAATACATAGATTAACATTGGACCCTATGGGAAAATGTTCAAATGCCTTCTTCTCAGAAACTACAAATATTATTAAAGCCAAACTGTACATGAATGTTCATTGGATGGTCCTCTACAAACTTTACGTTTTTTGTTCCGGTATGAAATTCAAAATGACGGCTACGGCAGGACTTAGTTTAACATTGAACCCTATGGGGAAAATGTTTCAAAATGCTTCTTCTCTGAAACCACTTGGACAGTTGAAACCAAACTGCCCAGGAATGATCATTGGAAGGTCCTCTACAAATTTTCCGTTTTTTATGCCGGTCGGAAATCCAAGATGGCCGCCACCGCAGGACGTAGATTAACATTGGACCCTATGGGAAAATATTCAAATGCCTTCTACTCAGAAACTACAAATATGATTAAAGCCAAACTGTACATGAATGTTCATTAGATGGTCCTCTACAAACTTTACGTTTTTTGTTCCGGTATGAAATTCAAAATGGCGGCTACGGCAGGACTTAGTTTAACATTGAACCCTATGGGAAAAATGTTTCAAAACGCTTCTTCTCTGAAACCACTTGGATAATTGAAACCAAACTGCCTAGGAATGATCATTGGAAGGTCCTCTAGAAATTCTATGTTTTTTATGCCGATCGGAAATCCAAGATGGCCGCCACCGCAATACATAGATTAACATTGGACCCTATGGGAAAATGTTCAAATGCCTTCTTCTCAGAAACTACAAATATTATTAAAGCCAAACTATACATGAATGTTCATTGGATGGTCCTCTACAAACTTTACGTTTTTTGTTCCGATAAGAAATTCAAAATGGCGGCTACGGCAGGACTTAGTTTAACATTGGACCCTATGGGAAAAATGTTTCAAAACGCTTCTTCTCTGAAACCACTTGGATAATTGAAACCAAACTGCCCAGGAATGATCATTGGAAGGTCCTCTACAAATTTTCTGTTTTTTATGCCGGTCGGGAATCCAAGATGGCCGCCACTGCAGGACATAGATTAACATTGGACCCTATGGGAAAATATTCAAATGCCTTCTACTCAGAAACTACAAATATGATTAAAGCCAAACTGTACATGAATGTTCATTGGATGGTCCTCTACAATCTTAAGGTTTTTTGTTCCGATATGAAATTCAAAATGGCGGCTACGGCAGGACTTAGTTTAACATTGGACCCTATGGGAAAAATGTTTCAAAATGCTTCTTCTCTGAAACCACTTGGACAGTTGAAACCAAACTGCCCAGGAATTATCATTGGAAGGTCCTCTACAAATTTTCTGTTTTTTATGCCGATCGGAAATTCAAGATGGCCGCCACCGCAGGACATAGATTAACATTGGACCCTATGGGAAAATGTTCAAATGCCTTCTTCTCAGAAACTACAAATATGATTAAAGCCAAACTGTACATGAATGTTCATTGGATGATCCTCTACAAACAATACGTTTTTTGTTCCGATATGAAATTCAAAATGGCGGCTACGGCAGGACTTAGTTTAACATTGGACCCTATGGGAAAAATGTTTCAAAACGCTTCTTCTCTGAAATCACTGGAACAGTTGAAACCAAACTGCCCAGGAATGATCATTGGAAGGTCCTCTACAAATTTTATGTTTTTTATGCCGATCGGAAATCCAAGATGGCCACCACCGCAATACATAGATTATCATTGGACCCTATGGGAAAATGTTCAAATGCCTTCTTCTCAGAAACTACAAATATTATTAAAGCCAAACTGTACATGAATGTTCATTGGATGGTCCTCTACAAACGTTAGGTTTTTTGTTCCGATATGAAATTCAAAATGGCGGCTACGGCAGGACTTAGTTTAACATTGGACCCTATGGGGAAAATGTTTCAAAACGCTTCTTCTCTGAAACCACTTGGACAATTGAATCCAAACTGCCCAGGAATGATCATTGGAAGGTCCTCTACAAAGTTTCTGTTTTTTTATGCCGATCGGAAATCCAAGATGGCCACCACCGCAGGACATAGATTAACATTGGACCCTATGGGAAAATGTTCAAATGCCTTCTTCTCAGAAACTACAAATATGATTAAAGCCAAACTGTACATGAATGTTCATTAGATGGCCCTCTACAAACTATAGGTTTTTTGTTCCGATATGAAATTCAAAATGGCGGCTACGGCAGGACTTAGTTTAACATTGGACCCTATGGGAAAAATGTTTCAAAACGCTTCTTCTCTGAAACCACTTGGACAGTTGAAACCAAACTGCCCAGGAATGATCATTGGAAGGTCCTCTGTTTTTTATGCCGATCGGAAATCCAAGATGGCCGCCACCACAGGTCATAGTATTAACACAGAACCATATGGGGAAAATACAGAAATATATTCTTCTCTGAAGCTATTGCACTGATTGAACCTAAACTGTGCATCAATCATTGGAAGGTCCTTTACAAACTTTGTGTTTTTTATGTTGATCGTAATTCCAAGATGACGCAGGACATAGTTTTTACATAGGACCAATTGTTTTTTTTTATTACCAGGTGAACGATACAGGCTCTTGAGAGCCTCTGGTTGTATAGTGCTACATGTTTTCTCTTATACTAATCTAGCCAATGTCAATGTTATATGCCTAAGCATTTCTAGAAACATTGTCATACTAGTTTACATAATATAAAGCATATCGCTGCATTATTTAGTACTGCATACCTTGATCTGTGAAATATTATTTCAATGAGTGTGCTTTTCAGAATTAAATTTTAGACAACAAAAGCCATAGGTACAATTCTAAGCATTTTAAAAGTTAGTTAACTTTATAGCACTGTGAAGATATGTTGAAAGCATAAAAGAGTCTTAACAATGTATGGCACAACTTAAAACATGAACTAAAAGAATGATAAATTAAATACAACTTTATTCAGTCATTAAACAATTCATGTTTGTGACAGTAAACAATGAGAATACAAAGCAATAATTAACAAATACAAGTCAATACTTTACTGGAGTGAAATATGCAGTCTAATCCTACAATTTGAATGGTCAGCTTGACAGGTGATAAATGACCATATTCCCGTGGTAGATTGGAGATATGAAGCAGGTCTAAATATGTGTTGCTTTCTCAAAATAGAATTAAAATAAATATCTGAGCTTATCTATATAGGAAGCCAACACTTATTCCGAATAATAAATCGTGAAATTAAAGAAAAATAATGTTTTGTTTTCATACAAGGCAGGCCTTCAAGTGGGCTTAGGTCCAACAAATTACACACTTTAATATTCAAGTGCTGGATTAAATCATATTTACACATATATGTAATTACGATACTCTTGAATGTTATCAGAGGAGGGGAACTAAAAGTTCCTGCGGCTTAGGGAATATAGAACACTGACAGGGAATATGAGCCCATATCCCCTGTGAAGATCCTGAATAACATACAATGTATAATATTTAGAAGTCCTCTCTATATATAACAATTGTACAAGTAAAGGGAATTAATACCCTACAATCACAGCATAGTATGGATCTGGTACAATCATATTCTATTTACACCACAAGATCATTCATTGTTCAGTAGGAGAAGTTGGCACAATAAGATTAAAGGTCCTAATTATCTTCTGCCTGTGGGCCAGGTTCTTGGGGTCTTTCTTGAGGTCTCTAAAACATAATAAATTAAATCTTTAAAATACCTTTTTAGCTCATCTGACCCAAAGGGTCATGTGAGCTATTGCCATCACTTGGCGTCCGTCGTCGTCGTCCGTCGTACGTCGTAAACTTTTTCAAAAATCTTCTCCTCTGAAAGTACAAGACCAATGGAAACCAAACTTGGTCTGAATCATCACTAGGGTGTCTAGTTTCAAAATTGTGTCCGGTGATGCCGTGCATCAACCAACATGGCTGCTGTTACTAAAAATAGAACATTGGTAAAATTGCAGGTTTTGGGTAATAACTCAAAAACCGTTAATAATATCAAAAATCTGACATGGGGTAAAAATGAGCAGCACACTTTTCGTCCTTTATTTCAAAAACTATTAGAGACATGTGGTAAGTTGAAACTGCAAACATGTTCAGCATGTCAATATCTACATACCCTGCAATTTTGAAGTAAATCCCATTACCCATTTTGACCGATTATGCAAATTAGAAAAAAGGGGGGATGAAATTAAAAAAAAATATTCTTCTCTGAAACTACTGAGCCAATCTCAACCAAACTTTGCTGAAATGATCCTTGGGTGGTCCCCTTTCAAAATTGTGTCCGTCAGCACCGTCTTGTATCCAAGATGGCCGCCATTACTAAAAATAGAAATTTCTTCAAATGGCCAAAATTGCTCTATTTTAAGCCAGAAAGTGCCCAAATTTGAACTGTATAAGCATAATGATGAGCTTTTTAGTTCACCTGGACCAAAAGTCCAGGTGAACTATTGCCATCACTTGGCGTCCGTCGTCTGTCGTCTGTAAACTTTTCACATTTCAAGCTTCTTCTCCGAAACCACTTGGCCGATTGGAACCGAACTTAGCAGGAATGTTCCTTGGATGGTCCTCTACAAAGTTACTGTTTTTCGTTCCAGTCGGATATTCAATATGGCTGCCAGGGCCAATAATATGCTCTGATTGGCTGAAATTTCAAAGATCTTCTTCTCCGAAACTAATGAACTGACTGAACCCAAACTGTAAAGGAATGATCATTGGAATGTCCTTTACCAAGTTACTGTTTTTTATGCCGATCGGAAATCCAAGATGGCCGCCATCGCAGGACATAGATTAACATTGGACCCTATGGGAAAATGTTCAAATGCCTTCTTCTCAGAAACTACAAATATGATTAAAGCCAAACTGTACATGAATGTTCATTGGATGGTCCTCTACAATCTTAAGGTTTTTTGTTCCGATATGAAATTCAAAATGGCGGCTACGGCAGGACTTAGTTTAACATTGGACCCTATGGGAAAAATGTTTCAAAATGCTTCTTCTCTGAAACCACTTGGACAGTTGAAACCAAACTGCCCAGGCATGATCATTGGAAGGTCCTCTACAAATTTTATGTTTTTTATGCCGGTCAGAAATCCAAGATGGCCGCCACCGCAGGACATAGATTAACATTGGACCCTATGGGAAAATGTTCAAATGACTTCTTCTCAGAAACTACAAATATTATTAAAGCCAAACTGTACATGAATGTTCATTGGATGGTCCTCTACAATCTTAAGGTTTTTTGTTCCGATATGAAATTCAAAATGGCGGCTACGGCAGGACTTAGTTTAACATTGGACCCTATGGGAAAAATGTTTCAAAATGCTTCTTCTCTGAAACCACTTGGACAGTTGAAACCAAACTGCCCAGGAATGATCATTGGAAGGTCCTCTACAAATTTGCTCTTTTTTATGCCGGTCGGAAATCCAAGATGGCCGCCACCGCAGGCCATAGATTAACATTGGACCCTATGGGAAAATATTCAAATGCCTTCTACTCAGAAACTACAAATATGATTAAAGCCAAACTGTACATGAATGTTCATTAGATGGTCCTCTACAAACTTTACGTTTTTTGTTCTGGTATGAAATTCAAAATGGCGGCTACGGCAGGACTTAGTTTAACATTGAACCCTATGGGAAAAATGTTTCAAAACGCTTCTTCTCTGAAACCACTTGGATAATTGAAACCAAACTGCCTAGGAATGATCATTGGAAGGTCCTCTAGAAATTTTATGTTTTTTATGCTGATCGGAAATCCAAGATGGCCGCCACCGCAATACATAGATTAACATTGGACCCTATGGGAAAATGTTCAAATGCCTTCTTCTCAGAAACTACAAATATGATTAAAGCCAAACTGTACATGAATGTTCATTGGATGGTCCTCTACAATCTTAAGGTTTTTTGTTCCGATATGAAATTCAAAATGGCGGCTACGGCAGAACTTAGTTTAACATTGGACCCTATGGGAAAAATGTTTCAAAATGCTTCTTCTCTGAAACCACTTGGACAGTTGAAACCAAACTGCCCAGGAATGATCATTGGAAGGTCCTCTACAAATTTTCCGTTTTTTATGCCGGTCAGAAATCCAAGATGGCCGCCACCGCAGGACATAGATTAACATTGGACCCTATGGGAAAATATTCAAATGCCTTCTACTCAGAAACTACAAATATGATTAAAGCCAAACTGTACATGAATGTTCATTAGATGGTCCTCTACAAACTTTGCGTTTTTTGTTCCGATATAAAATTCAAAATGGCGGCTACGGCAGGACTTAGTTTAACATTGGACCCTATGGGAAAAATGTTTCAAAACGCTTCTTCTCTGAAACCACTTGGATAATTGAAACCAAACTGCCCAGGAATGATCATTGGAAGGTCCTCTACAAGGTGTGTGTTTTTTATGCCGATCGGAAATCCAAGATGGCCACCACCGCAGGACATAGATTAACATTGGACCCTATGGGAAAATGTTCAAATGCCTTCTTCTCAGAAACTACAAATATGATTAAAGCCAAACTGTACAAGAATGTTCATTGGATGGTCCTCTACAAACTTTACGTTTTTTGTTCCGATATGAAATTCAAAATGGCGGCTACGGCAGGACTTAGTTTAACATTGGACCCTATGGGAAAAATGTTTCAAAATGCTTCTTCTCTGAAACCACTTGGACAGTTGAAACCAAACTGCCCAGGAATGATCATTGGAAGGTCCTCTACAAAGTTTCTGTTTTTTTTCCCGGTCGGAAATCCAAGATGGCCACCACCGCAGGACATAGATTAACATTGGACCCTATGGGAAAATGTTCAAATGCCTTCTTCTCAGAAACTACAAATATGATTAAAGCCAAACTGTACATGAATGTTCATTGGATGGTCCTCTACAAACTTTGCGTTTTTTGTTCCGATATAAAATTCAAAATGGCGGCTACGGCAGGACTTAGTTTAACATTGAACCCTATGGGAAAAATGTTTCAAAACACTTCTTCTCTGAAACCACTTGGATAATTGAAACCAAACTGCCCAGGAATGATCATTGGAAGGTCCTCTACAAGGTGTGTGTTTTTTATGCCGATCGGAAATCCAAGATGGCCACCACCGCAGGACATAGATTAACATTGGACCCTATGGGAAAATGTTCAAATGCCTTCTTCTCAGAAACTACAAATATGATTAAAGCCAAACTGTACATGAATGTTCATTGGATGGTCCTCTACAAACTTTGCGTTTTTTGTTCCGATATAAAATTCAAAATGGCGGCTACGGCAGGACTTAGTTTAACATTGGACCCTATGGGAAAAATGTTTCAAAACGCTTCTTCTCTGAAACCACTTGGATAATTGAAACCAAACTGCCCAGGAATGATCATTGGAAGGTCCTCTACAAGGTGTGTGTTTTTTATGTCGATCGGAAATCCAAGATGGCCACCACCACAGGACATAGATTAACATTGGACCCTATGGGAAAATGTTCAAATATGATTAAAGCCAAACTGTACATGAATGTTCATTGGATGGTCCTCTACAAACTTTACGTTTTTTGTTCCGATATGAAATTCAAAATGGCGGCTACGGCAGGACTTAGTTTAACATTGGACCCTATGGGGGAAATGTTTGAAAACGCTTCTTCTCTGAAACCACTAGAACAGTTGAAACCAAACTGCCCAGGAATGATCATTGGAAGGTCCTCTACAAAGTTTCTGTTTTTTTTATGCCGATCGGAAATCCAAGATGGCCACCACCGCAGGACATAGATTAACATTGGACCCTATGGGAAAATGTTCAAATGCCTTCTTCTCAGAAACTACAAATATGATTAAAGCCAAACTGTACATGAATGTTCATTGAATGGTCCTCTACAAAATATACGTTTTTCATTCTGATATGAAATTCAAAATGGCGGCTACGGCAGGACTTAGTTTAACATTGGACCCTATGGGAAAAATGTTTCAAAATGCTTCTTCTCTGAAACCACTTGGACAGTTGAAACCAAACTGCCCAGGAATGATCATTGGAAGGTCCTGTTTTTTATGCCGATCGGAAATCCAAGATGGCTGCCACCACAGGTCATAGTATTAACACAGAACCATATGGGGAAAATACAGAAATATATTCTTCTCTGAAGTTATTGCACTGATTGAACCTAAACTGTGCATCAATCATTGGAAGGTCCTTTACAAACTTTGTGTTTTTTATGTTGATCGTAATTCCAAGATGACGCAGGACATAGTTTTTACATTGGACCAATTGGTTTTTTTTATTACCAGGTGAACGATACAGGCTCTTGAGAGCCTCTGGTTAACATATATTACGGATTTTTTTATGAACTTTGAACTTTTACCGATTTTGACCGATTATGCAAATTAGAAAAAAGGGGGATGAAATTAAAAAAAATCTTCTCCTCTGAAACTACTGAGCCAATCTCAACCAAACTTTGCTGAAATGATCCTTAGGTGGTCCCCTTTCAAAATTGTGTCCGTCAGCGCCGTCCTGTATCCAAGATGGCCACCATTACTAAAAATAGAAATTTCTTCAAATGGCCAAATCTGCTCTATTTTAAGCCAGAAAGTGCCCACATTTGAACTGTATAGGTATAATGATGAGCTTTTTAGTTCACCTGGACCAAAGGTCCAGGTGAACTATTGCCATCACTTGGCGTCCGTCGTCTGTCGTCTGTAGTCTGTCGTCTGTAAACTTTTCACATTTCAAGCTTCTTCTCCGAAACCACTTGGCCGAATGGAACCGAACTTAGCAGGAATGTTCCTTGGATGGTCCTCTACAAAGTTACTGTTTTTCGTTCCAGTCGGATATTCAATATGGCTGCCAGGGCCAATAATATGCTCTGATTGGCTGAAATTTCAAAGATCTTCTTCTCTGAAACTAATGAACTGACTGAACCCAAACTGTAAAGGAATGATCATTGGAATGTCCTTTACCAAGTTACTGTTTTTTATGCCGATCGGAAATCCAAGATGGCCGCCATCGCAGGACATAGATTAACATTGGACCCTATGGGAAAATGTTCAAATGCCTTCTTCTCAGAAACTACAAATATGATTAAAGCCAAACTGTACATGAATGTTCATTGGATGGTCCTCTACAATCTTAAGGTTTTTTGTTCCGATATGAAATTCAAAATGGCGGCTACGGCAGGACTTAGTTTAACATTGGACCCTATGGGAAAAATGTTTCAAAATGCTTCTTCTCTGAAACCACTTGGACAGTTGAAACCAAACTGCCAAGGAATGATCATTGGAAGGTCCTCTACAAATTTTCTGTTTTTTATGCCGATCGGAAATCCAAGATGGCCGCCACCGCAATACATAGATTAACATTGGACCCTATGGGAAAATGTTCAAATGCCTTCTTCTCAGAAACTACAAATATGATTAAAGCCAAACTGTACATGAATGTTCATTGGATGGTCCTCTACAATCTTAAGGTTTTTTGTTCCGATATGAAATTCAAAATGGCGGCTACGGCAGAACTTAGTTTAACATTGGACCCTATGGGAAAAATGTTTCAAAATGCTTCTTCTCTGAAACCACTTGGACAGTTGAAACCAAACTGCCCAGGAATGATCATTGGAAGGTCCTCTACAAATTTTCCGTTTTTTATGCCGGTCAGAAATCCAAGATGGCCGCCACCGCAGGACATAGATTAACATTGGACCCTATGGGAAAATATTCAAATGCCTTCTACTCAGAAACTACAAATATGATTAAAGCCAAACTGTACATGAATGTTCATTAGATGGTCCTCTACAAACTTTGCGTTTTTTGTTCCGATATAAAATTCAAAATGGCGGCTACGGCAGGACTTAGTTTAACATTGGACCCTATGGGAAAAATGTTTCAAAACGCTTCTTCTCTGAAACCACTTGGATAATTGAAACCAAACTGCCCAGGAATGATCATTGGAAGGTCCTCTACAAGGTGTGTGTTTTTTATGCCGATCGGAAATCCAAGATGGCCACCACCGCAGGACATAGATTAACATTGGACCCTATGGGAAAATGTTCAAATGCCTTCTTCTCAGAAACTACAAATATGATTAAAGCCAAACTGTACAAGAATGTTCATTGGATGGTCCTCTACAAACTTTACGTTTTTTGTTCCGATATGAAATTCAAAATGGCGGCTACGGCAGGACTTAGTTTAACATTGGACCCTATGGGAAAAATGTTTCAAAATGCTTCTTCTCTGAAACCACTTGGACAGTTGAAACCAAACTGCCCAGGAATGATCATTGGAAGGTCCTCTACAAAGTTTCTGTTTTTTTTCCCGGTCGGAAATCCAAGATGGCCACCACCGCAGGACATAGATTAACATTGGACCCTATGGGAAAATGTTCAAATGCCTTCTTCTCAGAAACTACAAATATGATTAAAGCCAAACTGTACATGAATGTTCATTGGATGGTCCTCTACAAACTTTGCGTTTTTTGTTCCGATATAAAATTCAAAATGGCGGCTACGGCAGGACTTAGTTTAACATTGAACCCTATGGGAAAAATGTTTCAAAACACTTCTTCTCTGAAACCACTTGGATAATTGAAACCAAACTGCCCAGGAATGATCATTGGAAGGTCCTCTACAAGGTGTGTGTTTTTTATGCCGATCGGAAATCCAAGATGGCCACCACCGCAGGACATAGATTAACATTGGACCCTATGGGAAAATGTTCAAATGCCTTCTTCTCAGAAACTACAAATATGATTAAAGCCAAACTGTACATGAATGTTCATTGGATGGTCCTCTACAAACTTTGCGTTTTTTGTTCCGATATAAAATTCAAAATGGCGGCTACGGCAGGACTTAGTTTAACATTGGACCCTATGGGAAAAATGTTTCAAAACGCTTCTTCTCTGAAACCACTTGGATAATTGAAACCAAACTGCCCAGGAATGATCATTGGAAGGTCCTCTACAAGGTGTGTGTTTTTTATGTCGATCGGAAATCCAAGATGGCCACCACCACAGGACATAGATTAACATTGGACCCTATGGGAAAATGTTCAAATATGATTAAAGCCAAACTGTACATGAATGTTCATTGGATGGTCCTCTACAAACTTTACGTTTTTTGTTCCGATATGAAATTCAAAATGGCGGCTACGGCAGGACTTAGTTTAACATTGGACCCTATGGGGGAAATGTTTGAAAACGCTTCTTCTCTGAAACCACTAGAACAGTTGAAACCAAACTGCCCAGGAATGATCATTGGAAGGTCCTCTACAAAGTTTCTGTTTTTTTTATGCCGATCGGAAATCCAAGATGGCCACCACCGCAGGACATAGATTAACATTGGACCCTATGGGAAAATGTTCAAATGCCTTCTTCTCAGAAACTACAAATATGATTAAAGCCAAACTGTACATGAATGTTCATTGAATGGTCCTCTACAAAATATACGTTTTTCATTCTGATATGAAATTCAAAATGGCGGCTACGGCAGGACTTAGTTTAACATTGGACCCTATGGGAAAAATGTTTCAAAATGCTTCTTCTCTGAAACCACTTGGACAGTTGAAACCAAACTGCCCAGGAATGATCATTGGAAGGTCCTGTTTTTTATGCCGATCGGAAATCCAAGATGGCTGCCACCACAGGTCATAGTATTAACACAGAACCATATGGGGAAAATACAGAAATATATTCTTCTCTGAAGTTATTGCACTGATTGAACCTAAACTGTGCATCAATCATTGGAAGGTCCTTTACAAACTTTGTGTTTTTTATGTTGATCGTAATTCCAAGATGACGCAGGACATAGTTTTTACATTGGACCAATTGGTTTTTTTTATTACCAGGTGAACGATACAGGCTCTTGAGAGCCTCTGGTTAACATATATTACGGATTTTTTTATGAACTTTGAACTTTTACCGATTTTGACCGATTATGCAAATTAGAAAAAAGGGGGATGAAATTAAAAAAAATCTTCTCCTCTGAAACTACTGAGCCAATCTCAACCAAACTTTGCTGAAATGATCCTTAGGTGGTCCCCTTTCAAAATTGTGTCCGTCAGCGCCGTCCTGTATCCAAGATGGCCACCATTACTAAAAATAGAAATTTCTTCAAATGGCCAAATCTGCTCTATTTTAAGCCAGAAAGTGCCCACATTTGAACTGTATAGGTATAATGATGAGCTTTTTAGTTCACCTGGACCAAAGGTCCAGGTGAACTATTGCCATCACTTGGCGTCCGTCGTCTGTCGTCTGTAGTCTGTCGTCTGTCGTCTGTAAACTTTTCACATTTCAAGCTTCTTCTCCGAAACCACTTGGCCGAATGGAACCGAACTTAGCAGGAATGTTCCTTGGATGGTCCTCTACAAAGTTACTGTTTTTCGTTCCAGTCGGATATTCAATATGGCTGCCAGGGCCAATAATATGCTCTGATTGGCTGAAATTTCAAAGATCTTCTTCTCTGAAACTAATGAACTGACTGAACCCAAACTGTAAAGGAATGATCATTGGAATGTCCTTTACCAAGTTACTGTTTTTTATGCCGATCGGAAATCCAAGATGGCCGCCATCGCAGGACATAGATTAACATTGGACCCTATGGGAAAATGTTCAAATGCCTTCTTCTCAGAAACTACAAATATGATTAAAGCCAAACTGTACATGAATGTTCATTGGATGGTCCTCTACAATCTTAAGGTTTTTTGTTCCGATATGAAATTCAAAATGGCGGCTACGGCAGGACTTAGTTTAACATTGGACCCTATGGGAAAAATGTTTCAAAATGCTTCTTCTCTGAAACCACTTGGACAGTTGAAACCAAACTGCCAAGGAATGATCATTGGAAGGTCCTCTACAAATTTTCTGTTTTTTATGCCGATCGGAAATCCAAGATGGCCGCCACCGCAATACATAGATTAACATTGGACCCTATGGGAAAATGTTCAAATGCCTTCTTCTCAGAAACTACAAATATTATTAAAGCCAAACTGTACATGAATGTTCATTGGATGGTCCTCTACAAACTTTACGTTTTTTGTTCCGGTATGAAATTCAAAATGACGGCTACGGCAGGACTTAGTTTAACATTGAACCCTATGGGGAAAATGTTTCAAAATGCTTCTTCTCTGAAACCACTTGGACAGTTGAAACCAAACTGCCCAGGAATGATCATTGGAAGGTCCTCTACAAATTTTCTGTTTTTTATGCCGGTCGGAAATCCAAGATGGCCGCCACCGCAGGACGTAGATTAACATTGGACCCTATGGGAAAATATTCAAATGCCTTCTACTCAGAAACTACAAATATGATTAAAGCCAAACTGTACATGAATGTTCATTAGATGGTCCTCTACAAACTTTACGTTTTTTGTTCCGGTATGAAATTCAAAATGGCGGCTACGGCAGGACTTAGTTTAACATTGAACCCTATGGGAAAAATGTTTCAAAACGCTTCTTCTCTGAAACCACTTGGATAATTGAAACCAAACTGCCTAGGAATGATCATTGGAAGGTCCTCTAGAAATTCTATGTTTTTTATGCCGATCGGAAATCCAAGATGGCCGCCACCGCAATACATAGATTAACATTGGACCCTATGGGAAAATGTTCAAATGCCTTCTTCTCAGAAACTACAAATATTATTAAAGCCAAACTGTACATGAATGTTCATTGGATGGTCCTCTACAAACTTTACGTTTTTTGTTCCGATAAGAAATTCAAAATGGCGGCTACGGCAGGACTTAGTTTAACATTGGACCCTATGGGAAAAATGTTTCAAAACGCTTCTTCTCTGAAACCACTTGGATAATTGAAACCAAACTGCCCAGGAATGATCATTGGAAGGTCCTCTACAAATTTTCTGTTTTTTATGCCGGTCGGGAATCCAAGATGGCCGCCACTGCAGGACATAGATTAACATTGGACCCTATGGGAAAATATTCAAATGCCTTCTACTCAGAAACTACAAATATGATTAAAGCCAAACTGTACATGAATGTTCATTGGATGGTCCTCTACAATCTTAAGGTTTTTTGTTCCGATATGAAATTCAAAATGGCGGCTACGGCAGGACTTAGTTTAACATTGGACCCTATGGGAAAAATGTTTCAAAATGCTTCTTCTCTGAAACCACTTGGACAGTTGAAACCAAACTGCCCAGGAATTATCATTGGAAGGTCCTCTACAAATTTTCTGTTTTTTATGCCGATCGGAAATTCAAGATGGCCGCCACCGCAGGACATAGATTAACATTGGACCCTATGGGAAAATGTTCAAATGCCTTCTTCTCAGAAACTACAAATATGATTAAAGCCAAACTGTACATGAATGTTCATTGGATGATCCTCTACAAACAATACGTTTTTTGTTCCGATATGAAATTCAAAATGGCGGCTACGGCAGGACTTAGTTTAACATTGGACCCTATGGGAAAAATGTTTCAAAACGCTTCTTCTCTGAAATCACTGGAACAGTTGAAACCAAACTGCCCAGGAATGATCATTGGAAGGTCCTCTACAAATTTTATGTTTTTTATGCCGATCGGAAATCCAAGATGGCCACCACCGCAATACATAGATTATCATTGGACCCTATGGGAAAATGTTCAAATGCCTTCTTCTCAGAAACTACAAATATTATTAAAGCCAAACTGTACATGAATGTTCATTGGATGGTCCTCTACAAACGTTAGGTTTTTTGTTCCGATATGAAATTCAAAATGGCGGCTACGGCAGGACTTAGTTTAACATTGGACCCTATGGGGAAAATGTTTCAAAACGCTTCTTCTCTGAAACCACTTGGACAATTGAATCCAAACTGCCCAGGAATGATCATTGGAAGGTCCTCTACAAAGTTTCTGTTTTTTTATGCCGATCGGAAATCCAAGATGGCCACCACCGCAGGACATAGATTAACATTGGACCCTATGGGAAAATGTTCAAATGCCTTCTTCTCAGAAACTACAAATATGATTAAAGCCAAACTGTACATGAATGTTCATTAGATGGCCCTCTACAAACTATAGGTTTTTTGTTCCGATATGAAATTCAAAATGGCGGCTACGGCAGGACTTAGTTTAACATTGGACCCTATGGGAAAAATGTTTCAAAACGCTTCTTCTCTGAAACCACTTGGACAGTTGAAACCAAACTGCCCAGGAATGATCATTGGAAGGTCCTCTGTTTTTTATGCCGATCGGAAATCCAAGATGGCCGCCACCACAGGTCATAGTATTAACACAGAACCATATGGGGAAAATACAGAAATATATTCTTCTCTGAAGCTATTGCACTGATTGAACCTAAACTGTGCATCAATCATTGGAAGGTCCTTTACAAACTTTGTGTTTTTTATGTTGATCGTAATTCCAAGATGACGCAGGACATAGTTTTTACATAGGACCAATTGTTTTTTTTTATTACCAGGTGAACGATACAGGCTCTTGAGAGCCTCTGGTTGTATAGTGCTACATGTTTTCTCTTATACTAATCTAGCCAATGTCAATGTTATATGCCTAAGCATTTCTAGAAACATTGTCATACTAGTTTACATAATATAAAGCATATCGCTGCATTATTTAGTACTGCATACCTTGATCTGTGAAATATTATTTCAATGAGTGTGCTTTTCAGAATTAAATTTTAGACAACAAAAGCCATAGGTACAATTCTAAGCATTTTAAAAGTTAGTTAACTTTATAGCACTGTGAAGATATGTTGAAAGCATAAAAGAGTCTTAACAATGTATGGCACAACTTAAAACATGAACTAAAAGAATGATAAATTAAATACAACTTTATTCAGTCATTAAACAATTCATGTTTGTGACAGTAAACAATGAGAATACAAAGCAATAATTAACAAATACAAGTCAATACTTTACTGGAGTGAAATATGCAGTCTAATCCTACAATTTGAATGGTCAGCTTGACAGGTGATAAATGACCATATTCCCGTGGTAGATTGGAGATATGAAGCAGGTCTAAATATGTGTTGCTTTCTCAAAATAGAATTAAAATAAATATCTGAGCTTATCTATATAGGAAGCCAACACTTATTCCGAATAATAAATCGTGAAATTAAAGAAAAATAATGTTTTGTTTTCATACAAGGCAGGCCTTCAAGTGGGCTTAGGTCCAACAAATTACACACTTTAATATTCAAGTGCTGGATTAAATCATATTTACACATATATGTAATTACGATACTCTTGAATGTTATCAGAGGAGGGGAACTAAAAGTTCCTGCGGCTTAGGGAATATAGAACACTGACAGGGAATATGAGCCCATATCCCCTGTGAAGATCCTGAATAACATACAATGTATAATATTTAGAAGTCCTCTCTATATATAACAATTGTACAAGTAAAGGGAATTAATACCCTACAATCACAGCATAGTATGGATCTGGTACAATCATATTCTATTTACACCACAAGATCATTCATTGTTCAGTAGGAGAAGTTGGCACAATAAGATTAAAGGTCCTAATTATCTTCTGCCTGTGGGCCAGGTTCTTGGGGTCTTTCTTGAGGTCTCTAAAACATAATAAATTAAATCTTTAAAATACCTTTTTAGCTCATCTGACCCAAAGGGTCATGTGAGCTATTGCCATCACTTGGCGTCCGTCGTCGTCGTCCGTCGTACGTCGTAAACTTTTTCAAAAATCTTCTCCTCTGAAAGTACAAGACCAATGGAAACCAAACTTGGTCTGAATCATCACTAGGGTGTCTAGTTTCAAAATTGTGTCCGGTGATGCCGTGCATCAACCAACATGGCTGCTGTTACTAAAAATAGAACATTGGTAAAATTGCAGGTTTTGGGTAATAACTCAAAAACCGTTAATAATATCAAAAATCTGACATGGGGTAAAAATGAGCAGCACACTTTTCGTCCTTTATTTCAAAAACTATTAGAGACATGTGGTAAGTTGAAACTGCAAACATGTTCAGCATGTCAATATCTACATACCCTGCAATTTTGAAGTAAATCCCATTACCCATTTTGACCGATTATGCAAATTAGAAAAAAGGGGGGATGAAATTAAAAAAAAATATTCTTCTCTGAAACTACTGAGCCAATCTCAACCAAACTTTGCTGAAATGATCCTTGGGTGGTCCCCTTTCAAAATTGTGTCCGTCAGCACCGTCTTGTATCCAAGATGGCCGCCATTACTAAAAATAGAAATTTCTTCAAATGGCCAAAATTGCTCTATTTTAAGCCAGAAAGTGCCCAAATTTGAACTGTATAAGCATAATGATGAGCTTTTTAGTTCACCTGGACCAAAGGTCCAGGTGAACTATTGCCATCACTTGGCGTCCGTCGTCTGTCGTCTGTAAACTTTTCACATTTCAAGCTTCTTCTCCGAAACCACTTGGCCGATTGGAACCGAACTTAGCAGGAATGTTCCTTGGATGGTCCTCTACAAAGTTACTGTTTTTCGTTCCAGTCGGATATTCAATATGGCTGCCAGGGCCAATAATATGCTCTGATTGGCTGAAATTTCAAAGATCTTCTTCTCCGAAACTAATGAACTGACTGAACCCAAACTGTAAAGGAATGATCATTGGAATGTCCTTTACCAAGTTACTGTTTTTTATGCCGATCGGAAATCCAAGATGGCCACCATCGCAGGACATATATTAACATTGGACCCTATGGGAAAATGTTCAAATGCCTTCTTCTCAGAAACTACAAATATGATTAAAGCCAAACTGTACATGAATGTTCATTGGATGGTCCTCTACAATCTTAAGGTTTTTTGTTCCGATATGAAATTCAAAATGGCGGCTACGGCAGGACTTAGTTTAACATTGGACCCTATGGGAAAAATGTTTCAAAATGCTTCTTCTCTGAAACCACTTGGACAGTTGAAACCAAACTGCCCAGGCATGATCATTGGAAGGTCCTCTACAAATTTTATGTTTTTTATGCCGGTCAGAAATCCAAGATGGCCGCCACCGCAGGACATAGATTAACATTGGACCCTATGGGAAAATGTTCAAATGCCTTCTTCTCAGAAACTACAAATATTATTAAAGCCAAACTGTACATGAATGTTCATTGGATGGTCCTCTACAATCTTAAGGTTTTTTGTTCCGATATGAAATTCAAAATGGCGGCTACGGCAGGACTTAGTTTAACATTGGACCCTATGGGAAAAATGTTTCAAAATGCTTCTTCTCTGAAACCACTTGGACAGTTGAAACCAAACTGCCCAGGAATGATCATTGGAAGGTCCTCTACAAATTTTCTGTTTTTTATGCCGGTCGGAAATCCAAGATGGCCGCCACCGCAGGACATAGATTAACATTGGACCCTATGGGAAAATGTTCAAATGCCTTCTTCTCAGAAACTACAAATATGATTAAAGCCAAACTGTACATGAATGTTCATTGGATGGTCCTCTACAATCTTAAGGTTTTTTGTTCCGATATGAAATTCAAAATGGCGGCTACGGCAGAACTTAGTTTAACATTGGACCCTATGGGGAAAATGTTTCAAAATGCTTCTTCTCTGAAACCACTTGGATAATTGAAACCAAACTGTCCAGGAATGATCATTGGAAGGTCCTCTACAAGGTGTGTGTTTTTTATGCCGATCGGAAATCCAAGATGGCCACCACCGCAGGACATAGATTAACATTGGACCCTATGGGAAAATGTTCAAATGCCTTCTTCTCAGAAACTACAAATATGATTAAAGCCAAACTGTACAAGAATGTTCATTGGATGGTCCTCTACAAACTTTACGTTTTTTGTTCCGATATGAAATTCAAAATGGCGGCTACGGCAGGACTTAGTTTAACATTGGACCCTATGGGAAAAATGTTTCAAAATGCTTCTTCTCTGAAACCACTTGGACAGTTGAAACCAAACTGCCCAGGAATGATCATTGGAAGGTCCTCTACAAAGTTTCTGTTTTTTATGCCGGTCGGAAATCCAAGATGGCCACCACCGCAGGACATAGATTAACATTGGACCCTATGGGAAAATGTTCAAATGCCTTCTTCTCAGAGACTACAAATATGATTAAAGCCAAACTGTACATGAATGTTCATTGGATGGTCCTCTACAAACTTTGCGTTTTTTGTTCCGATATAAAATTCAAAATGGCGGCTACGGCAGGACTTAATTTAACATTGGACCCTATGGGAAAAATGTTTCAAAACGCTTCTTCTCTGAAACCACTTGGATAATTGAAACCAAACTGCCCAGGAATGATCATTGGAAGGTCTTCTACAAGGTGTGTGTTTTTTATGCCGATCGGAAATCCAAGATGGCCACCACCACAGGACATAGATTAACATTGGACCCTATGCGAAAATGTTCAAATGCCTTCTTCTCAGAAACTACAAATATGATTAAAGCCAAACTGTACATGAATGTTCATTGGATGGTCCTCTACAAACTTTACGTTTTTTGTTCCGATATGAAATTCAAAATGGCGGCTACGGCAGGACTTAGTTTAACATTGGACCCTATGGGGGAAATGTTTGAAAACGCTTCTTCTCTGAAACCACTAGAACAGTTGAAACCAAACTGCCCAGGAATGATCATTGGAAGGTCCTCTACAAATTTTATGTTTTTTATGCAGATCGGAAATCCAAGATGGCCGCCACCACAATACATAGATTAACATTGGACCCTATGGGAAAATGTTCAAATGCCTTCTTCTCAGAAACTACAAATATGATTAAAGCCAAACTGTACATGAATGTTCATTGAATGGTCCTCTACAAAATATACGTTTTTCATTCTGATATGAAATTCAAAATGGCGGCTACAGCAGGACTTAGTTTAACATTGGACCCTATGGGAAAAATGTTTCAAAATGCTTCTTCTCTGAAACCACTTGGACAGTTGAAACCAAACTGCCCAGGAATGATCATTGGAAGGTCCTGTTTTTTATGCCGATCGGAAATCCAAGATGGCTGCCACCACAGGTCATAGTATTAACACAGAACCATATGGGGAAAATACAGAAATATATTCTTCTCTGAAGCTATTGCACTGATTGAACCTAAACTGTGCATCAATCATTGGAAGGTCCTTTACAAACTTTGTGTTTTTTATGTTGATCGTAATTCCAAGATGACGCAGGACATAGTTTTTACATAGGACCAATTGTTTTTTTTTATTACCAGGTGAACGATACAGGCTCTTGAGAGCCTCTGGTTAACATATATTACGGAATTTTTTATGAACTTTGAACTTTTACCGATTTTGACCGATTACGCAAATTAGAAAAAAGGGGGGATGAAATTAAAAAAAATCTTCTCCTCTGAAACTACTGAGCCAATCTGATCCTTAGGTGGTCCCCTTTCAAAATTGTGTCCGTCAGCGCCGTCCTGTATCCAAGATGGCCGCCATTACTAAAAATAGAAATTTCTTCAAATGGCCAAATCTGCTCTATTTTATGCCAGAAATTGCCCACATTTGAACTGTATAAGCATAATGGTGAGCTTTTTAATATATATCACGGGATTTTTTATGAACTTTGAACTTTTACCGATTATGCAAATTAGAAAAAAAGGGGGATGAAATTAAAAAAAAATCTTCTCTGAAACTACTGAGCCAATCTCAACCAAACTTTGCTGAAATGATCCTTAGGTGGTCCCCTTTCAAAATTGTGTCCGTCAGCGCCGTCCTGTATCCAAGATGGCCGCCATTACTAAAAATAGAAATTTCTTCAAATGGCCAAATCTGCTCTATTTTAAGCCAGAAAGTGCCCACATTTGAACTGTATAAGCATAATGATGAGCTTTTTAATATATATTACGGGATTTTTTATGAACTTTGAACTTTTACCGATTATGCAAATTAGAAAAAAAGGGGGATGAAATTTAAAAAAAATCTTCTCCTCTGAAACTACTGAGCCAATCTCAACCAAACTTTGCTGAAATGATCCTTAGGTGGTCCCCTTTCAAAATTGTGTCCGTCAGCGCCGTCCGGTATCCAAGATGGCCGCCATTACTAAAAATAGAAATTTCTTCAAATGGCCAAATCTGCTCTATTTTAAGCCAGAAAGTGCCCACATTTGAACTGTATAAGCATAATGATGAGCTTTTTAATATATATTACGGGATTTTTTATGAATTTTGAACTTTTACCGATTATGCAAATTAGAAAAAAAGGGGGATGAAATTTAAAAAAAATCTTCTCCTCTGAAACTACTGAGCCAATCTCAACCAAACTTTGCTGAAATGATCCTTAGGTGCTCCCCTTTCAAAATTGTGTCCGTCAGCGCCGTCCTGTATCCAAGATGGCCGCCATTACTAAAAATAGAAATTTCTTCAAATGGCCAAATCTGCTCTATTTTAAGCCAGAAAGTGCCCAAATTTGAACTGTATAAGCATAATGATGAGCTTTTTAACATATATTACAGAATTTTTTATGAACTTTGAACTTTTACCGATTTTGACCGATTATGCAAATTAGAAAAAGGGGGAATGAAATTTAAAAAAATCTTCTCCTCTGAAACTACTGAGCCAATCTCAACCAAACTTTGCTGAAATGATCCTTAGGAGGTCCCCTTTCAAATTTGTGTCCGTCAGCGCCGTCCTGTATCCAAGATGGCCACCATTACTAAAAAAAGAAATTTCTTCAAATGGCCAAAACTGCTCTATTTTAAGCCAGAAAGTGTCCAAATTTGAACTGTATAAGCATAATGATGAGCTTTTTAACATATATTACGGGATTTTTTATGAACTTTGAACTTTTACCGATTTTGACCGATTATGCAAATTAGAAAAAAGGGGGGATGAAATCAAAAAAATCTTCTCCTCTGAAACTACTGAGCCAATCTCAACCAAACTTTGCTGAAATGATCCTTAGGTGGTCCCCTTTCAAAATTGTGTCCGTCAGCGCCGTCCTGTATCCAAGATGGCCGCCATTACTAAAAATAGAAATTTCTTCAAATGGCCAAAACTGCTCTATTTTAAGCCAGAAAGTGCCCAAATTTGAACTGTATAAGCATAATGATGAGCTTTTTAACATATATTACGGGATTTTTTTATGAACTTTGAACTTTTACCGATTTTGACCGATTATGCAAATTAGAAAAAAGGGGGGATGAAATTAAAAAAAATCTTCTCCTCTGAAACTACTGAGCCAATCTCAACCAAACTTTGCTGAAATGATTCTTGAGTGGTTCTCTTCCAAAATTGTGTCAGACATTTCAGAACACCGACCAAGATGGCCGCCACAGCCGAACTTAATTTAACATAGGACCGACCCTATGTGAAATTCCCATAAAAATCTTTTTGTCTGAAACCATTTGCTCAATAAGAACAAAATTTTTATGAAATAGTCTTTGGATTGTTCTCTTCCAAAAATGTGTCTGGCGGTTCGACCCTTCGATCCATTTTTTTTTTTACCTGCAATTTTGAAATAAATCTGATTACCCATCTTGGAGTTCTTGCCCTTTTTAGCTCACCTGGCCTTTAGGCCATGTGAGCTATTGTCATCACTTTTCGTCCGTCGTCTGTCGTCCGTCGTCCGTCCGTCAACATTTCACATTTTAATCTTCTCCTCAGAAACCACTGGACCAATTGCAACCAAACTTTGGTGGAATGGTCCTTGGATGGCCCCCTTTCAAAATTGTGTCCGGTGATCCCGACTTCCAACCAAGATGGCCACCAAGCTAAAAATAGAAAAAAGGGGGGATGAAATTTTAAATGTCCATTGCTGCTTTAGTGTAAGTCAAAATGAGCTCAAATTTTAACTGCAGCTACATGGCAAGGAGTAGTTTAACTTATATTCCGGGTTTTTCTGTGAAATTTTTCTTTCAGCCGATATATACCGATTATGCAAATTAAGCATATTTTGATTAAAGATCACATTTAAATCTTCTCCTCTGAAACCGCTGAACCAAATTAAACCAAACTGGCAGGGATGGTCCCTGGGTGGTTTCCTTTCAAAATTGTGTCCGACAGCCCCGCCCTCCATTCAAGATGGCCGCTGTTGCTAAAAATAGAAATTTCTTCAAATGGCCAAAACTGCTCTATTTTAAGCCAGAATGTGCCCAAATTTGAACTGTGTAAGCATAATGATGAGCTTTTTTTATGAACTTTGAACTTTTGCCAATTTTGACCGATTATGCAAATTAGAAAAAAGGGGGGATGAAATTAAAAAAAAAACTTCTCCTCGGAAACTACTGAGCCAATATCAACCAAATTTTGCTGAAATGATTCTTGGATGGCCCCCTTCCAAAATTGTGTCCGTTGATCCCGACTTCCAACCAAGATGGCCACCAAGCTCAAAATAGAAAAAAAAGGGGATGAAATTTTAATTGTCCATTGCTGCTTTAGTGTAAGTCATAATGAGCTAAAATTTTAACTGCAGCTACATGGCAAGAAGTAGTTTAACATATATTCCGGGTTTTTCTGTGAAATTTTTCTTTCAGCCGATATATACCGATTATGCAAATTAGGCATATTTTGATAAAAGATCACATTTAAATCTTCTCCTCTGAAACCGCTGAACCAAATTAAACCAAACCTGGAAGGGATGGTCCCTTTCAAAATTGTGTCCGACAGCCCCGCCCTCCATTCAAGATGGCCACTGTTACTAAAAATAGAAATTTCTTAAAATGGCCAAAACTGCTCTATTTTAAGCCAGAATGTGCCCAAATTTGAACTGTGTAAGCATAATGATGAGCTTTTTAGCATATATTACAGGAATTTTTATGAACTTTGAACTTTTGCCGATTTTGACCGATTATGCAAATTAGAAAAAAGGGGGGATGAAATTTAAAAAAAATCTTCTCCTCGGAAACTACTGAGCCAATATCAACCAAATTTTGCTGAAATGATTCTTGGATGGCCCCCTTCCAAAATTGTGTCCGTTGATCCCGACTTCCAACCAAGATGGCCCGCTAAGCTCAAAATAAAAAAAGGGGGGATGAAATTTTAATTGTCCATTCCTGCTTTAGTGTAAGTCAAAATGAGCTGAAATTGTAACTGCAGCTACATGGCAAGTAGTAGTTTAACATATATTGCGTGTTTTTCTGTGAAATTTTTCTTTCAGCCGATATATACCGATTATGCAAATTAGGCATATTTTGATAAAAGATCACATTTAAATCTTCTCCTCTGAAACCGCTGAACCAAATTAAACCAAACCTGGAAGGGATGGTACCTGGGTGGGTCCCTTTCAAAATTGTGTCCGACAGCCCCGCCCTCCATTCAAGATGGCCGCTGTTACTAAAAATAGAAATTTCTTCAAATGGCCAAAACTGCTCTATTTTAAGCCAGAATGTGCCCAAATTTGAACTGTATAAGCATAATGATGAGCTTTTCAGCATGTATGACAGGATTTTTTATGAACTTTGAACTTTTGCCGATTTTGACTGATTATGCAAATTAGAAAAAAGGGGGGATGAAATTTAAAAAAAATCTTCTCTGAAACTACTGAGCCAATCTCAACCAAACTTTGTTGAAATGATTCTTGGATGGCCCCCTTCCAAAATTGTGTCCGGTGATCCTGACTTCCAACCAAGATGGCTGCCAAGCTCAAAATAGAAAAAAGGGGGGATGAAATTTTAATTGTCCATTGCTGCTTTAGTGTAAGTCAAAATGAGCTGAAATTTTAACTGCAGCTACATGGCAAGAAGTAGTTTAGCATATATTCCGGGTTTCTTTCAGCCGATATATACCGATTATGCAAATTAGGCATATTTTGATAAAAGATCGCATTTAAATCTTCTCCTCTGAAACCGCTGAACCAAATTAAACCAAACCTGGCAGGGATGGTCCCTGGGTGGTTCCCTTTCAAATTTGTGTCCGACAGCCCCGCCCTCCATTCAAGATGGCTGCTGTTACTAAAAATAGAAATTTCTTCAATTGTCCATTGGTGCTTTAGTATAAGTCAAAATGAGCTCAAATTTGAACTGCAGCTACATGGCAAGGAGTAGTTTAGCAGATATTCAGGGGTTTTTTTTGAAATTTTTCTTTCAGCCGATTTATACCGATTATTCAAATTAAGCATATTTTGATAAAAGATCACATTTAAGTCTTCTCCTCTGAAACCGCTGAACCAAATTTGTGTCTGGTGGTCCCGCCCTCTGACCAAGATGGCTGCACAGCTGTACTTAGTTTAACATAGGACCCTATGGGAAATTCACATAAAAACCATCTTGTCTGGAACCAGTAGCTCAATTAAAACCAAACTTTGATGGAATAGTCATTGGATGGTCCTCTTCCAAAATGGTGTCCGGCAGTTGCGCTCTCCCGCTAAGATGACCGCCACAGTGCAGTTGCGTTGTTATTGAAAGCAGCTTTGATCCAGGTGAGCGATTACAGGCTCCTGGGAGCCTCTGGTTTCATCAAATTTAAAAAAAAAAAATTAATACTTTTCGTCTTATATTTCAAAAACTATAAGGGATAAAGGTTAAGTTTAAATTTCAAAAATTTGCAGCATGTCAAGATCTTCCTACCCTGCAATTTTGAAGTAAATCCAATTACCCATTTTGGAGTTATTGCCCTTTTTTCATCAAAATGTTCTCAATTTTAATACTATCATCTTATATCTCAAAAACTATTAGAGATAGAGGGAAAGTTTAAACTGCAAAAATGTTCAGCATGTCAAGATCTACAAAAAATTTCCCACAGTTAAAAATGTGCGACAGCTGTGAATAGTTATTCCTCTTGAAAAGCATTTTTTTGTTGACTCACTGCTTTTGGTTACTCAAATAATCAAAGGGAAGCAACTCTATTACAAAATGTGAAGTCGGAAAAGCTAAATTTTGAGAATCATTGACATATATGTTTTTTTACAGCAATTTTGATAACTTACATTAAAGGGGGAACCCCTGCCCACATTTTTTTGTAGAAGGGGTCTGCAATGACGAAGGCTACATTTGTTAATTTATTTTACCGAAGTTATCAAGTTTTATTGACTGATGTTGTTATTATACCCAGGTGAGCTATACAGGCTCCTGGGAGCCTCTAGTTCATCATTAGGCCATGTGAGGTATTGCCATCACTTGGCGTCTGTCGTCCGTCCGTTAACTTTTTCATATTTTAATCTTCTCCTCTGAAACAACTTGGCCAAATAGAACCAAGCTTGGCAGTAAGCATTTATGTAAGGTCCTCTATAAAGTTTCTCCATTCCGTTCCGTTCCACCAACAAATATGGCCGTTCCGTTCCACCAACAAATATGGCCACCAAGGGCAATTCTTGTTTCTGATTGGTTACTGTTTAAAAAAAATCTTCTCTGAAACTGCTTGGCAAAATGGAGCCAAACTTGGCAGGAAACATCTATGTAAGATCCTCTATAAAGCTTCTTCATTTGGTTCTATTCGGCTAGCAAACATGGCCGCCAAGATTAATTCTTTTTTCTGATTGGCTAATGTTAAAAAAATCTTCTCCTCTGATACATCTTGGCCAAATGGAGCCAAACTTGGCAGGAAGCATCCATGTAAGGTCCAAGCCTGGCATAGATGGTCCTTGTGTGTGTCCCTTTCAAAATTGTGTCCGACAGCCCCACTCTCCATTCAAGATGGCTGCTGTTTTTTAAGGTAATGATTATCTCCCTTTGAAATTTGCTTCAGTATCATTCTATTTTCAGGTGAGCGATACAGGCTCAGTGGGCTGAGCTTCTAGTTCTTTTTCAATACTGGTGTTAAGATGCCAATTTTCAAAGTATCTGGAATATTAAGCTCTTCAAATATTTGGTTGATGATACTACAGATTTCTGTTGCCAATTCAGCATTTGCAAATTTAAAGTGTTCTGCTTGTATCCCATTTTCATCAGCAGCTTTCCCATTATTCAGCTTTCGGATAGCTTGTTTTACTTCTGCTTCTGTTGCTGGTGGGATTTTCACCTTATTGGCTATTACTTCTGCTATAATGTCATTTTGTATTGTGCAGAGGCTGTTTTGTTCTAGATCAAATTTGTCTTCGTCCAGATTAGGAGTAGCTAGATTTTCAAAATGTATTCTCCAGGCTTCCATGATATTACTTTGGTTGTATTTAACATTGTCTATGACCAGTGTGTCAGTTTTTATTGCAGAGTTACTTCTCTGCATTCTTAGCAATTTGTGGAATGTTTTACTATCGTCTTGAGATGCTACCATAATTTCTGAGATCAGTTTGTCCTTCTTTGAGGCATATGCTTGTCGCTGTACTTGACGCAATGTTCGTTTTTTCTTTATCATATTCTTTCTTTCGCTTTCAGTGCTACTGTTCGATTTTCCCTTATTTTCCCAAATCCAGTGTGCTTCTTTAGCCTCTTTAGGGACAGACCATTTAACTTGCAGGGGGGAGGGGTTATGGTGTTTTTTTTTCGTTCAGATTTTTTTTCCCGGACAACACAACAGTTGGAATATTTATTTTTTTTTGTCGCGCAAAGCGCAATTTTTTTTTACAATATTTAACATTAGGTTATATGACAAATTCTTTGAATCAGATTATTTTTTTTTCCTCCACCAAAATCAGAATATTTTTTTCAGCAACATTGGGAATCAGAATATTTTTTTAGAAAAAAACCATAACCCCCCCTGTAAGTTAAATGGTCGGGCCCTTAGATGCTTGGTCGATGTTGATCACCTGGCGTCTGTGGTTTTCATCTGTGTCATCGCATGTAAACTTTTACATTTTAATCGTCTTCTCTGAAACCACTGATGGTAAACTTGATCTTTTATTGTTAATTATATTTACACATACAGTAGTGTATTAAGATGGAAAACACCATCTGCTATTGTAACAAAAAATTTGTTAATTCTATTTACTGTTGTTTAAGATGGTAAACTCTATCTATTATTGTTAATTCTGTTTACAGTAACGTAAAATGGTAAACTCGATCTATTATTGTTAATTCTGTTTACAGTAACGTGAAATGGTAAACTCTATCTATTATTGTTAATTCTGTTTACAGTAACGTAAAATGGTAAACTCTATCTATTATTGTTAATTCTGTTTACAGTAATGTAAAATGGTAAACTATCTATTATTGTTAATTCTGTTTCCAGTAATGTAAAATGGTAAACTCGATCTGTTATTGTTAATTCTGTTTACAGTAACGTAAAATGGTAAACTCTATCTATTATTGTTAATTCTGTTTACAGTAACGTAAAATGGTAAACTCTATCTATTATTGTTAATTCTGTTTACAGTAACGTAAAATGGTAAACTCTATCTATTATTAGCTCACCTGGCCATAGGCCATGTGAGTTTTTGTCATGGGTAAGCGTCCGTCGTCCGTCCGTCCGTTAGCTTTTCACATTTAAATCTTCTTCTCTGAAACCGCTGAACAGATTTCAACCAAACTTGCCAGAAATGTTCACTGGATGGTCCTCTACCAGATTTGTGTTTTTGGTGCTGATTTGAAATCCAACATGGCTGCCAGGGTCCATAATGTGTTCTCATTGGCTGAAATTTTAAAAATCTTCTTGTCAGAAACCACTAAGTCAATTGAATTGTGACTTTGCAGGAATGATCATTGGGTGGTCCTGTACTAAAATTGTGAATTGTTTGCCGATCGGAAATTCAAGATGGCCGCCATGACTCGACTTAGTTTAACATTGAACCCTATGGGAATTTCACATTTTCATCTTTTTTTCTGAAACCACAAAGCAGATTTGAACCAAACTTGGCAGAAATGTTCATTGTATGGTCATATACAAGATTTTTGTTTTTGGCACTGATCGGAAATCCAACATGGCTGCCAGGGCCCATAATGTGTTCTGATTGGTCGAAATTTAAAAAATCTTCTTGTTAGAAACCACTAAGCCAATTGAATTGTGACTTTGCAGGAATGATCATTGGGTGGTCCTGTACTAAACTTGTGAATCGTTTGCCGATCGGAAATTCAAGGTGGCCACCATGACTCGACTTAGTTTAACATAGGACTCTATGGGAATTTCACATTTTCATCTTTTTTTCTGAAACCACATAACAGATTTGAATCAAACTTGGCAGAAATGTTCATTGTATGGTCATATACAAGATTTTTGTTTTTGGCGCTGATCGGAAATCCAACATGGCTGCCAGGGCCCATAATGTGTTCTGATTGGTCGAAATTTTAAAAATCTTCTTGTTAGAAACCACTAAGCCAATTGAATTGTGACTTTGCAGGAATGATCATTGGGTGGTCCTGTACTAAACTTGTGAATCGTTTGCCGATTGGAAATTCAAGATGGCCACCATGACTCGACTTAGTTTAACATAGGACTCTATGGGAATTTCACATTTTCATCTTTTTTTCTGAAACCACATAACAGATTTGAATCAAACTTGGCAGAAATGTTCATTGTATGGTCATATACAAGATTTTTGTTTTTGGCGCTGATCGGAAATCCAACATGGCTGCCAGGGCCCATAATGTGTTCTGATTGGTCGAAATTTAAAAAATCTTCTTGTTAGAAACCACTAAGCCAATTGAATTGTGACTTTGCAGGAATGATCATTGGGTGGTCCTGTACTAAACTTGTGAATCGTTTGCCAATCGGAAATTCAAGATGGCCACCATGACTCGACTTAGTTTAACATTGGACCCTATGGGAATTTCACATTTTCATCTTTTTTTCTGAAACCACAAAAAGATTTGAACCAAACTTGGCAGAAATGTTCATTGGATGGTCCTCTACCAGATTTGTGTTTTTGGTGCTGATTTGAAATCCAACATGGCTGCCAGGGTCCATAATGTGTTCTCATTGGCTGAAATTTTAAAAATCTTCTTGTCAGAAACCACCAAGCCAATTGAATTGTGACTTTGCAGGAATGATCATTGGGTGGTCCTGTACTAAACTTGTGAATCGTTTGCCGATCGAAAATTCAAGATGGCCACCATGACTCGACTTAGTTTAACATTGGACCCTATGGGAATTTCACATTTTCATCTTTTTAGCTCACCTGGCCATAGGCCATGTGAGCTTTTGTCATGGGTAAGCGTCCATCGTCCGTTCGTCCGTTAGCTTTTCACATTTAAATCTTCTTCTCTGAAACCGCTGAACAGAAATCAGCCAAACTTGCCAGAAATGTTCACTGGATGGTCCTCTACCAGATTTGTGTTTTTGGTGCTGATTTGAAATCCAACATGGCTGCCAGGGTCCATAATGTGTTCTCATTGGCTGAAATTTTAAAAATCTTCTTGTCAGAAACCACTAAGTCAATTGAATTGTGACTTTGCAGGAATGATCATTGGGTGGTCCTGTACTAAAATTGTGAATTGTTTGCCGATCGGAAATTCAAGATGGCCGCCATGACTCGACTTAGTTTAACATTGAACCCTATGGGAATTTCACATTTTCATCTTTTTTTTCTGAAACCACAAAGCAGATTTGAACCAAACTTGGCAGAAATGTTCATTGTATGGTCATATACAAGATTTTTGTTTTTGGCACTGATCGGAAATCCAACATGGCTGCCAGGGCCCATAATGTGTTCTGATTGGTCGAAATTTAAAAAATCTTCTTGTTAGAAACCACTAAGCCAATTGAATTGTGACTTTGCAGGAATGATCATTGGGTGGTCCTGTACTAAACTTGTGAATCGTTTGCCGATCGGAAATTCAAGATGGCCACCATGACTCGACTTAGTTTAACATAGGACTCTATGGGAATTTCACATTTCCATCTTTTTTTCTGAAACCACATAACAGATTTGAATCAAACTTGGCAGAAATGTTCATTGTATGGTCATATACAAGATTTTTGTTTTTGGCGCTGATCGGAAATCCAACATGGCTGCCAGGGCCCATAATGTGTTCTGATTGGTCGAAATTTAAAAAATCTTCTTGTTAGAAACCACTAAGCCAATTGAATTGTGACTTTGCAGGAATGATCATTGGGTGGTCCTGTACTAAACTTGTGAATCGTTTGCCAATCGGAAATTCAAGATGGCCACCATGACTCGACTTAGTTTAACATTGGACCCTATGGGAATTTCACATTTTCATCTTTTTTTCTGAAACCACAAAGCAGATTTGAACCAAACTTGGCAGAAATGTTCATTGGATGGTCATATACAAGATTTTTGTTTTTGGCACTGATCGGAAATCCAACATGGCTGCCAGGGCCCATAATGTGTTCTGATTGGTCGAAATTTTAAAAATCTTCTTGTTAGAAACCACTAAGCCAATTGAATTGTGACTTTGCAGGAATGATCATTGGGTGGTCCTGTACTAAACTTGTGAATCGTTTGCCGATCGGAAATTCAAGATGGCCACCATGACTCGACTTAGTTTAACATAGGACTCTATGGGAATTTCACATTTTCATCTTTTTTTCTGAAACCACATAACAGATTTGAATCAAACTTGGCAGAAATGTTCATTGTATGGTCATATACAAGATTTTTGTTTTTGGCGCTGATCGGAAATCCAACATGGCTGCCAGGGCCCATAATGTGTTCTGATTGGTCGAAATTTTAAAAATCTTCTTGTTAGAAACCACTAAGCCAATTGAATTGTGACTTTGCAGGAATGATCATTGGGTGGTCCTGTACTAAACTTGTGAATCGTTTGCCAATCGGAAATTCAAGATGGCCACCATGACTCGACTTAGTTTAACATTGGACCCTATGGGAATTTCACATTTTCATCTTTTTTTCTGAAACCACAAAAAGATTTGAACCAAACTTGGCAGAAATGTTCATTGGATGGTCCTCTACCAGATTTGTGTTTTTGGTGCTGATTTGAAATCCAACATGGCTGCCAGGGTCCATAATGTGTTCTCATTGGCTGAAATTTTAAAAATCTTCTTGTTAGAAACCACCAAGCCAATTGAATTGTGACTTTGCAGGAATGATCATTGGGTGGTCCTGTACTAAACTTGTGAATCGTTTGCCGATCGAAAATTCAAGATGGCCACCATGACTCGACTTAGTTTAACATTGGACCCTATGGGAATTTCACATTTTCATCTTTTTAGCTCACCTGGCCATAGGCCATGTGAGCTTTTGTCATGGGTAAGCGTCCGTCGTCCGTCCGTCCGTTAGCTTTTCACATTTAAATCTTCTTCTCTGAAACCGCTGAACAGAAATCAGCCAAACTTGCCAGAAATGTTCACTGGATGGTCCTCTACCAGATTTGTGTTTTTGGTGCTGATTTGAAATCCAACATGGCTGCCAGGGTCCATAATGTGTTCTCATTGGCTGAAATTTTAAAAATCTTCTTGTCAGAAACCACTAAGTCAATTGAATTGTGACTTTGCAGGAATGATCATTGGGTGGTCCTGTACTTAAATTGTGAATTGTTTGCCGATCGGAAATTCAAGATGGCCGCCATGACTCGACTTAGTTTAACATTGAACCCTATGGGAATTTCACATTTTCATCTTTTTTTCTGAAACCACAAAGCAGATTTGAACCAAACTTGGCAGAAATGTTCATTGGATGGTCATATACAAGATTTTTGTTTTTGGCACTGATCGGAAATCCAACATGGCTGCCAGGGCCCATAATGTGTTCTGATTGGTCGAAATTTTAAAAATCTTCTTGTTAGAAACCACTAAGCCAATTGAATTGTGACTTTGCAGGAATGATCATTGGGTGGTCCTGTACTAAACTTGTGAATCGTTTGCCAATCGGAAATTCAAGATGGCCACCATGACTCGACTTAGTTTAACATTGGACCCTATGGGAATTTCACATTTTCATCTTTTTTTCTGAAACCACAAAGCAGATTTGAACCAAACTTGGCAGAAATGTTCATTGGATGGTCATATACAAGATTTTTGTTTTTGGCACTGATCGGAAATCCAACATGGCTGCCAGGGCCCATAATGTGTTCTGATTGGTCGAAATTTTAAAAATCTTCTTGTTAGAAACCACTAAGCCAATTGAATTGTGACTTTGCAGGAATGATCATTGGGTGGTCCTGTACTAAACTTGTGAATCGTTTGCCAATCGGAAATTCAAGATGGCCACCATGACTCGACTTAGTTTAACATAGGACTCTATGGGAATTTCACATTTTCATCTTTTTTTCTGAAACCACATAACAGATTTGAATCAAACTTGGCAGAAATGTTCATTGTATGGTCATATACAAGATTTTTGTTTTTGGCGCTGATCGGAAATCCAACATGGCTGCCAGGGCCCATAATGTGTTCTGATTGGTCGAAATTTTAAAAATCTTCTTGTTAGAAACCACTAAGCCAATTGAATTGTGACTTTGCAGGAATGATCATTGGGTGGTCCTGTACTAAACTTGTGAATCGTTTGCCAATCGGAAATTCAAGATGGCCACCATGACTCGACTTAGTTTAACATAGGACTCTATGGGAATTTCACATTTTCATCTTTTTTTCTGAAACCACATAACAGATTTGAATCAAACTTGGCAGAAATGTTCATTGTATGGTCATATACAAGATTTTTGTTTTTGGCGCTGATCGGAAATCCAACATGGCTGCCAGGGCCCATAATGTGTTCTGATTGGTCGAAATTTTAAAAATCTTCTTGTTAGAAACCACTAAGCCAATTGAATTGTGACTTTGCAGGAATGATCATTGGGTGGTCCTGTACTAAACTTGTGAATCGTTTGCCAATCGGAAATTCAAGATGGCCACCATGACTCGACTTAGTTTAACATTGGACCCTATGGGAATTTCACATTTTCATCTTTTTTTCTGAAACCACAAAAAGATTTGAACCAAACTTGGCAGAAATGTTCATTGGATGGTCATATACAAGATTTGTGTTTTTGGTGCTGATCGGAAATCCAACATGGCTGCCAGGGCCCATAATGTGTTCTGATTGGTCGAAATTTTAAAAATCTTCTTGTTAGAAACCACTAAGCCAATTGAATTGTGGCTTTGCAGGAATGATCATTGGGTGGTCCTGTACTAAATTTGTGAATCGTTTGCTGATCGGAAATTCAAGATGGCCACCATGACTCGACTTAATTTTAACATAGGACCCTATGGAAAAAATGTTTAAAAGTCTTCTCCTCTGAAACCAGTAAGTCAGTTTAAAGCAAACATTGCATGAATGGTCCTTAAATGGTCAACTTTCAAAATTATATCCAGTGACCCAAAACTCCATCCAAGATGGCCACCATCAGTGGACATAGTTTTAACATAGGACCCTATGGGAAATATGTTTAAAAATCTTCTTCTCTGAAACCAGTAAGCCAATTTAAAGCAAACATGGCATGGATGGTCCTTAAGTGGTCAATTTTCAAATTTGTGTCCAGTGACCCTGACCTCCATCCAAGATGGCCACCTTCAGCGGACATACTGTAGTTTTAACATAGGGCCCTATGGGAAAAAATGTTTTAAAATCTTCTCCTCTGAAACCAGTAAGCCAATATAGCAAACATATCATCGTTGGTCCTTAGGTGGTCAACTTCCAAAATTGTGTTCAGTGATCCCGATCTCGGTTCAAAATGGCCACCGTCAGCAGACATAGTTTTAACATAGGACCCTATGGGAAAATTGTTTAAAAGTCTTCTCTTCTGAAACCAGTCAGCCAATTTAAAGCAAACATGGCATGGATGGTCCTTGGGTAGTATACTTTCAAAATTGTGTCCGGTGACCACGACCTCCATCCAAGATGGCTGCCATGAGCAGACATAGTTTTAACATAGAACCCTATGGCAGTATGGGATTTGAATAGTAACTTAGATGTATTCGGCATGCAGACATTCTTAAGAGGACTTATTTATGTCAGGTGAGCGATACAGGCTCACCTGAGCCTCTAGTTGTTAATTCTGTTTACAGTAACGTAAAATGGTAAGCTCGATCTGTTATTGTTGATTCTGTTTACAGTAACGTAAAATGGTAAACTCTATCTATTATTGTTAATTCTGTTTACAGTAACGTAAAATGGTAAACTCGATCTGTTATTGTTAATTCTGTTTACAGTAACATAAAATGGTAAACTCTATCTATTATTGTTAATTCTGTTTACAGTAACATAAAATGGTAAACTCTATCTATTATTGTTAATTCTATTTACAGTAGCGTAAAATGGTAAACTCGATCTATTATTGTTAATTCTGTTTACAGTAACGTAAAATGGTAAACTCTATCTATTATTGTTAATTCTATTTACAGTAGCGTAAAATGGTAAACTCGATCTATTATTGTTAATTCTGTTTACAGTAACGTAAAATGGTAAACTCGATCTATTATTGTTAATTCTGTTTACAGTAACGTAAAATGGTAAACTCTATCTATTATTGTTAATTCTGTTTACAGTAACGTAAAATGGTAAACTCGATTTATTATTGTTAATTCTATTTACAGTAACGTAAAATGGTAAACTCTATCTATTATTGTTAATTCTGTTTACAGTAACATAAAATGGTAAACTCTATCTGTTATTTTTAATTCTGTTTATAGTAACGTAAAATGGTAAACTCGATCTTTTATTGTTAATTCTGTTTACAGTAACGTAAAATGGTAAACTCTATCTATTATTGTTAATTCTGTTTACAGTAACGTAAAATGGTAAACTCGATCTTTTATTGTTAATTCTGTTTACAGTAACGTAAAATGGTAAACTCGTTCTATTATTGTTAATTCTGTTTACAGTAACGTAAAATGGTAAACTCTATCTATTATTGTTAATTCTGTTTACAGTAACGTAAAATGGTAAACTATCTGTTATTGTTAATTCTGTTTACAGTAACGTAAAATGGTAAACTCAATCTGTTATTGTTAATTCTCTTTACAGTAACGTAAAATGGTAAACTCGATCTGTTATTGTTAATTCTAGCCTCACCAGACGCAATTACGAACAATTTCGATGATATTTACATTTGATAATAAATTTGACCAAACTGATGAAGCTGATTACATGTTCATATTTCAGATTAAACACCAATATTCCTTTTGAATCATAGCCCATATATTATTCAATGCATTGTTATGGGTTTTAAACAGATTTTCATGACCCTGTTTTAGTCACTCTGTGACCTACAAATGTAGATCCGGACATAATAATAACCTTTCTAGTGTAAATTATTTGATGACAACTGTTAAAATTGAAAGAGCATTCATTCATTTACGTTCACATATCTTTTTATTAAGTTATTCGGTGTAAATCCATCAAGATCTTTCCTTTATTCATACCATAAATATGTGCCAGTTTGCATTCGGAAATTCTTGGACTCTTCAATGAATAAGGTACAATAACACGGATTTTGATATTTTGGGAGAGATCAAGGTAAGGAAAATGTATTATATTGACTGTTTTTGTTTTAATTTCACTGTGTTCTACATATGCATAGAATCAGGAGATGATATTCTTTCCAATTACAGGCATACAATAACAAAATATGCGTACCTCTATGAATTTTAGCGATAGATTCCAAGTGCAATTGTCGATCGTTTTCTGTTTACAAATATGAAAACCCGTTTTCTGTTTACAAATATGAAAACCCGTCGTCTGCAACATTCAACAACTGCGCATGAATATTTTCTCCCAAAACAGGAGTAATTTAGCGGGGTGTCTATTTATAAAAGCATTTGTTTAATTCATGTTTTGAAGGAACAATTAGGGCACATCAATTTTATTTCATTCGTAATTGTGTCCATTCGTAATTGCGTCCGGTGAGGCTATTTACAGTCGTTTATTAAATGGTAAGCTCTATTTGTTATTGGTATTTATGTTTACTGTTGTTTAAGATGGTAAATTCTATCTGTTATTATTATTTTTAATTACTGTTGTTTAAGATGGTAAACGCTATCTGTTATTATTATTTCTAATTACTGTTTTTTAAGATGGTAAACTCTATGTTATTATTATTTTTAATTACTGTTGTTTAAGATGGTAAACTCTATCTATTATTATTATTTCTAATTACAGTTGTTTAAGATGCTAAACTCTATCTGTTATTATTATTTCTAATTACTGTTGTTTAAGATGGTAAACTCTATGTTATTATTATTTCTAATTACTGTTGTTTAAGATGGTAAACTCTATGCTATTATTATTTCTAATTACTGTTGTTTAAGATGGTAAACTCTATGTTATTATTATTTCTAATTACTGTTGTTTAAGATGGTAAACTCTATCTGTTATTATTTCTAATTACTGTTGTTTAAGATGGTAAACTCTATCTGTTATTATTTCTAATTACTGTTGTTTAAGATGGTAAACTCTATCTGTTATTATTTCTAATTACTGTTGTTTAAGATGGTAAACTCTATCTGTTATTATTTCTAATTACTGTTGTTTAAGATGGTAAACTCTATGTTATTATTATTTCTAATTACTGTTGTTTAAGATGGTAAACTCTATGTTATTATTATTTCTAATTACTGTTGTTTAAGATGGTAAACTCTATCTGTTATTATTTCTAATTACAGTTGTTTAAGATGGTAAACTCTATGTTATTATTATTTCTAATTACTGTTGTTTAAGATGGTAAACTCTATCTGTTATTATTTCTAATTACAGTTGTTTAAGATGGTAAACTCTATGTTATTATTATTTCTAATTACTGTTGTTTAAGATGGTAAACTCTATGTTATTATTATTTCTAATTACTGTTGTTTAAGATGGTAAACTCTACACTAGGAAATAGAAAATGCAAATATCCCCGGTAAAATGCAAATATTCCCGGTAAAATGCAAATAATTAAAGATTACCAGTTATATTAGCGTTTACCAGTTAAATTAGCGAATTGTCTTGTTATATTTGCGTTTTACCTTTTAAATTTGCATTGTCGTGGGATTTTAGCGTTTTTCCTTTTATATTTGCGTTTTTCCTTTTAAATTTGCATTGTCGTGGGATTTTAGCGTTTTTCCTTTTATATTTGCGGTTTTCCTTTTAAATTTGCATTGTTGTGGGATTTTAGCGTTTTTCCTTTTAAATTTGCATTATCGTGGGATTTTAGCGTTTTACCTTTTAAATTTGCATTTTACCAGTTAAATCGCACGGTCATCTAAATCACCCGCTGAGTAGAGAGATTACGTAATACTGTAGTCGTCACTAGCTCATTGAATATGACGATCTATAGTATTATATTATCGTGTATTTATATGTATTTATTTATTTATATATTATTATTATTTATGTCATACTAGTCTGGCCCTTAATAAATTTAGTGTATTCAATACACAATAATCCATCAATTGTTGGTATTTGATTTTCATGTCGTATTTTAACTTAATGCGATGTTTATTAAGAAATGTGACTTTAAATGTATTAAAATATTAGCAAAGTGTGATACACGTACAGAATACGTATACTGTTGTCACTTCACTATTACTTGTTTATCATGCGAGAAA
The DNA here is from genome assembly GCA_963680875.1 of Bathymodiolus brooksi. NCBI lineage: Eukaryota > Metazoa > Mollusca > Bivalvia > Mytilida > Modiolidae > Bathymodiolus > Bathymodiolus brooksi. The sequence goes on from OY804579.1 coordinate 28,004,429, forward strand.
TACATTAACCTTGTAATACCTATGCTGAGACTATTTACTAAAAAATGAATTAAGTATATATTAATCTATCGGTCTCTATTAAGCTATTTATGTCTTGTTTTATAGCACAGGATTGTGTATGTACAGCGTCAAAGTTATTGTGCTTTAAAAGTTCTGATTATTGTAATGAGGCACCTTAATGAACAATAAATATTTTTGTTTATGATATAAAACAAATAATCATAACCCTATGTAAACGCCGTTTACATGACGCCGTTTACATGACGTACGCGCCCTTGTCCGATCCAACAGAAATATGCAATTTACATGTAAACACTATTTTGTCAGTTAATTAGATTGAACAATAAATACAGGATTTTTTTTTCTTCAAATGTTTATATAATTCCCTGATAAATATAAGAACAATCTATAATAGTATTATATTATTGTTTATTTATTTGTACCATTCTGGATGATAATAACTTTAGCTATTCAATACACAATAATCCATCAATGTTGTGTATTTTACAGTAGTTATGTATATTTTATTTCTTGATTTTGTTTTTCAGGATCTAGAACTATGCACTCATATTTATTTCAATTTGATGTTGATTTAAATGTAAACGTTTAATATTTTCACGGAGATTCAACATTATAATTTATGTTTATTTATTTTACAGGCGATTGATGCATTTTAGTGGCCTTACCGTTCATCATTACGAACATATTGTTATATGGTAAATTACTTCAAGCCTTACAAATCGGGTAGCCTATTGTGCGACATTATATCCAACTTAATCATGATTCGCTTCGATAACTCTGTAATTTATTACGGGCTTGTTTTCGATAAAATAAAATATGTATATGGATATTTTTTTTAAATAATCGCTAATACAGTGTTAAACATAGATTTGTATGCATCTGAAAGCAAAGCTCGGAGCTAAGAAATTATTCATATGAATATTTTACATTAAGTTTAACGTTTAAAAAAATGAAATTCACTTCTGTAAACATCTGTTTTATTGGCCTTGTATTAAAATATGTGTTAAAATAGTGTAAAACAATTGAATTTTCTATAATTCAGAGAGAGAACACATTTGTTGTCCCCACAAGAGTTACATGCCTAGAGGCCTTTTCCTCAGGTGTACCACCTGTTGTGTTTACTGCTAAAGTGTATATTGTATTGGAGTGAGCTGTAAGTAATGAATTTATACCAAAGTAATAAAATTTTATGATTTCGTGTATCCCTCAAGGCCAAGTTATAGTTAGAGTATATTAAGTGAAATTTTAATGGTTAAGAAGCGGCGGAGCGAGCTGCAACAGCTGCATTAAAAATGAAACGCGTGTGGGCGAAGCCGAAGATTTTTTTTTAATTGAAGTGCCTGACAACGTAAGGAAAATTGTGATCGTAAAAGCACAGGTACATGGGGTCATGACCTACAATACCCCCCCTTTTTTTTTCATTTTTTTTCCCATACACTTCTCAACATAATTTTGGTATCAAATAATCATAAATCTACTATTTCTTTCTCTCTATATTGATTTATAGAGATTTATGATTATTTGATACCAAAATTACGTTGTCGGGCACTTCAATTTTAAAAATTCCTTCGGCTTCGCGCACATGCGTTTCATTTTTAATGCAGCTGGGCCCGTATTCATAAAGCCACTTAAGTTAAGATTTTCCTAAGGAAACACTTAAGTTAAGGAAACTCCGCCCATTTTACTTGAGTGGTATTCATAAAACTTCTTATTTTAAGTATTTCCTAAGAATAACCTTAAGTTAAGGAAACTCCGCCCATCATACTTAAGTGGTATTCATAAACGTCCTTAAACTAAGAAAACACTTAAGATTTCCCTTAGCTTTAAGGTAAATGGATAGGTTCCTTAAGTTTTCTTGAATTGCTATTTTATATTGATTGTGAGTTATGAAAGTGATATTGTATGAATAAAAAGATAACAACAAACCATATTAGCAATATTTCATAGGCATTCGAGTTTATCATCAAATCCATATCATATCTTACATGTACATAAAATTCACCATCAAGGTCATTTTCCGGATGAGTAAATATTTTTACAACTGTACCATTTGATGGCACGTGCTTTGCGGGTATATGAAACAGGTATAATTAAAGCATATTAGTATTGCATTATTACCAATACAAACTTGTTCCATGTCGGACGTTTTCGGTTGTTTCATGCTGGGAGAAGAGCTTTACGTAGAGAGCGAGTATTCAGAGATCGTACAAAACCTCTTGATATCTACGATGACTTCGAGTTAATAGACAAATACAGAATTGACCGACAGTCTATTATGATGATATGTGATATGTTACAGGATGACTTAGAAAGCAGTACATTTAGGAATCAAGCCTATTTTTTTTTTATGTTTTATTTACATGATATTTCCATACAGTCATTAAAATTAGTTTCGTATATAACTGTTGAACGTAAAATCCTCCAAATAGATGAGGGAGGTGCATCCAAACTCAAAAGTGGGAAGTTGAGGAACATTATGATTGTGTCCCTGTTAAACATACATGTACCTAAATTTTAAAGAAATATAATTATTGACGAAAATTTTGCTCTTAAAATGTCCTTTCTTTTCTCGTATTCCTCCATTAGTATCATCTTCTCTCAAGCGGTCCAGTTTGGCTTTCTCTTGGACATGTTTAATAGTTAAAAGATTTTGATACGACTTCAGTTTTATTTATATATGTATGTATGTATTGAAGTGGTCAAGCAATGCACGTGAAAGTTAGAGTATATTAAGTGAAAGTTAGAGTATATTAAGTGAAATTTTATTGGTTAAGAAGGGGGTCGCATCGCTTCGCTCACTCCGCCTTCTTAACCATTAAAATTTCACTTAATATACTCTAACTATAACAAAATATCAAAGAATGGTGTCCTTCCTAATTAAGAGGAATTAAGGGGTCCCATTAAGGGTGAATTATCAGGGTAATCACATGTTAATAAAGGTAAATTTGATTCTCTTTTTTGCTTTTTCTACATAAATGGATGATTACATAAAATACGAAAACAAATTAATGAATATGTATTATTAAACTCTAAAACTATAAAATTACACATAAAATATGAAAATATAATACTGAATATTTATTATTAATTTTACACCAATATAAACACACATCAAATATGAAAACATAATAATTAATATTTATATTAAACATTAATACTACAGAGTTCGCGAAATTACATATGGGTTTGGTGGTCCTAGTGAAAAAAAATGTCAGTCCTCACTACAGCCAGCATGGATTACGCCAAATCTGCGCGGTTTCGCGGACAATCGCGGAGTGGAAATTGACTAATTAGCATCGGGAAGTCCGCGATCGTCTCGCGGCCGAACGCGGCAGTCAAATTGTCCATCAGGACATTCGCGGACAACACGTTATTAGCGCGGCAAGCGAGGAAAGTAACCACATAACAATAGTTTTGTTGCAGTCATACAGAAACGATCTTTGTTTATTATTATTATTATTTACTTTTATTTTTTTTAGAATAAAACTTGTTTATATGTATGCAATGAAATTATCTTTCTCCGTTACCAAAACAAAAAAAGTATTCTCTGTTTTGTACATCCATAATCGATTTATTTTACAACTCCCTCACCTTGTCAATCATGTGTTAATTGCTCCTTATCGGTCTCTTTGATGTATAATTGACTGACAAATAGGCGGTGCTTATTGTACAGATTTAGAAATAGAATAAATATAAGTTTATTAACAAAATTAGGGCCCCAGGAGGGCATATACAATTAACAAGGGGGAAAAAAAGATATTATGTATATATTTTTTAATGTCGGACTTAAAAGCACATTAGAGCTTATGTTATTGTTGTACTCATGTACCGACTTTTAAAATAAATTACAAATGATGCCCACCGGTGCAAACGTAAAAGTCGTACAGTTTACTTTGTTCAGTCAATCCCATTTAACTTTTGCATTTGAAATTACTGAAATTAATTTCATGTGATTACAAATCATTGACACGCATTCAACCTGTACCTGAAATATCGGGACCACCAATCATCAAATTTACGGCAACGTAAATATTTACATGTATATTTTTTTGTATATATCTCATACTAGACGGAATTAGCATTAGACTTTACGAATAAAGTTGAAACAAAAATTTGAAAAATGATTAGGTGTAAACATATATCTTCGCATGTTCATGTATAACATAGCATAACATAACATAACATAGTTTATTAAATCAATCAAGAAGCCCGTGAGAGTACAGAATTACAGACATTTACATTTTACACTTACAATGATTTTGATGATGTATGCAAAAGGCGGTAACGTAAATATGACTGATAAATTGTGTGTTGAAATTTACTGAAACTATCAACCTTTTCCGACAAACATTCATGCAAATGTTCTGTTAAATTTTCTTACTTATATAAATATGAGATATTTTTGTCTTTATTTTGTACGTAAATACACTAGTGTATTTCTACCTTGCCCCATATTCGCGCCAGGAAAGGTAGCTCAAAGGTCAATAAATAACTGAAATATTGTTGAAAAGTGACGTTTAAACACCCATAGCCTCATATGAATTATTGCAATAAAATATCGATTAAGTAACGAAATCGATATAAATTATTTTCCAGTTTATTTAATATAAAAAGTTGTTTTACACGTTTACTGTGAGATGTATTGCAACCGCCATTTTTTTACTACAACCACGTGCACATGCTCGTGTTTGATAGAAAAGCTATAGCTATATTTAGATATTTTGGGATAATAATTTTATATTGTAAATCGATTTTTTTCAACAAGATACATTTTTTATAGTATATATTTTATTATTAAATGCAATATTGAACTGATTTTCGCTAACACTTCAATCATTGAATATTGATTTTTTTCGGATGTTGAATATGTTTTCCCCAGAATTGCACCCCCTGTTAGTATACATAAATTTTATTGCTTTATTTAAAAAAAAAATAACACCAAGAACATCGATGATACGAGTGTTCTTATTCAGAAATAAACCTACAGCAAAATAAAGGTATACTGTAAACAAAATTTATTGTCCGAAAAATACGGTACTCCTCTACTATACTAATTTGGATTAGGTGATGGGAATTAGGTGTCATCATCAAAATAAAGTATTTTATGATAATGATGGCTGATTAAAATTGTTTGTCCTGCATTGGCTGTCAGTTGTAATATACAGGATGTAACCAATATACAGGAAGAGCTCCTACTGTGAAGCCATCTATTTTGAGATGTCATTCAATGAAAATAACAACCTGACCATATTGTTACATAATAAGAATAAGAATTAGATAAGAAATTAAAATTTATAGAAGGCAAGGATTTATATAATTAACACATTAAGTCACATTTCATTTATTTAGCTTGGGTCAGTTATAAATTTATTTTTTAAGTACAAATAAATTGGAAGACGGCTTGAAAATCGATGTAAAGATTTATTAACATTAAGGGATTCTTTAATTAATGGGTTTATATTATTAGTATTTATTCTTACAAAATACATCATAACTTGAGTTTTAATAAAGGAAGCAATAGGGAGTCGCCCCAACTCTCATAATGTCGAAATGTTACATGCAGTTTTTTTAAGGCCTAAAACTGTTTTACAATATTTTGTATGTATTTTTTCATATGATGATTTTTCCTGTAGGCCTAAAGTATCACAAAAAGTATTATTTCTGATTGCTCGAAGCATGGCTCTATATAAGGGGAGGTATTCGTCCATATACCATATTTCACAATTATAACTTATAATGGGACGGATCAGCGTGTCAAAGAGTTTACAGGAGAGGTTGACAGGTAGTTGTTCAAAATTTGAGAAAAGTTTTCGCATTTATAACCACGAGACTACCGGTCCGAGACTACATGACCCCTCGATGACCCGAATGCTATTCTCTTATCCAAACATATCCGGGTATTTAATAATAACACTTTTTTTTAGCAATCAATTTTAATCGTTTCATTTATATAAATCGTTATTCAATAATTCGTCTATTTTATTAACAAAAATAAACTATTGTAAAGAAAATATTACTTATTAGCAAAGTGTATGAATGGATCAGAGACTATATTATGTAACCTTGTACATGTCAATAAAAAAAAAAATGTCGGATGTAAAAATACGGATGAAAACACATAAATTGACGCTACATTGTAGGAATAATGACATTCTTTTCTTAAGAAAGGATAAATACAGCAAGCAAGCTTGTTATACATTTAAATTTCACCCCGAGATCACACTATTACTAAAACTAGGATGTCAACAAACAACACGCATAACCAACAAAACACGTGTACAACTTTTTAAAATATTTTATTGGATAAAAATACAATAATGAATGGAGTATGTGATCTGAGCTCTTCCTGTCCAAAAATATGTAGAAGAATATTCGATTATTAGCATCGTGTTGTCGGTTTTCGTGCTATTATCGATTTTCAGATATAGCGATTAACAGTGTTAACCCTTCATTCATATGACGATTGGAATTTTCAAAGAATGCCTAGTTAAATATTTCTTTGTACATAAGATTGTTTTTAAAGTCATTCTTGTATTTTAATATACTCTCGATTATCTGGCAACTTTTGCTGTCAGTAAAATGGCGTCATCTGTTTTCGTATGAAGTAAAAACAGGGCCGATATACGGGATGGAAACGAATATAAAATCCGGAAATGGCTGGTTTTAAAATTTCATGGTTCTGGCCATCTACCAAATCATATTACATCTAAATAAAATAACAGAATGTTTGAAAATGACCACTTTCAAAATTGTGTTTACTTTTGATGTTTTTCTTAGTACTGAAATCACAATGCACTGCAAAGTGACATGTATTTTATATAAGAAACAGGCATATTTCAGTCAGCTCTTTTGTTTACAAGTACGATCAGTGACCCCATGACAGTTACATGATAGAATGAGCCGGTGCCTGAGAGGCAGACGACATAGTAAGTTCAATTTTATATAGCCCTTCTGGATTTTTTTCCAGCTACTTTATAAATGAAGTAAATTTTTAGCATTACAAAAAGTACGGTTCAGTAGGTAGGTTCACTGTTTTTGGTACTTGCGTCTTTAAAAGCAAACTTTAACATCTTTTATGAATTTATTACACAATCACTTTTTGCAGATTTACGTTTTGTTTCTATATACTTATGGCAAAACAAACGAATCGGAGAAAACGATCCGTCTTTAATGAGACACATTTACAAAAGATTTTTTTCGAAAATTGAAGAACTACGAAATTATGTGAAAAAAAAAGAACAGACATCGGAACAATGCCATGAATTCGTAAAAAAATAAAAATAGGCCTATGCTACGGAGTAAAATTGTTTTAATGCTATTATTTATAAGATCGCACTTTGTAATCGATCGTTCATGCACTACAATAAAGCTACACATAAGCTCTGCTTCTTAGCTAAAAGCACAGAAAGTTACAGGGTAGGAAGCCATAAAATTGAGAGGATTATGTAAACATATAATTTTGTAATAGTTTTCATTTGACAATTACAGATGATGCATATTATAAATACTTTTAAAGTATATTATACAAAACTTCAGGGTACATCTCTTACGCAATATAATAATTTGTTTATGGAAATACAATATTCTTACTTGCCAACAGTAAAAAGATTAATCTGTTTTCATAACGGTTATTTCTGATTTGAACAAAGCGTAATATGTCTGCGTAAAGAAAACATTTTTTGTTTATTTTAATAACGTCTTTCGAACTGGCGGACCCTTCTGATTAATCTCAGAATAGTCATAAAAAATATGATTGTTGTTTTTATAAGGAAAAATTGCATATGAATGTTTTTTGTCTATTTTGCTTTTTGGGGTTTGCAAGAAGAATGTTCTACCCTGCTCTGTTCACCCTGCTTTACTTCATAATTTTGGTTGTTGCTATATCATTCTGATGATGCACAAAAAAAATCAAGATAAAAATGAACAATCCAATATAACTTACGATCAATGTTAATCTTAAGATTTTTTTGTGAAAATAGCCCCAGAATCATTGCTGCATCAGGTGCGGATCCAGCAGTTTTGAAAACGGGGACCCAGGCTCTTGTTTGCCAATTTTTACCCAATTTATACACGAATTTTACTAAATTGTCGAACACCCCCTTGCTCCGCCAGTGTGCTTTAATATGCACCCATTCCTAATGCATACTTGATCACCTATTAGAACCTTTAAAATGTGTATTGCATCTCCTATTCTAGTCACGGGTACCGTTAAATGGTCACAAAATGTGTATTGCGTTTCTGATTATTGCCAAAGATTGTGACACATGTATTCATGTATTCGGTCAGAGTCCCGTCGACCGGATGTAAGATGACACTTGTATATTCTGCCTGGCAATATTAGGTACCCTGCTGAGTGAACCGGTGTGAATGTACCTGTCGTTTTCAGAATGAAAATAAAAATAAGTAAACCCGCCTTTCACTTCTTATTTCAGGAATTATTTGCCTTAATTTATTGAAGAATAAAATATTTCAAATTAAAATATGGTCTCTCGCTTTACGGCGTTTACATAGGGATATGATTATTTGTTTTATATCATAAACAAAAATATTTATTGTTCATTAAGGTGTCTCATTACAATAATCAGAACTTTTAAAGCACAATAACTTTGACGCTGTACATACACAATCCTGTGCTATAAAACAAGACATAAATAGCTTAATAGAGACCGATAGTTTAATATATACTTAATTCATTTTTTAGTAAATAGTCCCAGCATAGGTAATACAAGGTTAATGAGTTTCTCGCATGATAATCAAAAACAAGTAATAGTGAAGTGACAACAGTATACGTATTCTGTACGTGTATCACACTTTGCTAATATTTTAATACATTTAAAGTCACATTTCTTAATAAACATCGCATTAAGTTAAAATACGACATGAAAATCAAATATGCAACAATTGATGGATTATTGTGTATTGAATACACTAAATTTATTAAGGGCCAGACTAGTATGACATAAATAATAATAATAAATAAATAAATAAATAAATATGTATAGATAGATACACGATAATATAATACTATAGATCGTCATATTCAATGAGCTAGTGACGACTACAGTATTACGTAATCTCTACTCAGCGGGTGATTTAGATGACCGTGCGATTTAACTGGTAAAATGCAAATTTAAAAGGTAAAACGCTAAAATCCCACGATAATGCAAATTTAAAAGGAAAAACGCAAATATAAAAGGAAAAACGCTAAAATCCCACGACATTGCAAATTTAAAAGGAAAAACGCAAATATAAAAGGAAAAATGCTAAAATCCCACGACAATGCAAATTTAAAAGGAAAAACGCAAATATAAAAGGAAAAACGCTAAAATCCCACGACAATGCAAATTTAAAAGGAAAAACGCAAATATAAAAGGAAAAACGCTAAAATCCCACGACAATGCAAATTTAAAAGGAAAAACGCTAAAATCCCACGACAATGCAAATTTAAAAGGAAAAACGCTAAAATCCCACGACAATGCAAATTTAAAAGGAAAAACGCAAATATAAAAGGACAAACGCTAAAATCCCACGACAATGCAAATTTAAAAGGAAAAACGCTAAAATCCCACGACAATGCAAATTTAAAAGGAAAAACGCAAATATAAAAGGCAAAACGCTAAAATCCCACGACAATGCAAATTTAAAAGGAAAAACGCAAATATAAAAGGAAAAACGCTAAAATCCCACGACAATGCAATTTAAAAGGAAAAACGCAAATATAAAAGGAAAAACGCTAAAATCCCACGACAATGCAAATTTAAAAGGAAAAACGCTAAAATCCCACGACAATGCAAATTTAAAAGGAAAAACGCAAATATAAAAGGAAAAACGCTAAAATCCCACGACAATGCAAATTTAAAAGGAAAAACGCTAAAATCCCACGACAATGCAAATTTAAAAGGAAAAACGCAAATATAAAAGGAAAAACGCTAAAATCCCACGACAATGCAAATTTAAAAGGTAAAACGCAAATATAACAAGACAATTCGCTAATTTAACTGGTAAATGCTAATATAACTGGTAATCTTTAATTATTTGCATTTTACCGGGAATATTTGCATTTTACCGGAGATATTTGCATTTTCTATTTCCTAGTGCTATCTGTTATTATTTCTAATTACTGTTGTTTAAGATGGTAAACTCTATGTTATTATTATTTCTAATTACTGTTGTTTAAGATGGTAAACTCTATGCTATTGTTATTTCTAATTACAGTTGTTTAAGATGGTAAACTCTATGTTATTATTATTTCTAATTACTGTTGTTTAAGATGGTAAACTCTATCTGTTATTATTATTTCTAATTACTGTTGTTTAAGATGGTAAACTTGATATGCTATTGTTAATTCTGTTTACAGTCGGGCATTGTCATCCTCATGTAGTAAGGGCAGGACAGGATCAATTAAGTAAAGTGATTGCCTGTAATGGATTCCTCAATGAAAAATCTGTAGAATATGCTCAAAGAATAATTGAAACTTTACCAGAAAAGTTATGTGTTTGTTTCATGGTGAATTCTGGGTGAGTATGAAATTTTAATAATTAAGAGAAACCAGTACCATCATCCATGTACAATAAAAATACTTTGTTATTAGCTGCTTTCAAGTAATGTTTACATGATGCAGAAATCATGAAGATAATTTTTTTGTTTGAGTTTAAAAGTTTTGAATTATATCTACATTTGGGTCTATTAATTTGTTTTCCATTATTTAAGTATTGATAAAGTTCCAGATTTGAAATTCTAATTAATATGAACCGTATCGGTGGTGTAATGGTTAGCATGCTCACCTCAAGTGCGGTAGATTGTGGGTTTGAACCAAAGACTATAAAATTGGTATTGGTTGCTTTTCCGCTGTGCCACAGGTGCCTGTGTCGAGGATAAGAGTAAAATATCAACAACTTTAGAAAGATGAAAAAATAAAAAAATATTTCAATGGGTAGCATTTAAAATAATGATGCATTTAAAGGAGTGTATTGTATAACTTAGAAATAATTTGACAAAGATAATTAAAAAACTGGCGATAATTGGTCCTTGACCCATATAAAAAGCTTCTCTGTTAATCATGCATCATTTAGGAGAAAGAGCAAAGACTGGTTGGCTCGGAATCAGGATAAAGTGTCAGAGTGGGGCGACATGTCTCTCTGCGGACTGTTGTTTCAGTGAGCTTGCAGTATAAAAAAAATCCAACTAAGCGTGTTGATGTGAAGTTCTCTCTGTGGATTAAAACACAAGGGTGACACAGAAGCCAAGACTTTCATTTCATATGCATTTGTTTAAATGTATCAGATCAATATGAATTAGTATGTTTAGTGTATGAATGCATTTATATTTGTAAATGTCAAAAGCAAGCTAAGTTGAGACTGAATATTAACTAGAAACTTTGACTACAATGTAGTATCAAAGTTTTAGATGATGTTTAATTTCTACATTTCAGATCAGAAGCAAATGACCTTGCCCTTAGACTGGCTAGATTATACACTGGAAATCATGATGTTCTTGTAGTAGATCAGTAAGTGTTTATATCCTATCAGCAAATCATGATGTTCTTGTAGTAGATCAGTATGTGTTTATCCTATCAACAAATCATGATGCTCTTGTAGTAGATCAGTAAGTGTTTATCCTATCAACAAATCATGATGTTCTTGTAGTAGATCAGTATGTGTTTATCCTATCAACAAATCATGATGTTCTTGTAGTAGATCAGTATGTGTTTATCCTATCAACAAATCATGATGTTCTTGTAGTAGATCAGTAAGTGTTTATCCTATCAACAAATCATGATGTTCTTGTAGTAGATCAGTATGTGTTTATCCTATCAACAAATCATGATGTTCTTGTAGTAGATCAGTATGTGTTTATCCTATCAACAAATCATGATGTTCTTGTAGTAGATCAGTATGTGTTTATCCTATCAACAAATCATGATGTTCTTGTAGTAGATCAGTATGTGTTTATCCTATCAACAAATCATGATGTTCTTGTAGTAGATCAGTAAGTGTTTATCCTATCAACAAATCATGATGCTCTTGTAGTAGATCAGTAAGTGTTTATCCTATCAACAAATCATGATGTTCTTGTAGTAGATCAGGAAGTGTTTATCCTATCAACAAATCATGATGTTCTTGTAGTAGATCAGTATGTGTTTATTCTATCAACAAATCATGATGTTCTTGGAGTAGATTAGTAAGTGTTTATTCTATCAAATGTTTTCCTTATGTTATTGTCTTTCAATGTTGAGATTTTCAGGTCATTGACCCAAAGGATCATGTGAGGTATTGCCATCAGTCTATCGTCATCGACCATAAACCTATGGTGGTAAACTGATCATGGTAACTGCAGTTACGACGATCACAACATGGCAGAGGTAGAAATAGGTAAGATCGTTTTCTGCTAATTTCTCCATTCTAACGTGTTATTGTCAAGAATTACTCAGCCGCAAGGTTGATCTGTACGATTTTGTTGTATGTGTGTGTTCTTGATACCATATATGGTCTCGTTACCAAGAAAATAGCCGTCGGAAATTTAAGGAAGATATTCGTAACTCCAAAAATTATAATATTTAAAAATAGATTATCTTCTTTTGGAGTTACGATTGTCTTCCTTAAATTTCCGACGGCTATTTTCTTGGTAACGAGACCATATATGGTATCAAGAACACACACATACAACAAAATCGTACAGATCAACCTTGCGGCTGAATAATTCTTGACAACAACATGTTAGAATGGAGAAATTAGCAGAGAACAATCTTACCTATTTCTACCTCCGCCATGTTGTGATCGTCGTAACTGCAGTTACCACGATCAATTTACCACTAGTGATTTTATTCTAATCTTCTTCTCTGAAACCACTGTTCAATTGGAACTAACCATGGTACGAATGTTCACTGGATACTGGATAGTCCCCTACAAAATTGATGTATGTTTTTGTTGACCAGAAGTACTCAAAAGAAACAAGAGGTCTAAAGGTGTCAAAAAAGGTGTACATGTACATGTATATGGGGATAAATTATTTATTGTTCATTTGTTTTTATGAGGATTTTTTTATTGCATTTTTTTTTTAAACCCTTTCAGAAACATGCATAACGTTATTATGTAACTATTACTGTTTTTGACATAAAAGGGTTCGAAAGAGGGGAATTAAAAAAATTGAACTTTTTGAAATTTTCCTCCAATTTTAATGCATTTTTTTATTAGCTCACCTTGCCAAAGGCAATGTGAACTTTTGCCATCACTTGGCATCCGTCGTCTGTCATCCGTTAACTTTTCACATGTTAATCATTTTGTCCCGATCCATTAAGAAACATGGCTGCCACAGGCTATTCTTGTTTCTGATTGGCCAATTAAAAAAATCTTCTACCTTGAAACCGCATGCACAAATGAACCGAAACTTGATAGGAAGCATCTATGGAAGGTCCTTTATAAAGAGTGCTCATTTCTTTCCAATCCATTAACAAACATGGCCGCCACAGGCAATTCTTGTTTTTGATTGGTTGATTTAGAAAAAATATCTTCTCCTCTGAAGCCACTTGGCCAAATGAACCGGAAGAAATTGGTAGGAAGCATCTATGGAAGATTCTCTGTAAAAATTGCTCATTTCGTCCCAATCCACTTAAAAACATGGCTGCCACATGCAATTCTTGTTTCTGAATGGTTAATTTCTAAAAAATCTTCTAGTCTGAAACCGCATGGCCAAATTAAATGAATCAACATTTGGTAGGAAGCATCCTAGGAAAGTCCTCTATAAAGATTGCATATTTCGTCCCTTTCGGTTTACAAACATGGCCACCACAGGCAATTCTTGTTTCTGATTGGTTTATTACTAAAAAAAATTCTCCTCTGAAACTGCTAGGCCAAATGAAACGAAATTTGGTAGGAACCATCCTTGGAAGGTTCGCTATAAAGAGTGCTCAATTCTTCCCGATCCAATTACAATTATGGCCGCTGCAGGCAATTCTTGTTTCTGATTGGTCGATTTCTAAGAAATCTTCTCCTCTTAAATCGCTTGGGCAAATGAACCGAAACTTAGTAGGAAGCATCTATGGAAGGTCCTTTATAAAGTTTGCTCATTTCGTCCCGTTCCGGTAGCAGACATGGCTGCCATAGACAATTCTTGCTTCTGGTCGGTCGATTTCTAAAAAAATCTTCTCCGAAGCCACTTGGCCAAATGAACCGAAAAAAAATCTTCTCTTAAACTGAGCAGCCAAATGAACCGAAATTTGTTAGGAAGCACCTATGGAAGGTTCTGTATTAATTTTCCTCAAAGCAGAATGAAAGGTGAGCAACACAGGCCAATCGGTGTTGTAATAAGCAGCACCACCAGTAACACACGCATCTGTAGATATAACGACTTTGGGCAACGGTGAGACACAAAGGAGAACAACCGTACCATTGAAATTTGGCATGCTCTACTCAGATACAGGAGATCCTCCCTTACCGCATGGTTCAAACACACATGAAAATTAGAATGTTTAATAGTGCACATTAAGTTAATAGTAAACCCTAGTGAGCCTAACAAGTCAACTAAACAATCAAAAGCATATTTACATTCTTCATAAGTATCAGCTACAATAATAAAATCATCTAAATACACACAAACACCTTTAAAACCCCTACGTTTAAGTATACGTGTAATACTTTCAGTTATACTGGGTGCCTTAGCAGCACCAAAACAAAGTTTTGTATCATACATATAAGTAAATTCTGAACAACCTGTGAACTTTCATTTAAGTCCTGTTGCACAATAATTGTTTGGTGACAAAGGGAATAGTCTATAGGCTTGGGACAAGTCTACTTTAGCAAGGTATCCATTAGGTTTTAAAATTGAACAAACTTTATCAATTGAAGTATAATGTGTCTTTTCAACTGAAGCATTAGAATTTAAAGATCTATTCAGGGGTCTAGAAGCATCATGTATTAAACGAATATCATTACTATCAGTTCTTGGAACTGCACCTAAAGCACTAACAATTTTTGGTTTGATAGCACTAACGACATAATTGTTTTTGTTCACTTCAGTTAAAATTACCCTTTCTGTAGCTAAACGTTTTTCATTTGTACTAAAACAACTTTTGTGATTCTCACATTCGGTAACACCAATAGTTTTTAGTTCACCTGAACCAAAGGTAGGTCCAGGTGAACTATTGCCATCACTTGGCGTCCGTCGTCTGTAAACTTTTCACATTTCAAGCTTCTTCTCCGAAACCACTGGGCCGATTGGAACCAAACTTAGCAGGAATGTTCCTTGGATGGTCCTCTACAAAGTTACTGTTTTTCGTTCCAGTCGGATATTCAATATGGCTGCCAAGGCCAATAATATGCTCTGATTGGCTGAAATTTCAAAGATCTTCTTCTCTGAAACTAATGAACTGACTGAACCCAAACTGTAAAGGAATGATCATTGGAATGTCCTTTACCAAGTTACTGTTTTTTATGCCGATCGGATATCCAAGATGGCCGCCATCGCAGGACATAGATTAACATTGGACCCTATGGGAAAATGTTCAAATGCCTTCTTCTCAGAAACTACAAATATGATTAAAGCCAAACTGTACATGAATGTTCATTGGATGGTCCTCTACAATCTTAAGGTTTTTTGTTCCGATATGAATTTCAAAATGGCGGCTACGGCAGGACTTAGTTTAACATTGGACCCTATGGGAAAAATGTTTCAAAATGCTTCTTCTCTGAAACCACTTAAACAGTTGAAACCAAACTGCCCAGGAATGATCATTGGAAGGTCCTCTACAAAGTTTCTGTTTTTTATTACGATCGGAAATCCAAGATGGCCGCCACCACAGGACATAGATTAACATTGGACCCTATGGGAAAATATTCAAATGCCTTCTTTTCAGAAACTACAAATATGATTAAAGCCAAACTGTACATGAATGTTCATTAGATGGTCCTCTACAAACTTTACGTTTTTTGTTCCGGTATGAAATTCAAAATGGCGGCTACGGCAGGACTTAGTTTAACATTGAACCCTATGGGAAAAATGTTTCAAAACGCTTCTTCTCTGAAACCACTTGGATAATTGAAACCAAACTGCCTAGGAATGATCATTGGAAGGTCCTCTAGAAATTCTATGTTTTTTATGCCGATCGGAAATCCAAGATGGCCACCACCGCAGGACATAGATTAACATTGGACCCTATGGGAAAATGTTCAAATGCCTTCTTCTCAGAAACTACAAATATGATTAAAGCCAAACTGTACATGAATGTTCATTGGATGGTCCTCTACAAACTTTACGTTTTTTGTTCTGATATGAAATTCAAAATGGCGGCTATGGCAGGACTTAATTTAACATTGGACCCTATGGGAAAAATGTTTCAAAACGCTTCTTTTCTGAAACCACTTGGACAGTTGAAACCAAACTGCCCAGGAATGATCATTGGAAGGTCCTCTGTTTTTTATGCCGATCGGAAATCCAAGATGGCTGCCACCACAGGTCATAGTATTAACACAGGACCATATGGGGAAAATACAGAAATATATTCTTCTCTGAAGCTATTGCACTGATTGAACCTAAACTGTGCATCAATCATTGGAAGGTCCTTTACAAACTTTGTGTTTTTTATGTTGATCGTAATTCCAAGATGACTACCACTGCAGGACATAGTTTTTACATAGGACCAATTGGGGTTTTTCTTATAACCAGGTGAATGATACAGGCTCTTGAGAGCCTCTGGTTTCATCATTAACATCAATTATAGAAAACCCATTTAATAACCCATTCATAATAAACAAACGATCCTTATCGTACTTCAATTCAGTTTCCCATTTATCAATTTTATCGGTAAGTGGGCTAGAAACGAGAGGTTGCTATTTCCCTTTGATAAGCTTGTGGAGATATGCGGGATGTTTTTCATTACACACTGTGCACACATGACTGAATTTGCACACGCAACGTTTACATCCATTTTCAGTTTGGTAATCCCTGCATATATTTTGACCATTTTTATCTTTTTGTACGTTTGGGATTCCTGTGCTTTTAGCAGGAATTGAAGTTTTGTCCTGGTTAATAGATCTTGTGAAGAAGGATGGACGAAGATAATAATTAACGGAATGCACATCAGAGGTTCCCCATGGGATATTTTCCTTGGCCTGCTTCTCCCGATAGCGATGATCATATATGAGTGGCCGTTCATGTCATTGGCGCGATAATATATGTGTATAATATTATATATGCGTATATTATCAACATATACGCGTATATTGTTGCTATATACGCATATATTGTTGCGATATATGCATATATTGTTGTAATATATGCGTATATTGTTATAATATATGCGTTTATACTTTATTCAAATTTATTGGTTATATACGCATAAATATACACAATATGCGCGTATATATAGCAACAATATATGCGTATATGACCATAGCAACAATATACGCGTATATGTTGATAATATTCGGGTATATTCCATTGAAATTCTTATATACGCGTTAGTTTGCCTGGTTGATTTAACCAATGAAAATTGCGGTTTTAAACTGGCTGGTTTAAGACAAATATGGTTGCCAACTATAATGGAAACGGAGACAGAGATCGATTTTTGCAAAGAATTAAAGAGACTGTTGATGACTGTTTTCGGCTTGGAACAACTGACACTCTACAGAAAGACATCTTTGATAATATACGTTAAAGGTAATAAACAGGTTGCCTACCAAGCCAAGCTATTTATTTTTTAAAAATCCTCCAGAATATCAAATGGTTTAAATTTTGGGATTTTGTTCATAGTTTCTGTCACATTTTTTTTCCAATAACTACCAGTAAAGTGTTACATTGCTACTTCATGTAATTAATTTATTTCTTTGTTTATAAATTTTCGTTTCGTTTCTTTTCTTTCGTAGTTTATAATTTTTAGCCGAGTTGCGACGAAGTCGAAATCGGCTTATAATATGATGAATGGCGTCCAGGCGTTCGGGCGGCGCAATCATTTCCGCACAATATCTTAAGAATGAAATGTCTGATCTAAATGAAACTTGGTACACACATGCCAGGGGGTGAGAGGAGGAAGCCTATTGATATTGAGGATCGTAGGACAAAGGTCAAGGTCATAACTTCTAGAAATAGAACACAAATTTGATACTTTTTTCGTTTCCGCACGATAACTTAAGAACAAAATGTAGGATCTAAATGAAACTTGGTGCACATATGCCTGATGGTGAGAGGAGGAAGCCTATTGATAATGAGGTTTGTAGGACAAAGGTCGGATCATTTGAACTTGGCGACAACAATACTTGGCGACAACAATACTCGTATACGAGTATTGTCCACAATACTAGTACAAAAAAATATACGAGTATTGTATTGTACAATACTCGTATAAGAGTATTCTTGTCATATTTTAGTATTGTATAAGTTGGAAAATAAAATGACAATGAAAGAATGTGGAGAGACAGATGGGGAACTACCACCAAAGATGCTTTTTACAACCTATGCAGACACATTTCAGAGCAGTACCCATTCTAAAGACAACATCAACCAGAAATGTAACAACAGCCCTTTTAAGGGCCACCAAAATATCATAAAAAGAATCTAATTGTGTTATGTATCAAAAATAAATATTAGATCTAATTAGTATTGTTGTTGACAACATGTCAATCTTGTAAAAACACAAATCCAAGCTGTCAAAAATGAAACCATGTAATTACTTTTTTTTATTCAAAAGTGATTTGAAAAGACATTAAATATCATCTATTACTTATCATAAAAATATTATTTTTTTCAATATTTATTATAACAATATTCTTTCTTTTTTTTCATTTTTTTTTTACTATGCTAGTATATTTTTTTGCATGAGTATTGTGGACAATACTTGTATATGAGTATTGTTGTCGCCAAGTTCAAATGATCCCAAAGGTCAAGATCACAACTTCTGAAAATAGAACAATTTTTTTTTATACTTTTGTAGTTTCCTCACGATATCTTAAGAACGAAATGTCAGATCTAAATAAAACATGGTACACACATGCCTGATGGTGAAAGGAGGAAGCCTGTTGATAATGAAGTTTGTATGACAAAGGTCAAGGTCACAACTTCTAAAAATAGAACACATATTTGATACTTTTTTCGTTTCCACATAATATCTTAAGAACGAAATGTTGGATCTAAGTGAAACTTGGTACACACATGCCTGATGGTGAGAGGAGGAAGCCTATTGATATTGAGGTTTGTAGGACAAAGGACAAGGTCACAACTTCTAAAATTAGAACAAAAATTAGATACTTGTTTTGTTTCCGCACGATATCTTAAGAACAAAATGTCGGATCTAAATGAATCTTGGAACACACATGCCTGATGGTGAGAGGAGGAAGCCTATTTATATTGAGGTTTGGAGGTCAAAGGTCAAGGTCACAACTTCTAAAAATAGAGAAAAAAAATTGATTCTTTTTTCGTTTCCACATAATATCTTAAGAACGAAATGTTGGATCTAAATGAAACTTGGTACACAGGCATTGTCCATCCATATGTTCGGAACTCGGCTTTCGCACCTTCGGTGTGTTACTGATTTTTAGCTCACCTGGCCATAGGCCATGTGAGCTTTTGTCATGGGTAAGCGTCCGTCGTCCGTCCATTAGCTTTTCACATTTAAATCTTCTTCTCTGAAACCGCTGAACAGATTTCAACTAAGCTTGCCAGAAATGTTCATTGGATGGTCCTCTACCAGATTTGTGTTTTTGGTGCTGATTTGAAATCCAACATGGCTGCCAGGGTCCATAATGTGTTCTCATTGGCTGAAATTTAAAAAATTTTCTTGTCAGAAACCACGAAGCCAATTGAATTGTGACTTTGCAGGAATGATCATTGGGTGGTCCTGTACTAAATTTGTGAATCATTTGCCGATCGGAAATTCAAGATGGCCACCATGACTCGACTTAGTTTTACATTGGACCCTATGGGAATTTCACATTTTCATCTTTTTTTCTGAAACCACAAAACAGATTTGAACCAAACATGGCAGAAATGTTCATTGGATGGTCATATACAAGATTTTTGTTTTTGGCGCTGATCGGAAATCCAACATGGCTGCCAGGGCTCATAATGTGTTCTGATTGGTCGAAATTTAAAAATTCTTCTTGTTAGAAACCACTAAGCCAATTGAATTGTGACTTTGCAGGAATGATCATTGGGTGGTCCTGTACTAAACTTGTGAATCGTTTGCTTATCGGAAATTCAAGATGGCCACCATGAATGGTCCTTAGGTGGTAAACTTTCAAAATTATGTCCTGTGACCCCGACCTCCATCCAAAGATGGCCACCGTCAGCGGACATAGTTTTAACATAGGACCCTATGGGGAAAATGTTTAAAAAAAAATTTCCTCTGAAACCAGTAAGTCAATTTAAAGCAAACATGGCATGAATGGTCCTTAAATGGTCAACTTTCAAAATTATATCCAGTGACCCAAACCACCATCCAAGATGGCCACCATCAGCAGACATAGTTTTAACATAGGACCCTATGGGAAATATGTTTAAGAATCTTCTCCTCTGAAACCAGTAAGCCAATTTAAAGCAAACATGGCATGGATGGTCCTTAAGTGGTCAATTTTCAAAATTGTGTCCAGTGACCCTGACCTCCATCCAAGATGGCCGCCTTCAGCAAGCATACTGTAGTTTTAACATAGGACCCTATGGGAAAAAATGTTTTAAAATCTTCTCCTCTGAAACCAGTAAGCCAATATAGCAAACATGTCATTGATGGTCCTTAGGTGGTCAACATCCAAAATTGTGTTCAGTGATCCCGATCTCGGTTCAAAATAGCCGCCGTCAGCGGACATAGTTTTAATATAGGACCCTATGGGAAAATTGTTTAAAAGTCTTCTCTTCTGAAACCAGTCAACCAATTTAAAGCAAACATGGCATGGATGGTCCTTGGGTAGTATACTTTCAAAATTGTGTCCTGTGACCACAACCTCCATCCAAGATGGCTGCCATGAGCAGACATAGTTTTAACATAGAACCCTATGGCAGTATGGGATTTGAAAAGTAATTTGGATGTATTCGGCATGCAGACATTCTTAAAAGGACTTATTTATGTCAGGTGAGCGATACAGGCTCATCTGAGCCTCTAGTTCTTTTTGTTTTCGTTGATTTGGTTTCGTTTCGCACTTTATAGGTACCCGCTGGTTCCAGAAAATTACTCAAATTTATGTACGACAGGTCATATTTGAATGGTCTGTTATTTATAACAAATGCATGCCAAGTTCCGTTATGGTGGTCCTGGCCAATCCCGTTTAGAAACAAGGGGTCCAAAGTTGGCAATTCACGGTTTATATATATATTTCAAGTTTTAAATGACAGATCCTTTTCATATTTGAATACAATTTTACTCATGACAAAATTCAGGTGATTGGCCAAGTTCATGTATGGAGGCCTTGACCCCTCCCGATTAAGCTTTACTTATAGTCGGCACATTGCTAACAGACGACATGAGCTTTAGTGCAAACTCTTAAACCGACTGTATGGACAGGAATTGATGCATGAAATAAGGCAGTATTTAACTGCAGTTCATAAACCTGTTGTTATTTCCCAAAACTCCAAGCCTCTATTACAAACTTATTGATTTTTTTACAGATTAAACAACCTTCGTAGAGATGTTGAAAGATCTGCTGGAAATTTGTTAAAAGATGAAGAAGCAAAAGAATTCATTGAAGTTGAACTGATTGGAAATATAAGAGACGAAATTGAGAATAACCAAACCATCGAAAGTACTTACTTTTTAATAATGATTTACAAAATACCAATTCCAATTTAATTAACACATAGATATATGCACTTTCAACAAATAAGTTCTCATGAGTGGTATAAAATTCCAAAAGAAATTTTCCTATTATTGATTATATAGCAAAGTGTAATTAGATACCCTTCCCTTATCACGAAGGTCACATCCTTGGTGGTCAAGCCTAGGGCATTAAAATTAAGCTGAATGCTGTTGAAATCATTAGCATACTTTGAGGATTAATTGTATCTTGTATCTGATTAAATAGATATTAGGACAAAAACATCAGTATTCAATCATATTTTCCAGCTCAAAACATGCAGACTACTCTGGATGATCATAAGGTCAAGGTCATACTTTACATGGATAATCATTTTGTATCATCACCATGCAATCATCACACACAATAACTTTTATCCATTGTATGTGTAGTCTCAAGAAAATAAAAATTCTGGGACCCACCTTTAATCGTAAAGGCAAACTAAAGTCTGTATGGAATATATTAGTCTTATCAGCCAAATCTGAAAAAAGCATCTAGTTTTCGATTTGGATGTCTATCCCAGGGGAACAAAGTTTTTTTGCAGATTTATAATTTCTAGCATCTAGTCTTTTGGTTTCAATCTGTTATACTTGACAAATTGTGTCCAAAAGGGGTATAACATGGGGCTTTTTAGCAGTACCCCCTAAGGCATAGAAAATTGACTATGAAAAGGCTAATATCAATTTCCCATATAATTTATGAAAAGGTGCGACTTTCCTCGTTATGTTGCATATATGTCATCCCTGTGCAATATATTTTTAGTATTTATTCCATTAAAAGCAAACAGTAGAGAAATGGGGCCCCTAAGGGGAGAACAATTGACTGACAAAACACTGCAGTTTTCTCCAAAAAATAATATTTCAATTCTTACTGATGGATTGATACTACTCGGGACCACGATTTGCCTCTAGATTGATAATGTTTATCAACTAGGCCGTCGAATTAAGTCTGTTATACTTAACAATTCTTGTCCAAAAGTGGTATAACATGGGTCATTCCAGCAGTACCCCCTAAAGCGCAGAAAATAGACATTGGAAAAGCTATAAGGAGTTGACTGACAATTTCCGTCATGCAGACTTATTTGTAGATCTTGTCTCGCTGATCATTTTTGCTGTTTACAGTTTCTCTCTATCAATTATAGTTTTCAAGATAATAGCCAAAAATGCAAAAAAAATCGTCATTTAAGGGCAACAACTCCTATAAGGAGTCGACTGACAATTTCCGTCATGCAGACTTATTTGTAGATCTTGTTTTGCTGATCATTTTTGCTGTTTACAGTTTCTCTCTATCTATTATAGTTTTCAAGATAATAGCCAAAAACATAAAAAAGTGGTAACAATCGTCAAGGTAAAAACAGAAAGTCAACAGACGATTTCAATCCAATAGACCGAATTGCAGAACTTTGCATGCCGATCATTTTGAGGTAACGGTTTTTAGCTCACCTGACCCAAAGGGTCAGGTGAGCTATTGCCATCACCTGGCGTCCGTCGTCGTCGTCCGTCGTACGTCGTAAACATTTTCAAAAATCTTCTCCTCTGAAAGTACTAGACCAATGGAAACCAAACTTGGTCTGAATCATCACTAGGGTGTCTAGTTTCAAAATTGTGTCCGGTGATGCCGTGCACCAACCAACATGGCCACTGTTACTAAAAATAGAACATATGGTAAAATTGCAGGTTTTGGGTAATAACTCAAAAACCGTTAATAATATCAAAAATCTGACATGGAGTTATTGCCCTTTTTTCATCAAATTTGTAAAATTTTGATACTTTTCGTCTTATATTTCAAAAACTATAAGAGATAAAGGTTAACTTTAAATTGCAAAAATGTGTGGCATATCAAGATCTACTCACCCTGCAATTTTGAAGTAAATCCCAATACCCATTTTGGAGTTATTTCCCTTTTTTCATTAAATTTTCAAAATTTTAATACTTTTCGTCCTTTATTTCAAAAACTATAAGAGACAGATGGTAAGTTGAAACTGCAAACATGTTCAGCATGTCAAAATCTACCTACCCTGCAATTTTGAAGTAAATTTGATTACCCATCTTGGAGTTATTGCCCTTTTTTATCATTTTTTTATTTTATTTTAATACTTTTCGTCTTATATTTCAAAAAGTATTTAGAGATAGATGTTAAGTTTAAATTGCAAAAATGTGCAGAATGTCAAGATCTACCTACCCTGCAATTTTGAAGTAAATCCCATTACCCATTTTGACCAATTATGCAAATTAGAAAAAAGGGGGGATGAAATTTAAAAACAATCTTCTCCTCTGAAACTACTGAGCCAATCTCAACCAAACTTTGCTGAAATGATCCTTAGGTGGTCCCCTTTCAAAATTGTGTCCGTCAGTGCCATCCTGTATCCAAGATGGCTGCCATTACTAAAAATAGAAATTTCTTCAAATGGCTAAAACTGCTCTATTTTAAGCCAGAAAGTGCCCAAATTTGAACTGTATAAGCATAATGATGAGCTTTTTAACATATATTACGGGATTTTTTATGAACTTTGAACTTTTGCCGATTTTGACCGATTATGCAAATTAGAAAAAGGGGGGATGAAATTTAAAAAAAAATCTTCTCCTCTGAAACTACTGAGCCAATCTCAACCAAACTTTGCTGAAATGATTCTTGGATGGTCCTCTTCCAAAATTGTGTCCGGCATTTCAGAAAACCGACCAAGATGGCCGCCACAGCCGAACTTAATTTAACATAGGACCCTATGGGGAATTCCCATAAAAATCTTCTTGTCTGAAACCATTTGCTCAATAAGAACAAAATTTTGATGAAATAGTTATTGGATGGTTCTCTTCCAAAAATGTGTCCGGCGGTTCGGCCCTTCGATCAAGATGGCCCCCACAGCCGAACTTAGCTTAACATAGGACCCTATAGGAAATTCACATAAAAATCTTCTCCTCAGAAACCACTGGGCCAATTGCAACCAAACTTTTGTGGAATGATCCTTGGATGGCCCCCTTCCAAAATTGTGTCCGGTGATCCCGACTTCCAACCAAGATGGCCACCAAGCTAAAAATAGAAAAAAGGGGGATGAAATTTAAAAAAAAATCTTCTCCTCTGAAACTACTGAGCCAATCTCAACCAAACTTTGCTGAAATCATCCTTGGGTGGTCCCCTTTCAAAATTGTGTCCGTCAGTGCCGTCCTGTATCCAAGATGGCCACCATTAATAAAAATAGAAATTTCTTCAAATGGCAAAAACGCTCTATTTTAAGCCAGAAAGTGCCCAAATTTGAACTGTATAAGCATAATGATGAGCTTTTTAACATATATTATAGGAATTTTTATGAACTTTGAACTTTTGCCTATTTTGACCGATTATGCAAATTAGAAAAAGGGGGGATGAAATTAAAAAAAATCTTCTCCTCTGAAACTACTGAGCCAATCTCAACCAAACTTTGCTGAAATGATCCTTGGGTGGTCCCCTTTCAAAATTGTGTCCATCAGCGCCGTCCTGTATCCAAGATGGCCGCCATTACTAAAAATAGAAATTTCTTCAAATGGCCAAAACTGCTCTATTTTAAGCCAGAAAGTGCCCAAATTTGAACTGTATAAGCATAATGATGAGCTTTTTAACATATATTACGGGATTTTTTATGAACTTTGAATTTTTGCAGATTTTGACCGATTATGCAAATTAGAAAAAGGGGGGATGAAATTTAAAAAAAATCTTCTCCTCTGAAACTACTGAGCCAATCTCAACCAAACTTTGCTGAAATGATTCTTGGATGGTCCTCTTCCAAAATTGTGTCCGGCATTTCAGAAAACCGACCAAGATGGCCGCCACAGCCGAACTTAATTTAACATAGGACCCTATGGGGAATTCCCATAAAAATCTTCTTGTCTGAAACCATTTGCTCAATAAGAACAAAATTTTGATGAAATAGTTATTGGATGGTTCTCTTCCAAAAATGTGTCCGGTGGTTCGGCCCTTCGATCAAGATGGCCCCCACAGCCGAACTTAGCTTAACATAGGACCCTATAGGAAATTCACATAAAAATCTTCTCCTCAGAAACCACTGGGCCAATTGCAACCAAACTTTTGTGGAATGATCCTTGAATGGCCCCCTTCCAAAATTGTGTCCGGTGATCCCGACTTCCAACCAAGATGGCCACCAAGCTAAAAATAGAAAAAAGGGGGATGAAATTTAAAAAAAAATCTTCTCCTCTGAAACTACTGAGCCAATCTCAACCAAACTTTGCTGAAATCATCCTTGGGTGGTCCCCTTTCAAAATTGTGTCCGTCAGTGCCGTCCTGTATCCAAGATGGCCACCATTAATAAAAATAGAAATTTCTTCAAATGGCAAAAACGCTCTATTTTAAGCCAGAAAGTGCCCAAATTTGAACTGTATAAGCATAATGATGAGCTTTTTAACATATATTATAGGAATTTTTATGAACTTTGAACTTTTGCCTATTTTGACCGATTATGCAAATTAGAAAAAGGGGGGATGAAATTAAAAAAAATCTTCTCCTCTGAAACTACTGAGCCAATCTCAACCAAACTTTGCTGAAATGATCCTTGGGTGGTCCCCTTTCAAAATTGTGTCCATCAGCGCCGTCCTGTATCCAAGATGGCCGCCATTACTAAAAATAGAAATTTCTTCAAATGGCCAAAACTGCTCTATTTTAAGCCAGAAAGTGCCCAAATTTGAACTGTATAAGCATAATGATGAGCTTTTTAACATATATTACGGGATTTTTTATGAACTTTGAATTTTTGACTATTATGACCGATTATGCAATTTAGAAAAAAGGGGGGATGAAATTAAAAATAAATCTTCTCTGAAACTACTGAGCCAATCTCAACCAAACTATGCTGAAATGATCATTGGGTGGTCCCCTTTCCAAATTGTGTCCGTCAGCGCCGTCCTGTATCCAAGATGGCCACCATTAATAAAAATAGAAATTTCTTCAAATGGCCAAAACTGCTCTATTTTATGCCAGAAAGTGCCCAAATTTGAACTGTATAAGCATAATGATGAGCTTTTTAACATATATTACGGGATTTTTTATGAACTTTGTACTTTTGCCGATTTTGACCGATTATGCAAATTAGAAAAAAGGGGGGATGAAATTAGAAAAAAATCTTCTCCTTTGAAACTACTGAGCCAATCTCAACCAAACTCTGCTGAAATGATCATTAGGTGGTCCCCTTTCAAAATTGTGTCCGTCAGCGCCGTCCTGTATCCAAGATGGCCGCCATGACTAAAAATAGAAATTTCTTCAAATGGCCAAAACTGCTCTATTTTAAGCCAGAAAGTGCCCAAATTTGAACTGTATTAGCAAAATGATGAACTTTTTAACATATATTAAGGGATTTTTTATGAACTTTGAACTTTTGCCTATTTTGACCGATTATGCAAATTAGAAAAAAGGTGGGATGAAATTAAAAAAAAAATCTTCTCCTCTGAAACTACTGTGCCAATCTCAACCAAACTTTGCTGAAATGATCCTTCGGTGGTCCCCTTTCAATATTGTGTCCGTCAGCGCCGTCCTGTATCCAAGATGGCCGCCATGACTAAAAATAGAAATTTCTTCAAATGGCCAAAACTGCTCTATTTTAAGCCAGAAAGTGCCCAAATTTGTACTGTATAAGCATAATGATGAGCTTTTTAACATATATTACGGGATTTTTTATGAACTATGAACTTTTGCCTATTTTGACCGATTATGCAAATTAGAAAAAAGGGGGGATGAAATTAAAATGTTTTCTTCTCCTCTGAAACTACTGAGCCAATCTCAACCAAACTTTGCTGAAATGATCCTTGGGTGGTCCCCTTTCAATATTGTGTCCGTCAGCGCCATCCTGTATCCAAGATGGCCACCATGACTAAAAATAGAAATTTCTTCAAATGGCCAAAACTGCTCTATTTTAAGCCAGAAAGTGCCCAAATTTGAACTGTATTAGCATAATGATGAGCTTTTTAACATATATTACGGGATTTTTTATGAACTTTGAACTTTTGCCTATTTTGACCGATTATGCAAATTAGAAAAAAGGGGGGATGAAATTAAAAAAAAAATCTTCTCCTCTGAAACTACTGTGCCAATCTCAACCAAACTTTGCTGAAATGATCCTTCGGTGGTCCCCTTTCAATATTGTGTCCGTCAGCGCCGTCCTGTATCCAAGATGGCCGCCATGACTAAAAATAGAAATTTCTTCAAATGGCCAAAACTGCTCTATTGCCAGAAAGTGCCCAAATTTGAACTGTATAAGCATAATGATGAGCTTTTTAGTTCACCTGGACCAAAGGTCCAGGTGAACTATTGCCATCACTTGGCGTCCGTCGTCTCTCGTCTGTCGTCTGTAAACTTTTCACATTTCAAGCTTCTTCTCCGAAACCACTGGGCCGATTGGAACCAACCTTAGCAGGAATGTTCCTTGGATGGTACTCTACAAAATTACTGTTTTTCGTTCCAGTCGGATATTCAATATGGCTGCCAAGGCCAATAATATGCTCTGATTGGCTGAAATTTCAAAGATCTTCTTCTCTGAAACTAATGAACTGACTGAACCCAAACTGTACAGGAATGATCATTGGAATGTCCTTTACCAAGTTACCGTTTTTTATGCCGATCGGAAATCCAAGATGGCCGCCATCGCAGGACATAGATTAACATTGGACCCTATGGGAAAATGTTCAAATGCCTTCTTCTCAGAAACTACAAATATGATTAAAGCCAAACTGTACATGAATGTTCATTGGATGGTCCTCTACAATCTGAAGGTTTTTTGTTCCGATATGAAATTCAAAATGGCGGCTACGGCAGGACTTAGTTTAACATTGGACCCTAAGGGAAAAATGTTTCAAAATGCTTCTTCTCTGAAACCACTTGGACAGTTGAAACCAAACTGCCCAGGAATGATCATTGGAAGGTCCTCTACAAAGTTTCTGTTTTTTATGCCGATCGGAAATCCAAGATGGCAACCACCGCAATACATAGATTAACATTGGACCCTATGGGAAAATATTCAAATGCCTTCTTCTCAGAAACTACAAATATGATTAAAGCCAAACTGTACATGAATGTTCATTAGATGGCCCTCTACAAACTCTAGGTTTTTTGTTCCGATATGAATTTCAAAATGGCGGCTACGGCAGGACTTAGTTTAACATTGGACCCTATGGGAAAAATGTTTCAAAATGCTTCTTCTCTGAAACCACTTGGACAGTTGAAACCAAACTGCCCAGGAATGATCATTGGAAGGTCCTCTACAAAGTTTCTGTTTTTTATGCCGATCGGAAATCCAAGATGGCCGCCACCGCAATGCATAGATTAACATTGGACCCTATGGGAAAATATTCAAATGCCTTCTTCTCAGAAACTACAAATATGATTAAAGCCAAACTGTACATGAATGTTCATTGGATGGTCCTCTACAATCTTAAGGTTTTTTGTTCCGATATGAAATTCAAAATGGCGGCTACGGCAGGACTTAGTTTAACATTGGACCCTAAGGGAAAAATGTTTCAAAATGCTTCTTCTCTGAAACTTGGATAGTTGAAACCAAACTGCCCAGGAATGATCATTGGAAGGTCCT
The DNA here is from genome assembly GCA_963680875.1 of Bathymodiolus brooksi. Classification (NCBI taxonomy): domain Eukaryota; kingdom Metazoa; phylum Mollusca; class Bivalvia; order Mytilida; family Modiolidae; genus Bathymodiolus; species Bathymodiolus brooksi. The sequence continues at coordinate 28,033,784 of OY804579.1, forward strand.
CTACAAATTTTATGTTTTTTATGCCGATCGGAAATCCAAGATGGCCGCCACCGCAGGACATAGATTAACATTGGACCCTATGTGAAAATGTTCAAATGCCTTCTTCTCAGAAACTACAAATATGATTAAAGCCAAACTGTACATGAATGTTCATTGGATGGTCCTCTACAATCTTAAGGTTTTTTGTTCCGATATGAATTTCAAAATGGCGGCTACGGCAGGACTTAGTTTAACATTGGACCCTATGGGAAAAATGTTTCAAAATGCTTCTTCTCTGAAACCACTTGGACAGTTGAAACCAAACTGCCCATGAATGATCATTGGAAGGTCCTCTACAAAGTTTCTGTTTTTTATGCCGATCGGAAATCCAAGATGGCCGCCACCGCAGGACATAGATTAACATTGGACCCTATGTGAAAATATTCAAATGCCTTCTTCTCAGAAACTACAAATATGATTAAAGCCAAACTGTACATGATTGTTCATTGGATGGTCCTCTACAATCTTAAGGTTTTTTGTTCCGATATGAAATTCAAAATGGCGGCTACGGCAGGACTTAGTTTAACATTGGACCCTATGGGAAAAATGTTTCAAAATGCTTCTTCTCTGAAACCACTTGGACAGTTGAAACCAAACTGCCCAGGAATGATCATTGGAAGGTCCTCTACAAATTTTATGTTTTTTATGCCGGTCGGAAATCCAAGATGGCCGCCACCGCAGGACATAGATTAACATTGGACCCTATGGGAAAATATTCAAATGCCTTCTTCTCAGAAACTACAAATATTATTAAAGCCAAACTGTACATGAATGTTCATTAGTTGGTCCTCTACAAACTTTAGGTTTTTTGTTCCGGTATGAAATTCAAAATGGCGGCTACGGCAGGACTTAGTTTAACATTGGACCCTATGGGAAAAATGTTTCAAAATGCTTCTTCTCTGAAACTTGGACAGTTGAAACCAAACTGCCCAGGAATGATCATTGGAAGGTCCTCTACATATTTTATGTTTTTTATGCCGATCGGAAATCCAAGATGGCCGCCACCGCAGGACATAGATTAACATTGGACCCTATGTGAAAATGTTCAAATGCCTTCTTCTCAGAAACTACAAATATTATTAAAGCCAAACTGTACATGAATGTTCATTGGATGGTACTCTACAAACTTTACGTTTTTTGTTCCGATATGAAATTCAAAATGGCGGCTACGGCAGGACCTAGTTTAACATTGGACCCTATGGGGAAAATGTTTCAAAACGCTTCTTCTCTGAAACCACTAGGACAGTTGAAACCAAACTGCCCAGGAATGATCATTGGAAGGTCCTCTACAAATTTTATGTTTTTTATGCCGGTCGGAAATCCAAGATGGCCGCCACCGCAGGACATAGATTAACATTGGACCCTATGGGAAAATATTCAAATGCCTTCTTCTCAGAAACTACAAATATTATTAAAGCCAAACTGTACATGAATGTTCATTAGTTGGTCCTCTACAAACTTTAGGTTTTTTGTTCCGGTATGAAATTCAAAATGGCGGCTACGGCAGGACTTAGTTTAACATTGGACCCTATGGGAAAAATGTTTCAAAATGCTTCTTCTCTGAAACTTGGACAGTTGAAACCAAACTGCCCAGGAATGATCATTGGAAGGTCCTCTACATATTTTATGTTTTTTATGCCGATCGGAAATCCAAGATGGCCGCCACCGCAGGACATAGATTAACATTGGACCCTATGTGAAAATGTTCAAATGCCTTCTTCTCAGAAACTACAAATATTATTAAAGCCAAACTGTACATGAATGTTCATTGGATGGTACTCTACAAACTTTACGTTTTTTGTTCCGATATGAAATTCAAAATGGCGGCTACGGCAGGACCTAGTTTAACATTGGACCCTATGGGGAAAATGTTTCAAAACGCTTCTTCTCTGAAACCACTAGGACAGTTGAAACCAAACTGCCCAGGAATGATCATTGGAAGGTCCTCTACAAATTTTATGTTTTTTATGCCGATCGGAAATCCAAGATGGCCGCCACCGCAATACATAGATTAACATTGGACCCTATGGGAAAATATTCAAATGCCTTCTTCTCAGAAACTACAAATATGATTAAAGCCAAACTGTACATGAATGTTCATTGGATGGTCCTCTACAAAGTTAAGGTTTTTTGTTCCGATATGAATTTCAAAATGGCGGCTACGGCAGGACTTAGTTTAACATTGGACCCTATGGGAAAAATGTTTCAAAATGCTTCTTCTCTGAAACCACTAGGACAGTTGAAACCAAACTGCCCATGAATGATCATTGGAAGGTCCTCTACAAATTTTATGTTTTTTATGCCGATCAGAATTCCAAGATGGCCGCCACCGCAGGACATAGATTAACATTGGACCCTATGGGAAAATGTTCAAATGCCTTCTTCTCAGAAACTACAAATATTATTAAAGCCAAACTGTACATGAATGTTCATTAGATGGTCCTCTACAAACTTTACGTTTTTTGTTCCGGTATGAAATTCAAAATGGCGGCTACGGCAGGACTTAGTTTAACATTGGACCCTATGGGGAAAATGTTTCAAAATGCTTCTTCTCTGAAACCACTTGGACAGTTGAAACCAAACTGCCCAGGAATGATCATTGGAAGGTCCTCTACAAATTTTATGTTTTTTATGCCGATCGGAAATCCAAGATGGCCGCCACCGCATGACATAGATTAACATTGGACCCTATGGGAAAATGTTCAAATGCCTTCTTCTCAGAAACTACAAATATGATTAAAGCCAAACTGTACATGAATGTTCATTGGATGGTCCTCTACAATCTGAAGGTTTTTTGTTCCGATATGAAATTCAAAATGGCGGCTACGGCAGGACTTAGTTTAACATTGGACCCTATGGGAAAAATGTTTCAAAATGCTTCTTCTCTGAAACCACTTGGACAGTTGAAACCAAACTGCCCAGGAATGATCATTGGAAGGTCCTCTACAAAGTTTCTGTTTTTTATGCCGATCGGAAATCCAAGATGGCCGCCACAGCAGGACATAGATTAACATTGGACCCTATGTGAAAATATTCAAATGACTTCTTCTCAGAAACTACAAATATGATTAGAGCCAAACTGTACATGAATGTTCATTGGATGGTCCTCTACAATCTGAAGGTTTTTTGTTCCGATATGAAATTCAAAATGGCGGCTACAGCAGGACTTAGTTTAACATTGGACCCTATGGGAAAAATGTTTCAAAACGCTTCTTCTCTGAAACCACTTGTACAGTTGAAACCAAACTGCCCAGGAATGATCATTGGAAAGTCCTCTACAAAGTTTCTGTTTGTTATGCCGATTGGAAATCCAAGATGGCTGCCACCACAGGTCATAATATTAACACAGGACCATATGGGGAAAATACAGAAATATATTCTTCTCTGAAGCTATTGCACTGATTGAACCTAAACTGTGCATCAATCATTGGAAGGTCCTTTACAAACTTTGTGTTTTTTATGTTGATCGTAATTTCAAGATGACTACCACTGCAGGACATAGTTTTTACATAGGACCAATTGGTTTTTTTTATAACCAGGTGAACGATACAGGCTCTTGAGAGCCTCTGGTTAACATATATTACGGGATTTTTTATGAACTTTGAACTTTTGCCTATTTTGACCGATTATGCAAATTAGAAAAAAAAGGGGGGATGAAATTAAAAAAAATCTTCTCCTCTGAAACTACTGAGCCAATCTCAACCAAACTTTGCTGAAATGATCCTTGGGTGGTCCCCTTTCAATATTGTGTCCGTCTGTGCCGTCCTTATCCAAGATGGCCGCCATGACTTAAAATAGAAATTTCTTCCAATGGCCAAAACTGCTCTATTTTAAACCAGAAAGTGCCCAAATTTGAACTGTATAAGCATAATGATGAGCTTTTTAACATATATTACGGGATTTTTTATGAACTTTGAACTTTTGCCTATTTTGACCGATTATGCAAATTAGAAAAAAGGGGGGATGAAATTTTAAAACAATCTTCTCCTCTGAAACTACTGAGCCAATCTCAACCAAACTTTGCTGAAATGATCCTTGGGTGGTCCCCTTTCAAAATTGTGTCCGTCAGTGCCGTCCTGTATCCAACATGACCGCCATGACTAAAAATAGAAATTTCTTTAAATGGCCAAAACTGCTCTATTTTAAGCAAGAAAGTGCCCAAATTTGAACTGTATAAGCATAATGATGAGCTTTTTAACATATATTACGGGATATTTTATGAACTTTGAACTTTTGCCTATTTTGACCGATTATGCAAATTAGAAAAATGGGGGGATGAAATTTAAAAAAAATCTTCTCCTCTAAAACTACTGAGCCAATCTCAACCAGATTTTGCTGAAATGATTCTTGGGTGGTTCTCTTCCAAAATTGTGTCCGGCATTTCAGAACACCGACCAAGATGGCCGCCACAGCCGAACTTATTTTAACATAAGACCCTATGGGAAATTCCCATAAAAATCTTCTTGTCTGAAACCATTTGCTCAATAAGAAAAACATTTTGATGAAATAGTCATTGGATGGTTCTCTTCCAAAAATATGTCCGGCTGTTCGGCCCTTCGATCAATTTTTTTTTTTTAATTTTAATACTTTTCGTGTTATATTTCAAAAACTATAAGAGATAGATGTTAAGTTTCAATTGCCCCATGTCGAGATCTACCTACCCTGCAATTTTGAAGTAAATCTGATTACCCATCTTGGAGTTCTTGCCTTTTTTTCATCAAATTTTAAAAATAAATTAATACTTTTCGTCTTATATTTCAAAAACTATAAGAGATAAAGGTTAAGTTTAAATTGCAAAAATTTGCAGCATGTCAAGATCTTCCTACCCTGCAATTTTGAAGTAAATCCCATTACCCATTTTGGAGTTATTGCCCTTTTTTCATCAAAATGTTCTCAATTTTAATACTATCATCTTATATCTCAAAAACTATAAGAGATAGAGGGAAAGTTTAAACTGCAAAAATGTTCAGCATGTCAAGATCTACAAAAAGTTTCCCGCACTTGAAAATGTGTGACAACTGTCTGAAGAGTTATTCCTCTTGAAATGCATTTTTAGCTCACCTGACCCAAAGGGTCATGTGAGCTATTGCCATCACTTGGCGTCCGTCGTCCGTCGTACACTTTTTCAAAAATCTTCTCCTCTGAAAGTACAAGACCAATGGAAACCAAACTTGGTCTGAATCATCACTAGGGTGTCTAGTTTCAAAATTGTGTCCGGTGATGCCGTGCACCAACCAACATGGCCGTTGTTACTAAAAATAGAACATATGGTAAAATTGCAGGTTTTGGGTAATAACTCAAAAACCGTTAATAATATCAAAAATCTGACATGGGGATAAAAATGATCAGAAAATCAAGAACTACCTACCCTGCAATTTTGAAGTAAATCTGATTGCCCATCTTGGAGTTATTGCCCTTTTTTCATAAAATTTGTAAAATTTTAATACTTTTCGTCTTATATTTCAAAAACTATAAGAGATAAAGGTTAACTTTAAATTGCAAAAATGTGCGGCATATCAAGATCTACCCACCCTGCAATTTTGAAGTAAATCCCATTACCCATTTTGGAGTTATTTTCCTTTTTTCATCAAATTTTCAAAATTTTAATACTTTTCGTCCTTTATTTCAAAAACTATAAGAGACATGTGGTAAGTTGAAACTGCAAACATGTTCAGCATGTCAAGATCTACCTACCCTGCAATTTTGAAGTAAATCCCATTACCCATTTTGGAGTTATTTCCCTTTTTTCATCAAATTTTCAAAATTTTAATACTTTTCGTCCTTTATTTCAAAATCTATAAGAGACATGTGGTAAGTTGAAACTGCAAACATGTTCAGCATGTCAAGATCTACCTACCCTGCAATTTTGAAGTAAATCCCATTACCTATTTTGACCGATTATGCAAATTAGAAAAAAGGGGGGATGAAATTAAAAAAAAATCTTCTCCTCTGAAACTACTGAGCCAATCTCAACCAAACTTTGCTGAAATGATCCTTGGGTGGTCCCCTTTCAAAATTGTGTCCGTCAGCGCCGTCCTATATCCAAGATGGCCGCCATTACTAAAAATAGAAATTTCTTCAAATGGCCAAAACTGCTCTATTTTAAGCCAGAAAGTGCCCAAATTTGAACTGTATAAGCATAATGATGAGCTTTTTAACATATATTACGGGATTTTTTATGAACTTTGAACTTTTGCCTATTTTGACCGATTATGCAAATTAGAAAAAAGGGGGGATGAAATTAAAAAAAATATTCTCCTTTGAAACTATTGAGCCAATCTCAACCAAACTTTGCTGAAATGATCTTTGGGTGGTCCCCTTTCAAAATTGTGTCCGTCAGCACCGTCTTGTATCCAAGATGGCCGCCGTTACTAAAAATAGAAATTTCTTCAAATGGCTAAAACTGCTCTATTTTAAGCCAGAAAGTGCCCAAATTTGAACTGTATAAGCATAATGATGAGCTTTTTAACATATATTACAGGATTTTTTATGAACTTTGAACTTTTGATTATTTTGACCGATTATGAAAATTAGAAAAAAGGGGGGATGAAATTAAAAAAAAAATTCTCCTCTGAAACTACTGAGCCAATCTCAACCAAACTTTGCTGAAAGGATCCTTGGGTGGTCCCCTTTCAAAATTGTGTCCGTCAGCTCCGTCCTATATCCAAGATGGCCGCCATTACTAAAGATAGAAATTTCTTCAAATGGCCAAAACTGCTCTATTTTAAGCCAGAAAGTGCCCAAATTTGAACTGTATAAGCATAATGATGAGCCTTTTAACATATATTACGGGATTTTTTATGAACTTTGAACTTTTGCCTATTTTGACCGATTATGCAAATTAGAAAAAAGGGGGGATGAAATTAAAAAAAAATATTCTCCTTTGAAACTATTGAGCCAATCTCAACCAAACTTTGCTGAAATGATCCTTGGGTGGTCCCCTTTCAAAATTGTGTCCGTCAGCACCGTCTTCTATCCAAGATGGCCACCATTACTAAAAATAGAAATTTCTTCAAATGGCCAACACTGCTCTATCTTAAGCCAGAAAGTGCCCAAATTTGAACTGTATAAGCATAATGATGAGCTTTTTAACATATATAAGCGATTTTTTATGAACTTTGAACTTTTGCCTATTTTGACCGATTTGCAAATTAGAAAAAGGGGTGATGAAATTAAAAAAAAATCTTCTCCTCTGAAACTACTGAGCCAATCTCATCCAAACTTTGCTGAAATGATCCTTGGGTGGTCCCCTTTCAAAATTGTGTCCGTCAGAGCCGTCCTGTATCCAAGGTGGCCGCTATTACTAAAAATAGAAATTTCTTCAAATGGCCAAAACTGCTTTATTTTAAGCCAGAAAGTGCCCAAATTTGAACTGTATAAGCATAATGATGAGCTTTTTAACAAATATTACGGGATTTTTTATGAACTTTGAACTTTTGCCTATTTTGACCGATTATGCAAATTAGAAAAAAGGGGGGATGAAATTTTTAAAAAATCTTCTCCTCTGAAACTATTGAGCCAATCTCAACCAAACTTTGCTGAAATGATTCTTGGGTGGTCCTCTTCCAAAATTGTGTCCCGCATTTCAGAACACCGACCAAGATGGCCGCCACAGCCGAACTTAATTTAACATAGGACCCTATGGGAGATTCCCATAAACATCTTCTTGTCTGAAACCAGTTGCTCAATAAGAACAAAATTTTGATGAAATAGTCATTGGATGGTTCTCTTCCAAAAATTTGTTCGGCGGTTCGGGCCTTCGATCATTTTTTTTTTATAAATTTTAATACTTTTCGTGTTATATTTCAAGAACTATAAGAGATAGATGTTAAGTTTAAATTGCAAAAATGTGCACCATGTCGATATCTACCTACCCTGCAATTTTGAAGTAAATATGATTACCCATCTAGGAGTTCTTGCCCTTTTTTTCATCAAATTAAAAAAAAAATTAATACTTTTCGTCTTATATTTCAAAAACTATAAGAGATAAAGGTTAAGTTTAAATTGCCAAAATTTGCAGCATGTCAAGATCTTCCTACCCTGCAATTTTGAAGTAAATTCCATTACCCATTTTGGAGTTATTGCCCTTTTTTCATCAAAATGTTCTCAATTTTAATACTATCATCTTATATCTCAAAAACTATTAGAGATAGAGGGAAAGTTTAAACTGCAAAAATGTTCAGCATGTCAAGATCTACAAAAAATTTCCCACAGTTAAAAATGTGCGACAACTGTGTGAAGAGTTATTCCTCTTGAAATGCATTTTTTTGTTGACTCACTGCTTTTGGTTACTCAAATAATCAAAGGGAAGCAACTCTATTACAAAATGTGAAGTAGGAAAAGCTAAATTTTGAGAATCATTGACATATATGTTTTTTTACAGCAATTTTGATAACTTGCATTAAAGGGGGAACCCCTGCCCAAATTTTTTTGTAGAAGGGGTCTGCAATGACGAAGGCTACATTTGTTATTTTTTTTCACCGAAGTTATCAAGTTTTATTGACTGATGTTGTTATTATACCCAGGTGAGCTATACAGGCTCCTGGGAGCCTCTAGTTTTGTGGACTCGCTGCTTTTGGTTACTCAAATAATCAAAGGGAAGCAACTCTATTACAAAATGTGAAGTAGGAAAAGCTAAATTTTGAGAATCATTGACATATATGTTTTTTACAGCAATTTTGATAACTTACATTAAAGGGGGAACCCCTGCCCAAATTTTTTTGTAGAAGGGGTCTGCAATGACGAAGGCTACATTTGTTAATTTTTTTTAGCGAAGTTATCAAGTTTTATTGACTGATGTTGTTATTATACCCAGGTGAGCTATACAGGCTCCTGGGAGCCTCTAGTTTTGTTGACTCACTGCTTTTGGTTACTCAAATAATCAAAGGGAAGCAACTCTATTACAAAATGTGAAGTAGGAAAAGGTAAATTTTGAGAATCATTGACATAATATTATATGTTTTTTTACAGCAATTTTGATAACTTACATTAAAGGGGGAACCCCTGCCCTAATTTGTTTGTAGAAGGGGTCTGCAATGATGAAGGCTACATTTGTTAATTTTTTTTATCGAAGTTATCAAGTTTTATTGACTGATGTTGTTATTATACCCAGGTGAGCTATACAGGCTCCTGGGATCCTCTAGTTTCTCTATCTACATGTATTGTAATTTTTGAGATATAAGCCAAATACATACTCTGACCCCTATGTTCTATTTATAGTAATAGCGGCCATGTTGGTTGATCGACCAGCATGAAAATCACAAATGGTTCAGTGGTTTCAGAGGAGAAGATTTTTGAAAAAAGTCAGACGGACGACGGTCAGGTGAGCTAAAAATCGGCTTTTAAGGGCAATAACTCGTACAGGAAGTCAACTGATGATTTCGGACCAAATGAAAGAATTGTAGAACTTTGGATGCCGATCATTTTGAGGTAACAGTTTTTTCTCTATCTGTGATAATTTTCGAGATGCAAGCCAAAAACATACTCTGACCCCTATGTTCTATATATAGTAACAGTGGCCATGTTGGTTGATCGACCAGCATGAAAATCACAAATTTGAATCTACATACCCTAGTGATCATTTGTACAACGTTTGATAACAAATGGTTCAGTGGTATCAGAGAAAATTTTTGAAAAAGTCTTAACGAACGACAGACGCAAAGTGATGGCAATAACTCTCATGACCCTTCGGGTCAGGTGAGCTAAAAATGAGTGACATGACAAAAGCTACCTACATGATGATTTTCATGGAAATCGGATTAGTGTAAGAGTAACTGCCCCTGAAATATTAGATTTGACAGTTTCTGGCTTTTATCTCGAAAACTATAGGAGATAGACGACAAGGATGATCAGCATGAGAAGATCTACCTACCTGTGAAATTTCAAGGTGATCGGACAACTGGCATAAGAGTTATTGCCCCTGAAACATCACATTTGATGATTGGAGATAAATGAATAATGTAAATTGCAAGAATGATCGACATGATGAGATCTATATAACTGCAAAACATTTATGTATTGTAGTGGCTCAGACTTTTCAGGTGAGCGATTCAGGCTCCTCCTGGGAGTCTCTCGTTGAAAGAAATGTCTTCCCTTCTGCTTAATATAAACATTAATTTTGAATGTAAATATTTTTTAGATGGAACCTAGTGGTGCATGGATGTATTGATGGCTACAGTCGATTGGTAACATTTTTGAAGGCCAACAACAATAACAAGGCACTGACAACTTTAGATGCTATAAAACTTTTTGGTACGCCTTCAAGAGTTAGATGTGATTACGATGTGGAGAATGTAGATGTATGCACCTACATGGAAGGAATTAGGGGTGTCAACAGGGGAAGTGCAATAAAGGGGAAGAGTTGTCATCATCAGAGAATTGAACGTCTGTGGGTAGATGTGTGGGACAATGTTTTAAATAACAACCATCCAGTCTCAACTGAACACAATAGGAGCCCAAACCAGCTGTTCATAAAAGGAGTGCTTGCAAATGCAAAGTCCAACTTGAAGTCTATCGAGGAACTTATTCAGGATGCTGGATCCACCAATGACAGTTACTATCAAGTCCTGTTAGAAGAATATGGAGTTGAAGATGTTGATAATAGTGATGATGATGATGATGATGATAACGATGATGCAATTATTTCTGTTATTGATGTCCATATATTATGTGAAGACAAACGTCAAGAGATATGTTATTATATTATTGTACTCTATTCTGTATTGATGTATTTTGCAGTTGAGAAAAAAAAAAAAATAAATAAAAAAATAAAAAAAGAGATATGTGAAGAAGTTAACCCATTGTTAAACATTTCATCACTTGAATATGGTGTGGAATTGTTTAAAAAGACTGTCGAACTTCTCAATCTGGACTAGACATGATCTTAAGAAAGACATACTTTTTACCACCTTCGGGGTATATGACTATAGAAGTGGATAGTTAATTTCTCTGTGACTTGTAATTAATGTAGACAGTTGATACCGATAGTGATGTCATAAACTTAATTTGCATTTGCAAATGAGCAATTTTGGTTGGCAAAGACAATATATCTTTAATACTGTATAAAAGTGTACACCAAATTAATTACTTGTTCTTGAATGTGAAAAAAATGGTGCGAGCTAGCGAAATTTTTATTTTGTAAATTTATTTTTCTTGAAATAGCTAGTAATTGGAGCTCAACCACAAGAGTAATGGGGGAAAGGCAGTTTCAAAGAATTTTTCCTTCAATTTCATGATTTTTTAGCTCACCTTGCCAAGGCAAGGTGAGCTTTTGCCATCACTTGGCATCTGTCGTCCGTCGTCCGTTAACTTTTCACATTTTAATCTTCTCCTCTGAAACCCCTCAGCCAAATGAACTGAAACTTGGTAGGAAACATCTATGGAATGTCCTTTATGAAGATTACTCATTTTGTCCCAAACCATTAACAAATATGGCCGCCAGAGGCAATTCTGGTTTCCGATTGGACGATTTTTAAAAATCTTCTCCTCTAAAATTGCTTGGTCAAATGAACCGAAACTTAGTAGGAAGCATCCTTGGAAGGTCCTCTATCAAGATTGCTCATTTTGTTCTGATCCGTTAACAAACATGACCGCCACAGGCCATTCTTGTTTCTGATTGGTTGATTTCTAAAAAATCCTCTCCTCTGAAACCGCTTTCCCAAATGAAGCGAAACTTGGTAGGAAGCATCTATGGAAGGTCCTCTATAAAGGTTGCTCATTTCGTCCCGATCCATTAACAAACATGGCCGTCACAGGCAATTCTTTTTTCTGATTGGTTGATTTCTAAAATATCTTCTCTGTTAAAGAAAGATAACTCTTGTTTAAATATAGATATCTGTATTCAAAATGCAGTTATCTCTATACAGATTTAAAAAAATCTTCTCCTCTGAAACTACTTGGCCAAATGAACCGAAACTTGGTAGGAAGCCTCTATGGAACGTCCTCTGTAAAGATTGCTCATTTCGTCCTGATCCGTTGGCAAACATGGCCGCCACAGGCGACTCTTGTTTCTGATTGGCTGATTTTTAAAATTCTTCTCCTCTAAAATCGTTTAGCCAAATGAACCGAAACTTGGTAGGAAGCATCTATAGGTGGTCATCTATAAAGAGTGCTTATTTCGTCCCGATCCGTTTACAAACATGGCCACTACAGGTAATTCTTGTTTCTGATTGGTTGATTTCTAAAAATCTTCTCCTCTGAAACCGCTTGGCCAAATGATCCGAATCTTGGTAGGAAGCATCTATGGAAGGTCCTCTATAAAGATTGATCATTCCGTCCCGATCCGTTAACAAACATGGCCGCCACAGGCGATTCTTGTTTCTGATTGGCTGATTTTTTAAATTCTTCTCTTCTGAAACCGTTTGGCCAAATGAACCGAAACTTGGTAGGAAGCATCTATGGAAAGTCCTCTGTTATGATTGCTCACTTCGTCCCGATCCATTAGCAAACATGGCCACCACAGACAATTCTTGTTTCTGATTGGTTGATTTCTAAAACATCTTCTCCTCTGAAACCGCTTTGCCAAATGAACCGAAACTTGGTAGGAAGCATCTATGGAAGGTTCTCTATAAAAATTGCTCATTTTGTCCCGATCCATTAACAAACATGGCCACAACAGGCAATTCTTGTTTCTGATTTGTCGATTTCTAAAAATCTTCTACTCTGAAGCAGCTTGGCCAAATGGACCGAAACGTGGTAGGAAGCGTCTATGGAAGGTTCTCTATGGGAATTGATCATTCCGTTTTGATCCGTTAACAAACATGGCCGTCATAGGCAAATCTTGTTTCTTATTGGTCGATTTCTAAAACAGCTTTTCCTCTGAAACCACTTGGCCAAATGATATGAAACTTGGTAGGAAGCATCTATGGAAGGTCCTCTATAAAGATTGCTCATTTGGTCCCGATCCGTTAACAAACATGGCCACCACAGGCGATTCTTGTTTCTGATTGGCTGATTTTTTAGATTCTTCTCTTCTGAAACCGTTTGGCCAAATGAACTGAAACTTGGTAGGAAGCATCTATGGAAAGTTCTCTGTTATGATTGCTCATTTCGTCCCGATCCATTAACAAACATGGCCACCACAGACAATTCTTGTTTCTGATTGATTGATTTAAAAAAAATCTTCTCCTCTGAAGCCGCTTTGCCAAATGAACCGAAACTTGGTAGGAAGCATATATGGAAGGTTCTCTATAAAATTGCTCATTTTGTCCCGATCCATTAACAAACATGGCCACCACAGGCAATTCTTGTGTCTGATTGGTCGATTTCTAAAAATGTTCTACTCTGAAACAGCTTGGCCAAATGGACCGAAACATGGTAGGAAGAATCTATGGAAGGTCCTCTATGGGAATTGCTCATTCCGTTTTGATCCGTTAGCAAACATGGCCCTCATAGGCAATTCTTGTTTCTTATTGGTCAATTTCTAAAACAGCTTTTCCTCTGAAACTGCTCGGTCAAATGATATGAAACTTGGTAAGAAGCATCTATGGAAGGTCGTCTATAGAATTTGCTCATTTCGGTTTGATCCATTAAAAAACATGGCTGCCACAGGCAATTCTTGTTTTAGATTGGTCGATTTCTAAAAATCTTTTTCTCTGAAACTGCTTTGCCAAAATGAGCCGAAATTTGGTGGGATGCACCTATGGAAGGTTCTGTATTAAGTTTCCTCAAAGCAGGATGAAAGGTGAGCGACACAGGCTCAGCTCAGTGCTGAGCCTCTAGGTAAGCGCGAGCGTTGCTTTTTACATTTTAAAATGTGATATCTAATTTTACCAAAAAATGAAGTGATAAAGTTTTCTCGAAATTTTTATTCGACAATTTTTGGAGTGAGCCGGTCCGAAGAACATATAATCAATTTGGATTGGTCTAAATATCGTATTATTTAATTCATAAAGCTCTTTTGGTTTACAATTACCATATTCACATTATTAAGCCGCCACTACCTACTTTTCATTTCAAAATATATAACTTAGCATCCTGGTTTCTGATGTTATTCTCTACAGCAAATGTGGAAATAAATTCAATTTGTTCAGTCCCTTAACAAGAGGCTCAACTGAGCCTGTATCACTCACCTGACTTAATTATTCACACTTAGAACTTAAAATGGTCCATTTGCACAATTTGATACTAAAATGCTCAAAATATAGAACCTAATACATTTGTATAAAAATAGGCAAAACGGAAAAATGTGTAAAAATCATCAGTTAAGGGCAATAACTCCTATTAGGAGCAGACCGATGATTTCTGTCATGTTTACAGTTTCTCTCTATCTATTATAGTTTTCAAGATAATAGCCAAAAATGTGTAAAAATCGTTATTTAAGGGCCATAACTCCTATAAGGAGTCAACTGAAAGTTTCCGTTATCACACTTATTAGTAGATCTTGTCTTGTTAATCAGTTTTGCTCCTTGCAATTTTTCTCTATCTATTATAGTTTTCAAGATAATAGCTAAAATTGTGTAAAAATCGTCATTTAAGGGCTATAATAACTATAAGGTGTCAACTGACAATTTCCATCATGCAGACTTATTTGTAGATCTTGTCTTGCTGATCATTTTTGCTGTTTACAGGTTTGTTCTATCTATTATAGTTTTGAAGATAATAGCCAAAAATTTGTTAAAATCATCATTGAAGGGCTGTAACTCCTATAAGGAGTCGACTGATGGTTTCCGCGATACAGACTTATTTGTAGATCTTGTCTTGCTGATCATTTTTGCTGTTTATAGTTTTGCTCTATCTATTATAGTTTTCAAGATAATTTTAGAACTTTGGATGCCGATCATTTTGAGGTAACGGTTTTTTCTCTATCCATTTGAAAAAGTCTAACGGATGACGGACGCCAAGTGATGACAATAGCTCACCTGACCCTTGAGCTAAAAATGCAGGAGGCACCAGAAGGGTTCCCTATAGGTCGCATTAAAAAAATACCCTAGTTCCACATGTCGTTTTTAGGCTGGATTATCCTAGTCTTATGTTATCAAATGAAAGAAATCCACATATGGCTCATAACTTTATTTAGCATAACCTCAATAAACATTTGACAAAATATATAATCAACAATTTCAACAAAAGCAGAAATAACATCAAAATTGTAATTATTAAAATCAAGAGGAGTTTGTAAAATTTAAAAATGGATGCCAAGTAATAACAATATCTCACATGGCATTGGTCGGGTGAGCTAAAACCTTTTGGTCTCAAAAGATACAAATGCAGATTTTATATCAAATGGAATTCATTGTGAAAGCTTCATCACTGGTAACAATGCTTGTCCGTTCCGACGAAACTCCTGATAGGGCTCATATGCAACTGACACATCTAACAAATTATCACAAATGTGGGCACATGGACATCTATTGAGTCCAAATGAATTGTTAAATGTCACTTTTATACCCTCTGTTGGCATTAGAGGTGATCCTGTTACAAAACATATAAATTGCTCTAACACTTCAAAGGATATTTCTCTTATAAAATTTTGATGGTCATAAAACACAACCTCTTCTTCAGCTCTTAGTTCATCTGTTTTCAAACAATCCAAAACCTTTTCTCTACTTGGCAGTAGTGAAGCAAAAAAGTCAGTTGTACTCCTCGAGTTCAATTTGTAGAAAAAAATTTCAACAAAGAAATCAGAAAAACCTTTTTTCAGGTACTTGCACAGAGGGTTTGGCTTATCTAGAAGTTCACTGTTGGCCATGTCAAGAATTTGATTTTTTAAATCTGCAACAGAAGGATATGACTGCATTCCATATGTTTGAAACATACAATACTTGCAATCATATCTTTATCTCTCTCTGACCAAGGAGATGAGCTCAGAAGGTGCTTCATCAGAGTCCTCTCGGGAAAAGAAACATGGAGCAGAAAATCCTGAAGAAGCAACTCCTGGTTAATAATTTCTTGATCAGAAATAGTGGATAACAGTAAACTTCGACACAAGTTTGGTGGTAAAATGCCACACAATCCTATCACCCTTCCAATAGCTGCAAAAATATCTGGTGCTTCTCTCCTTCTGTGAATAGGCAGGAAGGGAACAACTGCATCTTCTCCCCTGAAAAACACCTGGCATGCTTTCTTCCAAAATGAAGAAAACATGTCCCTTGTGAGTCCACCTAAATCTTCACCAATTACCCCTTCAAATACAACTTTTATCCTGAAATTAAGGATGCTGGCTTCTTTGTAATAGCCTAACACATCTTTGACAATATTTGACAATACTCTGTCGAATTATCCTCAGTTCGTTCTCTGCTGCTTCATTAAATGTATTTTTTATGGTTGAAATTGCTGAAACACAAAATAAATAGTTGAAAAGAAATTTAAATTTATTGACACGTTGTATCATACATGCATGTTTTGTATTTGGTATTCTAATATAACACTTCCTTTGCTATTCATGGTTCCATTTATGATAGGTTTTCTGCATTTTTATAATAAAGATATGGTTCAAAACAATATACAAAACTATAATTTCCACACAAAGATAGACTTTTGCAATAACTACATGTATATCTCCTGAGTTATTTCACATGAAATGCTGTGAACATTTGAACATATCAGTATTTAATTTTGCTATCTGTCACCATTTTTAAGAATGTGTAAAGTTTGAAGTAAATCGAAAATGGCGTTCTCAAGATATGGAGCGACATGCGAAAATTTGCCTTATTTTCAATGAACATAGTCCTATAACTCTGGAACGAAAAATCGAAATTTCACCAAAAAGTATACAGACCAATTGACTATCACAACAAACAACTGTGTAAAGTTTGAAGCAAATCAGCCCAGGCATTCTCAAGATAGTGCGACATGTTTACTGCCGACGGACATTTGTATACCAAAATATGTCGGTCTTTTGACTGGTGTGTAAAAAAATGGTATCCATGGAAGACACAGAAAGCATAAATCCTCAATAGAAGCAATGCATATTTTGTTCTCCAATAAGACTATTTGCTATATATTCAAACTAGATACCATTAACTTGTTAGGGATTATTTTTGCTCATTATATTTCAGCTTTGTATGAGGTTTATTGGAAATATTGTGTTGCAAAATGATGTACATTTCATTTTTTTGAGTGATAGTGACACATTTAAGTATATGCAATGTCATCAATACATGCAAAATGATTACAATGCTCAAATACTAGTAGTCTTTTGGATCAGTAGAGCCAAAAATGATGTATGTCCTTTAATTATAAAATACCAGAAAATCCTTCTTGCTACTCACAAGTTTGTGTTTCATTTAAAATGTCTTGACCTGTCTCATCATCTTCTATTATCTTAAAAAACAAAAAAAAAACTAATTATTACAAGATATGCCATGACAAATTCAGTGAACAGTTTTTTTTTGAAAACTCAAAATAGGCAGACTTTTTTGTGCAAACATTTGGTTATACAGGGAGTCATATGATCTGAAATTTTCTATTCACTGACCAAAAAATGTGGAATGAGAAGGCGATATTTTTAGTTTTTTCAAAATTGACATGTTTGCAAGCCATACATTTTCAGAGGGGTGAACACCATTTTTTAGCTCACCTGACCCAAAGGGTCATGTGAGGTATTGCCATCACTTGGTGTCCGTCGTCCGTCCGTTAACTTTTCATATTTTAATCTACTCCTCTGAAACAACTGGACCAAATGGAACCAAACTTGGCAGAAAGCATCTATATAAGGTCCTCTATAAAGTTTCTTCATTTCGTCCCATTCCGCCAACAAATATGGCCGCCAAGGGCAATTCTTTATTCTGATTGGCTAATGTTAAAAAAATCTTCTCCTCTGAAACTGTTTGGCCAAATGGAGCCAAACTTGGCAGGAGACATCTATGTAAGATCCTCTATAAAACTTCTTCATTTAGTTCCATTCGGCCAACAAACATGGCCGCTGTTACTAAAAATAGAACATGGTAAAATTACACGTTTTTGGTAAAAACTCAAAAACGTTAATAATCTCAGAAATCTGACAGGGTAAAAATGATCAGCACAGCAAGATCTAACTACCCTGAAATATTGAAGAAAATCTGATTACCTATCTTGGAGTTATTGCCCTTTTTTTCATCAAATTTTCAAAATTTTAATACTTTTCGTTTTTTATTTCAAAAACTATAAGAGATAGATGTTAAGTTTAAACAGCAAACATGTGCAGCATGTCAAGATCTACATGCCCTGCAATTTTGAAGTAAATCTGATTACCCGTCTAGGAGTTATTGCCCTTTTTTAGCTCACCTGACCCAAAGGGTCATGTGAGGTATTGCCATCACTTGGCGTCCGTCGTCCGTCCGTTAACTTTTCATATTTTAATCTACTCTGAAACAACTGGACCAAATTGAACCAAACTTGGCAGAAAGCATCTATATAAGTTCCTCTATAAAGTTTCTTCATTTCGTCCCATTCCGCCAACAAATATGGCCGCCAAGGGCAATTCTTGTTTCTGATTGGCTAATGTTAAAAAAATCATCTCCTCTGAAACTGCTTGGCCAAATGGAGCCAAACTTGGCAGGAAGCATCTATGTAAGATCCTCTATAAAACTTCTTCATTTAATTCCATTCGGCCAATAAACATGGCCGCTGTTACTAAAAATAGAACATATGGTAAAATTGCACGTTTTTGGTAACAACTCAAAAACCGTTAATAATATCAGAAATCTGACATGGGTAAAAATGATCAGCACAGGAAGATCTAACTACCCTGAAATTTTGAAGAAAATCTGATTACCTATCTTGGAGTTATTGCCCTTTTTTCATCAAATTTTCAAAATTTTAATACTTTTCGTTTTTTATTTAAAAAACTATAAGAGATAGACGTTAAGTTTAAACAGCAAACATGTGCAGCATGTCAAGATCTACATGCCCTGCAATTTTGAAGTAAATCTGATTACCCGTCTAGGAGTTATTGCCATTTTTTATTTTTTTTATTTTAACATTTTTGTCTGATATTTCAAAAACTATTAGAGATAAAGGTTAAGTTTAAATTGCAAATATGTGCAGCATATTAAGATCTACCTACCCTGTAATTTTGAAGTTAATTTGAGTACCCAATTTGGAGTTATTGCCCTTTTTTTCGTCAAATTTTCAAAATGTTAATACCTTTTGTCCTTTATTTCAAAAACTATAAGAGATAGATGTTAAGTTTAAACAGCAAACATGTTCAGCATGTCAAGATCAACCTAGCCTACAATTTCAAAGTAAATCTAATTACCCATCTTGAAGTTATTGCCCTTTTTTCATCAAATTTTAAAAATGTTAATACTTTTCATCCTTTATTTCAAAAACTATAAGAGATAGATGTTGAGTGTAAACTGAAAACATGTTCAGCTTGTCACGATCTACATGCCCTGCAATTTTGAAGTAAATCTGATTGCCCGTCTAGGAGTTATTCCCCTTTTTTCATCATTTTTTAGCTCACCTGACCCAAAGGGCCATGTGAGGTATTGCCATCACTTGGCGTCCGTCGTCCGTCCGTTAACTTTTCATATTTTAATCTTCTCCTCTGAAACAACTTGGCCAAATAGAACCAAACTTGGCAGTAAGCATCTATGTAAGGTCCTCTATAAAGTTTCTCCATTTCGTTCCATTTGGCCTATAAACATGGCCGTCAAGAATAATTCTTTTTTCTGATTGGCTAATGTTAAAAAAAATCTTCTCCTCTGAAACAGCTTGGCCAAATGGAGCCAAACTTGGCATAGATGGTCCCTGTGTGTGTCCCTTTTAAAATTGTGTCCGACAGCCCCACCCTCCATTCAAGATGGCTGCTGTTTTTTAAGGTAATGATTATCTCCCTTTGAAATTTGCTTCAGTATCATTCTATTGTCAGGTGAGCGATACAGGCTCTGGGCTGAGCCTCTAGTTATTTTATTATTTTTAATTTAAACATTTTTTTCTGATATTTCAAAAACTATTAGACATAAAGGTTAAGTTTAAATTGCAAAAATGTGCAGCATATTAAGATCTACCTACCCTGCAATTTTGAAGTTAATCTGAGTACCCAATTTGGAGTTATTGCCTTGTTTTTCGTCAAATTTTCAAAATGTTAATACCTTTTGTCCTTTATTTCAAAAACTATAAGAGATAGATGTTAAGCTTAAACAGCAAACATGTTCAGCATGTCAAGATCTACCTAGCCTGCAATTTTAAAGTAAATCTGATTACCCATCTTGAAGTTATTGCCCTTTTTTCATCAAATTTTACAAATGTTAATACTTTTCATCCTTTATTTCAAAAACTATAAGAGATAGATGTTGAGTATAAACTGAAAACATGTTGGATACCTAAACTCCATAAGACACCATACAAAGAAAGGTACATAGCGGGATCATCAACTTGTTCGACGAAAGAATTGTCTATTCACCTAACAAAGATTCTGTCTGCAGTAAAAGAGGGACAACAGAAATATTGTGAAACTGTTTACTCGCGTAGTGGCATAAATCACATGTGGATTTTGAAAAACTCTAAAGATCTTTTGGATAACCTGAAATCAAGATCTTTCTCTCAGGTATCCTCCATCAAAACCTTTGATTTTTCAACTCTATATACCACCCTACCGCATGACAAATTAAAAACCCGCTTAAAAGAAACAATTCATAAAGCTTTTAGTCATAGAAACTATGGGTCAAAATTTGTTGTGTTAGGCTACAATTCCACATATTTTTCAAACAAAATTCATAAAGGTAAAACATGCTACTCCGAGGAACAAGTGATCAGTATGCTGGAGTTCCTCATCGATAACATATTTGTCTCCTTTGGAGGGACACTGTTTCAGCAGGTCGTCGGCATACCAATGGGTACGAATTGTGCCCCTCTTCTAGCCGATTTATTTTTATACTCATATGAGTCGGAGTTTCTTCAAAAGCTTGTAAAAGATAAGAAGATTCATGAGGCTAGAGCCTTTAATTTCACATACAGGTATATTGATGACGTTTTATCTATCAATAATTCTAGATTTGCAGAATTTCTTCCATTGATATATCCTCCAGAGCTGGAAGTTAAAGAGACCACCGATACAGCTTCGTCCGCATCATTTTTGGACTTATACCTCGAATTTGACGACAGTGGTCAACTCAGTACTAAAATTTATGATAAGTGGGACGACTTCAATTTTAAAATCATAAATTTTCCAAATATGTGCAGCAATATACCAGCTTCTCCTGCATATGGTGTTTACATCTCGCAATTGATTCGCTATGCAAGGGGCAGTAGCAATTATTCTGATTTCCTGAAACGTCATCTTCATCTGAGAAACAGGCTACTGGACCAGGGCTATAAAAAGATTCGCCTTATTCGATCTCTTAAAAAGTTTATATTCCGATACCAATATCTTGTCGAAATATATTCCGTCTCTGCAGAAAAAATTATAAGCGATGCATTTTCATATAGTGAAAATGTATAAAGATAAAGAGTCAAATATGTCAAGAATTTTTTTTGTCAATGTGTGACGTAAAAATATTTTTGACATTTACGTCACCGAATATGGTACTGCTTTGACAACTATTTTACCTATTTTGTTCCTGTATTTAAATACTGTTACAGTGACAGCCGGAACCTTTGAATCGTAATGAGAGCGGGAGGTTTGGCGCCTTAAAATCTGATTCAACCCACCATTTCTTTAGAAATGCCTGTACCAAGTCAGGGTCATTACGGTTTTCACAGTTTTCCGGTTGTTTACTGATTTTGTCTGTTTATATAGTTATGAGTTTTGACTTTCCCTTTGTAAGATTGTTCGGAGTTCGGTAATTTTGTTATTACCTTTACTTGTCAAGATATACATGCCCTGCAATTTTGAAGTAAATCTGATTACCCGTCTAGGAGTTATTGCCCTTTTTTCTTATTTTTTAGCTCACCTGACCCAAAGGGCCATGTGAGGTATTGCCATCACTTGGCGTCCGTCGTCCGTCCGTTAACTTTTTCATATTTTAATCTTCTCCTCTGAAACAACTTGGCCAAATAGAACCAAACTTGGCAGTAAGGTCCTCTATAAAGTTTCTCCATTTCGTTCCGTTCCACCAACAAATATGGCCACCAAGGGCAATTCTTGTTTCTGATTGGATACTGAGTACTGTTTAAAAAAATCTTCTCCTCTGAAACTGCTTGGCAAAATGGAGCCAAACTTGGCAGGAAGCATCTATGTAAGATCCTCTATAAAGCTTCTTCATTTGGTTCCATTCGGCCTACAAACATGGCCGCCAAGATTAATTGGCATAGATGGTCCCTGGGTGTGTCCCTTTCAAAATTGTGTCCGACAGCCCCACCCTCCATTCAAGATGGCTGCTGTTTTTTAAGGTAATGATTATCTCCCTTTGAAATTTGCTTCAGTATCATTATATTGTCAGGTGAGCGATACAGGCTCAGTGGGCTGAGCCTCTAGTTTTTAAATGTTTTATTGGATAAAAGAACATGGAAACACTGGTAGTTGTGTCTTTGTCTCTGTTTTTTTTTTTTTATTTATGGGAAAGGTTTTCGTGTACACATGCTATGCTGCTCATTGTTGCTGCCATAATAGCAAATACTGGATGAAGAACAGCATTAAAAGAAAATGTTGCCTTACATACTATTATTCTGTTTTCATTGTGAGATTTAAAATAGACAAAACTAGGTACTTGAAATTTCCTAATTTGTATTTTTAGTCTCTTAGTACCTCATTGTATGATAACAGCAATGGTAGTGATTTTTTGGTACAACTTTCTGTTTTTATGAATATTTTTAAACTCTTACATATGATTTCTCATTGAGAATGCTGACATCTTTTCATTTTCGATCACAATTAACTGTTAACTGAGGAGCTTTGTCAGCACAACATGATACGACCGTGGAATGTCGACAAGAGAAAATTTGAAACATATATGGACACAGTAATACCATCATCAAAAGTGATTTTTGTTTTAAAAACCAGCATTTGATTTCTCAGCCCTGAAGGGACCTTTTTCTTCAGAGGTTGAGCTAGGATCTCAAAATGTCCATTTTATAATCTGCCAGTCAGTATATTTCAAATGACATATTAAAACATTACTTTTCAACAACTTTAAATTTTGAGCCCTTTTGGGACCCTTTTTTCAACAGAAAGGGCTGGGATCCTCCAAATTTTCATTTTTGAAATCTACAAGTCAATACCTTTGCAATGAAATATTACCACATAACCTTTGAGTCACTTCTAATTTTCGTCACTTTTGGTCACCTTTTTTAGCTCACCTGGCCTATAGGCCAGGTGAGCTATTGTCATCACTTTTCGTCTGTCGTCCGTCGTCCGTCGTCTGTCGTCCGTCGTCCGTCGTCCGTCCGTCAACATTTCACATTTTAATCTACTCAGAAACCACTGGACCAATTGCAACCAAACTTTGGTGGAATGGTCCTTGGATGGCCCCCTTTCAAAATTGTGTCCGGTGATCCCGACTTCCAACCAAGATGGCCGCCAATCTAAAAATAGAAAAAAGGGGGGATGAAATTTTAATTGTCCATTGCTGCTTTAGTGTAAGTCAAAATGAGCTAAGATTTTAACTGCAGCTACATGGCAAGGAGTAGTTTAACATATATTCCGGGTTTTTCTGTGAAATTTTTCTTTCAGCCGATATATACCGATTATGCAAATTGGGCATATTTTGATAAACGATCACATTTAAATCTTCTCCTCTGAAACCGCTGAACCAAATTTGTGTCTGGTGGTCCCGCCCTCTGACCAAGATGGCTGCACAGCTGTACTTAGTTTAACATAGGACCCTATGGGAAATTCACATAAAAACCATCTTGTCTGGAACCAGTAGCTCAATTAAAACCAAACTTTGATGGAATAGTCATTGGATGGTCCTCTTCCAAAATGGTGTCCGGCAGTTGCGCTCTCCCGCCAAGATGACCGCCACAGTGCAGTTGCGTTGTTATTGAAAGCAGCTTTGATCCAGGTGAGCGATTACAGGCTCCTGGGAGACTCTGGTTCTCAGCAGAATAGCTGGGATCCTCAAAATTTTCATTTTTGAATTCTACAAGTCAATACCTTTATGATATATTACAACCCTACTTTTAAGCAACTTTTTAATTTTCGGCCCTTTTTTTAGCTCACCTGACGAAAAGCTATTGCCATCACTTGGAGTCCGTCATCGTCGTTCGTCGTACATCGTAAACTTTTTCAAAAATATTCTCCTCTGAAAGTACTAGACCAATGGAAACCAAACTTGGTCTGAATCATCACTACGATGTCTAGTTTTAAAATTGTGTCCGGTGATGCCGTGCACCAACCAACATGGCCGCTGTTACTATAAATAGAACATATGGTAAAATTGCAGGTTTTGGGTAATAACTCAAAAACCGTTAATAATATCAAAAATCTGACATGGTATAAATATGATCAGCACATCAAGATCTACCTACCCTGCAATTTTGAAGTAAATCTGATTACCCATCTTGGAGTTATTGCCCTTTTTTCATCAAATTTGTAAAATTTTAATACTTTTCATCTTATATTTCAAAAACTATAAGAGATAAAGCTTAACTTTAAATTGCAAAAATGCGGAATATCAAGATCTACCCACCCTGCAATTTTGAGGTAAATCCCATTACCCATTTTGGAGTTATTTCCCTTTTTTCATCAAATTTTGAAAACTTTAATACTTTTCGTCCTTAATTTCAAAAACTATAAGAGACAGATGATAAGTTGAAACTGCAAACATGTTCAGCATGTCAAGACCTACCTACCCTGCAATTTTGGAGTAAATTTGATTACCCATCTTGGAGTTATTGCCCTTTGTACATAATTTTTTTTTTAACTTTAATACTTTTCGTCTTATATTTCAAAAACTATTTACAGATAGATGTTAAGTTTAAATTGCAAAAAATCTACCTACCATGCAATTTTGAAGTAAATCCCATTACCCATTTTGACCGATTATGCAAATTAGACAAAAGGGGGGATGAAATTTGCTCAATAAATTTTTTTTTTGATGAAATAGTCATTGGATGGTTCTCTTCCAAAAATGTGTCCGGTGGTTCGGCCCTTCGATCAAGATGGCCCCCACAGCCGAACTTAGCTTAACATAGGACCCTATGGGAAATTCACATAAAAATCTTCTCCTCAGAAACCACTGAGACAATTGCAACCAAACTTTTGTGGAATGATCTTTGGATGGCCCCCTTCCAAAATTGTGTCCGGTGATCCCGATTTCCATCCAAGATGGCCGCCAAGCTAAAAATAGAAAAAAGGGGGATGAAATTAAAAAAAAATCTTCTCCTCTGAAACTACTGAGCCAATCTCAAGCAAACTTTGCTGAAATGATCTTTAATCGGTCCCCTTTCAAATTGTGTCCGTCAGCGCCGTCCTGTATCCAAGATGACCGCCAATACTAAAAATAGAAATTTCTTCAAATGGCCAAAACTGCTCTATTTTAAGCCAGAAAGTGCCCAAATTTGAACTTTATAAGCATAATGATGAGCTTTTTAACATATATTACGGGATTTTTTTATGAACTTTGAACTTTTGCCTATTTTGACCGATTATGCAAATTAGAAAAAAGGGGGATGAAATTTAAAAAAAATCTTCTCCTCTGAAACTACTGAGGCAATCTCAACCAAACTTTGCTGAAATGATTCTTGTGTGGTCCTCTTCCAAAATTGTGTCCGGCATTTCAGAACATCGACCAAGATGGCCGCCACAGCCGAACTTAATTTAATATAGGACCCTATGGGAAATTCACATAAACATCTTCTTGTCTGAAACCATTTGCTCAATAAGAACAAAATTTTGATGAAATAGTCATTGGATGGTTCTCTTCCAAAAATGTGTCCGGCGATTCGACCCGTCGATCAAGATGGCCCCCACAGCCGAACTTAGCTTAACATAGGACCCTATGGGAAATTCACATAAAAATCTTCTCCTCAGAAACCACTGGGCCAATTGCAACCAAACTTTTGTGGAATGATCCTTGGATGGCCCCCTTCCAAAATTGTGTCCGGTGATCCCGACTTCCAACCAAGATGGCCGCCAAGCTAAAAATAGAAAAAGGGGGGATGAAATTAAAAAAACATTTTCTCCTCTGAAACTACTGAGCCAATCTCAAGCAAACTTTGCTGAAATGATCTTTGATCGGTCCCCTTTCAAAATTGTGTCCGTCAGCGCCGTCCTGTATCCAAGATGACCGCCAATACTAAAAATAGAAATTTCTTCAAATGGCCAAAACTGCTCTATTTTAAGCCAGAAAGTGCCCAAATTTGAACTGTATAAGCATAATGATGAGCTTTTTAACATATATTACGGGATTTTTTTATGAACTTTGAACTTTTGCCTATTTTGACCGATTATGCAAATTAGAAAAAAGGGGGGATGAAATTAAAAAAAAATCTTCTCCCCTGAAACTACTGAGCCAATCTCAACCAAACTTTGCTGTAATGATTCTTGGGTGGTTCTCTTCCAAAATTGTGTCCGGCATTTCAGAACACCGACCAAGATGGCCGCCACAGCCAAACTTAATTTAAAATAGGACCCTATGGGAAATTCCCATAAAAATCTTCTTGTCTGAAACCATTTGCTCAATAAAAAAGATTTTTGATGAAATAGTCATTGGATGGTTCTCTTCCAAAAATGTGTCCGGTGGTTCGGCCCTTCGATCAAGATGGCCCCCACAGCCGAACTTAGCTTAACATAGGACCCTATGGGAAATTCACATACAGATCTTCTCCTCAGAAACCACTGAGACAATTGCAACCAAACTTTTGTGGAATGATCCTTGGATGGCCCCCTTCCAAAATTGTGTCCGGTGATCCCGATTTCCATCCAAGATGGCCGCCAAGCTAAAAATAGAAAAAAGGGGGATGAAATTTAAAAAAAATCTTCTCCTCTGAAACTACTGAGACAATCTCAAGCAAACTTTGCTGAAATGATCTTTAATCGGTCCCCTTTCAAAATTGTGTCCGTCAGCGCCGTCCTGTATCCAAGATGACCGCCAATACTAAAAATAGAAATTTCTTCAAATGGCCAAAACTGCTCTATTTTAAGCCAGAAAGTGCCCAAATTTGAACTTTATAAGCATAATGATGAGCTATTTAACATATATTACGGGATTTTTTTATGAACTTTGAACTTTTGCCTATTTTGACCGATTATGCAAATTAGAAAAAAAGGGGATGAAATTAAAAAAAAATCTTCTCCTCTGAAACTACTGAGCCAATCTCAACCAAACTTTGCTGAAATGATTCTTGGGTGGTCCTCTTCCAAAATTGTGTCCGGCATTTCAGAACATCGACCAAGATGGCCGCCACAGCCGAACTTAATTTAATATAGGACCCTATGGGAAATTCACATAAACATCTTCTTGTCTGAAACCATTTGCTCAATAAGAACAAAATTTTGATGAAATAGTCATTGGATGGTTCTCTTCCAAAAATGTGTCCGGCGATTCGTCCCTTCGATCAAGATGGCCCCCACAGCCGAACTTAGCTTAACATAGGACCCTATGGGAAATTCACATAAAAATCTTCTCCTCAGAAACCACTGGGATAATTGCAACCAATCTTTTGTGGAATGATCCTTGGATGGCCCCCTTCCAAAATTGTGTCCGGTGATCCCGACTTCCAACCAAGATGGCCGCCAAGCTAAAAATAGAAAAAAGGGGGATGAAATTAAAAAAAAATCTTCTCTTCTGAAACTACTGAGCCAATCTCAACCAAACTTTGCTGAAATGATCCTTGATTGGTCCCCTTTCAAAATTGTTCCCGTCAGCGCCGTCCTGTATCCAAGATGACCGCCAATACTAAAAATATAAATTTCTTCAAATGGCCAAAACTGCTCTATTTTAAGCCAGAAAGTGCCCAAATTTGAACTGTATATGATGAGCTTTTTAACATATATTACGGGATTTTTTTATGAACTTTGAACTTTTGCCTATTTTGACCGATTATGCAAATTAGAAAAAGGGGGGATGAAATTTTAAAAAAATCTTCTCCTCTGAAACTACTGAGCCAATCTCAACCAAACTTTGCTGAAATGATTCTTGTGTGGTCCTCTTCCAAAATTATGTCCGGCATTTCAGAACACCGACCAAGATGGCCGCCACAGCCGAACTTAATTTAATATAGGACCCTATGGGAAATTCCCATAAAAATCTTCTTGTCTGAAACCATTTGCTCAATAAGAACAAAATTTTGATGAAATAGTCATTGGATGGTTCTCTTCCAAAAATGTGTCCAGCGGTTCGGCCCTTCGATCAAGATGACCCCCACAGCCGAACTTAGCTTAACATAGGACCCTATGGGAAATTCACATAAAAATCTTCTCCTCAGAAACCACTGGGATAATTGCAACCAAACTTTTGTGGAATGATCCTTGGATGGCCCCCTTCCAAAATTGTGTCCGGTGATCCCGACTTCCAACCAAGATGGCCGCCAAGCTAAAAATAGAAAAAAGTGGGATGAAATTAAAAATAAATCTTCTCCTCTGAAACTACTGAGCCAATCTCAACCAAACTTTGCTGAAATGATCCTTGATTAGTCCCCTTTCAAAATTGTGCCCGTCAGCGCCGTCCTGTATCCAAGATGACCGCCAATACTAAAAATAGAAATTTCTTCAAATGGCCAAAACTGCTCTATTTTAAGCCAGAAAGTTCCCAAATTTGAACTGTATAAGCATAATGATGAGCTTTTTAACATATATTACGGGATCTTTTTATGAACTTTGAACTTTTGCCTATTTTGACCGATTATGCAAATTAGAAAAAAGGGGGGATGAAATTTAAAAAAATGTTCTCCTCTGAAACTACTGAGCCAATCTCAACCAAACTTTGCTGAAATGATTCTTGGCTGGTCCTCTTCCAAAAATGTGTGCGGCATTTCAGAACACCGACCAAGATGGCCGCCACAGCCGAACTTAATTTAATATAGGACCCTATGGGAAATTCCCATAAAAATCTTGTCTGAAACCATTTGCTCAATAAGAACAAAATTTTGATGAAATAGTCATTGGATGGTTCTCTTCCAAAAATGTGTCCAGCGGTTCGGCCCTTCGATCAAGATGGCCCCCACAGCCGAACTTAGCTTAACATAGGACCCTATGGGAAATTCACATAAAAATCTTCTCCTCAGAAACCACTGGGATAATTGCAACCAAACTTTTGTGGAATGATCCTTGGATGGCCCCCTTCCAAAATTGTGTCCGGTGATCCCGACTTCCAACCAAGATGGCCGCCAAGCTAAACATAGAAAAAAGGGGGATGAAATTAAAAAAAAATCTTCTCCTCTGAAACTACTGAGCCGATCTCAACCAAACTTTGCTGAAATGATCCTTGATTGGTCCCCTTTCAAAATTGTTCCCGTCAGCGCCGTCCTGTATCCAAGATGACCGCCAATACTAAAAATAGAAATTTCTTCAAATGGCCAAAACTGCTCTATTTTAAGCCAGAAAGTGCCCAAATCTGAACTGAATAAGCATAATGATGAGCTTTTTAACATATATTACGGGATTTTTTATGAACTTTGAACTTTTGCCTATTTTGACCGATTATGCAAATTAGAAAAAAGGGGGGATGAAATTTAAAAAAAATCTTCTCTGAAACTACTGAGCCAATCTCAACCAAACTTTGCTGAAATGGTTCTTGGGTGGTCCTCTTCCAAAAATGTGTCCGGCATTTCAGAACACCGACCAATATGGCCGCCACAGCCGAACTTAATTTAATATAGGACCCTATGGGAAATTCCCATAAAAATCTTGTCTGAAACCATTTGCTCAATAAGAACAAAATTTTGATGAAATAGTCATTGGATGGTTCTCTTCCAAAAATGTGTCCAGCGGTTCGGCCCTTCGATCAAGATGGCCCCCACAGCCGAACTTAGCTTAACATAGGACCCTATGGGAAATTCACATAAAAATCTTCTCCTCAGAAACCACTGGGATAATTGCAACCAAACTTTTGTGGAATGATCCTTGGATGGCCCCCTTCCAAAATTGTGTCCGGTGATCCCGACTTCCAACCAAGATGGCCGCCAAGCTAAACATAGAAAAAAGGGGGATGAAATTAAAAAAAAATCTTCTCCTCTGAAACTACTGAGCCGATCTCAACCAAACTTTGCTGAAATGATCCTTGATTGGTCCCCTTTCAAAATTGTTCCCGTCAGCGCCGTCCTGTATCCAAGATGACCGCCAATACTAAAAATAGAAATTTCTTCAAATGGCCAAAACTGCTCTATTTTAAGCCAGAAAGTGCCCAAATCTGAACTGAATAAGCATAATGATGAGCTTTTTAACATATATTACGGGATTTTTTATGAACTTTGAACTTTTGCCTATTTTGACCGATTATGCAAATTAGAAAAAAGGGGGGATGAAATTTAAAAAAAATCTTCTCTGAAACTACTGAGCCAATCTCAACCAAACTTTGCTGAAATGGTTCTTGGGTGGTCCTCTTCCAAAAATGTGTCCGGCATTTCAGAACACCGACCAATATGGCCGCCACAGCCGAACTTAATTTAATATAGGACCCTATGGGAAATTCCCATAAAAATCTTCTTGTCTGAAACCATTTGCTCAATAAGAACAAAATTTTGATGAAATAGTCATTGGATGGTTCTCTTCCAAAGATGTGTCCGGCGATTCGGCCCTTCGATCAAGATGACCCCCACAGCCGAACTTAGCTTAACATAGAACCCTATGGGAAATTCACATAAAAATATTCTCCTCAGAAACCACTGGGCCAATTGCAATTAAACTTTTGTGGAATGATCCAAAATTGTGTCCGGTGATCCCGACTTCCAACCAAGATGGCCACCAAGCTAAAAATAGAAAAAAGGGGGATGAAATTATTCCTCTTGAAATGCATTTTTTTTGTTGACTCACTGCTTTTGGTTTCTCACATAATCAAAGGGAAGCAACTCTATTACAAAATGTGAAGTAGGAAAAGCTAAATTTTGAGAATCATTGACATAAATGTTTTTTTAAAGCAATTTTGATAACTTATATTAAAGGGGGAACCCCTGCCCAAATTTTTTGTAGAAGGGGTCTGCAATGACGAAGGCTACATTTGTTAATTTTTTTTTACCGAAGTTATCAAGTTTTATTGACTGATGTTATTATACCCAGGTGAGCTATACAGGCTCCTGGGAGCCTCTAGTTTTAAAATGGGTGGGGCCGGGACCCCCATTTTTATATCATGTGAAGAAAGTGAACAAAAGTAACACAATTAAGTAAGTTTTCATCAGTTGATTTATCTCCCCTGATTTTTCTGTAAAAATTTACTTATACATGTACAAGTAAAAATTATTTACAACCCCTGAAAATGGCTGAAATTCTCAGGTGTTTGGATGCAAAAACATGCTTCAAATGAATTTTGTATGCTTATGTAACAATTTTCTTTTAATGTTCTAAATGACTTAATAAAAATATCTACTATGCACAGATGTTTACCCACTACCCATAGCCTTTAGAAATTGCTCCCTTGTGACTATCAAATAGCCAGTAATTTGAACATAAAAGACAAATGAGATTTTCATTGACCATGAATTTGTAATTCAATGAATACATATGATTAATACTTAAGACAGTCTATAAAACACACTCTTACAACATTGTTATTAAAAGATATTCAAGAAAAAGACCAGTATGCATTTTTTTAATTGTGTAAGTGAAATAAAGGGCTACGCCGAGCGCGGCATATACGACCGCAGCATGTCGACCAGTGAACGTTGAAACAAATGTAAATAGCAACTTTGCGTGGACACTGCTTGACACAAGCTTAAGCTGGACACGAATAATCTATTGACACTCTACTGAAAACACTCATTGAGAGCAATCCAAAGAACAAAATCCCATCAAAATTAGATGATTTTTTTTTCTTATATCCAGGAAAATGACGTTTTTTGGCCCCTTTGACCCCTTTTATCTCAAAACAGTAAAAGACAGAAAAAATCTGTTGACACACTACTGAAAGCTCTCGTTGAGAGAAATCCAAAGAAAAAACCCATCAAAATCGGATAAAAAAAATTTCATATATCAAGGAAAATGACGTTTTTGGCCATTTGACCCCTTTTATCTCGAAAACGGTAAAAGATAGAAAAAATCTGTTGACACATCCCTGAAACTACTCATCAGGAGGGACCCCCCCAAAAAAAACCATCGAAATCGGATGAAAAATAAAAATTTCACATTCCAAGGAAAATGACATTTTTGGACCCTTTGACCCCTTTTATCTCGAAAATGGTAAAAGATAGAAAAAATATGTTGGCACACTTCTGAAAGCTCTCATCGAGAGGAACCTATGGGGAAAAAAACATCGAAATCGGAATAAAAATAAAAATTTCATATATCTAGGATAATTATGTTTTTGGCCCCTTTTGATCTCAAAATGGTAAAAGAGGGAAAAATGCCTGGAGACACCTTTATTGGAATTTGTGAGAGGAATCATTTAAAATAAACCCCATCAAAATCCGATGAAAAATAAAAAGGTTTTCAAATTTGGGCATGTCCATTTTTAACCCCTTTTATCTCAAAAACGGTAAGAGATAGAACAAAACGAATATAATATTGCAAATTTGCTTTTTCACAAGGAATCTAACCAAAGAAACCCCATTTAAATCAGATGAAAAATAAAGAAATTATAGCAAAATTTAAGAAAATGCCCTTTTGGCCCCTCCCCAAGAAAACGGTATGAGCTAGAACCCTCAAAATCAATCCCACATTGAATTGTGCATGTATGTGTTAAAATGTTTAAATGGAACGGTTCGCTACAACAAAAGTTAAGTTGCGGAAACCTTCATGCGCCGACAGCATAACATAATACGACCGCAATTTTTTTGCGGTCATATAAAAATTCTGGCTGACTAAGGGAGATAACTGTACCTTCTATTTTTTTTACTTTTACCAGTAAATAAAAAACACTCATTCAAGTACCACTCCTGATTGACAGTTTACTAATCTTGTTAGTACAACTTTGAACCAATAATAACAAGAATTGTGTGCATCACAAAATACGCCTGTCTATATAAATTATCAAACGGTATAAAGGTAATGACCCCAAAATAAATAGGGTTCTTCCCCTTCCACAGGGGAATCATGTGGCCAAATTTGGTAAAGATCCAATATACGGAACTAAAGTTATCGTGCGGAAACGATCCCGTTGTCAAAAATTCTATTTATAGTAATGGTGACCTTGACGTTTGACATAATGGCCCCAAAATAAACAGTGTTCTTCCCCTTCCATAGGGGAATCATGTGACCAAGTTTGTTAAAGATCCAATATACAGAACTAAAATTATCGTGCGGAAACGACCCTATTGTCAAAAATTCTATTTATAGTAACCTTGACCTTTGACCTAATGACCCGAAAATAAATAGGGTTCTTCCCCTTCCATAGGGGAATCATGTGACCAAGTTTGTTAAAGATCCAATATACAGAACTAAAGTTATCGTGCGGAAACCTGTGTGGACGCCCGCCCGCCGCCTGCCATACCCATTCACATAATACGGCCCGTCTCGAGACGGGCATATAAAATCACATTTAAACCAGAAGCATATGTTCATTGTTCATATTGTCCTTGTAGGTATTTTCTGCAACATCTGTTTGGGATTGAAATCAAAGTCATTGTATTCATAAACAACCATTTCACATAAAAAAGGGAGGGTTACTGTTTTTTCCAAAATATACTCTGCCAAATTTTTATTTTCTGTGTAAAAATTTAATAAATCAGATTTTTCTTTATTAGAAAAAAAATCCTACTCAGGGGTAAAAACCATAACCCCACCATCTTCAAGATAAATGTTTTTTCTGTGTAAAAATTTCAAAAATCAGATTTCTCTTTATTAGAAAAAAAATCCTGACTCAGGGGTAAAAGCTATAACCCCACCATCTTCAAGATAAATGTTTGTTAATATCAGATTCATTAGGAATAAAAATAAAGAGCTACGCCGAGCGAAGCATAATACGACCACAGCATGTCGACCAGGGAACGTTAAAACAAGTGTAAATTGCAACTTAGTGTGGACACCGTAATATGCTTGACACAAACTTAAGCTGAACGCAGAATTTAAGAAATAACCTATTCACACTCTAATGGAAGGACTTATTGAAGTTGAAAAATTAAATGTTTCCCAATTTTGCCACAGTTAGTCCCTTTAGGCCCAAATACCTTGAAAGCGGTAAAAGATAGACAAATCTTTTGACATACAACTGAAAGATCTTGCTTTGAGGAATACAATGGAAAAAAATCCCATCACAATCGGTCAAGTAATAAAAATTCTACATACTGGCGAAAGTTACCCTTTCTGGCCCCTTTGACCCCATTTATCTCAAAAATGGTAAATAGTAGAGAAATTTTGTAAAAACTCTTTCCTTTTAGTTTTTCACAGGGATTCCAATAAAAAAAACCCATCAAAATCAGTTGAAAAATTGTATGTTTGCCAAGGTCGGTCCCTTTAGGCCCAAATACCTTGAAAACGGTAAAAGATAGACAAAATCTGTTGACATACTGAAAGGTCTTGCTTTGAGGAATACAATAGTAAAAATCCCATCAAAATCGGATAAGAAATAAAAATTCTGTATACTAACAAAAGTTACCCTTTTTGGCCCCTTTGACCCCATTTTTCTCGAAAACAGTAAGGGTTAGAGAGATTTCGTAAAAACTCTTTACATTTAGTTTTTCACAAGGATTCCAATGAAAAAAAACCCCATCAAAATCGGATGAGAAATTAAAAAAATTGAAAATTGGATTTTTCCCAATTTTGCCCCCCCCCATTTATCTCGAAAACGGTAGGAGTTTATAGAAATCCATTAACATATTACCGAAAGCTGCTTTCATAAGAAATTGAATGAAAAAAACCACATCAAATTCAGATGAAAAATAAATGCTCTACTTCAAAAAAATGAAAAACACTGTTTTTGGCCCCTTTTAGCCCCTATTTCTGGCACAGTAGGGGCTAGGGCCCCCAAAATCAATACCAACCTTCCTTCTGTGCCCAAGAACATTTTGTTAAAATTTCATGGAGATCGGTCAAGGGAAACTCAAGTTAGAGAACGGACAACACATTGTCAACAGATGCCGACGCCGACAGCGCAATAACATAATACGAGTGCAAATTTTTTGCGGTCGTATAAAAATTAAGATCATATAAAAAATGGCATACATGTATCACAGCATGTCAGAAAAATATCAAATCTCACCCACTTTTTTCTCATTCATTTTACGAATGATTCCTGGGTTCACCTCAGTATAGTCTGCACTGTATATATAGGTTTCAGCTTAGATGGTTTTGAGCTACCAGCTCGTTGGTCATGTCCTGTCGAAAAATGACGAAACCTAAAAGAAGAAAAAGCAATATACATGCAAGTTCAAATGTATCTCACTTTGTACTTTATGTCCAGCATTTTTGCAATTTACATTGATCATCTATCTCCTATTGTTTTCAAGATGAGAACCAAAACCTGCGAAAGTCATTCAAAATCAACATTTCAGAGGCAATTACTCCAAAATGGGTTATAAGTATTCCTGAAATTTTCAGTGTAAAAATATCTTGTCCTGCTGATCATTTTTATCCTATGTCAGATTTTTGCTATCTTAGTTTTTGAGATGCATGTATTAGGCAAAAACTGCAGTTTGACCCATAAACATATTAACAGCAGCCATATTTGTTGACGGATAAAAAATCAAAGCATAAGTTTTGAAGCAGATACCCTAAGGAACTTTCACACAAAGTTTGGTTGAAATGGGCCCAGTGGTTTCAGAGGAAAATTTAATAAAAGTGATTGCAATAGCTCACATAGACCTTTGGCCTAGGTGAGCTTATGAAAAGGATTTACTTAAAAAAATGCAAACTTAACACTTTGAAATAACCCTTTATACTGGGAATAAACAGCATAGTGCCATAAATAACTAAGTCAACTTTTTCGACTAACATTATATTACATGTATAAAATTAACATAAACTATTAACTTTAAGCAGAAACTTATCTTTATACATCCTTATATTGGGACTGATATAACAATAAGGCTAATATTTTGTGATGTAACACTTGTCTACAAGGACGAGCCAAACTGGAATAAAGTGTATGTACATAAAATAATGGCACTTCGTTCATGACTGCCAGGCACACATAAACTGTTTTCAGATCAATAAAGTTTGATTTTGATTGTGTTTTTCATTAAAAGCCATATATGTTTCGATAGGGCTCAAGTATGCTGATTGAGCAGTTCAGCTAATCTATGGGATTCAGTTTCTGTTTTCATTTCTCAGATACTCGAGACCTATGCCAAGATGCATTGTCATCTTGGAAGTACCAGGTATTATTCATGTTGCCTAAGTGTTAAGCCACAATTTGCAAAACATTGTCATCAATTAAATGTTTGTATGACATATTTCTGCAAGTTCATATTTCCGGTAGTAATCATTGTTCATGTACCAACTCCATAGTACATTAAGCATCCCTATACAATGTACCATCTACATTACTAAACTAGAAACCCCCATTTCGTTAAATCAGTGGCAAAGTACATATTTTGCTAAAGGAAACCCAAAAGTTATATGGATTAAAATCTAAAATAGGAGGTGTACAATGGCATTTTGTAATAAAGATTCTGATAAAGTTTCAGTGGTATAGCAGGAGTTGCCAATGCAAAATGGCTACCCAGTAAAACAGTAACCCCCTATGTTATTGAATGGCAGAGTCCATGTTTTGTTTTGAGAAACCCAAAAGGTCATTCAGAATCTAAAATAGGAGGTGCAGAATGGCATTATATAATAAAGATTCTGGTGAAAGTTTAATTGAATTTCATTCACTGGTGTAGTAGTTGGGGATACAAGGTTGCGACGGACGGACGGACGAAATGATTCCTATACACCCCAACTTTTCAAAGCAGTATAATAAGGAGACTCATCTGAATTTGTGTCGTTTCTTTTTACATGGAATCTATGAATAAGCTTTTATAACTTGAACAAAACACAATGTAGTTTAGCATCACCATGTGAGATGATTTGGTTTTGTGTATTCTTGGAGCAATTTATAAAATAATGCACTTGGATCAATCGCCTATCCCGTTATTTGACTCTTGAATTATTGAATTATATACTTTCTATTTTACTTTTATTATTTTCACTTTCACTTTGGAAAAGAGTATACATTGTAGATAAACATACATACATGTAGATGTGATTTCAAAGTGGCTTCCCTGAGTGTCATGTACATGTATGTCAAAAGGCACAGCATCAAAAACTGGGGGCAGGGGGTTATGTTTTTTTGTACTGATCTGAAATTTTTTTTTTAAACAACACACATTTTTATTTTTTTTTCAAACTAAATTTTTTTTTTTCTTACCAAGTCAAAACAGAATTTTTCTTCTTCAATGCTTTGTATAAAGGTGTGAGCCAGTATTCATTTTTAGATGCTATGCATATAGCTCATATATACTATAAATTTCCATGTTATATCTCGCATTTGTACGTGTAAATAAACAAGTGAGGATTTTAATTAAAAAAGTTCAGATCTTTACTATATAAAACACTATTATGTACATGTTTGAAGACAAGTTTAGTTGAATATATTGAACAGTAACGTTCCATGTTTATTTTGACTGACTATTATTTTTTATCCTTTTTTATTAGCTCACCTGACCCCAAAGGTCATGTGAGCTATTGCCATCACTTGGCGTCCGTCGTACGTCGTAAACTTTTTCAAAAATCTTCTCCTCTGAAAGTACTAGACCAATGGAAACCAAACTTGGTCTGAATCATCACTAGGGTGTCTAGTTTCAAAATTGTGTCCGGTGATGCCGTGCACCAACCAACATGGCCGCTGTTACTAAAAATAGAACATATGGTAAAATTGCAGGTTTTTGGTAATAACTCAAAAACGGTTAATAATATCAAAAATATGACATGGGATAAAAATGATCAGCACATCAAGATCTACCTACCCTGCAATTTTGAAGTAAATCTGATTACCCATCTTGGAGTTATTGCCCTTTTTTCATCAAATTTGTAAAATTTTAATACTTTTCGTCTTATATTTCAAAAACTATAAGAGATAAAGGTTAATTTTAAATTGCAAAAATGTGCGGCATATCAAGATCTACCCACCCTGCAATTTTGAAGTAAATCCCATTACCCATTTTGGAGTTATTTTCCTTTTTTCATCAAATTTTCAAAATTTTAATACTTTTCGTCCTTTATTTCAAAAACTATAAGAGACAGGTGGTAAGTTGAAACTGCAAACATGTTCAGCATGTCAAGATCTACCTACCCTGCAATTTTGAAGTAAATCCCATTACCCATTTTGACCGATTATGCAAAATAGAAAAAAGGGGGGATGAAATTTAAAAAAAAATCTTCTCAGAAACCACTGGGCCAATTGCAACCAAACTTTTGTGGAATGATCCTTGGATGGCCCCCTTCCAAAATTGTGTCCGGTGATCCCGACTTCCAACCAAGATGGCCACCAAGCTAAAAATAGAAAAAAGGGGGATGAAATTTAAAAACAAATCTTCTCCTCTGAAACTACTAAGCCAATCTCAACCAAACTTTGCGGAAATGATCCTTGGGTGGTCCCCTTTCAAAATTGTGTCCGTCAGTGTCGTCATGTATCCAAAATGGCCACCATTACTAAAAATAGAAATTTCTTCAAATGGCCAAAACTGCTCTATTTTAAGCCAGAAAGTGCCCAAATTTGAACTGTATAAGCATAATGATGAGCTTTTTAACATACATTACGAGATTTTTTATGAACTTTGAACTTTTGCCTATTTTGACCGATTATGCAAATTAGAAAAATGGGGGGATGAAATTTAAAAAAATCTTCTCCTCTGAAACTACTGAGCCAATCTCAACCAAACTTTGCTGAAATGATTCTTGGGTGGTCCTCTTCCAAAATTTTGTCCGGCATTTCATAACATCGACCAAGATGGCTGCCACAGCCGAACTTAATTTAACATAGGACCCTATGGAAAATTCCCATAAAAATCTTCTTGTCTGAAACCATTTGCTCAATAAGAACAAAATGTTGATGAAATAGTTATTGGATGGTTCTCTTCCAAAAATGTGTCCGGTGGTTCGGCCCTTCGATCAAGATGGCCCCCACAGCCGAACTTAGCTTAACATAGGACCCTATGGGAAATTCACATAAAAATCTTCTCCTCAGAAACCACTGGGCCAATTGCAACTAAGCTTTTGTGGATTGATCCTTGGATGGCCCCCTTCCAAAATTGTGTCCGGTGATCCCGACTTCCAATCAAGATGGCCGCCAAGCTAAAAATAGAAAAAAGGGGGGTGAAATTAAAAAAAATCTTCTCCTCTGAAACTACTGAGCCAATCTCAACCAAACTTTGCTGAAATGATCCTTGGGTGGTCCCCTTTCAAAATTGTGTCCGTCAGTCCCGTCCTGTATCCAAGATGGCCACCATTACTAAAAATAGAAATTTCTTCAAATGCCAAAAACTGCTCTATTTTAAGCCAGAAAGTGCCCAAATTTGAACTGTATAATCATAATGAGCTTTTTAGTTCACCTAGACCATCACTTGGCGTCCGTCGTCTGTCGTCTGTTGTCTGTCGTCTGTCGTCTGTAAACTTTTCACATTTCAAGCTTCTTCTCCGAAACCACAGGGCCGATTGGAACCAAACTTAGCAGGAATGTTCCTTGAATGGTCCTCTACAAAGTTACTGTTTTTCATTCCAGTCGGATATTCAATATGGCTGCCAGGACCAATAATATGCTCTGATTGGCTGAAATTTCAAAGATCTTCTTCTCTGAAACTAATGAACTGACTGAACCCAAACTGTAAATGAATGATCATTGGAATGTCCTTTACCAAGTTACTGTTTTTTATGCCGATCGGAAATCCAAGATGGCCGCCATCGCAGGACATAGATTAACATTGGACCCTATGGGAAAATGTTCAAATGCCTTCTTCTCAGAAACTACAAATATTATTAAAGCCAAACTGTACATGAATGTTCATTGGATGGTCCTCTACAATCTTAAGGTTTTTTGTTCCAATATGAAATTCAAAATGGCGGCTACGGCAGGACTTAGTTTAACATTGGACCCTATGGGAAAAATGTTTCAAAACGCTTCTTCTCTGAAACCACTAGGACAGTTGAAACCAAACTGCCCAGGAATGATCATTGGAAGGTCCTCTACAAATTTTATGTTTTTAATGCCGATCGGAAATCCAAGATGGCCGCCACCGCAATACATAGATTAACATTGGACCCTATGGGAAAATGTTCAAATGCCTTCTTCTCAGAAACTACAAATATGATTAAAGCCAAACTGTACATGAATGTTCATTGGATGGTCCTCTACAAACTTTACGTTTTTTGTTGTGATATGAAATTCAAAATGGCGGCTATCGCAGGACTTAGTTTAACATTGGACCCTATGGGAAAAATGTTTCAAAACGCTTCTTCTCTGAAACCACTTGGACAGTTGAAACCAAACTGCCCAGGAATGATCATTGGAAGGTCCTATGTTTTTTATGCCGATCGGAAATCCAAGATGGCTGCCACCACAGGTCATAGTATTAACACAGGACCATATGGGGAAAATACAGAAATATATTCTTCTCTGAAGCTATTGCACTGATTGAACCTAAACTGTGCATCAATCATTGGAAGGTCCTTTACAAACTTTGTTTTTTATGTTGATCGTAATTCCAAGATGACTACCACTGCAGGACATAGTTTTTACATAGGACCAATTGGTTTTTTTTATAACCAGGTGAACGGTACAGGCTCTTGAGAGCCTCTGGTTAACATATATTACGGGATTTTTCATGAACTTTGAACTTTTGCCTATTTTGACCGACTATGCAAATTAGAAAAAAGGGGGGATGAAATTTAAAAAAAATCTTCTCCTCTGAAACTACTGAGCCAATCTCAACCAAACTTTGCTGAAATGATCCTTGGGTGGTCCCCTTTCAAAGTTGTGTCGGTCAGCGCCGTGCTGTATCCAAGATGGCCGCCATTACTAAAAATAGAAATTTCTTCAAATGGCCAAAACTGCTCTATTTTAAGCCAGAAAGTGCCCAAATTTGAACTGTATAAGCATAATGATGAGCTTTTTAACCTATACTATGTGATTTTTTTATAAACTTTGAACTTTTGCCTATTTTGACCGATTATGCAAATTAGAAAAAAGGGGGGATGACATTTTAAAAAAATCTTCTCCTCTGAAACTACCGAGCCAATCTCAACCAAACTTTGCTGAAATGATTCTTGGGTGGTCCTCTTCCAAAAGTGTGTCCGGCATTTCAGAACACCGACCAAGATGGCCACCACAGCCGAAGTTAATTTAACATAGGGACCCTCTTTGGGTCGGGTGAGGTATTACCATCACTTGGCGTCCGTCGTCCGTCTGTTAACTTTTTCATATTTTAATCTACTCCTCTGAAACAACTAGGCCAAATGGAACCAAACTTGGCAGAAAGCATCTATATAAGGTCCTCTATAAAGTTTCTTCATTTCGTCCCATTCCGCCAACAAATATGGCCACCAAGGGCAATTCTTGTTTCTGATTGGCTAATGGTAAAACAATCTTCTCCTCTGAAACTGCTAGGCTAAATGGAGCCAAGCTTGGCAGGAAGCATCTATGTAAGATCCTCTATAAAACTTCTTCATTTTGTTCCATTCGGCCAACAAACATGGCCGCTGTTACTAAAAATAGAATATATGGTAAAATTGCACGTTTTTGGTAATAACCCAAAAAACAGTTAATAATATCAGAAATCTGACGGGGTAAAAATGATCAGCACAGCCAGATCTAACTACCCTGAAAATTTGAAGAAAATCTGATTACCTATCTTGGAGTTATTGCCCTTGTTTCATCAAATTTTCAAAATTTTAATACTTTTCATTTTTTATTTCAAAAACTATAAGAGATAGATTTTAAGTGTAAACTGAAAACATGTTCAGCTTGTCAAGATCTACATGCCCTGCAATTTTGAAGTTAATCTGAGTACCCAATTTGGAGTTATTGCTTTTTTTTCAATAATTTTTAAAATTTTAATACTTTTTGTCCTTTATTTCAAAAACTATAAGAGATAGATGTTAAGTTTAAACTGCAAACATGTTCAGTATGTCAAGATCTACCTAGCCAGCAATTTTAAAGTAAATCTAATTACCCATCTTGAAGTTATTGCCCTTTTGTCATAAAATTTTAAAAATGTAAATACTTTTCATCCTTTATTTCAAAAACTATAAGAGATAGATGTTAAGTGTAAACTGAAAACAGGAGTTATTGCCCTTTTTTCATCATTTTTTAGCTCACCTGGCCCAAGGGCCATGTGAGGTATTGCCATCACTTGGCATCTGTCGTCCGTCTATTAACTTTTTCATATTATAATCTTCTCCTCTGAAACAACTTGGCCAAATGGAACCAAACTTGGCAGTAAGCATCTATGTAACACTGTCTTGATTCCACTCTGACTCAGAATGTTTGGAATCTACTTCCGGTTGGAAAAATCGTCTGGATTGTAACATCAAAGGTAGTCCACTTTTATTAAATTTATGCTAATATTGACTTATAACCATGTAAAGAAAACAGTTCTGTGTCGATAGAATCTGTTGTTAATGTACTTTATTCAAACTAACTCGATTCAGTCATCAACTGAACAAATAATTACAAAACATGCGTTTGAAGTTCAGTGGACATTGTGATTTCTATGTTTTGTCATCATTTCATGGCATGTTTTGCTACAGACCTGAAGTAATTTAAACGAATCATAGTATCTTTATTGAAATAAACATCCACTACACTTAATAACATTTACTAATTTTCTTAATTTTTGCTACAAAAGAAACATTTTCATAATTTTTCTGACACGTTGTCTGTTGATTGGGTACGGATTTGGAACTTGTCAAATTTTGTTTGATGTACGGTTTGGACATTTTTAAGTGTACGGTTTTCTTTTCGTGTTTTATTGTTTTTTTTATTGTTTTAGTTGAATCCATACACTAATACAGTAATTAATAATCCTCAATCCGTCTCTCTTCAAAAATTACCATTTATGAAATTACATTTGTAAATACAAATGGACCTCTATTCCCTCTTTTCGTGTCCCGGGATTCTTCCGTAGTTTATTCCTTTTTGATTGATTGATTGATGTTTAACGTCCAGCGAGCAATTTTTTCAGCTATATTCAGGACGAGAACATGTTTACAATAAATCAATATGTAGGTTGAAAACGGGGGACGGATAGGCCAATTGGCAAAACAATTTAAACGACACGGGACTCGAAACAAGGAAAGGTTATTCCTTTTTGGAAGAGTTAATGTAACGGAATAGGGTTAATTACCTGTCCATCCAGGTGTCATAATAATAGATTTAAATGCACCCTCTGCTAGTTGATATAGCAGAGATCTCCTTTAACTCAGTTGGTAGAACGGTGG
The DNA here is from genome assembly GCA_963680875.1 of Bathymodiolus brooksi. Lineage (NCBI taxonomy): Eukaryota > Metazoa > Mollusca > Bivalvia > Mytilida > Modiolidae > Bathymodiolus > Bathymodiolus brooksi. The sequence continues at coordinate 28,077,126 of OY804579.1, forward strand.
CCTTCAGTGCTGTAATCTGTATATTCTTTATATCAGTTCATATATATTAATTACACAACACTGTACAGTTCAAAAATTTACACAACACTGTACATTTAAAACAGTTGTCAATTTTTTTTTTTATTTGATTTTTTTTTTTTTAATGTTAAAAAATTCCTATTTACACTGACTTTAAAACTTCCACATCAACATGACAAAGATAACATCGGGTAAAGGTTGATTCCTTAGACCAATCAGCTGTGTCCATGATAGACTTCACTGAAGCACCATTAAAAAGTGCCCATGATGGGCCCAAGGCTCTTGTAGAATGAGCACGAAATTTGCCTTTTTCATTGTAGGCACACTTAATTGTGTTTACAATCCAAGACGAGATTGTCTGTGTTTTAACAATATGTGGTTCGTTAACTGCTAAAAAGAGACTATTTTCAACATTGCCATCTGAATTCCTTAAGGTCTCAGTCTTTTTCAGATAGTAATAAATAGCTCTTTTTGGATCTAGAAGCTTGTCCTCAGAATATGACAGAATAAAAATCTTAGAACCAAAATGTTTTGGTCGATGACGTATAAAAGTCACACCCTTTTTTTGTACAACTACTGACTCCTCACCAATACATAAAGCCTGGAGGTCACTGCATCTTCTGAAAGAAGTGATGGCAATTAGAAATGCAGTTTTCCAAGTGACATATTTTAAATGAGAATGTTTCATAGGTTCAAAAGGAGCTAATTTCAATTTTTTTTTAAACTAAAGGTAGATCCCATTCTGGTAATAAGACTACTTTTGTTATAAATACTGTTATAGTGACAGACGGAACCTTTGAGCCGTAATGAAGGTGGGAGGTTTGATGCTTTAAAATCTGATTCAACCCACCATTTCTTTAGAAATGCCTGTACCAATTCAGGGTCATTACAGTTTTCACAGTTTTCCGGTTGTTGACTGATTTTGTCTGTGTATATACTTATGAGTTTTGACTTTCCCTTTGTAAGACGTTCGGAGTTCGGTAATTTTGTTATTACCCTTATCAGGTGGTCTTAAATTGAAAACGCCTTTAATTAGGCGAGTGATATAAGGATGTTGTTCCACAGGAAATTTTTCTATGGGTGACATAACTGAAGATAGCATTGATTTATAACCAGTTATAGTTCTATACTGAAGGCCTTCCGAAAAAAAGTTCTGTCAGAAATTCTGCTGCATCAGTCAAAGAGGCATTATAGGGATCAACTTCCTTTCTACTACACCAGCTATTGAATTTTCGAAATTTGCAAGAGTAATCTTTCTGTGTACCTTTTCTCCAAGAGGCTTGAAGTAGTTTTCTAGTTTGTTTAGAAAAACCTTTCTCTTTAAAGTGTTTGTCGATAAGAGCCATGCAGTTAGATTGAATACTGCTGGATTTGGATAGAGAATGTTTGATTTTGGCTGATGTAGAAGATCTTCTCTGACTGGAAACTTTCTCGGAAAGTCTGCTATTAATTTTAGGAGATTGTGAAACCAATGTGGGGCAATTGGAATCAGTTGACAATTGTATTGTGTCATGTGTTGCAGAATCTTGGGAATGAGACATATTGGAGGATATGCATAAGCAAACATGTTGTTCCATGGAATTGTTAGAGCATCTATTGTATCAGCTAGATGGTCTGGATTCCATGAGCAATAAATCTGTGTTTGATGATTTATTGCTGACGCAAACAGATCTATGTGAGGAACTTCCCAAATTGTGAGCAGCTTTAGGACTATCTTTTTGTTCAACGTCGACTCTGTTGGTTGGACCTTGAACCTGCTTAGACGTTCTGCTAAAATGTTCTTTTTCCCTGCAATGTGTGCTGCTTTCAGCAACATCTGATTGTCTAATGCCAATTGCCATAGTTTCCAAGTTCTCATGCACAACTGAGGAGAGTGTGTGCCCCCTTGTTTGTTTATGTATCTTACTACAGTTGAATTGTCCGAGCGTATCAGAACATTTTTGCCTACTAATTTTGGAAGGAAATGTTGTATTGATAACATCACTGCTTCCATTTCTAATACATTTATGTGAAGTAGACTCTCTTTTTTGGACCAGATACCTTGAAAAGTCTCTTTTTTGCTTAGGTGACCCCGGTACTCGCTTTTGGAAGCATCTGTTGTCAGAGTTATCGATGTGTTCCATGGAGTTATGGACCTGCCCTTGTTTAGATTTTCCTGGTTCAACCACCATTTTAGATGACTTTTTAAATGTTTCGAAAAAGGAATTTATGTTTCCAGAATTTGACCTGATGGTTTCCAATGAAAAAGAAGGTGTAACTGAATTGGTCGCATGAACAGCCTTGCATTCGGTATTAGTTCTATGCAAGAAGCCATAATACCTAATAAATGAAGAAAAGCTCTTGCTGTAGCTTGACTTTCCTTTTTTTAAGATATTTTCTATTCCTAACAGAAGTTTGGTTATTCGTTCTGAAGTAGGACGAACTATTCCCTCTTTTAAACAGAACATTGCTCCTATGTAAGTTATTGTCTGTGTTGGGATTAAATTTGACTTTTTCAAATTTACTATGAAACCTAGATTTATTAGAAGATTGAGCGTCTTCTCTCGATCTTCTATCAACATTTGTTTGTTTTGATTTACTACAAACCAATCGTCTAGGTAAGCAGCTAGACGGATGTTTTGAGCTCTCAAGTGTGCAGCTACCACTGAGCACACTTTTGTGAAAATTTGGGGAGCTGCCGTTGGCCCGAAACAAAGAACTCGAAATTGGTAACATTGGTTGTTGACACAAAACCTTAAGAACTTTTTGTGAATTTTGTGAATTGGAGCATGAAAATATGCGTCTTTTAGATCGTGAGAAAGGGCCCAATCTCCCTTTTGGACTAAATAAGATGGTTTAAAATATTTGAAAACCGTACACTAAATCATATGAAATTATTTCCAAACGTACACATTATCAAATCCATACCGTACACAATGTTCCACACCCTGAAATGTTTACCGAAGCCTGGACGACTATTTTAAACGTATGTTACGTTATTGATTTTATGAAAGGCATGGGAAAGTAATAAAATTTTAATAAATACTTTGTCTCATTCAATATTGTACGGGTTTGTGACGATTTCGGCTCTGAAAGGCATTTTGAACCACGACATTCTATCATTTGTCAGTAAAACAATCAATTTATCAAATTATTGCATGTTTTTGAGACTGTTAAAAGCTATCCATGTAAAGAATATGATATTCAGGTTGCATGGAATATGAAATTACATTATTTAATGCATGTACATTGTAAAAATATGAAAATATCTGTCTTGCCTCAATAACAAAAATGCTTCATGTTTTCCCGAAAGTAGATTCTAAACATTCGTAGTCAGAGTGGAATCAAGACAGTGTGTAAGTTCCTCTATAAAGTTTCTCCATTTCGTTCCGTTCCACCAACAAATATGGCCGCCAAGGGTAATTCTTTTTTCTGATTGGCTAATGTTAAAAGAATCTTCTCCTCTGAAACAGCTTGGCCAAATGGAGCCAAACTTGGAAGGAACTATGTAAGGTGTCCAAACCTGGCATAGATGGTCCCTGTGTGTGTCCCTTTCAAAATTGTGACCGACAACCCCACCCTCCATTCAAGATGGCTGCTGTTTTTTAAGGTAATGATTATCTCCCTTTGAAATTTGCTTCAGTATCATTCTATTGTCAGGTGAGCGATACAGGCTCTGTGGGCTGAGCCTCTAGTTTTAGTTCCATAAGAAACGGAATACAATTGTGTTTTCTTCCTACTTTGCTTTTCATTAATACACATTTAGAATTTAAATTTGTTGTCACTTGGCCAATATAATAAAATCTTGAAAGTGCAAAACCTATCTCAAATGGGGAGCCTGGGTGACTCAATGAGTTAGGTCGCTGGATCTATCAACTCATACAAGGCTATCACCAATACGGCGTGGGTTCAAGCCCGGCTTTGTACATTACAAAACAGGGTGCACTCGACTCGCAGCCTCATGTGATAAAGTTTACCAGTTGCTTGCTCATGGTCGGTGGTTCTCTCCGGGTACTCTGGCTTCCTCCACCACTAAAATTGGTCGCCATGATATAGCTGAAATATTGTTGAAAGTGGCGTTAAAACACCAAAACTCGATCAATCTATAGTAATGCTACTGTCCGTCTGTCCTTCATTCTGTCAGTCTTTCTGTAACATTTTTGTTCCATTTTGACCAAACTTGGTCCACACTTTATACATACATCTGATTTCCAAGTTCAAAGGTCTAGGTCACATTTGAACTTTAACCATTTTGTTGGTGTTTATCCTTGTGAAGACACTAACCTACATCTTTCAGTGGATTTTGACCAAACTTAGCTAACACTTATTTCATACAAAACCTTGAAGTCTATTTTGAAGGTCAAAGGTCAAGGTCACAGTTTTAGCCATTTAACAGTGAGGAGATATGTCATGCTTTGCGTTGCCTTTGTTATAGTATTAAATGATTATTATCAAATGTTCATAGCCTTACAAGTGACAGTACATACATGAGGCAGCAATCCCTTTTTATAAGGGACACTTACAATATCTATTAAGAATAGGGCGTAATTACTGAAAGGTCAAGTACAATTTGAAAAACTAAACGAAATCTTTAATATAAATTCCAAATAGAGTGAAGTTTATAGGTGTGTAGATATGGCATAAAGTATACTTGAGATTTATTGCACAACTCTTGGGATTTAATGTTTTTTTCAAAACAATACTCTTATACCAGAATGTTTTTTTGTGGCCAATGCTGTGACAGATTATTTAATTTCTTTCCCTTCTAAATCATAATATTTTTTTAGGAAAAAACCATAACCCCTCCTCCCCCCCCCCCTTTCAAGTTAAATTGTCATTCCCTAATGTGAGAAAACAGCAGGTGAAAAATTTTCTGTGTGGAAAAGGTCAAAAAGCAGAAGATTTAAATTTATAACGGGAGGGACGGAAGAGGGGTTTAAAAAACGGGAGATTTTGCATGAATCACATTATGGGACGGACGGACGGACGGACACCATTACTATGTCCTCTGCCTCAGCGAGGCAGGGGACAAAAAAAAAGATGATCGCAAAACACCCCAAAAAAGTTTAGTCACATGTTATGACGGGTATGGGAAACAAACAATTTTTTTATTTTTGGCCAGGGTCTTTTTCAGATTTTTTTCTAAAGATTTTTCTTAAAGACCCTACATCATGTTTCTTTGATCCTGTGGAAGGTTAATAAGGTGACGACCATTTGATTCTGAGGAGGGCTGCCAAATTTATAGTTGGGTCAGAATATTTATTTTCTACTTTTAGTCAGACAGAAAATGTATTTTTCACATTGTGCAGGACAAGTTAATAATTTATTTTTCTGTCATAGCAGTGTTGAATCTCAAGTCAGGTCAGATTATTATTTTTTTTCCCCTAACATTGGGTGGCCAGAATATTTATTTACAAAAACTGCCACCCCTTCCCCCTTTTTTCAAAATCAAATGGTCGTCCTAAGTTTCCGGCAGTTTGGGGCTTGTTTTACCACAGGAATCTGAAATTTTATCAATAAAATACGGTCAAACATTGTAATTTACTATCCACGTATCTTTACTATCAATGCTATACCATCCACGTATCTTTACTATCAATGCTATATATATACTTGATAGTAAAGATACGTGGATAGTAAATTACAACGTTTGACCATATAACGTTTGACTGTATTTTATTGATAAAATTTCAGGTTCCTGTGGTTTTACACACACACACACACATATATATATACATGTATATATCAAAATAAAGTCTCTTAGATTATTTTACAAATAAAAACTATATTAAAATTAAACCAAACAGTGTTAGAATTAGATTTTAGAGCTGTCAAATTTTTGTTCTTCCCTCGACGGGATTTGAACCCACACCATTGATACACTGGAGCACCATTCGCTTAGCCTTACGTCCAGCGCCCTAGACCACTCGACCACATCCATATATATAAACGTCTGAAAAAGTAGCCAACGTATGAACCTACGGGGTGTCGGATCGGAAACAAGTGTTAACGATTCTGTGCAAACAAACAAAAATGATAAATAAACGTCTAAAACGTTAGCACAACGATATCAAAAAAGATGTTAAAATGTAACAAAAATAACTATAAGTCTACAAAAAGACTATAATTATAATTAAATCAACGGATATTTCGCTTGACCGACAAGCTTTATCAGCGTCTGTAATCTGATTTGAAAAATTGTCACGTGACCATCAGTTATCGTGACGTAAAATACTAAAAATCATAATCTTGAACTTTATACTTTATATTATTCAAGTATATTGCACACTAATTTATAAACAATATGTTATCGTGACGTAAATTACTAAAAATCATTTGAACTTTATACTTTATATTATTCAAGTATATATGTACAATGATTTATAAACAATATGAAAAGAATGAGAAAATGAAATGATGAAGTTTACCAACTAGCTAAGGACCAGGCACTGGTTAAAAAGTTAAAAAACAAAAGATTTAGGCCTTTTTGTTTATGCCTTCCGGATGTAATGTTTGTAACTCGCGGATCCAAAAACTCTCTCTTTTTTGTCTTTGATTTTCTTTTCAACTTGGAAGACAACAGGAAAGGAGTATAAGATATTTTGCAATGTCAATTGCAAAACACCTAATGTGGTTTACCTCCTTGACTGTCACGTCTGCGGGCCACAATACGTAGGAGAAGTGTCCAACCATTCAACAAAAGAATGAATGGACACAGAAGTGACCTTACGAAAAAGACGCTCTTGCCCGTGAATCAACACTTTGTATCGCCGGGTCACTCATTGGATAACTTTGGCAGATCCAAAATTTATATCATTGACCACAATCCAAGTTGAAAAGAAAATCAAAGACAAAAAAGAGAGAGTTTTTGAATCCGCGAGTTACAAACATTACATCCGGAAGGCATAAACAAAAAGGCCTAAATGTTTTGTTTTTTAACTTTTTAACCAGTGCCTGGTCCTTAGCTAGTTGGTAAACTTCATCATTTCATTTTCTCATTCTTTTCATATTGTTTATAAATTAGTGTACATATATACTTGAATAATATAAAGTATAAAGTTCAAGATTATGATTTTTAGTAATTTACGTCACGATAACTGGTGGTCACATGACAATTTTTCAAATCAGAATACAGACGCTGAAAAAGCTTGTCGGTCAAGTTATCGATTTAATTATAATTATAGTCTATTGTAGACTTATAGTTTTTTTTTGTTACATTTTAACATCTTTTTTTGATATCGTTGTTCTAACATTTAAGACGTTTATATATATATATATATATATATGTATATAATATATACAGGGATTAGATGGTAAGAGCTACAGTAGTAGCCTAAAAGGGGCAGCTCCTCATAAATAATAATTGTCTGTTACGACTGTTCGACTCTTCACACGAATCATGATCATCATCCAAATGTCTGCACTCACTGGCACTGATTAGTCCCGTGCAGCAATACTTCTACCTCTACTTGCCCACCAACAAAATCGTCATCCCCGGGTTCTTCTGTAACCTGTGCACCTCTCTGTTGTGCGTGCCGAATTAAAGAGTGCAGCTGTGACAGCGCCATTGAAAATTTCCCGTTTAATTTTCGCAGTTATGCCCCCTTGATGGAGCCGAACGTAGTAACAAGGGCAGTTTTGATTGGATTTGAATGATTGACACCTTTGGCAAAAATAACGTTATATACAAATAAAGTAACGTGTATATATACACGTAAAGTAATGCGTATATATATGCGTATATACCCAAAAATTCATTTAAAATATTGACGTGTATATTAACGCATATATAACAACAATATACGTGTATATAACAACAATATACGGGTATATAGCAACAATATGCGCATATATATACGCGTATATTATCGCGCCAATGACATGAACGGCCACTCATAATCGTATAACATGACAGATGGAATTGAATAAATCTGGAAATATTCTCCGACTTCTTCGGTGTATTTGATATATTCTAACAACTGTTGTCTGTTCGCGATATCCCCGCGCTCCAACAGGGCAGACACAATTCTCATATTAGCGCTAACCCACTGCGGCACAGTGACATTTTCAGGACGAATTTTTGAAGTTGGCGTACGCATGACTATTGACGCAGCCCCTTCCGATGCAAACAGTTCTTTTTCTTCAAAGTCATTGGGAACTAATTTATTGCTTGAAACAAAATCTTTGATATACAAATGTTTAACTGTACCTTGTTCTGTCGATTTTTTCCCTTCCTGCTTTTGTTCCTTCAAATCCAATAGTAGCTAATCCAATAGTTGCACTAATGGTCCGAGTACGGATTTGGAAGATTCCCCGAGTGAATTCAGAAACTCATTTAACTTGGTGTCCTTCTGCAAGTCCTTAGAAGTAACTGGGGAAGAAAATTCTCTGCTATGTCCACATTCCCGTTCAGATTGGCTAAAGCTTGGCGCAAAAGTCCTTTCTGTGCAATTGAAATTTTCAATCCTGGCGAATCCTGTTCAAAATGTTCCGAAAAATCCATTAATGCCTGATAATTGTCAAGTTCCTCTTTTTCTAAAGCTGCTGCCGCATCATTGGATATTTTTCCTTTCGTTATAAACTCTGAGAAAACGAATGATTCTGCCATTCCAAACAAAAATTTTACTACAGCGAAGCACGCCTAACAACTGCAACCATGTGCTTATTAGGAGAATGTCCAAGTAACTCTCCATTCCTTAGAAATAATGGAGTCGAGGCCCATTGTTTTTAAGGAATGGAGAGATACAAGGACATTCTCCAACTTAAAATCCACACATTGTACTTTATTAATTTTATTAATTATTAATCTTGTAGCAAAAAAAATTCTGTGTATAGTATCTAAAGTACAAAGTATTAAATTGTTTGCCCCTTGTGGGACCTTAAAAGTACAAAGAGAACAATAACTCTCCATTCCTTAAGAATAATGGAGAGTTTTGACAATAGATTTACATCACAGGTGGATTTTAAGCTAAACGAACTACACATAAAACAAAGGGGTTTACAAAACTCCCCACACGTGCTATACAAAACTCCCCACACGTGCTATACAAAACTCCCCACACGTGCTATACACAGGCACAAATATCAGTAGATTATAGTCTATTTCAAAGTTATATTTTTCAAGCTGCTCTATTAAAGTCAGATAAACAAGTCAATCTTTATATTTATTGTTGAATGGAATGTGTTGAGAGCTTTCGATCGTAAGTCCACAGATTTCCTTAATCTTTTACAGTCTCCAGAAAAACTTGACCGAAAGATGCCAAAAAGTGCAAATTTCCCCAAAAATTTTTAATTTATTTTTCATCCAATTTCAATGCAGTTTTTCAGAAGTGTTCATCTTAATGAGCCATTAAGAAAACTTGCTTTTTTATTCTTGAAAATGTCTCTTAAAAATTTTAGGGCCCAAATTCTGAAATTTTGCATATTTGAAAAACCGCATCTGTGGTGTAATGGTTAGCGTGTTCGCCTCGAGCACGGTAGATCATGGGTTCGAGCCCCATTCAGGTCAAACCAAATACAATAAAATTGGTATTTGTTGCATCTCTGCTAAGCATACAGCATTAAGGAGAAAGAGCAAAGACCGGTTAGCTCGGAATCATGATAATGTGACTGAGTGGGGCGACATGTCTATCTGCGGACTGTTGTTTCAGTTAGCGCTATCAAAATCTAACAAATCGTGTTGGTCGAGTTTAAAGCGGACCTCATCATTATCTCATCGAACGTTTTTATTTTTCATCTAATTTTAATGCAGTTTTTCAGAAGTGTTCATCTTAATGAGCCATTAAGAAAATTTGCTTTTTTATTCTTGAAAATGTCTCTTAAAAATTTTAGGGCTCAAATTCTGAAATTTTGCATATTTGAAAAACCGCATCTGTGGTGTAATGGTTAGCGTGTTCGCCTCGAGCACGGTAGATCATGGGTTCGAGCCCCATTCAGGTCAAACCAAATACAATAAAATTGGTATTTGTTGCATCTCTGCTAATTAATTGCAAAGTATTCATCTTAATGGATTATTGATTGCTATTTTATTTCGAAATGGGGTCTAAATTCTGAAATTTCGCATATTTGAAAGGTATATAGAATTTTAATTTTTCATCCAATTTTGAAGTGTTTTTTGTTGTTGAATGGGTTGTGTTGAGAGATTCAGATTTCCTATATCAACGCCCTTTTTTAACTCACCTGACCCAAAGGGTCATGTGAGGTATTGCCATCACTTGGCGTCCGTCGTCCGTCCGTTAACGTTTCATATTTTAAACTACTCCTCTGAAACAACTGGACCAAATGGAACCAAACTTGGCAGAAAGCATCTATATAAGATCCTCTATAAAGTTTCTTCATTTCGTCCCATTCCGCCAACAAATATGGCCGCCAAGGGCAATTCTTGTTTCTGATTGGCTAATGTTAAAAAAATCTTCTCCTCTGAAACTGCGTGGCCAAATGGAGCCAAACTTGGCAGTAAGCATCTATGTAAGATCCTATATAAAACTTCTTCATTTGGTTCCATTCGGCCAACAAACATGGCCACTGTTACTAAAAATAGAACATATGGTAAAATTGCACGTTTTTGGTAATAACTCAAAAACCGTTAATGATATCAGAAATCTGACAGGGTAAAAATGATCAGCACAGCAAGATCTAACTACCCTGAAATGTTGAAGAAAATCTGATTACCTATCATGGAGTTATTGCCCTTTTCTCATCAAATTTTCTAAATTTTGATACTTTTCATTTTTTATTTCAAAAACTATAAGAGATAGACATTAAGTTTAAACAGCAAACATGTGCAGCATGTCAAGATTTACATGCCCTGCAATTTTGAAGTAAATCTGATTACCTGTCTAGGAGTTATTGCCCTTTTTTCATTATGTTTTTTTAATTTAAACATTTTTGTCTGATATTTCAAAAACTATTAGAGATAAAGGTTAAATTTAAATTGTTAAAATGTGCAGCATATCAAGATCTACCTACCCTGCAATTTTGAAGTTAATCTGAGTACCCAATTTGGAGTTATTGCTCTTTTTTCATCAAATTTTCAAAATTTTAACACTTTTTGTCCTTTTTTTCAAAAACTGTAAGAGATAGATGTTAAGTTTAAATTGCAAACATGTTCAGCATGTCAAGATCTACCTACCCTGCACTTTTTAAGTAAATCTGAGTACCCATTTTGGAGTAATTGTCCTTATTTCGTCAAATTTTCAAAATGTTAATACCTTTTGTCCTTTATTTCAAAACCTATAAGAGATAGATGTTAAGTTTAAACAGTAAACATGTTCAGCATGTCAAGATCTACTTAGCCTGCAATTTTAAAGTAAATCTGATTACCCATCTTGAAGTTATTGCCCTTTTTTCATCAAATTTTAAAAATGTTAATACTTTTCATCCTTTATTTCAAAAACTATAAGAGATAGATGTTAAGTGTAAACTGAAAACAGGAGTTATTGCCCTTTTTTCATCATTTTTTTAGCTCAAAGGGCCATGTGAGGTATTGCCATTACTTGGCGTCCGTCGTCCGTGCGTTAACTTTTTCATATTTAAATCTTCTCCTCTGAAACAACTTGGCCAAATGGAACCAAACTTGGCAGTAAGCATCTATGTAAGGTCCTCTATAAAGTTTCTCCATTTCGTTCCGTTCCACCAACAAACATTTGGTTTCATTCTGCCAACAAACATGGCTGCCAAGATGAATTCTTTTTTCTGATTGGCTAATGTTAAAAAAATCTTCTCCTCTGAAACAGCTTGGCCAAATGGAGCCAAGCTTGGCATAGATGGTCCCTGGGTGTGTCCCTTTCAAAATTGTGTCCGACAGCCCCACCCTCCATTCAAGATGGCTGCTGTTTTTTAAGGTAATGATTATCTCCCTTTGAAATTTGCTTCAGTATCATTCTATTGTCAGGTGAGCGATACAGGCTCAGTGGGCTGAGCCTCTAGTTTTAGCTCACCTGGCCATAGGCCATGTGAGCTTTTGTCATGGGTAAGCATCCGTCGTCCGTCCGTTAGCTTTTCACATTTAAATCTTCTTCTCTGAAACCGCTGAACAGATTTCAACCAAACTTGTTCATTGGATGGTCCTCTACCAGATTTGTGTTTTTGGTGCTGATTTGAAATCCAACATGGCTGCCAGGATCCAAAATGTGTTCTCAATGGCTAAAATTTTTAAAATCTTCTTGTCAGAAACCACCAAGCCAATTGAATTGTGACTTTGCAGGAATGATCATTGGGTGGTCCTGTACTAAATTTGTGAATCGTTTGCCGATTGGAAATTCAAGATGGCCGGCATGACTCGACTTAGTTTAACATTGGACCCTATGGGAATTTCACATTTTCATCTTTTTTTCTGAAACCACAAAACAGATTTGAACCAAACTTGGCAGAAATGTTCATGGGATGGTCTTATACAAGATTTTTGTTTTTGGCGCTGATCGGAAATCCAACATGGCTGCCAGGGCCCATAATGTGTTCTGATTGGTCGAAATTTTAAAAATCTTCTTGTTAGAAACCACTAAGCCAATTGAATTGTGACTTTGCAGGAATGATCATTGGGTGGTCCTGTACTAACCTTGTGAATCGTTTGCTGATCGGAAATTCAAGATGGCCACCATGACTCGACTTAATTTTAACATAGGACCCAATCATTGGCAATGGAAAAAATGTTTAAAAGTCTTCTCCTCTGAAACCAGTAAGTCAATTTAAAGCAAACATGGCTGAATGGTTCTTAGGTGCTCAACTTTCAAAATTTTGTCCTGTGACCCCGACCTCCATCCAAGATGGCCACTGTCAGCGGACATAGTTTTAACATAGGACCCTATGGGAAAAATGTTTAAAAATCTTCTCCTCTGAAACCAGTAAGCCAATTTAAAGCAAACATGGCATGGATGGTCCTTAAGTGGTCAATTTTCAAAATGGTGTCCAGTGACCCTGACCTCCATCCAAGATGGCCACCTTCAGCGGACATACTGTAGTTTTAGCATAGGACCCTATGGAAATTATTTTGTTTAATCTTCTCCTCTGAAACCAGTAAGCCAATATAGTAAAAAAGATCTCAGTCCAGTCAGCCAATTTAAAGCAAACATGGCATGGATTGTTCTTGGGTAGTATACTTTCAAAATTGTGTCCGGTGACCACGACCTCCATCCAAGATGGCTGCCATGAGCAGACATAGTTTTAACATAGAACCCTATGGCAGTATGGGATTTGAATAGTAACTTAGATGTATTCGGCATGCAGACATTCTTAAGAGGACTTATTTATGTCAGGTGAGCGATACAGGCTCACCTGAGCCTCTAGTTTTATTTATTGAAGTTCTACTTTAATGACAATTGAACATTGGATCCTATGTAAAAACGAGTATAGATCTAGACTTCATTGAAAACAAACTGCATATGATTATCAGGTGATTCTCTAGTTAATTTACAGAAGCTGTTATAAAAAAAAGAAATCTGACAGAAGCAACATTATATTTGAATCTGTTAATCACCTCTAAGATGTACAGATATATTGAATATGTTAATCACCTCTAAGATGTACAGATATATTGAATATGTTAATCACCTCTAAAATGTACAGATATAAATGTTTAATCTTATCACAGATCATTCCATGGAAGTGTTTCTACCATTGCTGAAATGAGTCCTTATAAATGGAAAAAGCTTGGCATAGAGCAAAAAGAGTGGGTCCATTTGGTATGTATCAGGCCAAAAATAAAATATTGTTAGCTCACCTGACCCAAAGGGTCCTGTGAGGTATTGAGGTTATTGTCTGTTTTTTTTATATACTTGTCCATTACAAAAAATGCAATTTTAGTGTATGTAACATTGACACAAAGGTAGTTTTTTATATAGACCCTGTCTCCCTTCAGGGTAATTAAAACAAATTTTTCTCTTATGCTTATTATTTGCCGTTCATTGTACTGTCCATTTACAATTCCATTTCTGAAAATTCATTCCTAGAATTATTGGAAACTGTTGACAAAGTTTTATTTGGTGTCAATGTTACATACAACTGTTCAACTGTGGATAAGAAAGTACTCCTTCTCCCAATACACTAGGAAACACCAAAGTTCATCATCTTGAAGGATGCATAATATTTCAGGAGCTTACAAGGTAAAAAAACTTGATTGCTCTAAGCACTATAACTTGGTTCAAGTGCATGTAACATGGACACAATAATCTTCGATTTGACAAAAAAATAGTTTTACATTATAATCACATGAGAATCCATTAATTTGTTCACATTTAGTGCATAAAAATTAAAATTTAAGAAAAACCTGTTGTTGAATCTTGTCCAGGGCCTGTAATTCTCAAAGCCATGAAGTCAAAACAAAACTGCAGGTTTACCCACATGTAAGATAGCATTTGTATAGGTTCTCTAAACTCTCTTTTATTAAGTTAAAAGAAAGTTTCAGAATGAAAAAAAAATGGAAACTGCTGTCCTTTTCAGACCTAAATCCATCAAAATTCCATTACCCCATTAGATGTGGCTGCATGGTCATACCATCAAACAAAGCATCTAAAGAAGAAAGCATGTAATGAAATGATCTTTATTGAATTTGAAATTTATAGAAACATCTTGTCCCACTTTCATACACAAGGTCTAGTGGTGGCAAAATTGATACGAAGTCTGAAACCAAGGCTGTGTACAGTTTTGGCTGCATTGTCCATTTGTCAGGTTTGTCTTTACCAGCAGATTTAAAATACTGAATCCAAAAGTAATTGTTCTCAATACTGGTAACCTGCAAAGAGAAAATAGTTTCTTAATTAAATCTTGTTGGGATTAGAACTGAGCATCCTGTATAGTTATTATTTGTTTGATCATGCATGTCAATTTTGTTTGGTTATGCATTTCAATTTCTAGTCAGTTCAAGACCTAAATCTTTCATGCAACATTTAAGTTAGCAAAATCTAAGTTATAAATGTTAATTACGCATTTCAATTTCTAGTCAGTTCAAGACCTAAATCTTTCATGCAAAATTTAAGTTTGCAAAATCTAAGTTATAAACGTAAATTCTTGTCGGAATCATAAGACCAACTGCATAACATCCTATCAATAGAAATTCATACGTTTTGATTTTATCTGCACTGATGAGACATAAGTTGTTGAAATGGCCATATGCAGAACTCAAATTTACTGCAATTTCGGTACTTTGTTATTTAATTGTAATTTAGCAATGCAAATACTGAAAAATAGCAGCATTCTGAACATTAAACAAAAACATGGCAACCCAATGCAAAAACTGAAAATTAGCAGCATTCTGAACATTGAACAAATGCATGGCAATACAGCAACACCAATCCACTTACAACTGCAGGCAACAACTGCTTCCCGTGTTTTACAGACACATATGTCCCAACTGAAATTCTAATATAAAAAAAATTGTATCTTTATTGTGGAAAAACAACAGATTATATGGTATCCTTATATTAACAATTATTCAGGTATCCTTTCGAAAATCAAGAAGTGAAAACAGTTAAAATTAAGCTCTGAAGTATCTGTAATAACAAATAGCTTTATTGTGGAAAAACAACAGATTATATGGTATCCCTATATTGACAATTATTCAGGTATCCTTTCGAAAATCAAGAAGTGAAAACAGTTAAAATTAAGCTCTGAAGTATCTGTAATAAAAAATAGCTTTATTGTGGAAAAACAACAGATTATGGTATCCCTATATTAACAATTATTCAAGTATCCTTTCGAAAATCAAGAAGCGAAAACAGTTAAAATTAAGCTGTGAAGTATCTGTAATAAAAGATAGCTTAACCACATAAAATCGCATCCAAATAACTTGTGTGCTTGTTAGTTCACCTGGACCACTTGGCGTCCGTCGTCTGTAAACTTTTCACATTTCAAGCTTCTTCTCCGAACCCACTGGACCAATTGGAACTAAACGTAGCAGGAATGTTCCTTGGATAGTCTTCTACAACATATTTGTTTTTCGTTCCAGTCGGATATTCAACATGGCTGCCAGGGCCAATAATATGCTCTGATTGGCTGAAATTTCAAAGATCTTCTTCTCTGAAACTAATGAATTGACTGAACCCAAACTGTAAGCGAATGATCATTGGAATTTCCTTTACCAAGTTTCTGTTTTGTATGCTGATCAGAAATCCAAGATGGCCACCACCGCAGGACATAGATTAACATTGGATCCTATGGGAAAATGTTCAAATGCCATCTTCTCAGAAACTACAAATATGATTAAAGCCAAACTGTACATGAATGTTCATTGGATGGTCCTCTACAAACTTTACGTTTTTTGTTCCGATATGAAATTCAAAATGGCGGCTAAGGCAGGACTTAGTTTAACATTGGACACTATGGGAAAAATGTTTCAAAACACTTCTTCTCTGAAACCACTTGGACAATTGAAACCAAACTGCCCATGAATGATCATTTGATGGTCCTCTACAAATTTTCTTTCTTTTATGCTGATCGGAAATCCAAGATGACCACCACCGCAGGACATAGATTAACATTGGCCCTATGGGAAAATGTTCAAATGCCTTATTCTCAGAAACTACAAATCAGACTGAATCCAAACTAGACAGGAATGTTCATTGGATGATCCTCTACAAAGTTTAGGTTTTTTGTTCCGATATAAAATGGAAGATGGCGGCTACAGCAGGACTTAATTTAACATTCAACCCTATGGGAAAAGTGTCTCAAAATGCTTCCCCTCTGAAACCACTTGGACAATTGAAACCAAACTGCCCATGAATGATCATTGGAAGGTCCTCTACAAATTTGTTTTGTGATGCCGATCGGAAATCCAAGATGGCCGCCGCCGCAGGAAATAGATTAAAATTGGACCCTATGGGAAAATGTTCAAATGCCTTATTCTCAGAAACTACAAATCAGACTGAATCCAAACTAGACAGGAATGTTCATTGGATGGTCCTCTACAAAGTTTAGGTTTTTTGTTCCGATATAAAATGGAAGGTGACAGCAGGACTTAATTTAACATTGGGCCCTATGGGAAAAGTGTCTCAAAACGCTTCCTCTCTGAAACCATTTGGACAATTGAAACCAAACTGCTGAGGAATAATCATTTGAAAGTCCTCTATAAAGTTTTTTATGCCGATCCGAAATGCAAGATGGCTGCCACCACAGGTCATAGTATTAACACAGGACCATATGGGAAAATACAGAAATATTTTCTTTTCTGAAGCTATTGCACTGATTGAACCTAAAGTGTGCATCAATCATTGGAAGGTCCTTTACAAACTTCGTGTTTTTTATGTTGATCGGAATTCCAAGATGACTACCACTGCAGGACATATTTTTGCATAGGACCAATTGGTTCTTTTAATAACCAGTTGAACGATACAGGCTCTTGAGAGCCTGTGGTATAAAAATATATACCTGTTGACATCATTCCCAAATGTATCTGGAAGATTTTGGGACGATGAAAGGTCATCATACTCAATTACATGGTTGATATCTGTCCTATAAGGGTGTTCCATTGTCTGATTCATCTGAAAAACAAGAAAATGTGTACCTGTCACACTAATGTCCCGCTCTGCACATTTTACTCAGAACCATAAATTTGCAAATATTTTCCCCTTCTTTTTAGCTCACCTTGCCAAAGGCAATGTGAGCTTTTGCCATCACTTGGTGTCCGGCATCTGTTGTCCGTTAACTTTTCACATTTTAATCTTCTCCTCTGAAACCGCTCAGCCAAATGAAGTGGAACTTGGTAGGAAGCATCTATGGAAGGTCCTCTCTAAAGATTGCTCATTTTGTCCCGATCCATCAACAAACTTGGTCGCCACAGGCAATTCTTGTTTCTGATAGGTTGATTTCTAAAAAATCTCTGTTAAAAGAAAGATAACTCTTGTTTAAATATAGATATCTGTATTCAAAATGCAGTTATCTCTATACAGATATTGCTGATTTTTAAAAATCTTCTCCTCTGAAACCGCTTAGTGAAATGAACCGAAACTTGGTAGGAAGCATCTATGGAAAGTCCTCTGTAAAGATTGCTCATTTCGTCCCGATCCATTAACAAATATGGCCACCACAGAAGACTCTTGTTTCTGATTTGCTGATTTTTAAAATTCTTCTCCTCTAAAACCGTTTGGCTAAATGAAGCGAAACTTGGTATGAAGCATTTATGGGCGTTACTCTATTAAGAGTGCTCATACCGTCACGATCGGTTAACAAACATAGCCGCCACAGGCGATTCTTGTTTTTGATTGGCTGATGTTTTAGATTCTTCTCCTCTGAAACCGTTTGGCCAAATGAACCGATACTTGGTAGGAAGCATCTATGGAAAGTCCTCTTACATTTACACATTTCGTCCCGATCCGTTAACAAACATGGCCACCACAGACAATTCTTGTTTCTGATTGGTTGATTTCTTTCTAAAAAATCTTCTCCTCTGAAACTGCTTTGCCAAATGAACCGAAACTTGGTAGGATGCATCTATGGGAGATCCTCTATAAAGATTGCTCATTTCGTCCCGATCCATTAACAAATATGGCTTCCATAGGCAATTCTTGTTTCTAATTGATCGATTTTTACAAATCTTGTCCTCTGAAACCGCTTTGCCAAATGAACCGAAACTTGGTAGGAAGCATCTATGGAAGGTTCTCTATAAAGATTGCTCATTTGTCCCGATCCATTAACAAACATGGTCGCCACAGACAATTCTTGTTTCTGATTGGTCGATTTGTAAAAATCTTCTACTCTGAAACAGCTTGTCGAAATGGACCGAAACGTGGTAGGAAGCATCTATGGAAGGTCCTCTATGGGAATTGCTCATTCCGTTTTGATACGTTAACAAACATGACCATCATAGGCAATTCTTGTTTCTTATCGGTCGATTTCTAAAACAGCTTTTCCTCTGAAACCGCTTGGCCAAATGATATGAAACTTGGTAAGAAGCATCTATGGAAGGTCCGCTATAGAGATTGCTCATTTCGTTTTGATCCATTAACAAACATGGCTGCCACAGGCAATTCTTGTTTTAGATTGGTCGATTTCTAAAAATCTTCTTCTCTGAAACTGCTTTGCCAAAATGAACCGATATTTGGTGGGAAGCACCTATGGAAAGTTCTGTATTAAGTTTCCTCAGAGCAGAATGAAAGGTGAGCGACACAGGCTCAGCTCAGTGTTGAACCTTTAGTTTATGCTTTTAAAAATCACAATAAAGTAATTGTCAATGTTACATGCAGCCAAGGCACGTTTTCTAACCTCATAAAAATTCTAAGATCTTATTCACTGGACAAATAATGTATATTGCTGCAGAAAAACTCATAGTCTGTATATCAATGCTCAATGTAATACATGGCACTTTTCTTATGCTGTATGTAACATTGACTCTATATCATAATGAAAGATTCGAGGCCTGTGGTCCTCTTAAAAGTATTTTTTGTTGATTGTAAGCTTTAAATATACAAAAGAAACAATAGACCCATAGATATTAAAACAACTGTACCATTACTATTATTAGAGTTAAACTTGTTTGGAATGTTCATTGAATGGTCCTCGAAAAACTTTATGTTTTTGTTTGTTGATCATATGTATATAAAAGAAGCAAGAGGCCCAAAGTTGTCAAGAAGCGTGATTTCCGTTAGTGTATTCGGAGCATTTATTTATTAACCAGTCTTGAGGTTTAAACTTCCTCAGGAGACTTGAGCAAGTTTAAACCTATGTTACTTTACTGAATAGACTAAGTCTCAGGAGACTTGAGCAAGTTTAAACCTATGTTACTTTACTAAATAGTCTTTAAGTCTCAGGAGACTTGAGCAAGTTTAAACCTATGTTTCTTTACTGAATAGTCTTTAAGTCTCAGGAGACTTGAGCAAGTTTAAACCTATGTTAATTTACTGAATAATCTCAGTCTCGGGAGA
This sequence comes from Bathymodiolus brooksi, assembly GCA_963680875.1. Taxonomy (NCBI): domain Eukaryota; kingdom Metazoa; phylum Mollusca; class Bivalvia; order Mytilida; family Modiolidae; genus Bathymodiolus; species Bathymodiolus brooksi. The sequence goes on from OY804579.1 coordinate 28,096,973, forward strand.
CTTGAACAAGTTTAAACCTATGTTACTTTACTGAATAGTAAGTCTCAGGATACTTGAACAAGTTTAAGCCTATGTTGCTTTACTGAATAGTCTTAAGAGATTTAAGACTATTCAGTAAAGCAACATAGGAGACTTGAGCAAGTTTAAGCCGAAAAGACTAAGTCTCAGAAGACTTGAGCAAGTTTAAACCTATGTTACTTTACTGAATAGTCTTATGTCTCGGGAGACTTGAGCAAGTTTAAACCAAATAGTCTAAGTCTCAGAAGACTTGAGCAAGTTTAAACCTACGTTACTTTACTGAATAGTCTTACATCTCGGGAGACTTGAGCAAGTTTAAACCTATGTTACTTCACTGAATAGTCTTATGTCTCGGGAGACTTGAGCAAGTTTAAACCAAATAGTCTAAGTCTCAGAAGACTTGAGCAAGTTTAAACCTACGTTACTTTACTGAATAGTCTTACGTCTCAAGAGACTTGAGCAAGTTTAAACCTATGTTACTTTACTGAATAGTACGTCTCAAGAGACTTGAGCAAGTTTAAACCTATGTTACTTTACTGAATAGTCTTACCTCTCGGGAGACTTTAGCAAGTTTAAACCTATGTTACTTTACTGAATAGTCTCAGTTTTAGGAGACTTGAGCAAGTTTAAACCTATGGTACTTTACTGAATAGTAAGTCTCAGAAGACTTGAACAAGTTGAAACCTATGTTGCTTTACTGAATAGTCTTAAGTCTCAGAAGACTTGAGAAAGTTTAAACCAATTTTACTTTACTGAATAGTCTTATGTCTCAAGGAGACTCGAGCAAGTTTAAACCTATGTTACCTTACTAAATAGTCTTACGTCTCAAGAGACTTGAGCAAGTTTAAACCTATATTACTTTATGGAATAGTCTTACGTCTCAGAAGACTTGAGGAAGTTTAAACCTATGTTACTTTACTGAATAGTCTTAATCTCAGGAGATTTGAGCAAGTTTAAACCTATGCTACATTACTGCATAGTCTTAAGTCTCAGAAAACTTGAGCAAGTTTAAACCTATGTTACTTTACTGAATAGTCTTACATCTCAGGAGACTTGAGCAAGTTTAAACCTATGTTAATATACTGAATAGTCTTAAGTCTCAGGAGACTTGAGCAAGATTAAACCTATGTTACTTTACTGAATAGTAAGTCTCGGAAGGCTTGAACAAGTTTAAACCTATGTTACTTTACTGAATGGTCTTATGTTTCAGGAGACTTGAGCAAGTTTAAACCTATGTTACTTTGCTGAATAGTCGTACGTCTCAAGAGACTTGAGCAAGTTTAAACCTATGATACTTTACTGAATAGTCTAAGTCTCAGAAGACTTGAACGAGTTTAAACCTATGTTACTTTACTGAATAGTCTAAGTCTCAGGAGACTTGAGCAAGTTTAAACCTATGTTACTTTACTGAATAGTCTTATGTTTCAGGAGACTTGAGCAAGTTTAAACCTATGTTACTTTACTGAATAGTAAGTCTCAGAAGATTTGAAAAAGTTTAAACCTATGTTGCTTTATTGAATAGTCTTAAGTCTCAGAAGACTTGAATAAGTTTAAACCGAATAGACTAAGTCTCAGAAGACTTGAGCAAGTTTAAACCTATGTTACTTTACTGAATAGTCTTATGTCTCGGGAGACTTGAGCAAGTTTAAACCAAATAGTCTAAGTCTCAGAAGACTTGAGCAAGTTTAAACCTACATTACTTTACTGAATAGTCTTACGTCTCAAGAGACTTGAGCAAGTTTAAACCTATGTTACTTTACTGAATAGTCTTACATCTCGGGAGACTTGAGCAAGTTTAAACCTATGTTACTTCACTGAATAGTCTTATGTCTCGGGAGACTTGAGCAAGTTTAAACCAAATAGTCTAAGTCTCAGAAGACTTGAGCAAGTTTAAACCTACGTTACTTTACTGAATAGTCTTACGTCTCAAGAGACTTGAGCCAGTTTAAACCTATGTTACTTTACTGAATAGTACGTCTCAAGAGACTTGAGCAAGTTTAAACCTATGTTACTTTACTGAATAGTCTTACCTCTCGGGAGACTTGAGCAAGTTTAAACCTATGTTACTTTACTGAATAGTCTCAGTTTTAGGAGACTTGAGCAAGTTTAAACCTATGGTACTTTACTGAATAGTAAGTCTCAGAAGACTTGAACAAGTTGAAACCTATGTTGCTTTACTGAATAGTCTTAAGTCTCAGAAGACTTGAGAAAGTTTAAACCAATTTTACTTTACTGAATAGTCTTATGTCTCAAGGAGACTCGAGCAAGTTTAAACCTATGTTACCTTACTAAATAGTCTTACGTCTCAAGAGACTTGAGCAAGTTTAAACCTATATTACTTTATGGAATAGTCTTACGTCTCAGAAGACTTGAGGAAGTTTAAACCTATGTTACTTTACTGAATAGTCTTAATCTCAGGAGATTTGAGCAAGTTTAAACCTATGCTACATTACTGCATAGTCTTAAGTCTCAGAAAACTTGAGCAAGTTTAAACCTATGTTACTTTACTGAATAGTCTTACATCTCAGGAGACTTGAGCAAGTTTAAACCTATGTTAATATACTGAATAGTCTTAAGTCTCAGGAGACTTGAGCAAGATTAAACCTATGTTACTTTACTGAATAGTAAGTCTCGGAAGGCTTGAACAAGTTTAAACCTATGTTACTTTACTGAATGGTCTTATGTTTCAGGAGACTTGAGCAAGTTAAAACCTATGTTACTTTGCTGAATAGTCGTACGTCTCAAGAGACTTGAGCAAGTTTAAACCTATGATACTTTACTGAATAGTCTAAGTCTCAGAAGACTTGAACGAGTTTAAACCTATGTTACTTTACTGAATAGTCTAAGTCTCAGGAGACTTGAGCAAGTTTAAACCTATGTTACTTTACTGAATAGTCTTATGTTTCAGAAGACTTGAGCAAGTTTAAACCTACGTTACTTTACTGAATAGTCTTACGTCTCAAGAGACTTGAGCCAGTTTAAACCTATGTTACTTTACTGAATAGTACGTCTCAAGAGACTTGAGCAAGTTTAAACCTATGTTACTTTACTGAATAGTCTTACCTCTCGGGAGACTTGAGCAAGTTTAAACCTATGTTACTTTACTGAATAGTCTCAGTTTTAGGAGACTTGAGCAAGTTTAAACCTATGGTACTTTACTGAATAGTAAGTCTCAGAAGACTTGAACAAGTTGAAACCTATGTTGCTTTACTGAATAGTCTTAAGTCTCAGAAGACTTGAGAAAGTTTAAACCTATGTTACTTTACTGAATAGTAAGTCTCAGAAGAGTTGAACAAGTTTAAACCTGTTAGTTTACTGAATATTCTTAAGTCTCATAAGACTTGAACAAGTTTAAACCTATGTTACTTTACTGAATAGTCTTAAGTCTCAGGGAGACTTGAGCAAGTTTAAACCCATGTTACTTTACTGAATAGTCTTAAGTCTCAGGAGACTTGAGCAAGTTTAATCCTATGCTACTTAACTGAATAGTCTTAAGTCTCAGAAGACTTGAGCAAGTTTAAACCTATGTTACTTTACTGAATAGCCTTACGTCTCAAGAGACTTGAGCAAGTTTAAACCTATGTTACTTTACTGAATAGTCTTACGTCTCAAGAGACTTGAACAAGTTGAAACCTATGTTGCTTTACTGAATAGTCTTAAGTCTCAGAAGACTTGAGAAAGTTTAAACCAATTTTACTTTACTGAATAGTCTTACGTCTCAAGAGACTTGAGCCAGTTTAAACCTATGTTACTTTACTGAATAGTACGTCTCAAGAGACTTGAGCAAGTTTAAACCTATGTTACTTTACTGAATAGTCTTACCTCTCGGGAGACTTGAGCAAGTTTAAACCTATGTTACTTTACTGAATAGTCTCAGTTTTAGGAGACTTGAGCAAGTTTAAACCTATGGTACTTTACTGAATAGTAAGTCTCAGAAGACTTGAACAAGTTGAAACCTATGTTGCTTTACTGAATAGTCTTAAGTCTCAGAAGACTTGAGAAAGTTTAAACCAATTTTACTTTACTGAATAGTCTTATGTCTCAAGGAGACTCGAGCAAGTTTAAACCTATGTTACCTTACTAAATAGTCTTACGTCTCAAGAGACTTGAGCAAGTTTAAACCTATATTACTTTATGGAATAGTCTTACGTCTCAGAAGACTTGAGGAAGTTTAAACCTATGTTACTTTACTGAATAGTCTTAATCTCAGGAGATTTGAGCAAGTTTAAACCTATGCTACATTACTGCATAGTCTTAAGTCTCAGAAAACTTGAGCAAGTTTAAACCTATGTTACTTTACTGAATAGTCTTACATCTCAGGAGACTTGAGCAAGTTTAAACCTATGTTAATATACTGAATAGTCTTAAGTCTCAGGAGACTTGAGCAAGATTAAACCTATGTTACTTTACTGAATAGTAAGTCTCGGAAGGCTTGAACAAGTTTAAACCTATGTTACTTTACTGAATGGTCTTATGTTTCAGGAGACTTGAGCAAGTTTAAACCTATGTTACTTTGCTGAATAGTCGTACGTCTCAAGAGACTTGAGCAAGTTTAAACCTATGATACTTTACTGAATAGTCTAAGTCTCAGAAGACTTGAACGAGTTTAAACCTATGTTACTTTACTGAATAGTCTAAGTCTCAGGAGACTTGAGCAAGTTTAAACCTATGTTACTTTACTGAATAGTCTTATGTTTCAGAAGACTTGAGCAAGTTTAAACCTATGTTACTTTACTGAATAGTCTTATGTTTCAGAAGACTTGAGCAAGTTTAAACCTACGTTACTTTACTGAATAGTCTTACGTCTCAAGAGACTTGAGCCAGTTTAAACCTATGTTACTTTACTGAATAGTACGTCTCAAGAGACTTGAGCAAGTTTAAACCTATGTTACTTTACTGAATAGTCTTACCTCTCGGGAGACTTGAGCAAGTTTAAACCTATGTTACTTTACTGAATAGTCTCAGTTTTAGGAGACTTGAGCAAGTTTAAACCTATGGTACTTTACTGAATAGTAAGTCTCAGAAGACTTGAACAAGTTGAAACCTATGTTGCTTTACTGAATAGTCTTAAGTCTCAGAAGACTTGAGAAAGTTTAAACCTATGTTACTTTACTGAATAGTAAGTCTCAGAAGAGTTGAACAAGTTTAAACCTGTTAGTTTACTGAATATTCTTAAGTCTCATAAGACTTGAACAAGTTTAAACCTATGTTACTTTACTGAATAGTCTTAAGTCTCAGGGAGACTTGAGCAAGTTTAAACCCATGTTACTTTACTGAATAGTCTTAAGTCTCAGGAGACTTGAGCAAGTTTAATCCTATGCTACTTAACTGAATAGTCTTAAGTCTCAGAAGACTTGAGCAAGTTTAAACCTATGTTACTTTACTGAATAGCCTTACGTCTCAAGAGACTTGAGCAAGTTTAAACCTATGTTACTTTACTGAATAGTCTTACGTCTCGGGAGACTTGAGCAAATTTAAACCGAATAGTCTAAGTCTCAGGAGACTTGAGCAAGTTTAAACCTATGTTACTTTACTGAATAGTCTCAGTCTCAGGAGACTTGAGCAAGTTTAAACCTATGTTACTTTACTGAATAGTCTTATGTCTCGGGAGACTTGAGCAAGTTTAAACCAAATAGTCTAAGTCTCAGAAGACTTGAGCAAGTTTAAACCTACGTTACTTTACTGAATAGTCTTACGTCTCAAGAGACTTGAGCAAGTTTAAACCTATGTTACTTTACTGAATAGTCTAAGTCTCAAAAGACTTGAGCAAGTTTAAACCTATGTTACGTTACTGAATAGTCTTACATCTCAAGAGACTTGAGCAAGTTTAAACCTATGTTACTTTACTGAATAGTCTTACGTCTCGGGAGACTTGAGCAAGTTTAAACCGAATAGTCTAAGTCTCAGAAGACTTGAGCAAGTTTAAACCTATGTTACTTTACTGAATAGTCTAAGTCTCAGGAGACGTGAGCAAGTTTAAACCTATGTTACTTTACTGAATAGTCTTAAGTCTCAGAAGACTTGAGCAAGTTTAAACCTATGTTACTTTACTGAATAGTCTTACGTCTCGGTAGACTTGAGCAAGTTTAAACCGAATAATCTTAAGTCACGGAAGACTTGAACAAGTTTAAACCTATGTTACTTTACTGAATAGTCTTAAGTCTCAGGGAGACTTGAGCAAGTTTAAACCTATGTTACTTTACTGAATAGTCTTAAGTTTCAGGAGACTTGAGCAAGTTTAAGCCTATGTTACTTTACTGAATAGTCTAAGTCTCAGAAGACTTGAGCAAGTTTAAACCTATTTTACTTTACTGAATAGTCTTACGTCTCCAGAGACTTGAGCAAGTTTAAACCTATGCTACTTTACTGAATAGTTTTACGTCTCAGAAGACTTGAGCAAGTTTAAACCTATGTTACTTTGCTGAATAGTCTAAGTCTCAGAAGACTTGAGCAAGTTTAAACCTATCTTACTTTGCTGCATAGTCATACGTCTCAAGAGACTTGAAGAAGTTTAAACCTACGTTACTTTACTAAATAGTCTTACGTCTCGGGAGACTTGAGCAAGTTTAAACCTATGTTACTTTACTGAATAGTCTAAATCTCAAAAGACTTGAGCAAGTTTAAACCTATGTTACTTTACTGAATAGTCTAAATCTCAAAAGACTTGAGCAAGTTTAAACCTATGTTACTTTACTGAATAGTCTTACATCTCCGAAAACTTGAGCAAGTTTAAACCTATGTTACTTTACTGAATAGTCTTACGTCTCCGAAAACTCGAGCAAGTTTAAACCTATGTTACTTTACTGAAAAGTCGTTAAGTCTAAGGAGGCTTGAGCAAGTTTAAACCTATGTTACTTTACTGAATAGTCTCAATCTCAGGAGACTTGTGCAAGTTTAAACCTATGTTGCTTTACTGAATAGTCTTAAGTCTCAGAAGACTAGCCAGTTTAAACCTATGTTACTTTACTGAATAGTCTTAAGTCTCAGGGAGACTTGAGCAAGTTTAAACCCATGTTACTTTACTGAATAGTCTTAAGTCTCAGGAGACTTGAGCAAGTTTAATCCTATGCTACTTAACTGAATAGTCTTAAGTCTCAGAAGACTTGAGCAAGTTTAAACCTATGTTACTTTACTGAATAGCCTTACGTCTCAAGAGACTTGAGCAAGTTTAAACCTATGTTACTTTACTGAATAGTCTTACGTCTCGGGAGACTTGAGCAAATTTAAACCGAATAGTCTAAGTCTCAGGAGACTTGAGCAAGTTTAAACCTATGTTACTTTACTGAATAGTCTCAGTCTCAGGAGACTTGAGCAAGTTTAAACCTATGTTACTTTACTGAATAGTCTTATGTCTCGGGAGACTTGAGCAAGTTTAAACCAAATAGTCTAAGTCTCAGAAGACTTGAGCAAGTTTAAACCTACGTTACTTTACTGAATAGTCTTACGTCTCAAGAGACTTGAGCAAGTTTAAACCTATGTTACTTTACTGAATAGTCTAAGTCTCAAAAGACTTGAGCAAGTTTAAACCTATGTTACGTTACTGAATAGTCTTACATCTCAAGAGACTTGAGCAAGTTTAAACCTATGTTACTTTACTGAATAGTCTTACGTCTCGGGAGACTTGAGCAAGTTTAAACCGAATAGTCTAAGTCTCAGAAGACTTGAGCAAGTTTAAACCTATGTTACTTTACTGAATAGTCTAAGTCTCAGGAGACGTGAGCAAGTTTAAACCTATGTTACTTTACTGAATAGTCTTAAGTCTCAGAAGACTTGAGCAAGTTTAAACCTATGTTACTTTACTGAATAGTCTTACGTCTCGGTAGACTTGAGCAAGTTTAAACCGAATAATCTTAAGTCACGGAAGACTTGAACAAGTTTAAACCTATGTTACTTTACTGAATAGTCTTAAGTCTCAGGGAGACTTGAGCAAGTTTAAACCTATGTTACTTTACTGAATAGTCTTAAGTTTCAGGAGACTTGAGCAAGTTTAAGCCTATGTTACTTTACTGAATAGTCTAAGTCTCAGAAGACTTGAGCAAGTTTAAACCTATTTTACTTTACTGAATAGTCTTACGTCTCCAGAGACTTGAGCAAGTTTAAACCTATGCTACTTTACTGAATAGTTTTACGTCTCAGAAGACTTGAGCAAGTTTAAACCTATGTTACTTTGCTGAATAGTCTAAGTCTCAGAAGACTTGAGCAAGTTTAAACCTATCTTACTTTGCTGCATAGTCATACGTCTCAAGAGACTTGAAGAAGTTTAAACCTACGTTACTTTACTAAATAGTCTTACGTCTCGGGAGACTTGAGCAAGTTTAAACCTATGTTACTTTACTGAATAGTCTAAATCTCAAAAGACTTGAGCAAGTTTAAACCTATGTTACTTTACTGAATAGTCTAAATCTCAAAAGACTTGAGCAAGTTTAAACCTATGTTACTTTACTGAATAGTCTTACATCTCCGAAAACTTGAGCAAGTTTAAACCTATGTTACTTTACTGAATAGTCTTACGTCTCCGAAAACTCGAGCAAGTTTAAACCTATGTTACTTTACTGAAAAGTCGTTAAGTCTAAGGAGGCTTGAGCAAGTTTAAACCTATGTTACTTTACTGAATAGTCTCAATCTCAGGAGACTTGTGCAAGTTTAAACCTATGTTGCTTTACTGAATAGTCTTAAGTCTCAGAAGACTAGCCAGTTTAAACCTATGTTACTTTATTGAATAGTCTTACGTCTCGGGAGATTTGAGTAAGTTTAAACCTATGTTACTTTACTGAATAGTCTCAGTCTTAGGAGACTTCAGCAAGTTTAAAACTATGTTACTTTACTGAATAGTAAGTCTCAAAAGAGTTGAACAAGTTTAAACCTATGTTAGTTTACTGAATAATCTTAAGTCTCAGAAGACTTGAACAAGTTTAAACCTATGTTACTTTACTGAATAGTCTTACATCTCAAGAGACTTGAGAAAGTTTAAACCTATGTTACTTTACTGAATAGTCTTACGTCTCGGGAGACTTGAGCAAGTTTAAACCGAAAAGTCTAAGTTTCAGAAGACTTGAGCAAGTTTAAACCTATGTTACTTTACTGAATAGTAAGTCTCAGGAGACTTGAACAAGTTTAAGCCTATGTTGCTTTACTGAATAGTCTTAAGAGATTTAAGACTATTCAGTAAAGCAACATAGGAGACTTGAGCAAGTTTAAGCCGAAAAGACTAAGTCTCAGAAAACTTGAACAAGTTTAAACCTATGTTGCTTTACTGAAAAGGCTAAGTCTCAGGAGACTTGAGCAAGTTTAAACCTATGCTACTTTACTGAATAGTCTCAGTCTCAGGAGACTTGAACAAGTTTAAACCTATGTTGCTTTACTGAATATTCTTAAGTCTCACAAGACTTGAGCAAGTTTAAACCTATGTTACTTTACTGAATAGTCTTATGTCTCGGGAGACTTGAGCAAGTTTAAACCAAATAGTCTAAGACTCAGAAGACTTGAGCAAGTTTAAACCTACGTTACTTTACTGAATAGTCTTACGTCTCAAGAGACTTGAGCAAGTTTAAACCTATGTTACTTTACTGAATAGTCTTACATCTCGGGAGACTTGAGCAAGTTTAAACCTATGTTACTTTACTGAATAGTCTTATGTCTCGGGAGACTTGAGCAAGTTTAAACCAAATAGTCTAAGTCTCAGAAGACTTGAGCAAGTTTAAACCTACGTTACTTTACTGAATAGTCTTACGTCTCAAGAGACTTGAGCAAGTTTAAACCTATGTTACTTTACTGAATAGTACGTCTCAAGAGACTTGAGCAAGTTTAAACCTATGTTACTTTACTGAATAGTCTTACCTCTCGGGAGACTTGAGCAAGTTTAAACCTATGTTACTTTACTGAATAGTCTCAGTTTTAGGAGACTTGAGCAAGTTTAAACCTATGGTACTTTACTGAATAGTAAGTCTCGGAAGACTTGAACAAGTTGAAACCTATGTTGCTTTACTGAATAGTCTTAAGTCTCAGAAGACTTGAGAAAGTTTAAACCTATGTTACTTTACTGAATAGTAAGTCTCAGAAGAGTTGAACAAGTTTAAACCTATGCTAGTTTACCGAATATTCTTAAGTCTCATAAGATTTGAACAAGTTTAAACCTATGTTACTTTACTGAATAGTCTTAAGTCTCAGGGAGACTTGAGCAAGTTTAAACCCATGTTACTTTACTGAATAGCCTTACGTCTCAAGAGACTTGAGCAAGTTTAAACCTATGTTACTTTACTGAATAGTCTTACGTCTCGGGAGACTTGAGCAAATTTAAACCGAATAGTCTAAGTCTCAGGAGACTTGAGCAAGTTTAAACCTATGTTACTTTACTGAATAGTAAGTCTCAGAAGACTTGAGCAAGTTTAAACCTATGTTACTTTACTGAATAGTCTTATGTCTCGGGAGACTTGAACAAGTTTAAACCTATGTTACTTTACTGAATATTCTTAAGTCTCAGAAGACTTGAGCATGTTTAAACCTATGTTACTTTACTGAATAGTCTAAGTCTCAGGAGTCTTGAGCAAGTTTAAACCTATGTTACTTTACTGAATGGTTTTATGTTTCAGGAGACTTGAGCAAGTTTAAACCTATGTTAATCTACTGAATAGTCTAAGTCTCAGAAGAATTGAGCAAGTTTAAACCTATGTTGTTTTGCTAAATAGATGTACATCTCAAGAGACTTGAGCAAGTTTAAACCTATGTTTTACTGAATAGTCTAAGACTCAGGAGACTTGAGCAAGTTTAAACCTATGTTACTTTACTGAATATTCTAAGTCTCAGAAGACTTGACCAAGTTTAAACCTATGTTACATTACTAAATACTCGTAAGTCTCGGGAGAATTGAGCAAGTTTAAACCTATGTTACTTTACTGAATAATTTTAAGTCTGAGGAGACTTGAGCAAATTTAAGCCTATGTTACTTTACTGAATAGTTTAAGTCTCCGAAGACTTGAGCAAGTTTAAGCCTATGTTACTTTACTAAATAGTCTTACATTTCAGAAGACTTGACCAAGTTTAAACCTATGTTACTTTACTGAAAAGTCTTACGTCTCCAAAAACTTGAGAAAGTTTAAACATATGTTACTTTACTGAATAGTCTTTAAGTCTCAGGAGACATGAGCAAATTTAAACCTATGTTACTTTACTGAATAATCTTAAGTCTTAGGAGACTTGAGCAAGTTTAAACCGAATAGACTAAGTCTCAGAAGACTTGAGCAAGTTTAAGCCTATGTTACTTTACTGAATAGTCTCAGGAGACTTGAGCAAGTTTAAACCTATGTTACTTTACTGAATAGCCTCAGTCTCAGAAGACTTGAGCAAGTTTAAACCTATGTTGCTTTACTGAATAGTCTCAGTCTCAGGAGACTTGAGCAAGTTTAAACCTATGTTACTTTACTGAGTAGCTGAAGTTTCAGGGAGACTTGAGCAAGTTTAAACCTATGTTACTTTACTGAATAGTCGTACGTCTCAAGAGACCTGAGCAAGTTTAAACCTATGTTACTTTACTAAATAGTCTTATGTCTCGGGAGACTTGAGCAAGTTTAAACCTATGTTACTTTACTGAATAGTAAGTCTCAGAAGACTTGAGCAAGTTTAAACCTATGTTACTTTACTGAATAGTCTTATGTCTCGGGAGACTTGAACAAGTTTAAACCTATGTTACTTTACTGAATATTCTTAAGTCTCAGAAGACTTGAGCATGTTTAAACCTATGTTACTTTACTGAATAGTCTAAGTCTCAGGAGTCTTGAGCAAGTTTAAACCTATGTTACTTTACTGAATGGTTTTATGTTTCAGGAGACTTGAGCAAGTTTAAACCTATGTTAATCTACTGAATAGTCTAAGTCTCAGAAGAATTGAGCAAGTTTAAACCTATGTTGTTTTGCTAAATAGATGTACATCTCAAGAGACTTGAGCAAGTTTAAACCTATGTTTTACTGAATAGTCTAAGACTCAGGAGACTTGAGCAAGTTTAAACCTATGTTACTTTACTGAATATTCTAAGTCTCAGAAGACTTGACCAAGTTTAAACCTATGTTACATTACTAAATACTCGTAAGTCTCGGGAGAATTGAGCAAGTTTAAACCTATGTTACTTTACTGAATAATTTTAAGTCTGAGGAGACTTGAGCAAATTTAAGCCTATGTTACTTTACTGAATAGTTTAAGTCTCCGAAGACTTGAGCAAGTTTAAGCCTATGTTACTTTACTAAATAGTCTTACATTTCAGAAGACTTGACCAAGTTTAAACCTATGTTACTTTACTGAAAAGTCTTACGTCTCCAAAAACTTGAGAAAGTTTAAACATATGTTACTTTACTGAATAGTCTTTAAGTCTCAGGAGACATGAGCAAATTTAAACCTATGTTACTTTACTGAATAATCTTAAGTCTTAGGAGACTTGAGCAAGTTTAAACCGAATAGACTAAGTCTCAGAAGACTTGAGCAAGTTTAAGCCTATGTTACTTTACTGAATAGTCTCAGGAGACTTGAGCAAGTTTAAACCTATGTTACTTTACTGAATAGCCTCAGTCTCAGAAGACTTGAGCAAGTTTAAACCTATGTTGCTTTACTGAATAGTCTCAGTCTCAGGAGACTTGAGCAAGTTTAAACCTATGTTACTTTACTGAGTAGCTGAAGTTTCAGGGAGACTTGAGCAAGTTTAAACCTATGTTACTTTACTGAATAGTCGTACGTCTCAAGAGACCTGAGCAAGTTTAAACCTATGTTACTTTACTAAATAGTCTTATGTCTCGGGAGACTTGAGCAAGTTTAAGCTTATATTACTTTACTAAATAGTCTTAAGTCTCAGGAGACTTGAGCAAGTTTAAACCTATGTTACTTTACTGAATAGTCTTACGTCTCGTGAGAGTTGAGCAAGTTTAAGCCTATGATACTTTACTGAATAGTCTAAGTTTCAGGAGACTTGAGCAAGTTTAAACCTATGTTACCTTACTGAATAGTCTTACATCTCGGGAGACTTGAGCAAGTTTAAACCTATGTTACTTTACTGAATAGTCTCAGTCTCAGGAGACTTGAGCAAGTTTAAACCTATGTTGCTTTACTGAATAGTCTCAGTCTCAGGAGACTTGAACAAGTTTTAACCTATGTTACTTTACTGAATAGTCTTAAGTCTCAGGAGACTTGAACAAGTTTAAACATATGTTACTTTACTGAATAGCCATACATCTCAAGAGACTTGAGCAAGTTTAAACCTATGTTACTTTACTAAATAGTCTTACGTCTCGGGAGACTTGAGCAAGTTTAAACTTATGTTACTTTACTAAATAGTCTGAAGTCTCAGGAGACTTGAGCAAGCTTAAACCTATGTTACTTTACTGAATAGTCTTACGTCTCGTGAGACTTGAGGAAGTTTAAACCTATGTTGCTTTACTGAATAGTCTCAAGTCTCAGGAGACTTCAGCAAGTTTAAACCCAATAGACTAAGTCTCAGAAGACTTGAGCAAATTTAAACCTATGTTACTTTACTGAAAAGTCTAAGTCTCTGGAGACTTGAGCAAGTTTAAACCTATATTACTTTACTGAATAGTCTCAGTCTCAGGAGACTTGAGCAAGTTTAAACCTATGTTACTTTTCTGAATAGTCTAAGTCTCAGGAGACTTGAGCGAGTTTAAACATATGTTACTTTACTGAATAGTAAGTATCGGAAGACTTGTGCAAGTTTAAACCTATGTTACTTTACTGAATAGTCTTAAATCTCAGAAGACTTGAGCATGTTTAAACCTATGTTACTTTACTGAATAGTCTAAGTCTCAGGAGACTTGAGCAAGTTTAAACCTATGTTACTTTACTGAATAGTCTGAAGTCTCAGGAGACTTGAGCAAGTTTAAACCTATGTTACTTTATTGAATAGTTGTACGTCTCAAGAGACTTGAGTAAGTTTAAACCTATGTTACTTTACTGAATAGTCTAAGTCTCAGAAGTCTTGAACCAGTTTAAACCTATGTTACTTTACTAAATAGTCTTAAGTCTCAGAAGACTTGAACAAGTAAGTTTAAACCTATGTTACTTTACTGAATAGTCTTAAATCTCAGAAGAATTGAGCACATTTAAACCTATGATACTTTACTGAATAGTCTAAGTCTCAGGAGACTTGAGCAAGTTTAAACCTATGTTACTTTACTGAATAGTCGTACGTCTCAAGGGACTTGAGCACGTTTAAACCTATGTTACTTTACTGAATAGTCTTAAGTCTCAGGGGACTTGAGCAAGTTTAAGCCTATGTTACTTTACTGAATAGTCTTAAGTTTCAGAAGACTTGAACAAGTTTAAACCTATGATACTTTACTGAATAGTCTAAGTCTCAGAAGACTTGAACAAGTTTAAACCTATGATACTTTACTGAATAGTCTCAATCTCAGGAGACTTGAGCAAGTTTAAACCTATGTTACTTTACTGAATAGTCGTACGTCTCAAGAGACTTGAGCAAGTTTAAACCTATGTTACTTTACTAAATAGTCTTATGTCTCGGGAGACTTGAGCAAGTTTAAGCTTATATTACTTTACTAAATAGTCTTAAGTCTCAGGAGACTTGAGCAAGTTTAAACCTATGTTACTTTACTGAATAGTCTTACGTCTCGTGAGAGTTGAGCAAGTTTAAGCCTATGATACTTTACTGAATAGTCTAAGTCTCAGGAGACTTGAGCAAGTTTAAACCTATGTTACCTTACTGAATAGTCTTACGTCTCGGGAGACTTGAGCAAGTTTAAACCTATGTTACTTTACTGAATAGTCTCAGTCTCAGGAGACTTGAGCAAGTTTAAACCTATGTTGCTTTACTGAATAGTCTCAGTCTCAGGAGACTTCAACAAGTTTAAACCTATGTTACCTTACTGAATAGTCTAAGTCTCAGGAAACTTGAGCAAGTTTAAACCTATGTTACCTTACTGAATAGTCTTACGTCTCTGGAGACTTGAGCAAGTCTAAACCAAATAGTCTAAGTCTCAAAAGACATGAGCAAGTTTAAGCCTATGTTACTTTACTGAATAGTCTTAAGTTTCAAAAGACTTGAACAAGTTTAAACCTATGATACTTTACTGAATAGTCTAAGTCTCAGAAGACTTGAACAAGTTTAAACCTATGATACTTTACTGAATAGTCTCAGTCTCAGGAGACTTGAGCAAGCTTAAACCTATGTTACTTTACTGAATAGTAAGTCTCAGAAGATTTGAAAAAGTTTAAACCTATGTTGCTTTATTGAATAGTCTTAAGTCTCAGAAGACTTGAGCAAGTTTAAACCGAATAGACTAAGTCTCAGAAGAATTGAGCAAGTTTAAACCAATGTTACTTTACTGAAAAGTCTAAGTCTCAGGAGACTTGAGCAAGTTTAAACCTATGTTACTTTACCGAATAGTCTCAGTCTCAGGAGACTTGAGCAAGTTTAAACCTATGTTACTTTGCTGAATAGTCGTACATCTCAAGAGACTTGAGCAAGTTTAAACCTATGTTACTTTACTGAAAAGTCTCAGTCTCAGGAGACTTGAGCAAGCTTAAACCTATCTTACTTTACTGAATAGTAAGTCTCAGAAGATTTGAAAAAGTTTAAACCTATGTTGCTTTATTGAATAGTCTTAAGTCTCAGAAGACTTGAGCAAGTTTAAACCGAATAGACTAAGTCTCAGAAGAATTGAGCAAGTTTAAACCTATGTTACTTTACTGAATAGTCGTACGTCTCAAGAGACTTGAGCAAGTTTAAACATATGCTACTTTACTGAATAGTAAGTCTCGGAAGACTTGAACAAGTTTAAACCTATTTTACTTAACTGAATAGTCTTAAATCTCAGAAGACTTGAGCATGTTTAAACCTATGTTACTTTACTGAATAGTTTAAGTCTCAGGAGACTTGAGCAAGTTTAAACCTATGTTACTTTACTGAATAGGTGTACGTCTCAAGAGACTTGAGTAAGTTTAAACCTATGTTACTTTACTGAATAGTCTAAGTCTCAGAAGACTTGAACAAGTTTAAACCTATGTTACTTTATTGAATAGTCTTAAATCTCAGAAGAATTGAGCACATTTAAACCTATGATACTTTACTGAATAGTCTAAGTCTCAGGAGACTTGAGCAAGTTTAAATCTATGTTACTTTACTGAATAGTCGTACGTCTCAAGAGACTTGAGTAAGTTTAAACCTATGTTACTTTACTGAATAGTCTTAAGTCTCAGAAGACTTGAGCACGTTTAAACCTATGATACTTTACTGAATATTCTTAAGTCTCGGGGGACTTGAGCAAGTTTAAACCTATGTTACTTTACTGAATAGTCTAAGTCTCAGGAGACTTGAGCAAGTTTAAACCTATGTTACTTTACTGAATAGTCGTACGTCTCAAGAGACTTGAGTAAGTTTAAACCTATGTTACTTTACTGAATAGTCTTAAGTCTCAGAAGACTTGAGCACGTTTAAACCTATGTTACTTTACTGAATATTCTTAAGTCTCGGGGGACTTGAGCAAGTTTAAACCTATGTTACTTTATTGAATAGTCTTAAGTTTCAGAAGACTTGAACAAGTTTAAGCCTATGATACTTTACTGAATAGTCTAAGTCTCAGAAGACTTGAACAAGTTTAAACCTATGCTACTTTACTGAATAGTCTTATGTTTCAGGAGACTTGAGCAAGTTTAAACCTATGTTACTTTGCTGAATAGTCGTACATCTCAAGAGACTTGAGCAAGTTTAAACCTATGTTACTTTACTGAATAGTCTCAGTCTCAGGAGACTTGAGCAAGCTTAAACCTATGTTACTTTACTGAATAGTAAGTCTCAGAAGATTTGAAAAAGTTTAAACCTATGTTGCTTTATTGAATAGTCTTAAGTCTCAGGAGACTTGAGCAAGTTTAAACCGAATAGACTAAGTCTCAGAAGAATTGAGCAAGTTTAAACCTATGTTACTTTACTGAAAAGTCTAAGTCTCAGGAGACTTGAGCAAGTTTAAACCTATGTTACTTTACCGAATAGTCTCAGTCTCAGGAGACTTGAGCAAGCTTAAACCAATTTTACTTTACTGAATAGTCTTATGTCTCAAGGAGACTTGAGCAAGTTTAAACCTATGTTACCTTACTAAATAGTCTTACGTCTCAAGAGACTTGAGCAAGTTTAAACCTATATTACTTTATGGAATAGTCTTACGTCTCAGAAGACTTGAGGAAGTTTAAACCTATGTTACTTTACTGAATAGTCTTAATATCAGGAGATTTGAGCAAGTTTAAACCTATGCTACATTACTGCTTAGTCTTAAGTCTCAGAAAACTTGAGCAAGTTTAAACCTATGTTACTTTACTGAATAGTCTTACATCTCAGGAGACTTGAGCAAGTTTAAACCTATGTTAATATACTGAATAGTCTTAATTCTCAGGAGACTTGAGCAAGATTATACCTATGTTACTTTACTGAATAGTAAGTCTCGGAAGGCTTGAACAAGTTTAAACCTATGTTACTTTACTGAATAGTCTTATGTTTCAGGAGACTTGAGCAAGTTTAAACCTATGTTACTTTGCTGAATAGTCGTACATCTCAAGAGACTTGAGCAAGTTTAAACCTATGATACTTTACTGAATAGTCTAAGTCTCAGAAGACTTGAACGAGTTTAAACCTATGTTACTTTACTGAATAGTCTAAGTCTCAGGAGACTTGAGCAAGTTTAAACCTATGTTACTTTACTGAATAGTCTTATGCTTCAGGAGACTTGAGCAAGTTTAAACCTATGTTACTTTACTGAATAGTAAGTCTCAGAAGATTTGAAAAAGTTTAAACCTATGTTGCTTTATTGAATAGTCTTAAGTCTCAGAAGACTTGAATAAGTTTAAACCGAATAGACTAAGTCTCAGAAGAATTGAGCAAGTTTAATCCAATGTTACTTTACTGAATAGCCTTCTGTCTCAAGGAGACTCGAGCAAGTTTAAACCTATGTTACTTTACTGAATAGTCGTACGTCTCAAGAGACTTGAGCGAGTTTAAACATATGTTACTTTACTGAATAGTAAGTATCGGAAGACTTGTGCAAGTTTAAACCTATGTTACTTTACTGAATAGTCTTAAATCACAGAAGACTTGAGCATGTTTAAACCTATGTTACTTTACTGAATAGTCTAAGTCTCAGGAGACTTGAGCAAGTTTAAACCTATGTTACTTTACTGAATAGTCTGAAGTCTCAGGAGACTTGAGCAAGTTTAAACCTATGTTACTTTATTGAATAGTTGTACGTCTCAAGAGACTTGAGTAAGTTTAAACCTATGTTACTTTACTGAATAGTCTAAGTCTCAGAAGTCTTGATCCAGTTTAAACCTATGTTACTTTACTAAATAGTCTTAAGTCTCAGAAGACTTGAACAAGTTTAAACCTATGTTACTTTACTGAATAGTCTTAAATCTCAGAAGAATTGAGCACATTTAAACCTATGATACTTTACTGAATATTCTAAGTCTCAGGAGACTTGAGCAAGTTTAAACCTATGTTACTTTACTGAATAGTCGTACGTCTCAAGAGACTTGAGCACGTTTAAACCTATGTTACTTTACTGAATAGTCTTAAGTCTCAGGGGACTTGAGCAAGTTTAAGCCTATGTTACTTTACTGAATAGTCTTAAGTTTCAGAAGACTTGAACAAGTTTAAACCTATGATACTTTACTGAATAGTCTAAGTCTCAGAAGACTTGAACAAGTTTAAACCTATGATACTTTACTGAATAGTCTCAGTCTCAGGAGACTTGAGCAAGCTTAAACCTATGTTACTTTGCTGAATAGTCGTACATCTCAAGAGACTTGAGCAAGTTTAAACCTATGTTACTTTACTGAAAAGTCTCAGTCTCAGGAGACTTGAGCAAGCTTAAACCTATGTTACTTTACTGAATAGTAAGTCTCAGAAGATTTGAAAAAGTTTAAACCTATGCTGCTTTATTGAATAGTCTTAAGTCTCAGAAGACTTGAGCAAGTTTAAACCGAATAGACTAAGTCTCAGAAGAATTGAGCAAGTTTAAACCTATGTTACTTTACTGAATAGTCGTACGTCTCAAGAGACTTGAGCAAGTTTAAACTTATGCTACTTTACTGAATAGTAAGTCTCGGAAGACTTGAACAAGTTTAAACCTATTTTACTTTACTGAATAGTCTTAAATCTCAGAAGACTTGAGCATGTTTAAACCTATGTTACTTTACTGAATAGTTTAAGTCTCAGGAGACTTGAGCAAGTTTAAACCTATGTTACTTTACTGAATAGGTGTACGTCTCAAGAGACTTGAGTAAGTTTAAACCTATGTTACTTTACTGAATAGTCTAAGTCTCAGAAGACTTGAACAAGTTTAAACCTATGTTACTTTACTGAATAGTCTTAAATCTCAGAAGAATTGAGCACATTTAAACCTATGATACTTTACTGAATAGTCTAAGTCTCAGGAGACTTGAGCAAGTTTAAATCTATGTTACTTTACTGAATAGTCGTACGTCTCAAGAGACTTGAGTAAGTTTAAACCTATGTTACTTTACTGAATAGTCTTAAGTCTCAGAAGACTTGAGCACGTTTAAACCTATGATACTTTACTGAATATTCTTAAGTCTCGGGGGACTTGAGCAAGTTTAAGCCTATGTTACTTTACTGAATAGTCTAAGTCTCAGGAGACTTGAGCAAGTTTAAACCTATGTTACTTTACTGAATAGTCTTACGTCTCAAGAGACTTGAGTAAGTTTAAACCTATGTTACTTTACTGAATAGTCTTAAGTCTCAGAAGACTTGAGCACGTTTAAACCTATGTTACTTTACTGAATATTCTTAAGTCTCGGGGGACTTGAGCAAGTTTAAACCTATGTTACTTTACTGAATAGTCTTAAGTTTCAGAAGACTTGAACAAGTTTAAACCTATGATACTTTACTGAATAGTCTAAGTCTCAGAAGACTTGAACAAGTTTAAACCTATGCTACTTTACTGAATAGTCTTATGTTTCAGGAGACTTGAGCAAGTTTAAACCTATGTTACTTTGCTGAATAGTCGTACATCTCAAGAGACTTGAGCAAGTTTAAACCTATGTTACTTTACTGAATAGTCTCAGTCTCAGGAGACTTGAGCAAGCTTAAACCTATGTTACTTTACTGAATAGTAAGTCTCAGAAGATTTGAAAAAGTTTAAACCTATGTTGCTTTATTGAATAGTCTTAAGTCTCAGGAGACTTGAGCAAGTTTAAACCGAATAGACTAAGTGTCAGAAGAATTGAGCAAGTTTAAACCTATGTTACTTTACTGAAAAGTCTAAGTCTCAGGAGACTTGAGCAAGTTTAAACCTATGTTACTTTACCGAATAGTCTCAGTCTCAGGAGACTTGAGCAAGTTTAAACCTATGTTACTTTACTGAATAGTCTAAGTCTCAGGAGACTTGAGCAAGCTTAAACCAATTTTACTTTACTGAATAGTCTTATGTCTCAAGGAGACTCGAGCAAGTTTAAACCTATGTTACCTTACTAAATAGTCTTACGTCTCAAGAGACTTGAGCAAGTTTAAACCTATATTACTTTATGGAATAGTCTTACGTCTCAGAAGACTTGAGGAAGTTTAAACCTATGTTACTTTACTGAATAGTCTTAATCTCAGGAGATTTGAGCAAGTTTAAACCTATGTTACATTACTGCTTAGTCTTAAGTCTCAGAAAACTTGAGCAAGTTTAAACCTATGTTACTTTACTGAATAGTCTTACATCTCAGGAGACTTGAGCAAGTTTAAACCTATGTTAATATACTGAATAGTCTTAAGTCTCAGGAGACTTGAGCAAGATTAAACCTATGTTACTTTACTGAATAGTAAGTCTCGGAAGGCTTGAACAAGTTTAAACCTATGTTACTTTACTGAATAGTCTTATGTTTCAGGAGACTTGAGCAAGTTTAAACCTATGTTACTTTGCTGAATAGTCGTACATCTCAAGAGACTTGAGCAAGTTTAAACCTATGATACTTTACTGAATAGTCTAAGTCTCAGAAGACTTGAATGAGTTTAAACCTATGTTACTTTACTGAATAGTCTAAGTCTCAGGAGACTTGAGCAAGTTTAAACCTATGTTACTTTACTGAATAGTCTTATGCTTCAGGAGACTTGAGCAAGTTTAAACCTATGTTACTTTACTGAATAGTAAGTCTCAGAAGGCTTGAACAAGTTTAAACCTATGTTACTTTACTGAATAGTCTTATGTTTCAGGAGACTTGAGCAAGTTTAAACCAATGTTACTTTACTGAATAGACTTCTGTCTCAAGGAGACTCGAGCAAGTTTAAACCTATGTTACTTTACTGAATAGTAAGTCTCAGAAGATTTGAAAAAGATTAAACCTATGTTGCTTTATTGAATAGTCTTAAGTCTCAGAAGACTTGAATAAGTTTAAACCGAATAGACTAAGTCTCAGAAGAATTGAGCAAGTTTAAACCTATGTCACTTTACTGAAAAGTCTAAGTCTCAGGAGACTTGAACAAGTTTAAACCTATGTTACTTTACCGAATAGTCTCAGTCTCAGGAGACTTGAGCAAGTTTAAACCTATGTTACTTTACTGAATAGTCTAAGTCTCAGGAGACTTGAGCAAGTTTAAACCAATGTTACTTTACTGAATAATCTTATGTCTCAAGGAGACTAGAGCAAGTTTAAACCTATGTTACCTTACTAAATAGTCTTACGTCTCAAGAAATTTGAGCAAGTTTAAATCTGTATTACTTTATGGAATAGTCTTATGTCTCAGAAGACTTGAGGAAGTTTAAACCTATGTTACTTTACTAAATAGTCTTAGTCTCAGGAGATTTGAGCAAGTTTAAACCTATGCTACATTACTGCATAGTCTAAGTCTCAGAAAACTTGAGCAAGTTTAAACCTATGTTACTTTACTGAATAGTCTTACATCTCAGGAGACTTGAGCAAGTTTAAACTTATGTTAATATACTGAATAGTCTTAAGTCTCAGGAGACTTGAGCAAGATTAAACCTATGTTACTTTACTGAATAGTAAGTCTCGGAAGGCTTGAACAAGTTCAAACCTATGTTACTTTACTGAATAGTCTTATGTTTCAGGAGACTTGAGCAAGTTTAAACCAATGTTACTTTACTGAATAGACTTCTGTCTCAAGGAGACTCGAGCAAGTTTAAACCTATGTTACTTTACTGAATAGTCGTACGTCTCAAGAGACTTGAGCAAGTTTAAACATATGCTACTTTACTGAATAGTAAGTCTCGGAAGACTTGAACAAGTTGAAACCTATTTTACTTTACTGAATAGTCTTAAATCTCAGAAGACTTGAGCATGTTTAAACCTATGTTACTTTACTGAATAGTCTAAGTCTCAGGAGACTTGAACAAGTTTAAACCTATGTTACTTTACTGAATAGTCTTAAATCTCAGAAGAATTGAGCACATTTAAACCTATGATACTTTACTGAATAGTCTAAGTCTCAGGAGACTTGAGCAAGTTTAAACCTATGTTACTTTACTGAATAGTCTAAGTCTCAGAAGACTTGAACAAGTTAAAACCTATGTTACTTTACTAAATAGTCTTAAGTCTCAGAAGACTTGAACAAGTTTAAACCTATGTTACTTTACTGAATAGTCTTAAATCTCAGAAGAATTGAGCACATTTAAACCTATGATAATTTACTGAATAGTCTAAGTCTCAGGAGACTTGAGCAAGTTTAAACCTATGTTACTTTACTGAATAGTCGTACGTCTCAAGAGACTTGAGTAAGTTTAAACCTATGTTACTTTACTGAATAGTCTTAAGTCTCAGAAGACTTGAGCACGTTTAAACCTATGTTACTTTACTGAATATTCTTAAGTCTCGGGGGACTTGAGCAAATTTAAACCTATGTTACTTTACTGAATAGTCTTAAATTTCAGAAGACTTGAACAAGTTTAAACCTATGATACTTTACTGAATAGTCTAAGTCTCAGGAGACTTGAGCAAGTTTAAACCTATGTTACTTTACTGAATAGTCGTACGTCTCAAGAGACTTGAGTAAGTTTAAACCTATGTTACTTTACTGAATAGTCTTAAGTCTCAGAAGACTTGAGCATGTTTAAACCTATGTTACTTTACTGAATATTCTTAAGTCTCAGGGGACTTGAGCAAGTTTAAACCTATGTTACTTTACTGAATAGTCTTAAGTTTCAGAAGACTTGAACAAGTTTAAACCTATGATACTTTACTGAATAGTCTAAGTCTCAGAAGACTTGAACAAGTTTAAACCTATGCTACTTTACTGAATAGTCTTATGTTTCAGGAGACTTGAGCAAGTTTAAACCTATGTTACTTTGCTGAATAGTCGTACATCTCAAGAGACTTGAACAAGTTTAAACCTATGTTACTTTACTGAATAGTCTCAGTCTCAGGAGACTTGAGCAAGCTTAAACTTATGTTACTTTACTGAATAGTAAGTCTCAGAAGATTTGAAAAAGTTTAAACCTATGTTGCTTTATTGAATAGTCTTAAGTCTCAGGAGACTTGAGCAAGTTTAAACCGAATAGACTAAGTCTCAGAAGAATTGAGCAAGTTTAAACCTATGTTACTTTACTGAAAAGTCTAAGTCTCAGGAGACTTGAGCAAGTTTAAACCTATGTTACTTTACCGAATAGTCTTATGTCTCAAGGAGACTCGAGCAATTTTAAACCTATATTACCTCACTAAATAGTCTTACGTCTCAAGGGACTTGAGCAAGTTTAAACCTATATTACTTTATGGAATAGTCTTACGTCTCAGAAGACTTGAGGAAGTTTAAACCTATGTTACTTTACTGAATAGTCTTAATCTCAGGAGATTTGAGCAAGTTTAAACCTATGCTACATTACTGCATAGTCTTAAGTCTCAGAAAACTTGAGCAAGTTTAAACCTATGTTACTTTACTGAATAGTCTTACATCTCAGGAGACTTGAGCAAGTTTAAACCTATGTTAATATACTGAATAGTCTTAAGTCTCAGGAGACTTGAGCAAGATTAAACCTATGTTACTTTACTGTTTCAGGAGACTTGAGCAAGTTTAAACCTATGTTACTTTACTGAATAGTCTTAAGTCTCCGGGAGATTTGAGCTCTCAGGGAGACTTGAGCAAGTTTAAACCTATGTTACTTTACTGAATAGTTGTATGTCTCAAGAGACATGAGCAAGTTTAAACCTATGTTACTTTACTAAATAGTCTGACCTCTCGGGAGACTTGAGCAAGTTTAAGCTTATGTTACTTTACTAAATAGTCTAAAGTCTCAGGAGACTTGAGCAATTTTAAGCCTATGTTACTTTACTGAATAGTCTTATGTCTCGTGAGACTTGACCAAGTTTAAGCCTATGTTACCTTATTGAATAGTCTATGTCTCAGGAGACTTGAGCAAGTTTAAACCTATGTTACCTTACTGAATAGTCTTACGTCTCGGGAGATTTGAGCAAGTTTAAACCTATGTTACTTTACTGAATAGTGTTATGTTTCAGGAGACTTGAGCAAGTTTAAACCTATGTTACTTTGCTGAATAGTCGTATGTCTCAAGAGACTTGAACAAGTTTACACCTATGTTACTTTACTGAATAGTCTTTTGTTTCAGGAGACTTGAACAAGTTTAAACCTATGTTACTTTGCTGAATAGTTGTACGTCTCAAGAGACTTGAGCAAGTTTAAACCTATGTTACTTTACTGAATAGTCTTAAATCTCAGGAGATTTGCGCAAGTTTAAACCTATGTTACTTTACTGAAAAGTCTAAGTCTCAGGAGACTTGAGCAAGTTTAAACCTATGTTACTTTACCGAATAGTCTCAGTCTCAGGAGACTTGAGCAAGTTTAAACCTATGTTACTTTACTGAATAGTCTAAGTCTCAGGAGACTTGAGCAAGTTTAAACCAATTTTACTTTACTGAATAGTCTTATGTCTCAAGGAGACTCGAGCAATTTTAAACCTATATTACCTTACTAAATAGTCTTACGTCTCAAGAGACTTGAGCAAGTTTAAACCTATATTACTTTATGGAATAGTCTTACGTCTCAGAAGACTTGAGGAAGTTTAAACCTATGTTACTTTACTGAATAGTCTTACATCTCAGGAGACTTGAGCAAGTTTAAACCTATGTTAATATACTGAATAGTCTTAAGTCTCATGAGACTTGAGCAAGATTAAACCTATGTTACTTTACTGTTTCAGGAGACTTGAGCAAGTTTAAACCTATGTTACTTTACTGAATAGTCTTAAGTCTCAGGGAGACTTGAGCTCTCAGGGAGACTTGAGCAAGTTTAAACCTATGTTACTTTACTGAATAGTCGTATATCTCAAGAGACATGAGCAAGTTTAAACCTATGTTACTTTACTAAATAGTCTGACGTCTCGGGAGACTTGAGCAAGTTTAAGCTTATGTTACTTTACTAAATAGTCTAAAGTCTCAGGAGACTTGAGCAATTTTAAGCCTATGTTACTTTACTGAATAGTCTTATGTCTCGTGAGACTTGAGCAAGTTTAAGCCTATGTTACCTTATTGAATAGTCTATGTCTCAGGAGACTTGAGCAAGTTTAAACCTATGTTACCTTACTGAATAGTCTTACGTCTCGGGAGATTTGAGCAAGTTTAAACCTATGTTACTTTACTGAATAGTGTTATGTTTCAGGAGACTTGAGCAAGTTTAAACCTATGTTACTTTGCTGAATAGTCGTATGTCTCAATAGACTTGAACAAGTTTACACCTATGTTACTTTACTGATTTGTCTTTTGTTTCAGGAGACTTGAACAAGTTTAAACCTATGTTACTTTGCTGAATAGTCGTACGTCTCAAGAGACTTGAGCAAGTTTAAACCTATATTACTTTACTGAATAGTCTTAAATCTCAGGAGATTTGAGCAAGTTTAAACCTATGTTACTTTACTGAATAGCCTGAAGTCTTAGGAGACTTGAGCAAGTTTAAATCTATGTTACTTTACTGAATAGACGTACGTCTCAAGAGACTTGAGTAAGCTTAAACCTATGTTACTTTACTGAATAGTCTAAGTCTCAGAAGACTTAAAAAGTTTAAACCTATGTTACTTTACTGAATAGTCTTAAGTCTCAGATGACTTGAGCACGTTTAAACCTGTTACTTTACTGAATAGTCTAAATCTCAGGAGACTTGAGCAAGTTTAAACCTATGTTACTCTACTGAATAGTCATACTTCTCAAGAGACTTGAGCAAGTTTAAACCTATGTTACTTTACTAAATAGTCTTAAGTCTCAGGGGATTTGAGCAAGTTTAAACCTATGTTACTTTACTGAATAGTCTTAAGTCTCAGAAGACTTGAACAAGTTTAAATCTATGATACTTTACTGAATTGTCCAAGTCTCAGAAGACTTGAACAAGTTTAAACCTATGATACTTTACTGAATAGTCTAAGTCTCAGGAGACTTGAACAAGTTTAAAGCTGTGTTACTTTGCTGAATAGTCGTACGTCTCAAGAGACTTGAGCAAGTTTAAACCTATGTTACTTTACTGAATAGTTGTATGTCTCAGGAGACTTGAGTATATTTAAACCTATGTTACTTTACTGAATAGTTTAAGTCTCAGAAGACTTGAACAAGTTTAAACCTATGTTACTTTACTAAATAGTCTTAAGTCTCAGAAGACTTGAACAAGTTTAAACCTATGTTACTTTACTGAATAGTCTTAAATCTCAGAAGAATTGAGCACATTTAAACCTATGTTACTTTACTGAATAGTCTAAGTCTCAGGAGACTTGAGCAAGTTTAAACCTATGTTACTTTACTGAATAGTCATACGTCTCAAGAGATTTGAGTAAGTTTAAACCTATGTTACTTTACTGAATAGTCTTAAGTCTCAGAAGACTTGAGCACGTTTAAACCTATGTTACTTTACTGAATAGTCTTAAGTCTCGGGGGACTTGAGCAAGTTTAAACCTATGTTACTTTACTGAATAGTCTTAAGTTTCAGAAGACTTGAGCAAGTTTAAATCTATGTTACTTTACTGAATAGTCTAAGTCTCAGGAGACTTGAGCAAGTTTAAATCTATGTTACTTTACTGAATAGTCTAAGTCTCAGGAGACTTGAGCAAGTTTAAACCTATGTTACTTTACTGAATAGTCTTAATTCTCAGATGACTTGAGCACGTTTAAACCTGTTACTTTACTGAATAGTCTAAATCTCAGGAGACTTGAGCAAGTTTAAACCTATGTTACTCTAATGAATAGTCATACTTCTCAAGAGACTTGAGCAAGTTTAAACCTATGTTACTTTACTGAATAGTCTTAAGTCTCAGAAGACTTGAACAAGTTTAAATCTATGATACTTTACTGAATTGTCCAAGTCTCAGAAGACTTGAACAAGTTTAAACCTATGATACTTTACTGAATAGTCTAAGTCTCAGGAGACTTGAACAAGTTTAAACCTGTGTTACTTTGCTGAATAGTCGTACGTCTCAAGAGACTTGTGCAAGTTTAAACCTATGTTACTTTACTGAATAGTTGTATGTCTCAGGAGACTTGAGTATATTTAAACCTATGTTACTTTACTGAATAGTTTAAGTCTCAGAAGACTTGAACAAGTTTAAACCTATGTTACTTTACTAAATAGTCTTAAGTCTCAGAAGACTTGAACAAGTTTAAACCTATGTTACTTTACTGAATAGTCTTAAATCTCAGAAGAATTGAGCACATTTAAACCTATGTTACTTTACTGAATAGTCATACGTCTCAAGAGACTTGAGTAAGTTTAAACCTATATTACTTTACTGAATAGTCTTAAGTCTCAGAAGACTTGAGCACGTTTAAACCTATGTTACTTTACTGAATAGTCTTAAGTCTCGGGGGACTTGAGCAAGTTTAAACCTATGTTACTTTACTGAATAGTCTTAAGTTTCAGAAGACTTGAGCAAGTTTAAATCTATGTTACTTTACTGAATAGTCTAAGTCTCAGGAGACTTCAGCAAGTTTAAATCTATGTTACTTTACTGAATAGTCTAAGTCTCAGGAGACTTGAGCAAGTTTAAACCTATGTTACTTTACTGAATAGTCTTATGTTTCAGGAGACTTGAGCAAATTTAAACCTATGTTACTTTGCTGAATAGTCGTACGTCTCAAGAGACTTGAGCAAGTTTAAACCTATGTTACTTTACTGAATAGTCTAAGTCTCCGAAGACTTGAACAAGTTTAAACCTATGATACTTTACTGAATAGTCTAAGTCTCAGAAGACTTGAACAAGTTTAAACCTGTGTTACTTTACTGAATAGTCTAAGACTCAGGAGACTTGAGGAAGTTTAAACCTATGTTACTTTACTGAATAGTCTTATGTTTCAGGAGACTTGAGCAAGTTTAAACCTATGTTACTTTGCTGAATAGTCGTACGTCTCAAGAGACTTGAGCAAGTT
Source organism: Bathymodiolus brooksi (assembly GCA_963680875.1). Taxonomy (NCBI): domain Eukaryota; kingdom Metazoa; phylum Mollusca; class Bivalvia; order Mytilida; family Modiolidae; genus Bathymodiolus; species Bathymodiolus brooksi. Next base: position 28,125,362 of record OY804579.1, read on the forward strand.
TATACCTATGTGACTTTACTGAATAGTATTATGTTTCGGGAGACTTCAGCAAGTTTAAACCTATGTTACTTTACTGAATAGTCTGAAGTCTCAGGAGACTTGAGCAAGATTAAACCTATGTTACTTTACTGAATAGTAAGTCTCGGAAGGCTTGAACAAGTTTAGACCTATGTTACTTTACTGAATAGTCTTATGTTTCAGGAGACTTGAGCAAGTTTAAACCTATGTTACTTTACTGAATAGTCTTAAGTTTCAGAAGACTTGAGCAAGTTTAAACCTATGTTACTTTACTGTATAGTCTTACGTCTCGGGAGACTTGAGCAAGTTTAAACCTATGTTACTTTACTGAATAGTCTGAAGTCTCAGGAGACTTGAGTAAGTTTAAACCTATGTTACTTTACTGAATAGTCTTAAGTCTCAGAAGACTTGAGCACGTTTAAACCTATGTTACTTTACTGAATAGTCTTAAGTCTCGGGGGACTTGAGCAAGTTTAAACCTATGTTACTTTACTGAATAGTCTTAAGTTTCAGAAGACTTGAGCAAGTTTAAATCTATGTTACTTTAATGAATAGTCTAAGTCTCAGGAGACTTGAGCAAGTTTAAATCTATGTTACTTTACTGAATAGTCTAAGTCTCAGGAGACTTGAGAAAGTTTAAACCTATGTTACTTTACTGAATAGTCTTATGTTTCAGGAGACTTGAGCAAATTTAAACCAATGTTACTTTGCTGAATGGTCGTACGTCTCAAGAGACTTGAGCAAGTTTAAACCTATGTTACTTTACTGAATAGTCTAAGTCTCCGAAGACTTGAACAAGTTTAAACCTATGATACTTTACTGAATAGTCTAAGTCTCAGAAGACTTGAACAAGTTTAAACCTGTGTTACTTTACTGAATAGTCTTATGTTTCAGGAGACTTGAGCAAGTTTAAATCTATGTTACTTTGCTGAATAGTCGTACGTCTCAAGAGACTTGAGCAAGTTTATACCTATGTTACTTTACTGAATAGTCTGAAGTCTCAGGAGACTTGAGCAAGTTTAAACCTATGTTAATATACTGAATAGTCTTAAGTCTCAGGAGACTTGAGCAAGATTAAACCTATGATACTTTACTGAATAGTCTAAGTCTCAGGAGACTTGAACAAGTTTAAACCTATGTTACTTTACTGAATAGTCTTATGTTTCAGGAGACTTGAGCAAGTTTAAAGCTATGTTACTTTGCTGAATAGTCATTCGTCTCAAGAGACTTGAGCAAGTTTAAACCTATGATACTTTACTGAATAGTCTAAGTCTCAGAAGACTTGAACGAGTTTAAACCTATGTTACTTTACTGAATAGTCTAAGTCTCAGGAGACTTGAGCAAGTTTAAACCTATGTTACTTTACTGAATAGTCTTATGTTTCAGGAGACTTGAGCAAGTTTAAACCTATGTTACTTTGCTGAATAGTCGTATGTCTCAAGAGACTTCAGCAAGTTTAAACCTGTGTTGCTTTACTGAATAGTCTCAGTCTCAGGAGACTTGAGCAAGTTTAAACCTATGTTACTTTACTGAATAGTCTTAAGTCTCAGGGAGACTTGAGCTCTCAGGGAGACTTGAGCAAGTTTAAACCTATGTTACTTTACTGAATAGTCGTATGTCTCAAGAGACATGAGCAAGTTTAAACCTATGTTACTTTACTAAATAGTCTTACGTCTTGGGAGACTTGAGCAAGTTTAAGCTTATGTTACTTTACTAAATAGTCTTATGTCTCGTGAGACTTGAGCAAGTTTAAACCTATGTTAATTTATTGAATAGTCTATGTCTCAGGAGACTTGAGCAAGTTTAAACCTATGTTACCTTACTGAATAGTCTTACGTCTCGGGAGATTTGAGCAAGTTTAAACCTATGTTACTTTACTGAATAGTGTTATGTTTCAGGAGACTTGAGCAAGTTTAAACCTATGTTACTTTGCTGAATAGTCGTACGTCTCAAGAGACTTGAGCAAGTTTACACCTATGTTACTTTACTGAATAGTCTTATGTTTCAGGAGACTTGAGCAAGTTTAAACCTATGTTACTTTGCTGAATAGTCATACATCTCAAGAAACTTGAGCAAGTTTAAACCTATGTTACTTTACTGAATAGTCTTAAGTCTCAGGAGATTTGAGCAAGTTTAAACCTATGTTACTTTACTGAATAGTCGTACGTCTCAAGAGACTTGAGTAAGCTTAAACCTATGTTACTTTACTGAATAGTCTAAGTCTCAGAAGACTTGAACAAGTTTAAACCTATGTTACTTTACTGAATAGTCTTAAGTCTCAGATGACTTGGGCACGTTTAAACCTGTTACTTTACTGAATAGTCTAAATCTCAGGAGACTTGAGCAAGTTTAAACCTATGTTACTCTTCTGAATAGTCGTACGTCTCAAGAGACTTGAGCAAGTTTAAACCTATGTTACTTTACTAAATAGTCTTAAGTCTCAGGGGACTTGAGCAAGTTTAAACCTATGTTACTTTACTGAATAGTCTTAAGTCTCAGAAGACTTGAACAAGTTTAAATCTATGATACTTTACTGAATTGTCCAAGTCTCAGAAGACTTGAACAAGTTTAAACCTATGATACTTTACTGAATAGTCTAAGTCTCAGGAGACTTGAACAAGTTTAAACCTGTGTTACTTTGCTGAATAGTCGTACGTCTCAAGAGACTTGAGCAAGTTTAAACCTATGTTACTTTACTGAATAGTTGTACGTCTCAGTAGACTTGAGTATATTTAAACCTATGTTACTTTACTGAATAGTTTAAGTCTCAGAAGACTTGAACAAGTTTAAACATATGTTACTTTACTAAATAGTCTTAAGTCTCAGAAGACTTGAACAAGTTTAAACCTATGTTACTTTACTGAATAGTCTTAAATCTCAGAAGAATTGAGCACATTTAAACCTATGTTACTTTACTGAATAGTCTAAGTCTCAGGAGACTTGAGCAAGTTTAAACCTATGTTACTTTACTGAATAGTCATACGTCTCAAGAGACTTGAGTAAGTTTAAACCTATGTTACTTTACTGAATAGTCTTAAGTCTCAGAAGACTTGAGCACGTTTGAACCTATGTTACTTTTCTGAATAGTCTTAAGTCTCGGGGGACTTGAGCAAGTTTAAACCTATGTTACTTTACTGAATAGTCTTAAGTTTCAGAAGACTTGAGCAAGTTTAAATCTATGTTACTTTACTGAATAGTCTAAGTCTCAAGAGACTTGAGCAAGTTTAAGCCTATGTTACTTTACTGAATAGTCTAAGTCTCCGAAGACTTGAGCAAGTTTAAACCTATGTTACTTTACTGAATAGTCATACGTCTCAAGAGACTTGAGTAAGTTTAAACCTATGTTACTTTACTGAATAGTCTTAAGTCTCAGAAGACTTGATCACGTTTAAACCTATGTTACTTTACTGAATAGTCTTAAGTCTCGGGGGACTTGAGCAAGTTTAAACCTATGTTACTTTACTGAATAGTCTTAAGTTTCAGAAGACTTGAGCAAGTTTAAATCTATGTTACTTTACTGAATAGTCTAAGTCTCAGGAGACTTTAGCAAGTTTAAATCTATGTTACTTTACTGAATAGTCTAAGTCTCAGGAGACTTGAGCAAGTTTAAACCTATGTTTCTTTACTGAATAGTCTTATGTTTCAGGAGACTTGAGCAAATTTAAACCTATGTTACTTTGCTGAATAGTCGTACGTCTCAAGAGACTTGAGCAAGTTTAAACCTATGTTACTTTACTGAATAGTCTAAGTCTCCGAAGATTTGAACAAGTTTAAACCTATGATACTTTACTGAATAGTCATACGTCTCAAGAGACTTGAGTAAGTTTAAACCTATGTTACTTTACTGAATAGTCTAAGACTCAGAAGACTTGAGGAAGTTTAAACCTATGTTACTTTGCTGAATAGTCGTACGTCTCAAGAGACTTGAGCAAGTTTACACCTATGTTACTTTACTGAATAGTCTTATGTTTCAGGAGACTTGAGCAAGTTTAAACCTATGTTACTTTGCTGAATAGTCATACATCTCAAGAAACTTGAGCAAGTTTAAACCTATGTTACTTTACTGAATAGTCTTAAGTCTCAGGAGATTTGAGCAAGTTTAAACCTATGTTACTTTACTGAATAGTCGTACGTCTCAAGAGACTTGAGTAAGCTTAAACTTATGTTACTTTACTGAATAGTCTAAGTCTCAGAAGACTTGAACAAGTTTAAACCTATGTTACTTTACTGAATAGTCTTAAGTCTCAGATGACTTGAGCACGTTTAAACCTGTTACTTTACTGAATAGTCTAAATCTCAGGAGACTTGAGCAAGTTTAAACCTATGTTACTCTTCTGAATAGTCGTACGTCTCAAGAGACTTGAGCAAGTTTAAACCTATGTTACTTTACTAAATAGTCTTAAGTCTCAGGGGACTTGAGCAAGTTTAAACCTATGTTACTTTACTGAATAGTCTTAAGTCTCAGAAGACTTGAACAAGTTTAAATCTATGATACTTTACTGAATTGTCCAAGTCTCAGAAGACTTGAACAAGTTTAAACCTATGATACTTTACTGAATAGTCTAAGTCTCAGGAGACTTGAACAAGTTTAAACCTGTGTTACTTTGCTGAATAGTCGTACGTCTCAAGAGACTTGAGCAAGTTTAAACCTATGTTACTTTACTGAATAGTTGTACGTCTCAGGAGACTTGAGTATATTTAAACCTATGTTACTTTACTGAATAGTTTAAGTCTCAGAAGACTTGAACAAGTTTAAACCTATGTTACTTTACTAAATAGTCTTAAGTCTCAGAAGACTTGAACAAGTTTAAACCTATGTTACTTTACTGAATAGTCTTAAATCTCAGAAGAATTGAGCACATTTAAACCTATGTTACTTTACTGAATAGACTAAGTCTCAGGAGACTTGAGCAAGTTTAAACCTATGTTACTTTACTGAATAGTCATACGTCTCAAGAGACTTGAGTAAGTTTAAACCTATGTTACTTTACTGAATAGTCTTAAGTCTCAGAAGACTTGATCACGTTTAAACCTATGTTACTTTACTGAATAGTCTTAAGTCTCGGGGGACTTGAGCAAGTTTAAACCTATGTTACTTTACTGAATAGTCTTAAGTCTCGGGGGACTTGAGCAAGTTTAAACCTATGTTACTTTACTGAATAGTCTTAAGTTTCAGAAGACTTGAGCAAGTTTAAATCTATGTTACTTTACTGAATAGTCTAAGTCTCAAGAGACTTGAGCAAGTTTAAGCCTATGTTACTTTACTGAATAGTCTAAGTCTCCGAAGACTTGAGCAAGTTTAAACCTATGTTACTTTACTGAATAGTCATACGTCTCAAGAGACTTGAGTAAGTTTAAACCTATGTTACTTTACTGAATAGTCTTAAGTCTCAGAAGACTTGATCACGTTTAAACCTATGTTACTTTACTGAATAGTCTTAAGTCTCGGGGGACTTGAGCAAGTTTAAACCTATGTTACTTTACTGAATAGTCTTAAGTTTCAGAAGACTTGAGCAAGTTTAAATCTATGTTACTTTACTGAATAGTCTAAGTCTCAGGAGACTTGAGCAAGTTTAAATCTATGTTACTTTACTGAATAGTCTAAGTCTCAGGAGACTTGAGCAAGTTTAAACCTATGTTTCTTTACTGAATAGTCTTATGTTTCAGGAGACTTGAGCAAATTTAAACCTATGTTACTTTGCTGAATAGTCGTACGTCTCAAGAGACTTGAGCAAGTTTAAACCTATGTTACTTTACTGAATAGTCTAAGTCTCCGAAGATTTGAACAAGTTTAAACCTATGATACTTTACTGAATAGTCATACGTCTCAAGAGACGTGAGTAAGTTTAAACCTATGTTACTTTACTGAATAGTCTAAGACTCAGAAGACTTGAGGAAGTTTAAACCTATGTTACTTTGCTGAATAGTCGTACGTCTCAAGAGACTTGAGCAAGTTTACACCTATGTTACTTTACTGAATAGTCTTATGTTTCAGGAGACTTGAGCAAGTTTAAACCTATGTTACTTTGCTGAATAGTCATACATCTCAAGAAACTTGAGCAAGTTTAAACCTATGTTACTTTACTGAATAGTCTTAAGTCTCAGGAGATTTGAGCAAGTTTAAACCTATGTTACTTTACTGAATAGTCGTACGTCTCAAGAGACTTGAGTAAGCTTAAACTTATGTTACTTTACTGAATAGTCTAAGTCTCAGAAGACTTGAACAAGTTTAAACCTATGTTACTTTACTGAATAGTCTTAAGTCTCAGATGACTTGAGCACGTTTAAACCTGTTACTTTACTGAATAGTCTAAATCTCAGGAGACTTGAGCAAGTTTAAACCTATGTTACTCTTCTGAATAGTCGTACGTCTCAAGAGACTTGAGCAAGTTTAAACCTATGTTACTTTACTAAATAGTCTTAAGTCTCAGGGGACTTGAGCAAGTTTAAACCTATGTTACTTTACTGAATAGTCTTAAGTCTCAGAAGACTTGAACAAGTTTAAATCTATGATACTTTACTGAATTGTCCAAGTCTCAGAAGACTTGAACAAGTTTAAACCTATGATACTTTACTGAATAGTCTAAGTCTCAGGAGACTTGAACAAGTTTAAACCTGTGTTACTTTGCTGAATAGTCGTACGTCTCAAGAGACTTGAGCAAGTTTAAACCTATGTTACTTTACTGAATAGTTGTACGTCTCAGGAGACTTGAGTATATTTAAACCTATGTTACTTTACTGAATAGTTTAAGTCTCAGAAGACTTGAACAAGTTTAAACCTATGTTACTTTACTAAATAGTCTTAAGTCTCAGAAGACTTGAACAAGTTTAAACCTATGTTACTTTACTGAATAGTCTTAAATCTCAGAAGAATTGAGCACATTTAAACCTATGTTACTTTACTGAATAGACTAAGTCTCAGGAGACTTGAGCAAGTTTAAACCTATGTTACTTTACTGAATAGTCATACGTCTCAAGAGACTTGAGTAAGTTTAAACCTATGTTACTTTACTGAATAGTCTTAAGTCTCAGAAGACTTGAGCACGTTTGAACCTATGTTACTTTTCTGAATAGTCTTAAGTCTCGGGGGACTTGAGCAAGTTTAAACCTATGTTACTTTACTGAATAGTTTTAAGTTTCAGAAGACTTGAGCAAGTTTAAATCTATGTTACTTTACTGAATAGTCTAAGTCTCAAGAGACTTGAGCAAGTTTAAGCCTATGTTACTTTACTGAATAGTCTAAGTCTCCGAAGACTTGAGCAAGTTTAAACCTATGTTACTTTACTGAATAGTCATACGTCTCAAGAGACTTGAGTAAGTTTAAACCTATGTTACTTTACTGAATAGTCTTAAGTCTCAGAAGACTTGATCACGTTTAAACCTATGTTACTTTACTGAATAGTCTTAAGTCTCGGGGGACTTGAGCAAGTTTAAACCTATGTTACTTTACTGAATAGTCTTAAGTTTCAGAAGACTTGAGCAAGTTTAAATCTATGTTACTTTACTGAATAGTCTAAGTCTCAGGAGACTTGAGCAAGTTTAAATCTATGTTACTTTACTGAATAGTCTAAGTCTCAGGAGACTTGAGCAAGTTTAAACCTATGTTTCTTTACTGAATAGTCTTATGTTTCAGGAGACTTGAGCAAATTTAAACCTATGTTACTTTGCTGAATAGTCGTACGTCTCAAGAGACTTGAGCAAGTTTAAACCTATGTTACTTTACTGAATAGTCTAAGTCTCCGAAGATTTGAACAAGTTTAAACCTATGATACTTTACTGAATAGTCATACGTCTCAAGAGACGTGAGTAAGTTTAAACCTATGTTACTTTACTGAATAGTCTAAGACTCAGAAGACTTGAGGAAGTTTAAACCTATGTTACTTTGCTGAATAGTCGTACGTCTCAAGAGACTTGAGCAAGTTTACACCTATGTTACTTTACTGAATAGTCTTATGTTTCAGGAGACTTGAGCAAGTTTAAACCTATGTTACTTTGCTGAATAGTCATACATCTCAAGAAACTTGAGCAAGTTTAAACCTATGTTACTTTACTGAATAGTCTTAAGTCTCAGGAGATTTGAGCAAGTTTAAACCTATGTTACTTTACTGAATAGTCGTACGTCTCAAGAGACTTGAGTAAGCTTAAACTTATGTTACTTTACTGAATAGTCTAAGTCTCAGAAGACTTGAACAAGTTTAAACCTATGTTACTTTACTGAATAGTCTTAAGTCTCAGATGACTTGAGCACGTTTAAACCTGTTACTTTACTGAATAGTCTAAATCTCAGGAGACTTGAGCAAGTTTAAACCTATGTTACTCTTCTGAATAGTCGTACGTCTCAAGAGACTTGAGCAAGTTTAAACCTATGTTACTTTACTAAATAGTCTTAAGTCTCAGGGGACTTGAGCAAGTTTAAACCTATGTTACTTTACTGAATAGTCTTAAGTCTCAGAAGACTTGAACAAGTTTAAATCTATGATACTTTACTGAATTGTCCAAGTCTCAGAAGACTTGAACAAGTTTAAACCTATGATACTTTACTGAATAGTCTAAGTCTCAGGAGACTTGAACAAGTTTAAACCTGTGTTACTTTGCTGAATAGTCGTACGTCTCAAGAGACTTGAGCAAGTTTAAACCTATGTTACTTTACTGAATAGTTGTACGTCTCAGGAGACTTGAGTATATTTAAACCTATGTTACTTTACTGAATAGTTTAAGTCTCAGAAGACTTGAACAAGTTTAAACCTATGTTACTTTACTAAATAGTCTTAAGTCTCAGAAGACTTGAACAAGTTTAAACCTATGTTACTTTACTGAATAGTCTTAAATCTCAGAAGAATTGAGCACATTTAAACCTATGTTACTTTACTGAATAGACTAAGTCTCAGGAGACTTGAGCAAGTTTAAACCTATGTTACTTTACTGAATAGTCATACGTCTCAAGAGACTTGAGTAAGTTTAAACCTATGTTACTTTACTGAATAGTCTTAAGTCTCAGAAGACTTGAGCACGTTTGAACCTATGTTACTTTTCTGAATAGTCTTAAGTCTCGGGGGACTTGAGCAAGTTTAAACCTATGTTACTTTACTGAATAGTCTTAAGTTTCAGAAGACTTGAGCAAGTTTAAATCTATGTTACTTTACTGAATAGTCTAAGTCTCAAGAGACTTGAGCAAGTTTAAGCCTATGTTACTTTACTGAATAGTCTAAGTCTCCGAAGACTTGAAGAAGTTTAAACCTATGTTACTTTACTGAATAGTCATACGTCTCAAGAGACTTGAGTAAGTTTAAACCTATGTTACTTTACTGAATAGTCTTAAGTCTCAGAAGACTTGATCACGTTTAAACCTATGTTACTTTACTGAATAGTCTTAAGTCTCGGGGGACTTGAGCAAGTTTAAACCTATGTTACTTTACTGAATAGTCTTAAGTTTCAGAAGACTTGAGCAAGTTTAAATCTATGTTACTTTACTGAATAGTCTAAGTCTCAGGAGACTTGAGCAAGTTTAAATCTATGTTACTTTACTGAATAGTCTAAGTCTCAGGAGACTTGAGCAAGTTTAAACCTATGTTTCTTTACTGAATAGTCTTATGTTTCAGGAGACTTGAGCAAATTTAAACCTATGTTACTTTGCTGAATAGTCGTACGTCTCAAGAGACTTGAGCAAGTTTAAACCTATGTTACTTTACTGAATAGTCTAAGTCTCCGAAGATTTGAACAAGTTTAAACCTATGATACTTTACTGAATAGTCATACGTCTCAAGAGACTTGAGTAAGTTTAAACCTATGTTACTTTACTGAATAGTCTAAGACTCAGAAGACTTGAGGAAGTTTAAACCTATGTTACTTTACTGAATAGTCTTATGTTTCAGGAGACTTGAGCAAGTTTAAACCTATGTTACTTTGCTGAAAAGTCGTACGTCTCAAGAGACTTGAGCAAGTTTATACCTATGTTACTTTACTGAATAGTATTACGTTTCGGGAGACTTCAGCAAGTTTAAACCTATGTTACTTTACTGAATAGTCTGAAGTCTCAGGAGACTTGACCAAGTTTAAACCTATGTTAATATACTGAATAGTCATAAGTCTCAGGAGACTTGAGCAAGATTAAACCTATGTTACTTTACTGAATAGTAAGTCTCGGAAGGCTTGAACAAGTTTAAACCTATGTTACTTTACTGAATAGTCTTATGTTTCAGGAGACTTGAGCAAGTTTAAACCTATGTTACTTTACTGAATAGTCTTAAGTCTCGGGGGACTTGAGCAAGTTTAAACCTATGTTACTTTACTGAATAGTCTTAAGTTTCAGAAGACTTGAGCAAGTTTGAACCTATGTTACTTTACTGTATAGTCTTACGTCTCGGGAGACTTGAGCAAGTTTAAACCTATGTTAATATACTGAATAGTCTTAAGTCTCAGGAGACTTGAGCAAGATTAAACCTATGTTACTTTACTGAATAGTAAGTCTCGGAAGGCTTGAACAAGTTTAAACCTATGTTACTTTACTGAATAGTCTTATGTTTCAGGAGACTTGGGCAAGTTTAAATCTATGTTACTTTACTGAATAGTCTAAGTCTCAGGAGACTTGAGCAAGTTTAAATCTATGTTACTTTACTGAATAGTCTAAGTCTCAGGAGACTTGAGCAAGTTTAAACCTATGTTACTTTACTGAATAGTCTTATGTTTCAGGAGACTTGAGCAAATTTAAACCTATGTTACTTTGCTGAATAGTCGTACGTCTCAAGAGACTTGATCAAGTTTAAACCTATGTTACTTTACTGAATAGTCTAAGTCTCAGAAGACTTGAACAAGTTTAAACCTGTGTTACTTTACTGAATAGTCTTATGTTTCAGGAGACTTGAACAAGTTTAAACCTATGATACTTTACTGAATAGTCTAAGTCTCAGGAGACTTGAACAAGTTTAAACCTGTGTTACTTTGCTGAATAGTCGTACGTCTCAAGAGACTTGAGCAAGTTTAAACCTATGTTACTTTACTGAATAGTTGTACGTCTCAGGAGACTTGAGTATATTTAAACCTATGTTACTTTACTGAATAGTTTAAGTCTCAGAAGACTTGAACAAGTTTAAACCTATGTTACTTTACTAAATAGTCTTAAGTCTCAGAAGACTTGAACAAGTTTAAACCTATGTTACTTTACTGAATAGTCTTAAATCTCAGAAGAATTGAGCACATTTAAACCTATGTTACTTTACTGAATAGTCTAAGTCTCAGGAGACTTGAGCAAGTTTAAACCTATGTTACTTTACTGAATAGTCATACGTCTCAAGAGACTTGAGTAAGTTTAAACCTATGTTACTTTACTGAATAGTCTTAAGTCTCAGAAGACTTGAGCACGTTTGAACCTATGTTACTTTTCTGAATAGTCTTAAGTCTCGGGGGACTTGAGCAAGTTTAAACCTATGTTACTTTACTGAATAGTCTTAAGTTTCAGAAGACTTGAGCAAGTTTAAATCTATGTTACTTTACTGAATAGTCTAAGTCTCAAGAGACTTGAGCAAGTTTAAGCCTATGTTACTTTACTGAATAGTCTAAGTCTCCGAAGACTTGAGCAAGTTTAAACCTATGTTACTTTACTGAATAGTCATACGTCTCAAGAGACTTGAGTAAGTTTAAACCTATGTTACTTTACTGAATAGTCTTAAGTCTCAGAAGACTTGATCACGTTTAAACCTATGTTACTTTACTGAATAGTCTTAAGTCTCAGGAGACTTGAGCAAGTTTAAATCTATGTTACTTTACTGAATAGTCTAAGTCTCAGGAGACTTGAGCAAGTTTAAACCTATGTTTCTTTACTGAATAGTCTTATGTTTCAGGAGACTTGAGCAAATTTAAACCTATGTTACTTTGCTGAATAGTCGTACGTCTCAAGAGACTTGAGCAAGTTTAAACCTATGTTACTTTACTGAATAGTCTAAGTCTCCGAAGATTTGAACAAGTTTAAACCTATGATACTTTACTGAATAGTCATACGTCTCAAGAGACTTGAGTAAGTTTAAACCTATGTTACTTTACTGAATAGTCTAAGACTCAGAAGACTTGAGGAAGTTTAAACCTATGTTACTTTGCTGAATAGTCGTACGTCTCAAGAGACTTGAGCAAGTTTACACCTATGTTACTTTACTGAATAGTCTTATGTTTCAGGAGACTTGAGCAAGTTTAAACCTATGTTACTTTGCTGAATAGTCATACATCTCAAGAAACTTGAGCAAGTTTAAACCTATGTTACTTTACTGAATAGTCTTAAGTCTCAGGAGATTTGAGCAAGTTTAAACCTATGTTACTTTACTGAATAGTCGTACGTCTCAAGAGACTTGAGTAAGCTTAAACCTATGTTACTTTACTGAATAGTCTAAGTCTCAGAAGACTTGAACAAGTTTAAACCTATGTTACTTTACTGAATAGTCTTAAGTCTCAGATGACTTGAGCACGTTTAAACCTGTTACTTTACTGAATAGTCTAAATCTCAGGAGACTTGAGCAAGTTTAAACCTATGTTACTCTTCTGAATAGTCGTACGTCTCAAGAGACTTGAGCAAGTTTAAACCTATGTTACTTTACTAAATAGTCTTAAGTCTCAGGGGACTTGAGCAAGTTTAAACCTATGTTACTTTACTGAATAGTCTTAAGTCTCAGAAGACTTGAACAAGTTTAAATCTATGATACTTTACTGAATTGTCCAAGTCTCAGAAGACTTGAACAAGTTTAAACCTATGATACTTTACTGAATAGTCTAAGTCTCAGGAGACTTGAACAAGTTTAAACCTGTGTTACTTTGCTGAATAGTCGTACGTCTCAAGAGACTTGAGCAAGTTTAAACCTATGTTACTTTACTGAATAGTTGTACGTCTCAGGAGACTTGAGTATATTTAAACCTATGTTACTTTACTGAATAGTTTAAGTCTCAGAAGACTTGAACAAGTTTAAACCTATGTTACTTTACTAAATAGTCTTAAGTCTCAGAAGACTTGAACAAGTTTAAACCTATGTTACTTTACTGAATAGTCTTAAATCTCAGGAGACTTGAGCAAGTTTAAACCTATGTTACTTTACTGAATAGTCTTAAGTCTCAGAAGACTTGAGCACGTTTGAACCTATGTTACTTTTCTGAATAGTCTTAAGTCTCGGGGGACTTGAGCAAGTTTAAACCTATGTTACTTTACTGAATAGTCTTAAGTTTCAGAAGACTTGAGCAAGTTTAAATCTATGTTACTTTACTGAATAGTCTAAGTCTCAAGAGACTTGAGCAAGTTTAAGCCTATGTTACTTTACTGAATAGTCTAAGTCTCCGAAGACTTGAAGAAGTTTAAACCTATGTTACTTTACTGAATAGTCTAAGTCTCAGGAGACTTGAGCAAGTTTAAACCTATGTTACTTTACTGAATAGTCTTATGTTTCAGGAGACTTGAGCAAGTTTAAACCTATGTTACTTTGCTGAATAGTCGTATGTCTCAAGAGACTTCAGCAAGTTTAAACCTGTGTTGCTTTACTGAATAGTCTCAGTCTCAGGAGACTTGAGCAAGTTTAAACCTATGTTACTTTACTGAATAGTCTTAAGTCTCAGGGAGACTTGAGCTCTCAGGGAGACTTGAGCAAGTTTAAACCTATGTTACTTTACTGAATAGTCGTATGTCTCAAGAGACATGAGCAAGTTTAAACCTATGTTACTTTACTAAATAGTCTTACGTCTTGGGAGACTTGAGCAAGTTTAAGCTTATGTTACTTTACTAAATAGTCTTATGTCTCGTGAGACTTGAGCAAGTTTAAACCTATGTTAATTTATTGAATAGTCTATGTCTCAGGAGACTTGAGCAAGTTTAAACCTATGTTACCTTACTGAATAGTCTTACGTCTCGGGAGATTTGAGCAAGTTTAAACCTATGTTACTTTACTGAATAGTGTTATGTTTCAGGAGACTTGAGCAAGTTTAAACCTATGTTACTTTGCTGAATAGTCGTACGTCTCAAGAGACTTGAGCAAGTTTACACCTATGTTACTTTACTGAATAGTCTTATGTTTCAGGAGACTTGAGCAAGTTTAAACCTATGTTACTTTGCTGAATAGTCATACATCTCAAGAAACTTGAGCAAGTTTAAACCTATGTTACTTTACTGAATAGTCTTAAGTCTCAGGAGATTTGAGCAAGTTTAAACCTATGTTACTTTACTGAATAGTCGTACGTCTCAAGAGACTTGAGTAAGCTTAAACCTATGTTACTTTACTGAATAGTCTAAGTCTCAGAAGACTTGAACAAGTTTAAACCTATGTTACTTTACTGAATAGTCTTAAGTCTCAGATGACTTGGGCACGTTTAAACCTGTTACTTTACTGAATAGTCTAAATCTCAGGAGACTTGAGCAAGTTTAAACCTATGTTACTCTTCTGAATAGTCGTACGTCTCAAGAGACTTGAGCAAGTTTAAACCTATGTTACTTTACTAAATAGTCTTAAGTCTCAGGGGACTTGAGCAAGTTTAAACCTATGTTACTTTACTGAATAGTCTTAAGTCTCAGAAGACTTGAACAAGTTTAAATCTATGATACTTTACTGAATTGTCCAAGTCTCAGAAGACTTGAACAAGTTTAAACCTATGATACTTTACTGAATAGTCTAAGTCTCAGGAGACTTGAACAAGTTTAAACCTGTGTTACTTTGCTGAATAGTCGTACGTCTCAAGAGACTTGAGCAAGTTTAAACCTATGTTACTTTACTGAATAGTTGTACGTCTCAGTAGACTTGAGTATATTTAAACCTATGTTACTTTACTGAATAGTTTAAGTCTCAGAAGACTTGAACAAGTTTAAACATATGTTACTTTACTAAATAGTCTTAAGTCTCAGAAGACTTGAACAAGTTTAAACCTATGTTACTTTACTGAATAGTCTTAAATCTCAGAAGAATTGAGCACATTTAAACCTATGTTACTTTACTGAATAGTCTAAGTCTCAGGAGACTTGAGCAAGTTTAAACCTATGTTACTTTACTGAATAGTCATACGTCTCAAGAGACTTGAGTAAGTTTAAACCTATGTTACTTTACTGAATAGTCTTAAGTCTCAGAAGACTTGAGCACGTTTGAACCTATGTTACTTTTCTGAATAGTCTTAAGTCTCGGGGGACTTGAGCAAGTTTAAACCTATGTTACTTTACTGAATAGTCTTAAGTTTCAGAAGACTTGAGCAAGTTTAAATCTATGTTACTTTACTGAATAGTCTAAGTCTCAAGAGACTTGAGCAAGTTTAAGCCTATGTTACTTTACTGAATAGTCTAAGTCTCCGAAGACTTGAGCAAGTTTAAACCTATGTTACTTTACTGAATAGTCATACGTCTCAAGAGACTTGAGTAAGTTTAAACCTATGTTACTTTACTGAATAGTCTTAAGTCTCAGAAGACTTGATCACGTTTAAACCTATGTTACTTTACTGAATAGTCTTAAGTCTCGGGGGACTTGAGCAAGTTTAAACCTATGTTACTTTACTGAATAGTCTTAAGTTTCAGAAGACTTGAGCAAGTTTAAATCTATGTTACTTTACTGAATAGTCTAAGTCTCAGGAGACTTTAGCAAGTTTAAATCTATGTTACTTTACTGAATAGTCTAAGTCTCAGGAGACTTGAGCAAGTTTAAACCTATGTTTCTTTACTGAATAGTCTTATGTTTCAGGAGACTTGAGCAAATTTAAACCTATGTTACTTTGCTGAATAGTCGTACGTCTCAAGAGACTTGAGCAAGTTTAAACCTATGTTACTTTACTGAATAGTCTAAGTCTCCGAAGATTTGAACAAGTTTAAACCTATGATACTTTACTGAATAGTCATACGTCTCAAGAGACTTGAGTAAGTTTAAACCTATGTTACTTTACTGAATAGTCTAAGACTCAGAAGACTTGAGGAAGTTTAAACCTATGTTACTTTGCTGAATAGTCGTACGTCTCAAGAGACTTGAGCAAGTTTACACCTATGTTACTTTACTGAATAGTCTTATGTTTCAGGAGACTTGAGCAAGTTTAAACCTATGTTACTTTGCTGAATAGTCATACATCTCAAGAAACTTGAGCAAGTTTAAACCTATGTTACTTTACTGAATAGTCTTAAGTCTCAGGAGATTTGAGCAAGTTTAAACCTATGTTACTTTACTGAATAGTCGTACGTCTCAAGAGACTTGAGTAAGCTTAAACTTATGTTACTTTACTGAATAGTCTAAGTCTCAGAAGACTTGAACAAGTTTAAACCTATGTTACTTTACTGAATAGTCTTAAGTCTCAGATGACTTGAGCACGTTTAAACCTGTTACTTTACTGAATAGTCTAAATCTCAGGAGACTTGAGCAAGTTTAAACCTATGTTACTCTTCTGAATAGTCGTACGTCTCAAGAGACTTGAGCAAGTTTAAACCTATGTTACTTTACTAAATAGTCTTAAGTCTCAGGGGACTTGAGCAAGTTTAAACCTATGTTACTTTACTGAATAGTCTTAAGTCTCAGAAGACTTGAACAAGTTTAAATCTATGATACTTTACTGAATTGTCCAAGTCTCAGAAGACTTGAACAAGTTTAAACCTATGATACTTTACTGAATAGTCTAAGTCTCAGGAGACTTGAACAAGTTTAAACCTGTGTTACTTTGCTGAATAGTCGTACGTCTCAAGAGACTTGAGCAAGTTTAAACCTATGTTACTTTACTGAATAGTTGTACGTCTCAGGAGACTTGAGTATATTTAAACCTATGTTACTTTACTGAATAGTTTAAGTCTCAGAAGACTTGAACAAGTTTAAACCTATGTTACTTTACTAAATAGTCTTAAGTCTCAGAAGACTTGAACAAGTTTAAACCTATGTTACTTTACTGAATAGTCTTAAATCTCAGAAGAATTGAGCACATTTAAACCTATGTTACTTTACTGAATAGACTAAGTCTCAGGAGACTTGAGCAAGTTTAAACCTATGTTACTTTACTGAATAGTCATACGTCTCAAGAGACTTGAGTAAGTTTAAACCTATGTTACTTTACTGAATAGTCTTAAGTCTCAGAAGACTTGATCACGTTTAAACCTATGTTACTTTACTGAATAGTCTTAAGTCTCGGGGGACTTGAGCAAGTTTAAACCTATGTTACTTTACTGAATAGTCTTAAGTTTCAGAAGACTTGAGCAAGTTTAAATCTATGTTACTTTACTGAATAGTCTAAGTCTCAGGAGACTTGAGCAAGTTTAAATCTATGTTACTTTACTGAATAGTCTAAGTCTCAGGAGACTTGAGCAAGTTTAAACCTATGTTTCTTTACTGAATAGTCTTATGTTTCAGGAGACTTGAGCAAATTTAAACCTATGTTACTTTGCTGAATAGTCGTACGTCTCAAGAGACTTGAGCAAGTTTAAACCTATGTTACTTTACTGAATAGTCTAAGTCTCCGAAGATTTGAACAAGTTTAAACCTATGATACTTTACTGAATAGTCATACGTCTCAAGAGACTTGAGTAAGTTTAAACCTATGTTACTTTACTGAATAGTCTAAGACTCAGAAGACTTCTGGAAGTTTAAACCTATGTTACTTTACTGAATAGTCTTATGTTTCAGGAGACTTGAGCAAGTTTAAACCTATGTTACTTTGCTGAATAGTCGTACGTCTCAAGAGACTTGAGCAAGTTTACACCTATGTTACTTTACTGAATAGTCTTATGTTTCAGGAGACTTGAGCAAGTTTAAACCTATGTTACTTTGCTGAATAGTCATACATCTCAAGAAACTTGAGCAAGTTTAAACCTATGTTACTTTACTGAATAGTCTTAAGTCTCAGGAGATTTGAGCAAGTTTAAACCTATGTTACTTTACTGAATAGTCGTACGTCTCAAGAGACTTGAGTAAGCTTAAACCTATGTTACTTTACTGAATAGTCTAAGTCTCAGAAGACTTGAACAAGTTTAAACCTATGTTACTTTACTGAATAGTCTTAAGTCTCAGATGACTTGAGCACGTTTAAACCTGTTACTTTACTGAATAGTCTAAATCTCAGGAGACTTGAGCAAGTTTAAACCTATGTTACTCTTCTGAATAGTCGTACGTCTCAAGAGACTTGAGCAAGTTTAAACCTATGTTACTTTACTAAATAGTCTTAAGTCTCAGGGGACTTGAGCAAGTTTAAACCTATGTTACTTTACTGAATAGTCTTAAGTCTCAGAAGACTTGAACAAGTTTAAATCTATGATACTTTACTGAATTGTCCAAGTCTCAGAAGACTTGAACAAGTTTAAACCTATGATACTTTACTGAATAGTCTAAGTCTCAGGAGACTTGAACAAGTTTAAACCTGTGTTACTTTGCTGAATAGTCGTACGTCTCAAGAGACTTGAGCAAGTTTAAACCTATGTTACTTTACTGAATAGTTGTACGTCTCAGTAGACTTGAGTATATTTAAACCTATGTTACTTTACTGAATAGTTTAAGTCTCAGAAGACTTGAACAAGTTTAAACCTATGTTACTTTACTAAATAGTCTTAAGTCTCAGAAGACTTGAACAAGTTTAAACCTATGTTACTTTACTGAATAGTCTTAAATCTCAGAAGAATTGAGCACATTTAAACCTATGTTACTTTACTGAATAGTCTAAGTCTCAGGAGACTTGAGCAAGTTTAAACCTATGTTACTTTACTGAATAGTCATACGTCTCAAGAGACTTGAGTAAGTTTAAACCTATGTTACTTTACTGAATAGTCTTAAGTCTCAGAAGACTTGAGCACGTTTGAACCTATGTTACTTTTCTGAATAGTCTTAAGTCTCGGGGGACTTGAGCAAGTTTAAACCTATGTTACTTTACTGAATAGTCTTAAGTTTCAGAAGACTTGAGCAAGTTTAAATCTATGTTACTTTACTGAATAGTCTAAGTCTCAAGAGACTTGAGCAAGTTTAAGCCTATGTTACTTTACTGAATAGTCTAAGTCTCCGAAGACTTGAGCAAGTTTAAACCTATGTTACTTTACTGAATAGTCATACGTCTCAAGAGACTTGAGTAAGTTTAAACCTATGTTACTTTACTGAATAGTCTTAAGTCTCAGAAGACTTGATCACGTTTAAACCTATGTTACTTTACTGAATAGTCTTAAGTCTCGGGGGACTTGAGCAAGTTTAAACCTATGTTACTTTACTGAATAGTCTTAAGTTTCAGAAGACTTGAGCAAGTTTAAATCTATGTTACTTTACTGAATAGTCTAAGTCTCAGGAGACTTGAGCAAGTTTAAATCTATGTTACTTTACTGAATAGTCTAAGTCTCAGGAGACTTGAGCAAGTTTAAACCTATGTTTCTTTACTGAATAGTCTTATGTTTCAGGAGACTTGAGCAAATTTAAACCTATGTTACTTTGCTGAATAGTCGTACGTCTCAAGAGACTTGAGCAAGTTTAAACCTATGTTACTTTACTGAATAGTCTAAGTCTCCGAAGATTTGAACAAGTTTAAACCTATGATACTTTACTGAATAGTCATACGTCTCAAGAGACGTGAGTAAGTTTAAACCTATGTTACTTTACTGAATAGTCTAAGACTCAGAAGACTTGAGGAAGTTTAAACCTATGTTACTTTGCTGAATAGTCGTACGTCTCAAGAGACTTGAGCAAGTTTACACCTATGTTACTTTACTGAATAGTCTTATGTTTCAGGAGACTTGAGCAAGTTTAAACCTATGTTACTTTGCTGAATAGTCATACATCTCAAGAAACTTGAGCAAGTTTAAACCTATGTTACTTTACTGAATAGTCTGAAGTCTCAGGAGACTTGACCAAGTTTAAACCTATGTTAATATACTGAATAGTCATAAGTCTCAGGAGACTTGAGTAAGCTTAAACCTATGTTACTTTACTGAATAGTCTAAGTCTCAGAAGACTTGAACAAGTTTAAACCTATGTTACTTTACTGAATAGTCTTAAGTCTCAGATGACTTGAGCACGTTTAAACCTGTTACTTTACTGAATAGTCTAAATCTCAGGAGACTTGAGCAAGTTTAAACCTATGTTACTCTTCTGAATAGTCGTACGTCTCAAGAGACTTGAGCAAGTTTAAACCTATGTTACTTTACTAAATAGTCTTAAGTCTCAGGGGACTTGAGCAAGTTTAAACCTATGTTACTTTACTGAATAGTCTTAAGTCTCAGAAGACTTGAACAAGTTTAAATCTATGATACTTTACTGAATTGTCCAAGTCTCAGAAGACTTGAACAAGTTTAAACCTATGATACTTTACTGAATAGTCTAAGTCTCAGGAGACTTGAACAAGTTTAAACCTGTGTTACTTTGCTGAATAGTCGTACGTCTCAAGAGACTTGAGCAAGTTTAAACCTATGTTACTTTACTGAATAGTTGTACGTCTCAGTAGACTTGAGTATATTTAAACCTATGTTACTTTACTGAATAGTTTAAGTCTCAGAAGACTTGAACAAGTTTAAACCTATGTTACTTTACTAAATAGTCTTAAGTCTCAGAAGACTTGAACAAGTTTAAACCTATGTTACTTTACTGAATAGTCTTAAATCTCAGAAGAATTGAGCACATTTAAACCTATGTTACTTTACTGAATAGTCTAAGTCTCAGGAGACTTGAGCAAGTTTAAACCTATGTTACTTTACTGAATAGTCATACGTCTCAAGAGACTTGAGTAAGTTTAAACCTATGTTACTTTACTGAATAGTCTTAAGTCTCAGAAGACTTGAGCACGTTTGAACCTATGTTACTTTTCTGAATAGTCTTAAGTCTCGGGGGACTTGAGCAAGTTTAAACCTATGTTACTTTACTGAATAGTCTTAAGTTTCAGAAGACTTGAGCAAGTTTAAATCTATGTTACTTTACTGAATAGTCTAAGTCTCAAGAGACTTGAGCAAGTTTAAGCCTATGTTACTTTACTGAATAGTCTAAGTCTCCGAAGACTTGAGCAAGTTTAAACCTATGTTACTTTACTGAATAGTCATACGTCTCAAGAGACTTGAGTAAGTTTAAACCTATGTTACTTTACTGAATAGTCTTAAGTCTCAGAAGACTTGATCACGTTTAAACCTATGTTACTTTACTGAATAGTCTTAAGTCTCGGGGGACTTGAGCAAGTTTAAACCTATGTTACTTTACTGAATAGTCTTAAGTTTCAGAAGACTTGAGCAAGTTTAAATCTATGTTACTTTACTGAATAGTCTAAGTCTCAGGAGACTTGAGCAAGTTTAAATCTATGTTACTTTACTGAATAGTCTAAGTCTCAGGAGACTTGAGCAAGTTTAAACCTATGTTTCTTTACTGAATAGTCTTATGTTTCAGGAGACTTGAGCAAATTTAAACCTATGTTACTTTGCTGAATAGTCGTACGTCTCAAGAGACTTGAGCAAGTTTAAACCTATGTTACTTTACTGAATAGTCTAAGTCTCCGAAGATTTGAACAAGTTTAAACCTATGATACTTTACTGAATAGTCATACGTCTCAAGAGACGTGAGTAAGTTTAAACCTATGTTACTTTACTGAATAGTCTAAGACTCAGAAGACTTGAGGAAGTTTAAACCTATGTTACTTTGCTGAATAGTCGTACGTCTCAAGAGACTTGAGCAAGTTTACACCTATGTTACTTTACTGAATAGTCTTATGTTTCAGGAGACTTGAGCAAGTTTAAACCTATGTTACTTTGCTGAATAGTCATACATCTCAAGAAACTTGAGCAAGTTTAAACCTATGTTACTTTACTGAATAGTCTTAAGTCTCAGGAGATTTGAGCAAGTTTAAACCTATGTTACTTTACTGAATAGTCGTACGTCTCAAGAGACTTGAGTAAGCTTAAACTTATGTTACTTTACTGAATAGTCTAAGTCTCAGAAGACTTGAACAAGTTTAAACCTATGTTACTTTACTGAATAGTCTTAAGTCTCAGATGACTTGAGCACGTTTAAACCTGTTACTTTACTGAATAGTCTAAATCTCAGGAGACTTGAGCAAGTTTAAACCTATGTTACTCTTCTGAATAGTCGTACGTCTCAAGAGACTTGAGCAAGTTTAAACCTATGTTACTTTACTAAATAGTCTTAAGTCTCAGGGGACTTGAGCAAGTTTAAACCTATGTTACTTTACTGAATAGTCTTAAGTCTCAGAAGACTTGAACAAGTTTAAATCTATGATACTTTACTGAATTGTCCAAGTCTCAGAAGACTTGAACAAGTTTAAACCTATGATACTTTACTGAATAGTCTAAGTCTCAGGAGACTTGAACAAGTTTAAACCTGTGTTACTTTGCTGAATAGTCGTACGTCTCAAGAGACTTGAGCAAGTTTAAACCTATGTTACTTTACTGAATAGTTGTACGTCTCAGGAGACTTGAGTATATTTAAACCTATGTTACTTTACTGAATAGTTTAAGTCTCAGAAGACTTGAACAAGTTTAAACCTATGTTACTTTACTAAATAGTCTTAAGTCTCAGAAGACTTGAACAAGTTTAAACCTATGTTACTTTACTGAATAGTCTTAAATCTCAGAAGAATTGAGCACATTTAAACCTATGTTACTTTACTGAATAGACTAAGTCTCAGGAGACTTGAGCAAGTTTAAACCTATGTTACTTTACTGAATAGTCATACGTCTCAAGAGACTTGAGTAAGTTTAAACCTATGTTACTTTACTGAATAGTCTTAAGTCTCAGAAGACTTGAGCACGTTTGAACCTATGTTACTTTTCTGAATAGTCTTAAGTCTCGGGGGACTTGAGCAAGTTTAAACCTATGTTACTTTACTGAATAGTCTTAAGTTTCAGAAGACTTGAGCAAGTTTAAATCTATGTTACTTTACTGAATAGTCTAAGTCTCAAGAGACTTGAGCAAGTTTAAGCCTATGTTACTTTACTGAATAGTCTAAGTCTCCGAAGACTTGAAGAAGTTTAAACCTATGTTACTTTACTGAATAGTCATACGTCTCAAGAGACTTGAGTAAGTTTAAACCTATGTTACTTTACTGAATAGTCTTAAGTCTCAGAAGACTTGATCACGTTTAAACCTATGTTACTTTACTGAATAGTCTTAAGTCTCGGGGGACTTGAGCAAGTTTAAACCTATGTTACTTTACTGAATAGTCTTAAGTTTCAGAAGACTTGAGCAAGTTTAAATCTATGTTACTTTACTGAATAGTCTAAGTCTCAGGAGACTTGAGCAAGTTTAAATCTATGTTACTTTACTGAATAGTCTAAGTCTCAGGAGACTTGAGCAAGTTTAAACCTATGTTTCTTTACTGAATAGTCTTATGTTTCAGGAGACTTGAGCAAATTTAAACCTATGTTACTTTGCTGAATAGTCGTACGTCTCAAGAGACTTGAGCAAGTTTAAACCTATGTTACTTTACTGAATAGTCTAAGTCTCCGAAGATTTGAACAAGTTTAAACCTATGATACTTTACTGAATAGTCATACGTCTCAAGAGACTTGAGTAAGTTTAAACCTATGTTACTTTACTGAATAGTCTAAGACTCAGAAGACTTGAGGAAGTTTAAACCTATGTTACTTTACTGAATAGTCTTATGTTTCAGGAGACTTGAGCAAGTTTAAACCTATGTTACTTTGCTGAATAGTCGTACGTCTCAAGAGACTTGAGCAAGTTTATACCTATGTTACTTTACTGAATAGTATTACGTTTCGGGAGACTTCAGCAAGTTTAAACCTATGTTACTTTACTGAATAGTCTGAAGTCTCAGGAGACTTGACCAAGTTTAAACCTATGTTAATATACTGAATAGTCATAAGTCTCAGGAGACTTGAGCAAGATTAAACCTATGTTACTTTACTGAATAGTAAGTCTCGGAAGGCTTGAACAAGTTTAAACCTATGTTACTTTACTGAATAGTCTTATGTTTCAGGAGACTTGAGCAAGTTTAAACCTATGTTACTTTACTGAATAGTCTTAAGTCTCGGGGGACTTGAGCAAGTTTAAACCTATGTTACTTTACTGAATAGTCTTAAGTTTCAGAAGACTTGAGCAAGTTTGAACCTATGTTACTTTACTGTATAGTCTTACGTCTCGGGAGACTTGAGCAAGTTTAAACCTATGTTAATATACTGAATAGTCTTAAGTCTCAGGAGACTTGAGCAAGATTAAACCTATGTTACTTTACTGAATAGTAAGTCTCGGAAGGCTTGAACAAGTTTAAACCTATGTTACTTTACTGAATAGTCTTATGTTTCAGGAGACTTGAGCAAGTTTAAATCTATGTTACTTTACTGAATAGTCTAAGTCTCAGGAGACTTGAGCAAGTTTAAATCTATGTTACTTTACTGAATAGTCTAAGTCTCAGGAGACTTGAGCAAGTTTAAACCTATGTTACTTTACTGAATAGTCTTATGTTTCAGGAGACTTGAGCAAATTTAAACCTATGTTACTTTGCTGAATAGTCGTACGTCTCAAGAGACTTGATCAAGTTTAAACCTATGTTACTTTACTGAATAGTCTAAGTCTCAGAAGACTTGAACAAGTTTAAACCTGTGTTACTTTACTGAATAGTCTTATGTTTCAGGAGACTTGAACAAGTTTAAACCTATGATACTTTACTGAATAGTCTAAGTCTCAGGAGACTTGAACAAGTTTAAACCTGTGTTACTTTGCTGAATAGTCGTACGTCTCAAGAGACTTGAGCAAGTTTAAACCTATGTTACTTTACTGAATAGTTGTACGTCTCAGGAGACTTGAGTATATTTAAACCTATGTTACTTTACTGAATAGTTTAAGTCTCAGAAGACTTGAACAAGTTTAAACCTATGTTACTTTACTAAATAGTCTTAAGTCTCAGAAGACTTGAACAAGTTTAAACCTATGTTACTTTACTGAATAGTCTTAAATCTCAGAAGAATTGAGCACATTTAAACCTATGTTACTTTACTGAATAGTCTAAGTCTCAGGAGACTTGAGCAAGTTTAAACCTATGTTACTTTACTGAATAGTCATACGTCTCAAGAGACTTGAGTAAGTTTAAACCTATGTTACTTTACTGAATAGTCTTAAGTCTCAGAAGACTTGAGCACGTTTGAACCTATGTTACTTTTCTGAATAGTCTTAAGTCTCGGGGGACTTGAGCAAGTTTAAACCTATGTTACTTTACTGAATAGTCTTAAGTTTCAGAAGACTTGAGCAAGTTTAAATCTATGTTACTTTACGGAATAGTCTAAGTCTCAAGAGACTTGAGCAAGTTTAAGCCTATGTTACTTTACTGAATAGTCTAAGTCTCCGAAGACTTGAGCAAGTTTAAACCTATGTTACTTTACTGAATAGTCATACGTCTCAAGAGACTTGAGTAAGTTTAAACCTATGTTACTTTACTGAATAGTCTTAAGTCTCAGAAGACTTGATCACGTTTAAACCTATGTTACTTTACTGAATAGTCTTAAGTCTCAGGAGACTTGAGCAAGTTTAAATCTATGTTACTTTACTGAATAGTCTAAGTCTCAGGAGACTTGAGCAAGTTTAAACCTATGTTTCTTTACTGAATAGTCTTATGTTTCAGGAGACTTGAGCAAATTTAAACCTATGTTACTTTGCTGAATAGTCGTACGTCTCAAGAGACTTGAGCAAGTTTAAACCTATGTTACTTTACTGAATAGTCTAAGTCTCCGAAGATTTGAACAAGTTTAAACCTATGATACTTTACTGAATAGTCATACGTCTCAAGAGACTTGAGTAAGTTTAAACCTATGTTACTTTACTGAATAGTCTAAGACTCAGAAGACTTGAGGAAGTTTAAACCTATGTTACTTTGCTGAATAGTCGTACGTCTCAAGAGACTTGAGCAAGTTTACACCTATGTTACTTTACTGAATAGTCTTATGTTTCAGGAGACTTGAGCAAGTTTAAACCTATGTTACTTTGCTGAATAGTCATACATCTCAAGAAACTTGAGCAAGTTTAAACCTATGTTACTTTACTGAATAGTCTTAAGTCTCAGGAGATTTGAGCAAGTTTAAACCTATGTTACTTTACTGAATAGTCGTACGTCTCAAGAGACTTGAGTAAGCTTAAACCTATGTTACTTTACTGAATAGTCTAAGTCTCAGAAGACTTGAACAAGTTTAAACCTATGTTACTTTACTGAATAGTCTTAAGTCTCAGATGACTTGAGCACGTTTAAACCTGTTACTTTACTGAATAGTCTAAATCTCAGGAGACTTGAGCAAGTTTAAACCTATGTTACTCTTCTGAATAGTCGTACGTCTCAAGAGACTTGAGCAAGTTTAAACCTATGTTACTTTACTAAATAGTCTTAAGTCTCAGGGGACTTGAGCAAGTTTAAACCTATGTTACTTTACTGAATAGTCTTAAGTCTCAGAAGACTTGAACAAGTTTAAATCTATGATACTTTACTGAATTGTCCAAGTCTCAGAAGACTTGAACAAGTTTAAACCTATGATACTTTACTGAATAGTCTAAGTCTCAGGAGACTTGAACAAGTTTAAACCTGTGTTACTTTGCTGAATAGTCGTACGTCTCAAGAGACTTGAGCAAGTTTAAACCTATGTTACTTTACTGAATAGTTGTACGTCTCAGGAGACTTGAGTATATTTAAACCTATGTTACTTTACTGAATAGTTTAAGTCTCAGAAGACTTGAACAAGTTTAAACCTATGTTACTTTACTAAATAGTCTTAAGTCTCAGAAGACTTGAACAAGTTTAAACCTATGTTACTTTACTGAATAGTCTTAAATCTCAGGAGACTTGAGCAAGTTTAAACCTATGTTACTTTACTGAATAGTCTTAAGTCTCAGAAGACTTGAGCACGTTTGAACCTATGTTACTTTTCTGAATAGTCTTAAGTCTCGGGGGACTTGAGCAAGTTTAAACCTATGTTACTTTACTGAATAGTCTTAAGTTTCAGAAGACTTGAGCAAGTTTAAATCTATGTTACTTTACTGAATAGTCTAAGTCTCAAGAGACTTGAGCAAGTTTAAGCCTATGTTACTTTACTGAATAGTCTAAGTCTCCGAAGACTTGAAGAAGTTTAAACCTATGTTACTTTACTGAATAGTCATACGTCTCAAGAGACTTGAGTAAGTTTAAACCTATGTTACTTTACTGAATAGTCTTAAGTCTCAGAAGACTTGATCACGTTTAAACCTATGTTACTTTACTGAATAGTCTTAAGTCTCGGGGGACTTGAGCAAGTTTAAACCTATGTTACTTTACTGAATAGTCTTAAGTTTCAGAAGACTTGAGCAAGTTTAAATCTATGTTACTTTACTGAATAGTCTAAGTCTCAGGAGACTTGAGCAAGTTTAAATCTATGTTACTTTACTGAATAGTCTAAGTCTCAGGAGACTTGAGCAAGTTTAAACCTATGTTTCTTTACTGAATAGTCTTATGTTTCAGGAGACTTGAGCAAATTTAAACCTATGTTACTTTGCTGAATAGTCGTACGTCTCAAGAGACTTGAGCAAGTTTAAACCTATGTTACTTTACTGAATAGTCTAAGTCTCCGAAGATTTGAACAAGTTTAAACCTATGATACTTTACTGAATAGTCATACGTCTCAAGAGACTTGAGTAAGTTTAAACCTATGTTACTTTACTGAATAGTCTAAGACTCAGAAGACTTGAGGAAGTTTAAACCTATGTTACTTTACTGAATAGTCTTATGTTTCAGGAGACTTGAGCAAGTTTAAACCTATGTTACTTTGCTGAATAGTCGTACGTCTCAAGAGACTTGAGCAAGTTTATACCTATGTTACTTTACTGAATAGTATTACGTTTCGGGAGACTTCAGCAAGTTTAAACCTATGTTACTTTACTGAATAGTCTGAAGTCTCAGGAGACTTGACCAAGTTTAAACCTATGTTAATATACTGAATAGTCTTAAGTCTCAGGAGACTTGAGCAAGATTAAACCTATGTTACTTTACTGAATAGTAAGTCTCGGAAGGCTTGAACAAGTTTAAACCTATGTTACTTTACTGAATAGTCTTATGTTTCAGGAGACTTGAGCAAGTTTAAACCTATGTTACTTTACTGAATAGTCTTAAGTCTCGGGGGACTTGAGCAAGTTTAAACCTATGTTACTTTACTGAATAGTCTTAAGTTTCAGAAGACTTGAGCAAGTTTGAACCTATGTTACTTTACTGTATAGTCTTACGTCTCGGGAGACTTGAGCAAGTTTAAACCTATGTTAATATACTGAATAGTCTTAAGTCTCAGGAGACTTGAGCAAGATTAAACCTATGTTACTTTACTGAATAGTAAGTCTCGGAAGGCTTGAACAAGTTTAAACCTATATTACTTTACTGAATAGTCTTATGTTTCAGGAGACTTGAGCAAGTTTAAATCTATGTTACTTTACTGAATAGTCTAAGTCTCAGGAGACTTGAGCAAGTTTAAATCTATGTTACTTTACTGAATAGTCTTAAGTCTCAGGAGACTTGAGCAAGTTTAAACCTATGTTACTTTACTGAATAGTCTTATGTTTCAGGAGACTTGAGCAAATTTAAACCTATGTTACTTTGCTGAATAGTCGTACGTCTCAAGAGACTTGATCAAGTTTAAACCTATGTTACTTTACTGAATAGTCTAAGTCTCCGAAGACTTGAACAAGTTTAAACCTATGATACCTTACTGAATAGTCTAAGTCTCAGAAGACTTGAACAAGTTTAAACCTGTGTTACTTTACTGAATAGTCTTATGTTTCAGGAGACTTGAACAAGTTTAAACCTATGATACTTTACTGAATAGTCTAAGTCTCAGGAGACTTGAACAAGTTTAAACCTGTGTTACTTTGCTGAATAGTCGTACGTCTCAAGAGACTTGAGCAAGTTTAAACCTATGTTACTTTACTGAATAGTTGTACGTCTCAGGAGACTTGAGTATATTTAAACCTATGTTACTTTACTGTATAGTTTAAGTCTCAGAAGACTTGAACAAGTTTAAACCTATGTTACTTTACTAAATAGTCTTAAGTCTCAGAAGAGTTGAACAAGTTTAAACCTATGTTACTTTACTGAATAGTCTTAAATCTCAGAAGAATTGAGCACATTTAAACCTATGTTACCTTACTGAATAGTCTAAGTCTCAGGATACTTGAGCAAGTTTAAACCTATGTTACTTTACTGAATAGTCATACGTCTCAAGAGACTTGAGTAAGTTTAAACCTATGTTACTTTACTGAATAGTCTTAAGTCTCAGAAGACTTGAGCACGTTTAAACCTATGTTACTTTTCTGAATAGTCTTAAGTCTCGGGGGACTTGAGCAAGTTTAAACCAATGTTACTTTACTGAATAGTCTTAAGTTTCAGAAGACTTGAGCAAGTTTAAATCTATGTTACTTTACTGAATAGTCTAAGTCTCAGGAGACTTGAGCAAGTTTAAATCTATGTTACTTTACTGAATAGTCTAAGTCTCAGGAGACTTGAGCAAGTTTAAACCTATGTTACTTTACTGAATAGTCTTATGTTTCAGGAGACTTGAGCAAATTTAAACCTATGTTACTTTGCTGAATAGTCGTACGTCTCAAGAGACTTGAGCAAGTTTAAACCTATGTTACTTTGCTGAATAGTCGTACGTCTCAAGAGACTTGAGCAAGTTTAAACCTATGTTACTTTACTGAATAGTCTAAGTCTCCGAAGACTTGAACAAGTTTAAACCTATGTTACTTTACTGAATAGTCATACGTCTCAAGAGACTTGAGTAAGTTTAAACCTATGTTACTTTACTGAATAGTCTTAAGTCTCAGAAGACTTGAGCACGTTTAAACCTATGTTACTTTACTGAATAGTCTTAAGACTCGGGGGACTTGAGCAAGTTTATACCTATTTTACTTTACTGAATAGTATTACGTTTCGGGAGACTTCAGCAAGTTTAAACCTATGTTACTTTACTGAATAGTCTGAAGTCTCAGGAGATTTGAGCAAGTTTAAACCTATGTTAATATACTGAATAGTCTTAAGTCTCTGGAGACTTGAGCAAGATTAAACCTATGTTACTTTACTGAATAAGTAAGTCTCGGAAGGCTTGAACAAGTTTAAACCTATGTTACTTTACTGAATAGTCTTATGTTTCAGGAGACTTGAGCAAGTTTAAACCTATGTTACTTTACTGAATAGTCTTAAGTCTCGGGGGACTTGAGCAAGTTTAAACCTATGTTACTTTACTGAATAGTCTTAAGTTTCAGAAGACTTGAGCAAGTTTGAACCTATGTTACTTTACTGTATAGTCTTACGTCTCGGGAGACTTGAGCAAGTTTAAACCTATGTTAATATACTGAATAGTCTTAAGTGTCAGGAGAATTGAGCAAGATTAAACCTATGTTACTTTACTGAATAGTAAGTCTCGGAAGGCTTGAACAAGTTTAAACCTATGTTACTTTACTGAATAGTCTTATGTTTCAGGAGACTTGAGCAAGTTTAAAGCTATGTTACTTTGCTGAATAGTCATACGTCTCAAGAGACTTGAGCAAGTTTAAACCTATGATACTTTACTGAATAGTCTAAGTCTCAGAAGACTTGAACGAGTTTAAACCTATGTTACTTTTCTGAATAGTCTTAAGTCTCGGGGGACTTGAGCAAGTTTAAACCTATGTTACTTTACTGAATAGTCTTAAGTTTCAGAAGACTTGAGCAAGTTTAAATCTATGTTACTTTACTGAATAGTCTAAGTCTCAGGAGACTTGAGCAGGTTTAAATCTATGTTACTTTACTGAATAGTCTAAGTCTCAAGAGACTTGAGCAAGTTTAAACCTATGTTACTTTACTGAATAGTCTAAGTCTCCGAAGACTTGAAGAAGTTTAAACCTATGTTACTTTACTGAATAGTCATACGTCTCAAGAGACTTGAGTAAGTTTAAACCTATGTTACTTTACTGAATAGTCTTAAGTCTCAGAAGACTTGAGCACGTTTAAACCTATGTTACTTTACTGAATAGTCTTAAGTCTCGGGGGACTTGAGCAAGTTTAAACCTATGTTACTTTACTGAATAGTCTTAAGTTTCAGAAGACTTGAGCAAGTTTAAATCTATGTTACTTTACTGAATAGTCTAAGTCTCAGGAGAATTGAGCAAGTTTAAATCTATGTTACTTTACTGAATAGTCTAAGTCTCAGGAGACTTGAGCAAGTTTAAACCTATGTTACTTTACTGAATAGTCTTATGTTTCAGGAGACTTGAGCAAATTTAAACCTATGTTACTTTGCTGAATAGTCGTACGTCTCAAGAGACTTGAGCAAGTTTAAACCTATGTTACTTTACTGAATAGTCTAAGTCTCCGAAGATTTGAACAAGTTTAAACCTATGATACTTTACTGAATAGTCATACGTCTCAAGAGACTTGAGTAAGTTTAAACCTATGTTACTTTACTGAATAGTCTAAGACTCAGGAGACTTGAGGAAGTTTAAACCTATGTTACTTTACTGAATAGTCTTATGTTTCAGGAGACTTGAGCAAGTTTAAACCTATGTTACTTTGCTGAATAGTCGTACGTCTCAAGAGACTTGAGCAAGTTTATACCTATGTTACTTTACTGAATAGTATTACGTTTCGGGAGACTTCAGCAAGTTTAAACCTATGTTACTTTACTGAATAGTCTGAAGTCTCAGGAGACTTGAGCAAGTTTAAACCTATGTTAATATACTGAATAGTCTTAAGTCTCAGGAGACTTGAGCAAGATTAAACCTATGTTACTTTACTGAATAGTAAGTCTCGGAAGGCTTGAACAAGTTTAAACCTATGTTACTTTACTGAATAGTCTTATGTTTCAGGAGACTTGAGCAAGTTTAAACCTATGTTTCTTTACTGAATAGTCTTAAGTCTCGGGGGACTTGAGCAAGTTTAAACCTATGTTACTTTACTGAATAGTCTTAAGTTTCAGAAGACTTGAGCAAGTTTGAACCTATGTTACTTTACTGTATAGTCTTACGTCTCGGGAGACTTGAGCAAGTTTAAACCTATGTTAATATACTGAATAGTCTTAAGTCTCAGGAGACTTGAGCAAGATTAAACCTATGTTACTTTACTGAATAGTAAGTCTCGGAAGGCTTGAACAAGTTTAAACCTATGTTACTTTACTGAATAGTCTTATGTTTCAGGAGACTTGAGCAAGTTTAAATCTATGTTACTTTACTGAATAGTCTAAGTCTCAGGAGACTTGAGCAGGTTTAAATCTATGTTACTTTACTGAATAGTCTAAGTCTCAAGAGACTTGAGCAAGTTTAAACCTATGTTACTTTACTGAATAGTCTAAGTCTCCGAAGACTTGAAGAAGTTTAAACCTATGTTACTTTGCTGAATAGTCATATGTCTCAAGAGACTTGAGTAAGTTTAAACCTATGTTACTTTACTGAATAGTCTTAAGTCTCAGAAGACTTGAGCACGTTTAAACCTATGTTACTTTACTGAATAGTCTTAAGTCTCGGGGGACTTGAGCAAGTTTAAACCTATGTTACTTTACTGAATAGTCTTAAGTTTCAGAAGACTTGAGCAAGTTTAAATCTATGTTACTTTACTGAATAGTCTAAGTCTCAGGAGACTTGAGCAAGTTTAAACCTATGTTACTTTACTGAATAGTCTTATGTTTCAGGAGACTTGAGCAAATTTAAACCTATGTTACTTTGCTGAATAGTCGTACGTCTCAAGAGACTTGAGCAAGTTTAAACCTATGTTACTTTACTGAATAGTCTAAGTCTCCGAAGATTTGAACAAGTTTAAACCTATGATACTTTACTGAATAGTCATACGTCTCAAGAGACTTGAGTAAGTTTAAACCTATGTTACTTTACTGAATAGTCTAAGACTCAGGAGACTTGAGGAAGTTTAAACCTATGTTACTTTACTGAATAGTCTTATGTTTCAGGAGACTTGAGCAAGTTTAAACCTATGTTACTTTGCTGAATAGTCGTACGTCTCAAGAGACTTGAGCAAGTTTATACCTATGTTACTTTACTGAATAGTATTACGTTTCGGGAGACTTCAGCAAGTTTAAACCTATGTTACTTTACTGAATAGTCTGAAGTCTCAGGAGACTTGAGCAAGTTTAAACCTATGTTAATATACTGAATAGTCTTAAGTCTCAGGAGACTTGAGCAAGATTAAACCTATGTTACTTTACTGAATAGTAAGTCTCGGAAGGCTTGAACAAGTTTAAACCTATGTTACTTTACTGAATAGTCTTATGTTTCAGGAGACTTGAGCAAGTTTAAACCTATGTTTCTTTACTGAATAGTCTTAAGTCTCGGGGGACTTGAGCAAGTTTAAACCTATGTTACTTTACTGAATAGTCTTAAGTTTCAGAAGACTTGAGCAAGTTTGAACCTATGTTACTTTACTGTATAGTCTTACGTCTCGGGAGACTTGAGCAAGTTTAAACCTATGTTAATATACTGAATAGTCTTAAGTCTCAGGAGACTTGAGCAAGATTAAACCTATGTTACTTTACTGAATAGTAAGTCTCGGAAGGCTTGAACAAGTTTAAACCTATGTTACTTTACTGAATAGTCTTATGTTTCAGGAGACTTGAGCAAGTTTAAATCTATGTTACTTTACTGAATAGTCTAAGTCTCAGGAGACTTGAGCAAGTTTAAATCTATGTTACTTTACTGAATAGTCTTAAGTCTCGGGGGACTTGAGCAAGTTTAAATCTATGTTACTTTACTGAATAGTCTAAGTCTCAGGAGACTTGAGCAGGTTTAAATCTATGTTACTTTACTGAATAGTCTAAGTCTCAAGAGACTTGAGCAAGTTTAAACCTATGTTACTTTATTGAATAGTCTAAGTCTCCGAAGACTTGAAGAAGTTTAAACCTATGTTACTTTACTGAATAGTCATACGTCTCAAGAGACTTGAGTAAGTTTAAACCTATGTTACTTTACTGAATAGTCTTAAGTCTCAGAAGACTTGAGCACGTTTAAACCTATGTTACTTTACTGAATAGTCTTAAGTCTCGGGGGACTTGAGCAAGTTTAAACCTATGTTACTTTACTGAATAGTCTTAAGTTTCAGAAGACTTGAGCAAGTTTAAATCTATGTTACTTTACTGAATAGTCTAAGTCTCAGGAGAATTGAGCAAGTTTAAATCTATGTTACTTTACTGAATAGTCTAAGTCTCAGGAGACTTGAGCAAGTTTAAACCTATGTTACTTTACTGAATAGTCTTATGTTTCAGGAGACTTGAGCAAATTTAAACCTATGTTACTTTGCTGAATAGTCGTACGTCTCAAGAGACTTGAGCAAGTTTAAACCTATGTTACTTTACTGAATAGTCTAAGTCTCCGAAGATTTGAACAAGTTTAAACCTATGATACTTTACTGAATAGTCATACGTCTCAAGAGACTTGAGTAAGTTTAAACCTATGTTACTTTACTGAATAGTCTAAGACTCAGGAGACTTGAGGAAGTTTAAACCTATGTTACTTTACTGAATAGTCTTATGTTTCAGGAGACTTGAGCAAGTTTAAACCTATGTTACTTTGCTGAATAGTCGTACGTCTCAAGAGACTTGAGCAAGTTTATACCTATGTTACTTTACTGAATAGTATTACGTTTCGGGAGACTTCAGCAAGTTTAAACCTATGTTACTTTACTGAATAGTCTGAAGTCTCAGGAGACTTGAGCAAGTTTAAACCTATGTTAATATACTGAATAGTCTTAAGTCTCAGGAGACTTGAGCAAGATTAAACCTATGTTACTTTACTGAATAGTAAGTCTCGGAAGGCTTGAACAAGTTTAAACCTATGTTACTTTACTGAATAGTCTTATGTTTCAGGAGACTTGAGCAAGTTTAAACCTATGTTTCTTTACTGAATAGTCTTAAGTCTCGGGGGACTTGAGCAAGTTTAAACCTATGTTACTTTACTGAATAGTCTTAAGTTTCAGAAGACTTGAGCAAGTTTGAACCTATGTTACTTTACTGTATAGTCTTACGTCTCGGGAGACTTGAGCAAGTTTAAACCTATGTTAATATACTGAATAGTCTTAAGTCTCAGGAGACTTGAGCAAGATTAAACCTATGTTACTTTACTGAATAGTAAGTCTCGGAAGGCTTGAACAAGTTTAAACCTATGTTACTTTACTGAATAGTCTTATGTTTCAGGAGACTTGAGCAAGTTTAAATCTATGTTACTTTACTGAATAGTCTAAGTCTCAGGAGACTTGAGCAAGTTTAAATCTATGTTACTTTACTGAATAGTCTAAGTCTCAGGAGACTTGAGCAAGTTTAAACCTATGTTACTTTACTGAATAGTCTTATGTTTCAGGAGACTTGAGCAAATTTAAACCTATGTTACTTTGCTGAATAGTCGTACGTCTCAAGAGACTTGAGCAAGTTTAAACCTATGTTACTTTACTGAATAGTCTAAGTCTCCGAAGACTTGAACAAGTTTAAACCTATGATACTTTACTGAATAGTCTAAGTCTCAGAAGACTTGAACAAGTTTAAACCTGTGTTACTTTACTGAATAGTCTTATGTTTC
The DNA here is from genome assembly GCA_963680875.1 of Bathymodiolus brooksi. NCBI lineage: Eukaryota > Metazoa > Mollusca > Bivalvia > Mytilida > Modiolidae > Bathymodiolus > Bathymodiolus brooksi. The sequence goes on from OY804579.1 coordinate 28,160,818, forward strand.
AGGAGACTTGAACAAGTTTAAACCTATGATACTTTACTGAATAGTCTAAGTCTCAGGAGACTTGAACAAGTTTAAACCTGTGTTACTTTGCTGAATAGTCGTACGTCTCAAGAGACTTGAGCAAGTTTAAACCTATGTTACTTTACTGAATAGTTGTACGTCTCAGGAGACTTGAGTATATTTAAACCTATGTTACTTTACTGTATAGTTTAAGTCTCAGAAGACTTGAACAAGTTTAAACCTATGTTACTTTACTAAATAGTCTTAAGTCTCAGAAGACTTGAACAAGTTTAAACCTATGTTACTTTACTGAATAGTCTTAAATCTCAGAAGAATTGAGCACATTTAAACCTATGTTACTTTACTGAATAGTCTAAGTCTCAGGAGACTTGAGCAAGTTTAAACCTATGTTACTTTACTGAATAGTCATACGTCTCAAGAGACTTGAGTAAGTTTAAACCTATGTTACTTTACTGAATAGTCTTAAGTCTCAGAAGACTTGAGCACGTTTAAACCTATGTTACTTTTCTGAATAGTCTTAAGTCTCGGGGGACTTGAGCAAGTTTAAACCAATGTTACTTTACTGAATAGTCTTAAGTTTCAGAAGACTTGAGCAAGTTTAAATCTATGTTACTTTACTGAATAGTCTAAGTCTCAGGAGACTTGAGCAAGTTTAAATCTATGTTACTTTACTGAATAGTCTAAGTCTCAGGAGACTTGAGCAAGTTTAAACCTATGTTACTTTACTGAATAGTCTTAAATCTCAGAAGAATTGAGCACATTTAAACCTATGTTACTTTACTGAATAGTCTAAGTCTCAGGAGACTTGAGCAAGTTTAAACCTATGTTACTTTACTGAATAGTCATACGTCTCAAGAGACTTGAGTAAGTTTAAACCTATGTTACTTTACTGAATAGTCTTCAGTCTCAGAAGACTTGAGCACGTTTAAACCTATGTTACTTTTCTGAATAGTCTTAAGTCTCGGGGGACTTGAGCAAGTTTAAACCAATGTTACTTTACTGAATAGTCTTAAGTTTCAGAAGACTTGAGCAAGTTTAAATCTATGTTACTTTACTGAATAGTCTAAGTCTCAGGAGACTTGAGCAAGTTTAAACCTATGTTACTTTACTGAATAGTCTTATGTTTCAGGAGACTTGAGCAAATTTAAACCTATGTTACTTTGCTGAATAGTCGTACGTCTCAAGAGACTTGAGCAAGTTTAAACCTATGTTACTTTACTGAATAGTCTAAGTCTCCGAAGATTTGAACAAGTTTAAACCTATGATACTTTACTGAATAGTCATACGTCTCAAGAGACTTGAGTAAGTTTAAACCTATGTTACTTTACTGAATAGTCTAAGACTCAGGAGACTTGAGGAAGTTTAAACCTATGTTACTTTACTGAATAGTCTTATGTTTCAGGAGACTTGAGCAAGTTTAAACCTATGTTACTTTGCTGAATAGTCGTACGTCTCAAGAGACTTGAGCAAGTTTATACCTATGTTACTTTACTGAATAGTATTACGTTTCGGGAGACTTCAGCAAGTTTAAACCTATGTTACTTTACTGAATAGTCTGAAGTCTCAGGAGACTTGAGCAAGTTTAAACCTATGTTAATATACTGAATAGTCTTAAGTCTCAGGAGACTTGAGCAAGATTAAACCTATGTTACTTTACTGAATAGTAAGTCTCGGAAGGCTTGAACAAGTTTAAACCTATGTTACTTTACTGAATAGTCTTATGTTTCAGGAGACTTGAGCAAGTTTAAACCTATGTTTCTTTACTGAATAGTCTTAAGTCTCGGGGGACTTGAGCAAGTTTAAACCTATGTTACTTTACTGAATAGTCTTAAGTTTCAGAAGACTTGAGCAAGTTTGAACCTATGTTACTTTACTGTATAGTCTTACGTCTCGGGAGACTTGAGCAAGTTTAAACCTATGTTAATATACTGAATAGTCTTAAGTCTCAGGAGACTTGAGCAAGATTAAACCTATGTTACTTTACTGAATAGTAAGTCTCGGAAGGCTTGAACAAGTTTAAACCTATGTTACTTTACTGAATAGTCTTATGTTTCAGGAGACTTGAGCAAGTTTAAATCTATGTTACTTTACTGAATAGTCTAAGTCTCAGGAGACTTGAGCAAGTTTAAATCTATGTTACTTTACTGAATAGTCTAAGTCTCAGGAGACTTGAGCAAGTTTAAACCTATGTTACTTTACTGAATAGTCTTATGTTTCAGGAGACTTGAGCAAATTTAAACCTATGTTACTTTGCTGAATAGTCGTACGTCTCAAGAGACTTGAGCAAGTTTAAACCTATGTTACTTTACTGAATAGTCTAAGTCTCCGAAGACTTGAACAAGTTTAAACCTATGATACTTTACTGAATAGTCTAAGTCTCAGAAGACTTGAACAAGTTTAAACCTGTGTTACTTTACTGAATAGTCTTATGTTTCAGGAGACTTGAACAAGTTTAAACCTATGATACTTTACTGAATAGTCTAAGTCTCAGGAGACTTGAACAAGTTTAAACCTGTGTTACTTTGCAGAATAGTCGTACGTCTCAAGAGACTTGAGCAAGTTTAAACCTATGTTACTTTACTGAATAGTTGTACGTCTCAGGAGACTTGAGTATATTTAAACCTATGTTACTTTACTGTATAGTTTAAGTCTCAGAAGACTTGAACAAGTTTAAACCTATGTTACTTTACTAAATAGTCTTAAGTCTCAGAAGACTTGAACAAGTTTAAACCTATGTTACTTTACTGAATAGTCTTAAATCTCAGAAGAATTGAGCACATTTAAAGCTATGTTACTTTACTGAATAGTCTAAGTCTCAGGAGACTTGAGCAAGTTTAAACCTATGTTACTTTACTGAATAGACATACGTCTCAAGAGACTTGAGTAAGTTTAAACCTATGTTACTTTACTGAATAGTCTTAAGTCTCAGAAGACTTGAGCACGTTTAAACCTATGTTACTTTTCTGAATAGTCTTAAGTCTCGGGGGACTTGAGCAAGTTTAAACCAATGTTACTTTACTGAATAGTCTTAAGTTTCAGAAGACTTGAGCAAGTTTAAATCTATGATACTTTACTGAATAGTCTAAGTCTCAGGAGACTTGAGCAAGTTTAAATCTATGTTACTTTACTGAATAGTCTAAGTCTCAGGAGACTTGAGCAAGTTTAAACCTATGTTACTTTACTGAATAGTCTTATGTTTCAGGAGACTTGAGCAAATTTAAACCTATGTTACTTTGCTGAAAAGTCGTACGTCTCAAGAGACTTGAGCAAGTTTAAACCTATGTTACTTTGCTGAATAGTCGTACGTCTCAAGAGACTTGAGCAAGTTTAAACCTATGTTACTTTACTGAATAGTCTAAGTCTCCGAAGACTTGAACAAGTTTAAACCTATGTTACTTTACTGAATAGTCATACGTCTCAAGAGACTTGAGTAAGTTTAAACCTATGTTACTTTACTGAATAGTCTTAAGTCTCAGAAGACTTGAGCACGTTTAAACCTATGTTACTTTACTGAATAGTCTTAAGTTTCAGAAGACTTGAGCAAGTTTAAATCTATGTTACTTTACTGAATAGTCTAAGTCTCAGGAGACTTGAGCAAGTTTAAATCTATGTTACTTTACTGAATAGTCTTATGTTTCAGGAGACTTGAGCAAATTTAAACCTATGTTACTTTGCTGAATAGTCGTACGTCTCAAGAGACTTGAGCAAGTTTAAACCTATGTTACTTTACTGAATAGTCTAAGTCTCCGAAGATTTGAACAAGTTTAAACCTATGATACTTTACTGAATAGTCATACGTCTCAAGAGACTTGAGTAAGTTTAAACCTATGTTACTTTACTGAATAGTCTAAGACTCAGGAGACTTGAGGAAGTTTAAACCTATGTTACTTTACTGAATAGTCTTATGTTTCAGGAGACTTGAGCAAGTTTAAACCTATGTTACTTTGCTGAATAGTCGTACGTCTCAAGAGACTTGAGCAAGTTTATACCTATTGTACTTTACTGAATAGTATTACGTTTCGGGAGACTTCAGCAAGTTTAAACCTACGTTACTTTACTGAATAGTCTGAAGTCTCAGGAGACTTGAGCAAGTTTAAACCTATGTTAATATACTGAATATTCTTAAGTCTCAGGAGACTTGAGCAAGATTAAACCTATGTTACTTTACTGAATAGTAAGTCTCGGAAGGCTTGAACAAGTTTAAACCTATGTTACTTTACTGAATAGTCTTATGTTTCAGGAGACTTGAGCAAGTTTAAACCTATGTTACTTTACTGAATAGTCTTAAGTCTCGGGGGACTTGAGCAAGTTTAAACCTATGTTACTTTACTGAATAGTCTTAAGTTTCAGAAGACTTGAGCAAGTTTGAACCTATGTTACTTTACTGTATAGTCTTACGTCTCGGGAGACTTGAGCAAGTTTAAACCTATGTTAATATACTGAATAGTCTTAAGTGTCAGGAGACTTGAGCAAGATTAAACCTATGTTACTTTACTGAATAGTAAGTCTCGGAAGGCTTGAACAAGTTTAAACCTATGTTACTTTACTGAATAGTCTTATGTTTCAGGAGACTTGAGCAAGTTTAAACCTATGATACTTTACTGAATAGTCTAAGTCTCAGAAGACTTGAACGAATTTAAACCTATGTTACTTTACTGAATAGTCTAAGTCTCAGGAGACTTGAGCAAGTTTAAACCTATGTTACTTTACTGAATAGTCTTATGTTTCAGGAGACTTGAGCAAGTTTAAACCTATGTTACTTTGCTGAATAGTCGTATGTCTCAAGAGACTTCAGCAAGTTTAAACCTATGTTGCTTTACTGAAAAGTCTCAGTCTCAGGAGACTTGAGCAAGTTTAAACCTATGTTACTTTACTGAATAGTCTTAAGTCTCAGGGAGACTTGAGCTCTCAGGGAGACTTGAGCAAGTTTAAACCTATGTTACTTTACTGAATAGTCGTATGTCTCAAGAGACATGAGCAAGTTTAAACCTATGTTACTTTACTAAATAGTCTGACGTCTCGGGAGACTTGAGCAAGTTTAAGCTTATGTTACTTTACTAAATAGTCTTATGTCTCGTGAGACTTGAGCAAGTTTAAACCTATGTTACCTTATTGAATAGTCTATGTCTCAGGAGACTTGAGCAAGTTTAAACCTATGTTACCTTACTGAATAGTCTTACGTCTCGGGAGATTTGAGCAAGTTTAAACCTATGTTACTTTACTGAATAGTGTTATGTTTCAGGAGACTTGAGCAAGTTTAAACCTATGTTACTTTGCTGAATAGTCTTATGTTTCAGGAGACTTGAACAAGTTTAAACCTATGTTACTTTACTGAATAGTCTTAAGTCTCAGGAGATTTGAGCAAGTTTAAACCTATGTTACTTTACTGAATAGCCTGAAGTCTTAGGAGACTTGAGCAAGTTTAAACCTATGTTACTCTACTGAATAGTCGTACGTCTCAAGAGACTTGAGCAAGTTTAAACCTATGTTACTTTACTAAATAGTCTTAAGTCTCAGGGGACTTGAGCAAGTTTAAACCTGTCTTACTTTACTGAATAGTCTTAAGTCTCAGAAGACTTTAACAAGTTTAAATCTATGATACTTTACTGAATTGTCCAAGTCTCAGAAGACTTGAACAAGTTTAAACCTATGATACTTTACTGAATAGTCTAAGCCTCAGGAGACTTGAACAAGTTTAAACCTGTGTTACTTTGCTGAATAGTCATACGTCTCAAGAGACTTGAGCAAGTTTAAACCTATGTTACTTTACTGAATAGTCTTAAATCTCAGAAGAATTGAGCACATTTAAACCTATGTTACTTTACTGAATAGTCTAAGTCTCAGGAGACTTGAGCAAGTTTAAACCTATGTTACTTTACTGAATAGTCATACGTCTCAAGAGACTTGAGCAAGTTTAAACCTATGTTACTTTACTAAATAGTCTTATGTCTCGGGAGACTTGAGCAAGTTTAAGCTTATATTACTTTACTAAATAGTCTTAAGTCTCAGGAGACTTGAGCAAGTTTAAACCTATGTTACTTTACTGAATAGTCTTACGTCTCGTGAGAGTTGAGCAAGTTTAAGCCTATGATACTTTACTGAATAGTCTAAGTCTCAGGAGACTTGAGCAAGTTTAAACCTATGTTACCTTACTGAATAGTCTTACGTCTCGGGAGACTTGAGCAAGTTTAAACCTATGTTACTTTACTGAATAGTCTCAGTCTCAGGAGACTTGAGCAAGTTTAAACCTATGTTGCTTTACTGAATAGTCTCAGTCTCAGGAGACTTCAACAAGTTTAAACCTATGTTACTTTACTGAATAGTCTTAAGTCTCAGGAGACTTGAGCAAGTTTAAACATATGTTACTTTACTGAATAGCCATACGTCTCAAGAGACTTGAGCAAGTTTAAACCTATGTTACTTTACTAAATAGTCTTACGTCTCGGGAGACTTGAGAAAGTTTAAACCTATGTTACCTTACTGAATAGTCTAAGTCTCAGGAAACTTGAGCAAGTTTAAACCTATGTTACCTTACTGAATAGTCTTACGTCTCTGGAGACTTGAGCAAGTCTAAACCAAATAGTCTAAGTCTCAAAAGACTTGAGCAAGTTTAAACCTATGTTACTTTACTGAATAGTCTCAGTCTCAGGAGAATTGAGCAAGCTTAAACCTATGTTACTTTACTGAATAGTAAGTCTCAGAAGACTTGAAAAAGTTTAAACCTATGTTGCTTTACTGAATAGTCGTACGTCTCAAGAGACTTGAGCGAGTTTAAACCTATGTTACTTTACTGAATAGTAAGTCTCAGAAGACTTGAAAAAGTTTAAACCTATGTTGCTTTACTGAATAGTCGTACGTCTCAAGAGACTTGAGCGAGTTTAAACCTATGTTACTTTACTGAATAGTCTTAAGTCTCAGGGGACTTGAGCAAGTTTAAGCCTATGTTACTTTACTGAATAGTCTTAAGTTTCAAAAGACTTGAACAAGTTTAAACCTATGATACTTTACTGAATAGTCTAAGTCTCAGAAGACTTGAACAAGTTTAAACCTATGATACTTTACTGAATAGTCTCAGTCTCAGGAGACTTGAGCAAGCTTAAACCTATGTTACTTTACTGAATAGTAAGTCTCAGAAGATTTGAAAAAGTTTAAACCTATGTTGCTTTATTGAATAGTCTTAAGTCTCAGAAGACTTGAGCAAGTTTAAACCGAATAGACTAAGTCTCAGAAGAATTGAGCAAGTTTAAACCAATGTTACTTTACTGAAAAGTCTAAGTCTCAGGAGACTTGAGCAAGTTTAAACCTATGTTACTTTACTGAATAGTCTCAGTCTCAGGAGACTTGAGCAAGTTTAAACCTATGTTACTTTGCTGAATAGTCGTACATCTCAAGAGACTTGAGCAAGTTTAAACCTATGTTACTTTACTGAAAAGTCTCAGTCTCAGGAGACTTGAGCAAGCTTAAACCTATCTTACTTTACTGAATAGTAAGTCTCAGAAGATTTGAAAAAGTTTAAACCTATGTTGCTTTATTGAATAGTCTTAAGTCTCAGAAGAATTGAGCAAGTTTAAACCTATGTTACTTTACTGAATAGTCGTACGTCTCAAGAGACTTGAGCAAGTTTAAACATATGCTACTTTACTGAATAGTAAGTCTCGGAAGACTTGAACAAGTTTAAACCTATTTTACTTTACTGAATAGTCTTAAATCTCAGAAGACTTGAGCATGTTTAAACCTATGTTACTTTACTGAATAGTTTAAGTCTCAGGAGACTTGAGCAAGTTTAAACCTATGTTACTTTACTCAATAGGTGTACGTCTCAAGAGACTTGAGTAAGTTTAAACCTATGTTACTTTACTGAATAGTCTAAGTCTCAGAAGACTTGAACAAGTTTAAACCTATGTTACTTTATTGAATAGTCTTAAATCTCAGAAGAATTGAGCACATTTAAACCTATGATACTTTACTGAATAGTCTAAGTCTCAGGAGACTTGAGCAAGTTTAAATCTATGTTACTTTACTGAATAGTCGTACGTCTCAAGAGACTTGAGTAAGTTTAAACCTATGTTACTTTACTGAATAGTCTTAAGTCTCAGAAGACTTGAGCACGTTTAAACCTATGATACTTTACTGAATATTCTTAAGTCTCGGGGGACTTGAGCAAGTTTAAACCTATGTTACTTTACTGAATAGTCTAAGTCTCAGGAGACTTGAGCAAGTTTAAACCTATGTTACTTTACTGAATAGTCGTACGTCTCAAGAGACTTGAGTAAGTTTAAACCTATGTTACTTTACTGAATAGTCTTAAGTCTCAGAAGACTTGAGCACGTTTAAACCTATGTTACTTTACTGAATATTCTTAAGTCTCGGGGGACTTGAGCAAGTTTAAACCTATGTTACTTTACTGAATAGTCTTAAGTTTCAGAAGACTTGAACAAGTTTAAGCCTATGATACTTTACTGAATAGTCTAAGTCTCAGAAGACTTGAACAAGTTTAAACCTATGCTACTTTACTGAATAGTCTTATGTTTCAGGAGACTTGAGCAAGTTTAAACCTATGTTACTTTGCTGAATAGTCGTACATCTCAAGAGACTTGAGCAAGTTTAAACCTATGTTACTTTACTGAATAGTCTCAGTCTCAGGAGACTTGAGCAAGCTTAAACCTATGTTACTTTACTGAATAGTAAGTCTCAGAAGATTTGAAAAAGTTTAAACCTATGTTGCTTTATTGAATAGTCTTAAGTCTCAGGAGACTTGAGCAAGTTTAAACCGAATAGACTAAGTCTCAGAAGAATTGAGCAAGTTTAAACCTATGTTACTTTACTGAAAAGTCTAAGTCTCAGGAGACTTGAGCAAGTTTAAACCTATGTTACTTTACCGAATAGTCTCAGTCTCAGGAGACTTGAGCAAGCTTAAACCAATTTTACTTTACTGAATAGTCTTATGTCTCAAGGAGACTCGAGCAAGTTTAAACCTATGTTACCTTACTAAATAGTCTTACGTCTCAAGAGACTTGAGCAAGTTTAAACCTATATTACTTTATGGAATAGTCTTACGTCTCAGAAGACTTGAGGAAGTTTAAACCTATGTTACTTTACTGAATAGTCTTAATATCAGGAGATTTGAGCAAGTTTAAACCTATGCTACATTACTGCTTAGTCTTAAGTCTCAGAAAACTTGAGCAAGTTTAAACCTATGTTACTTTACTGAATAGTCTTACATCTCAGGAGACTTGAGCAAGTTTAAACCTATGTTAATATACTGAATAGTCTTAAGTCTCAGGAGACTTGAGCAAGATTAAACCTATGTTACTTTACTGAATAGTAAGTCTCGGAAGGCTTGAACAAGTTTAAACCTATGTTACTTTACTGAATAGTCTTATGTTTCAGGAGACTTGAGCAAGTTTAAACCTATGTTACTTTGCTGAATAGTCGTACATCTCAAGAGACTTGAGCAAGTTTAAACCTATGATACTTTACTGAATAGTCTAAGTCTCAGAAGACTTGAACGAGTTTAAACCTATGTTACTTTACTGAATAGTCTAAGTCTCAGGAGACTTGAGCAAGTTTAAACCTATGTTACTTTACTGAATAGTCTTATGCTTCAGGAGACTTGAGCAAGTTTAAACCTATGTTACTTTACTGAATAGTAAGTCTCAGAAGATTTGAAAAAGTTTAAACCTATGTTGCTTTATTGAATAGTCTTAAGTCTCAGAAGACTTGAATAAGTTTAAACCGAATAGACTAAGTCTCAGAAGAATTGAGCAAGTTTAATCCAATGTTACTTTACTGAATAGCCTTCTGTCTCAAGGAGACTCGAGCAAGTTTAAACCTATGTTACTTTACTGAATAGTCGTACGTCTCAAGAGACTTGAGCGAGTTTAAACATATGTTACTTTACTGAATAGTAAGTATCGGAAGACTTGTGCAAGTTTAAACCTATGTTACTTTACTGAATAGTCTTAAATCTCAGAAGACTTGAGCATGTTTAAACCTATGTTACTTTACTGAATAGTCTAAGTCTCAGGAGACTTGAGCAAGTTTAAACCTATGTTACTTTACTGAATAGTCGTACATCTCAAGAGACTTGAGCAAGTTTAAACCTATGTTACTTTACTGAAAAGTCTCAGTCTCAGGAGACTTGAGCAAGCTTAAACCTATCTTACTTTACTGAATAGTAAGTCTCAGAAGATTTGAAAAAGTTTAAACCTATGTTGCTTTATTGAATAGTCTTAAGTCTCAGAAGAATTGAGCAAGTTTAAACCTATGTTACTTTACTGAATAGTCGTACGTCTCAAGAGACTTGAGCAAGTTTAAACATATGCTACTTTACTGAATAGTAAGTCTCGGAAGACTTGAACAAGTTTAAACCTATTTTACTTTACTGAATAGTCTTAAATCTCAGAAGACTTGAGCATGTTTAAACCTATGTTACTTTACTGAATAGTTTAAGTCTCAGGAGACTTGAGCAAGTTTAAACCTATGTTACTTTACTCAATAGGTGTACGTCTCAAGAGACTTGAGTAAGTTTAAACCTATGTTACTTTACTGAATAGTCTAAGTCTCAGAAGACTTGAACAAGTTTAAACCTATGTTACTTTATTGAATAGTCTTAAATCTCAGAAGAATTGAGCACATTTAAACCTATGATACTTTACTGAATAGTCTAAGTCTCAGGAGACTTGAGCAAGTTTAAATCTATGTTACTTTACTGAATAGTCGTACGTCTCAAGAGACTTGAGTAAGTTTAAACCTATGTTACTTTACTGAATAGTCTTAAGTCTCAGAAGACTTGAGCACGTTTAAACCTATGATACTTTACTGAATATTCTTAAGTCTCGGGGGACTTGAGCAAGTTTAAACCTATGTTACTTTACTGAATAGTCTAAGTCTCAGAAGACTTGAGCACGTTTAAACCTATGTTACTTTACTGAATATTCTTAAGTCTCGGGGGACTTGAGCAAGTTTAAACCTATGTTACTTTACTGAATAGTCTTAAGTTTCAGAAGACTTGAACAAGTTTAAGCCTATGATACTTTACTGAATAGTCTAAGTCTCAGAAGACTTGAACAAGTTTAAACCTATGCTACTTTACTGAATAGTCTTATGTTTCAGGAGACTTGAGCAAGTTTAAACCTATGTTACTTTGCTGAATAGTCGTACATCTCAAGAGACTTGAGCAAGTTTAAACCTATGTTACTTTACTGAATAGTCTCAGTCTCAGGAGACTTGAGCAAGCTTAAACCTATGTTACTTTACTGAATAGTAAGTCTCAGAAGATTTGAAAAAGTTTAAACCTATGTTGCTTTATTGAATAGTCTTAAGTCTCAGGAGACTTGAGCAAGTTTAAACCGAATAGACTAAGTCTCAGAAGAATTGAGCAAGTTTAAACCTATGTTACTTTACTGAAAAGTCTAAGTCTCAGGAGACTTGAGCAAGTTTAAACCTATGTTACTTTACCGAATAGTCTCAGTCTCAGGAGACTTGAGCAAGCTTAAACCAATTTTACTTTACTGAATAGTCTTATGTCTCAAGGAGACTCGAGCAAGTTTAAACCTATGTTACCTTACTAAATAGTCTTACGTCTCAAGAGACTTGAGCAAGTTTAAACCTATATTACTTTATGGAATAGTCTTACGTCTCAGAAGACTTGAGGAAGTTTAAACCTATGTTACTTTACTGAATAGTCTTAATATCAGGAGATTTGAGCAAGTTTAAACCTATGCTACATTACTGCTTAGTCTTAAGTCTCAGAAAACTTGAGCAAGTTTAAACCTATGTTACTTTACTGAATAGTCTTACATCTCAGGAGACTTGAGCAAGTTTAAACCTATGTTAATATACTGAATAGTCTTAAGTCTCAGGAGACTTGAGCAAGATTAAACCTATGTTACTTTACTGAATAGTAAGTCTCGGAAGGCTTGAACAAGTTTAAACCTATGTTACTTTACTGAATAGTCTTATGTTTCAGGAGACTTGAGCAAGTTTAAACCTATGTTACTTTGCTGAATAGTCGTACATCTCAAGAGACTTGAGCAAGTTTAAACCTATGATACTTTACTGAATAGTCTAAGTCTCAGAAGACTTGAACGAGTTTAAACCTATGTTACTTTACTGAATAGTCTAAGTCTCAGGAGACTTGAGCAAGTTTAAACCTATGTTACTTTACTGAATAGTCTTATGCTTCAGGACACTTGAGCAAGTTTAAACCTATGTTACTTTACTGAATAGTAAGTCTCAGAAGATTTGAAAAAGTTTAAACCTATGTTGCTTTATTGAATAGTCTTAAGTCTCAGAAGACTTGAATAAGTTTAAACCGAATAGACTAAGTCTCAGAAGAATTGAGCAAGTTTAATCCAATGTTACTTTACTGAATAGCCTTCTGTCTCAAGGAGACTCGAGCAAGTTTAAACCTATGTTACTTTACTGAATAGTCGTACGTCTCAAGAGACTTGAGCGAGTTTAAACATATGTTACTTTACTGAATAGTAAGTATCGGAAGACTTGTGCAAGTTTAAACCTATGTTACTTTACTGAATAGTCTTAAATCTCAGAAGACTTGAGCATGTTTAAACCTATGTTACTTTACTGAATAGTCTAAGTCTCAGGAGACTTGAGCAAGTTTAAACCTATGTTACTTTACTGAATAGTCTGAAGTCTCAGGAGACTTGAGCAAGTTTAAACCTATGTTACTTTATTGAATAGTTGTACGTCTCAAGAGACTTGAGTAAGTTTAAACCTATGTTACTTTACTGAATAGTCTAAGTCTCAGAAGTCTTGATCCAGTTTAAACCTATGTTACTTTACTAAATAGTCTTAAGTCTCAGAAGACTTGAACAAGTTTAAACCTATGTTACTTTACTGAATAGTCTTAAATCTCAGAAGAATTGAGCACATTTAAACCTATGATACTTTACTGAATAGTCTAAGTCTCAGGAGACTTGAGCAAGTTTAAACCTATGTTACTTTACTGAATAGTCGTACGTCTCAAGAGACTTGAGCAAGTTTAAACCTATGTTACTTTACTGAATAGTCTTAAGTCTCAGGGGACTTGAGCAAGTTTAAGCCTATGTTACTTTACTGAATAGTCTTAAGTTTCAGAAGACTTGAACAAGTTTAAACCTATGATACTTTACTGAATAGTCTAAGTCTCAGAAGACTTGAACAAGTTTAAACCTATGATACTTTACTGAATAGTCTCAGTCTCAGGAGACTTGAGCAAGCTTAAACCTATGTTACTTTGCTGAATAGTCGTACATCTCAAGAGACTTGAGCAAGTTTAAACCTATGTTACTTTACTGAAAAGTCTCAGTCTCAGGAGACTTGAGCAAGCTTAAACCTATGTTACTTTACTGAATAGTAAGTCTCAGAAGATTTGAAAAAGTTTAAACCTATGTTGCTTTATTGAATAGTCTTAAGTCTCAGAAGACTTGAGCAAGTTTAAACCGAATAGACTAAGTCTCAGAAGAATTGAGCAAGTTTAAACCTATGTTACTTTACTGAATAGTCGTACGTCTCAAGAGACTTGAGCAAGTTTAAACTTATGCTACTTTACTGAATAGTAAGTCTCGGAAGACTTGAACAAGTTTAAACCTATTTTACTTTACTGAATAGTCTTAAATCTCAGAAGACTTGAGCATGTTTAAACCTATGTTACTTTACTGAATAGTCTTAAGTCTCAGGAGACTTGAGCAAGTTTAAACCTATGTTACTTTACTGAATAGGTGTACGTCTCAAGAGACTTGAGTAAGTTTAAACCTATGTTACTTTACTGAATAGTCTAAGTCTCAGAAGACTTGAACAAGTTTAAACCTATGTTACTTTACTGAATAGTCTTAAATCTCAGAAGAATTGAGCACATTTAAGCCTATGATACTTTACTGAATAGTCTAAGTCTCAGGAGACTTGAGCAAGTTTAAATCTATGTTACTTTACTGAATAGTCGTACGTCTCAAGAGACTTGAGTAAGTTTAAACCTATGTTACTTTACTGAATAGTCTTAAGTCTCAGAAGACTTGAGCACGTTTAAACCTATGATACTTTACTGAATATTCTTAAGTCTCGGGGGACTTGAGCAAGTTTAAACCTATGTTACTTTACTGAATAGTCTAAGTCTCAGGAGACTTGAGCAAGTTTAAACCTATGTTACTTTACTGAATAGTCTTACGTCTCAAGAGACTTGAGTAAGTTTAAACCTATGTTACTTTACTGAATAGTCTTAAGTCTCAGAAGACTTGAGCACGTTTAAACCTATGTTACTTTACTGAATATTCTTAAGTCTCGGGGGACTTGAGCAAGTTTAAACCTATGTTACTTTACTGAATAGTCTTAAGTTTCAGAAGACTTGAACAAGTTTAAACCTATGATACTTTACTGAATAGTCTAAGTCTCAGAAGACTTGAACAAGTTTAAACCTATGCTAATTTACTGAATAGTCTTATGTTTCAGGAGACTTGAGCAAGTTTAAACCTATGTTACTTTGCTGAATAGTCGTACATCTCAAGAGACTTGAGCAAGTTTAAACCTATGTTACTTTACTGAATAGTCTCAGTCTCAGGAGACTTGAGCAAGCTTAAACCTATGTTACTTTACTGAATAGTAAGTCTCAGAAGATTTGAAAAAGTTTAAACCTATGTTGCTTTATTGAATAGTCTTAAGTCTCAGGAGACTTGAGCAAGTTTAAACCGAATAGACTAAGTGTCAGAAGAATTGAGCAAGTTTAAACCTATGTTACTTTACTGAAAAGTCTAAGTCTCAGGAGACTTGAGCAAGTTTAAACCTATGTTACTTTACCGAATAGTCTCAGTCTCAGGAGACTTGAGCAAGTTTAAACCTATGTTACTTTACTGAATAGTCTAAGTCTCAGGAGACTTGAGCAAGCTTAAACCAATTTTACTTTACTGAATAGTCTTATGTCTCAAGGAGACTCGAGCAAGTTTAAACCTATGTTACCTTACTAAATAGTCTTACGTCTCAAGAGACTTGAGCAAGTTTAAACCTATATTACTTTATGGAATAGTCTTACGTCTCAGAAGACTTGAGGAAGTTTAAACCTATGTTACTTTACTGAATAGTCTTAATCTCAGGAGATTTGAGCAAGTTTAAACCTATGCTACATTACTGCTTAGTCTTAAGTCTCAGAAAACTTGAGCAAGTTTAAACCTATGTTACTTTACTGAATAGTCTTACATCTCAGGAGACTTGAGCAAGTTTAAACCTATGTTAATATACTGAATAGTCTTAAGTCTCAGGAGACTTGAGCAAGATTAAACCTATGTTACTTTACTGAATAGTAAGTCTCGGAAGGCTTGAACAAGTTTAAACCTATGTTACTTTACTGAATAGTCTTATGTTTCAGGAGACTTGAGCAAGTTTAAACCTATGTTACTTTGCTGAATAGTCGTACATCTCAAGAGACTTGAGCAAGTTTAAACCTATGATACTTTACTGAATAGTCTAAGTCTCAGAAGACTTGAACGAGTTTAAACCTATGTTACTTTACTGAATAGTCTTATGCTTCAGGAGACTTGAACAAGTTTAAACCTATGTTACTTTACTGAATAGTAAGTCTCAGAAGATTTGAAAAAGTTTAAACCTATGTTGCTTTATTGAATAGTCTTAAGTCTCAGAAGACTTGAATAAGTTTAAACCGAATAGACTAAGTCTCAGAAGAATTGAGCAAGTTTAAACCTATGTTACTTTACTGAAAAGTCTAAGTCTTAGGAGACTTGAACAAGTTTAAACCTATGTTACTTTACCGAATAGTCTCAGTCTCAGGAGACTTGAGCAAGTTTAAACCTATGTTACTTTACTGAATAGTCTAAGTCTCAGGAGACTTGAGCAAGTTTAAACCAATGTTACTTTACTGAATAATCTTATGTCTCAAGGAGACTAGAGCAAGTTTAAAACTATGTTACCTTACTAAATAGTCTTACGTCTCAAGAAATTTGAGCAAGTTTAAACCTGTATTACTTTATGGAATAGTCTTATGTCTCAGAAGACTTGAGGAAGTTTAAACCTATGTTACTTTACTAAATAGTCTTAGTCTCAGGAGATTTGAGCAAGTTTAAACCTATGCTACATTACTGCATAGTCTAAGTCTCAGAAAACTTGAGCAAGTTTAAACCTATGTTACTTTACTGAATAGTCTTACGTCTCAGGAGACTTGAGCAAGTTTAAACCTATGTTAATATACTGAATAGTCTTAAGTCTCGGGAGACTTGAGCAAGATTAAACCTATGTTACTTTACTGAATAGTAAGTCTCGGAAGGCTTGAACAAGTTTAAATCTATGTTACTTTACTGAATAGTCTTATGTTTCAGGAGACTTGAGCAAGTTTAAACCAATGTTACTTTACTGAATAGACTTCTGTCTCAAGGAGACTCGAGCAAGTTTAAACCTATGTTACTTTACTGAATAGTCGTACGTCTCAAGAGACTTGAGCAAGTTTAAACATATGCTACTTTACTGAATAGTAAGTCTCGGAAGACTTGAACAAGTTGAAACCTATTTTACTTTACTGAATAGTCTTAAATCTCAGAAGACTTGAGCATGTTTAAACCTATGTTACTTTACTGAATAGTCTAAGTCTCAGGAGACTTGAACAAGTTAAAACCTATGTTACTTTACTAAATAGTCTTAAGTCTCAGGGGACTTGAACAAGTTAAAACCTATGTTACTTTACTAAATAGTCTTAAGTCTCAGAAGACTTGAACAAGTTTAAACCTATGTTACTTTACTGAATAGTCTTAAATCTCAGAAGAATTGAGCACATTTAAACCTATGATACTTTACTGAATAGTCTAAGTCTCAGGAGACTTGAGCAAGTTTAAACCTATGTTACTTTACTGAATAGTCTAAGTCTCAGAAGACTTGAACAAGTTAAAACCTATGTTACTTTACTAAATAGTCTTAAGTCTCAGAAGACTTGAACAAGTTTAAACCTATGTTACTTTACTGAATAGTCTTAAATCTCAGAAGAATTGAGCACATTTAAACCTATGATACTTTACTGAATAGTCTAAGTCTCAGGAGACTTGAGCAAGTTTAAACCTATGTTACTTTACTGAATAGTCGTACGTCTCAAGAGACTTGAGTAAGTTTAAACCTATGTTACTTTACTGAATAGTCTTAAGTCTCAGAAGACTTGAGCACGTTTAAACCTATGTTACTTTACTGAATATTCTTAAGTCTCGGGGGACTTGAGCAAATTTAAACCTATGTTACTTTACTGAATAGTCTTAAATTTCAGAAGACTTGAACAAGTTTAAACCTATGATACTTTACTGAATAGTCTAAGTCTCAGGAGACTTGAGCAAGTTTAAACCTATGTTACTTTACTGAATAGTCGTACGTCTCGAGAGACTTGAGTAAGTTTAAACCTATGTTACTTTACTGAATAGTCTTAAGTCTCAGAAGACTTGAGCATGTTTAAACCTATGTTACTTTACTGAATATTCTTAAGTCTCTGGGGACTTGAGCAAGTTTAAACCTATGTTACTTTACTGAATAGTCTTAAGTTTCAGAAGACTTGAACAAGTTTAAACCTATGATACTTTACTGAATAGTCTAAGTCTCAGAAGACTTGAACAAGTTTAAACCTATGCTACTTTACTGAATAGTCTTATGTTTCAGGAGACTTGAGCAAGTTTAAACCTATGTTACTTTGCTGAATAGTCGTACATCTCAAGAGACTTGAACAAGTTTAAACCTATGTTACTTTACTGAATAGTCTCAGTCTCAGGAGACTTGAGCAAGCTTAAACTTATGTTACTTTACTGAATAGTAAGTCTCAGAAGATTTGAAAAAGTTTAAACCTATGTTGCTTTATTGAATAGTCTTAAGTCTCAGGAGACTTGAGCAAGTTTAAACCGAATAGACTAAGTCTCAGAAGAATTGAGCAAGTTTAAACCTATGTTACTTTACTGAAAAGTCTAAGTCTCAGGAGACTTGAGCAAGTTTAAACCTATGTTACTTTACCGAATAGTCTTATGTCTCAAGGAGACTCGAGCAATTTTAAACCTATATTACCTCACTAAATAGTCTTACGTCTCAAGGGACTTGAGCAAGTTTAAACCTATATTACTTTATTGAATAGTCTTACGTCTCAGAAGACTTGAGGAAGTTTAAACCTATGTTACTTTACTGAATAGTCTTAATCTCAGGAGATTTGAGCAAGTTTAAACCTATGCTACATTACTGCATAGTCTTAAGTCTCAGAAAACTTGAGCAAGTTTAAACCTATGTTACTTTACTGAATAGTCTTACATCTCAGGAGACTTGAGCAAGTTTAAACCTATGTTAATATACTGAATAGTCTTAAGTCTCAGGAGACTTGAGCAAGATTAAACCTATGTTACTTTACTGTTTCAGGAGACTTGAGCAAGTTTAAACCTATGTTACTTTACTGAATAGTCTTAAGTCTCAGGGAGACTTGAGCAAGTTTAAACCTATGTTACTTTACTGAATAGTCGTATGTCTCAAGAGACATGAGCAAGTTTAAACCTATGTTACTTTACTAAATAGTCTGACGTCTCGGGAGACTTGAGCAAGTTTAAGCTTATGTTACTTTACTAAATAGTCTAAAGTCTCAGGAGACTTGAGCAATTTTAAGCCTATGTTACTTTACTGAATAGTCTTATGTCTCGTGAGACTTGAGCAAGTTTAAGCCTATGTTACCTTATTGAATAGTCTATGTCTCAGGAGACTTGAGCAAGTTTAAACCTATGTTACCTTACTGAATAGTCTTACGTCTCGGGAGATTTGAGCAAGTTTAAACCTATGTTACTTTACTGAATAGTGTTATGTTTCAGGAGACTTGAGCAAGTTTAAACCTATGTTACTTTGCTGAATAGTCGTATGTCTCAAGAGACTTGAACAAGTTTACACCTATGTTACTTTACTGAATAGTCTTTTGTTTCAGGAGACTTGAACGAGTTTAAACCTATGTTACTTTGCTGAATAGTTGTACGTCTCAAGAGACTTGAGCAAGTTTAAACCTATGTTACTTTACTGAATAGTCTTAAATCTCAGGAGATTTGCGCAAGTTTAAACCTATGTTACTTTACTGAAAAGTCTAAGTCTCAGGAGACTTGAGCAAGTTTAAACCTATGTTACTTTACCGAATAGTCTCAGTCTCAGGAGACTTGAGCAAGTTTAAACCTATGTTACTTTACTGAATAGTCTAAGTCTCAGGAGACTTGAGCAAGTTTAAACCAATTTTACTTTACTGAATAGTCTTATGTCTCAAGGAGACTCGAGCAATTTTAAACCTATATTACCTTACTAAATAGTCTTACGTCTCAAGAGACTTGAGCAAGTTTAAACCTATATTACTTTATGGAATAGTCTTACGTCTCAGAAGACTTGAGGAAGTTTAAACCTATGTTACTTTACTGAATAGTCTTAATCTCAGGAGATTTGAGCAAGTTTAAACCTATGCTACATTACTGCATAGTCTTAAGTCTCAGAAAACTTGAGCAAGTTTAAACCTATGTTACTTTACTGAATAGTCTTACATCTCAGGAGACTTGAGCAAGTTTAAACCTATGTTAATATACTGAATAGTCTTAAGTCTCAGAAGACTTGAGCAAGATTAAACCTATGTTACTTTACTGTTTCAGGAGACTTGAGCAAGTTTAAACCTATGTTACTTTACTGAATAGTCTTAAGTCTCCGGGAGATTTGAGCTCTCAGGGAGACTTGAGCAAGTTTAAACCTATGTTACTTTACTGAATAGTTGTATGTCTCAAGAGACATGAGCAAGTTTAAACCTATGTTACTTTACTAAATAGTCTGACGTCTCGGGAGACTTGAGCAAGTTTAAGCTTATGTTACTTTACTAAATAGTCTAAAGTCTCAGGAGACTTGAGCAATTTTAAGCCTATGTTACTTTACTGAATAGTCTTATGTCTCGTGAGACTTGAGCAAGTTTAAGCCTATGTTACCTTATTGAATAGTCTATGTCTCAGGAGACTTGAGCAAGTTTAAACCTATGTTACCTTACTGAATAGTCTTACGACTCGGGAGATTTGAGCAAGTTTAAACCTATGTTACTTTACTGAATAGTGTTATGTTTCAGGAGACTTGAGCAAGTTTAAACCTATGTTACTTTGCTGAATAGTTGTACGTCTCAAGAGACTTGAGCAAGTTTAAACCTATGTTACTTTACTGAATAGTCTTAAATCTCAGGAGATTTGCGCAAGTTTAAACCTATGTTACTTTACTGAAAAGTCTAAGTCTCAGGAGACTTGAGCAAGTTTAAACCTATGTTACTTTACCGAATAGTCTCAGTCTCAGGAGACTTGAGCAAGTTTAAACCTATGTTACTTTACTGAATAGTCTAAGTCTCAGGAGACTTGAGCAAGTTTAAACCAATTTTACTTTACTGAATAGTCTTATGTCTCAAGGAGACTCGAGCAATTTTAAACCTATATTACCTTACTAAATAGTCTTACGTCTCAAGAGACTTGAGCAAGTTTAAACCTATATTACTTTATGGAATAGTCTTACGTCTCAGAAGACTTGAGGAAGTTTAAACCTATGTTACTTTACTGAATAGTCTTAATCTCAGGAGATTTGAGCAAGTTTAAACCTATGCTACATTACTGCATAGTCTTAAGTCTCAGAAAACTTGAGCAAGTTTAAACCTATGTTACTTTACTGAATAGTCTTACATCTCAGGAGACTTGAGCAAGTTTAAACCTATGTTAATATACTGAATAGTCTTAAGTCTCAGGAGACTTGAGCAAGATTAAACCTATGTTACTTTACTGTTTCAGGAGACTTGAGCAAGTTTAAACCTATGTTACTTTACTGAATAGTCTTAAGTCTCAGGGAGACTTGAGCTCTCAGGGAGACTTGAGCAAGTTTAAACCTATGTTACTTTACTGAATAGTCGTATATCTCAAGAGACATGAGCAAGTTTAAACCTATGTTACTTTACTAAATAGTCTGACGTCTCGGGAGACTTGAGCAAGTTTAAGCTTATGTTACTTTACTAAATAGTCTAAAGTCTCAGGAGACTTGAGCAATTTTAAGCCTATGTTACTTTACTGAATAGTCTTATGTCTCGTGAGACTTGAGCAAGTTTAAGCCTATGTTACCTTATTGAATAGTCTATGTCTCAGGAGACTTGAGCAAGTTTAAACCTATGTTACCTTACTGAATAGTCTTACGTCTCGGGAGATTTGAGCAAGTTTAAACCTATGTTACTTTACTGAATAGTGTTATGTTTCAGGAGACTTGAGAAAGTTTAAACCTATGTTACTTTGCTGAATAGTCGTATGTCTCAAGAGACTTGAACAAGTTTACACCTATGTTACTTTACTGATTTGTCTTTTGTTTCAGGAGACTTGAACAAGTTTAAACCTATGTTACTTTGCTGAATAGTCGTACGTCTCAAGAGACTTGAGCAAGTTTAAACCTATGTTACTTTACTGAATAGTCTTAAATCTCAGGAGATTTGAGCAAGTTTAAACCTATGTTACTTTACTGAATAGCCTGAAGTCTTAGGAGACTTGAGCAAGTTTAAATCTATGTTACTTTACTGAATAGACGTACGTCTCAAGAGACTTGAGTAAGCTTAAACCTATGTTACTTTACTGAATAGTCTAAGTCTCAGAAGACTTAAAAAGTTTAAACCTATGTTACTTTACTGAATAGTCTTAAGTCTCAGATGACTTGAGCACGTTTAAACCTGTTACTTTACTGAATAGTCTAAATCTCAGGAGACTTGAGCAAGTTTAAACCTATGTTACTCTACTGAATAGTCATACTTCTCAAGAGACTTGAGCAAGTTTAAACCTATGTTACTTTACTAAATAGTCTTAAGTCTCAGGGGATTTGAGCAAGTTTAAACCTATGTTACTTTACTGAATAGTCTTAAGTCTCAGAAGACTTGAACAAGTTTAAATCTATGATACTTTACTGAATTGTCCAAGTCTCAGAAGACTTGAACAAGTTTAAACCTATGATACTTTACTGAATAGTCTAAGTCTCAGGAGACTTGAACAAGTTTAAAGCTGTGTTACTTTGCTGAATAGTCGTACGTCTCAAGAGACTTGAGCAAGTTTAAACCTATGTTACTTTACTGAATAGTTGTATGTCTCAGGAGACTTGAGTATATTTAAACCTATGTTACTTTACTGAATAGTTTAAGTCTCAGAAGACTTGAACAAGTTTAAACCTATGTTACTTTACTAAATAGTCTTAAGTCTCAGAAGACTTGAACAAGTTTAAACCTATGTTACTTTACTGAATAGTCTTAAATCTCAGAAGAATTGAGCACATTTAAACCTATGTTACTTTACTGAATAGTCTAAGTCTCAGGAGACTTGAGCAAGTTTAAACCTATGTTACTTTACTGAATAGTCATACCTCTCAAGAGATTTGAGTAAGTTTAAACCTATGTTACTTTACTGAATAGTCTTAAGTCTCAGAAGACTTGAGCACGTTTAAACCTATATTACTTTACTGAATAGTCTTAAGTCTCGGGGGACTTGAGCAAGTTTAAACCTATGTTACTTTACTGAATAGTCTTAAGTTTCAGAAGACTTGAGCAAGTTTAAATCTATGTTACTTTACTGAATAGTCTAAGTCTCAGGAGACTTGAGCAAGTTTAAATCTATGTTACTTTACTGAATAGTCTAAGTCTCAGGAGACTTGAGCAAGTTTAAACCTATGTTACTTTACTGAATAGTCTTAATTCTCAGATGACTTGAGCACGTTTAAACCTGTTACTTTACTGAATAGTCTAAATCTAAGGAGACTTGAGCAAGTTTAAACCTATGTTACTCTACTGAATAGTCATACTTCTCAAGAGACTTGAGCAAGTTTAAACCTATGTTACTTTACTGAATAGTCTTAAGTCTCAGAAGACTTGAACAAGTTTAAATCTATGATACTTTACTGAATTGTCCAAGTCTCAGAAGACTTGAACAAGTTTAAACCTATGATACTTTACTGAATAGTCTAAGTCTCAGGAGACTTGAACAAGTTTAAACCTGTGTTACTTTGCTGAATAGTCGTACGTCTCAAGAGACTTGTGCAAGTTTAAACCTATGTTACTTTACTGAATAGTTGTATGTCTCAGGAGACTTGAGTATATTTAAACCTATGTTACTTTACTGAATAGTTTAAGTCTCAGAAGACTTGAACAAGTTTAAACCTATGTTACTTTACTAAATAGTCTTAAGTCTCAGAAGACTTGAACAAGTTTAAACCTATGTTACATTACTGAATAGTCTTAAATCTCAGAAGAATTGAGCACATTTAAACCTATGTTACTTTACTGAATAGTCATACGTCTCAAGAGACTTGAGTAAGTTTAAACCTATGTTACTTTACTGAATAGTCTTAAGTCTCAGAAGACTTGAGCACGTTTAAACCTATGTTACTTTACTGAATAGTCTTAAGTTTCAGAAGACTTGAGCAAGTTTAAATCTATGTTACTTTACTGAATAGTCTAAGTCTCAGGAGACTTGAGCAAGTTTAAATCTATGTTACTTTACTGAATAGTCTAAGTCTCAGGAGACTTGAGCAAGTTTAAACCTATGTTACTTTACTGAATAGTCTTAAGTTTCAGAAGACTTGAGCAAGTTTAAATCTATGTTACTTTACTGAATAGTCTAAGTCTCAGGAGACTTGAGCAAGTTTAAATCTATGTTACTTTACTGAATAGTCTAAGTCTCAGGAGACTTGAGCAAGTTTAAACCTATGTTACTTTACTGAATAGTCTTATGTTTCAGGAGACTTGAGCAAATTTAAACCTATGTTACTTTGCTGAATAGTCTAAGTCTCAGGAGACTTGAGCAAGTTTAAACCTATGTTACTTTACTAAATAGTCTTAAGTCTCAGAAGACTTGAACAAGTTTAAACCTATGTTACTTTACTGAATAGTCTTAAATCTCAGAAGAATTGAGCACATTTAAACCTATGTTACTTTACTGAATAGTCTAAGTCTCAGGAGACTTGAGCAAGTTTAAACCTATGTTACTTTACTGAATAGTCATACCTCTCAAGAGATTTGAGTAAGTTTAAACCTATGTTACTTTACTGAATAGTCGTACGTCTCAAGAGACTTGAGTAAGTTTAAACCTATGTTACTTTACTGAATAGTCTTAAGTTTCAGAAGACTTGAGCAAGTTTAAATCTATGTTACTTTACTGAATAGTCTAAGTCTCAGGAGACTTGAACAAGTTTAAACCTATGTTACTTTACCGAATAGTCTCAGTCTCAGGAGACTTGAGCAAGTTTAAACCTATGTTACTTTACTGAATAGTCTAAGTCTCAGGAGACTTGAGCAAGTTTAACCCAATGTTACTTTACTGAATAATCTTATGTCTCAAGGAGACTAAAGCAAGTTTAAACCTATGTTACCTTACTAAATAGTCTTACGTCTCAAGAAATTTGAGCCAGTTTAAACCTGTATTACTTTATGGAATAGTGTTATGTCTCAGAAGACTTGAGGAAGTTTAAACCTATGTTACTTTACTAAATAGTCTTAGTCTCAGGAGATTTGAGCAAGTTTAAACCTATGCTACATTACTGCATAGTCTAAGTCTCAGAAAACTTGAGCAAGTTTAAACCTATGTTACTTTACTGAATAGTCTTACATCTCAGGAGACTTGAGCAAGTTTAAACCTATGTTAATATACTGAATAGTCTTAAGTCTCAGGAGACTTGAGCAAGATTAAACCTATGTTACTTTACTGAATAGTAAGTCTCGGAAGGCTTGAACAAGTTCAAACCTATGTTACTTTACTGAATAGTCTTATGTTTCAGGAGACTTGAGCAAGTTTAAACCAATGTTACTTTACTGAATAGACTTCTGTCTCAAGGAGACTCGAGCAAGTTTAAACCTATGTTACTTTACTGAATAGTCGTACGTCTCAAGAGACTTGAGCAAGTTTAAACATATGCTACTTTACTGAATAGTAAGTCTCGGAAGACTTGAACAAGTTGAAACCTATTTTACTTTACTGAATAGTCTTAAATCTCAGAAGACTTGAGCATGTTTAAACCTATGTTACTTTACTGAATAGTCTAAGTCTCAGGAGACTTGAACAAGTTAAAACCTATGTTACTTTACTAAATAGTCTTAAGTCTCAGGGGACTTGAACAAGTTAAAACCTATGTTACTTTACTAAATAGTCTTAAGTCTCAGAAGACTTGAACAAGTTTAAACCTATGTTACTTTACTGAATAGTCTTAAATCTCAGAAGAATTGAGCACATTTAAACCTATGATACTTTACTGAATAGTCTAAGTCTCAGGAGACTTGAGCAAGTTTAAACCTATGTTACTTTACTGAATAGTCTAAGTCTCAGAAGACTTGAACAAGTTAAAACCTATGTTACTTTACTAAATAGTCTTAAGTCTCAGAAGACTTGAACAAGTTTAAACCTATGTTACTTTACTGAATAGTCTTAAATCTCAGAAGAATTGAGCACATTTAAACCTATGATACTTTACTGAATAGTCTAAGTCTCAGGAGACTTGAGCAAGTTTAAACCTATGTTACTTTACTGAATAGTCGTACGTCTCAAGAGACTTGAGTAAGTTTAAACCTATGTTACTTTACTGAATAGTCTTAAGTCTCAGAAGACTTGAGCACGTTTAAACCTATGTTACTTTACTGAATATTCTTAAGTCTCGGGGGACTTGAGCAAATTTAAACCTATGTTACTTTACTGAATAGTCTTAAATTTCAGAAGACTTGAACAAGTTTAAACCTATGATACTTTACTGAATAGTCTAAGTCTCAGGAGACTTGAGCAAGTTTAAACCTATGTTACTTTACTGAATAGTCGTACGTCTCAAGAGACTTGAGTAAGTTTAAACCTATGTTACTTTACTGAATAGTCTTAAGTCTCAGAAGACTTGAGCATGTTTAAACCTATGTTACTTTACTGAATATTCTTAAGTCTCTGGGGACTTGAGCAAGTTTAAACCTATGTTACTTTACTGAATAGTCTTAAGTTTCAGAAGACTTGAACAAGTTTAAACCTATGATACTTTACTGAATAGTCTAAGTCTCAGAAGACTTGAACAAGTTTAAACCTATGCTACTTTACTGAATAGTCTTATGTTTCAGGAGACTTGAGCAAGTTTAAACCTATGTTACTTTGCTGAATAGTCGTACATCTCAAGAGACTTGAACAAGTTTAAACCTATGTTACTTTACTGAATAGTCTCAGTCTCAGGAGACTTGAGCAAGCTTAAACTTATGTTACTTTACTGAATAGTAAGTCTCAGAAGATTTGAAAAAGTTTAAACCTATGTTGCTTTATTGAATAGTCTTAAGTCTCAGGAGACTTGAGCAAGTTTAAACCGAATAGACTAAGTCTCAGAAGAATTGAGCAAGTTTAAACCTATGTTACTTTACTGAAAAGTCTAAGTCTCAGGAGACTTGAGCAAGTTTAAACCTATGTTACTTTACCGAATAGTCTTATGTCTCAAGGAGACTCGAGCAATTTTAAACCTATATTACCTCACTAAATAGTCTTACGTCTCAAGGGACTTGAGCAAGTTTAAACCTATATTACTTTATTGAATAGTCTTACGTCTCAGAAGACTTGAGGAAGTTTAAACCTATGTTACTTTACTGAATAGTCTTAATCTCAGGAGATTTGAGCAAGTTTAAACCTATGCTACATTACTGCATAGTCTTAAGTCTCAGAAAACTTGAGCAAGTTTAAACCTATGTTACTTTACTGAATAGTCTTACATCTCAGGAGACTTGAGCAAGTTTAAACCTATGTTAATATACTGAATAGTCTTAAGTCTCAGGAGACTTGAGCAAGATTAAACCTATGTTACTTTACTGTTTCAGGAGACTTGAGCAAGTTTAAACCTATGTTACTTTACTGAATAGTCTTAAGTCTCAGGGAGACTTGAGCAAGTTTAAACCTATGTTACTTTACTGAATAGTCGTATGTCTCAAGAGACATGAGCAAGTTTAAACCTATGTTACTTTACTAAATAGTCTGACGTCTCGGGAGACTTGAGCAAGTTTAAGCTTATGTTACTTTACTAAATAGTCTAAAGTCTCAGGAGACTTGAGCAATTTTAAGCCTATGTTACTTTACTGAATAGTCTTATGTCTCGTGAGACTTGAGCAAGTTTAAGCCTATGTTACCTTATTGAATAGTCTATGTCTCAGGAGACTTGAGCAAGTTTAAACCTATGTTACCTTACTGAATAGTCTTACGTCTCGGGAGATTTGAGCAAGTTTAAACCTATGTTACTTTACTGAATAGTGTTATGTTTCAGGAGACTTGAGCAAGTTTAAACCTATGTTACTTTGCTGAATAGTCGTATGTCTCAAGAGACTTGAACAAGTTTACACCTATGTTACTTTACTGAATAGTCTTTTGTTTCAGGAGACTTGAACGAGTTTAAACCTATGTTACTTTGCTGAATAGTTGTACGTCTCAAGAGACTTGAGCAAGTTTAAACCTATGTTACTTTACTGAATAGTCTTAAATCTCAGGAGATTTGCGCAAGTTTAAACCTATGTTACTTTACTGAAAAGTCTAAGTCTCAGGAGACTTGAGCAAGTTTAAACCTATGTTACTTTACCGAATAGTCTCAGTCTCAGGAGACTTGAGCAAGTTTAAACCTATGTTACTTTACTGAATAGTCTAAGTCTCAGGAGACTTGAGCAAGTTTAAACCAATTTTACTTTACTGAATAGTCTTATGTCTCAAGGAGACTCGAGCAATTTTAAACCTATATTACCTTACTAAATAGTCTTACGTCTCAAGAGACTTGAGCAAGTTTAAACCTATATTACTTTATGGAATAGTCTTACGTCTCAGAAGACTTGAGGAAGTTTAAACCTATGTTACTTTACTGAATAGTCTTAATCTCAGGAGATTTGAGCAAGTTTAAACCTATGCTACATTACTGCATAGTCTTAAGTCTCAGAAAACTTGAGCAAGTTTAAACCTATGTTACTTTACTGAATAGTCTTACATCTCAGGAGACTTGAGCAAGTTTAAACCTATGTTAATATACTGAATAGTCTTAAGTCTCAGAAGACTTGAGCAAGATTAAACCTATGTTACTTTACTGTTTCAGGAGACTTGAGCAAGTTTAAACCTATGTTACTTTACTGAATAGTCTTAAGTCTCCGGGAGATTTGAGCTCTCAGGGAGACTTGAGCAAGTTTAAACCTATGTTACTTTACTGAATAGTTGTATGTCTCAAGAGACATGAGCAAGTTTAAACCTATGTTACTTTACTAAATAGTCTGACGTCTCGGGAGACTTGAGCAAGTTTAAGCTTATGTTACTTTACTAAATAGTCTAAAGTCTCAGGAGACTTGAGCAATTTTAAGCCTATGTTACTTTACTGAATAGTCTTATGTCTCGTGAGACTTGAGCAAGTTTAAGCCTATGTTACCTTATTGAATAGTCTATGTCTCAGGAGACTTGAGCAAGTTTAAACCTATGTTACCTTACTGAATAGTCTTACGACTCGGGAGATTTGAGCAAGTTTAAACCTATGTTACTTTACTGAATAGTGTTATGTTTCAGGAGACTTGAGCAAGTTTAAACCTATGTTACTTTGCTGAATAGTTGTACGTCTCAAGAGACTTGAGCAAGTTTAAACCTATGTTACTTTACTGAATAGTCTTAAATCTCAGGAGATTTGCGCAAGTTTAAACCTATGTTACTTTACTGAAAAGTCTAAGTCTCAGGAGACTTGAGCAAGTTTAAACCTATGTTACTTTACCGAATAGTCTCAGTCTCAGGAGACTTGAGCAAGTTTAAACCTATGTTACTTTACTGAATAGTCTAAGTCTCAGGAGACTTGAGCAAGTTTAAACCAATTTTACTTTACTGAATAGTCTTATGTCTCAAGGAGACTCGAGCAATTTTAAACCTATATTACCTTACTAAATAGTCTTACGTCTCAAGAGACTTGAGCAAGTTTAAACCTATATTACTTTATGGAATAGTCTTACGTCTCAGAAGACTTGAGGAAGTTTAAACCTATGTTACTTTACTGAATAGTCTTAATCTCAGGAGATTTGAGCAAGTTTAAACCTATGCTACATTACTGCATAGTCTTAAGTCTCAGAAAACTTGAGCAAGTTTAAACCTATGTTACTTTACTGAATAGTCTTACATCTCAGGAGACTTGAGCAAGTTTAAACCTATGTTAATATACTGAATAGTCTTAAGTCTCAGGAGACTTGAGCAAGATTAAACCTATGTTACTTTACTGTTTCAGGAGACTTGAGCAAGTTTAAACCTATGTTACTTTACTGAATAGTCTTAAGTCTCAGGGAGACTTGAGCTCTCAGGGAGACTTGAGCAAGTTTAAACCTATGTTACTTTACTGAATAGTCGTATATCTCAAGAGACATGAGCAAGTTTAAACCTATGTTACTTTACTAAATAGTCTGACGTCTCGGGAGACTTGAGCAAGTTTAAGCTTATGTTACTTTACTAAATAGTCTAAAGTCTCAGGAGACTTGAGCAATTTTAAGCCTATGTTACTTTACTGAATAGTCTTATGTCTCGTGAGACTTGAGCAAGTTTAAGCCTATGTTACCTTATTGAATAGTCTATGTCTCAGGAGACTTGAGCAAGTTTAAACCTATGTTACCTTACTGAATAGTCTTACGTCTCGGGAGATTTGAGCAAGTTTAAACCTATGTTACTTTACTGAATAGTGTTATGTTTCAGGAGACTTGAGCAAGTTTAAACCTATGTTACTTTGCTGAATAGTCGTATGTCTCAAGAGACTTGAACAAGTTTACACCTATGTTACTTTACTGATTTGTCTTTTGTTTCAGGAGACTTGAACAAGTTTAAACCTATGTTACTTTGCTGAATAGTCGTACGTCTCAAGAGACTTGAGCAAGTTTAAACCTATGTTACTTTACTGAATAGTCTTAAATCTCAGGAGATTTGAGCAAGTTTAAACCTATGTTACTTTACTGAATAGCCTGAAGTCTTAGGAGACTTGAGCAAGTTTAAATCTATGTTACTTTACTGAATAGACGTACGTCTCAAGAGACTTGAGTAAGCTTAAACCTATGTTACTTTACTGAATAGTCTAAGTCTCAGAAGACTTAAAAAGTTTAAACCTATGTTACTTTACTGAATAGTCTTAAGTCTCAGATGACTTGAGCACGTTTAAACCTGTTACTTTACTGAATAGTCTAAATCTCAGGAGACTTGAGCAAGTTTAAACCTATGTTACTCTACTGAATAGTCATACTTCTCAAGAGACTTGAGCAAGTTTAAACCTATGTTACTTTACTAAATAGTCTTAAGTCTCAGGGGATTTGAGCAAGTTTAAACCTATGTTACTTTACTGAATAGTCTTAAGTCTCAGAAGACTTGAACAAGTTTAAATCTATGATACTTTACTGAATTGTCCAAGTCTCAGAAGACTTGAACAAGTTTAAACCTATGATACTTTACTGAATAGTCTAAGTCTCAGGAGACTTGAACAAGTTTAAAGCTGTGTTACTTTGCTGAATAGTCGTACGTCTCAAGAGACTTGAGCAAGTTTAAACCTATGTTACTTTACTGAATAGTTGTATGTCTCAGGAGACTTGAGTATATTTAAACCTATGTTACTTTACTGAATAGTTTAAGTCTCAGAAGACTTGAACAAGTTTAAACCTATGTTACTTTACTAAATAGTCTTAAGTCTCAGAAGACTTGAACAAGTTTAAACCTATGTTACTTTACTGAATAGTCTTAAATCTCAGAAGAATTGAGCACATTTAAACCTATGTTACTTTACTGAATAGTCTAAGTCTCAGGAGACTTGAGCAAGTTTAAACCTATGTTACTTTACTGAATAGTCATACCTCTCAAGAGATTTGAGTAAGTTTAAACCTATGTTACTTTACTGAATAGTCTTAAGTCTCAGAAGACTTGAGCACGTTTAAACCTATATTACTTTACTGAATAGTCTTAAGTCTCGGGGGACTTGAGCAAGTTTAAACCTATGTTACTTTACTGAATAGTCTTAAGTTTCAGAAGACTTGAGCAAGTTTAAATCTATGTTACTTTACTGAATAGTCTAAGTCTCAGGAGACTTGAGCAAGTTTAAATCTATGTTACTTTACTGAATAGTCTAAGTCTCAGGAGACTTGAGCAAGTTTAAACCTATGTTACTTTACTGAATAGTCTTAATTCTCAGATGACTTGAGCACGTTTAAACCTGTTACTTTACTGAATAGTCTAAATCTAAGGAGACTTGAGCAAGTTTAAACCTATGTTACTCTACTGAATAGTCATACTTCTCAGGAGACTTGAGCAAGTTTAAACCTATGTTACTTTACTGAATAGTCTTAAGTCTCAGAAGACTTGAACAAGTTTAAATCTATGATACTTTACTGAATTGTCCAAGTCTCAGAAGACTTGAACAAGTTTAAACCTATGATACTTTACTGAATAGTCTAAGTCTCAGGAGACTTGAACAAGTTTAAACCTGTGTTACTTTGCTGAATAGTCGTACGTCTCAAGAGACTTGTGCAAGTTTAAACCTATGTTACTTTACTGAATAGTTGTATGTCTCAGGAGACTTGAGTATATTTAAACCTATGTTACTTTACTGAATAGTTTAAGTCTCAGAAGACTTGAACAAGTTTAAACCTATGTTACTTTACTAAATAGTCTTAAGTCTCAGAAGACTTGAACAAGTTTAAACCTATGTTACATTACTGAATAGTCTTAAATCTCAGAAGAATTGAGCACATTTAAACCTATGTTACTTTACTGAATAGTCATACGTCTCAAGAGACTTGAGTAAGTTTAAACCTATGTTACTATACTGAATAGTCTTAAGTCTCAGAAGACTTGAGCACGTTTAAACCTATGTTACTTTACTGAATAGTCTTAAGTTTCAGAAGACTTGAGCAAGTTTAAATCTATGTTACTTTACTGAATAGTCTAAGTCTCAGGAGACTTGAGCAAGTTTAAATCTATGTTACTTTACTGAATAGTCTAAGTCTCAGGAGACTTGAGCAAGTTTAAACCTATGTTACTTTACTGAATAGTCTTAAGTTTCAGAAGACTTGAGCAAGTTTAAATCTATGTTACTTTACTGAATAGTCTAAGTCTCAGGAGACTTGAGCAAGTTTAAATCTATGTTACTTTACTGAATAGTCTAAGTCTCAGGAGACTTGAGCAAGTTTAAACCTATGTTACTTTACTGAATAGTCTTATGTTTCAGGAGACTTGAGCAAATTTAAACCTATGTTACTTTGCTGAATAGTCGTACGTCTCAAGAGACTTGAGCAAGTTTAAACCTATGTTACTTTACTGAATAGTCTAAGTCTCCGAAGACTTGAACAAGTTTAAACCTATGATACTTTACTGAATAGTCTAAGTCTCAGAAGACTTGAACAAGTTTAAACCTGTGTTACTTTACTGAATAGTCTAAGACTCAGGAGACTTGAGGAAGTTTAAACCTATGTTACTTTACTGAATAGTCTTATGTTTCAGGAGACTTGAGCAAGTTTAAACCTATGTTACTTTGCTGAATAGTCGTACGTCTCAAGAGACTTGAGCAAGTTTATACCTATGTGACTTTACTGAATAGTATTATGTTTCGGGAGACTTCAGCAAGTTTAAACCTATGTTACTTTACTGAATAGTCTGAAGTCTCAGGAGACTTGAGCAAGATTAAACCTATGTTACTTTACTGAATAGTAAGTCTCGGAAGGCTTGAACAAGTTTAGACCTATGTTACTTTACTGAATAGTCTTATGTTTCAGGAGACTTGAGCAAGTTTAAACCTATGTTACTTTACTGAATAGTCTTAAGTTTCAGAAGACTTGAGCAAGTTTAAACCTATGTTACTTTACTGTATAGTCTTACGTCTCGGGAGACTTGAGCAAGTTTAAACCTATGTTACTTTACTGAATAGTCTGAAGTCTCAGGAGACTTGAGTAAGTTTAAACCTATGTTACTTTACTGAATAGTCTTAAGTCTCAGAAGACTTGAGCACGTTTAAACCTATGTTACTTTACTGAATAGTCTTAAGTCTCGGGGGACTTGAGCAAGTTTAAACCTATGTTACTTTACTGAATAGTCTTAAGTTTCAGAAGACTTGAGCAAGTTTAAATCTATGTTACTTTACTGAATAGTCTAAGTCTCAGGAGACTTGAGCAAGTTTAAATCTATGTTACTTTACTGAATAGTCTAAGTCTCAGGAGACTTGAGAAAGTTTAAACCTATGTTACTTTACTGAATAGTCTTATGTTTCAGGAGACTTGAGCAAGTTTAAACCTATGTTACTTTGCTGAATAGTCGTACATCTCAAGAGACTTGAACAAGTTTAAACCTATGTTACTTTACTGAATAGTCTCAGTCTCAGGAGACTTGAGCAAGCTTAAACTTATGTTACTTTACTGAATAGTAAGTCTCAGAAGATTTGAAAAAGTTTAAACCTATGTTGCTTTATTGAATAGTCTTAAGTCTCAGGAGACTTGAGCAAGTTTAAACCGAATAGACTAAGTCTCAGAAGAATTGAGCAAGTTTAAACCTATGTTACTTTACTGAAAAGTCTAAGTCTCAGGAGACTTGAGCAAGTTTAAACCTATGTTACTTTACCGAATAGTCTTATGTCTCAAGGAGACTCGAGCAATTTTAAACCTATATTACCTCACTAAATAGTCTTACGTCTCAAGGGACTTGAGCAAGTTTAAACCTATATTACTTTATTGAATAGTCTTACGTCTCAGAAGACTTGAGGAAGTTTAAACCTATGTTACTTTACTGAATAGTCTTAATCTCAGGAGATTTGAGCAAGTTTAAACCTATGCTACATTACTGCATAGTCTTAAGTCTCAGAAAACTTGAGCAAGTTTAAACCTATGTTACTTTACTGAATAGTCTTACATCTCAGGAGACTTGAGCAAGTTTAAACCTATGTTAATATACTGAATAGTCTTAAGTCTCAGGAGACTTGAGCAAGATTAAACCTATGTTACTTTACTGTTTCAGGAGACTTGAGCAAGTTTAAACCTATGTTACTTTACTGAATAGTCTTAAGTCTCAGGGAGACTTGAGCAAGTTTAAACCTATGTTACTTTACTGAATAGTCGTATGTCTCAAGAGACATGAGCAAGTTTAAACCTATGTTACTTTACTAAATAGTCTGACGTCTCGGGAGACTTGAGCAAGTTTAAGCTTATGTTACTTTACTAAATAGTCTAAAGTCTCAGGAGACTTGAGCAATTTTAAGCCTATGTTACTTTACTGAATAGTCTTATGTCTCGTGAGACTTGAGCAAGTTTAAGCCTATGTTACCTTATTGAATAGTCTATGTCTCAGGAGACTTGAGCAAGTTTAAACCTATGTTACCTTACTGAATAGTCTTACGTCTCGGGAGATTTGAGCAAGTTTAAACCTATGTTACTTTACTGAATAGTGTTATGTTTCAGGAGACTTGAGCAAGTTTAAACCTATGTTACTTTGCTGAATAGTCGTATGTCTCAAGAGACTTGAACAAGTTTACACCTATGTTACTTTACTGAATAGTCTTTTGTTTCAGGAGACTTGAACGAGTTTAAACCTATGTTACTTTGCTGAATAGTTGTACGTCTCAAGAGACTTGAGCAAGTTTAAACCTATGTTACTTTACTGAATAGTCTTAAATCTCAGGAGATTTGCGCAAGTTTAAACCTATGTTACTTTACTGAAAAGTCTAAGTCTCAGGAGACTTGAGCAAGTTTAAACCTATGTTACTTTACCGAATAGTCTCAGTCTCAGGAGACTTGAGCAAGTTTAAACCTATGTTACTTTACTGAATAGTCTAAGTCTCAGGAGACTTGAGCAAGTTTAAACCAATTTTACTTTACTGAATAGTCTTATGTCTCAAGGAGACTCGAGCAATTTTAAACCTATATTACCTTACTAAATAGTCTTACGTCTCAAGAGACTTGAGCAAGTTTAAACCTATATTACTTTATGGAATAGTCTTACGTCTCAGAAGACTTGAGGAAGTTTAAACCTATGTTACTTTACTGAATAGTCTTAATCTCAGGAGATTTGAGCAAGTTTAAACCTATGCTACATTACTGCATAGTCTTAAGTCTCAGAAAACTTGAGCAAGTTTAAACCTATGTTACTTTACTGAATAGTCTTACATCTCAGGAGACTTGAGCAAGTTTAAACCTATGTTAATATACTGAATAGTCTTAAGTCTCAGAAGACTTGAGCAAGATTAAACCTATGTTACTTTACTGTTTCAGGAGACTTGAGCAAGTTTAAACCTATGTTACTTTACTGAATAGTCTTAAGTCTCCGGGAGATTTGAGCTCTCAGGGAGACTTGAGCAAGTTTAAACCTATGTTACTTTACTGAATAGTTGTATGTCTCAAGAGACATGAGCAAGTTTAAACCTATGTTACTTTACTAAATAGTCTGACGTCTCGGGAGACTTGAGCAAGTTTAAGCTTATGTTACTTTACTAAATAGTCTAAAGTCTCAGGAGACTTGAGCAATTTTAAGCCTATGTTACTTTACTGAATAGTCTTATGTCTCGTGAGACTTGAGCAAGTTTAAGCCTATGTTACCTTATTGAATAGTCTATGTCTCAGGAGACTTGAGCAAGTTTAAACCTATGTTACCTTACTGAATAGTCTTACGACTCGGGAGATTTGAGCAAGTTTAAACCTATGTTACTTTACTGAATAGTGTTATGTTTCAGGAGACTTGAGCAAGTTTAAACCTATGTTACTTTGCTGAATAGTTGTACGTCTCAAGAGACTTGAGCAAGTTTAAACCTATGTTACTTTACTGAATAGTCTTAAATCTCAGGAGATTTGCGCAAGTTTAAACCTATGTTACTTTACTGAAAAGTCTAAGTCTCAGGAGACTTGAGCAAGTTTAAACCTATGTTACTTTACCGAATAGTCTCAGTCTCAGGAGACTTGAGCAAGTTTAAACCTATGTTACTTTACTGAATAGTCTAAGTCTCAGGAGACTTGAGCAAGTTTAAACCAATTTTACTTTACTGAATAGTCTTATGTCTCAAGGAGACTCGAGCAATTTTAAACCTATATTACCTTACTAAATAGTCTTACGTCTCAAGAGACTTGAGCAAGTTTAAACCTATATTACTTTATGGAATAGTCTTACGTCTCAGAAGACTTGAGGAAGTTTAAACCTATGTTACTTTACTGAATAGTCTTAATCTCAGGAGATTTGAGCAAGTTTAAACCTATGCTACATTACTGCATAGTCTTAAGTCTCAGAAAACTTGAGCAAGTTTAAACCTATGTTACTTTACTGAATAGTCTTACATCTCAGGAGACTTGAGCAAGTTTAAACCTATGTTAATATACTGAATAGTCTTAAGTCTCAGGAGACTTGAGCAAGATTAAACCTATGTTACTTTACTGTTTCAGGAGACTTGAGCAAGTTTAAACCTATGTTACTTTACTGAATAGTCTTAAGTCTCAGGGAGACTTGAGCTCTCAGGGAGACTTGAGCAAGTTTAAACCTATGTTACTTTACTGAATAGTCGTATATCTCAAGAGACATGAGCAAGTTTAAACCTATGTTACTTTACTAAATAGTCTGACGTCTCGGGAGACTTGAGCAAGTTTAAGCTTATGTTACTTTACTAAATAGTCTAAAGTCTCAGGAGACTTGAGCAATTTTAAGCCTATGTTACTTTACTGAATAGTCTTATGTCTCGTGAGACTTGAGCAAGTTTAAGCCTATGTTACCTTATTGAATAGTCTATGTCTCAGGAGACTTGAGCAAGTTTAAACCTATGTTACCTTACTGAATAGTCTTACGTCTCGGGAGATTTGAGCAAGTTTAAACCTATGTTACTTTACTGAATAGTGTTATGTTTCAGGAGACTTGAGCAAGTTTAAACCTATGTTACTTTGCTGAATAGTCGTATGTCTCAAGAGACTTGAACAAGTTTACACCTATGTTACTTTACTGATTTGTCTTTTGTTTCAGGAGACTTGAACAAGTTTAAACCTATGTTACTTTGCTGAATAGTCGTACGTCTCAAGAGACTTGAGCAAGTTTAAACCTATGTTACTTTACTGAATAGTCTTAAATCTCAGGAGATTTGAGCAAGTTTAAACCTATGTTACTTTACTGAATAGCCTGAAGTCTTAGGAGACTTGAGCAAGTTTAAATCTATGTTACTTTACTGAATAGACGTACGTCTCAAGAGACTTGAGTAAGCTTAAACCTATGTTACTTTACTGAATAGTCTAAGTCTCAGAAGACTTAAAAAGTTTAAACCTATGTTACTTTACTGAATAGTCTTAAGTCTCAGATGACTTGAGCACGTTTAAACCTGTTACTTTACTGAATAGTCTAAATCTCAGGAGACTTGAGCAAGTTTAAACCTATGTTACTCTACTGAATAGTCATACTTCTCAAGAGACTTGAGCAAGTTTAAACCTATGTTACTTTACTAAATAGTCTTAAGTCTCAGGGGATTTGAGCAAGTTTAAACCTATGTTACTTTACTGAATAGTCTTAAGTCTCAGAAGACTTGAACAAGTTTAAATCTATGATACTTTACTGAATTGTCCAAGTCTCAGAAGACTTGAACAAGTTTAAACCTATGATACTTTACTGAATAGTCTAAGTCTCAGGAGACTTGAACAAGTTTAAAGCTGTGTTACTTTGCTGAATAGTCGTACGTCTCAAGAGACTTGAGCAAGTTTAAACCTATGTTACTTTACTGAATAGTTGTATGTCTCAGGAGACTTGAGTATATTTAAACCTATGTTACTTTACTGAATAGTTTAAGTCTCAGAAGACTTGAACAAGTTTAAACCTATGTTACTTTACTAAATAGTCTTAAGTCTCAGAAGACTTGAACAAGTTTAAACCTATGTTACTTTACTGAATAGTCTTAAATCTCAGAAGAATTGAGCACATTTAAACCTATGTTACTTTACTGAATAGTCTAAGTCTCAGGAGACTTGAGCAAGTTTAAACCTATGTTACTTTACTGAATAGTCATACCTCTCAAGAGATTTGAGTAAGTTTAAACCTATGTTACTTTACTGAATAGTCTTAAGTCTCAGAAGACTTGAGCACGTTTAAACCTATATTACTTTACTGAATAGTCTTAAGTCTCGGGGGACTTGAGCAAGTTTAAACCTATGTTACTTTACTGAATAGTCTAAGTCTCAGGAGACTTGAGCAAGTTTAAATCTATGTTACTTTACTGAATAGTCTAAGTCTCAGGAGACTTGAGCAAGTTTAAACCTATGTTACTTTACTGAATAGTCTTAATTCTCAGATGACTTGAGCACGTTTAAACCTGTTACTTTACTGAATAGTCTAAATCTAAGGAGACTTGAGCAAGTTTAAACCTATGTTACTCTACTGAATAGTCATACTTCTCAAGAGACTTGAGCAAGTTTAAACCTATGTTACTTTACTGAATAGTCTTAAGTCTCAGAAGACTTGAACAAGTTTAAATCTATGATACTTTACTGATTTGTCCAAGTCTCAGAAGACTTGAACAAGTTTAAACCTATGATACTTTACTGAATAGTCTAAGTCTCAGGAGACTTGAACAAGTTTAAACCTGTGTTACTTTGCTGAATAGTCGTACGTCTCAAGAGACTTGTGCAAGTTTAAACCTATGTTACTTTACTGAATAGTTGTATGTCTCAGGAGACTTGAGTATATTTAAACCTATGTTACTTTACTGAATAGTTTAAGTCTCAGAAGACTTGAACAAGTTTAAACCTATGTTACTTTACTAAATAGTCTTAAGTCTCAGAAGACTTGAACAAGTTTAAACCTATGTTACATTACTGAATAGTCTTAAATCTCAGAAGAATTGAGCACATTTAAACCTATGTTACTTTACTGAATAGTCATACGTCTCAAGAGACTTGAGTAAGTTTAAACCTATGTTACTTTACTGAATAGTCTTAAGTCTCAGAAGACTTGAGCACGTTTAAACCTATGTTACTTTACTGAATAGTCTTAAGTCTCGGGGGACTTGAGCAAGTTTAAACCTATGTTACTTTACTGAATAGTCTTAAGTTTCAGAAGACTTGAGCAAGTTTAAATCTATGTTACTTTACTGAATAGTCTAAGTCTCAGGAGACTTGAGCAAGTTTAAATCTATGTTACTTTACTGAATAGTCTAAGTCTCAGGAGACTTGAGCAAGTTTAAACCTATGTTACTTTACTGAATAGTCTTATGTTTCAGGAGACTTGAGCAAATTTAAACCTATGTTACTTTGCTGAATAGTCGTACGTCTCAAGAGACTTGAGCAAGTTTAAACCTATGTTACTTTACTGAATAGTCTAAGTCTCCGAAGACTTGAACAAGTTTAAACCTATGATACTTTACTGAATAGTCTAAGTCTCAGAAGACTTGAACAAGTTTAAACCTGTGTTACTTTACTGAATAGTCTAAGACTCAGGAGACTTGAGGAAGTTTAAACCTATGTTACTTTACTGAATAGTCTTATGTTTCAGGAGACTTGAGCAAGTTTAAACCTATGTTACTTTGCTGAATAGTCGTACGTCTCAAGAGACTTGAGCAAGTTTATACCTATGTGACTTTACTGAATAGTATTATGTTTCGGGAGACTTCAGCAAGTTTAAACCTATGTTACTTTACTGAATAGTCTGAAGTCTCAGGAGACTTGAGCAAGATTAAACCTATGTTACTTTACTGAATAGTAAGTCTCGGAAGGCTTGAACAAGTTTAGACCTATGTTACTTTACTGAATAGTCTTATGTTTCAGGAGACTTGAGCAAGTTTAAACCTATGTTACTTTACTGAATAGTCTTAAGTTTCAGAAGACTTGAGCAAGTTTAAACCTATGTTACTTTACTGTATAGTCTTACGTCTCGGGAGACTTGAGCAAGTTTAAACCTATGTTACTTTACTGAATAGTCTGAAGTCTCAGGAGACTTGAGTAAGTTTAAACCTATGTTACTTTACTGAATAGTCTTAAGTCTCAGAAGACTTGAGCACGTTTAAACCTATGTTACTTTACTGAATAGTCTTAAGTCTCGGGGGACTTGAGCAAGTTTAAACCTATGTTACTTTACTGAATAGTCTTAAGTTTCAGAAGACTTGAGCAAGTTTAAATCTATGTTACTTTACTGAATAGTCTAAGTCTCAGGAGACTTGAGCAAGTTTAAATCTATGTTACTTTACTGAATAGTCTAAGTCTCAGGAGACTTGAGAAAGTTTAAACCTATGTTACTTTACTGAATAGTCTTATGTTTCAGGAGACTTGAGCAAATTTAAACCTATGTTACTTTGCTGAATGGTCGTACGTCTCAAGAGACTTGAGCAAGTTTAAACCTATGTTACTTTACTGAATAGTCTAAGTCTCAGAAGACTTGAACAAGTTTAAACCTGTGTTACTTTACTGAATAGTCTTATGTTTCAGGAGACTTGAGCAAGTTTAAACCTATGTTACTTTGCTGAATAGTCGTACGTCTCAAGAGACTTGAGCAAGTTTATACCTATGTTACTTTACTGAATAGTCTGAAGTCTCAGGAGACTTGAGCAAGTTTAAACCTATGTTAATATACTGAATAGTCTTAAGTCTCAGGAGACTTGAGCAAGATTAAACCTATGTTACTTTACTGAATAGTAAGTCTCGGAAGGCTTGAACAAGTTTAAACCTATGTTACTTTACTGAATAGTCTTATGTTTCAGGAGACTTGAGCAAGTTTAAACCTATGTTACTTTACTGAATAGTCTTAAGTCTCGGAGGACTTGAGCAAGTTTAAACCTATGTTACTTTACTGAATAGTCTTAAGTTTCTGAAGACTTGAGCAAGTTTAAACCTATGTTACTTTACTGTATAGTCTTACGTCTCAGGAGACTTGAGCAAGTTTAAACCTATGTTAATATACTGAATAGTCTTAAGTCTCAGGAGACTTGAGGAAGATTAAACCTATGTTACTTTACTGAATAGTAAGTCTCGGAAGGCTTGAGCAAGTTTAAACCTATGTTACTTTACTGAATAGTCTTATGTTTCAGGAGACTTGAGCAAGTTTAAACCTATGTTACTTTGCTGAATAGTCGTATGTCTCAAGAGACTTGAGTAAGTTTAAACCTATGTTACTTTACTGAATAGTCTTAAGTCTCAGAAGACTTGATCACGTTTAAACCTATGTTACTTTACTGAATAGTCTTAAGTCTCGGGGGACTTGAGCAAGTTTAAACCTATGTTACTTTACTGAATAGTCTTAAGTTTCAGAAGACTTGAGCAAGTTTAAATCTATGTTACTTTACTGAATAGTCTAAGTCTCAGGAGACTTGAGCAAGTTTAAATCTATGTTACTTTACTGAATAGTCTAAGTCTCAGGAGACTTGAGCAAGTTTAAACCTATGTTTCTTTACTGAATAGTCTTATGTTTCAGGAGACTTGAGCAAATTTAAACCTATGTTACTTTGCTGAATAGTCGTACGTCTCAAGAGACTTGAGCAAGTTTAAACCTATGTTACTTTACTGAATAGTCTAAGTCTCCGAAGATTTGAACAAGTTTAAACCTATGATACTTTACTGAATAGTCATACGTCTCAAGAGACTTGAGTAAGTTTAAACCTATGTTACTTTACTGAATAGTCTAAGACTCAGAAGACTTGAGGAAGTTTAAACCTATGTTACTTTGCTGAATAGTCGTACGTCTCAAGAGACTTGAGCAAGTTTACACCTATGTTACTTTACTGAATAGTCTTATGTTTCAGGAGACTTGAGCAAGTTTAAACCTATGTTACTTTGCTGAATAGTCATACATCTCAAGAAACTTGAGCAAGTTTAAACCTATGTTACTTTACTGAATAGTCTTAAGTCTCAGGAGA
Organism: Bathymodiolus brooksi; assembly: GCA_963680875.1. Lineage (NCBI taxonomy): Eukaryota > Metazoa > Mollusca > Bivalvia > Mytilida > Modiolidae > Bathymodiolus > Bathymodiolus brooksi. The sequence goes on from OY804579.1 coordinate 28,202,659, forward strand.
TTTGAGCAAGTTTAAACCTATGTTACTTTACTGAATAGTCGTACGTCTCAAGAGACTTGAGTAAGCTTAAACCTATGTTACTTTACTGAATAGTCTAAGTCTCAGAAGACTTGAACAAGTTTATACCTATGTTACTTTACTGAATAGTCTTAAGTCTCAGATGACTTGAGCACGTTTAAACCTGTTACTTTACTGAATAGTCTAAATCTCAGGAGACTTGAGCAAGTTTAAACCTATGTTACTCTTCTGAATAGTCGTACGTCTCAAGAGACTTGAGCAAGTTTAAACCTATGTTACTTTACTAAATAGTCTTAAGTCTCAGGGGACTTGAGCAAGTTTAAACCTATGTTACTTTACTGAATAGTCTTAAGTCTCAGAAGACTTGAACAAGTTTAAATCTATGATACTTTACTGAATTGTCCAAGTCTCAGAAGACTTGAACAAGTTTAAACCTATGATACTTTACTGAATAGTCTAAGTCTCAGGAGACTTGAACAAGTTTAAACCTGTGTTACTTTGCTGAATAGTCGTACGTCTCAAGAGACTTGAGCAAGTTTAAACCTATGTTACTTTACTGAATAGTTGTACGTCTCAGGAGACTTGAGTATATTTAAACCTATGTTACTTTACTGAATAGTTTAAGTCTCAGAAGACTTGAACAAGTTTAAACCTATGTTACTTTACTAAATAGTCTTAAGTCTCAGAAGACTTGAACAAGTTTAAACCTATGTTACTTTACTGAATAGTCTTAAATCTCAGAAGAATTGAGCACATTTAAACCTATGTTACTTTACTGAATAGTCTAAGTCTCAGGAGACTTGAGCAAGTTTAAACCTATGTTACTTTACTGAATAGTCATACGTCTCAAGAGACTTGAGTAAGTTTAAACCTATGTTACTTTACTGAATAGTCTTAAGTCTCAGAAGACTTGAGCACGTTTGAACCTATGTTACTTTTCTGAATAGTCTTAAGTCTCGGGGGACTTGAGGAAGTTTAAACCTATGTTACTTTACTGAATAGTCTTAAGTTTCAGAAGACTTGAGCAAGTTTAAATCTATGTTACTTTACTGAATAGTCTAAGTCTCAAGAGACTTGAGCAAGTTTAAGCCTATGTTACTTTACTGAATAGTCTAAGTCTCCGAAGACTTGAAGAAGTTTAAACCTATGTTACTTTACTGAATAGTCATACGTCTCAAGAGACTTGAGTAAGTTTAAACCTATGTTACTTTACTGAATAGTCTTAAGTCTCAGAAGACTTGATCACGTTTAAACCTATGTTACTTTACTGAATAGTCTTAAGTCTCGGGGGACTTGAGCAAGTTTAAACCTATGTTACTTTACTGAATAGTCTTAAGTTTCAGAAGACTTGAGCAAGTTTAAACCTATGTTACTTTACTGAATAGTCTGAAGTCTCAGGAGACTTGAGTAAGTTTAAACCTATGTTACTTTACTGAATAGTCTTAAGTCTCAGAAGACTTGAGCACGTTTAAACCTATGTTACTTTACTGAATAGTCTTAAGTCTCGGGGGACTTGAGCAAGTTTAAACCTATGTTACTTTACTGAATAGTCTTAAGTTTCAGAAGACTTGAGCAAGTTTAAATCTATGTTACTTTACTGAATAGTCTAAGTCTCAGGAGACTTGAGCAAGTTTAAATCTATGTTACTTTACTGAATAGTCTAAGTCTCAGGAGACTTGAGAAAGTTTAAACCTATGTTACTTTACTGAATAGTCTTATGTTTCAGGAGACTTGAGCAAATTTAAACCTATGTTACTTTGCTGAATGGTCGTACGTCTCAAGAGACTTGAGCAAGTTTAAACCTATGTTACTTTACTGAATAGTCTAAGTCTCAGAAGACTTGAACAAGTTTAAACCTGTGTTACTTTACTGAATAGTCTTATGTTTCAGGAGACTTGAGCAAGTTTAAACCTATGTTACTTTGCTGAATAGTCGTACGTCTCAAGAGACTTGAGCAAGTTTATACCTATGTTACTTTACTGAATAGTCTGAAGTCTCAGGAGACTTGAGCAAGTTTAAACCTATGTTAATATACTGAATAGTCTTAAGTCTCAGGAGACTTGAGCAAGATTAAACCTATGTTACTTTACTGAATAGTAAGTCTCGGAAGGCTTGAACAAGTTTAAACCTATGTTACTTTACTGAATAGTCTTATGTTTCAGGAGACTTGAGCAAGTTTAAACCTATGTTACTTTACTGAATAGTCTTATGTCTCGGGGGACTTGAGCAAGTTTAAACCTATGTTACTTTACTGAATAGTCTTAAGTTTCTGAAGACTTGAGCAAGTTTAAACCTATGTTACTTTACTGTATAGTCTTACGTCTCAGGAGACTTGAGCAAGTTTAAACCTATGTTAATATACTGAATAGTCTTAAGTCTCAGGAGACTTGAGGAAGATTAAACCTATGTTACTTTACTGAATAGTAAGTCTCGGAAGGCTTGAGCAAGTTTAAACCTATGTTACTTTACTGAATAGTCTTATGTTTCAGGAGACTTGAGCAAGTTTAAACCTATGTTACTTTGCTGAATAGTCGTATGTCTCAAGAGACTTGAGTAAGTTTAAACCTATGTTACTTTACTGAATAGTCTTAAGTCTCAGAAGACTTGATCACGTTTAAACCTATGTTACTTTACTGAATAGTCTTAAGTCTCGGGGGACTTGAGCAAGTTTAAACCTATGTTACTTTACTGAATAGTCTTAAGTTTCAGAAGACTTGAGCAAGTTTAAACCTATGTTACTTTACTGAATAGTCTTAAGTCTCAGAAGACTTGAACAAGTTTAAACCTATGTTACTTTACTGAATAGTCTTAAATCTCAGAAGAATTGAGCACATTTAAACCTATGTTACTTTACTGAATAGTCTAAGTCTCAGGAGACTTGAGCAAGTTTAAACCTATGTTACTTTACTGAATAGTCATACCTCTCAAGAGATTTGAGTAAGTTTAAACCTATGTTACTTTACTGAATAGTCTTAAGTCTCAGAAGACTTGAGCACGTTTAAACCTATATTACTTTACTGAATAGTCTTAAGTCTCGGGGGACTTGAGCAAGTTTAAACCTATGTTACTTTACTGAATAGTCTAAGTCTCAGGAGACTTGAGCAAGTTTAAATCTATGTTACTTTACTGAATAGTCTAAGTCTCAGGAGACTTGAGCAAGTTTAAACCTATGTTACTTTACTGAATAGTCTTAATTCTCAGATGACTTGAGCACGTTTAAACCTGTTACTTTACTGAATAGTCTAAATCTAAGGAGACTTGAGCAAGTTTAAACCTATGTTACTCTACTGAATAGTCATACTTCTCAAGAGACTTGAGCAAGTTTAAACCTATGTTACTTTACTGAATAGTCTTAAGTCTCAGAAGACTTGAACAAGTTTAAATCTATGATACTTTACTGATTTGTCCAAGTCTCAGAAGACTTGAACAAGTTTAAACCTATGATACTTTACTGAATAGTCTAAGTCTCAGGAGACTTGAACAAGTTTAAACCTGTGTTACTTTGCTGAATAGTCGTACGTCTCAAGAGACTTGTGCAAGTTTAAACCTATGTTACTTTACTGAATAGTTGTATGTCTCAGGAGACTTGAGTATATTTAAACCTATGTTACTTTACTGAATAGTTTAAGTCTCAGAAGACTTGAACAAGTTTAAACCTATGTTACTTTACTAAATAGTCTTAAGTCTCAGAAGACTTGAACAAGTTTAAACCTATGTTACATTACTGAATAGTCTTAAATCTCAGAAGAATTGAGCACATTTAAACCTATGTTACTTTACTGAATAGTCATACGTCTCAAGAGACTTGAGTAAGTTTAAACCTATGTTACTTTACTGAATAGTCTTAAGTCTCAGAAGACTTGAGCACGTTTAAACCTATGTTACTTTACTGAATAGTCTTAAGTCTCGGGGGACTTGAGCAAGTTTAAACCTATGTTACTTTACTGAATAGTCTTAAGTTTCAGAAGACTTGAGCAAGTTTAAATCTATGTTACTTTACTGAATAGTCTAAGTCTCAGGAGACTTGAGCAAGTTTAAATCTATGTTACTTTACTGAATAGTCTAAGTCTCAGGAGACTTGAGCAAGTTTAAACCTATGTTACTTTACTGAATAGTCTTATGTTTCAGGAGACTTGAGCAAATTTAAACCTATGTTACTTTGCTGAATAGTCGTACGTCTCAAGAGACTTGAGCAAGTTTAAACCTATGTTACTTTACTGAATAGTCTAAGTCTCCGAAGATTTGAACAAGTTTAAACCTATGATACTTTACTGAATAGTCATACGTCTCAAGAGACTTGAGTAAGTTTAAACCTATGTTACTTTACTGAATAGTCTAAGACTCAGAAGACTTGAGGAAGTTTAAACCTATGTTACTTTGCTGAATAGTCGTACGTCTCAAGAGACTTGAGCAAGTTTACACCTATGTTACTTTACTGAATAGTCTTATGTTTCAGGAGACTTGAGCAAGTTTAAACCTATGTTACTTTGCTGAATAGTCATACATCTCAAGAAACTTGAGCAAGTTTAAACCTATGTTACTTTACTGAATAGTCTTAAGTCTCAGGAGATTTGAGCAAGTTTAAACCTATGTTACTTTACTGAATAGTCGTACGTCTCAAGAGACTTGAGTAAGCTTAAACCTATGTTACTTTACTGAATAGTCTTAAGTCTCAGATGACTTGAGCACGTTTAAACCTGTTACTTTACTGAATAGTCTAAATCTCAGGAGACTTGAGCAAGTTTAAACCTATGTTACTCTTCTGAATAGTCGTACGTCTCAAGAGACTTGAGCAAGTTTAAACCTATGTTACTTTACTAAATAGTCTTAAGTCTCAGGGGACTTGAGCAAGTTTAAACCTATGTTACTTTACTGAATAGTCTTAAGTCTCAGAAGACCTGAACAAGTTTAAATCTATGATACTTTACTGAATTGTCCAAGTCTCAGAAGACTTGAACAAGTTTAAACCTATGATACTTTACTGAATAGTCTAAGTCTCAGGAGACTTGAACAAGTTTAAACCTGTGTTACTTTGCTGAATAGTCGTACGTCTCAAGAGACTTGAGCAAGTTTAAACCTATGTTACTTTACTGAATAGTTGTACGTCTCAGGAGACTTGAGTATATTTAAACCTATGTTACTTTACTGAATAGTTTAAGTCTCAGAAGACTTGAACAAGTTTAAACCTATGTTACTTTACTAAATAGTCTTAAGTCTCAGAAGACTTGAACAAGTTTAAACCTATGTTACTTTACTGAATAATCTTAAATCTCAGAAGAATTGAGCACATTTAAACCTATGTTACTTTACTGAATAGTCTAAGTCTCAGGAGACTTGAGCAAGTTTAAACCTATGTTACTTTACTGAATAGTCATACGTCTCAAGAGACTTGAGTAAGTTTAAACCTATGTTACTTTACTGAATAGTCTTAAGTCTCAGAAGACTTGAGCACGTTTGAACCTATGTTACTTTTCTGAATAGTCTTAAGTCTCGGGGGACTTGAGCAAGTTTAAACCTATGTTACTTTACTGAATAGTCTTAAGTTTCAGAAGACTTGAGCAAGTTTAAATCTATGTTACTTTACTGAATAGTCTAAGTCTCAAGAGACTTGAGCAAGTTTAAGCCTATGTTACTTTACTGAATAGTCTAAGTCTCCGAAGACTTGAAGAAGTTTAAACCTATGTTACTTTACTGAATAGTCATACGTCTCAAGAGACTTGAGTAAGTTTAAACCTATGTTACTTTACTGAATAGTCTTAAGTCTCAGAAGACTTGATCACGTTTAAACCTATGTTACTTTACTGAATAGTCTTAAGTCTCGGGGGACTTGAGCAAGTTTAAACCTATGTTACTTTACTGAATAGTCTTAAGTTTCAGAAGACTTGAGCAAGTTTAAATCTATGTTACTTTACTGAATAGTCTAAGTCTCAGGAGACTTGAGCAAGTTTAAATCTATGTTACTTTACTGAATAGTCTAAGTCTCAGGAGACTTGAGCAAGTTTAAACCTATGTTTCTTTACTGAATAGTCTTATGTTTCAGGAGACTTGAGCAAATTTAAACCTATGTTACTTTGCTGAATAGTCGTACGTCTCAAGAGACTTGAGCAAGTTTAAACCTATGTTACTTTACTGAATAGTCTAAGTCTCCGAAGATTTGAACAAGTTTAAACCTATGATACTTTACTGAATAGTCATACGTCTCAAGAGACTTGAGTAAGTTTAAACCTATGTTACTTTACTGAATAGTCTAAGACTCAGAAGACTTGAGGAAGTTTAAACCTATGTTACTTTACTGAATAGTCTTATGTTTCAGGAGACTTGAGCAAGTTTAAACCTATGTTACTTTGCTGAATAGTCGTACGTCTCAAGAGACTTGAGCAAGTTTATACCTATGTTACTTTACTGAATAGTATTACGTTTCGGGAGACTTCAGCAAGTTTAAACCTATGTTACTTTACTGAATAGTCTGAAGTCTCAGGAGACTTGAGCAAGTTTAAACCTATGTTAATATACTGAATAGTCTTAAGTCTCAGGAGACTTGAGCAAGATTAAACCTATGTTACTTTACTGAATAGTAAGTCTCGGAAGGCTTGAACAAGTTTAAACCTATGTTACTTTACTGAATAGTCTTATGTTTCAGGAGACTTGAGCAAGTTTAAACCTATGTTACTTTACTGAATAGTCTTAAGTCTCGGGGGACTTGAGCAAGTTTAAACCTATGTTACTTTACTGAATAGTCTTAAGTTTCAGAAGACTTGAGCAAGTTTGAACCTATGTTACTTTACTGTATAGTCTTACGTCTCGGGAGACTTGAGCAAGTTTAAACCTATGTTAATATACTGAATAGTCTTAAGTCTCAGGAGACTTGAGCAAGATTAAACCTATGTTACTTTACTGAATAGTAAGTCTCGGAAGGCTTGAACAAGTTTAAACCTATGTTACTTTACTGAATAGTCTTATGTTTCAGGAGACTTGAGCAAGTTTAAATCTATGTTACTTTACTGAATAGTCTAAGTCTCAGGAGACTTGAGCAAGTTTAAATCTATGTTACTTTACTGAATAGTCTAAGTCTCAGGAGACTTGAGCAAGTTTAAACCTATGTTACTTTACTGAATAGTCTTATGTTTCAGGAGACTTGAGCAAATTTAAACCTATGTTAATTTGCTGAATAGTCGTACGTCTCAAGAGACTTGAGCAAGTTTAAACCTATGTTACTTTACTGAATAGTCTAAGTCTCCGAAGACTTGAACAAGTTTAAACCTATGATACTTTACTGAATAGTCTAAGTCTCAGAAGACTTGAACAAGTTTAAACCTGTGTTACTTTACTGAATAGTCTTATGTTTCAGGAGACTTGAACAATTTTAAACCTATGATACTTTACTGAATAGTCTAAGTCTCAGGAGACTTGAACAAGTTTAAACCTGTGTTACTTTGCTGAATAGTCGTACGTCTCAAGAGACTTGAGCAAGTTTAAACCTATGTTACTTTACTGAATAGTTGTACGTCTCAGGAGACTTGAGTATATTTAAACCTATGTTACTTTACTGTATAGTTTAAGTCTCAGAAGACTTGAACAAGTTTAAACCTATGTTACTTTACTAAATAGTCTCAAGTCTCAGAAGAGTTGAACAAGTTTAAACCTATGTTACTTTACTGAATAGTCTTAAATCTCAGAAGAATTGAGCACATTTAAACCTATGTTACCTTACTGAATAGTGTAAGTCTCAGGAGACTTGAGCAAGTTTAAACCTATGTTACTTTACTGAATAGTCATACGTCTCAAGAGACTTGAGTAAGTTTAAACCTATGTTACTTTACTGAATAGTCTTAAGTCTCAGAAGACTTGAGCACGTTTAAACCTATGTTACTTTTCTGAATAGTCTTAAGTCTCGGGGGACTTGAGGAAGTTTAAACCAATGTTACTTTACTGAATAGTCTTAAGTTTCAGAAGACTTGAGCAAGTTTAAATCTATGTTACTTTACTGAATAGTCTAAGTCTCAGGAGACTTGAGCAAGTTTAAATCTATGTTACTTTACTGAATAGTCTAAGTCTCAGGAGACTTGAGCAAGTTTAAACCTATGTTACTTTACTGAATAGTCTTATGTTTCAGGAGACTTGAGCAAATTTAAACCTATGTTACTTTGCTGAATAGTCGTACGTCTCAAGAGACTTGAGCAAGTTTAAACCTATGTTACTTTGCTGAATAGTCGTACGTCTCAAGAGACTTGAGCAAGTTTAAACCTATGTTACTTTACTGAATAGTCTAAGTCTCCGAAGACTTGAACAAGTTTAAACCTATGTTACTTTACTGAATAGTCATACGTCTCAAGAGACTTGAGTAAGTTTAAACCTATGTTACTTTACTGAATAGTCTTAAGTCTCAGAAGACTTGAGCACGTTTAAACCTATGTTACTTTACTGAATAGTCTTAAGTTTCGGGGGACTTGAGCAAGTTTATACCTATTTTACTTTACTGAATAGTCTAAGACTCAGGAGACTTGAGGAAGTTTAAACCTATGTTACTTTGCTGAATAGTCTTATGTTTCAGGAGACTTGAGCAAGTTTAAACCTATGTTACTTTGCTGAATAGTCGTACGTCTCAAGAGACTTGAGCAAGTTTATACCTATTTTACTTTACTGAATAGTATTACGTTTCGGGAGACTTCAGCAAGTTTAAACCTATGTTACTTTACTGAATAGTCTGAAGTCTCAGGAGACTTGAGCAAGTTTAAACCTATGTTAATATACTGAATATTCTTAAGTCTCAGGAGACTTGAGCAAGATTAAACCTATGTTACTTTACTGAATAGTAAGTCTCGGAAGGCTTGAACAAGTTTAAACCTATGTTACTTTACTGAATAGTCTTATGTTTCAGGAGACTTGAGCAAGTTTAAACCTATGTTACTTTACTGAATAGTCTTAAGTCTCGGGGGACTTGAGCAAGTTTAAACCTATGTTACTTTACTGAATAGTCTTAAGTTTCAGAAGACTTGAGCAAGTTTGAACCTATGTTACTTTACTGTATAGTCTTACGTCTCGGGAGACTTGAGCAAGTTTAAACCTATGTTAATATACTGAATAGTCTTAAGTGTCAGGAGACTTGAGCAAGATTAAACCTATGTTACTTTACTGAATAGTAAGTCTCGGAAGGCTTGAACAAGTTTAAACCTATGTTACTTTACTGAATAGTCTTATGTTTCAGGAGACTTGAGCAAGTTTAAAGCTATGTTACTTTGCTGAATAGTCATACGTCTCAAGAGACTTGAGCAAGTTTAAACCTATGATACTTTACTGAATAGTCTAAGTCTCAGAAGACTTGAACGAATTTAAACCTATGTTACTTTACTGAATAGTCTAAGTCTCAGGAGACTTGAGCAAGTTTAAACCTATGTTACTTTACTGAATAGTCTTATGTTTCAGGATACTTGAGCAAGTTTAAACCTATGTTACTTTGCTGAATAGTCGTATGTCTCAAGAGACTTCAGCAAGTTTAAACCTATGTTGCTTTACTGAATAGTCTCAGTCTCAGGAGACTTGAGCAAGTTTAAACCTATGTTACTTTACTGAATAGTCTTAAGTCTCAGGGAGACTTGAGCTCTCAGGGAGACTTGAGCAAGTTTAAACCTATGTTACTTTACTGAATAGTCGTATGTCTCAAGAGACATGAGCAAGTTTAAACCTATGTTACTTTACTAAATAGTCTGACGTCTCGGGAGACTTGAGCAAGTTTAAGCTTATGTTACTTTACTAAATAGTCTTATGTCTCGTGAGACTTGAGCAAGTTTAAACCTATGTTACCTTATTGAATAGTCTATGTCTCAGGAGACTTGAGCAAGTTTAAACCTATGTTACCTTACTGAATAGTCTTACGTCTCGGGAGATTTGAGCAAGTTTAAACCTATGTTACTTTACTGAATAGTGTTATGTTTCAGGAGACTTGAGCAAGTTTAAACCTATGTTACTTTGCTGAATAGTCGTACGTCTCAAGAGACTTGAGCAAGTTTACACCTATGTTACTTTACTGAATAGTCTTATGTTTCAGGAGACTTGAGCAAGTTTAAACCTATGTTACTTTGCTGAATAGTCGTACATCTCAAGAAACTTTAGCAAGTTTAAACCTATGTTACTTTACTGAATAGTCTTAAGTCTCAGGAGATTTGAGCAAGTTTAAACCTATGTTACTTTACTGAATAGCCTGAAGTCTTAGGAGACTTGAGCAAGTTTAAACCTATGTTACTTTACTGAATAGTCGTACGTCTCAAGAGACTTGAGTAAGCTTAAACCTATGTTACTTTACTGAATAGTCTAAGTCTCAGAAGACTTGAACAAGTTTAAACCTATGTTACTTTACTGAATAGTCTTAAGTCTCAGGAGATTTGAGCAAGTTTAAACCTATGTTACTTTACTGAATAGCCTGAAGTCTTAGGAGACTTGAGCAAGTTTAAACCTATGTTACTCTACTGAATAGTCGTACGTCTCAAGAGACTTGAGCAAGTTTAAACCTATGTTACTTTACTAAATAGTCTTAAGTCTCAGGGGACTTGAGCAAGTTTAAACCTGTGTTACTTTACTGAATAGTCTTAAGTCTCAGAAGACTTGAACAAGTTTAAATCTATGATACTTTACTGAATTGTCCAAGTCTCAGAAAACTTGAACAAGTTTAAATCTATGATACTTTACTGAATAGTCTAAGCCTCAGGAGACTTGAACAAGTTTAAACCTGTGTTACTTTGCTGAATAGTCGTACGTCTCAAGAGACTTGAGCAAGTTTAAACCTATGTTACTTTACTGAATAGTTGTACGTCTCAGGAGACTTGAGTATATTTAAACCTATGTTACTTTACTGAATAGTTTAAGTCTCAGAAGACTTGAACAAGTTTAAACCTATGTTACTTTACTAAATAGTCTTAAGTCTCAGAAGACTTGAACAAGTTTAAACCTATGTTACTTTACTGAATAGTCTTAAATCTCAGAAGAATTGAGCACATTTAAACCTATGTTACTTTACTGAATAGTCTAAGTCTCAGGAGACTTGAGCAAGTTTAAACCTATGTTACTTTACTGAATAGTCATACGTCTCAAGAGACTTGAGTAAGTTTAAACCTATGTTACTTTACTGAATAGTCTTAAGTCTCGGGGGACTTGAGCAAGTTTAAACCTATGTTACTTTACTGAATAGTCTTAAGTTTCAGAAGACTTGAGCAAGTTTAAATCTATGTTACTTTACTGAATAGTCTAAGTCTCAGGAGACTTGAGCAAGTTTAAATCTATGTTACTTTACTGAATAGTCTAAGTCTCAGGAGACTTGAGCAAGTTTAAACCTATGTTACTTTACTGAATAGTCTTATGTTTCAGGAGACTTGAGCAAATTTAAACCTATGTTACTTTGCTGAATAGTCGTACGTCTCAAGAGACTTGAACAAGTTTAAACCTATGTTACTTTACTGAATAGTCTTAAGTCTCAGAAGACTTGAACAAGTTTAAATATATGATACTTTACTGAATTGTCCAAGTCTCAGAAGACTTGAACAAGTTTAAACCTATGATACTTTACTGAATAGTCTAAGTCTCAGGAGACTTGAACAAGTTTAAACCTGTGTTACTTTGCTGAATAGTCGTACGTCTCAAGAGACTTGAGCAAGTTTAAACCTATGTTACTTTACTGAATAGTTGTACGTCTCAGGAGACTTGAGTATATTTAAACCTATGTTACTTTACTGAATAGTTTAAGTCTCAGAAGACTTGAGCACGTTTAAACCTATGTTACTTTACTGAATAGTCTTAAGTCTCGGGGACTTGAGCAAGTTTAAACCTATGTTACTTTACTGAATAGTCTTAAGTTTCAGAAGACTTGAGCAAGTTTAAATCTATGTTACTTTACTGAATAGTTTAAGTCTCAGGAGACTTGAGCAAGTTTAAATCTATGTTACTTTACTGAATAGTCTAAGTCTCAGGAGACTTGAGCAAGTTTAAACCTATGTTACTTTACTGAATAGTCTTATGTGTCAGGAGACTTGAGCAAATTTAAACCTATGTTACTTTGCTGAATAGTCGTACGTCTCAAGAGACTTGAGCAAGTTTAAGCCTATGTTACTTTACTGAATAGTCTAAGTCTCCGAAGATTTGAACAAGTTTAAACCTATGATACTTTACTGAATAGTCTAAGTCTCAGAAGACTTGAACAAGTTTAAACCTGTGTTACTTTACTGAATAGTCTAAGACTCAGGAGACTTGAGGAAGTTTAAACCTATGTTACTTTACTGAATAGTCTTATGTTTCAGGAGACTTGAGCAAGTTTAAACCTATGTTACTTTGCTGAATAGTCGTACGTCTCAAGAGACTTGAGCAAGTTTATACCTATGTTACTTTACTGAATAGTATTACGTTTCGGGAGACTTCAGCAAGTTTAAACCTATGTTACTTTACTGAATAGTCTGAATTCTCAGGAGACTTGAGCAAGTTTAAACCTATGTTAATATACTGAATAGTCTTAAGTCTCAGGAGACTTGAGCAAGATTAAACCTATGTTACTTTACTGAATAGTAAGTCTCGGAAGGCTTGAACAAGTTTAAACCTATGTTACTTTACTGAATAGTCTTATGTTTCAGGAGACTTGAGCAAGTTTAAACCTATGTTACTTTACTGAATAGTCTTATGTCTCAGGAGACTTGAGCAAGTTTAAATCTATGTTACTTTACTGAATAGTCTAAGTCTCAGGAGACTTGAGCAAGTTTAAACCTATGTTACTTTACTGAATAGTCTTATGTTTCAGGAGACTTGAGCAAATTTAAACCTATGTTACTTTGCTGAATAGTCGTACGTCTCAAGAGACTTGAGCAAGTTTAAACCTATGTTACTTTACTGAATAGTCTTAAGTCTCAGAAGACTTGAACAAGTTTAAATATATGATACTTTACTGAATTGTCCAAGTCTCAGAAGACTTGAACAAGTTTAAACCTATGATACTTTACTGAATAGTCTAAGTTTCAGGAGACTTGAACAAGTTTAAACCTGTGTTACTTTGCTGAATAGTCGTACGTCTCAAGAGACTTGAGCAAGTTTAAACCTATGTTACTTTACTGAATAGTCTTAAGTTTCAGAAGACTTGAGCAAGTTTAAATCTATGTTACTTTACTGAATAGTCTAAGTCTCAGGAGACTTGAGCAAGTTTAAATCTATGTTACTTTACTGAATAGTCTAAGTCTCAGGAGACTTGAGCAAGTTTAAACCTATGTTACTTTACTGAATAGTCTTATGTTTCAGGAGACTTGAGCAAATTTAAACCTATGTTACTTTGCTGAATAGTCGTACATCTCAAGAGACTTGAGCAAGTTTAAGCCTATGTTACTTTACTGAATAGTCTAAGTCTCCGAAGATTTGAACAAGTTTAAACCTATGATACTTTACTGAATAGTCTAAGTCTCAGAAGACTTGAACAAGTTTAAACCTGTGTTACTTTACTGAATAGTCTAAGACTCAGGAGACTTGAGGAAGTTTAAACCTATGTTACTTTACTGAATAGTCTGAAGTCTCAGGAGACTTGAGCAAGTTTAAACCTATGTTAATATACTGAATAGTCTTAAGTCTCAGGAGACTTGAGCAAGATTAAACCTATGTTACTTTACTGAATAGTAAGTCTCGGAAGGCTTGAACAAGTTTAAACCTATGTTACTTTACTGAATAGTCTTATGTTTCAGGAGACTTGAGCAAGTTTAAACCTATGTTACTTTACTGAATAGTCTTATGTCTCGGGGATCTTGAGCAAGTTTAAACCTATGTTACTTTGCTGAATAGTCTTATGTTTCAGGAGACTTGAGCAAGTTTAAACCTATGTTACTTTACTGAATAGTCTAAGACTCAGGAGACTTGAGGAAGTTTAAACCTATGTTACTTTACTGAATAGTCTAAGACTCAGGAGATTTGAGCAAGTTTAAACCTATGTTACTTTGCTGAATAGTCTTATGTTTCAGGAGACTTGAGCAAGTTTAAACCTATGTTACTTTACTGAATAGTCTAAGACTCAGGAGATTTGAGCAAGTTTAAACCTATGTTACTTTACTGAATAGCCTGAAGTCTTAGGAGACTTGAGCAAGTTTAAACCTATGTTACTCTACTGAATAGTCGTACGTCTCAAGAGACTTGAGCAAGTTTAAACCTATGTTACTTTACTAAATAGTCTTAAGTCTCAGGGGACTTGAGCAAGTTTAAACCTGTGTTACTTTACTGAATAGTCTTAAGTCTCAGAAGACTTGAACAAGTTTAAATCTATGATACTTTACTGAATTGTCCAAGTCTCAGAAGACTTGAACAAGTTTAAATCTATGATACTTTACTGAATAGTCTAAGCCTCAGGAGACTTGAACAAGTTTAAACCTGTGTTACTTTGCTGAATAGTCGTACGTCTCAAGAGACTTGAGCAAGTTTAAACCTATGTTACTTTACTGAATAGTTGTACGTCTCAGGAGACTTGAGTATATTTAAACCTATGTTACTTTACTGAATAGTTTAAGTCTCAGAAGACTTGAACAAGTTTAAACCTATGTTACTTTACTAAATAGTCTTAAGTCTCAGAAGACTTGAACAAGTTTAAACCTATGTTACTTTACTGAATAGTCTTAAATCTCAGAAGAATTGAGCACATTTAAACCTATGTTACTTTACTGAATAGTCTAAGTCTCAGGAGACTTGAGCAAGTTTAAACCTATGTTACTTTACTGAATAGTCATACGTCTCAAGAGACTTGAGTAAGTTTAAACCTATGTTACTTTACTGAATAGTCTTAAGTCTCGGGGGACTTGAGCAAGTTTAAACCTATGTTACTTTACTGAATAGTCTTAAGTTTCAGAAGACTTGAGCAAGTTTAAATCTATGTTACTTTACTGAATAGTCTAAGTCTCAGGAGACTTGAGCAAGTTTAAATCTATGTTACTTTACTGAATAGTCTAAGTCTCAGGAGACTTGAGCAAGTTTAAACCTATGTTACTTTACTGAATAGTCTTATGTTTCAGGAGACTTGAGCAAATTTAAACCTATGTTACTTTGCTGAATAGTCGTACGTCTCAAGAGACTTGAACAAGTTTAAACCTATGTTACTTTACTGAATAGTCTTAAGTCTCAGAAGACTTGAACAAGTTTAAATATATGATACTTTACTGAATTGTCCAAGTCTCAGAAGACTTGAACAAGTTTAAACCTATGATACTTTACTGAATAGTCTAAGTCTCAGGAGACTTGAACAAGTTTAAACCTGTGTTACTTTGCTGAATAGTCGTACGTCTCAAGAGACTTGAGCAAGTTTAAACCTATGTTACTTTACTGAATAGTTGTACGTCTCAGGAGACTTGAGTATATTTAAACCTATGTTACTTTACTGAATAGTTTAAGTCTCAGAAGACTTGAGCACGTTTAAACCTATGTTACTTTACTGAATAGTCTTAAGTCTCGGGGACTTGAGCAAGTTTAAACCTATGTTACTTTACTGAATAGTCTTAAGTTTCAGAAGACTTGAGCAAGTTTAAATCTATGTTACTTTACTGAATAGTTTAAGTCTCAGGAGACTTGAGCAAGTTTAAATCTATGTTACTTTACTGAATAGTCTAAGTCTCAGGAGACTTGAGCAAGTTTAAACCTATGTTACTTTACTGAATAGTCTTATGTGTCAGGAGACTTGAGCAAATTTAAACCTATGTTACTTTGCTGAATAGTCGTACGTCTCAAGAGACTTGAGCAAGTTTAAGCCTATGTTACTTTACTGAATAGTCTAAGTCTCCGAAGATTTGAACAAGTTTAAACCTATGATACTTTACTGAATAGTCTAAGTCTCAGAAGACTTGAACAAGTTTAAACCTGTGTTACTTTACTGAATAGTCTAAGACTCAGGAGACTTGAGGAAGTTTAAACCTATGTTACTTTACTGAATAGTCTTATGTTTCAGGAGACTTGAGCAAGTTTAAACCTATGTTACTTTGCTGAATAGTCGTACGTCTCAAGAGACTTGAGCAAGTTTATACCTATGTTACTTTACTGAATAGTATTACGTTTCGGGAGACTTCAGCAAGTTTAAACCTATGTTACTTTACTGAATAGTCTGAATTCTCAGGAGACTTGAGCAAGTTTAAACCTATGTTAATATACTGAATAGTCTTAAGTCTCAGGAGACTTGAGCAAGATTAAACCTATGTTACTTTACTGAATAGTAAGTCTCGGAAGGCTTGAACAAGTTTAAACCTATGTTACTTTACTGAATAGTCTTATGTTTCAGGAGACTTGAGCAAGTTTAAACCTATGTTACTTTACTGAATAGTCTTATGTCTCAGGAGACTTGAGCAAGTTTAAATCTATGTTACTTTACTGAATAGTCTAAGTCTCAGGAGACTTGAGCAAGTTTAAACCTATGTTACTTTACTGAATAGTCTTATGTTTCAGGAGACTTGAGCAAATTTAAACCTATGTTACTTTGCTGAATAGTCGTACGTCTCAAGAGACTTGAGCAAGTTTAAACCTATGTTACTTTACTGAATAGTCTTAAGTCTCAGAAGACTTGAACAAGTTTAAATATATGATACTTTACTGAATTGTCCAAGTCTCAGAAGACTTGAACAAGTTTAAACCTATGATACTTTACTGAATAGTCTAAGTTTCAGGAGACTTGAACAAGTTTAAACCTGTGTTACTTTGCTGAATAGTCGTACGTCTCAAGAGACTTGAGCAAGTTTAAACCTATGTTACTTTACTGAATAGTCTTAAGTTTCAGAAGACTTGAGCAAGTTTAAATCTATGTTACTTTACTGAATAGTCTAAGTCTCAGGAGACTTGAGCAAGTTTAAATCTATGTTACTTTACTGAATAGTCTAAGTCTCAGGAGACTTGAGCAAGTTTAAACCTATGTTACTTTACTGAATAGTCTTATGTTTCAGGAGACTTGAGCAAATTTAAACCTATGTTACTTTGCTGAATAGTCGTACATCTCAAGAGACTTGAGCAAGTTTAAGCCTATGTTACTTTACTGAATAGTCTAAGTCTCCGAAGATTTGAACAAGTTTAAACCTATGATACTTTACTGAATAGTCTAAGTCTCAGAAGACTTGAACAAGTTTAAACCTGTGTTACTTTACTGAATAGTCTAAGACTCAGGAGACTTGAGGAAGTTTAAACCTATGTTACTTTACTGAATAGTCTGAAGTCTCAGGAGACTTGAGCAAGTTTAAACCTATGTTAATATACTGAATAGTCTTAAGTCTCAGGAGACTTGAGCAAGATTAA
The DNA here is from genome assembly GCA_963680875.1 of Bathymodiolus brooksi. Lineage (NCBI taxonomy): Eukaryota > Metazoa > Mollusca > Bivalvia > Mytilida > Modiolidae > Bathymodiolus > Bathymodiolus brooksi. The sequence continues at coordinate 28,219,942 of OY804579.1, forward strand.
ACCTATGTTACTTTACTGAATAGTAAGTCTCGGAAGGCTTGAACAAGTTTAAACCTATGTTACTTTACTGAATAGTCTTATGTTTCAGGAGACTTGAGCAAGTTTAAACCTATGTTACTTTACTGAATAGTCTTATGTCTCGGGGATCTTGAGCAAGTTTAAACCTATGTTACTTTGCTGAATAGTCTTATGTTTCAGGAGACTTGAGCAAGTTTAAACCTATGTTACTTTACTGAATAGTCTAAGACTCAGGAGACTTGAGGAAGTTTAAACCTATGTTACTTTGCTGAATAGTCTTATGTTTCAGGAGACTTGAGCAAGTTTAAACCTATGTTACTTTGCTGAATAGTCGTACGTCTCAAGAGACTTGAGCAAGTTTATACCTATGTTACTTTACTGAATAGTATTACGTTTCGGGAGACTTCAGCAAGTTTAAACCTATGTTACTTTACTGAATAGTCTGAATTCTCAGGAGACTTGAGCAAGTTTAAACCTATGTTAATATACTGAATAGTCTTAAGTCTCAGGAGACTTGAGCAAGATTAAACCTATGTTACTTTACTGAATAGTAAGTCTCGGAAGGCTTGAACAAGTTTAAACCTATGTTACTTTACTGAATAGTCTTATGTTTCAGGAGACTTGAGCAAGTTTAAACCTATGTTACTTTACTGAATTGTCTTATGTCTCAGGAGACTTGAGCAAGTTTAAATCTATGTTACTTTACTGAATAGTCTAAGTCTCAGGAGACTTGAGCAAGTTTAAACCTATGTTACTTTACTGAATAGTCTTATGTTTCAGGAGACTTGAGCAAATTTAAACCTATGTTACTTTGCTGAATAGTCGTACGTCTCAAGAGACTTGAGCAAGTTTAAACCTATGTTACTTTACTGAATAGTCTTAAGTCTCAGAAGACTTGAACAAGTTTAAATATATGATACTTTACTGAATTGTCCAAGTCTCAGAAGACTTGAACAAGTTTAAACCTATGATACTTTACTGAATAGTCTAAGTTTCAGGAGACTTGAACAAGTTTAAACCTGTGTTACTTTGCTGAATAGTCGTACGTCTCAAGAGACTTGAGCAAGTTTAAACCTATGTTACTTTACTGAATAGTCTTAAGTTTCAGAAGACTTGAGCAAGTTTAAATCTATGTTACTTTACTGAATAGTCTAAGTCTCAGGAGACTTGAGCAAGTTTAAATCTATGTTACTTTACTGAATAGTCTAAGTCTCAGGAGACTTGAGCAAGTTTAAACCTATGTTACTTTACTGAATAGTCTTATGTTTCAGGAGACTTGAGCAAATTTAAACCTATGTTACTTTGCTGAATAGTCGTACATCTCAAGAGACTTGAGCAAGTTTAAGCCTATGTTACTTTACTGAATAGTCTAAGTCTCCGAAGATTTGAACAAGTTTAAACCTATGATACTTTACTGAATAGTCTAAGTCTCAGAAGACTTGAACAAGTTTAAACCTGTGTTACTTTACTGAATAGTCTAAGACTCAGGAGACTTGAGGAAGTTTAAACCTATGTTACTTTACTGAATAGTCTGAAGTCTCAGGAGACTTGAGCAAGTTTAAACCTATGTTAATATACTGAATAGTCTTAAGTCTCAGGAGACTTGAGCAAGATTAAACCTATGTTACTTTACTGAATAGTAAGTCTCGGAAGGCTTGAACAAGTTTAAACCTATGTTACTTTACTGAATAGTCTTATGTTTCAGGAGACTTGAGCAAGTTTAAACCTATGTTACTTTACTGAATAGTCTTATGTCTCGGGGATCTTGAGCAAGTTTAAACCTATGTTACTTTGCTGAATAGTCTTATGTTTCAGGAGACTTGAGCAAGTTTAAACCTATGTTACTTTACTGAATAGTCTAAGACTCAGGAGACTTGAGGAAGTTTAAACCTATGTTACTTTGCTGAATAGTCTTATGTTTCAGGAGACTTGAGCAAGTTTAAACCTATGTTACTTTGCTGAATAGTCGTACGTCTCAAGAGACTTGAGCAAGTTTATACCTATTTTACTTTACTGAATAGTATTACGTTTCGGGAGACTTCAGCAAGTTTAAACCTATGTTACTTTACTGAATAGTCTGAAGTCTCAGGAGACTTGAGCAAGTTTAAACCTATGTTAATATACTGAATATTCTTAAGTCTCAGGAGACTTGAGCAAGATTAAACCTATGTTACTTTACTGAATAGTAAGTCTCGGAAGGCTTGAACAAGTTTAAACCTATGTTACTTTACTGAATAGTCTTATGTTTCAGGAGACTTGAGCAAGTTTAAACCTATGTTACTTTACTGAATAGTCTTATGTCTCAGGAGACTTGAGCAAGTTTAAATCTATGTTACTTTACTGAATAGTCTAAGTCTCAGGAGACTTGAGCAAGTTTAAACCTATGTTACTTTACTGAATAGTTTGAAGTCTCAGGAGACTTGAGCAAGTTTAAATCTATGTTACTTTACTGAATAGTCTAAGTCTCAGGAGACTTGAACAAGTTTAAACCTATGTTACTTTACTGAATAGTCTTATGTTTCAGGAGACTTGAGCAAATTTAAACCTATGTTACTTTGCTGAATAGTCGTACGTCTCAAGAGACTTGAGCAAGTTTAAACCTATGATACTTTACTGAATAGTCTGAAGTCTCAGGAGACTTGAGTAAGTTTAAACCTATGTTACTTTACTGAATAGTCTAAGTCTCCGAAGACTTGAACATGTTTAAACCTATGATACTTTACTGAATAGTCTAAGTCTCAGAAGACTTGAACAAGTTTAAACCTGTGTTACTTTACTGAATAGTCTAAGACTCAGGAGACTTGAGGAAGTTTAAACCTATGTTACTTTACTGAATAGTCTTATGTTTCAGGAGACTTGAGCAAGTTTAAACCTATGTTACTTTGTTGAATAGTCGTACGTCTCAAGAGACTTGAGCAAGTTTATACCTATGTTACTTTACTGAATAGTATTACGTTTCGGGAGACTTCAGCAAGTTTAAACCTATGTTAATATACTGAATAGTCTTAAGTCTCAGGAGACTTGAGCAAGATTAAACCTATGTTACTTTACTGAATAGTAAGTCTCGGAAGGCTTGAACAAGTTTAAACCTATGTTACTTTACTGAATAGTCTTATGTTTCAGGAGACTTGAGCAAGTTTAAAGCTATGTTACTTTGCTGAATAGTCATACGTCTCAAGAGACTTGAGCAAGTTTAAACCTATGATACTTTACTGAATAGTCTAAGTCTCAGAAGACTTGAACGAGTTTAAACCTATGTTACTTTACTGAATAGTCTAAGTCTCAGGAGACTTGAGCAAGTTTAAACCTATGTTACTTTACTGAATAGTCTTAAGTTTCAGAAGACTTGAGCAAGTTTAAATCTATGTTACTTTACTGAATAGTCTAAGTCTCAGGAGACTTGAGCAAGTTTAAATCTATGTTACTTTACTGAATAGTCTAAGTCTCAGGAGACTTGAGCAAGTTTAAACCTATGTTACTTTACTGAATAGTCTTATGTTTCAGGAGACTTGAGCAAATTTAAACCTATGTTACTTTGCTGAATAGTCGTACATCTCAAGAGACTTGAGCAAGTTTAAGCCTATGTTACTTTACTGAATAGTCTAAGTCTCCGAAGATTTGAACAAGTTTAAACCTATGATACTTTACTGAATAGTCTAAGTCTCAGAAGACTTGAACAAGTTTAAACCTGTGTTACTTTACTGAATAGTCTAAGACTCAGGAGACTTGAGGAAGTTTAAACCTATGTTACTTTACTGAATAGTCTGAAGTCTCAGGAGACTTGAGCAAGTTTAAACCTATGTTAATATACTGAATAGTCTTAAGTCTCAGGAGACTTGAGCAAGATTAAACCTATGTTACTTTACTGAATAGTAAGTCTCGGAAGGCTTGAACAAGTTTAAACCTATGTTACTTTACTGAATAGTCTTATGTTTCAGGAGACTTGAGCAAGTTTAAACCTATGTTACTTTACTGAATAGTCTTATGTCTCGGGGATCTTGAGCAAGTTTAAACCTATGTTACTTTGCTGAATAGTCTTATGTTTCAGGAGACTTGAGCAAGTTTAAACCTATGTTACTTTACTGAATAGTCTAAGACTCAGGAGACTTGAGGAAGTTTAAACCTATGTTACTTTGCTGAATAGTCTTATGTTTCAGGAGACTTGAACAAGTTTAAACCTATGTTACTTTGCTGAATAGTCTTATGTTTCAGGAGACTTGAGCAAGTTTAAACCTATGTTACTTTGCTGAATAGTCGTACGTCTCAAGAGACTTGAGCAAGTTTATACCTATTTTACTTTACTGAATAGTATTACGTTTCGGGAGACTTCAGCAAGTTTAAACCTATGTTACTTTACTGAATAGTCTGAAGTCTCAGGAGACTTGAGCAAGTTTAAACCTATGTTAATATACTGAATATTCTTAAGTCTCAGGAGACTTGAGCAAGATTAAACCTATGTTACTTTACTGAATAGTAAGTCTCGGAAGGCTTGAACAAGTTTAAACCTATGTTACTTTACTGAATAGTCTTATGTTTCAGGAGACTTGAGCAAGTTTAAACCTATGTTACTTTACTGAATAGTCTTATGTCTCAGGAGACTTGAGCAAGTTTAAATCTATGTTACTTTACTGAATAGTCTAAGTCTCAGGAGACTTGAGCAAGTTTAAACCTATGTTACTTTACTGAATAGTTTAAAGTCTCAGGAGACTTGAGCAAGTTTAAATCTATGTTACTTTACTGAATAGTCTAAGTCTCAGGAGACTTGAACAAGTTTAAACCTATGTTACTTTACTGAATAGTCTTATGTTTCAGGAGACTTGAGCAAATTTAAACCTATGTTACTTTGCTGAATAGTCGTACGTCTCAAGAGACTTGATTAAGTTTAAACCTATGATACTTTACTGAATAGTCTGAAGTCTCAGGAGACTTGAGTAAGTTTAAACCTATGTTACTTTACTGAATAGTCTAAGTCTCCGAAGACTTGAACATGTTTAAACCTATGATACTTTACTGAATAGTCTAAGTCTCAGAAGACTTGAACAAGTTTAAACCTGTGTTACTTTACTGAATAGTCTAAGACTCAGGAGACTTGAGGAAGTTTAAACCTATGTTACTTTACTGAATAGTCTTATGTTTCAGGAGACTTGAGCAAGTTTAAACCTATGTTACTTTGTTGAATAGTCGTACGTCTCAAGAGACTTGAGCAAGTTTATACCTATGTTACTTTACTGAATAGTATTACGTTTCGGGAGACTTCAGCAAGTTTAAACCTATGTTAATATACTGAATAGTCTTAAGTCTCAGGAGACTTGAGCAAGATTAAACCTATGTTACTTTACTGAATAGTAAGTCTCGGAAGGCTTGAACAAGTTTAAACCTATGTTACTTTACTGAATAGTCTTATGTTTCAGGAGACTTGAGCAAGTTTAAAGCTATGTTACTTTGCTGAATAGTCATACGTCTCAAGAGACTTGAGCAAGTTTAAACCTATGATACTTTACTGAATAGTCTAAGTCTCAGAAGACTTGAACGAGTTTAAACCTATGTTACTTTACTGAATAGTCTAAGTCTCAGGAGACTTGAGCAAGTTTAAACCTATGTTACTTTACTGAATAGTCTTATGTTTCAGGAGACTTGAGCAAGTTTAAACCTATGTTACTTTGCTGAATAGTCGTATGTCTCAAGAGACTTCAGCAAGTTTAAACCTATGTTGCTTTACTGAATAGTCTCAGTCTCAGGAGACTTGAGCAAGTTTAAACCTATGTTACTTTACTGAATAGTCTTAAGTCTCAGGGAGAATTGAGCTCTCAAGGAGACTTGAGCAAGTTTAAACCTATGTTACTTTACTGAATAGTCGTATGTCTCAAGAGACATGAGCAAGTTTAAACCTATGTTACTTTACTAAATAGTCTGATGTCTCGGGAGACTTGAGCAAGTTTAAGCTTATGTTACTTTACTAAATAGTCTTAAGTCTCAGGAGACTTGAGCAATTTTAAGCCTATGTTACTTTACTGAATAGTCTTATTTCTCGTGAGACTTGAGCAAGTTTAAACCTATGTTACCTTATTGAATAGTCTATGTCTCAGGAGACTTGAGCAAGTTTAAACCTATGTTACCTTACTGAATAGTCTTACGTCTCGGGAGATTTGAGCAAGTTTAAACCTATGTTACTTTACTGAATAGTGTTATGTTTCAGGAGACTTGAGCAAGTTTAAACCTATGTTACTTTGCTGAATAGTCGTACGTCTCAAGAGACTTGAGCAAGTTTAAACCTATGTTACTTTACTGAATAGTCCTAAGTCTCAGGAGATTTGAGCAAGTTTAAACCTATGTTACTTTACTGAATAGCCTGAAGTCTTAGGAGACTTGAGCAAGTTTAAACCTATGTTACTTTACTGAATAGTCGTACATCTCAGGAGACTTGAGCAAGATTAAACCTATGTTACTTTACTGAATAGTAAGTCTCGGAAGGCTTGAACAAGTTTAAACCTATGTTACTTTACTGAATAGTCTTATGTTTCAGAAGACTTGAACAAGTTTAAACCTATGTTACTTTACTGAATAGTCTTAAGTCTCAGATGACTTGAGCACGTTTAAACCTGTTACTTTACTGAATAGTCTAAATCTCAGGAGACTTGAGCAAGTTTAAACCTATGTTACTCTACTGAATAGTCGTACGTCTCAAGAGACTTGAGCAAGTTTAAACCTATGTTACTTTACTAAATAGTCTTAAGTCTCAGTGGACTTGAGCAAGTTTAAACCTATGTTACTTTACTGAATAGTCTTAAGTCTCAGAAGACTTGAACAAGTTTAAATATATGATACTTTACTGAATTGTCCAAGTCTCAGAAGACTTGAACAAGTTTAAACCTATGATACTTTACTGAATAGTCTAAGTCTCAGGAGACTTGAACAAGTTTAAACCTGTGTTACTTTGCTGAATAGTCGTACGTCTCAAGAGACTTGAGCAAGTTTAAACCTATGTTACTTTACTGAATAGTTGTACGTCTCAGGAGACTTGAGTATATTTAAACCTATGTTACTTTACTGAATAGTTTAAGTCTCAGAAGACTTGAACAAGTTTAAATCTATGTTACTTTACTGAATAGTCTTAAGTCTCAGAAGACTTGAACAAGTTTAAACCTATGTTACTTTACTGAATAGTCTTAAATCTCAGAAGAATTGAGCACATTTAAACCTATGTTACTTTACCGAATAGTCTAAGTCTCAGGAGACTTGAGCAAGTTTAAACCTATGTTACTTTACTGAATAGTCATACGTCTCAAGAGACTTGAGTAAGTTTAAACCTATGTTACTTTACTGAATAGTCTTAAGTCTCAGAAGACTTGAGCACGTTTAAACCTATGTTACTTTTCTGAATAGTTTTAAGTCTTGGGGGACTTGAGCAAGTTTAAACCTATGTTACTTTACTGAATAGTCTTAAGTTTCAGAAGACTTGAGCAAGTTTAAATCTATGTTACTTTACTGAATAGTCTAAGTCTCAGGAGACTTGAGCAAGTTTAAATCTATGTTACTTTACTGAATAGTCTAAGTCTCAGGAGACTTGAGCAAGTTTAAACCTATGTTACTTTACTGAATAGTCTTATGTTTCAGGAGACTTGAGCAAATTTAAACCTATGTTACTTTGCTGAATAGTCGTACGTCTCAAGAGACTTGAGCAAGTTTAAACCTATGTTACTTTGCTGAATAGTCTAAGTCTCCGAAGACTTGAACAAGTTTAAACCTATGTTACTTTACTGAATAGTCATACGTCTCAAGAGACTTGAGTAAGTTTAAACCTATGTTACTTTACTGAATAGTCTTAAGTCTCAGAAGACTTGAGCACGTTTAAACCTATGTTACTTTACTGAATAGTCTTGAGTCTCAGGGGACTTGAGCAAGTTTAAACCTATGTTACTTTACTGAATAGTCTTAAGTTTCAGAAGACTTGAGCAAGTTTAAATCTATGTTACTTTACTGAATAGTCTAAGTCTCAGGAGACTTGAGCAAGTTTAAATCTATGTTACTTTACTGAATAGTCTAAGTCTCAGGAGACTTGAGCAAGTTTAAACCTATGTTACTTTACTGAATAGTCTTATGTTTCAGGAGACTTGAGCAAGTTTAAACCTATGTTACTTTACTGAATAGTCTAAGTCTCCGAAGATTTGAACAAGTTTAAACCTATGATACTTTACTGAATAGTCATACGTCTCTAGAGACTAGAGTAAGTTTAAACCTATGTTACTTTACTGAATAATCTAAGTCTCCGAAGACTTGAACATGTTTAAACCTATGATACTTTACTGAATAGTCTAAGTCTCAGAAAACTTGAACAAGTTTAAACCTGTGTTACTTTACTGAATAGTCTAAGACTCAGGAGACTTGAGGAAGTTTAAACCTATGTTACTTTACTGAATAGTCTTATGTTTCAGGAGACTTGAGCAAGTTTAAACCTATGTTACTTTGTTGAATAGTCGTACGTCTCAAGAGGCTTGAGCAAGTTTATACCTATGTTACTTTACTGAATAGTATTACGTTTCGGGAGACTTCAGCAAGTTTAAACCTATGTTAATATACTGAATAGTCTTAAGTCTCAGGAGACTTGAGCAAGATTAAACCTATGTTACTTTACTGAATAGTAAGTCTCGGAAGGCTTGAACAAGTTTAAACCTATGTTACTTTACTGAATAGTCTTATCTTTCAGGAGACTTGAGCAAGTTTAAAGCTATGTTACTTTGCTGAATAGTCATACGTCTCAAGAGACTTGAGCAAGTTTAAACCTATGATACTTTACTGAATAGTCTAAGTCTCAGAAGACTTGAACGAGTTTAAACCTATGTTACTTTACTGAATAGTCTAAGTCTCAGGAGACTTGAGCAAGTTTAAACCTATGTTACTTTACTGAATAGTCTTATGTTTCAGGAGACTTGAGCAAGTTTAAACCTATGTTACTTTGCTGAATAGTCGTATGTCTCAAGAGACTTCAGCAAGTTTAAACCTATGTTGCTTTACTGAATAGTCTCAGTCTCAGGAGACTTGAGCAAGTTTAAACCTATGTTACTTTACTGAATAGTCTTAAGTCTCAGGGAGACTTGAGCTCTCAAGGAGACTTGAGCAAGTTTAAACCTATGTTACTTTACTGAATAGTCGTATGTCTCAAGAGACATGAGCAAGTTTAAACCTATGTTACTTTACTAAATAGTCTGACGTCTCGGGAGACTTGAGCAAGTTTAAGCTTATGTTACTTTACTAAATAGTCTTAAGTCTGAGGAGACTTGAGAAATTTATGCCTATGTTACTTTACTGAATAGTCTTATGTCTCGTGAGACTTGAGCAAGTTTAAACCTATGTTACCTTATTGAATAGTCTATGTCTCAGGAGACTTGAGCAAGTTTAAACCTATGTTACCTTACTGAATAGTCTTACGTCTCGCGAGATTTGAGCAAGTTTAAACCTATGTTACTTTACTGAATAGTGTTATGTTTCAGGAGACTTGAGCAAGTTTAAACCTATGTTACTTTGCTGAATAGTCGTACGTCTCAAGAGACTTGAGCAAGTTTACACCTATGTTACTTTACTGAATAGTGTTATGTTTCAGGAGACTTGAGCAAGTTTAAACCTATGTTACTTTGCTGAATAGTCGTACGTCTCAAGAGACTTGAGCAAGTTTAAACCTATGTTACTTTACTGAATAGTCCTAAGTCTCAGGAGATTTGAGCAAGTTTAAACCTATGTTACTTTACTGAATAGCCTGAAGTCTTAGGAGACTTTAGCAAGTTTAAACCTATGTTACTTTACTGAATAGTCGTACGTCTCAGGAGACTTGAGCAAGATTAAACCTATGTTACTTTACTGAATAGTAAGTCTCGGAAGGCTTGAACAAGTTTAAACCTATGTTACTTTACTGAATAGTCTTATGTTTCAGAAGACTTGAACAAGTTTAAACCTATGTTACTTTACTGAATAGTCTTAAGTCTCAGATGACTTGAGCACGTTTAAACCTGTTACTTTACTGAATAGTCTAAATCTTAGGAGACTTGAGCAAGTTTAAACCTATGTTACTCTACTGAATAGTCGTACGTCTCAAGAGACTGGAGCAAGTTTAAACCTATGTTACTTTACTAAATAGTCTTAAGTCTCAGTGGACTTGAGCAAGTTTAAACCTATGTTACTTTACTGAATAGTCTTAAGTCTCAGAAGACTTGAACAAGTTTAAATATATGATACTTTACTGAATTGTCCAAGTCTCAGAAGACTTGAACAAGTTTAAACCTATGATACTTTACTGAATAGTCTAAGTCTCAGGAGACTTGAACAAGTTTAAACCTGTGTTACTTTGCTGAATAGTCGTACGTCTCAAGAGACTTGAGCAAGTTTAAACCTATGTTACTTTACTGAATAGTTGTACGTCTCAGGAGACTTGAGTATATTTAAACCTATGTTACTTTACTGAATAGTTTAAGTCTCAGAAGACTTGAACAAGTTTAAACCTATGTTACTTTACTGAATAGTCTTAAATCTCAGAAGAATTGAGCACATTTAAACCTATGTTACTTTACTGAATAGTCTAAGTCTCAGGAGACTTGAGCAAGTTTAAACCTATGTTACTTTACTGAATAGTCATACGTCTCAAGAGACTTGAGTAAGTTTAAACCTATGTTACTTTACTGAATAGTCTTAAGTCTCAGAAGACTTGAGCACGTTTAAACCTATGTTACTTTTCTGAATAGTCTTAAGTCTTGGGGGACTTGAGCAAGTTTAAACCTATGTTACTTTACTGAATAGTCTTAAGTTTCAGAAGACTTGAGCAAGTTTAAATCTATGTTACTTTACTGAATAGTCTAAGTCTCAGGAGACTTGAGCAAGTTTAAACCTATGTTACTTTACTGAATAGTCTTATGTTTCAGGAGACTTGAGCAAATTTTAACCTATGTTACTTTGCTGAATAGTCGTACGTCTCAAGAGACTTGAGCAAGTTTAAACCTATGTTACTTTACTGAATAGTCTAAGTCTCCGAAGACTTGAACAAGTTTAAACTTATGTTACTTTACTGAATAGTCATACGTCTCAAGAGACTTGAGTAAGTTTAAACCTATGTTACTTTACTGAATAGTCTTAAGTCTCAGAAGACTTGAGCACGTTTAAACCTATGTTACTTTACTGAATAGTCTTAAGTCTCGGGGGACTTGAGCAAGTTTAAACCTATGTTACTTTACTGAATAGTCTTAAGTTTCAGAAGACTTGAGCAAGTTTAAATCTATGTTACTTTACTGAATAGTCTAAGTCTCAGGAGACTTGAGCAAGTTTAAATCTATGTTACTTTACTGAATAGTCTTATGTTTCAGGAGACTTGAGCAAATTTAAACCTATGTTACTTTGCTGAATAGTCGTACGTCTCAAGAGACTTGAGCAAGTTTAAACCTATGTTACTTTACTGAATAGTCTAAGTCTCCGAAGATTTGAACAAGTTTAAACCTATGATACTTTACTGAATAGTCATACGTCTCAAGAGACTTGAGTAAGTTTAAACCTATGTTACTTTACTGAATAGTCTAAGACTCAGGAGACTTGAGTAAGTTTAAACCTATGTTACTTTACTGAATAGTCTTATGTTTCAGGAGACTTGAGCAAGTTTAAATCTATGTTACTTTGCTGAATAGCCGTACATCTCAAGAGACTTGAGCAAGTTTATACCTATGTTACTTTACTGAATAGTATTACGTTTCGGGAGACTTCAGCAAGTTTAAACCTATGTTACTTTACTGAATAGTCTGAAGTCTCAGGAGACTTGAGCAAGTTTAAACCTATGTTAATATACTGAATAGTCTTAAGTCTCAGGAGACTTGAGCAAGATTAAACCTATGTTACTTTACTGAATAGTAAGTTTCGGAAGGCTTGAACAAGTTTAAACCTATGTTACTTTACTGAATAGTCTTATGTTTCAGGAGACTTGAACAAGTTTAAACCTATGTTACTTTACTAAATAGTCTTAAGTCTCAGAAGACTTGAACAAGTTTAAACCTATGTTACTTTACTGAATAGTCTTAAATCTCAGAAGAATTGAGCACATTTAAACCTATGTTACTTTACTGAATAGTCTTAAGTCTCGGGGGACTTGAGCAAGTTTAAACCTATGTTACTTTACTGAATAGTCTTAAGTTTCAGAAGACTTGAGCAAGTTTGAACCTATGTTACTTTACTGTATAGTCTTACGTCTCGGGAGACTTGAGCAAGTTTAAACCTATGTTAATATACTGAATAGTCTTAAGTCTCAGGAGACTTGAGCAAGATTAAACCTATGTTACTTTACTGAATAGTCTTATGTTTCAGAAGACTTGAACAAGTTTAAACCTATGTTACTTTACTGAATAGTCTTAAGTCTCAGATGACTTGAGCACGTTTAAACCTGTTACTTTACTGAATAGTCTAAATCTTAGGAGACTTGAGCAAGTTTAAACCTATGTTACTCTACTGAATAGTCGTACGTCTCAAGAGACTTGAGCAAGTTTAAACCTATGTTACTTTACTAAATAGTCTTAAGTCTCAGTGGACTTGAGCAAGTTTAAACCTATGTTACTTTACTGAATAGTCTTAAGTCTCAGAAGACTTGAACAAGTTTAAATATATGATACTTTACTGAATTGTCCAAGTCTCAGAAGACTTGAACAAGTTTAAACCTATGATACTTTACTGAATAGTCTAAGTCTCAGGAGACTTGAACAAGTTTAAACCTGTGTTACTTTGCTGAATAGTCGTACGTCTCAAGAGACTTGAGCAAGTTTAAACCTATGTTACTTTACTGAATAGTTGTACGTCTCAGGAGACTTGAGTATATTTAAACCTATGTTACTTTACTGAATAGTTTAAGTCTCAGAAGACTTGAACAAGTTTAAACCTATGTTACTTTACTAAATAGTCTTAAGTCTCAGAAGACTTGAACAAGTTTAAACCTATGTTACTTTACTGAATAGTCTTAAATCTCAGAAGAATTGAGCACATTTAAACCTATGTTACTTTACTGAATAGTCTAAGTCTCAGGAGACTTGAGCAAGTTTAAACCTATGTTACTTTACTGAATAGTCATACGTCTCAAGAGACTTGAGTAAGTTTAAACCTATGTTACTTTACTGAATAGTCTTAAGTCTCAGAAGACTTGAGCACGTTTAAACCTATGTTACTTTTCTGAATAGTCTTAAGTCTTGGGGGACTTGAGCAAGTTTAAACCTATGTTACTTTACTGAATAGTCTTAAGTTTCAGAAGACTTGAGCAAGTTTAAATCTATGTTACTTTACTGAATAGTCTAAGTCTCAGGAGACTTGAGCAAGTTTAAATCTATGTTACTTTACTGAATAGTCTAAGTCTCAGGATACTTGAGCAAGTTTAAACCTATGTTACTTTACTGAATAGTCTTATGTTTCAGGAGACTTGAGCAAATTTTAACCTATGTTACTTTGCTGAATAGTCGTACGTCTCAAGAGACTTGAGCAAGTTTAAACCTATGTTACTTTACTGAATAGTCTAAGTCTCCGAAGACTTGAACAAGTTTAAACTTATGTTACTTTACTGAATAGTCATACGTCTCAAGAGACTTGAGTAAGTTTAAACCTATGTTACTTTACTGAATAGTCTTAAGTCTCAGAAGACTTGAGCACGTTTAAACCTATGTTACTTTACTGAATAGTCTTAAGTCTCGGGGGACTTGAGCAAGTTTAAACCTATGTTACTTTACTGAATAGTCTAAGTCTCAGGAGACTTGAGCAAGTTTAAATCTATGTTACTTTACTGAATAGTCTAAGTCTCAGGAGACTTGAGCAAGTTTAAACCTATGTTACTTTGCTGAATAGTCGTACGTCTCAAGAGACTTGAGCAAGTTTAAACCTATGTTACTTTACTGAATAGTCTAAGTCTCCGAAGATTTGAACAAGTTTAAACCTATGATACTTTACTGAATAGTCATACGTCTCAAGAGACTTGAGTAAGTTTAAACCTATGTTACTTTACTGAATAGTCTTATGTTTCAGGAGACTTGAGCAAGTTTAAATCTATGTTACTTTGCTGAATAGTCGTACATCTCAAGAGACTTGAGCAAGTTTATACCTATGTTACTTTACTGAATAGTATTACGTTTCGGGAGACTTCAGCAAGTTTAAACCTATGTTACTTTACTGAATAGTCTGAAGTCTCAGGAGACTTGAGCAAGTTTAAACCTATGTTAATATACTGAATAGTCTTAAGTCTCAGGAGACTTGAGCAAGATTAAACCTATGTTACTTTACTGAATAGTAAGTTTCGGAAGGCTTGAACAAGTTTAAACCTATGTTACTTTACTGAATAGTCTTATGTTTCAGGAGACTTGAACAAGTTTAAACCTATGTTACTTTACTAAATAGTCTTAAGTCTCAGAAGACTTGAACAAGTTTAAACCTATGTTACTTTACTGAATAGTCTTAAATCTCAGAAGAATTGAGCACATTTAAACCTATGTTACTTTACTGAATAGTCTTAAGTCTCGGGGGACTTGAGCAAGTTTAAACCTATGTTACTTTACTGAATAGTCTTAAGTTTCAGAAGACTTGAGCAAGTTTGAACCTATGTTACTTTACTGTATAGTCTTACGTCTCGGGAGACTTGAGCAAGTTTAAACCTATGTTAATATACTGAATAGTCTTAAGTCTCAGGAGACTTGAGCAAGATTAAACCTATGTTACTTTACTGAATAGTAAGTCTCGGAAGGCTTGAACAAGTTTAAACCTATGTTTCTTTACTGAATAGTCTTATGTTTCAGGAGACTTGAGCAAGTTTAAATCTATGTTACTTTACTGAATAGTTTAAGTCTCAGGAGACTTGAGCAAGTTTAAATCTATGTTACTTTACTGAATAGTCTAAGTCTCAGGAGACTTGAGCAAGTTTAAATCTATGTTACTTTACTGAATAGTCGTACGTCTCAAGAGACTTGAGCAAGTTTAAACCTATGTTACTTTACTGAATAGTCTAAGTCTCCGAAGACTTGAACAAGTTTAAACCTATGATACTTTACTGAATAGTCTAAGTCTCAGAAGACTTGAACAAGTTTAAACCTGTGTTACTTTACTGAATAGTCTTATGTTTCAGGAGACTTGAACAAGTTTAAACCTATGATACTTTACTGAATAGTCTAAGACTCAGGAGACTTGAACAAGTTTAAACCTGTGTTACTTTACTGAATAGTCTTAAGTCTCAGAAGACTTGAACAAGTTTAAACCTATGTTACTTTACTGAATAGTCTTAAATCTCAGAAGAATTGAGCACATTTAAACCTATGTTACTTTACTGAATAGTCTAAGTCTCAGGAGACTTGAGCAAGTTTAAACCTATGTTACTTTACTGAATAGTCATACGTCTCAAGAGACTTGAGTAAGTTTAAACCTATGTTACTTTACTGAATAGTCTTAAGTCTCAGAAGACTTGAGCACGTTTAAACCTATGTTACTTTTCTGAATAGTCTTAAGTCTTGGGGGACTTGAGCAAGTTTAAACCTATGTTACTTTACTGAATAGTCTTAAGTTTCAGAAGACTTGAGCAAGTTTAAATCTATGTTACTTTACTGAATAGTCTAAGTCTCAGGAGACTTGAGCAAGTTTAAATCTATGTTACTTTACTGAATAGTCTAAGTCTCAGGAGACTTGAGCAAGTTTAAACCTATGTTACTTTACTGAATAGTCTTATGTTTCAGGAGACTTGAGCAAATTTTAACCTATGTTACTTTGCTGAATAGTCGTACGTCTCAAGAGACTTGAGCAAGTTTAAACCTATGTTACTTTACTGAATAGTCTAAGTCTCCGAAGACTTGAACAAGTTTAAACTTATGTTACTTTACTGAATAGTCATACGTCTCAAGAGACTTGAGTAAGTTTAAACCTATGTTACTTTACTGAATAGTCTTAAGTCTCAGAAGACTTGAGCACGTTTAAACCTATGTTACTTTTCTGAATAGTCTTAAGTCTCGGGGGACTTGAGCAAGTTTAAACCTATGTTACTTTACTGAATAGTCTTAAGTTTCAGAAGACTTGAGCAAGTTTAAATCTATGTTACTTTACTGAATAGTCTAAGTCTCAGGAGACTTGAGCAAGTTTAAATCTATGTTACTTTACTGAATAGTCTAAGTCTCAGGAGACTTGAGCAAGTTTAAACCTATGTTACTTTACTGAATAGGCTTATGTTTCAGGAGACTTGAACAAATTTAAACCTATGTTACTTTGCTGAATAGTCGTACGTCTCAAGAGACTTGAGCAAGTTTAAACCTATGTTACTTTACTGAATAGTCTAAGTCTCCGAAGATTTGAACAAGTTTAAACCTATGATACTTTACTGAATAGTCATACGTCTCAAGAGACTTGAGTAAGTTTAAACCTATGTTACTTTACTGAATAGTCTAAGACTCAGGAGACTTGAGGAAGTTTAAACCTATGTTACTTTACTGAATAGTCTTATGTTTCAGGAGACTTGAGCAAGTTTAAATCTATGTTACTTTGCTGAATAGCCGTACATCTCAAGAGACTTGAGCAAGTTTATACCTATGTTACTTTACTGAATAGTATTACGTTTCGGGAGACTTGAGCAAGTTTAAACCTATGTTAATATACTGAATAGTCTTAAGTCTCAGGAGACTTGAGCAAGATTAAACCTATGTTACTTTACTGAATAGTAAGTTTCGGAAGGCTTGAACAAGTTTAAACCTATGTTACTTTACTGAATAGTCTTATGTTTCAGGAGACTTGAACAAGTTTAAACCTATGTTACTTTACTAAATAGTCTTAAGTCTCAGAAGACTTGAACAAGTTTAAACCTATGTTACTTTACTGAATAGTCTTAAATCTCAGAAGAATTGAGCACATTTAAACCTATGTTACTTTACTGAATAGTCTTAAGTCTCGGGGGACTTGAGCAAGTTTAAACCTATGTTACTTTACTGAATAGTCTTAAGTTTCAGAAGACTTGAGCAAGTTTGAACCTATGTTACTTTACTGTATAGTCTTACGTCTCGGGAGACTTGAGCAAGTTTAAACCTATGTTAATATACTGAATAGTCTTAAGTCTCAGGAGACTTGAGCAAGATTAAACCTATGTTACTTTACTGAATAGTCTTATGTTTCAGAAGACTTGAACAAGTTTAAACCTATGTTACTTTACTGAATAGTCTAAGTCTCAGATGACTTGAGCACGTTTAAACCTGTTACTTTACTGAATAGTCTAAATCTTAGGAGACTTGAGCAAGTTTAAACCTATGTTACTCTACTGAATAGTCGTACGTCTCAAGAGACTTGAGCAAGTTTAAACCTATGTTACTTTACTAAATAGTCTTAAGTCTCAGTGGACTTGAGCAAGTTTAAACCTATGTTACTTTACTGAATAGTCTTAAGTCTCAGAAGACTTGAACAAGTTTAAATATATGATACTTTACTGAATTGTCCAAGTCTCAGAAGACTTGAACAAGTTTAAACCTATGATACTTTACTGAATAGTCTAAGTCTCAGGAGACTTGAACAAGTTTAAACCTGTGTTACTTTGCTGAATAGTCGTACGTCTCAAGAGACTTGAGCAAGTTTAAACCTATGTTACTTTACTGAATAGTTGTACGTCTCAGGAGACTTGAGTATATTTAAACCTATGTTACTTTACTGAATAGTTTAAGTCTCAGAAGACTTGAACAAGTTTAAAGCTATGTTACTTTACTAAATAGTCTTAAGTCTCAGAAGACTTGAACAAGTTTAAACCTATGTTACTTTACTGAATAGTCTTAAATCTCAGAAGAATTGAGCACATTTAAACCTATGTTACTTTACTGAATAGTCTAAGTCTCAGGAGACTTGAGCAAGTTTAAACCTATGTTACTTTACTGAATAGTCATACGTCTCAAGAGACTTGAGTAAGTTTAAACCTATGTTACTTTACTGAATAGTCTTAAGTCTCAGAAGACTTGAGCACGTTTAAACCTATGTTACTTTTCTGAATAGTCTTAAGTCTTGGGGGACTTGAGCAAGTTTAAACCTATGTTACTTTACTGAATAGTCTTAAGTTTCAGAAGACTTGAGCAAGTTTAAATCTATGTTACTTTACTGAATAGTCTAAGTCTCAGGAGACTTGAGCAAGTTTAAATCTATGTTACTTTACTGAATAGTCTAAGTCTCAGGAGACTTGAGCAAGTTTAAACCTATGTTACTTTACTGAATAGTCTTATGTTTCAGGAGACTTGAGCAAATTTTAACCTATGTTACTTTGCTGAATAGTCGTACGTCTCAAGAGACTTGAGCAAGTTTAAACCTATGTTACTTTACTGAATAGTCTAAGTCTCCGAAGACTTGAACAAGTTTAAACTTATGTTACTTTACTGAATAGTCATACGTCTCAAGAGACTTGAGTAAGTTTAAACCTATGTTACTTTACTGAATAGTCTTAAGTCTCAGAAGACTTGAGCACGTTTAAACCTATGTTACTTTACTGAATAGTCTTAAGTCTCGGGGGACTTGAGCAAGTTTAAACCTATGTTACTTTACTGAATAGTCTTAAGTTTCAGAAGACTTGAGCAAGTTTAAATCTATGTTACTTTACTGAATAGTCTAAGTCTCAGGAGACTTGAGCAAGTTTAAATCTATGTTACTTTACTGAATAGTCTAAGTCTCAGGAGACTTGAGCAAGTTTAACCTACGTTACTTTGCTGAATAGTCGTACGTCTCAAGAGACTTGAGCAAGTGTAAACCTATGTTACTTTACTGAATAGTCTAAGTCTCCGAAGATTTGAACAAGTTTAAACCTATGATACTTTACTGAATAGTCATACGTCTCAAGAGACTTGAGTAAGTTTAAACCTATGTTACTTTACTGAATAGTCTAAGACTCAGGAGACTTGAGGAAGTTTAAACCTATGTTACTTTACTGAATAGTCTTATGTTTCAGGAGACTTGAGCAAGTTTAAATCTATGTTACTTTGCTGAATAGTCGTACATCTCAAGAGACTTGAGCAAGTTTATACCTATGTTACTTTACTGAATAGTATTACGTTTCGGGAGACTTCAGCAAGTTTAAACCTATGTTACTTTACTGAATAGTCTGAATTCTCAGGAGACTTGAGCAAGTTTAAACCTATGTTAATATACTGAATAGTCTTAAGTCTCAGGAGACTTGAGCAAGATTAAACCTATGTTACTTTACTGAATAGTAAGTTTCGGAAGGCTTGAACAAGTTTAAACCTTTGTTACTTTACTGAATAGTCTTATGTTTCAGGAGACTTGAACAAGTTTAAACCTATGTTACTTTACTAAATAGTCTTAAGTCTCAGAAGACTTGAACAAGTTTAAACCTATGTTACTTTACTGAATAGTCTTAAATCTCAGAAGAATTGAGCACATTTAAACCTATGTTACTTTACTGAATAGTCTTAAGTCTCGGGGGACTTGAGCAAGTTTAAACCTATGTTTCTTTACTGAATAGTCTTAAGTTTCAGAAGACTTGAGCAAGTTTGAACCTATGTTACTTTACTGTATAGTCTTACGTCTCGGGAGACTTGAGCAAGTTTAAACCTATGTTAATATACTGAATAGTCTTAAGTCTCAGGAGACTTGAGCAAGATTAAACCTATGTTACTTTACTGAATAGTAAGTCTCGAAAGGCTTGAACAAGTTTAAACCTATGTTTCTTTACTGAATAGTCTTATTTTTCAGAAGACTTGAGCAAGTTTAAATCTATGTTACTTTACTGAATAGTTTAAGTCTCAGGAGACTTGAGCAAGTTTAAATCTATGTTACTTTACTGAATAGTCTAAGTCTCAGGAGACTTGAGCAAGTTTAAATCTATGTTACTTTACTGAATAGTCGTACGTCTCAAGAGACTTGAGCAAGTTTAAACCTATGTTACTTTACTGAATAGTCTAAGTCTCCGAAGACTTGAACAAGTTTAAACCTATGATACTTTACTGAATAGTCTAAGTCTCAGAAGACTTGAACAAGTTTAAACCTGTGTTACTTTACTGAATAGTCTTATGTTTCAGGAGACTTGAACAAGTTTAAACCTATGATACTTTACTGAATAGTCTAAGACTCAGGAGACTTGAACAAGCTTAAACCTGTGTTACTTTACTGAATAGTCTTAAGTCTCAGAAGACTTGAACAAGTTTAAACCTATGTTACTTTACTGAATAGTCTTAAATCTCAGAAGAATTGAGCACATTTAAACCTATGTTACTTTACTGAATAGTCTAAGTCTCAGGAGACTTGAGCAAGTTTAAACCTATGTTACTTTACTGAATAGTCATACGTCTCAAGAGACTTGAGTAAGTTTAAACCTATGTTACTTTACTGAATAGTCTTAAGTCTCAGAAGACTTGAGCACGTTTAAACCTATGTTACTTTTCTGAATAGTCTTAAGTCTTGGGGGACTTGAGCAAGTTTAAACCTATGTTACTTTACTGAATAGTCTTAAGTTTCAGAAGACTTGAGCAAGTTTAAATCTATGTTACTTTACTGAATAGTCTAAGTCTCAGGAGACTTGAGCAAGTTTAAATCTATGTTACTTTACTGAATAGTCTAAGTCTCAGGAGACTTGAGCAAGTTTAAACCTATGTTACTTTACTGAATAGTCTTATGTTTCAGGAGACTTGAGCAAATTTTAACCTATGTTACTTTGCTGAATAGTCGTACGTCTCAAGAGACTTGAGCAAGTTTAAACCTATGTTACTTTACTGAATAGTCTAAGTCTCCGAAGACTTGAACAAGTTTAAACTTATGTTACTTTACTGAATAGTCATACGTCTCAAGAGACTTGAGTAAGTTTAAACCTATGTTACTTTACTGAATAGTCTTAAGTCTCAGAAGACTTGAGCACGTTTAAACCTATGTTACTTTTCTGAATAGTCTTAAGTCTCAGGGGACTTGAGCAAGTTTAAACCTATGTTACTTTACTGAATAGTCTTAAGTTTCAGAAGACTTGAGCAAGTTTAAATCTATGTTACTTTACTGAATATTCTAAGTCTCAGGAGACTTGAGCAAGTTTAAATCTATGTTACTTTACTGAATAGTCTAAGTCTCAGGAGACTTGAGCAAGTTTAAACCTATGTTACTTTACTGAATAGGCTTATGTTTCAGGAGACTTGAGCAAATTTAAACCTATGTTACTTTGCTGAATAGTCGTACGTCTCAAGAGACTTGAGCAAGTTTAAACCTATGTTACTTTACTGAATAGTCTAAGTCTCCGAAGATTTGAACAAGTTTAAACCTATGATACTTTACTGAATAGTCATACGTCTCAAGAGACTTGAGTAAGTTTAAACCTATGTTACTTTACTGAATAGTCTAAGACTCAGGAGACTTGAGGAAGTTTAAACCTATGTTACTTTACTGAATAGTCTTATGTTTCAGGAGACTTGAGCAAGTTTAAATCTATGTTACTTTGCTGAATAGTCGTACATCTCAAGAGACTTGAGCAAGTTTATACCTATGTTACTTTACTGAATAGTATTACGTTTCGGGAGACTTCAGCAAGTTTAAACCTATGTTACTTTACTGAATAGTCTGAAGTCTCAGGAGACTTCAGCAAGTTTAAACCTATGTTAATATACTGAATAGTCTTAAGTCTCAGGAGACTTGAGCAAGATTAAACCTATGTTACTTTACTGAATAGTAAGTTTCGGAAGGCTTGAACAAGTTTAAACCTATGTTACTTTACTGAATAGTCTTATGTTTCAGGAGACTTGAACAAGTTTAAACCTATGTTACTTTACTAAATAGTCTTAAGTCTCAGAAGACTTGAACAAGTTTAAACCTTTGTTACTTTACTGAATAGTCTTAAATCTCAGAAGAATTGAGCACATTTAAACCTATGTTACTTTACTGAATAGTCTTAAGTCTCGGGGGACTTGAGCAAGTTTAAACCTATGTTACTTTACTGAATAGTCTTAAGTTTCAGAAGACTTGAGCAAGTTTGAACCTATGTTACTTTACTGTATAGTCTTACGTCTCGGGAGACTTGAGCAAGTTTAAACCTATGTTAATATACTGAATAGTCTTAAGTCTCAGGAGACTTGAGCAAGATTAAACCTATGTTACTTTACTGAATAGTAAGTCTCGGAAGGCTTGAACAAATTTAAACCTATGTTTCTTTACTGAATAGTCTTATGTTTCAGGAGACTTGAGCAAGTTTAAATCTATGTTACTTTACTGAATAGTTTAAGTCTCAGGAGACTTGAGCAAGTTTAAATCTATGTTACTTTACTGAATAGTCTAAGTCTCAGGAGACTTGAGCAAGTTTAAACCTATGTTACTTTACTGAATAGTCGTACGTCTCAAGAGAATTGAGCAAGTTTAAACCTATGTTACTTTACTGAATAGTCTAAGTCTCCGAAGACTTGAACAAGTTTAAACCTGTGTTACTTTACTGAATAGTCTTATGTTTCAGGAGACTTGAACAAGTTTAAACCTATGATACTTTACTGAATAGTCTAAGACTCAGGAGATTTGAACAAGTTTAAACCTGTGTTACTTTACTGAATAGTCTTAAGTCTCAGAAGACTTGAACAAGTTTAAACCTATGTTACTTTACTGAATAGTCTTAAATCTCAGAAGAATTGAGCACATTTAAACCTATGTTACTTTACTGAATAGTCATACGTCTCAAGAGACTTGAGTAAGTTTAAACCTATGTTACTTTACTGAATAGTCTTAAGTCTCAGAAGACTTGAGCACGTTTAAACCTATGTTACTTTTCTGAATAGTCTTAAGTCTTGGGGGACTTGAGCAAGTTTAAACCTATGTTACTTTACTGAATAGTCTTAAGTTTCAGAAGACTTGAGCAAGTTTAAATCTATGTTACTTTACTGAATAGTCTAAGTCTCAGGAGACTTGAGCAAGTTTAAATCTATGTTACTTTACTGAATAGTCTAAGTCTCAGGAGACTTGAGCAAGTTTAAACCTATGTTACTTTACTGAATAGTCTTATGTTTCAGGAGACTTGAGCAAATTTTAACCTATGTTACTTTGCTGAATAGTCGTACGTCTCAAGAGACTTGAGCAAGTTTAAACCTATGTTACTTTACTGAATAGTCTAAGTCTCCGAAGACTTGAACAAGTTTAAACCTATGTTACTTTACTGAATAGTCATACGTCTCAAGAGACTTGAGTAAGTTTAAACCTATGTTACTTTACTGAATAGTCTTAAGTCTCAGAAGACTTGAGCACGTTTAAACCTATGTTACTTTACTGAATAGTCTTAAGTCTCGGGGGACTTGAGCAAGTTTAAACCTATGTTACTTTACTGAATAGTCTTAAGTTTCAGAAGACTTGAGCAAGTTTAAATCTATGTTACTTTACTGAATAGTCTAAGTCTCAGGAGACTTGAGCAAGTTTAAATCTATGTTACTTTACTGAATAGTCTAAGTCTCAGGAGACTTGAGCAAGTTTAAACCTATGTTACTTTACTGAATAGGCTTATGTTTCAGGAGACTTGAGCAAGTTTAAACCTATGTTACTTTACTGAATAGTCTAAGTCTCCGAAGATTTGAACAAGTTTAAACCTATGATACTTTACTGAATAGTCATACGTCTCAAGAGACTTGAGTAAGTTTAAACCTATGTTACTTTACTGAATAGTCTAAGACTCAGGAGACTTGAGGAAGTTTAAACCTATGTTACTTTACTGAATAGTCTTATGTTTCAGGAGACTTGAGCAAGTTTAAACCTATGTTACTTTGCTGAATAGTCGTACATCTCAAGAGACTTGAGCAAGTTTATACCTATGTTACTTTACTGAATAGTATTACGTTTCGGGAGACTTCAGCAAGTTTAAACCTATGTTACTTTACTGAATAGTCTGAAGTCTCAGGAGACTTGAGCAAGTTTAAACCTATGTTAATATACTGAATAGTCTTAAGTCTCAGCAGACTTGAGCAAGATTAAACCTATGTTACTTTACTGAATAGTAAGTTTCGGAAGGCTTGAACAAGTTTAAACCTATGTTACTTTACTGAATAGTCTTATGTTTCAGGAGACTTGAGCAAGTTTAAACCTATGTTACTTTACTGAATAGTCTTAAGTCTCGGGGGACTTGAGCAAGTTTAAACCTATGTTACTTTACTGAATAGTCTTAAGTTTCAGAAGACTTGAGCAAGTTTGAACCTATGTTACTTTACTGTATAGTCTTACGTCTCGGGAGACTTGAGCAAGTTTAAACCTATGTTAATATACTGAATAGTCTTAAGTCTCAGGAGACTTGAGCAAGATTAAACCTATGTTACTTTACTGAATAGTAAGTCTCGGAAGGCTTGAACAAGTTTAAACCTATGTTACTTTACTGAATAGTCTTATGTTTCAGGAGACTTGAGCAAGTTTAAATCTATGTTACTTTACTGAATAGTTTAAGTCTCAGGAGACTTGAGCAAGTTTAAATCTATGTTACTTTACTGAATAGTCTAAGTCTCAGGAGACTTGAGCAAGTTTAAACCTATGTTACTTTACTGAATAGTCGTACGTCTCAAGAGACTTGAGCAAGTTTAAATCTATGTTACTTTACTGAATAGTCTAAGTCTCAGGAGACTTGAGCAAGTTTAAATCTATGTTACTTTACTGAATAGTCTAAGTCTCAGGAGACTTGAGCAAGTTTAAACCTATGTTACTTTACTGAATAGTCTTATGTTTCAGGAGACTTGAGCAAATTTTAACCTATGTTACTTTGCTGAATAGTCGTACGTCTCAAGAGACTTGAGCAAGTTTAAACCTATGTTACTTTACTGAATAGTTGTACGTCTCAGGAGACTTGAGTATATTTAAACCTATGTTACTTTACTGAATAGTTTAAGTCTCAGAAGACTTGAACAAGTTTAAACCTATGTTACTTTACTAAATAGTCTTAAGTCTCAGAAGACTTGAACAAGTTTAAACCTATGTTACTTTACTGAATAGTCTTAAATCTCAGAAGAATTGAGCACATTTAAACCTATGTTACTTTACTGAATAGTCTAAGTCTCAGGAGACTTGAGCAAGTTTAAACCTATGTTACTTTACTGAATAGTCATACGTCTCAAGAGACTTGAGTAAGTTTAAACCTATGTTACTTTACTGAATAGTCTTAAGTCTCAGAAGACTTGAGCACGTTTAAACCTATGTTACTTTTCTGAATAGTCTTAAGTCTCGGGGGACTTGAGCAAGTTTAAACCTATGTTACTTTACTGAATAGTCTTAAGTTTCAGAAGACTTGAGCAAGTTTAAATCTATGTTACTTTACTGAATAGTCTAAGTCTCAGGAGACTTGAGCAAGTTTAAATCTATGTTACTTTACTGAATAGTCTAAGTCTCAGGAGACTTGAGCAAGTTTAAACCTATGTTACTTTACTGAATAGTCTTATGTTTCAGGAGACTTGAGCAAATTTAAACCTATGTTACTTTGCTGAATAGTCGTACGTCTCAAGAGACTTGAGCAAGTTTAAACCTATGTTACTTTGCTGAATAGTCGTACGTCTCAAGAGACTTGAGCAAGTTTAAACCTATGTTACCTTACTGAATAGTCTAAGTCTCCGAAGACTTGAACAAGTTTAAACCTATGTTACTTTACTGAATAGTCATACGTCTCAAGAGACTTGAGTAAGTTTAAACCTATGTTACTTTACTGAATAGTCTTAAGTCTCAGAAGACATGAGCACGTTTAAACCTATGTTACTTTACTGAATAGTCTTAAGTCTCGGGGGATTTGAGCAAGTTTAAACCTATGTTACTTTACTGAATAGTCTTAAGTTTCAGAAGACTTGAGCAAGTTTAAATCTATGTTACTTTACTGAATAGTCTAAGTCTCAGGAGACTTGAGCAAGTTTAAATCTATGTTACTTTACTGAATAGTCTAAGTCTCAGGAGACTTGAGCAAGTTTAAACCTATGTTACTTTACTGAATAGTCTTATGTTTCAGGAGACTTGAGCAAATTTAAACCTATGTTGCTTTGCTGAATAGTCGTACGTCTCAAGAGACTTGAGCAAGTTTAAACCTATGTTACTTTACTGAATAGTCTAAGTCTCCGAAGATTTGAGCAAGTTTAAACCTATGATACTTTACTGAATAGTCATACGTCTCAAGAGACTTGAGTAAGTTTAAACCTATGTTACTTTACTGAATAGTCTAAGACTCAGGAGACTTGAGGAAGTTTAAACCTATGTTACTTTACTGAATAGTCTTATGTTTCAGGAGACTTGAGCAAGTTTAAACCTATGTTACTTTGCTGAATAGTCGTACGTCTCAAGAGACTTGAGCAAGTTTATACCTATATTACTTTACTGAATAGTATTACGTTTCGGGAGACTTCAGCAAGTTTAAACCTATGTTACTTTACTGAATAGTCTGAAGTCTCAGGAGACTTGAGCAAGTTTAAACCTATGTTAATATACTGAATAGTCTTAAGTCTCAGGAGACTTGAGCAAGATTAAACCTATGTTACTTTACTGAATAGTAAGTTTCGGAAGGCTTGAACAAGTTTAAACCTATGTTACTTTACTGAATAGTCTTAAGTTTCAGAAGACTTGAGCAAGTTTAAATCTATGTTACTTTACTGAATAGTCTAAGTCTCAGGAGACTTGAGCAAGTTTAAATCTATGTTACTTTACTGAATAGTCTAAGTCTCAGGAGACTTGAGCAAGTTTAAACCTATGTTACTTTACTGAATAGTCTTATGTTTCAGGAGACTTGAGCAAATTTAAACCTATGTTACTTTGCTGAATAGTCGTACGTCTCAAGAGACTTGAGCAAGTTTAAACCTATGTTACTTTGCTGAATAGTCGTACGTCTCAAGAGACTTGAGCAAGTTTAAACCTATGTTACCTTACTGAATAGTCTAAGTCTCCGAAGACTTGAACAAGTTTAAACCTATGTTACTTTACTGAATAGTCATACGTCTCAAGAGACTTGAGTAAGTTTAAACCTATGTTACTTTACTGAATAGTCTTAAGTCTCAGAAGACATGAGCACGTTTAAACCTATGTTACTTTACTGAATAGTCTTAAGTCTCGGGGGATTTGAGCAAGTTTAAACCTATGTTACTTTACTGAATAGTCTTAAGTTTCAGAAGACTTGAGCAAGTTTAAATCTATGTTACTTTACTGAATAGTCTAAGTCTCAGGAGACTTGAGCAAGTTTAAATCTATGTTACTTTACTGAATAGTCTAAGTCTCAGGAGACTTGAGCAAGTTTAAACCTATGTTACTTTACTGAATAGTCTTATGTTTCAGGAGACTTGAGCAAATTTAAACCTATGTTGCTTTGCTGAATAGTCGTACGTCTCAAGAGACTTGAGCAAGTTTAAACCTATGTTACTTTACTGAATAGTCTAAGTCTCCGAAGATTTGAGCAAGTTTAAACCTATGATACTTTACTGAATAGTCATACGTCTCAAGAGACTTGAGTAAGTTTAAACCTATGTTACTTTACTGAATAGTCTAAGACTCAGGAGACTTGAGGAAGTTTAAACCTATGTTACTTTACTGAATAGTCTTATGTTTCAGGAGACTTGAGCAAGTTTAAACCTATGTTACTTTGCTGAATAGTCGTACGTCTCAAGAGACTTGAGCAAGTTTATACCTATATTACTTTACTGAATAGTATTACGTTTCGGGAGACTTCAGCAAGTTTAAACCTATGTTACTTTACTGAATAGTCTGAAGTCTCAGGAGACTTGAGCAAGTTTAAACCTATGTTAATATACTGAATAGTCTTAAGTCTCAGGAGACTTGAGCAAGATTAAACCTATGTTACTTTACTGAATAGTAAGTTTCGGAAGGCTTGAACAAGTTTAAACCTATGTTACTTTACTGAATAGTCTTATGTTTCAGGAGACTTGAGCAAGTTTAAACCTATGTTACTTTACTGAATAGTCTTAAGTCTCGGGGGACTTGAGCAAGTTTAAACCTATGTTACTTTACTGAATAGTCTTAAGTTTCAGAAGACTTGAGCAAGTTTGAACCTATGTTACTTTACTGTATAGTCTTACGTCTCGGGAGACTTGAGCAAGTTTAAACCTATGTTAATATACTGAATAGTCTTAAGTCTCAGGAGACTTGAGCAAGATTAAACCTATGTTACCTTACTGAATAGTCTTACGTCTCGGGAGATTTGAGCAAGTTTAAACCTATGTTACTTTACTGAATAGTGTTATGTTTCAGGAGACTTGAGCAAGTTTAAACCTATGTTACTTTGCTGAATAGTCGTACGTCTCAAGAGACTTGAGCAAGTTTACACCTATGTTACTTTACTGAATAGTCTTATGTTTCAGGAGACTTGAGCAAGTTTAAACCTATGTTACTTTACTGAATAGTCATACGTCTCAAGAGACTTGAGTAAGTTTAAACCTATGTTACTTTACTGAATAGTCTTATGTTTCAGGAGACTTGAGCAAATTTAAACCTATGTTACTTTGCTGAATAGTCGTACGTCTCAAGAGACTTGAGCAAGTTTAAACCTATGTTACTTTGCTGAATAGTCGTACATCTCAAGAGACTTGAGCAAGTTTAAACCTATGTTACTTTACTGAATAGTCTAAGTCTCCGAAGACTTGAACAAGTTTAAACCTATGTTACTTTACTGAATAGTCATACGTCTCAAGAGACTTGAGCAAGTTTACACCTATGTTACTTTACTGAATAGTCTTATGTTTCAGGAGACTTGAGCAAGTTTAAACCTATGTTAATATACTGAATAGTCTTAAGTCTCAGGAGACTTGAGCAAGATTAAACCTATGTTACTTTACTGAATAGTAAGTTTCGGAAGGCTTGAACAAGTTTAAACCTATGTTACTTTACTGAATAGTCTTATGTTTCAGGAGACTTGAGCAAGTTTAAACCTATGTTACTTTACTGAATAGTCTGAAGTCTCGGGGGACTTGAGCAAGTTTAAACCTATGTTACTTTACTGAATAGTCTTAAGTTTCAGAAGACTTGAGCAAGTTTGAACCTATGTTGCTTTACTGTATAGTCTTACGTCTCGGGAGACTTGAGCAAGTTTAAACCTATGTTAATATACTGAATAGTCTTAAGTCTCAGGAGACTTGAGCAAGATTAAACCTATGTTACTTTACTGAATAGTAAGTCTAGGAAGGCTTGAACAAGTTTAAACCTATGTTACTTTACTGAATAGTCTTATGTTTCAGGAGACTTGAGCAAGTTTAAAGCTATGTTACTTTGCTGAATAGTCATACGTCTCAAGAGACTTGAGCAAGTTTAAACCTATGATACTTTACTGAATAGTCTAAGTCTCAGAAGACTTGAACGAGTTTAAACCTATGTTACTTTACTGAATAGTCTAAGTCTCAGGAGACTTGAGCAAGTTTAAACCTATGTTACTTTACTGAATAGTCTTATGTTTCAGGAGACTTGAGCAAGTTTAAACCTATGTCACTTTGCTGAATAGTCATATGTCTCAAGAGACTTCAGCAAGTTTAAACCTATGTTGCTTTACTGAATAGTCTCAGTCTCAGGAGACTTGAGCAAGTTTAAACCTATGTTACTTTACTGAATAGTCTTAAGTCTCATGGAGACTTGGGCTCTCAAGGAGACTTGAGCAAGTTTAAACCTATGTTACTTTACTGAATAGTCGTATGTCTCAAGAGACATGAGCAAGTTTAAACCTATGTTACTTTACTAAATAGTCTGACGTCTCGGGAGACTTGAGCAAGTTTAAGCTTATGTTACTTTACTAAATAGTCTTATGTCTCGTGAGACTTGAGCAAGTTTAAACCTATGTTACCTTATTGAATAGTCTATGTCTCAGGAGACTTGAGCAAGTTTAAACCTATGTTACCTTACTGAATAGTCTTACGTCTCGGGAGATTTGAGCAAGTTTAAACCTATGTTACTTTACTGAATAGTGTTATGTTTCAGGAGACTTGAGCAAGTTTAAACCTATGTTACTTTGCTGAATAGTCGTACGTCTCAAGAGACTTGAGCAAGTTTACACCTATGTTACTTTACTGAATAGTCTTATGTTTCAGGAGACTTGAGCAAGTTTAAATATGTTACTTTACTGAATAGTCATACGTCTCAAGAGACTTGAGTAAGTTTAAACCTATGTTACTTTACTGAATAGTCTTAAGTCTCAGAAGACTTGAGCACGTTTAAACCTATGTTACTTTTCTGAATAGTCTTAAGTCTCGGGGGACTTGAGCAAGTTTAAACCTATGTTACTTTACTGAATAGTCTTAAGTTTCAGAAGACTTGAGCAAGTTTAAATCTATGTTACTTTACTGAATAGTCTAAGTCTCAGGAGACTTGAGCAAGTTTAAATCTATGTTACTTTACTGAATAGTCTAAGTCTCAGGAGACTTGAGCAAGTTTAAACCTATGTTACTTTACTGAATAGTCTTATGTTTCAGGAGACTTGAGCAAATTTAAACCTATGTTACTTTGCTGAATAGTCGTACGTCTCAAGAGACTTGAGCAAGTTTAAACCTATGTTACTTTGCTGAATAGTCGTACATCTCAAGAGACTTGAGCAAGTTTAAACCTATGTTACTTTACTGAATAGTCTAAGTCTCCGAAGACTTGAACAAGTTTAAACCTATGTTACTTTACTGAATAGTCATACGTCTCAAGAGACTTGAGTAAGTTTAAACCTATGTTACTTTACTGAATAGTCTTAAGTCTCAGAAGACTTGAGCACGTTTAAACCTATGTTACTTTACTGAATAGTCTTAAGTCTCGGGGGACTTGAGCAAGTTTAAACCTATGTTACTTTACTGAATAGTCTTAAGTTTCAGAAGACTTGAGCAAGTTTAAATCTATGTTACTTTACTGAATAGTCTAAGTCTCAGGAGACTTGAGCAAGTTTAAATCTATGTTACTTTACTGAATAGTCTAAGTCTCAGGAGACTTGAGCAAGTTTAAACCTATGTTACTTTACTGAATAGTCTTATGTTTCAGGAGACTTGAGCAAATTTAAACCTATGTTACTTTGCTGAATAGTCGTACATCTCAAGAGACTTGAGCAAGTTTAAACCTATGTTACTTTACTGAATAGCCAAATCTCCGAAGATTTGAACAAGTTTAAACCTATGATACTTTACTGAATAGTCATACGTCTCAAGAGACTTGAGTAAGTTTAAACCTATGTTACTTTACTGAATAGTCTTATGTTTCAGGAGACTTGAGCAAGTTTAAACCTATGTTACTTTGCTGAATAGTCGTACGTCTCAAGAGACTTGAGCAAGTTTATACCTATGTTACTTTACTGAATAGTATTACGTTTCGGGAGACTTCAGCAAGTTTAAACCTATGTTACTTTACTGAATAGTCTGAAGTCTCAGGAGACTTGAGCAAGTTTAAACCTATGTTAATATACTGAATAGTCTTAAGTCTCAGGAGACTTGAGCAAGATTAAAACTATGTTACTTTACTGAATAGTAAGTCTCGGAAGGCTTGAACAAGTTTAAACTTATGTTACTTTACTGAATAGTCTTATGTTTCAGGAGACTTGAGCAAGTTTAAACCTATGTTACTTTACTGAATAGTCTTAAGTCTCGGGGGACTTGAGCAAGTTTAAACCTATGTTACTTTACTGAATAGTCTGAAGTTTCAAAAGACTTGAGCAAGTTTGAACCTATGTTACTTTACTGTATAGTCTTATGTCTCGGGAGACTTGAGCAAGTTTAAACCTATGTTAATATACTGAATAGTCTTAAGTCTCAGGAGACTTGAGCAAGATTAAACCTATGTTACTTTACTGAATAGTAAGTCTCGGAAGGCTTGAACAAGTTTAAACCTATGTTACTTTACTGAATAGTCTTATGTTTCAGGAGACTTGAGCAAGTTTAAAGCTATGTTACTTTGCTGAATAGTCATACGTCTCAAGAGACTTGAGCAAGTTTAAACCTATGATACTTTATTGAATAGTCTAAGTCTCAGAAGACTTGAACGAGTTTAAACCTATGTTACTTTACTGAATAGTCTAAGTCTCAGGAGACTTGAGCAAGTTTAAACCTATGTTACTTTACTGAATAGTCTTATGTTTCAGGAGACTTGAGCAAGTTTAAACCTATGTTACTTTGCTGAATAGTCGTATGTCTCAAGAGACTTCAGCAAGTTTAAACCTATGTTGCTTTACTGAATAGTCTCAGTCTCAGGAGACTTGAGCAAGTTTAAACCTATGTTACTTTACTGAATAGTCTTATGTTTCAGGAGACTTGAGCAAATTTAAACCTATGTTACTTTGCTGAATAGTCGTACGTCTCAAGAGACTTGAGCAAGTTTAAACCTATGTTACTTTGCTGAATAGTCGTACATCTCAAGAGACTTGAGCAAGTTTAAACCTATGTTACTTTACTGAATAGTCTAAGTCTCCGAAGACTTGAACAAGTTTAAACCTATGTTACTTTACTGAATAGTCATACGTCTCAAGAGACTTGAGTAAGTTTAAACCTATGTTACTTTACTGAATAGTCTTAAGTCTCAGAAGACTTGAGCACGTTTAAACCTATGTTACTTTACTGAATAGTCTTAAGTCTCGGGGGACTTGAGCAAGTTTAAACCTATGTTACTTTACTGAATAGTCTTAAGTTTCAGAAGACTTGAGCAAGTTTAAATCTATGTTACTTTACTGAATAGTCTAAGTCTCAGGAGACTTGAGCAAGTTTAAATCTATGTTACTTTACTGAATAGTCTAAGTCTCAGGAGACTTGAGCAAGTTTAAACCTATGTTACTTTACTGAATAGTCTTATGTTTCAGGAGACTTGAGCAAATTTAAACCTATGTTACTTTGCTGAATAGTCGTACATCTCAAGAGACTTGAGCAAGTTTAAACCTATGTTACTTTACTGAATAGCCAAATCTCCGAAGATTTGAACAAGTTTAAACCTATGATACTTTACTGAATAGTCATACGTCTCAATAGACTTGAGTAAGTTTAAACCTATGTTACTTTACTGAATAGTCTTATGTTTCAGGAGACTTGAGCAAGTTTAAACCTATGTTACTTTGCTGAATAGTCGTACGTCTCAAGAGACTTGAGCAAGTTTATACCTATGTTACTTTACTGAATAGTATTACGTTTCGGGAGACTTCAGCAAGTTTAAACCTATGTTACTTTACTGAATAGTCTGAAGTCTCAGGAGACTTGAGCAAGTTTAAACCTATGTTAATATACTGAATAGTCTTAAGTCTCAGGAGACTTGAGCAAGATTAAAACTATGTTACTTTACTGAATAGTAAGTCTCCGAAGGCTTGAACAAGTTTAAACTTATGTTACTTTACTGAATAGTCTTATGTTTCAGGAGACTTGAGCAAGTTTAAACCTATGTTACTTTACTGAATAGTCTTAAGTCTCGGGGGACTTGAGCAAGTTTAAACCTATGTTACTTTACTGAATAGTCTGAAGTTTCAAAAGACTTGAGCAAGTTTGAACCTATGTTACTTTACTGTATAGTCTTATGTCTCGGGAGACTTGAGCAAGTTTAAACCTATGTTAATATACTGAATAGTCTTAAGTCTCAGGAGACTTGAGCAAGATTAAACCTATGTTACTTTACTGAATAGTAAGTCTCGGAAGGCTTGAACAAGTTTAAACCTATGTTACTTTACTGAATAGTCTTATGTTTCAGGAGACTTGAGCAAGTTTAAAGCTATGTTACTTTGCTGAATAGTCATACGTCTCAAGAGACTTGAGCAAGTTTAAACCTATGATACTTTATTGAATAGTCTAAGTCTCAGAAGACTTGAACGAGTTTAAACCTATGTTACTTTACTGAATAGTCTAAGTCTCAGGAGACTTGAGCAAGTTTAAACCTATGTTACTTTACTGAATAGTCTTATGTTTCAGGAGACTTGAGCAAGTTTAAACCTATGTTACTTTGCTGAATAGTCGTATGTCTCAAGAGACTTCAGCAAGTTTAAACCTATGTTGCTTTACTGAATAGTCTCAGTCTCAGGAGACTTGAGCAAGTTTAAACCTATGTTACTTTACTGAATAGTCTTAAGTCTCAGGGAGACTTGAGCAAGTTTAAACCTATGTTACTTTACTGAATAGTCGTATGTCTCAAGAGACATGAGCAAGTTTAAACCTATGTTACTTTACTAAATAGTCTAAGTCTCCGAAGACTTGAACAAGTTTAAACCTATGTTACTTTACTGAATAGTCATACGTCTCAAGAGACTTGAGTAAGTTTAAACCTATGTTACTTTACTGAATAGTCTTAAGTCTCAGAAGACTTGAGCAAGTTTAAACCTATGTTACTTTACTGAATAGTCTTAAGTCTCGGGGGACTTGAGCAAGTTTAAACCTATGTTACTTTACTGAATAGTCTTAAGTTTCAGAAGACTTGAGCAAGTTTAAATCTATGTTATTTTACTGAATAGTCTAAGTCTCAGGAGACTTGAGCAAGTTTAAATCTATGTTACTTTACTGAATAGTCTAAGTCTCAGGAGACTTGAGCAAGTTTAAACCTATGTTACTTTACTGAATAGTCTTATGTTTCAGGAGACTTGAGCAAATTTAAACCTATGTTACTTTGCTGAATAGTCGTACATCTCAAGAGACTTGAGCAAGTTTAAACCTATGTTACTTTACTGAATAGCCAAATCTCCGAAGATTTGAACAAGTTTAAACCTATGATACTTTACTGAATAGTCATACGTCTCAAGAGACTTGAGTAAGTTTAAACCTATGTTACTTTACTGAATAGTCTTATGTTTCAGGAGACTTGAGCAAGTTTAAACCTATGTTACTTTGCTGAATAGTCGTACGTCTCAAGAGACTTGAGCAAGTTTATACCTATGTTACTTTACTGAATAGTATTACGTTTCGGGAGACTTCAGCAAGTTTAAACCTATGTTACTTTACTGAATAGTCTTATGTTTCAGGAGACTTGAGCAAGTTTAAACCTATGTTACTTTACTGAATAGTCTTAAGTCTCGGGGGACTTGAGCAAGTTTAAACCTATGTTACTTTACTGAATAGTCTGAAGTTTCAGAAGACTTGAGCAAGTTTGAACCTATGTTACTTTACTGTATAGTCTTATGTCTCGGGAGACTTGAGCAAGTTTAAACCTATGTTAATATACTGAATAGTCTTAAGTCTCAGGAGACTTGAGCAAGATTAAACCTATGTTACTTTACTGAATAGTAAGTCTCGGAAGGCTTGAACAAGTTTAAACCTATGTTACTTTACTGAATAGTCTTATGTTTCAGGAGACTTGAGCAAGTTTAAGGCTATGTTACTTTGCTGAATAGTCATACGTCTCAAGAGACTTGAGCAAGTTTAAACCTATGATACTTTATTGAATAGTCTAAGTCTCAGAAGACTTGAACGAGTTTAAACCTATGTTACTTTACTGAATAGTCTTATGTTTCAGGAGACTTGAGCAAGTTTAAACCTATGTTACTTTGCTGAATAGTCGTATGTCTCAAGAGACTTCAGCAAGTTTAAACCTATGTTGCTTTACTGAATAGTCTCAGTCTCAGGAGACTTGAGCAAGTTTAAACCCATGTTACTTTACTGAATAGTCTTAAGTCTCAGGGAGACTTGAGCTCTCAGGGAGACTTGAGCAAGTTTAAACCTATGTTACTTTACTGAATAGTCGTATGTCTCAAGAGACATGAGCAAGTTTAAACCTATGTTACTTTACTAAATAGTCTGACGTCTCGGGAGACTTGAGCAAGTTTAAGCTTATGTTACTTTACTAAATAGTCTTATGTCTCGTGAGACTTGAGCAAGTTTAAACCTATGTTACCTTATTGAATAGTCTATGTCTCAGGAGACTTGAGCAAGTTTAAACCTATGTTACCTTACTGAATAGTCTTACGTCTCGGGAGATTTGAGCAAGTTTAAACCTATGTTACTTTACTGTATAGTGTTATGTTTCAGGAGACTTGAGCAAGTTTAAACCTATGTTAATTTGCTGAATAGTCGTACGTCTCAAGAGACTTGAGCAAGTTTACACCTATGTTACTTTACTGAATAGTCTTATGTTTCAGGAGACTTGAGCAAGTTTAAACCTATGTTACTTTGCTGAATAGTCGTACATCTCAAGAAACTTGAGCAAGTTTAAACCTATGTTACTTTACTGAATAGTTTTAAGTCTCAGAAGACTTGAGCACGTTTAAACCTGTTACTTTACTGAATAGTCTAAATCTCAGGAGACTTGAGCAAGTTTAAACCTATGTTACTTTACTGAATAGTCATATGTCTCAAGAGACTTGAGTAAGCTTAAACCTATGTTACTTTACTGAATAGTCTAAGTCTCAGAAGACTTGAACAAGTTTAAACCTATGTTACTTTACTGAATAGTCTTAAGTCTCAGATGACTTGAGCACGTTTAAACCTGTTACTTTACTGAATAGTCTTATGTTTCAGGAGACTTGAGCAAGTTTAAACCTATGTTACTCTACTGAATTGTCGTACGTCTCAAGAGACTTGAGCAAGTTTAAACCTATGTTACTTTACTAAATAGTCTTAAGTCTCAGGGGACTTGAGCAAGTTTAAACCTGTGTTACTTTACTGAATAGTCTTAAGTCTCAGAAGACTTGAACAAGTTTAAATCTATGATACTTTACTGAATTGTCCAAGTCTCAGAAGACTTGAACAAGTTTAAACCTATGATACTTTACTGAATAGTCTAAGTCTCAGGAGACTTGAACAAGTTTAAACCTGTGTTACTTTGCTGAATAGTCGTACGTCTCAAGAGACTTGAGCAAGTTTAAACCTATGTTACTTTACTGAATAGTCTAAGTCTCCGAAGACTTGAACAAGTTTAAACCTATGTTACTTTACTGAATAGTCATACGTCTCAAGAGACTTGAGCAAGTTTAAACCTATGTTACTTTACTGAATAGTCTAAGTCTCCGAAGACTTGAACAAGTTTAAACCTATGTTACTTTACTGAATAGTCATACGTCTCAAGAGACTTGAGTAAGTTTAAACCTATGTTACTTTACTGAATAGTCTTAAGTCTCAGAAGACTTGAGCACGTTTAAACCTATGTTACTTTACTGAATAGTCTTAAGTCTCGGGGGACTTGAGCAAGTTTAAACCTATGTTACTTTACTGAATAGTCTTAAGTTTCAGAAGACTTGAGCAAGTTTAAATCTATGTTACTTTACTGAATAGTCTAAGTCTCAGGAGACTTGAGCAAGTTTAAATCTATGTTACTTTACTGAATAGTCTAAGTCTCAGGAGACTTGAGCAAGTTTAAACCTATGTTACTTTACTGAATAGTCTTATGTTTCAGGAGACTTGAGCAAGTTTAAACCTATGTTACTTTACTGAATAGTCTTAAGTTTCAGAAGACTTGAGCAAGTTTAAATCTATGTTACTTTACTGAATAGTCTAAGTCTCAGGAGACTTGAGCAAGTTTAAATCTATGTTACTTTACTGAATAGTCTAAGTCTCAGGAGACTTGAGCAAATTTAAACCTATGTTACTTTGCTGAATAGTCGTACATCTCAAGAGACTTGAGCAAGTTTAAACCTATGTTACTTTACTGAATAGCCAAATCTCCGAAGATTTGAACAAGTTTAAACCTATGATACTTTACTGAATAGTCATACGTCTCAAGAGACTTGAGTAAGTTTAAACCTATGTTACTTTACTGAATAGTCTTATGTTTCAGGAGACTTGAGCAAGTTTAAACCTATGTTACTTTGCTGAATAGTCGTACGTCTCAAGAGACTTGAGCAAGTTTATACCTATGTTACTTTACTGAATAGTATTACGTTTCGGGAGACTTCAGCAAGTTTAAACCTATGTTACTTTACTGAATAGTCTGAAGTCTCAGGAGACTTGAGCAAGTTTAAACCTATGTTAATATACTGAATAGTCTTAAGTCTCAGGAGACTTGAGCAAGATTAAAACTATGTTACTTTACTGAATAGTAAGTCTCGGAAGGCTTGAACAAGTTTAAACTTATGTTACTTTACTGAATAGTCTTATGTTTCAGGAGACTTGAGCAAGTTTAAACCTATGTTACTTTACTGAATAGTCTTAAGTCTCGGGGGACTTGAGCAAGTTTAAACCTATGTTACTTTACTGAATAGTCTGAAGTTTCAAAAGACTTGAGCAAGTTTGAACCTATGTTACTTTACTGTATAGTCTTATGTCTCGGGAGACTTGAGCAAGTTTAAACCTATGTTAATATACTGAATAGTCTTAAGTCTCAGGAGACTTGAGCAAGATTAAACCTATGTTACTTTACTGAATAGTAAGTCTCGGAAGGCTTGAACAAGTTTAAACCTATGTTACTTTACTGAATAGTCTTATGTTTCAGGAGACTTGAGCAAGTTTAAAGCTATGTTACTTTGCTGAATAGTCATACGTCTCAAGAGACTTGAGCAAGTTTAAACCTATGATACTTTATTGAATAGTCTAAGTCTCAGAAGACTTGAACGAGTTTAAACCTATGTTACTTTACTGAATAGTCTAAGTCTCAGGAGACTTGAGCAAGTTTAAACCTATGTTACTTTACTGAATAGTCTTATGTTTCAGGAGACTTGAGCAAGTTTAAACCTATGTTACTTTGCTGAATAGTCGTATGTCTCAAGAGACTTCAGCAAGTTTAAACCTATGTTGCTTTACTGAATAGTCTCAGTCTCAGGAGACTTGAGCAAGTTTAAACCTATGTTACTTTACTGAATAGTCTTATGTTTCAGGAGACTTGAGCAAATTTAAACCTATGTTACTTTGCTGAATAGTCGTACGTCTCAAGAGACTTGAGCAAGTTTAAACCTATGTTACTTTGCTGAATAGTCGTACATCTCAAGAGACTTGAGCAAGTTTAAACCTATGTTACTTTACTGAATAGTCTAAGTCTCCGAAGACTTGAACAAGTTTAAACCTATGTTACTTTACTGAATAGTCATACGTCTCAAGAGACTTGAGTAAGTTTAAACCTATGTTACTTTACTGAATAGTCTTAAGTCTCAGAAGACTTGAGCACGTTTAAACCTATGTTACTTTACTGAATAGTCTTAAGTCTCGGGGGACTTGAGCAAGTTTAAACCTATGTTACTTTACTGAATAGTCTTAAGTTTCAGAAGACTTGAGCAAGTTTAAATCTATGTTACTTTACTGAATAGTCTAAGTCTCAGGAGACTTGAGCAAGTTTAAATCTATGTTACTTTACTGAATAGTCTAAGTCTCAGGAGACTTGAGCAAGTTTAAACCTATGTTACTTTACTGAATAGTCTTATGTTTCAGGAGACTTGAGCAAATTTAAACCTATGTTACTTTGCTGAATAGTCGTACATCTCAAGAGACTTGAGCAAGTTTAAACCTATGTTACTTTACTGAATAGCCAAATCTCCGAAGATTTGAACAAGTTTAAACCTATGATACTTTACTGAATAGTCATACGTCTCAATAGACTTGAGTAAGTTTAAACCTATGTTACTTTACTGAATAGTCTTATGTTTCAGGAGACTTGAGCAAGTTTAAACCTATGTTACTTTGCTGAATAGTCGTACGTCTCAAGAGACTTGAGCAAGTTTATACCTATGTTACTTTACTGAATAGTATTACGTTTCGGGAGACTTCAGCAAGTTTAAACCTATGTTACTTTACTGAATAGTCTGAAGTCTCAGGAGACTTGAGCAAGTTTAAACCTATGTTAATATACTGAATAGTCTTAAGTCTCAGGAGACTTGAGCAAGATTAAAACTATGTTACTTTACTGAATAGTAAGTCTCCGAAGGCTTGAACAAGTTTAAACTTATGTTACTTTACTGAATAGTCTTATGTTTCAGGAGACTTGAGCAAGTTTAAACCTATGTTACTTTACTGAATAGTCTTAAGTCTCGGGGGACTTGAGCAAGTTTAAACCTATGTTACTTTACTGAATAGTCTGAAGTTTCAAAAGACTTGAGCAAGTTTGAACCTATGTTACTTTACTGTATAGTCTTATGTCTCGGGAGACTTGAGCAAGTTTAAACCTATGTTAATATACTGAATAGTCTTAAGTCTCAGGAGACTTGAGCAAGATTAAACCTATGTTACTTTACTGAATAGTAAGTCTCGGAAGGCTTGAACAAGTTTAAACCTATGTTACTTTACTGAATAGTCTTATGTTTCAGGAGACTTGAGCAAGTTTAAAGCTATGTTACTTTGCTGAATAGTCATACGTCTCAAGAGACTTGAGCAAGTTTAAACCTATGATACTTTATTGAATAGTCTAAGTCTCAGAAGACTTGAACGAGTTTAAACCTATGTTACTTTACTGAATAGTCTAAGTCTCAGGAGACTTGAGCAAGTTTAAACCTATGTTACTTTACTGAATAGTCTTATGTTTCAGGAGACTTGAGCAAGTTTAAACCTATGTTACTTTGCTGAATAGTCGTATGTCTCAAGAGACTTCAGCAAGTTTAAACCTATGTTGCTTTACTGAATAGTCTCAGTCTCAGGAGACTTGAGCAAGTTTAAACCTATGTTACTTTACTGAATAGTCTTAAGTCTCAGGGAGACTTGAGCAAGTTTAAACCTATGTTACTTTACTGAATAGTCGTATGTCTCAAGAGACATGAGCAAGTTTAAACCTATGTTACTTTACTAAATAGTCTAAGTCTCCGAAGACTTGAACAAGTTTAAACCTATGTTACTTTACTGAATAGTCATACGTCTCAAGAGACTTGAGTAAGTTTAAACCTATGTTACTTTACTGAATAGTCTTAAGTCTCAGAAGACTTGAGCAAGTTTAAACCTATGTTACTTTACTGAATAGTCTTAAGTCTCGGGGGACTTGAGCAAGTTTAAACCTATGTTACTTTACTGAATAGTCTTAAGTTTCAGAAGACTTGAGCAAGTTTAAATCTATGTTATTTTACTGAATAGTCTAAGTCTCAGGAGACTTGAGCAAGTTTAAATCTATGTTACTTTACTGAATAGTCTAAGTCTCAGGAGACTTGAGCAAGTTTAAACCTATGTTACTTTACTGAATAGTCTTATGTTTCAGGAGACTTGAGCAAATTTAAACCTATGTTACTTTGCTGAATAGTCGTACATCTCAAGAGACTTGAGCAAGTTTAAACCTATGTTACTTTACTGAATAGCCAAATCTCCGAAGATTTGAACAAGTTTAAACCTATGATACTTTACTGAATAGTCATACGTCTCAAGAGACTTGAGTAAGTTTAAACCTATGTTACTTTACTGAATAGTCTTATGTTTCAGGAGACTTGAGCAAGTTTAAACCTATGTTACTTTGCTGAATAGTCGTACGTCTCAAGAGACTTGAGCAAGTTTATACCTATGTTACTTTACTGAATAGTATTACGTTTCGGGAGACTTCAGCAAGTTTAAACCTATGTTACTTTACTGAATAGTCTTATGTTTCAGGAGACTTGAGCAAGTTTAAACCTATGTTACTTTACTGAATAGTCTTAAGTCTCGGGGGACTTGAGCAAGTTTAAACCTATGTTACTTTACTGAATAGTCTGAAGTTTCAGAAGACTTGAGCAAGTTTGAACCTATGTTACTTTACTGTATAGTCTTATGTCTCGGGAGACTTGAGCAAGTTTAAACCTATGTTAATATACTGAATAGTCTTAAGTCTCAGGAGACTTGAGCAAGATTAAACCTATGTTACTTTACTGAATAGTAAGTCTCGGAAGGCTTGAACAAGTTTAAACCTATGTTACTTTACTGAATAGTCTTATGTTTCAGGAGACTTGAGCAAGTTTAAGGCTATGTTACTTTGCTGAATAGTCATACGTCTCAAGAGACTTGAGCAAGTTTAAACCTATGATACTTTATTGAATAGTCTAAGTCTCAGAAGACTTGAACGAGTTTAAACCTATGTTACTTTACTGAATAGTCTTATGTTTCAGGAGACTTGAGCAAGTTTAAACCTATGTTACTTTGCTGAATAGTCGTATGTCTCAAGAGACTTCAGCAAGTTTAAACCTATGTTGCTTTACTGAATAGTCTCAGTCTCAGGAGACTTGAGCAAGTTTAAACCCATGTTACTTTACTGAATAGTCTTAAGTCTCAGGGAGACTTGAGCTCTCAGGGAGACTTGAGCAAGTTTAAACCTATGTTACTTTACTGAATAGTCGTATGTCTCAAGAGACATGAGCAAGTTTAAACCTATGTTACTTTACTAAATAGTCTGACGTCTCGGGAGACTTGAGCAAGTTTAAGCTTATGTTACTTTACTAAATAGTCTTATGTCTCGTGAGACTTGAGCAAGTTTAAACCTATGTTACCTTATTGAATAGTCTATGTCTCAGGAGACTTGAGCAAGTTTAAACCTATGTTACCTTACTGAATAGTCTTACGTCTCGGGAGATTTGAGCAAGTTTAAACCTATGTTACTTTACTGTATAGTGTTATGTTTCAGGAGACTTGAGCAAGTTTAAACCTATGTTAATTTGCTGAATAGTCGTACGTCTCAAGAGACTTGAGCAAGTTTACACCTATGTTACTTTACTGAATAGTCTTATGTTTCAGGAGACTTGAGCAAGTTTAAACCTATGTTACTTTGCTGAATAGTCGTACATCTCAAGAAACTTGAGCAAGTTTAAACCTATGTTACTTTACTGAATAGTTTTAAGTCTCAGAAGACTTGAGCACGTTTAAACCTGTTACTTTACTGAATAGTCTAAATCTCAGGAGACTTGAGCAAGTTTAAACCTATGTTACTTTACTGAATAGTCATATGTCTCAAGAGACTTGAGTAAGCTTAAACCTATGTTACTTTACTGAATAGTCTAAGTCTCAGAAGACTTGAACAAGTTTAAACCTATGTTACTTTACTGAATAGTCTTAAGTCTCAGATGACTTGAGCACGTTTAAACCTGTTACTTTACTGAATAGTCTTATGTTTCAGGAGACTTGAGCAAGTTTAAACCTATGTTACTCTACTGAATTGTCGTACGTCTCAAGAGACTTGAGCAAGTTTAAACCTATGTTACTTTACTAAATAGTCTTAAGTCTCAGGGGACTTGAGCAAGTTTAAACCTGTGTTACTTTACTGAATAGTCTTAAGTCTCAGAAGACTTGAACAAGTTTAAATCTATGATACTTTACTGAATTGTCCAAGTCTCAGAAGACTTGAACAAGTTTAAACCTATGATACTTTACTGAATAGTCTAAGTCTCAGGAGACTTGAACAAGTTTAAACCTGTGTTACTTTGCTGAATAGTCGTACGTCTCAAGAGACTTGAGCAAGTTTAAACCTATGTTACTTTACTGAATAGTTGTACGTCTCAGGAGACTTGAGTATATTTAAACCTATGTTAATTTAATGAATAGTTTAAGTCTCAGAAGACTTGAACAAGTTTAAACCTATGTTACTTTACTAAATAGTTTTAAGTCTCAGAAGACTTGAACAAGTTTAAACCTATGTTACTTTACTGAATAGTCTTAAATCTCAGAAGAATTGAGCACATTTAAACCTATGTTACTTTACTGAATAGTCTAAGTCTCAGGAGACTTGAGCAAGTTTAAACCTATGTTACTTTACTGAATAGTCATACGTCTCAAGAGACTTGAGTAAGTTTAAACCTATGTTACTTTACTGAATAGTCTTAAGTTTCAGAAGACTTGAGCAAGTTTAAATCTATGTTACTTTACTGAATAGTCTAAGTCTCAGGAGACTTGAGAAAGTTTAAATCTATGTTACTTTACTGAATAGTCTAAGTCTCAGGAGACTTGAGCAAGTTTAAACCTATGTTACTTTACTGAATAGTCTTATGTTTCAGGAGACTTGAGCAAATTTAAACCTATGTTACTTTGCTGAATAGTCATACGTCTCAAGAGACTTGAGCAAGTTTAAACCTATGTTACTTTACTGAATAGTCTAAGTCTCCGAAGACTTGAACAAGTTTAAACCTATGTTACTTTACTGAATAGTCATACGTCTAAAGAGACTTGAGTAAGTTTAAACCTATGTTACTTTACTGAATAGTCTTAAGTCTCAGAAGACTTGAGCACGTTTAAACCTATGTTACTTTACTGAATAGTCTTAAGTCTCGGGGGACTTGAGCAAGTTTAAACCTATGTTACTTTACTGAATAGTCTTAAGTTTCAGAAGACTTGAGCAAGTTTAAATCTATGTTACTTTACTGAATAGTCTACGTCTCAGGAGACTTGAGCAAGTTTAAATCTATGTTACTTTACTGAATAGTCTAAGTCTCAGGAGACTTGAGCAAGTTTAAACCTATGTTACTTTACTGAATAGTCATACGTCTCAAGAGACTTGAGTAAGTTTAAACCTATGTTACTTTACTGAATAGTCTTAAGTCTCAGAAGACTTGAGCACGTTTAAACCTATGTTACTTTACTGAATAGTCTTAAGTTTCAGAAGACTTGAGCAAGTTTAAATCTATGTTACTTTACTGAATAGTCTACGTCTCAGGAGACTTGAGCAAGTTTAAATCTATGTTACTTTACTGAATAGTCTACGTCTCAGGAGACTTGA
Organism: Bathymodiolus brooksi; assembly: GCA_963680875.1. Lineage (NCBI taxonomy): Eukaryota > Metazoa > Mollusca > Bivalvia > Mytilida > Modiolidae > Bathymodiolus > Bathymodiolus brooksi. The sequence continues at coordinate 28,264,348 of OY804579.1, forward strand.
GCAAGTTTAAATCTATGTTACTTTACTGAATAGTCTAAGTCTCAGGAGACTTGAGCAAGTTTAAACCTATGTTACTTTACTGAATAGTCTTAAGTTTCATAAGACTTGAGCAAGTTTAAATCTATGTTACTTTACTGAATAGTCTACGTCTCAGGAGACTTGAGCAAGTTTAAATCTATGTTACTTTACTGAATAGTCTAAGTCTCAGGAGACTTGAGCAAGTTTAAACCTATGTTACTTTACTGAATAGTCTTATGTTTCAGGAGACTTGAGCAAATTTAAACCTATGTTACTTTGCTGAATAGTCGTACGTCTCAAGAGACTTGAGCAAGTTTAAACCTATGTTACTTTACTGAATAGTCTAAGTCTCCGAAGATTTGAACAAGTTTAAACCTATGATACTTTACTGAATAGTCTAAGTCTCAGAAGACTTGAACAAGTTTAAACCTGTGTTACTTTACTGAATAGTCTAAGACTCAGGAGACTTGAGGAAGTTTAAACCTATGTTACTTTACTGAATAGTCTTATGTTTCAGGAGACTTGAGGAAGTTTAAACCTATGTTACTTTACTGAATAGTCATATGTCTCAAGAGACTTGAGCAAGTTTATACCTATGTTACTTTACTGAATAGTATTACGTTTCGGGAGACTTCAGCAAGTTTAAACCTATGTTACTTTACTGAATAGTCTAAAGTCTCAGGAGACTTGAGCAAGTTTAAACCTATGTTAATATACTGAATAGTCTTAAGTCTCAGGAGACTTGAGCAAGATTAAACCTATGTTACTTTACTGAATAGTAAGTCTCGGAAGGCTTGAACAAGTTTAAACCTATGTTACTTTACTGAATAGTCTTATGTTTCAGGAGACTTGAGCAAGTTTAAACCTATGTTACTTTACTGAATAGTCTTAAGTCTCGGGGATCTTGAGCAAGTTTAAACCTATGTTACTTTACTGAATAGTCTGAAGTCTCAGGAGACTTGAGCAAGTTTAAATCTATGTTACTTTACTGAATAGTCTAAGTCTCAGGAGACTTGAGCAAGTTTAAACCTATGTTACTTTACTGAATAGTCTGAAGTCTCAGGAGACTTGAGCAAGTTTAAATCTATGTTACTTTGCTGAATAGTCGTACGTCTCAAGAGACTTGAGCAAGTTTAAACCTATGATACTTTACTGAATAGTCTGAAGTCTCAGGAGACTTGAGCAAGCTTAAACCTATGTTACTTTACTGAATAGTCTAAGTCTCCGAAGACTTGAACATGTTTAAACCTATGATACTTTACTGAATAGTCTAAGTCTCAGAAGACTTGAACAAGTTTAAACCTGTGTTACTTTACTGAATAGTCTAAGACTCAGGAGACTTGAGGAAGTTTAAACCTATGTTACTTTACTGAATAGTCGTACGTCTCAAGAGACTTGAGCAAGTTTATACCTATGTTACTTTACTGAATAGTATTACGTTTCGGGAGACTTCAGCAAGTTTAAACCTATGTTACTTTACTGAATAGTCTGAAGTCTCAGGAGACTTGAGCAAGTTTAAACCTATGTTAATATACTGAATAGTCTTAAGTCTCAGGAGACTTGAGCAAGATTAAACCTATGTTACTTTACTGAATAGTAAGTCTCGGAAGGCTTGAACAAGTTTAAACCTATGTTACTTTACTGAATAGTCTTATGTTTCAGGAGACTTGAGCAAGTTTAAAGCTATGTTACTTTGCTGAATAGTCATACGTCTCAAGAGACTTGAGCAAGTTTAAACCTATGATACTTTACTGAATAGTCTAAGTCTCAGAAGACTTGAACGAGTTTAAACCTATGTTACTTTACTGAATAGTCTAAGTCTCAGGAGACTTGAGCAAGTTTAAACCTATGTTACTTTACTGAATAGTCTTATGTTTCAGGAGACTTGAGCAAGTTTAAACCTATGTTACTTTGCTGAATAGTTGTATGTCTCAAGAGACTTCAGCAAGTTTAAACCTATGTTGCTTTACTGAATAGTCTCAGTCTCAGGAGACTTGAGCAAGTTTAAACCTATGTTACTTTACTGAATAGTCTTAAGTCTCAGGGAGACTTGAGCTCTCAGGGAGACTTGAGCAAGTTTAAACCTATGTTACTTTACTGAATAGTCGTATGTCTCAAGAGACATGAGCAAGTTTAAACCTATGTTACTTTACTAAATAGTCTGACGTCTCGGGAGACTTGAGCAAGTTTAAGCTTATGTTACTTTACTAAATAATCTTAAGTCTCAGGAGACTTGAGCAATTTTAAGCCTATGTTACTTTACTGAATAGTCTTATGTCTCGTGAGACTTGAGCAAGTTTAAACCTATGTTACCTTATTGAATAGTCTATGTCTCAGGAGACTTGAGCAAGTTTAAACCTATGTTACCTTACTGAATAGTCTTACGTCTCGCGAGATTTGAGCAAGTTTAAACCTATGTTACTTTACTGAATAGTGTTATGTTTCAGGAGACTTGAGCAAGTTTAAACCTATGTTACTTTGCTGAATAGTCGTACGTCTCAAGAGACTTGAGCAAGTTTACACCTATGTTACTTTACTGAATAGTCTTATGTTTCAGGAGACTTGAGCAAGTTTAAACCTATGTTACTTTGCTGAATAGTCGTACGTCTCAAGAGACTTGAGCAAGTTTAAACCTATGTTACTTTACTGAATAGTAAGTCTCGGAAGGCTTGAACAAGTTTAAACCTATGTTACTTTACTGAATAGTCTTATGTTTCAGGAGACTTGAGCAAGTTTAAACCTATGTTACTTTACTGAATAGTCTTAAGTCTCGGGGAACTTGAGCAAGTTTAAACCTATGTTACTTTACTGAATAGTCTGAAGTCTCAGGAGACTTGAGCAAGTTTAAATCTATGTTACTTTACTGAATAGTCTAAGTCTCAGGAGACTTGAGCAAGTTTAAACCTATGTTACTTTACTGAATAGTCTTATGTTTCAGGAGACTTGAGCAAGTTTAAACCTATGTTACTTTGCTGAATAGTCGTACATCTCAAGAGACTTGAGCAAGTTTAAATCTATGTTACTTTACTGAATAGTCTTATGTCTTGGGAGACTTGAGCAAGTTTAAACCTATGTTACTTTACTGAATAGTCTGAAGTCTCAGGAGACTTGAGCAAGTTTAAACCTATGTTACTTTACTGAAGAGTCTGAAGTCTCAGGAGACTTGAGCAAGTTTAAACCTATGTTACTTTACTGAATAGTCTTGTTTCAGGAGACTTGAGCAAGTTTAAACCTATGTTACTTTACTGAATAGTCTTATGTCTCAGGAGACTTGAGCAAGTTTAAACCTATGTTACTTTACTGAATAGTCTTATGTCTCAGAAGACTTGAACAAGTTTAAACCTATGTTACTTTACTGAATAGTCTTAAGTCTCAGGAGACTTGAACAAGTTTAAACCTATGTTACTTTACTGAAAAGTCGTACGTCTCAAGAGACTTGAGTAAGTTTAAACCTATGTTACTTTACTGATAGTCCAAGTCTCAGAAGACTTGAACAAGTTTAAACCTATGTTACTTTACTAAATAGTCTTAAGTCTCAGAAGACTTGAACAAGTTTAAACCTATGTTACTTTACTGAATAGTCTAAGTCTCAGGGGACTTGAGCAAGTTTGAACCTATGTTACTTTACTGAATAGTCTTAAGTCTCAGAAGACTTGAACAAGTTTAAACCTATGTTACTTTACTGAATAGTCTTATGTCTCAGGAGACTTGAGCAAGTTTAAACCTATGTTACTTTACCGAATAGTGTTAAGTCTCAGAAGACTTGAACAAGTTTAAACCTATGTTACTTACTGAATAGTCTGTTAGTTTAGAAGACTTCAATTGATTTAATCATAATTTACAGGTACCTTTACCAGACACTTACAGGGGTAAATACAGAGAAGACCATATCAATCCAGGATTACTTTATGCTAATGAGGCTAGAAAAATAATTTTTGGGGCTCAAGAAAAAAAGAAGAAGGTATATATAAACAAAAAAGGGTTAGAGGTTATGGTGTTTAATGCCACTTTCAACAATATTTCAGTTATATTGTGGCATTCCAAGCATGATTTTAAGGTATCTGACTCTAATCATTCCAGAAATATGCCCCTTAATTACCGGTATATGTAAAATGTTGGGTTTTTAAAAAAAAACATTTAGGGAGGTGGGTGGTTTTCTCAAATCTGCTTTGACTTATATTTTTTAATTACTTTAAGATTGATATAATACAGGTCAAACTTGATTTTTAGGTATCTGAATTTTATTGAGCCGGAGTTAATTGCAGGCATTTTTCTCGTGACCTTGACCTCATTTTTATGTATGAATCCCATTCATGGTGAGGTGTACTTGATATAACTTTATGTGATAAAGTTTGTCAGTGACTTGCTGCAGGTTTTCTCCAGTTTCCTCCACCAATAAAACTGACTGCCATGATATAACTGAAATATTGTTGAAAGTGGCATATAACATCATAACCCCTCTGGCAGCTACATATTTATGCATATGTCACATTTGGGCTGTTTAAAAAAAAATGTCTGTAACATGTGAAAAAAATGTCCAAATTAAACTCACTCCTAAAAACTTTCTGCTGATAATTTTCAATGTTGTATACATTGAAGTAAATGAAACAAGAAAGAAACTATGAACAGATAAGCAATAAATTTTTAAAAACCTTTTATTGAACACAAATTAGCATGAAAAACATGTAAAACACATACTTATTCTATATCAGTTAAACAATCTTTAGTCTCAATTATTTTGTATAATGGTTTCTCAAGCAATGCAACTGATATAAATGACTTTTTGTGCAAAATATTGGGTTATTGGTAGTTGTAGTTTTTCTTAAAAGCTATTTTTTATGAAAAATTCTCAATAATTTTGTCCAATCTACCTGATAAAGTTTTTATTATAAAAATAATAAGAAATATTTTTATTTAAGACAGCAAAATTTTCAAACTTTAAAGATAAGTAGCCATTTGTAAAAAAAAAATCACATTGATTCTTTGAACGATCGCAAAATAATTGGTTGTAGAAAAAACATTTTGTCTATTTTTGTTGCACTCCTGACATTTTATATTAAAGAAAAAAAGAAGAAAATATCACATTTTAAAATGCCAACATTGAACAGTGATGTTACTGTTAACTCATACAATAATCTTTACCTGTTTCAATGCAATATTTGTACAGAAATGACAGTATTTGGAAATTTGTAACAATTTTTTGCCATTCCCACTTCTTTAATACCCAGTTTTAGCAGCAATATTTTTAATTACATTTGAAAATTTGTATTATACCACTCTTAATATATTAGATAAATCATAAAGAAATAATTAGAATATTTTTATAGGCTAGAAAAGACATTTTTTTTTTTTTTATAAATTATCATTATTTTATCAATGGTACTATTTTATCAGGATATGTTGTACTCCTGACATTATATTGCCATCAAGAAAAGGAAGAGTTATTAACTTAAAAACAATTCACAGGGGAAAAAATCAGTTGGTGTTCTTTCAAGCATTAGTTTTACCAAGTAATTGTTTCTCAAAGTAACATTTTTCTAGTTATTTGTAACTTGTTTACAGCCATACTTCTCGAAAATTCCAACTTATTTTTGAAATATACTATACAAAAACATTTAAAACATGTATTAATCTAAATTAATATTGAAAATAGATGTTTAATGTACAATTACAAGTATTTTTTGGATACTTAGAAAATTGATTATATCAAATTTCAATGATTTTTAAATATTTATGTCAGGGGTGCAACATTTACATGGTCAACCATAAATTATTTATAAGAAAACAGATAAATGCATTTATCATAAACTTTATCAAGTCAATTAATCTCCAATAGCTAATGAACCTAGAAAACATGTTCCCTTGTCAGAGAATGTCTCTAGTATTAATACCTAATAGATATTAAAGCATGAGACCATTTAAAATGAACAAAAATGCTTTATTACATAAAATTAAAAGCACATAAAATGCTATTGGCACTTTTAATTTTTTCAAACATTATTCTAAACTTGTCAGAATTTCATCTTATTTAAATCATCCATATAAAAAGCTATAATTTAGACTGTGTAGAAGATCACTTAAAACTAGTTGCACTCCTGACATGAATCAAATGCTTCTGTGAGAGATATTTTATGTATCTCAAACAGGTAAATGGGTTTTATCTGTTCTCTTGGTCAGTCTCTGTTGCAATAGAAAGACAAATGTGATATTAGTTACATTTAAAAAAAAATATGTCTAAGAAAATATCAAATGTTGCACTCCTGACATTTGAGGGTGCTGCCTTTAATGTGACATTCTTGGCCTTACTACTGATTTTAGTGTATCTTTTAACTATGGTTTTGAAGCAGCAATGATGTATTAAGATTTATTTATACCCCATATCTTTGAAAACTAAAAGACAGCATTTCTACAATGTAATTTAGGAAAACTTGCATAAATGTTTGTTGCACTCCTGACTGGGTACATTGTACATCTTATTTACAAAGCCATATTTTTATGTAATAATAAATGTGAAGCATGATCTATTGCTATCTTAAAGTATGTCAACATATCAAAGTTTGTGATGAAATAGATTTTAATAACATATTGTTTGATTTAGCACTGTGGTAGGTTGTTGAAAATTAAGGATTTTTTAAAGTGTCACAAAAAAGTGTTGCACTCCTGACAATTTTGACATATTTTTTGGACATTTTTTTTTGTTATTCTAGATATCTTAAAAATTGTTTGCAGTAACAAACATCAAATCATTACAGATCTTTTGAACTATTTAGATCCAATAAAATCATAAAAATGAGTAAATTAGACAGCTATAGCAGTAGGAGCCATTTATTTGGAAACTGCCCATTTCCTTAATTTCAGTTTTCATGCTTTAGTTCATAGTATAGTTTTTTTTTGACAAAATTTCTCACACACAATTTGCAGGGGGCAGGTGAGACATAGATCTGTGTCTTTCCTTTTCAGTTTCTGTGTGTTATCTGATTATTGACTCAATTTAGAATTTTAAAGTTTGTTCACACAATTTCCTTTCAAAAGACAGCATTTCACCCATCATATCTGGTAAATGACCACAGGCTCCCAGACCCTATTTTTCATATTGACTACAGAATGTACATGAATATTTAGATTTATTGGACAGGATGTTTGATCAGCGGTTTTCATAAACATGTGACTAAGATGTGTGATTTACATAACCATAAAGGATTCATAGTAAATGTAACTAGTTTTCACTTTTTATTGGATCACCTGGCCAAAGGCAATGTGAGCTCTTGTCATCACTTGGCGTCCGTCGTCTGTCATCTGTAGTCCGTTAACTTTTCACATTTATTCTTCTCCTCTGAAACTCCTCAACCATATGAACTGAAACTTGGTAGGAAGCATCTATGGAAGGTCCTCTATAAAGATTGCTCATTTTGTCCCGATCCATTAACAAACATGGCCACCACAGGCAATTCTTGTTTCTGATTGGCCTATTTTAAAAAATCTCCTCTGAAACCGCTTAGCCAAATGAACCGAAACTTGGTAGGAAGCATCTATGGAAGGTCCTCTATAAAGATTGCTAATTTCATCTTGATCTGTTAACAAACATGGCCACCACAGACGATTCTTGTTTCTGATTGATTGATATCTAAAAAATCATTTTTTCTGTTAAAAGGGAGATCACTCTAGTTTAAATATAGATACATTTTGTATCTATTCAAAATGCTGTTATCTCTGAATTGAATTGCAGATAAATATGCCTCTAAAACTCCTCAACCAAATGAACTGAAACTTGGCAGGAACCATCTATGGAAGGTCCTCTATAAAGATTGCTCATTTCATCCCAATCCATTAACGAACATGGCCGCCACAGGCTTGTTTCTGATTGGCTGATTTTAAAAATTCTTCTCTTCTGAAACCGCTTGATTAAATGAACCAAAACTTGGTAGGAAACATCTATGGGCTGTCCTCTATAAAAAGTACTCATTTCGTTCTAATTCCATTAACAAACATGGCCACCACAGGCGATTTTTATTTCTGATCGCATGATTTTTTAAATTCTTCTCCTCTGAAACCACTTGGCCAAATGATCCGAAACTTGGTAGGAAACATCTATGGGCGGTCCTCTATAAAGATTGCTCATTCTGTCCCAATCCATTAACAAACATGGCCACCACAGGCGATTCTTGTTTCTGATTGGTCTATTTCTAAAAATCTTCTCCTCTGAAACCATATGGCCAAATGATTCGAAACTTGATAGGAAGCATCTGGGTGATTTTCAAAAAAATGAAGACTTTTCATTTTCATAGAATAATTTTAATATGAAATGATATGAAAGAAAGGTAAATATCTTAAAACAAGCACAATGGTAACAGTTATCTTCATGAAAAGTGTCATGGAGATTGCTCTTCCGGTTAAAAAGTTATCCTCTAAAAACTGGTCAAATTTGTCTGCAGTGTGAAGTTTTAGCGTGACAAACTTTAAATTGCCTTAACTTACCTCGATGAAAGAAAAAATAAAATAAAAAATACATTAAAGAAAGATGGTATTCTATAATTTCGTACCATTTTACTTCAAATATCTAGATGCTTTTTAATTTGTGACCCTATGATTATGCGACAAAAAATTATTCTATTTTTTAAATTAGTGTACGTGAATAAATTTAACTTGGAAAATTGTACAAATGTCAAATTAAACCTTAATAGTTTTTCATTGTTGAGACTAATTAGTTCAGAAAAGTCAAAATATGTTGTAAAAAAACATTATTTATAATAATTTAGTAGTATTAGACTGGATGAATATGATAGTTGTAAAATTGGGCTTGCATAAGGAGAGACACAAAAAATGTCAGGAGTGTGACATTGTATCTTAGTTGTATAGTACTATGTTGTTTGCTTTAATAGTTCACAATTTTCTTTATTTTCCAAAAGCTCCAGACCGAATCAAAGAAAAGAGTTGGAAATAGCTCTGATATATGACATAGCATAGCTAGGAAATCAAAATAACTAATGTCAGGAGTGTGACACTTTTAATAGGCATACCTTTTAAACAAAAAAAATAATAATCCATGCTTCTACAAACTTCCACAATGTTTTCAATTTAATTACATATAAACAATAAGTAATAATTATAGTATTTTTGTATATTGCATGACACCTTTCTCATAATAAGTGATGATAAAGGGTTATATTTTCTTAAAACATGTCAAAATATGGATTTTTTTTCTGAATGAAAAATTGATGTATGTTGCTTTAGATAAACAGAATACTTACTTTAGTATATCTTGCCTTTCATAAAACATTTTCATTCTTTTGATATAGCATTTTTGAAAATTTATCAATAATTTTTCATTCAACAGTAATATGTCACACTCCTGACATAAAAACATTAAATGTTGATTGCAATTGCAGTAGGAAGTTTTTTTGCAGAGTAAATTATTGAGAAACATGGGGAAACTAATTTGAAAACCACTAAAAAGTAATTTTATACTAAGAAAAGATGATCTATTACTAGTTTTAATAAATTTCAAATCCATTTTAACCATTTTTGATAAGATAAATTCCTAAAGGGCAAATAATTAGCACACTCATCATTAGAAAAAACAAAAACATAATTTTGAATCCTCTTTTAATATTTACTGTTAACTGTAAGAAATATAAGCTTTTGAAGAAATCAAACTTTTAGTTTGGAAAGAATAAGTTGGTTATATTATTTTCGAGAGGGACTCAGGAGTGTGACAATTTTATTTAAGAAATAGATTATTTTGTAAGCATATAGCCTCCATAAAACTGCCTGTAATTGTCTCGGGGAATTATTTAATTCTCAATAAGCACTATACTCTTGAAAAGATGTATAAATGGTTGAAAATTGAGTTGTCATTTTTTATAATTATGATAGTATTACTTAGAATATGATAAAATATGATTGAAATAACATCATAACAATGCAAAAATGAAATATATTCAAGGGAAACCTTTTTTCAGTCAAAATAGATTATGTACTACTACATAAAAAAGTTATTGTGACCAACAATGATTGCATTTAGCTTGATATTTGGTGTATTTATCTTTTAGAAAAATGTGTCAGGAGTGTGACAAAACACCAAAAAAATGGACAGTATTTTCATTTGGTTACCTCTAGTTTATACCACCAATGATCAACTTAACTTAGCTTTTGTTATATTTATTAGGCATATATAAATAATTGATTTACAACTATTAAGCCTCATTAGATCATATTTTTTATGCTTGTATGAAAACTTTAATTACCAGATTTTTTAAAAATATAATTAAAAATAGTGTTTCTTTGATATACTGAAACTGTTTTTTCAGGATATATACAAAGTTTGGTACCAAAATGTGCCTATTTCATATCATTATCATTATCAAATGGAAATACATTTAGTTCTCTTACCATACCCAAAAGAAAATGATACCTCTGAGGAAGTAAGTCTGTATTTGTTATCATTTTAACACTTTGTTGCTAATAAAAGTTGAAAAAAAAAATTTTGTCTTCATATCCACAACTGAATCTGAAAAATATATCATATTGACATTATTTTACGACCAAAATTATGTCAATTTGTCCAATTTGAAATTTCACCCTCTATGTCACACAAAGTCTTCATTTTTTTGAAAATCACCCATCTATGGAAAATCATCTTATAAAGATTGCTCATTTTGTCCCAATCTGTTTACAAACATGGCTGCCACAGACAATTATTTTTTCTGATTGGTCAATTTCTAAAAATCTTCTACTCTGACACAGCTTGGCCAAATAGACCGAAATTTGGTAGAAAGCATCTATGGAAGGTCCTCTATGGGAATTGCTCATTCCGTTCTGATCTGTTAACAAACATGGCCGTCATAGACAATTCTTGTTTCTTATTGTTCGATTTCTAAAACAGCTTTTCCTCTGAAACCGCTTGGCCAAATGATATGAAACTTGGTAAGAAGCATCTATGGCAGGTCCTCTATAGAGATTGCTCATTTCGTTTTGATCCATTAACAAACATGGCTGCCACAGGCAATTCTTGTTTTAGATTGGTTGCTTTCTAAGAATCTTCTTCTCTGAAACTGCTTTGCCAAAACGAACCGAAATTTGGTGGGAAGCACCTATTGCAGTATAGGATATGAAAGATTCTGTATTAAGTTTCCTCAGAGCAGAATGAAAGGTGAGCAACACAGGCTCAGCTCAATGCTGAGCCTCTAGTTAACTCACCTTGCCAAAGGCAATGTGAGCTTTTTCCATCACTTGGCATTAGTCGTCTGTCATCAGTCGTCCGTTAACTTTTCACATTTTAATCTTCTGCTCTGAAACCCCTGAGGCAAATGAACTGAAACTTGGTAGGAAGCATCTATGGAAGGTCATCCATAAAGATTGCTCATTTCGTCCCGATCCGTTAACAAACATGGCCGTCACAGGCAATTCTTGTTTCTGGTTGGTTGATTTTTTAAAATCTTCTCCTCTGAAACCACTTGGCCAAATGAAGCGAAACTTGGTAGGAAGCATCTATGGAAGGTCCTCTATAAAGATTGCTCATTTTGTCCCGATCCGTTAACAAACATGGCCGTCACGGGCAATTCTTGTTTCTGATTGGTCGATTTCTAAGAAATCTTCTTCTCTGAAATTGCTTGGTCAAATGAACCGACACTTGGTAGGCAGCATCTATGGAAGGTCCTCTATGAACAATGCTCATTTCGTCCTGATCTGTTAACAAACATGGCCACCACATGCAATTCTTGTTTCTGATTGGTCGATTTCTAAGAAAAATCTTCTCTGAAACCACTTAGGCAAATGAACTGAAACTTGGTAGGAAGCATCTGTGGAAGGTCATCCATAAAGATTGCTCATTTCGTCCCGATCTGTTAACAAACATGGCCACCACAGGCAATTCTTGTTTCTGGTTGGTTGATTTGTTTAAATCTTCTCCTCTGAAACCACTTGGCCAAATGAACCGAAACTTGGTAGGAAGCATCTATGGAAGGTCCTCTATAAAGATTGCTCATTTTGTCCCGATCCGTTAACAAACATGACTGTCACGGGCAATTCTTGTTTCTGATTGGTCGATTTCTAAGAAATCTTCTCTGAAATTGCTTGGTCAAATGAACCGACACTTGGTAGGCAGCATCTATGGAAGGTCCTCTATAAACATTGCTCATTTCATCCTGATCCGTTTACAAACATGGCCACCACATGCAATTCTTGTTTCTGATTGGTCGATTTCTAATAAAAATCTTCTCTGAATCCCAGTAGCCAAATGAACTGAAATTTGGTAGGAAGCACCTATGAAATGTTCTGTATACAGTTTCCTCAAAACAGAATGAAAGGTGAGCGACACAGCCCATTGAGCCTCTAGTTAAATTACCTATTTTCGATACAATTCGAATATTCATCTAATAATACAACAATATAATATCAATACTACTTTTCACCTCAACTAGCTGAAGGCCACATGAGCTTTTGCCATCACTTGGTGTCTGGCATCCATCCGTCGTACGCTTTATGCTTTCACATTTAACTCTTCTCTTCTTAAACTGCAGAACCAAATAAACAAAATTTGGCTGGGATGGTCCTCAGGTAGTTCCGTTTCAAAATTATGTCAAGCATCCCTATTCTCCATTCCAGATTTCGCCCATTACTAAAAATAGAAACGTCTTTTATTGTCTATTGCTGTTATATTATAAGTCAAAATGATCTCAAATTTTAAATGTAGCTACATGACATTGAGTAGTTCAAGATGTCTTCATCGTTTTTCTGTGAAATATTTTTCAAATAATTTATACCGATTATGCATATTATGAGAAAACAAATCACATGAATATTCATTTCTATTGAACTTTTTTAGTACAACTATATAAACAAGGTAGGATTATAGTTTAGGTGAAACTGATTCTATGACAAATTGTCACTGACAGTGATGAATGTTAACCAAAGATCAACTGTGATCCATTTCATGCTGAAATTAGTCATCTATATATATTTCTTTGTAATGTACATTTGTATATTTACAGATTGCTGCCTTTATGTGTGAACCGTTGATGGTGACTGCAGGAGTTATTGAGTACCCACCTAATTTTCTTAGCCAAACTTTCAGGTGAGCATGAGGTTAATCTGGGAGATGGGTAAGGAAGATAGAATGAGCACTTAATAAACACCGATAGTGGTTCCCTTTCAAAACTAAGTCTGACATCCTGCCCTGCATTCAAAATGGCTGCTGTTACTAAAAATAGAAATTTCTTTTAATGTCTATTGCTGCATTAATTTTAGCTGCAGCTACATGGCAATTATTTGTGACACTCCCATTTTCTTAAGTGTCCTACTTCATATCGATTAATCATAACTGTGCGTTTAATTTTATCATTCTTCCCATTCCACAGAAAATTATAAAAAATGTCTTTTATTTCTTTTATAGGCCATTCAAGAGAATTTAGAAGTACTGTAAGGCTTTGAATTAAAATTGGAAGTGGCAGTGTCTTTATAACAAGCACTGATAACAATATTGCTTTTCTGTGTCGTATGGTTGACCAAGCAAAATATCTTTATTTCAACTTTACTTAAATTAATCATATAGCAAAGCATCAACGTTCAGACATTTTGTCGTCTGTTGTGTTTGTGGAAACAGGTGATCGTTATTGATTTTGCAAATGAAGGGTATGATATAAAGAAACATTTTGTAATTCATAGACTATCAGCCAATTAAAATTTGATTTCCTGATAGCCATTGATTGTTGAAAAGTTGTTAGCCAAACAGCGTTCCACTTTAAACGAGAATGTCAAATAATGATGGTTGGAAGGCAGCTGTTGGCCTATCAGCATTTTACTTTTTACGAGAATGTCATGTTTTTTTTTTAAATTTAGGCTAAACTGAAGCTGTTATTTCTGGTGATATGAATGAGGAATTTCTCTTAAGGATCATCAATAGATCATGCTTGAAAATTATCATTAGTTTAAATTGACTAGCTAGTGATCATTTGGAAAAATTGTTGTTACTATTTTACCCAATCAGAAACACTTATTCCAACTTCAGAAGTATAATTGAAATCCAGGTGAGCGATGACAGGCTCCTGGGATCGTCTAGTTTTTAATGCCCATCAATAACCGTTAAAGATGCACACTTCGCAAAAAAACTGCATTCAAATTGGATGAGAAATAAAATCTTTCAAATTTTGGAAATTGGTACTATTCTGTCTCTTTCGGTCACGTTTATCTTGGAAAAGGTATAAGAGGAAGGAAATCCACCAGTATATTACTGAAAGCTCTCAACCAATATATTACTGAAAGTTCTCAACATAATCTATACAACAAAAGAAAAAACACATCAAAATTGGATGAAAAATTAACAATTTATATACCTTTCAAATACATTTTGTATGTGAAATTTCAAAATTGTGTTCCTTTATTAGACCCCTTTTCGAAATAGAATAGCAAAAAAATGTATGGCCCATCAATAACTCAAATAGATGAACACTTTGCAGAAAACTGCATTAAAATTGGATGAAAATTTTATTAACACCCCCCTTTGACACCGTTTATGTCTAAAACAGTAATACAGTAAAACAAGAATAAACTGATCACCCTGGGAATTGAAACTAGTGGCCGGTTTAGACAGTCAACTGGTTTACTCAGGTTTTAGAAATGAATCAGAAATCTGAAAATTGGGCTTGTTTAATTTCTATATTAAAAGTATAATATGAAAATTGCTATAGCTGCAAGTACATGCATGTACAATATTGTATTAATCATAATATTATTAATAAAATAAAATATATAAATATGTATTTTAATAAATAAAGAAATAAATGTATTTAAATAAATGAACTATGTTATAATCAGTTACTTGCTTTTGACATTATTGTTTATTGAAAAAAATCATCCTTGAGCTGAAATGATCTTTAATTGACCAACTTTCTAAATTATTTGTGACACTTCCATTTTCTATTGACTTTAGAGGTCAAATTTAAAACCAGATGAGCAATTACAGGCTCCTGGGAGCCTTTATTAGCTCACCTTGCCAAAGACAGTGTGAGCTTTTGCCATCACTTGGTGTCTGTCGTCTGTTTGTCAGTTAACTTTTCACATTTTTATCTTCTCCTCAGAAATCACAATTTAACTGAAACTTGGTAGGAAGCATCTATGGACGGTCCTCTATAAAGATACTCATTTCATCTCGATCCGTTAACAAACATGGCTGCCACAGGCAATTCTTTTTTCTGATTGGTCGATTTCTAAGAATCTTCTCCTCTGAAACCACTTGGCCAATTGAACCGAAACTTGGTAGGAAGCATCTCTATGGAAGGTCCTCTATAAAGATGCTCATATCATCCCGATCCGTTATCAAACATGGCCATCACAGGCAATTCTTGTTTCTGATTGGTCGATATCTAAGAAATCTTCTTCACTGAAACTTGGTAGGAAGCATCAATGGAAGGTCCTCTATCAAGATTGCTCATTTTGTCCCGATCTGTTAACAAACATGGCCATCACGGGCAATTCCTGTTTCTGATTGGTCGATTTCTAAGAAATCTTCCTCTCTGAAATCGCTTGGCCAAATGAACCGAAGCTTGGTAGGAAGCATCTATGGAAGGTCCTCTATAAAGATTGCTCATTTTGTCCCAATCTGTTAACAAACATGGCCACTACAGGCTATTCTTGTTTCTGATTAGTCGATTTCTAAGAAATCTTCTCTGAAATTGCTTGGCCAAATGAACCGAAACTTGGTAGGAAGCATCCATGGAAGGTCCTCTATAAAGATTGCTCATTTCGTCCCGATTCGTTAACAAACATGGCTGCCAGAGGCAATTCTTGTTTCTGATTGATTAATTTCTAAAAATCTTATCAAATGAACTGAAATTTGGTAGGTTCTGTATAAAGTTTCTTCAAAGCCAATGAGCATCTAGTTTTTCTTCTGCTAAAATCATGTCTGTATAATGAAATACATTCTTGAAGTGAATGTGATATATGACGTTTGTTATACAATAGTGTCACATTATGTTTTTCAGCATCAGAGTAATGCCTAAATTTGTAATCCTCACTGAAAACTTTTGGTGGAACATAAATACACTTCTTTCATCTGTTCAAAACAACTGTCTTATGGATGATATCTGCAGTTTTGATTGCTATGCATCATAATTGTTTTACATATTCAAGTTAATTACAAATTGTAGCAGAATACTGGTCAATTTAGATTTTGATGATGATGTCTTAACCATCCGTTGAAAAAAGTCAAATTGTTCTGTAGTGTTTGGAATCAATAGTATGACATGTTCCTCCAAAATTATGCTGGCTGCACTTCAGTCACTCACAATGCAATTGCTGATTAACTGGAGAATTTTACTGAAAGATGATTTAAGAATATGGAGTAAAAGGAATGTTTCATCAATAGAAATAGGTCATGAACACTTTGTATAATGCATTCTGTATTAATGCATTAAGTGACATATTCATATGACAAGTTATATTTTACAGATATGTCAGAGAAGGAGGAGGCTTATGTATCGTTGATGAAGTACAGACAGGTCTAGGGAGAACTGGAGAGAATTTCTGGGCTTTTCAAAATCAAGGTAAGGTATGTAATGTACAGTCAAACCTGTATATAAAGGACACTCAAGGGAACCTGAAAATGTGCCTTTAATGAGCAGTTGCCCTTTATATACAGGTTAAAATTATAAGAACTTTTCATGAATGAGCAATTGATGATGCCCTTTATAGACAGTGATTTGTTATATAGAGGTGCCCTTTAAGGCAGGTTTGACTGTATTATATGTTGTGAATATTTATGAGCTTTTCATCAAAGTAAGGTATATAGTAGACTTTGTATTGTGGGTCATGGGATAATCTGTTGTTTTCTTTTTGTAATTGTTTATTTTTAAAAATAGAAAAGTGTTATACAAATGAGATACAATACATACACTATAGATGAAAATACACAAGATATAAATTATTTGTTGTTTATTATTTTTTATGGGGATTTTTTTTAATGCATCCCTTAAGAAAATTCCTTTTATAAAAATGCATATTGCTATTATGTTACTATTACTGTTTTTGATATCAAAGGGGTCAAAATGGGGGGAGGGTGTTAAAGATTTGAACTATTTAAATTTTCATCCAATTTTAATGCAGTTTTATGCGAAGTGTTCATCTTTATGACTTACTAATGGGCCATACATTTGTTTGCTATTTTATTTTAAAAAGAGGTCTAAAAGGAGCCCAAATCCCGAAATTTCACATATTTGAAAGGCATGTAGAATTTTGATTTTTCATTCAATTTTGATTTTTATGTCCCCGCCACTAAGAAATGGTGGGATAGACACAAAAGCCATGGGTCAGACAGAACCCTAGTTCCTGTCTGACCCAATGTCAGACAGAAAAAAAAAGTTTTCACCAACTCTGCCACTAAGTGTTATAGTCTGTTTGGTGACTCTGAAAATAGGGGAAAAAATTCCTAAAAAACCAACGGGTTGTCAGATTTTCTTTTTAATTATATTTATATTAAGGACTGATTAATACATATTATAGGTGAATTTTTAAAAAAAAATCATTAAAGAATTAAAAAGTTTGCCATAGGACTTAATTGTAAAATTCTGTCATTTTGTCATGTAGCAAACATGGGAGTAAGTACTACTGAAATGAACAGCAACATGTGGTCAGTATTGACAAACAGCAAGTCAGCTGATTTCATCATTAGCATGTTATATCAGATGTTTACATACTGACCATATCAAATATGGACAATATTCAAATTAGATTTACACCTGTTCAGGTAAAAATCAATAATGATGATACATTATTACATAACTGATTGTGGAGCATTTAAAGTACATGCAAACTACCCATTCCCTTTATGTGCATAGAGGTAAGGCGGAAACGATTCACCGTATGTACCGAAATCATGATTATTTTGGGGATGGTTCGGTTCACGATACATGGAGGCCGCTTACGATACAAACGATATGATGCTCATTTTTTGAAAAAAAAGTAGTGTTGAACTTCCATTTTCTTCTTTTGGTGATCATTTAATTAATATTTTGAGAAAAATGAATCGATTAATTTATGCTTTTAAAATTAATTAATCAAATATCAAATATTTATAATTTCCGCTAGTACGTAAGCGACCTCATATAAAAAAAAACATGGCAGCGCCCATGTCGACCAGCATGGACTTCAAGGAATAGTTACAGTTTCCTATAAAACGTATTGTGATACATATTGTAATACATATCAAATATCGCGATACGTATCGCTTGTGAAAAAAGTGTATCGTTACACCCCTACATAGAGGTTAATAATAGGGAACAAAATTACCTGAAAACGTTGTTTATTCTGACCAGTACATATCAGTAGTTTCACCCTCACTGTCATGAGCCCCCCTCTGAATCAGTGTCACTATCACTGTCTAAATTTATAATATTTTTTGGAATTTCCTCTATAATGTGGTCAGGTTTCTAATATTGTGGTTCTATTTTGTTTTCAACATGATTACACTTTTCTGGGGTTATGCAACTTATGGTTTTAAATCCTTTTATTATTAAGTCCTTTACATCATTAGTTTTAAAAGTGTTATTTTCCCGTCCAACATAACCCTTAATTGACATCCTCCCATACCATTTCGATAGGGTTAAATTCACAATGGTATGGAGGGGGGTGCAAAACATCATCACCTTTCCCATGTAAAAATTCATTTGTTTTATAAACTGGTTCGGGTTTCTTCAGTTTAATGATCTCATACAATTCAGTTTTTAGCTCACCTGGCCAAAGACCATGTGAGCTATTGCCATCAGGTTTCGTCCGTCGTCGTCTGTCGTTAGCTTTTCACATTTTAATCTTCTCCTCAGAAACCACTGGGCCAATTGCAACCAAACTTTGGTGGAATGGTCCTTGGGGGACCCCCTTCCAAAATTGTGTCCGGTGATCCCGACTTCCAACCAAAATGGTCACCAAGCTAAAAATAGAAAAAAGGGGGAATGAAATTTAAAAAAAAAACTTCTCCTCTGAAACTACTGAGCCAATTTCAACCAAACTTTGCTGAAATGATCCTTGGGTGGTCCCCTTCCAAAATTGCGTCCGGCATTTCAGACCTCTGACCAAGATGGCCACCACAGCCGAACTTAATTCAACATAGGACCCTATATGGGAAATTCCCATAACAATCTTCTTGTCTGAAACCATTTGCTCAATAAGAACTAAATGTTGATGAAATAGTCATTGGATGGTTCTCTTTCAAAAATGTGTCTGGCAGTTCGACCCTTCGACCAAGATGTCCCCCACAGCCGAACTTAGCTTAACATTATTACATAGGACCCTATGGGAAATTCACATAAAAATCTTCTCCTCAGAAACCACTGGGCCAATTGCAGCCAAACTTTGGTGGAATGGTCCTTGGATGGTTCCCTTCCAAAATTGTGTCCGGTGATCCTGACTTCCAACCAAGATGGCCACCAAGCTAAAAATAGAAAAAAGGGGGAATGAAATTAAAAAAAAATCTTCTCCTCTGAAACTATTGAGCCAATCTCAACCAAACTTTGCTGAAATGATCCTTGGGTGGTCCCCTTCCAAAAATGCGTCTGGCATTTGAGACCTCCGACCAAGATGGCCGCCACAGCCAAACCTAATTTAAAGACCCTATGGGAAATTCACATAAAAACCGTCTTGTCTGGAACCAGTAGTTCAATTAGAGCCAAACTTTGATGGAATAGTCATTGGATGGTCCTCTTCCAAAATTGTGTCCGCAGTCACGCTCTCCCACCAAGATGGCCACCACAGTGCAGTTGCGTTGTTATTGAAAGCAGCTTTGATCCAGGTGAGCGATTACAGGCTCCTGGGAGCCTCTGGTTTTCATTTTACCATCAAAAGGAATTTTTTTGTCTTTGAGCCACTTTTGCATATCCCCCTTTCTTGTAACTGATGTTGGTGCTTTGGTTCCTTCCTTTATTACACTATGGTAAGACGCATTGTCCATTACAATAAGACTTTTAGGTGGAAGTGTGGGAACTAACTGCTCTTCTACCCATTTATTAAATATAACAGAATTCATTTCGGAATGATAATCTCTTCCATCTGTGCTTAAAGTTTTAAAAACTAATTCACATCCAGGTAAAAAACCAGTTTTACATCCCGCATGTAAAATTACAAATCTTTGTCCTTTATTAAGGGGAATTTTTCGGGCATCTGAAGGGTTAGGTGGTGTCCACTGATGGGATGCTGTATGGTGGGTATCAACCCAAGTTTCGTCCAAGTAAACAATGTTATATCCTTCATTTCTTTTTTGTTTAATTGTACATAAAAAAGATATTTTTTTATTAACAAGGTTTTTTCTTTCAACAAGAGCCTTTTTATTTCCATTTATTTTTGCATATTTAAAACCAAGTTCATGCAAAGTTTTCCAAAGTTTATATTTTGACACTTTTAAAGAATGGTTTTTCTCCAAAGTGACATGCAATTTTCTAATTGAAACATATTCATTTTTCAAAAAAAAATCCAACTACTACTCTCCTTATTAAGTCCTTATCAAAACTATCCAAAGAATCTTTGCATTTATTCACAGATTTTCATTAAGTTCCACAGGTTCTTCTTCCAATATCTTATTCAGAAATGAACGGCTAATGTCCAGAGATTGTACAGTTCTATCAATGACTTTTTTTATTATTTGAATTATTTCTTTGACAACTTTCACTCAGATATGTATTGAATAATGTGTGCCTAAAATGTTAAAAAGAGCAATAGAAAGCAAATCCCTGATTTTTAAATAATTGTTTCCCCTATTTCCAGAGTCACCAAACAGACTATACCCTTGTCTGTCATTCCGTAATTCTGAAATAAAACAGTTGTCACCACTTTTTTTCGCTATGCTTTGAGATATTGACTTGATATTTGGTATGTGGGTGATAAGTTACAGATCAAGTTTACGTTTCGTTCCGGTCCAATGATTTTTGGCCGAGTTATGGCCCTTGGACTTTGAAATTTGGCCAAATATTTAGTTGTCACCACCTTTTTTCGCTATACTTGGTGATATTGACTTGATTTTTGGTATATGAGTGTATAATGATGAGTTACAGATCAAGTGTACATTTCGTTCCGGTTCAATGATTTTTGGCCGAGTTATGGCCCTTGGACTTTGAAATTTTGCCAAATATGACATTTTGACCAACCGAGGAATTGATCTGAATTAATGAAGGACGGTTGGTTGAAACGTGGGAAATTATATGTTACAGTTTTTTGAGTGTATGATAGAAATAGAGGCTTTAGTATTTTATACAGGAACATGAAATCTGAACCCCTGTATTGTCTTATTCAGTCATGATTTGTGGTGAGTGCAGGGCAACATGTATGAATACACATTCAATTTCAAAATTCAAAATTATAAGCAAAATTCATTTCATCTATTTATATAGTTTTATCACCTTTTGGCAAACCATGTGGTATTTTTTCACAAACCAGATACGTGTATGCTTTTTTGATAGTTTGCATTGTAGTGTCTCCTGATATGCTGTGTAATGCTTACTTGTTCTCGTGTGATGGGTTTCGTACTATTATTGATTTTCCGATATAGCGATTAACAGTGTAACCTTTCATTCATACGCTCCCGAAGTTCTGGAGCGTTAATGGTAGAAGTATGAATATGTACTACTATGGCGCTTCAAAATCTTCAACAATATGGCTGCCAAACCGGAAATAAATTAAAAGAAAAATCACGTGACCTAAACCGGAACTCTAGTCGAAATAAAAATAAAACAATGTTCGGTAGCGGATACGAAAACTGTCCGGAGTTTGGAGTTTTAGTTGGTGTTATTTTTAAGCTTGATATTTTGTAAACAGGAAGAAAAATTACTGTTCTTCGGGAGCGTTTCAGGTTGCACCTGCCTCATATTATGACGATTGGAATTTTCAAAGAATGGCTAGTTAAATATTTCTTTGTACATACGATTGTTTTAGAAGCCATTCTTATATTTTAATATACTCTCGATTACCTGGCAACTTTGCTGTCAGTAAAATGGCGTCATATGTTTTCGTATGAAGTAAAACCAGGGCCGATATACGGGATGGAAATTAATATAAAATCCGGAAATGGCTGGTTTTAAAATTTCATGGTTCTGGCCATCTACAAATCATACTACATCTAAATAAAATAACAGAATGTTTGAAAATTACCACTTTCAAAATGGTGTTTACTTTTGATGTTTTTTTTAGTGCTGAAACCACATGCACTGCTAATGTTTTGCCGTTATTTAGTGTTTAGTATTTATTTGGCTAAAAAGAAACAAATATATAAATAAGTGTTACCGGTAATCATTTTATGTATTTTTGTCAAAGATACAATGAATTGACATACATTGTAGTGACTAGTATAAAGTTAAATATTACAAGTAATAATTCAATACAATGTAACTATTCCTCTTGCAAACATGGCAAACCATGACATGTATTTTATATAAGAAAGAGGCACATTTCAGTCAGCTCTTTTGTTTACAAGTACAATCAGTGACCCCATGACAGTCACATGACAGGAAGAGCCGGTGTCTGAGAGGCAGACGACATAGTTCAATTTTATATAGTCCTTCTGGATTTTTTTCCAGCTACTTTATAAATGAAGTAAATTTTTAGCATTACAAAAAGTATGGTTCAGTAGGTAGGCTCACTATTTTTGGTACTTACGTCTTTAAAAGCAACCTTGAACATTTTTGACAGATGTCACGTTGGAGTCCTGTTTACGTTCCAGAAATAGAAACCGGAAGATATGTCAAAAATAATGCGTGCACTGTGGAAATCAAAATAAAATGGATGATACGAAAACATGACATACGAAAACATATACCGGGACAATACATGTGTATTCAAATATGGCCAAGGGTCACATTAATGATATGCAGTTAATGAGATTAACAATATCCTTCCTTTTGTAAAATTATCAAATATCAAAATAACTAACTGAAATAATGCGTCAGAAAGACGATGCTGACTTTGCAAGAATTTTGAACAGAGTGAACACACTGTTGAAGATATTAATATCCTACAAACCAGGAATTCAGACGGTGAAGTGGTTCAACATCATGATATGCTACATTTTTACAACACCAATGCTAAAGTTGATTCTTACAATGCCCAGAAATTGTCTGAACTTTCTTTAACCTTACACCTGTTATGTGCTATTGACACTGTTCCAGAAACAATGAAAAAGAAACAGTTACCTGATGATCAGCAGTTCACGGGTGGTCTTACATCATCCCTTGAATTGAAAATAGGTGCCAGGGTAATGTTGACTCGAAAATTTGGATGTGTCGGATGAATTGTCAAATGGATTACAAGGTCATGTAGTTGGATTTATTTTCAGGGACCAAGTCGCAATGGCAGTTTTGATAAAAATCAATGATACAAACATTGGAAAGGAAAGTCGTCTTAGGTGTAAATATGATTTATCGAATTTTCCACAATACAGTGTGCCAATTGAAAGAATAGAAGCTATGTTTTCATTATCAAAATCAAAGAAAAACATTCAAGCAACTAGAAAGCAATTTCCTATCAGATTATGCTGGGCCTTTACAGTGCACAAGATTCAAGGACAATCACTAGAACAAGAATGTATTTCACTTGAAGAAAATTTCACAAATGGACAAGCTTATGTAGCCCTGAGTCGAGCAACATCTTTAAATGAGCTATTTTTATCAGAATTCAGTAAAAAGAAAATTTGTGTAAGCCCTGTTGTAAAAAAAGAGATGACAAGACTGCAACAAATTCAAACTGATGAGCCTCTCTTATTTAAAGAAACCAACATCGACAATATCATAGCTTCACTTCTAAATGCCAGATCAGCAAAACATCATTTTTCAGATATCCTTGAAGATCCCATATTATTATCTGCTGAAGCAAATTTTTATTCTGGTGACAATATGAAGATAGATAAATACAACTGCACCCAACTGCCTATGGATGCAAACAGCAACACTATGTGTCAAAGAATCTCTCAAAACAGAAGTCATTTGTGTTGTTAGACTACCAATTGCAGAATTAATTGAGATTAAGATACAAACATCCTTAACATCTATAAGTATAGTGTTGTTGTATTGCTCTCCTTCATCCAGTGCTTCTTTGTAAATGATTTACATCTGTTCCATCCATTGTCAGCATCTCAACATACCATTATTCTTGGAGATTTCAATGTTAATCGCAATACCACTCCATCTCTTTATGAAAAAGTAGTTCAGCATTTCAAAACAAATGACCTACATTGTACAACAGTGTGTGACCAACCCCACCACAATCTACGGATCAACATTGGACCTTGTTTTCACTGGAGGACATTTGCCATCGATAATTTACAATGGATGTTATTACTCAGACCACATGACACTTTTAATTCAGAAAAAAATTCAATGAATATTAAAAGGTAATGTTTTATTGATATAGGACTTCTTATTCATATGTAAGTGTTGTAGATTCCTGATCATATCAAGATTTTTCAGGCAATATAGTTTCCTTGAATAAATCTTGTGAATTTAAGGAGGTTTGAGGATACAGATCTTAAACAATAGTTTGTTATTCTTAGCCAATTACTGAGGGAATTAAAAAATGGTGAAACATTTGCTAGCCTCCTTAATATTCACGGCGGGGACATTCATGTCATTCCGACACATCTAGATTTTTGTTTTTTTTTACATCAGCTCCTAAGTAAAAATGAATATAGTAATTTTACTTAAAATCTAGACTTCACTGAACACTGAACACAAACTAACATATGAAAAATCATGTGAGCGATACCGGATCAGGTGAGTCTCTAGTTTATTAATTTGCTCTTTCGGTGGATATATAAAAGGTGGAAGTTTTTTCTATTTTGATATAATATATGAAGTAAGACCTCTGTGTAAGTAAAGAATTTCTCCCTTACATCTTCAACAATATATATAAAACATTTTAAAATTAACAAAATATTATTTATTGTATTTTGATTCTCAATGTAATTCTCAGATATTCCAAGAGTATATCTCTTGCATTCAATGGAAATAGTAATACCACATCACATATCACTAAAAAGTTTTTAACAGCAAACCAACAATTTTTAACTAATTCACAATTCCAAAGTATTAATATAAGATGTAAAAAAAATTCTTAGTTTATGTACAAAAAGTACATGATTCTGTTTCTGTAAGTCCACATTTATATGGGAATGAATATGAAAGGCAAAATTCTGTGCAATAGTTTAAATTGAAAGTGTTGCAGTCCTCAATGTTACTCATAGCCCAATGCCAGAGTCTAGTAAAAATTACTTTGGGCCACTGGTCATGAAACATCAGTAGCCCGATCGGTCTAATAAAATTCTTGAGACATGTTTGCCTTTAAAACTTGAGAAAATCTTTTCAGATGAATACAATTTATAAAAACCACCATGTGTATAATCTATGTGTCTGTTTACAGCCTTTGACCCTTGATTGGTGCATTTACATGTGTAATTAAATCGGCAAACATCGGTCGAATCCGCTTCTCTCTTTAGATGAAGGAACGTAATCCGTCGAGATGTATTTTCCACGCATATTCTGCAATTTCGGCTACTTTCCCATCTTGAAATCAAGACTCCCAATTACATTTTTTTTGTATATCTATTTACTATTCTTAGAATCGTGGAATTAACACACTGCAATCTTCGATATTTTCGGAATGAATTACATTGTGCGGAGTGTCATCAAGTTTACAGGTTTTTAAAAACTGTATGCCTGACATCATGGAATGAATGAACGTATCATTCAAAGTATGACTCATGTTTCATATTTTTTTTACTTTAAAAAGAAATATGCTTGTGTGTTGTTGATTAGATTTTAAGTTGGTTTGTTTGATGGCGGTCAGTTTTATTGGTGGAGGAAACCGGAGGACCTGGAGAAAACCACCAACCTGTCAAAATAAGTTGGTTATTAGTCTAATTAAATATATCGGAAGCGTTTTGGTTTATGATGTTTAACACCACTTTCAACAATACATTTGTATTTCAGTTATATCATGGCAGTCAGTTTTTTGGTGGAGAAACCATCGACTTGTCGCAAATCACTGACAAATTTTACCACATAATGTTGTATCGAGTACACAATGCCATGAAGGGGGTTCGAACTCACAACTTTAGTGCAATGGCATGATGGTGCTATATCCGTTAAGGTCCCCAAACGCAAACAGGCCTGCACACCGGAGTATGTAGCTGCAACTTAAAAGAAATATGAGGAGAAGAGATCACAGGAATTTCAAAGCAAATGGCATACGGGTAGAAAATGTCTGGTTCCGCCGGGTCCGTTGGCCCTGATAATTATACCCCCGCTCCCCAAAGGGGGAGGGGGGTATGCTGTTTTACCTCTGTCCGTCTGTCTGTTCTTCCGTCCGTCCAAGATATTTTTCGTCGCATTTTTCTCAGTAACTGTTGATGGCAGAAATCTGATATTTGGTCATGAGTGTCATATAGGTATACCATATTGTGGGTTGCGTTTTTGGACCCATCAAAATTCCTACTTCCTGTTTGCCGACTTAGTTGGTTTTTATACACATTGAACATATATGCACATTTTTCGTCACATTTTTCTCAGCAACTATTGATGGCAGAAATCTGATATTTGGTCACAAGCTTCATATAGATACTCCATGTCGTGGGAAGCTTTTTTGGACCCATCAGATTCCTACTTCCTGTTTGCCGATTTTGTTGATTTTTATACACATTGAACATACATTTGTATATGCACATTTTTCGTTGAATTTTTCTAAGCAACTATTGATGACAGGAATCTGATATTTGGTCACAAGCTTCATATAGGTATACCATATTGTGGGTTGCGTTTTTGGACCCATCAAAATTCCTACTTCCTGTTTGCCGACTTAGTTGGTTTTTATACACATTGAACATATATGCACATTTTTCGTCACATTTTTCTCAGCAACTATTGATGGCAGAAATCTGATATTTGGTCACAAGCTTCATATAGGTATGCCATATTGTGGGAAGCGTTTTTGGACCCGTCAGATTCCTACTTCCTGTTTGCCGACTAAGTTGGTTTTTATACAAATTGAACATATATGCACATTTTTCGTCACATTTTTCTCAGCAACTATTGATGGCAGAGTTCTGATATTTGGTCACAAGCTTCATATAGGTACCCCATATTGTGAGAAGCGTTTTTGGACCCGTCAGATTCCTACTTCCTGTTTGCCGAAGAGCGGCGGTATCATACATTTAAGTGAGCATTAGCTCACAGTTCATCTTGTTATATATATGTATGATATTGAAATTAAATGAAGTATACATGATGTTTAATGGTTTATAGATAATATATTGAGAAATTTTAAATACAGGGCATGCTTAAAAGTGTATATTTCGATAATGAGTAAAGTTAAACATTGCAGTCCCTTGGAATAAGTAAATCATGTAAAGATGAGTGAATCAAGAGTCTGTAGAAATTGTATGCATCCATTATACATTTGCTTTTATTTCAAATAAATTGAAACTGTATGGTGTCTATTGATTCCTGTATTTTGACCATGGAAATGATGTAAATCTGTCATAAATGTTCACCATAGTTTATATGGACAAAAGCTGTGAAGTAAATAATTATTTTATGCTTGCAATTTGTTTCAAGGTTGTTTTACTCAATACCAAGCTAACACCAAAAGTGCATAATCACAGAACCAAAGCCATCAATTAATGAAAATAAAGAGATCAAAGAAATACAATAATCCCCAATCAATAATTGTAATGATGAAATCACCTTTATTCGTGGGCACCAATTTTCGTGGTTTTCTTGGGTAGGCTGATCCACAAAATATAGAATCCAATCAACACTGAAACTTGGGAAGCAGTTTGACAATGATATATTGGCAAATGCTATCCTTGAGTGACCTCAACTTTCTTGACCAGCCTCATTGGGTACAATTGACAATTTTAATGACGAAATAAGTATGAGCATACCTTTTAATGGGTTATAATCCATGCGAACATGTTTTTGATTTTGAATGCATGTGTAAAAACGACAGAAATGTTTATATATGAAAAGATTTTAACAACTTCTGGTTTATAGAAATCAAATTTACTTCCATACCATACACTGACGGTGACACGCTTCTAAGTGTTGTATACAAATTTCTCTATTAAGGTATAATGCCCTTCAATAAACATATTTTATCACCTTTCTTTAAGCAATTAATGATCAATTCTGCATAAGTTAACTGTACATTCGGCCCGGGGAGGCCGCCAGGATTAATTTTGTGACATGACTACGACTAGTTTCAATTTGAGGTAAAGGGTAAAAAAGGATCGAAAATTTTGAAATAATTATACAGGTACAATCTTAAATTGCTTGAAAAATAATGAGATGAAAAAACCGTATTGTTCTTTATTTAGTTGTGATAAACAAAAATTGAAAATAAAGTGGAGAGTAAATATTTGTAAGACATAAAAGCGAATTTAATATGTATTAAAGGAAATTGCTAGTGTACATGCTAATAAAGTAATTTCAGTAGATTTTTTTTAGCTCACCTCCATAAAGATTGCTCATTTCGTCCCGATCCGTTTACAAACATGGCCGCCACAGGCAATTCTTGTTTCTGATTGGTCGATTTCTAAAAGATATTCTTCTCTAAAACTGCTTGGCCAAATGAACCGAAACTTGGTAGAAAGTATCTATGGCAGGTTCTCTATAAAGATTGCACCTTTCGACCTGATTCGTTAACAAACATGGCTGCCACAGGCAATTCTTGTTTCTGATTGGTCGATTTCTAAAAAATCTTCTTCTCTAAAACTGCTTGGCCAAATGAACCGAAACTTGGGAGAAAGCATCTATGGACGGTTGTCTATAAAGATTGCTCATTTCGTCCCGATTTGTTAACAAACATGGCCTCTACAGGCAATTCTTGTTTCTGATTGGCTGATTTTTTAAATTCTTCTCCTGAAACCGTTTGGCCAAATCATGGCAAATGATCCGAAACTTGGTAGGAAGCATCTATGCGCGGTCCTCTCTAAAGATTGCACATTTTGTCCCGATCCATGAACAAACATGGCCACCACAGGCAATTCTTGTTTCTGATTGGTTGATTTTTTAGCTCACCTGACCAAAGGGTCAGGTGAGCTATTGCCATCACTTGGCGTCCATCCGTAAACATTTCAATCTTCTTCTAGAGCACCACTGAAGCAAATGGGACCAAACATGGCAGGAATGTTCATTTGCATGGTCTAACCAAGTGTTGTTACTTTCGTTCCGATCGGTTGTCCAACATGGCTGCCAGGGGCCATAAAAGCCTCTGATTGGCTGAAATTTTTAATGATCTTCTTCTCCGATACTACATGGAGGATGGAATTGAAAATTGTCATGAATGATCACTGCAAGCTGCTAACCAAGTGTTGTTACTTTTTGGACCGATTGAAAATCCAAGATGGCCACCAGCGGTGGACATAATTCAGCATAGCGACCCTATGGGAAATATGTAAAACAAACTTCTTCTCAAGAACCACTGATGGATTGGAACCATACTTGGCAGAAATGTTCCTGACAAGGTTCTGATCAATTGTTGTTACTTTTTGTTCCGATCGGTTATCCAATATGGCTGCCAGAGGCCATAATAGCCTGTGATTGGCTAAAATTTCAAAGATCTTCTTCTCCGATACTACATGGAGGATGGAATTGAAAATTGTCATGAATGATCATTGCAAGCTGCTAACCAAGTGTTGTTACTTTTTGGACCGATTGAAAATTCAAGATGGCCACCAGCGGTGGACATAATTCAACATAGCGACCCTATGGGAAATATGTAAAACAAGCTTCTTCTCAAGAATCACTAGATGGATTGGAACCATACTTGGCAGAAATATTCCTTGCAAGATCCTTATCAAGTGTTGTTATTTTTTGTTCTGACCGCCCTCCGTTCAAGATGGCTGCTGTTACTAAAAATAGAAATTTCTTCAATTGTCCATTGCTGCTTTAGTAAAAGTCAAAATGACCTCAAAATTTAACTGCAGCTATATAGCAAGGAGTAGTTTAACATATATTCTGGGTTTTTTCTGTGAAATTTTTCTTTCAGCCGATTTATACCGATTATGCAAATTAGGCATATTTTGATAAAAGATCACATTTAAATCTTCTCCTCTGAAACCGCTGAACCAAATTAAACCAAACCTGGCAGGGATGGTCCCTGGGTGGGTCCCTTTCAAAATTGCGTCCGACAGCCCCGTCTTCCGTTCAAGATGGCTGCTGTTACTAAAAATAGAAATTTCTTCAATTGTCCATTGCTGCTTTAGTATAAGTCAAAATGAGCTCAAATTTTAACTGCAGCTACATGGCAAGGAGTAGTTTAATATATATTCCAGGTTTTTCTGTGAAATTTTTCTTTCAACCAATTTATACCGAATATGCAAATTAGGCATATTTTGATAAAAGATCACATTTAAATATTCTCCTCTGAAACCGCTGAACCAAATTAAAGTAAATTTGGCTGGGATGGTCGTTGGGTGGTCCCTTTTCAATATTGTGTCCGATAGCGCCGCCCTCCATTCAAAATGGCTGCTGTTACCAAAAATAGAAATGTCTTTAGTTGTCAATTTCTCCTTTATTACAAATCAAAATGAACTCAAATTTTAACTGCAGCTACATGGCAATGAGTAGTTTAACATATATTCTGGATTTTTCTGTGAGATTTTTTCAGCCAGTTTATTCCGTTTAGGAATATTACGAGATAAAAATCACATCAAAATCTTTTGCTCAGAAATTTGAGTTAAAATGATCTTTGGGTGGCCCACTTTCAAAATTATGTGTAACACCCCCATTTTCTATCAACTTTTGATGTCAAATTGAAAACCAGGTGAGCCTCTAGTTTAAATCTTCCCCAAATGAACAGAAACTTGATAGGAAGCATCTATGGAAGGTCTTCTATAAAGATTGCTCATTTTGTCCCGATCGGTTAACAAACATGGCCACCACAGGCAATTCTTGTTTCTGAATGGTTGATTTCTAAAAAAATCTTCTCCTCTGTTAAAAGAAAGATAACTCTTGCCATTATCTCCCTTAGAAATTAACTAATGCTGATATAGTGTAACATGTTTATACTATACATTACAAGTGGGTATTCACATTTTAATATTCTTTTTAGCAAACCTTGCCAAAGACAATATGAGCTTTTGCCATCACTTGGTGTCCGTCGTCTGTCATCTGTTTACTTTTCACATTTTAATCTTCTCCTCTGAAAACCCTCAGCCAAATGAACTGAAACATGGTAGGAAGCAGTGAGTATGGAAGGTCCTCTCTAACAGACTTGGGGTCAATTACATTCAAATGTAATCGATTACATTACAATTACTTTGCAATTTTCATGATTACATTACATTACGATTACATCAATTTTCAAATGTAATCGATTAAATTACAATTACTTTGTAAATGTAATCGATTACATTACTGATTACATTTAATGTCATGACAACCAATATATTAGTATTTTATGCTATTTTGTCTCATGTTTATCTGTCCAATATCTCTTATTTGATGTATTTCTTACTCAGAACTATGAATTACAATTCAGTTTTTATGTGATCATTACATGTAATAACATACAGTACATTGTAAATTATAAACAGCAATTCTCATTTTCCTTTTTTCAAAAAATATGTTGTGTCTTGTTACTATAACCACTATTCATTCCATCTTATACTATTAGTAAATATTATAACATACATTTGCACATTTTAATAATATATATCAAATAATTTTAAACATCCTGTCAAAAGTTTATTGTGGATAATAAACTAGCAATTAACCTGTGCCACAGATAAAATTTGTAATTAAGGTTGTATTTATAACACCAAATTATGTAACAATCACCATCACTAAATTTCACACCATTTTAATGTGATATATAATTCAGAAGATAAAAAAAACAAAAGTCATTCTGGTTCTAAAAACTTGCCTAAAAATATGCACAATTTCTCAGTCTAAATATGAAAACTAAAGCCTTAATTTATGTAAATATATTTAATGAAATATCCATTACAGGTTGCATAGTAACATACAAATAATGAAAATGATCATATAATCCAATATTAAAAGGAAAATCAGCACCAAAATAAAAAGCAGAAATATCACATATCTCTGAATATCAGATACATTGGAATATTCTTTAAAAAAATCCAAAATTTTACAACTTGCTATTTATCACTTAATTTGTAATATGTATGATTGAAAATATTTTGTTATTCTACTATATAATTTACATTTTGCTTTTTATATATAATATCTTTATTGAAATTTAGATCTCTTTTTAAACTTGTATAAGAAATCTTCATGAGATACCTATGTTTTGGTTTATATAAAATAGTTCTTTATCTTATGGGAATCATGAGGACATGGCGATTATGGATAGTCTTTCATAGAAGCAATTTCATATATAAAATCTTGAAAGTTGTGTCAGATAATTAAATATTTTAGAGCTTGTTGTGTTTTACACAAGCCGACAAACTGTTTTCACTGAAATTTTGAAATCCTAAGGTAATTGAAATTGAGATATTATTTGTTTGGATATCAAGTCTTTGAAGCCATAATTAATACATAATATTGTTTGTACCTGTAATAGTTTTGATTGCAATTAAACTTAAAATAATATATTTTTTGATCATGTTGTGATTGCCAATTAATTTTAATAGATTTTTTTGGGGAGTTTTTAACAATTGAATTTCATAACATATTTTTTTATTTAGATGTCAATAAACTTTATATTTTTTCTAGTAAACCATTCTACATTATTTGTTTAATAAATTTCATGAAGAAAATTCATCTACATAAATCATACATTAAATATCTAAGGAGATATGTTTCAATCAAGACAAAATAAGTAAAAATTATGAAAAGTAATCTAAATGTAATCAGAAAGTAATCATGATTACAGGGTCAAAATGAATGTAATCGATTACATTACGATTACATGTAATCTAAAAAATGGCCGATTACATGAAACAATGTAATCGATTACAACGATTACAATTACAAATTACGATTACCCCATGTCTGCTCTCTAAAGTATGCACATTTGATTATGATCCATTACCAAACATGGCCGCCACAGGCAATTCTTTTTTCTGATTGGCCGATTTTTAAAAATCTTCTCCTCTGAAATCACTTTGCTAAATGAACCAAAACTTGGTAGGAAGCATCTATGGAATGTCCTCTATGAAGATTGCTCATTTTGTCCCGACCGGTTAACAAACATCGCTACCAGCGAAACTTGGTAGGAATCATCTATGGAATGTCCTCTATGAAGATTGCTCATTTGTCCCAATCGGTTAGCAATTATGGCTACCACCAAAACTTGGTAGGAAGCATCTATGGAATGTCCTCTATGAAGAATGCTCATTTCATCCCGATCGGTTTGCAAACATGGCCACCACATGCAATTCTTGTTTCTGATTGGTCGATTTCTAAAAAATGTTCTCCTTTGAAACTGCTTAGCCATATGAACTGATACTTGGTAGGAAGCATCTACATGTATGGAAGGTTCTGTATTAAGTTTCCTCAAAGCAGAATGAAAGGTGAGTGACACAGGCTCAGCCCACTGAGCCTCTAGTGTGGGAATGTAATTATGTTTGGAACTTTTGGTTAGCAATTGGCAATTTCTTGAAAATCTGTGGTGTTAGCTTACCCTTAAATGCAAAGGACATAATTCTTGGCCTGACTGAACACAGTTCAGCCCAGGGCACAATCAACAATGTTTTAATTATTTTGAAATACTATATATATATGTCTGCAGATGCAAATGCAGGGCTCTTATTTCAGAAGGTGGTCTTGAATTCCTGAAATATGCTATTAATATTGAAAAGTCATCAATGATATATCTGTCCCCAGTATAAAAGGAACATGTTAAAAGAAAATGGTCAGATCTGGAGGCGGCATTGAGTGGATAATATTTGAAATATATCAATAATACTAAAATATATCTATAACTTAAAACTTTGAACTTCATGATCAACTTTTTTTCATTGTAACTTTTGTGTACTGAAACATTGTGTATATAGAATCATGTATAAATCTGTTCTTGGAAAAATAAACAAATTACAATTATTTTTTTTTATAGATTTGCTAGCCCAAAGTAGGTCAAACATTTGAAGGCAAGGGACTGTTTTGTACTTTTAGACAGTGAATAAATGCAGAAATTTCTAAATCGTTTTCCCATTATTTTATGACAATTAACAGGTTCTTGCTGAATTTTCTGAATAAATAATGCTTTTATTTTTTTAACTATTTCATTGTCAAGTTTTATATTTTCACCCAAAATAATTTGTTTCCAATTATTTCAAATTGCACTTCTAATACCATAATATTCTACAAAATTAATATTAACATTATAAGTATTGCTAAGTTCATTTAAATACATGTACAAAGATATGTACAGTTTTTTTTTATCATCTGGTGATATAAAATCATTAATAAAAAAGATACCTTTTTCACATAGTTGCCTATGAAAGCTCATATTCCCATTTATCTTTATGAATGGGTTGAACCATATGGAATCAATTACAGAATGTTTATCACAAATATCAGTAACATGAGTTCTGAAAAATTACAAATATATCTTCCCAGAATGGATTTAATTTCCCTGTCAGTTCTTCCAAACCCTTTTCAAATAATATAGAATATTATCCCCTCTCCATCTTTATATTGAACTAAGAAGTAGTCTTACAGGGTGAAAAATTCAGTGGGTCTAATAGTTTATTGATCCAATATATTTTCAATGCACAACAAAACGATTTAATATGCGGAATTTTTAAGCCATCCATTAATCATAACTGTGCATTTAATTTTTATCATTCTTCCTATTCCACAGAAAATTATAAAAAAATGTCTTGTACAAATGTATTTCTTTTATGCCCCATTCAGGAGGATTTAGAAGTACTGTAATGCTTTGAATTAAAATTGGAAGTGGCAGTGTCTTTATAACAAGCACTGATAACAATATTGCTTTCCTGTGTCGTATGGTTGACCAAGCAATATATCTTTATTTCAACTTTGCTTAAATTAATCATATAGCAAAGTATCAACGTTCAGACATTTTGTCGTCTGTTGTGTTTTGTGGAAACAGGCGATCGTTATTGATTTTGCAAATGAAGGGTATGATATAAAGAAACATTTTGTAATTCATAGACTATCAGCCAATCAAAATTTGATTTCCTGTAGTCATTGATTATTGAAAGGTAGTTGTTAGCCAAACAGCATTTCACTTTAAACCAGGATGTCAAATAATGATTGTTGGAAGGCAACATTCTACTTCTTACGAGAACGTCGCATTTAAAAAAACTTGTCATAGGTCGGAGGTTTTCTCCGGGCATTCCAGTTTTCTCCACCAATAAAACTGACCGCCACAATATAACTGAAATATTCTTGAAAGTGGCCTTAGACACCATAAACCAAACTGAACCAATTTCAGCTTAACTGAAGCTGTTATTTCTGGTGATATGAATGAGGAATTTCTCTTAAGGATCATCAATAGATCATGCTTGAAAATTATCATTAGTTTAAATTGACTAGCTAGTGATTGGAGACATTTTTGTTACTATTTTAGCCAATCAGAAACACTTATTCCATATTGTGGTCTTATCAGATGGATTGCAAGCAACATTTTTAGAACCATATATATATATTTTTCCTGGAAATGTTTTATTCAAAATCGTCAAAATCCATCATTAATTAAGATTTATTCAAATGGCTCTGTGGTGTTAGAAGTAAACAAACTACGTCTGTATAAAATAATGTTTTTATGTTACAGATATTGTTCCCGACATTTTGACAGTTGGTAAACCATTAGGTAATGGATTTCCAATGGCAGTGGTAGTTACATCAAGAGAAATTGCAGATACACTCAAAGATTTTACAAGTACAGTAAGTCATACACTCAGAGTGTTTATACCCCTGTAAATATACAAATACTGTAAGTCAAATACTCTAGCAATTAGGCAGATACTGTAAGTCAGATACTCTGATGATTATACAGATAGTGAGATACTGTAAGTCAGATATGCCAATGATTATACAGATACTGTAAGTCAGATACTCTGGTGATTATACAGATACTGTAAGTCAGATACCATGGTGATTATACAGATACTGTAAGTCAGATACCCTAGTGATTATGCAGATACTGTAAGTCAGATACCATGATGATTATACAGATACTGTAAGTCAGATGCTATGGTGATTATACAGATACTGTAAGTCAGATACTCTGGTGATTATACAGATACTGTAAGTCAGATACACTGGTGATTATACAGATACTGTAAGTCAGATACTCTGGTGATTATGCAGATACTGTAAGTCAGATACTCTGGTGATTATACAGGTACTGTAAGTCAGATACTCTGGTGATTATACAGATACTGTAAGTCAGATAATCTGGTGATTATACAGATACTGTAAGTCAGATATTCTGGTGATAAAACAGATACTGTAAGTCAGATACCATGGTGATTATACAGATACTGTAAGTCAGATACTCTGGTGATTATACAGGTACTGTAAGTCAGATACTCTGGTGATTATACAGATACTGTAAGTCAGATTCTCTGGTGATAAAACAGATACTGTAAGTCAGATACTCTGGTGATTATACAGATACTGTAAGTCAGATGCCCTGGTGATTATGCAGGTACTGTAAGTCAGATACTGTGGTGATTATACAGATAATATAAAACAGATACTCTAGCAATTATACAGGTACTGTAAGTCAGATACTATGGTGAATATACAGATACTGTAAGTCAGATACTCTGGTGATTATACAGATACTGTAAGTCAGATACTGTGGTGATTATACAGATAATATAAGTCAGATACTCTAGCAATTATACAGGTACTGTAAGTCAGATACTATGGTGAATATACAGATACTGTAAGTCAGATACTCTGGTGATTATACAGATACTGTAAGTCAGATACTCTGGTGATTATGCAGATACTGTAAGTCAGATACCATGGTGATTATACAGATATTGTAAGTCAGATACCATGATGATTATACAGATACTGTAGGTCAGATACTGTGGTGAGTATACAGGAACTGTAAGTCAGATACTCTGGTGATTATGCAGATACCGTAAGTCAGATACTCTGGTGATTATACAGATACTGTAAGTCGGATACTCTGGTGATTATGCAGATACTGTAAGTCAGATACTCTGGTGATAAAACAGATACTGTAAGTCAGATACCATGGTGATTATGCAGATACTGTAAGTCAGATACTCTGGTGATTATACAGATATTGTAAGTCAGATTCTCTGGTGATAAAACAGATACTGTAAGTCAGATACTCTGGTGATTATTCAGATAATGTAAGTCATATACCATGGTGATTATACAGATACTCTAAGTCAGATACTCTGGTGATTATGCAGGTACTGTAAGTCAGATACTGTGGTGATTATACAGATAATATAAGTCAGATACTCTAGCAATTATACAGATACTGTAAGTCAGATACTATGGTGAATATACAGATACTGTAAGTCAGATACTCTGGTGATTATACAGATACTGTAAGTCAGATACTCTGGTGATTATGCAGATACTGTAAGTCAGATACCATGGTGATTATACAGATATTGTAAGTCAGATACCATGATGATTATACAGATACTGTAAGTCAGATACTGTAGTGATTATACAGGTACTGTAAGTCAGATACTCTGGTGATTATGCAGATACTGTAAGTCAGATACCCTGGTGATTATACAGATACTGCAAGTCAGATACTCTGGTGATTATGCAGATATTGTAAGTCAGATACTCTGGTGATTATACAGATACTGTAAGTCAGATGCTCTGGTGATTATACAGATACTGTAAGTCAGATACGCCAATGATTATATAGATACAGGAACTGCAATTTGTGATTTCCTGAATGATTATACAGATATTCTGTGTGAATTTACAGATGTTGTTAGTTAAATACCCTGGGTGATTATGCATAGAGTTAAATCATTATTTACTGTTTTTATTATTGTTGTTAGGTGAATATACATTAGCTGGTTTTCCATAATCATATTATAATTTTAGTTTGGAGGAAATCCAATGGCTTGTTCAGTAGGCATAGCTGTCCTAGATGTTATACAGAATGAGAAATTACAGTCTAGTGCAAAATCTGTTGGAAAATGTTTAAAGGATGGATTGAATGCTATTGCTCAAAATCATCCTATGATTGGAAATATCAGGTAAATTAACTGTGGAATTTGACTAAAAGATACAGATGAATGCTATTGCTCCAATGAATATAATAATTTTTCTTAAAATCTAGACTTCACTGAACATTGAACACAAACTTGCATATGAATAATCAGGTGAGCGATACAGGCTCAAATGATCCTCTAGTTTATGTTTCATGCACCTAGCATGACTGCATTCACCTTGCTTGTCTCACCAAGTTTCAAGGATTTTTAGACACTTAACAATGTCATGTGTGAAAGGCATCAAGCCGTTTATTCTTGGTCTGAAATTTGCAAGAGGGAGTAATCAACCTTTTAGACCAAATACCATTGCTTTTTCTGTTTTCTTTAAGAGCTGATATTCATACTTTTTAATTTTGAAAACATAGTAGAGGGGATACCTTTATGGATATAAATATATCACATGGATAACATACTCATCATATTACTCCTCTTTCTATTGTGGAAAGGGGGGGGGGGACATATGGAAAAGTGTAGCAATCTTGGTAATTGTCTATTGCTGCTTTATAGTAAGTCAAATTGAGCTTAAATTTTTATTGCAGCAACATGGCAATGGATACTTGAACATGTATTCTGGATTTTATGTAATTATTTCTTTTAGCCAATTTATACTGATTATGCAAATTGGGCATATTTTGATGAAAGATTGCATTAAATTCTTCTACACTGAAACTGCAGAAAAAAATTGATCAAATTTGGCTGGGGTAGTCCTTGGGTGATCCCCTTTTAAAATTATGTCCGACAGCCCCATGTGCCGTTCAGAATGGCATCCATTTCTATAAATAGTAAATTCTTTAATTGTTTATTGCTGCTTTATTATAAGACCAAATATCAATCGTATGTATTTTTCAGTCATTTGATGGGAGAATTTTAGAATCATTTATCACTTTTAATCTTCCATATAGTTGAAAAATATTAAATGTGTTAGGTTTAATTGCCATTTCATATGATGTTTTTATTATCAGGATGTTTTGTAATGATTTGAAATCTGGTACAACATCAGTATATATAACTTTAAATTCCAGATCTTATCGTAAACTGATGAAATTGATAGTTTAAGATGACAGAAATTACTGCTATATGATATAGAAAAGCAAACAATTATCACTTAATTATTACATTGTTGAACATTGCTACCCTTGTGATGAGTTGTAGAAAATACCATTGTTACATACATCAAGGAGCGCCGACAGTCGGTTATTTTTTGTATCTTTAAAATTGACCAACTAATTATTGATCATGAGTGAACTACAAACAATGCCTTATTAATTTTAGTGAGGAAATAGCATCCAAGCCATACAATCCTAACTGAGATTGTTATATGTTGTAATTTATTGTTAATCGGATTATACTTGACCTGGAAGTACGGTAATCAAAGTTCTAGACTTGACGTAAAAATTGACAAATACATTTGTTGTTTCTTTTCTTCTTATTTCATCATTAAAATCTTGTGTAAGCACAGTCTGACAGTCACACTATGTAATTATGACACATTAAAAGGAGTAATACCACTAAAGAATTCTCCATAGCCTTCTATGTTAAATTAGAAAAAAATTATACTCTAAAATATAAAATCCACATTGACAATTTGAAAAATTAACAGTAAATGTCCAGTGACAAATGCAATTTTCCTGGCATCACTAAAATTGCCTGGTTTTAAGTACATAATTCTGAAATAAAGCTGCTTTCTATAGCCTTATATTTTTTCATATGTACATTTTACATATGTTCTAACTATAACTACCAAAATTTATGAGGAAAAATAAGTAGGATTATAAAATTTTCACCATATACCGTATTTGAAGTCGACGAAATGCAGCAACATGAAATTGTTAAAATTCTTAATTTTAGCAATCTTTTTCAACATCATCTGCCCTTTTACTACAAAAACACATTAAATCTACCAGTCTCAATAATTGTAAAGTCATAAATAAGTATAAAATTATATTTCAATACCCTCTGTGCATGTACATCTAGTGCATGGGGATAATACCACTAAAGAATTCTCCATAGCCTTCTATGTAAAAAAAAAAATTTGACCTTTCATACAGGATTCATGCAAGTTTAATCTAAGTGACACTCATATCTCATGGAAGGGGTACCTAATTGGAAGCTTAACTCCGAAAATCAACATACATTTAATGGCATATAAGAAAAAACAGACAGTCGGAAGATGTCTACGTCAAAAATCCTACTTTCACTTTCGATTTAACACAAATTCAGGTGGTTTCTTTCCAATGCAAACCATTTTTTATTTGAAACCACAAGGACATCAAATATGGGCTTAAAATTATCCTAAAATACAAAATGTATGTAGGTTTCTGCTGACATTCAGTATTTTGCAGTATCTAATAGGGTTTATTTTTTATCCAACAATGTAGGAATCCATTTTGTGTTTAGCACTACTTTCCTTTTCGACTGGTACCAATGTTTAGTGGTATTACACCGAAGAACATATACACACTGAATCATTATCGGCAATTTAACATTATTGATTATTTTATGCCCAGTATATTAATTGAGGTAAGATAATTTGTTTAAATTTTCTTTCAGGGGTATGGGAATGATTGTAGGCATAGAGATAGTAGTAGACAAAGAGTCCAGAAAACCTGCACCAGAGGCTGCCGATTTGTTGGCTTTTAAGTATGATATTAATGTAGTATTTATTTCCTCCACAATAGAGACAAGAAATTTGTATTTGAGGCTGCCGATTTATTGGCTTTTAAGTATGATATTAATGTAGTATTTATTTCCTCCACAATAGAGACAAGAAATTTGTATTTGAGGCTGCCGATTTATTGGCTTTTAAGTATGATATTAATGTAGTATTTATTTCCTCCACAATAGAGGCAAGAAATTTGTATTTGAGTCTGCTGATCAGTTGGCTTTTAAGTGATATTAACGTGGTATTTATTTCCTCCACAATAGAGGCAAGAAATTTGTATTTGAGGCTGCCGATTTATTGGCTTTTAAGTATGATATTAATGTAGTATTTATTTCCTCCACAATAGAGGCAAGAAATTTGTATTTGAGGCTGCCGATTTATTGGCTTTTAAGTATGATATTAATGTAGTATTTATTTCCTCCACAATAGAGGCAAGAAATTTGTATTTGAGGCTGCCGATTTATTGGCTTTTAAGTA
The DNA here is from genome assembly GCA_963680875.1 of Bathymodiolus brooksi. NCBI lineage: Eukaryota > Metazoa > Mollusca > Bivalvia > Mytilida > Modiolidae > Bathymodiolus > Bathymodiolus brooksi. The sequence goes on from OY804579.1 coordinate 28,305,693, forward strand.
TGATATTAATGTAGTATTTATTTCCTCCACAATAGAGGCAAGAAATTTGTATTTGATGCTGCCGATTTGTTGGCTTTTAAGTATGATATTAATGTAGTATTTATTTCCTCCACAATAGAGACAAGAAATTTGTATTTGAGGCTGCCGATTTATTGGCTTTTAAGTATGATATTAATGTAGTATTTATTTCCTCCACAATAGAGACAAGAAATTTGTATTTGAGGCTGCCGATTTATTGGCTTTTAAGTATGATATTAATGTAGTATTTATTTCCTCCACAATAGAGACAAGAAATTTGTATTTGAGGCTGCCGATTTATTGGCTTTTAAGTATGATATTAATGTAGTATTTATTTCCTCCACAATAGAGGCAAGAAATTTGTATTTGAGTCTGCTGATCAGTTGGCTTTTAAGTGATATTAACGTGGTATTTATTTCCTCCACAATAGAGGCAAGAAATTTGTATTTGATGCTGCCGATTTATTGGCTTTTAAGTATGATATTAATGTAGTATTTATTTCCTCCACAATAGAGGCAAGAAATTTGTATTTGAGGCTGCCGATTTATTGGCTTTTAAGTATGATATTAATGTAGTATTTATTTCCTCCACAATAGAGGCAAGAAATTTGTATTTGAGGCTGCCGATTTATTGGCTTTTAAGTATGATATTAATGTAGTATTTATTTCCTCCACAATAGTGGCAAGAAATTTGTATTTGAAGCTGCCGATTTGTTGGCTTTTAAGTATGATATTAATGTAGTATTTATTTCCTCCACAATAGAGGCAAGAAATTTGTATTTGAGTCTGCTGATCAGTTGGCTTTTAAGTATGATATTAGTGTAGTATTTATTTTCTCCCCAATAGAGACAAGACATTTGTATTTGAAGCTGCCAATCTCTTGGTTTATGCGAGTAGCATCATTGCAATAATGGAATTTGTCCTCCCCTTTTCTAGAAGACAAGAAAACCCATATTAGAAGCTGTTGATCTGTTGAATTCTAAGTATGACCTGATTGTAATGTTTATTTTCACCCTCTTTCTTACCCAATAGAGACCAGAAAACATGTATCAAGAGCAGTCAATCTGTTGGCTTTTAAATAAAACCTCATTTTTTATAGTCTATATTTCCCCTCCCTTCCTCCTCATTACTGGCACTGCTGATGGCTTTTATGTATGTCACAGTTATGACATGATTGCAGAGTGTATATTTCCTCCCCCTTTATACTTCTAAGTAGAGGCCAGAAATCTTATATTAGAATCTGCTGATCTGTTGGATATTAATTATCAGGATTTTACAATCCCCTGTACATTACCACCTGACTAGAGTATACAGGGATATTCAAAAGAAATCAGTGAAAAAATAATGACTATTTCATTTTTAGCTCACCTGACCCAAAGGGTCATGTGAGCTATTGCCATCACTTGGCGTCCGTCGTCGTCGTCCGTCGTACGTCGTAAACTTTTTCAAAAATCTTCTCCTCTGAAAGTACAAGACCAATGGAAACCAAACTTGGTCTGAATCATCACTAGGGTGTCTAGTTTCAAAATTGTGTCCGGTGATGCCGTGCACCAACCAACATGGCCACTGTTACTGAAAATAGAACATATGGTAAAATTGCAGGTTTTGGGTAATAACTCAAAAACCGTTAATAATATCAAAAATCTGACATAGGGTAAAAATGATCAGCACATCAATATCTACCTACCCTGCAATTTTGAAGTAAATCCCATTACCCATTTTGGAGTTATTTCCCTTTTTTCATCAAATTTTCAAAATTTTAATACTTTTCGTCCTTTATTTCAAAAACTATAAGAGACAGATGGTAAGTTGAAACTGCAAACATGTTCAGCATGTCAAGATCTACATACCCTGCAATTTTGAAGTAAATTTGATTTCCCATCTTGGAGTTATTGCCCTTTTTTCATCAATTTTTTTTTAAATTTTAATACTTTTCGTCTTGTATTTCAAAAACTATTTAGAAATAGATGTTAAGTTTAAATTGCAAAAATGTGCAGCATGTCAAGATCCTGTAATTTTGAAGTAAATCCCATTACCCATTTTGACCGATTATGCAAATTAGAAAAAAGTGGGGATGAAATTTAAAAAAAATCTTCTCCTCTAAAACTACTGAGCCAATCTCAACCAAACTTTGCTGAAATGATCCTTAGGTGGTCCCCTTTCAAAATTGTGTCCGTCAGCGCCGTCCTGTATCCAAGATGGCCGCCATTACTAAAAATAGAAATTTCTTCAAATGGCCAAAAACTGCTCTATTTTAAGCCAGAAAATGCCCAAATTGAACTGTATAAGCATGATGAGCTTTTTAACATATATTACGGGATTTTTTATGAACTTTGAACTTTTGCCTATTTTGACCGATTATGCAAATTAGAAAAAAGGGGGGATGAAATTTTAAAAAAATCCTCTCCTCTGAAACTACCGTGCCAATCTCAACCAAACTTTGCTGAAATGATCCTTGGGTGGTCCCCTTTCAAAATGGTGTCCGTCAGCGCCGTCCTGTATCCAAGATGGCCGCCATTGCTAAAAATAGAAATTTCTTCAAATGGCCAAAACTGCTCTATTTTAAGCCAGAAAATGCCCAAATTTGAACTGTATAAGCATAATGATGAGCTTTTTAACATATATTACGGGATTTTTTATGAACTTTGAACTTTTGCCTATTTTGACCGATTATGCAAATTAGAAAAAAGGGGGGATGAAATTAAAAAAAATTCTTCTCCTCTGAAACTACTGAGCCAATCTCAACCAAACTTTGCTGAAATGATCCTTGGGTGGTCCCCTTTCAAAATTATGTCCGTCAGCGCCATCCTGTATCCAAGATGGCCGCCATTACTAAAAATAGAAATTTCTTCAAATGGCCAAAACTGCTCTATTTTAAGCCAGAAAATGCCCAAATTTGAACTGTATAAGCATAATGATGAACTTTTTAACATATATTACGGGATTGTTTATGAACTTTGAACTTTTGCCTATTTTGACCGATTATGCAAATTAAAAAAAAGGGAGGATGAAATTTAAAAAATTTCTTCTCCTCTGAAACTACTGAGCCAATCTCAACCAAACTTTGCTGAAATGATCCTTAGGTTTTCCCCTTTCAAAATTGTGTCCGTCAGCGCCGTCCTGTATCCAAGATGGCCGCCATTACTAAAAATAGAATTTTTTTCAAATGGCCAAAACTGCTCTATTTTAAGCCAGAAAGTGCCCAAATTTTAACTGTATAAGCATATTGATGAGCTTTTTAACATATGTTACGGGATTTTGTATGAACTTTGAACTTTTGCCTATTTTGACCGATTATGCAAATTAGAAAAATGGGGGGATGAAATTAAAAAAAAATCCTCTCCTCTGAAACTACTGTGCCAATCTCAATCAAACTCTGCTGAAATGATCCTTGGGTGGTTCCCTTTCAAAATTGTGTCCGTCAGTACCCTCCTGTATCCAAGATGGCCGCCATTACTAAAAATAGAAATTTCTTCAAATGGCCAAAACTGCTCTATTTTAAGCCAGAAAGTGCCCAAATTTGAACTGTATAAGCATAATGATGAGCTTTTTAACATATATTACGGGATTTTTTATGAACTTTGAACTTTTGCCTATTTTGACCGATTATGCAAATTAGAAAAAAGGGGGGGATGAAATTTAAAAAAAATCTTCTCCTCTGAAACTACTGTGCCAATCTCAACCAAACTTTGCTGAATTGATCCTTAGGTGGTCCCCTTTCAAAATTGTGTCCGTCAGCTCCTTCCTGTATCCAAGGTGGCCGCCATTACTAAAAATAGAAATTTCTTCAAATGGCCAAAACTGCTCTATTTTAAGCCAGAAAGTGCCCAAATTTGAACTGTATAAGCATATTGATGAGCTTTTTAACATATATTACGGGATTTTTTATGAACTTTGAACTTTTGCCTATTTTGACCGATTATGCAAATTAGAAAAAAGGGGGGATGAAATTAAATAAAAATCCTCTCCTCTGAAACTACTGTGCCAATCTCAACCAAACTTTGCTGAAATGATCCTTGGGTGGTCCCCTTTCAAAATTGTGTACGTCAGCACCGTCTTGTATCCAAGATGGCCGCCATTACTAAAAATATAAATTTCTTCAAATGGCCAAAAACTGCTCTATTTTAAGACAGAAAGTGCCCAAATTTGAACTGTATAAGCATAATGATGAGCTTTTTAACATATATTACGGGATTTTTTATGAACTATGAACTTTTGCCTATTTTGACCGATTATGCAAATTAGAAAAAAGGGGGGATGAAATTAAAAATTTTTCTTCTGTTCTGAAACTACTGAGCCAATCCCAACCAAACTTTGCTGAAATGATCCTTGGGTGGTCCCCTTTCAAAATGTTGTCCGTCAGTGCCGTTCTGTATCCAAGATGGCCGCCATTACTTAAAATAGAAATTTCTTCAAATGGCCAAAACTGCTCTATTTTAAGACAGAAAGTGCCCAAATTTGAACTGTATTAGCATAATGATGAGCTTTTTAACATATATTACGGGATTTTTTATGAACTTTGAACTTTTGCCTATTTTGACCGATTATGCAAATTAGAAAAAAGGGGGGATGAAATTTAAAAAATTTCTTCTGCTCTGAAACTACTGAGCCAATCCCAACCAAACTTTGCTGAAATGATCCTTGGGTGATCCCCTTTCAAAATGTTGTCCGTCAGTGACGTTCTGTATCCAAGGTGGCCGCCATTACTAAAAATAGAAATTTCTTCAAATGGCCAAAACTGCTCTATTTTAAGCCAGAAAGTGCCCAAATTTGAACTGTATAAGCATATTGATGAGCTTTTTAACATATATTACGGGATTTTTTATGAACTTTGAACTTTTGCCTATTTTGACCGATTATGCAAATTAGAAAAAAGGGGGGATGCAATTAAATAAAAATCCTCTCCTCTGAAACTACTGTGCCAATCTCAACCAAACTTTGCTGAAATGATCCTTGGGTGGTCCCCTTTCAAAATTGTGTACGTCAGCACCGTCTTGTATCCAAGATGGCCGCCATTACTAAAAATATAAATTTCTTCAAATGGCCAAAAACTGCTCTATTTTAAGACAGAAAGTGCCCAAATTTGAACTGTATAAGCATAATGATGAGCTTTTTAACATATATTACGGGATTTTTTATGAACTATGAACTTTTGCCTATTTTGACCGATTATGCAAATTAGAAAAAAGGGGGGATGAAATTAAAAAAATTTCTTCTGTTCTGAAACTACTGAGCCAATCCCAACCAAACTTTGCTGAAATGATCCTTGGGTGGTCCCCTTTCAAAATGTTGTCCGTCAGTGCCGTTCTGTATCCAAGATGGCCGCCATTACTTAAAATAGAAATTTCTTCAAATGGCCAAAACTGCTCTATTTTAAGACAGAAAGTGCCCAAATTTGAACTGTATTAGCATAATGATGAGCTTTTTAACATATATTACGGGATTTTTTATGAACTTTGAACTTTTGCCTATTTTGACCGATTATGCAAATTAGAAAAAAGGGGGGATGAAATTTAAAAAATTTCTTCTGCTCTGAAACTACTGAGCCAATCCCAACCAAACTTTGCTGAAATGATCCTTGGGTGGTCCCCTTTCAAAATTTTGTCCGTCAGTGCCGTTCTGTATCCAAGATGGCCGCCATTACTTAAAATAGAAATTTCTTCAAATGGCCAAAACTGCTCTATTTTAAGACAGAAAGTGCCCAAATTTGAACTGTATAAGCATAATGATGAGCTTTTTAACATATATTACGGGATTTTTTATGAACTTTGAACTTTTGCCTATTTTGACCGATTATGCAAATTAGAAAAAAGGGGGATGAAATTTAAAAAAAAATCTTCTCCTCTGAAACTACTGAGCCAATCTCAACCAAACTTTGCTGAAATGATCCTTGGGTGGTCCCCTTTCTAAATTGTGTCCGTCAGCGCCGTCCTGTATCCAAGATGGCCGCCATTACTAAAAATAGAAATTTCTTCAAATGTGCAAAACGGCTCTATTTTAAGCCAGAAAGTGCCCAAATTTGAACTGTAGAAGCATAATGATGAGCTTTTTAGTTCACCTGGACCAAAGGTCCAGGTGAACTATTGCCATCACTTGGCGTCCGTCGTCTGTCGTCTGTCGTCTGTAGTCTGTCGTCTGTCGTCTGTAAACTTTTCACATTTCAAGCTTCTTCTCCGAAACCACTTGGCCGATTGGAACCGAACTTAGCAGGAATGTTCCTTGGATGGTCCTCTACAAAGTTACTGTTTTTCGTTCCAGTCGGATATTCAATATGGCTGCCAGGGCCAATAATATGCTCTGATTGGCTGAAATTTCAAAGATCTTCTTCTCTGAAACTAATGAACTGACTGAACCCAAACTGTAAAGGAATGATCATTGGAATATCCTTTACCAAGTTACTGTTTTTTATGCCGATCGGAAATCCAAGATGGCCGCCATCGCAGGACATAGATTAACATTGGACCCTATGGGAAAATGTTCAAATGCCTTCTTCTCAGAAACTACAAATATGATTAAAGCCAAACTGTACATGAATGTTCATTGGATGGTCCTCTACAATCTTAAGGTTTTTTGTTCCGATATGAAATTCAAAATGGCGGCTACGGCAGGACTTAGTTTAACATTGGACCCTATGGGAAAATGTTTCAAAATGCTTCTTCTCTGAAACCACTTGGACAGTTGAAACCAAACTGCCCAGGAATGATCATTGGAAGGTCCTCTACAAATTTTCTGTTTTTTATGCCGGTCGGAAATCCAAGATGGCCTCCACCGCAGGACATAGATTAACATTGGACCCTATGGGAAAATGTTCAAATGCCTTCTTCTCAGAAACTACAAATATTATTAAAGCCAAACTGTACATGAATGTTCATTGGATGGTCCTCTACAAACTTTACGTTTTTTGTTCCGATATGAAATTCAAAATGGCGGCTACGGCAGGACTTAGTTTAACATTGGACCCTATGGGAAAAATGTTTCAAAACGCTTCTTCTCTGAAACCACTTGGATAATTGAAACCAAACTGCCTAGGAATGATCATTGGAAGGTCCTCTACAAATTTTATGTTTTTTATGCCAATCGGAAATCCAAGATGGCCACCACCGCAATACATAGATTAACATTGGACCCTATGGGAAAATGTTCAAATGCCTTCTTCTCAGAAACTACAAATATTATTAAAGCCAAACTGTACATGAATGTTCATTGGATGGTCCTCTACAAACTTTACGTTTTTTGTTCCGATAAGAAATTCAAAATGGCGGCTACGGCAGGACTTAGTTTAACATTGGACCCTATGGGAAAAATGTTTCAAAACGCTTCTTCTCTGAAACCACTTGGATAATTGAAACCAAACTGCCCAGGAATGATCATTGGAAGGTCCTCTACAAATTTTCTGTTTTTTATGCCGGTCGGGAATCCAAGATGGCCGCCACCGCAGGACATAGACTAACATTGGACCCTATGGGAAAATATTCAAATGCCTTCTACTCAGAAACTACAAATATGATTAAAGCCAAACTGTACATGAATGTTCATTGGATGGTCCTCTACAATCTTAAGGTTTTTTGTTCCGATATGAAATTCAAAATGGCGGCTACGGCAGGACTTAGTTTAACATTGGACCCTATGGGAAAAATGTTTCAAAACGCTTCTTCTCTGAAACCACTTGGATAATTGAAACCAAACTGCCTAGGAATGATCACTGGAAGGTCCTCTACAAATTTTATGTTTTTTATGCCGATCGGAAATCCAAGATGGCCACCACCGCAATACATAGATTAACATTGGACCCTATGGGAAAATGTTCAAATGCCTTCTTCTCAGAAACTACAAATATTATTAAAGCCAAACTGTACATGAATGTTCATTAGATGGTCCTCTACAAACAATACGTTTTTTGTTCCGATATGAAATTCAAAATGGCGGCTACGGCAGGACTTAGTTTAACATTGGACCCTATGGGAAAAATGTTTCAAAACGCTTCTTCTCTGAAACCACTAGAACAGTTGAAACCAAACTGCCCAGGAATGATCATTGGAAGGTCCTCTACAAATTTTATGTTTTTTATGCCGATCGGAAATCCAAGATGACCGCCACGGCAATACATAGATTAACATTGGACCCTATGGGAAAATGTTCAAATGCCTTCTTCTCAGAAACTACAAATATTATTAAAGCCAAACTGTACATGAATGTTCATTGGATGGTCCTCTACAAACGTTAGGTTTTTTGTTCCGATATGAAATTCAAAATGGCGGCTACGGCAGGACTTAGTTTAACATTCGACCCTATGGGGAAAATGTTTCAAAACGCTTCTTCTCTGAAACCACTTGGACAATTGAATCCAAATTGCCCAGGAATGATCATTGGAAGGTCCTCTACAAAGTTTCTGTGTTTTTCTGCCGATCGAAAATTCAAGATGGCCACCACCGCAGGACATAGATTAACATTGGACCCTATGGGAAAATGTTCAAATGCCTTCTTCTCAGAAACTACAAATATGATTAAAGCCAAACTGTCCATATGTGTGTACATTGGATGGTCCTCTACAAACTTTACGTTTTTTGTTCCGATATGAAATTCAAAATGGCGGCTACGGCAGGACTTAGTTTAACATTGGACCCTATGGGAAAAATGTTTCAAAACGCTTCTTCTCTGAAACCACTTGGATAATTGAAACCAAACTGCCCAGGAATGATCATTGGAAGGTCCTCTACAATGTGTGTGTTTTTTATGCCGATCGGAAATCCAAGATGGCCACCACCGCAGGACATAGATTAACATTGGACCCTATGGGAAAATGTTTAAATGCCTTCTTCTCAGAAACTACAAATATGATTAAAGCCAAACTGTACACGAATGTTCATTGAATGGTCCTCTACAAAATATACATTTTTTATTCTGATATGAAATTCAAAATGGCGGCTACGGCAGGACTTAGTTTAACAATGGACCCTATGGGAAAAATGTTTCAAAATACTTCTTCTCTGAAACCACTTGGACAGTTGAAACCAAACTGCCCAGGAATGATCATTGGAAGGTCCTCTGTTTTTAATGCCGATCGGAAATCCAAGATGGCTGCCACCACAGGTCATAGTATTAACACAGAACCATATTGGGAAAATACAGAAATATATTCTTCTCTGAAGCTATTGCACTGATTGAACCTAAACTGTGCATCAATCATTGGAAGGTCCTTTACAAACTTTGTGTTTTTTATGTTGATCGTAATTCCAAGATGACGCAGGATATAGTTTTTACATAGGACCAATTGGTTTTTTTTATTACCAGGTGAACGATACAGGCTCTTGAGAGCCTCTGGTTAACATTTATTACCGGATTTTTTATGAACTTTGAACTTTTGCCTATTTTGACCGATTATGCAAATTAGAAAAAAGGGGGGATGAAATTAAGAAAAAATCTTCTCCTCTGAAACTATTGAGCCAATCTCAACCAAACTTTGCTGAAATTATCCTTGGGTGGTCCTCTTCCAAAATGGTGTCCCGCATTTCAGAACACTGACCAAGATGGCCGCCACAGCCGAATTTAATTTAACATAGGACCCTATGGGAAATTCCCATAAACATCTTCTTGTCTGAAACCATTTGCTCAATAAGAAAAAAATTTTGATGAAATTGTCATTGGATGGTTCTCTTCAAAAAATGTGTTCGGCGGTTCGGCCCTTCGATCAATTTTTTTTTTTTTATTTTAATACTTTTCGTGTTATATTTCAAAAACTATAAGAGATAGATGTTAAGTTTAAATTGCAAAAATGTGCACCATGTCGATATCTACCTACCCTGCAATTTTGAAGTAAATATGATTACCCATCTTGGAGTTCTTGCCCTTTTTTTCATCAAATTTAAAAAAAAATTTAATACTTTTCGTCTTATATTTCAAAAACTATAAGAGATAAAGGTTAAGTTTAAATTGCAAAAATTTGCAGCATGTCAAGATCTTCCTACCCTGCAATTTTGAAGTAAATCCCATTACCCATTTTGGAGTTATTGCCCTTTTTTCATCAAAATGTTCTCAATTTTAATACTATCATCTTATATCTCAAAAACTATTAGAGATAGAGGGAAAGTTTAAACTGCAAAAATGTTCAGCATGTCAAGATCTACAAAAAATTTCCCACAGTTAAAAATGTGTGACAACTGTGTGAAGAGTTATTCCTCTTGAAATGCATTTTTTGTTGATTCACTGCTTTTGGTTACTCAAATAATCAAAGGGAAGCAACTCTATTACAAAATGTGAAGTAGGAAAAGCTAAATTTTGAGAATCATTGACATATATGTTTTTTTTACAGCAATTTTGATAACTTACATTAAAGGGGGAACCCCTGCCCAAATTTATTTGTAGAAGGGGTCTGCAATGACGAAGGCTACATTTGTTAATTTTTTTCACCGAAGTTATCAAGTTTTATTGACTGATGTTGTTATTATACCCAGGTGAGCTATACAGGCTCCTGGGAGCCTCTAGTTTACAAATTAAATTTCAAAAGAGTTACAAAAAAAAATATTAAAATGAAAAAGGTAGACTCTCTCCATCTCTCATACACACATTTACTCTCTACATTCTGTCTGTTACAACTTGTACATTTTCAAATATTTGCTAATACTGTAAAAAGTGTATTCTTGTTCCTATCATATACAATTGCTTTACATAAATACCTTTTTAATTCAGGTTAATATATATAGGTGCCCAAAATTGTTCATAGGCTTGAACCGTATTATTTTTCTTTGCTATATACTGATCAAAAGATTGATACTTCTTAATCTCATTTTTTAACTCAATTGTGTTTGGCTTTGCTTCATTGAGTTTGCATTTGTAATTATAGTTTTTTGTAAGTATTATCAATAAATTCAGCAATAAACTTTCATCTTTACAGCCAAGGAAAATGTTTTCTTTGTTCAAAACAAAATTAACCAAATATAGTTTAAATCTGTTCGAAATAAATTGCCACAATTGATAAGTAATAGGACAATCAAAGAACAAATGTTCAATGGTTTCATCATTTGCTTTACAAAAGGTACATAAGTGTGTATCTTTTAATTTTATTTTATACAAATATGAATTCGTAGCTATAATCCTATGCAGAAATTTAAACTGAAAGTTTCTCAAATAGGTGTCTCTGCATGATCTTTTCATAATTACAAAATATTCTGATCAATCAGTAATCTCTATATCCAACAATTCTTCCCATTTCAAAAATTTGTCAGTTGGATTTTGGACAATATTATCTACAAGACTTCTGTATATAAATTTAGCTTTTTTATTAGATACAATTTTTTTTTTTTACAAAAGTATCAGTTGTATCATGTACATCAAAATGTAGATCTAAAAGGTTTTCTTTTAAGCAATCTTTGAAAGCTTTCGGAATTCTAACAATCAATCTATAAAACTTCAGGAAATTGTTAGTTTCTAATTTCTCTTGAATTTGCTCAAAACTATAAAATTGCTTATTTTCATGATTAATAAGATCACTTAAAAACTGCACACCTCTGTTTTTCCATAGTAAGTAATATGGAAAATCATCTAAAGAAGAAAAATTCAAAATATCTATTGATAAAATGTCATTAACAGAAGAATCAGTATGTGGTTTTGCTTCACTGAGACAAAGTAAAACATCACTCCAGAAAGGGTTTTTTAAACTAACAGAAATCTCTCTAAGCTTTTCTTTCTGTAGATATAAAACTCTTTCACCACCATACTGTTTAAGGTCAGTTAAAAATAACATCTGCCATTTACCCTCTGGATTAGCCAGAAGTCTTTTTATCCAACTAAGTTTTAGATAAATATTAAAAGAATGGATATGTATCATATTAAAAGCCCACCTTGAGTGATATCACCAATCAATGTTACATTACGCTTAACACGATCTGGTTTATTATTCCATATGAAGTTATAAAATAATGAAGTTAATGCATTTAACCTAGACTGTGCTAGGTTTGGCAACTGAACTAATTTTGAGAGAGCAAGAGATTTTATAACTGTAATTTTCCCCATTAATGTAAGTTTTCTATGTTTGCCAGCTCTTTAAAATTGCAGAGACCTCCTTAATCTTCTTTGGAAAATTAATTTCTGTAATACGGTTCAAGTCTAAGGGACCGACCATTTAACTTGCAAGGGGGGGGGGGGGGGGGGGTTATGGTTTTTTGTTTCGTCCAGAATTGTTTTTTCGGACAACACGAGAGTTAGAATATTTATCCTTTTTGTCGTGCAAAGCGCGAATTTTTTTTCCAAAATTCAATATCAGGTTATATGACAAAAACTCAGAATCAGATTATTTTTTTTCCTCCACCAAAATCAGAATATTTTTTTTCAGCAACATTGGGAATCAGAATATTTTTTTAGAAAAAATACGTACACCCCCCCCCCCCCCCCTTCAAGTTAAATGGTCGTTCCCTAAAGTAAATTCAATACCCAAAAGTTTAAAATTTGAATGTGACCAATGAAGGTTTGATTCAGGAGATAGAATAAGATCTGAATATTTTCCCACCCATACTGCTTTTGTTTTAGAAGCAATCATTTTTAACCCCGAGGCTTTGTAAAATGATTCAAAACATGAGAGTGTTTCCTTTAAGGATATTTCCCTCCCATCTAGAATTAAGAATGTGTCATCTGCATACTGACTTGATAGTGTTTCATCATCATTAATAGTAATTCCCTAAATATCAGGGTTTCTTTTCAATTTCAAAGATAATAACTCAACACCAATAATAAATAGGTAAGGAGAAAGAGGGTCACCTTGTCGGAAGTCTCTTTCTAAATTGAAAAATAAATAAAAGAAAAAAGAAAAGGTAATCCATATTTGCCAGACTTGTACGGAACAAAATTATTTGATTTGCTTATTTTTAACCAAACGGCCGTCCATTTTATTTTCTCAAAAGGTTCGAAATATGAAGAAAATAGACATAAATTGTGCAGACATTTTGCATGCAGAAGATCTGTTAAATATGTACATTTTATCATTTCATCCCGATTGGACGAAAATACATCTAAATTGGAATAACTCTGTAAACTGATCAGAAATCTTAGCAAAAGCGTGTCTTTCAGGTTAAACGCCTGTCTGTTGATGTCTTGAATTATAATTTATTTTATGATTTAGATATCGATGTTTGTTTATTTGGTTTAACCCATTTTGTCATGTGTTATATACAATGTATATTGAATGTAATTTATTGTATCTTATCTCTACCATTGTAATTTGCTATGGTTTGTGAGAATAAAGAATCTTGAATCTTCTTTAACAACACAAATAAATAGGTCAAATAAGTGGCAGATTATTTTTAAAATGCTAGAACGTTATTTCAAATGTCCTTGGAGGAATCCGTAATTATTTGTGGTGCAATATTTGAACAGGAGCATCCTTGAGCCCTTAATATCTAACCTGTGTGCAGCCGAGAACTTTCATTACATAGGAGTGTACTCGCAATCATATTACGATTTTCGTCTTCTGTAGACAAGATGGTTTCCATTTTTTTTCAGAACTTTTATGTCGGATGGATTTCAAATGAATTCTCAAGCACTGTATTATGTTTCCCTTGTCTGCCTATTAAAAATACAGGACGGTTTTTAGTGAAAGTGTCTCCATTATCCTGCATTATTGACTTTTGTCACAAAACATTGTCTGAGTGTTTGACAGCATGCTTTTGAACGATGGAGACACCGTGGTTTAGAGGACATTTAGGGGTATATGACACACTTTGATCACATTTAATGTTACCCATACAATAAATAATGCTATAAGCACTCCAGGCCATAGGTACCCGATTTGCGGACCCCCCCCCCTTTTTAATTCATCACTTTTGTGGGACGTTTTCATTATAAACAGCGTTGAACAACTTCAAACATTACCAAAAACTCAATCCGAGATCGATATAAGCCCATTTCTAAAAACACAAAAACCCTTGGAGGATCAAGGGTTTTTGTGTTTTTAGAAAGGATTAAGAGTTTTTGTGTTTTTAGAAATGGGCATATATCGATCTCGGATTGAGTTTTTGGTAATGTTTGAAGTTGTTCAACACTGTTTATAATGAAAACGTCCCACAAATGGGATGAATTAAAAAAAAAAGGGGGGGGGGAGTCCACAAATCGGGTTCCTATGCTCCAGGCATGACAAAAAGCTTCCAGATTTGGGGTCCTACTATATTATGTACATTCGCCCCCTCATCATGCTTTGCTCTGCTTATAATAGCCCTTTTTTTTGCTATGGATTTGAACAACTGACAGAAGTCATATTGATCTTGTTACAAATTAATTTTTCAGGTTGAAAGAAAATAAAAAAATTATCATCGCAAATGAAGGTCAGGAGAAGAATGTCATGATAATAACTCCACCTTTGTGTTTTACTTGTGACAATGCAAGACGTGTTATACAATCTATAGATACAGCGCTGACTGAAATAGAGAAAGGAGCATCAGAAGGTGGACTTACAGCGTCAAGCTTTGGTGAAGACAAGATCAACATTCCTATTAACATACTTTCATCACAGTCTACTGGGTACTTATCAGAGGAGGGGGATAGTGATTCCGAAATATCACGTAAACGACAGTACGAAGAAGTTGATTAACATTTCAAACTTCAAGCTCAATATTTTATAATCTTTTGGTCGTGAATCTGAATACTGTTTTTGTTGTCTTTCATTATTATAAGTAAGCATGTACTACTGGTTAGAATTGAATTGTACTTTGAACAATATTTTTCTTTGTCCATGCCGTTTATTAGGAGTTAAGGAGATTGGTAGTATTTTTTTTATTCTTTAGTGTTAGACAATTTTTGTCTTTTGTCAAGTTGTAAGATAATTTTTATACTTTTCACGGGTCCAAATGGTTTTATAAAAGCATTATATTGGTTACACAAGGATAGATAACCTAACATAAGAAATTAATTGTTTAATTATTATATTTATATTAATTAAACTTCTGTCATAATAACTGTATTACATTAACACGTTGTTAGCTCACCTGACCCGAATTGTTACCACTGGACATCTGTCGTCCGTCTGTCGTTAGCTTCTTGCATTTTAATCAACTCCTCTAAAACCACAGGGCCAATTTGAACCAAACTGTGGTGGAATGGTCCTTGGGTGGTTCCCTTTCAGAATTGTGTCAGACAATCCCCCCCCCCCCGCCAACCAAGATGGCTGCCATTACTAAAAATAGAAAATTCGGCAAAAAATCACTTAAAAATTATCTTCTCTGAAACTGCTGGGCCAATTGGGCCCAAACTATGATGGAATGGTCTTCAGATAGTCCTCTTTGAGAATTGCGTCCGACGACCCCGGCTGCCAACCAAGATAGCCGCCGTTACTAAAAATAGAAAATTTGGCTGAAAATCACTTAAAAATTATATCCTCTGAAACTACTGGGCCAATCTTCCATATACTTATGGCTTTTCTTTTTTGGGGGCCAACTTTGAGCCAGGTGAGCGATTACAGGCTCCTAGGAGCCTCTAGTTTTTATTTTTGTCTGTTTGGATATTGTGTATGTCTTGTGTGTTGAATTTAGTTATAGGAAATCAATTACTTATGAATGCTTATGTACTTGTCTTTTTGGGACAAAAATGTAATTAGTTTTATTCCTTGGCGACTATCCATTTGTAGGTGAACTATACTGGTAAATGTAATCATCCTGAAGTGGGAATCTCAGCTATTCACTTGTCATCTGATCTAGGCCTCATTTTTAGCTCACTTGACCCGAAGGGTCATGTGAGCTATTGCCATCACTTGGAGTCGTCCGTCCGTAAACATTTCAATCTTCTTTTAGAGAACCACTGAAGCAAATGAGACCAAACGTGGCAGGAATGTTCATTTGCATGGTCTAACCAAATGTTGTTGCTTTCGTTACAATCGGTTATCCAACATGGCTGCCAGGGGCCATAAAAGTCTCTGATTGGCTGAAATTTTTAATGATCTTCTTCTCCGATATTACATGGAGGATGGAAATAAAAATTGTCATGAATGATCATTGCAAGCTGCTAACCAAGTGATGTTACTTTTTGGACCGATTGAAATTCCAAGATGGCTGCCAGCGGGGAACATAATTTAGCATAGCGACCCTATGGGAAATATGTAAAACAAACTTCTTCTCAAGAACCACTGGATGGATTGGAACCATACTTGGCAGAAATGTTCCTTGCAAGGTCCTTATCAAGTGTTGTTACTTTTTGTTCCGACCGTTGACCGTTCAAGATGGCTGCTGTTACTAAAAATAGAAATTACTTCAATTGTCCATTGTTGCTTTAGCACAAGTCAAAATGAGCTCAAATTTTAACTGCAGCTACATGGCAAGGAGTAGTTTAACATATATTCTGGGTTTTTTCTGTGAAATTTTTCTTTCAGCCGATTTATACCGATTATGCAAATTAGGTATATTTTGATAAAAGATCACATTTAAATCTTCTCCTCAGAAACCGCTGAACCAAATTTAACCAAACCTGGCAGGGATGGTCGCTGGGTGGGTTCCTTTCAAAATTGTGTCCGACAGCCCCGCCCTCCTTTCAAGATGGCTTCTGTTACTAAAAATAGAAATTTCTTCAATTATCCATTGCTGCTTTAGTATAAGTCAAAATGAGCTCAAATTTTAACTGCAGCTACATGGCAAGGAGTAGTTTAGCAAATATTCCAGGTTTTTCTGTGAAATTTTTCTTTCAACCAATTTATACCGAATATGCAAATTAGGCATATTTTGATAAAAGATCACATTTAAATATTCTCCTCTGAAACCGCTGAACCAAATTAAAGTAAATTTGGCTGGGATGGTCGTTGGGTGGTCCCTTTTCAATATTGTGTCCGATAGCGCCGCCCTCCATTCAAAATTGCTGCTGTTACCAAAAATATAAATTTCTTTAGTTGTCATTTTCTGCTTTATTACAAATCAAAATGAACTCAAATTTTAACTGCAGCTACATGGCAATGAGTAGTTTAACATATATTCTGGGTTTTTCTGTGAGATTTTTTCAGCCAGTTTATTCCCTTTAGGAATATTATGAGATAAAAATCACATCAAAATCTTTTGCTTAGAAATTTGAGTTAAAATGATCTCTGGATGGCCCACTTTCAAAATTATGTGTAACACCCCCATTTTCTTTGAACTTAATTTCGATGTCAAATTGAAAACCAGGTTAGCCTCTAGTTTATGATTAATTGACCTTGTTACCTCACCTGACCCAAAGGGTCATGCGCGGGTATTGTCAAACTTGTTATATTTCATACTTTACATATATTTTTAAACTACACTTGTATATAGTTGGTTTCGATTTCTAATCGAATCTTACCTTTTTACCTATATCGTTGCGTCCGTCATCAGGGGTGGCATTGTCGTCTGCAAACTTAATCTGTTCAATCTATTTTTCACAGACCACTTGCCCAATTGGAACCAACATTGGCATAGATATTATTTAAATAGTACTCGACATGATGTTCATTTTATTCTGAAATTCAACTGGGCTGCTAGCACCTATTATACTTTCTGATTGGCTTAATGTCAAAAAAGCTCTTCTCCGAAACCGCATGACTTGTGTGGTGGAATTATTCCATGGTAGAAATGTTCATTATATGGATGACCCTTTAAAAGGTTTTTTTTGTAGATTGGAAAATCCAAGACAAAGTTTTAACATGTGGCAAAATAAAATTAATATTTTGTTCTCAGAAAACAACATTTATTGATCCCAAACAGTATATGAATAGTCAGTGGATGGTACAAAATTTAGATTTTAACCAACAAATTTTACCTTCTTCGCGAGTGGTCTGTGGACTATGATCATTCACTAACCCTGCTATTGTACTGTCCAATGTTATGTTGGCATTCATTTTGTGGTTGTATGTTGTCATTTTGAGCGAAAGTGTGCAGATTATTTATTGTTTGTGTATTATATCTGTATTGTAGTTGGAGATACAATATTTTGAATTATCAGAAAGGAGATCCCATTAACTGGTTTAACCCCTTCACATTTTTATTCCTGTCCCAAATCAGGACCTGGATTTCCACTGCCATCATGACTTTTTTGTGACTGTTCGTTTTGTTGATTTTGGTGGAATTGTTCACCATCACTGTTAAGAAATTTCTTTCCATAATTGAGTAAACTTACTTGAACTACTGTTTTATGACAATTTGTATGAAGTCATTCTTCAACAACTGTCTTTAGACAAATGGGTCTATATTAATGGCATTAAAAATATTACCTCTTGTTTATGCAAATGTAATTGCCTTAAAAATATAAAATTTCTACAAATATACAAAATCTCCTACTTTCTTGTTGTTACTTTAAAAATTATGATTATATTTATTTTATAGTGCAATATTTTGATGTGGAATACACAAGTAAGAATTTTGTTTATATTTAATATGCTGGTTTTATTCATAATAAATGTCAAAATAAATATGTAAAACGTCATCTATATCTTTTTATCACATGTTTATGTAGTGTGTCTTAATACTGATTATTTTTCCAAATGATCAAAGCTGAGGCAAGGTGAGACATGGTCCATGGAGCCTCTGGTTTCATATCATTTTTAGCTCACCTGGCAATGTGAGCAGGAGCCCGGGTGGCTCAATGAGTTAGGCTTGACCTATCACCAATGCGGCGTGGGTTCACTCCCAGCTTAGTAAATTACAAAAAAGGGTGCACTCGCCTCGCAGCCGCAAGTGATCAAGTTTACCAGTTGCTTGCCCAGGGTCGATGGTTCTCTCCAGGTACTCCGGCTTCCTCCACCACTAAAACTGGTGGCCATGATATAGCTGAAATATTGCTGAAAGTGGCACTAAACACCAAAAATTCAAATTCAAATTGCAATGTGAGCTTGGCATCCGTCATCTGTCGTCTCTTAACTGTTGACATTTTAATCTTTTACTCTGAAACCGCTTGGTCAAATGAACCAAAACTTTGTAGGACGCTTCTATGGAAGGTTCTCTATAAAGAAATGCTCATTTCAGCCCGATTCATTAACAAACATGGCCACCACAGGCAATACTTGTTTCTGATTGGTCCATTTTAACAAATCTTCTCCTCTGAAACCGCTAGGCCAAATGAACCGAAACATGGTATGACAAATCTATGCAAAGTCCTCAAAGTGCTCATTTCGTTCCGATCCGTTAACACACATGGCCACCACAGGCAATTCTTGTTTCTGATTGGTCGATTTCTAAAAAATCTTCTCCTCTGAAACTGCTAGGCCAAATGAACCGAAACATGGTATGACAAATCTATACAAAGTCCTCAAAGTGCTCATTTCGTTCCGATCCGTTAACACACATTGCCGCCACAAGCAATTCTTGTTTCTGATTGGTTGATTTCTAAAAAAAACCCTCTCCTCTGAAACCACTTGGCCAAATGAACTGAAACTTGGAAGGAAGCATGTATGGAAGGTTCTCTACAAAGACTGCTCATTTCGGCCCAATTCATTAACAAACATGGCCACCACAGGCAATTCTTGTTCTGATTGGTCGATTTCTAAAAAATCTTCTCCTCTGAAACCGCTATGCCAAATGTACGAAACTTGGTAAGAAGCATCTATGGAGAGTCTTCTATAAAGATTGTTCATTTCGTCCTAATCCATTAACAAACATGGCCACCACAAGCAATTCTTGTTTCTGATTGGTTGATTTCTAAAAAATCTTTTCCTCTGAAACCGCTTGGTCAAATGAACCAAAATTTGGTAGGAAGCATCTATGGAAGGTTCTGTATAAAGTTTGTTCAAAACAGAATGAAATATGAGTAACACAAACTCGGCCCACAGAGCCTCTAGTTTAACTTTTAGTGATTAGGTCGATTCAGTTTTAGTTTTACTTATCTAGTCAAATATCATGTGGCCATCAGGTGGCATCCATTGTTAGCATTGTTTGCCATCACTTTGGCATCCATTGTTAGCATTGTTTGCCATCACTTTGGCATCCATTGTTAGCATTGTTTGCCATCACTTTGGCATCCATTGTTAGCATTATTTGCCATCACTTTGGCATCCATTGTTAGCATTGTTTGCCATCACTTTGGCATCCATCATGGTCTTCATTCATAAACTTTAGCATTTTAATCTTCTTCTCTGAACCACTGGGCCAATTAAAACCAAACTGGGCAAGAATGTTTATTGGCTAGTCCTCTAAAACGTTGATGTTTTTTGTTGATCGGAAGTACACAAAAGAAACGAGGCCAAAATGTTTCAAAAAGAGTGTTGTTTGTTTGTAATCGTCTTCTCCAAACCACTGATCCAATTGAAACCAAACTTGGTAGTAATGTTTATTGGATGATAATTAGAAACAAGATTATACGGTGGTATTATGTTATGGCGGTTTGGTCATCATCTTCCGTCTATAGACAGAATGGTTTTCATGTGATAACTTGTAGTTGAGGGATCTTCTGAATTTTGAACACAATGATTATTGGCACTCAGTAAAGGTTGGTATTAATTTGGGATATTGTAACCCTACCCGTTTCCAAACAAGAATCCCTAAGGTGCAAAAATGGATGTTTATAGGAGGTTATTTTTCATCTGAATTTGATGGGTTTTTTTTTTAATGAATTCCTTACGAAATCCCTTTCAGAAAAAGGAATCGCGTTATTATGTAGCTATTACCTGCTTTGACATCACAGGAATCCAAAAGTGGGAAATTTCAAATTTTTAACTTATTTTTCATCCAATTTTAATGCAGTTTTTTTTTCACAAAATGATTATCATAATAGGTTATTGATGGGCCATAAACTATTTTGCTGTTTTATTTCCTATTTTAATAGGTTTTTTACTTTTAATTCATTGAACAGAGAGCTTCTGATATCCTCTATCTTTTGCGGTTTCGGAAATAAACTCGGCTGAAAGGAGCCAACAAAATATGAACTTTTTTAATTTTCATCCAATTTTAATGCAGCTTTTGGCAAAAATATCATCTATATCAGTTATTAATGGACCATAAAAAACTTTTCTTACTCATCGTTCTACTTTTTTGTGTTGTTCTATTATGTGTCTTTACGTTCTGATTTCCGTGTTTTTATGTCTGCTATGGTTTCCCCCATAAAAACGATGTTCTGTTCCTCATTTAACTCCAGTTGTTTGTAGGAGGGTTCATGACCATGTCTTAATTACGTTATTCGTGTTTGCGCATATTGGTGTCAAACACATAGTGTTGTTTTTTTTGCTTTGTTTGTCTTCATATTGTGTCTTGTGTAACCGATGTTGCCAGTTTCTCTGGATTGTCCATTTTGATTGCCCCTTCTCTAGCATTTATTTATTGCGAAAAGGAGTCTAAAATGGGCCCAAATTCCAAAATTTCACATATTTGTAAGGCATATTTAACACATATTTTTCTTTGAATTAATTGTTTAATTATTTTCAATTACATGTATATTCCTTTTACACTCCTAGATTATGTTTTTCAATCAGATTTGACCAATGTAGTGCTTATGGGTTCAAAGATTAATGGGGTTAAAGGAGGCTAAAGGGAGTCAACGCTTCAAATAGTAAAATGAGACATGTCGACAGATTTTCTCTATCTCTTATGGTTTCAGAAATAAACTCCTCCAAACGATTAAGCCCTTGAGATTTCACTGGTATGAGTACTTCTCAGAGTACAACTCACACTTCCCAACACTAATTATTTTCAAAAAAGATCTTCTCGGTAAAGGTGTTTTGGGCAATTTTTCAGTTATTATACCCCCACAACGAAGTTGTAGGGGGGTATACTGGTTTCACCATGTCCGTCCGTCCGTCCGTCTGTCTGTAGACAAATCCTATGTCGTATGATAACTTGAGTTGTGTTTCTTAGAATCTTAAAATTTTATCAGCTGTTTACTAGTGAAGAGAGGAGGATCCCTTTCATTTTTGACGATTTTCACTTTTGCCGTTCCAGAGTTATTGGACTTGACATGACGGAAAATAGGATTTTTACCCTATGTCGTATGATAACTTGAGTAGTGTTTCTCAGAATGTTTTGAAATTTTATCAGCAGCTTACTGGTGAAGAGAGGAGGATCCCTTTCATTTTTGACGATTTTCATTTTTGACGATTTTCATTTTTGACGATTTTCACTTTTGCCGTTCCAGAGTTATTGGACTTGATATGACGGAAAATCGGATTTGTACCCTATGTTGTATGATAACTTGAGTAGTGTTTCTCAGAATGTTTTGAAATTTTATCAGCAGCTTACCGGTGAAGAGAGGAGGATCCCTTTCATTTTTGATGATTTTCACTTTTGCCGTTCCAGAGTTATTGGACTTGATATGACGGAAAATCGGATTTTTACCCTATGTTGTATGATAACTTGAGTAGTGTTTCTCAGAATGTTTTGAAATTTTATCAGCAACTTACTGGTGAAGAGAGGAGGATCCCTTTCATTTTTGATGATTTTCACTTTTGCCGTTCCAGAGTTATTGGACTTGATATGACGGAAAATCGGATTGTTACCCTATGTTGTATGATAACTTGAGTAGTGTTTCTCAGAATGTTTTGAAATTTTATCAGCAGCTTACTGGTGAAGAGAGGAGGATCCCTTTCATTTTTGATGATTTTCACTTTTGCCGTTCCAGAGTTATTGGACTTGATATGACGGAAAATCGGATTTTTACCCTATGTCGTATGATAACTTGAGTAGTGTTTCTCAGAATGTTTTGAAATTTTATCAGCAGCTTACTGATGAAGAGAGGAGGATCCCTTTCATTTTTGACGATTTTCACTTTTGCCGTTCCAGAGTTATTGGACTTGATATGACGGAAAATCGGATTTTTACCCTATGTTGTATGATAACTTGAGTAGTGTTTCTCAGAATGTTTTGAAATTTTATCAGCAACTTACTGGTGAAGAGAGGAGGATCCCTTTCATTTTTGATGATTTTCACTTTTGCCGTTCCAGAGTTATTGGACTTGATATGACGGAAAATCGGATTTTTACCCTATGTTGCATAACTTGAGTAGTGTTTCTCAGAATGTTTTGAAATTTTATCAGCAGCTTACTGGTGAGGAGAGGAGGATCCCTTTCATTTTGGACGATTTTCACTTTTGCCGTTCCAGAGTTATTGGACTTGATATGACGGAAAATAGGATTTTTACCCTATGTCGTATGATAACTTGAGTAGTGTTTCTCAGAATGTTTTGAAATTTTATCAGCAGCTTACTGATGAAGAGAGGAGGATCCCTTTCATTTTTGACGATTTTCACTTTTGCCGTTCCAGAGTTATTGGACTTGATATGACGGAAAATCGGATTTTTACCCTATGTTGTATGATAACTTGAGTAGTGTTTCTCAGAATGTTTTGAAATTTTATCAGCAACTTACTGGTGAAGAGAGGAGGATCCCTTTCATTTTTGATGATTTTCACTTTTGCCGTTTTAGAGTTATTGGGCTTGATATGACGAAAATAGGATTTTTACTCTATGTCGTATGATAACTTGAGTAGTGTTTCTCAGAATGTTTTGAAATTTTATCAGCAGCTTACCGGTGGAGAGAGGAGGATCTCTTTCATTTTTGACAATTTTCACTTCTGCCGTTCCAGAGTTATTGGACTTGATATGACGGAAAATCGGATTTTTACCCTATGTTGTATAACTTGAGTAGTGTTTCTCAGAATGTTTTGAAATTTTATCAGCAGCTTACAGATGAGGGGAGGAGGATCCCTTTCATTTTTGACGATTTTCACTTTTGCCGTTCCAGAGTTATTGGACTTGATATGACGGAAAATCGGATTTTTACCCTATGTCGTATGATAACTTGAGTAGTGTTTCTAAGAATGTTTTGAAATTTTATCAGCAGCTTATTGATGAAGAGAGGAGGATCCCTTTAATTTTTGACGATTTTCACTTTTGCCGTTCCAGAGTTATTGGACTTGATATGACGGAAAATAGGATTTTTACTCTATGTCGTATGATAACTTGAGTAGTGTTTCTCAGAATGTTTTGAAATTTTATCAGCACCTTACCGGTGGAGAGAGGAGGATCTCTTTCATTTTTGACGATTTTCACTTTTGCCGTTCCAGAGTTATTGGACTTGATATGACGGAAAATAGGATGTTTACCCTATGTCGTATGATAACTTGAGTAGTGTTTCTCAGAATGTTTTGAAATTTTATCAGCAGCTTACCGGTGGAGAGAGGAGGATCTCTTTCATTTTTGACAATTTTCACTTCTGCCGTTCCAGAGTTATTGGACTTGATATGACGGAAAATCGGATTGTTACCCTATGTTGTATGATAACTTGAGTAGTGTTTCTCAGAATGTTTTGAAATTTTATCAGCAACTTACTGGTGAAGAGAGGAGGATCCCTTTCATTTTTGATGATTTTCACTTTTGCCGTTTTAGAGTTATTGGGCTTGATATGACGAAAATAGGATTTTTACTCTATGTCGTATGATAACTTGTGTAGTGTTTCTCAGAATGTTTTGAAATTTTATCAGCAGCTTACCGGTGGAGAGAGGAGGATCTCTTTCATTTTTGACAATTTTCACTTCTGCCGTTCCAGAGTTATTGGACTTGATATGACGGAAAATCGGATTTTTACCCTATGTTGTATAACTTGAGTAGTGTTTCTAAGAATGTTTTGATATTTTATCAGCAGCTTACTGGTGAGGAGAGGAGGATCCCTTTCATTTTTGACGATTTTCACTTTTGCCGTTCCAGAGTTATTGGACTTGATATGACGGAAAATAGGATTTTTACCCTATGTCGTATGATAACTTGAGTAGTGTTTCTCAGAATGTTTTGAAATTTTATCAGCAGCTTACTGATGAAGAGAGGAGGATCCCTTTCATTTTTGACGATTTTCACTTTTGCCGTTCCAGAGTTATTGGACTTGATATGACGGAAAATCGGATTTTTACCCTATGTTGTATGATAACTTGAGTAGTGTTTCTCAGAATGTTTTGAAATTTTATCAGCAACTTACTGGTGAAGAGAGGAGGATCCCTTTCATTTTTGATGATTTTCACTTTTGCCGTTTTAGAGTTATTGGGCTTGATATGACGAAAATAGGATTTTTACTCTATGTCGTATGATAACTTGAGTAGTGTTTCTCAGAATGTTTTGAAATTTTATCAGCAGCTTACCGGTGGAGAGAGGAGGATCTCTTTCATTTTTGACAATTTTCACTTCTGCCGTTCCAGAGTTATTGGACTTGATATGACGGAAAATCGGATTTTTACCCTATGTTGTATAACTTGAGTAGTGTTTCTCAGAATGTTTTGAAATTTTATCAGCAGCTTACAGATGAGGGGAGGAGGATCCCTTTCATTTTTGACGATTTTCACTTTTGCCGTTCCAGAGTTATTGGACTTGATATGACGGAAAATCGGATTTTTACCCTATGTCGTATGATAACTTGAGTAGTGTTTCTAAGAATGTTTTGAAATTTTATCAGCAGCTTATTGATGAAGAGAGGAGGATCCCTTTAATTTTTGACGATTTTCACTTTTGCCGTTCCAGAGTTATTGGACTTGATATGACGGAAAATAGGATTTTTACTCTATGTCGTATGATAACTTGAGTAGTGTTTCTCAGAATGTTTTGAAATTTTATCAGCACCTTACCGGTGGAGAGAGGAGGATCTCTTTCATTTTTGACAATTTTCACTTCTGCCGTTCCAGAGTTATTGGACTTGATATGACGGAAAATCGGATTTTTACCCTATGTTGCATAACTTGAGTAGTGTTTCTCAGAATGTTTTGAAATTTTATCAGCAGCTTACAGATGAGGAGAGGAGGATCCCTTTCATTTTTGACGATTTTCACTTTTGCCGTTCCAGAGTTATTGGACTTGATATGACGGAAAATCGGATTTTTACCCTATGTCGTATGATAACTTGAGTAGTGTTTCTCAGAATGTTTTGAAATTTTATCAGCACCTTACCGGTGGAGAGAGCAGGATCCCTTTCATTTTTGATGATTTTCACTTTTGCCGTTTTAGAGTTATTGGGCTTGATATGACGAAAATAGGATTTTTACTCTATGTTGCATAACTTGAGTAGTGTTTCTCAGAATGTTTTGAAATTTTATCAGCAGCTTACCGGTGAGGAGAGGAGGATCCCTTTCATTTGTGATGATTTTCACTTTTGCCGTTCCAGAGTTATTGGACTTGATATGACGGAAAATCGGATTTTTACCCTATGTTGTATGATAACTTGAGTAGTGTTTCTCAGAATGTTTTGAAATTTTATCAGCAGCTTACTGATGAAGAGAGGAGGATCCCTTTCATTTTGGACGATTTTCACTTTTGCCGTTCCAGAGTTATTGGACGATTTTCACTTTTGCCGTTCCAGAGTTATTGGACTTGATATGACGGAAAATAGGATTTTTACTCTATGTCGTATGATAACTTGAGTAGTGTTTCTCAGAATGTTTTGAAATTTTATCAGCAGCTTACCGGTGAGGAGAGGAGGATCCCTTTCATTTTTGACGATTTTCACTTTTGCCGTTCCAGAGTTATTGGACTTGATATGACGGAAAATCGGATTTTTACCCTATGTTGTATAACTTGAGTAGTGTTTCTAAGAATGTTTTGAAATTTTATCAGCAGCTTACTGGTGAGGAGAGGAGGATCCCTTTCATTTTTGACGATTTTCACTTTTGCCGTTCCAGAGTTATTGGACTTGATATGACGGAAAATAGGATTTTTACCCTATGTCGTATGATAACTTGAGTAGTGTTTCTCAGAATGTTTTGAAATTTTATCAGCAGCTTACTGATGAAGAGAGGAGGATCCCTTTCATTTTTGACGATTTTCACTTTTGCCGTTCCAGAGTTATTGGACTTGATATGACGGAAAATCGGATTTTTACCCTATGTTGTATGATAACTTGAGTAGTGTTTCTCAGAATGTTTTGAAATTTTATCAGCAACTTACTGGTGAAGAGAGGAGGATCCCTTTCATTTTTGATGATTTTCACTTTTGCCGTTTTAGAGTTATTGGGCTTGATATGACGAAAATAGGATTTTTACTCTATGTCGTATGATAACTTGAGTAGTGTTTCTCAGAATGTTTTGAAATTTTATCAGCAGCTTACCGGTGGAGAGAGGAGGATCTCTTTCATTTTTGACAATTTTCACTTCTGCCGTTCCAGAGTTATTGGACTTGATATGACGGAAAATCGGATTTTTACCCTATGTTGTATAACTTGAGTAGTGTTTCTCAGAATGTTTTGAAATTTTATCAGCAGCTTACAGATGAGGGGAGGAGGATCCCTTTCATTTTTGACGATTTTCACTTTTGCCGTTCCAGAGTTATTGGACTTGATATGACGGAAAATCGGATTTTTACCCTATGTCGTATGATAACTTGAGTAGTGTTTCTAAGAATGTTTTGAAATTTTATCAGCAGCTTATTGATGAAGAGAGGAGGATCCCTTTAATTTTTGACGATTTTCACTTTTGCCGTTCCAGAGTTATTGGACTTGATATGACGGAAAATAGGATTTTTACTCTATGTCGTATGATAACTTGAGTAGTGTTTCTCAGAATGTTTTGAAATTTTATCAGCACCTTACCGGTGGAGAGAGGAGGATCTCTTTCATTTTTGACGATTTTCACTTTTGCCGTTCCAGAGTTATTGGACTTGATATGACGGAAAATAGGATGTTTACCCTATGTCGTATGATAACTTGAGTAGTGTTTCTCAGAATGTTTTGAAATTTTATCAGCAGCTTACCGGTGGAGAGAGGAGGATCTCTTTCATTTTTGACAATTTTCACTTCTGCCGTTCCAGAGTTATTGGACTTGATATGACGGAAAATCGGATTGTTACCCTATGTTGTATGATAACTTGAGTAGTGTTTCTCAGAATGTTTTGAAATTTTATCAGCAACTTACTGGTGAAGAGAGGAGGATCCCTTTCATTTTTGATGATTTTCACTTTTGCCGTTTTAGAGTTATTGGGCTTGATATGACGAAAATAGGATTTTTACTCTATGTCGTATGATAACTTGTGTAGTGTTTCTCAGAATGTTTTGAAATTTTATCAGCAGCTTACCGGTGGAGAGAGGAGGATCTCTTTCATTTTTGACAATTTTCACTTCTGCCGTTCCAGAGTTATTGGACTTGATATGACGGAAAATCGGATTTTTACCCTATGTTGCATAACTTGAGTAGTGTTTCTCAGAATGTTTTGAAATTTTATCAGCAGCTTACAGATGAGGAGAGGAGGATCCCTTTCATTTTTGACGATTTTCACTTTTGCCGTTCCAGAGTTATTGGACTTGATATGACGGAAAATCGGATTTTTACCCTATGTCGTATGATAACTTGAGTAGTGTTTCTCAGAATGTTTTGAAATTTTATCAGCACCTTACCGGTGGAGAGAGCAGGATCCCTTTCATTTTTGATGATTTTCACTTTTGCCGTTTTAGAGTTATTGGGCTTGATATGACGAAAATAGGATTTTTACTCTTTGTTGCATAACTTGAGTAGTGTTTCTCAGAATGTTTTGAAATTTTATCAGCAGCTTACTGATGAAGAGAGGAGGATCCCTTTCATTTTGGACGATTTTCACTTTTGCCGTTCCAGAGTTATTGGACTTGATATGACGGAAAATCGGATTTGTACCCTATGTTGTATGATAACTTGAGTAGTGTTTCTCAGAATGTTTTGAAATTTTATCAGCAGCTTACCGGTGAAGAGAGGAGGATCCCTTTCATTTGTGATGATTTTCACTTTTGCCGTTCCAGAGTTATTGGACTTGATATGACGGAAAATCGGATTTTTACCCTATGTTGTATGATAACTTGAGTAGTGTTTCTCAGAATGTTTTGAAATTTTATCAGCAGCTTACTGATGAAGAGAGGAGGATCCCTTTCATTTTGGACGATTTTCACTTTTGCCGTTCCAGAGTTATTGGACGATTTTCACTTTTGCCGTTCCAGAGTTATTGGACTTGATATGACGGAAAATAGGATTTTTACTCTATGTCGTATGATAACTTGAGTAGTGTTTCTCAGAATGTTTTGAAATTTTATCAGCAGCTTACCGGTGAGGAGAGGAGGATCCCTTTCATTTTTGACGATTTTCACTTTTGCCGTTCCAGAGTTATTGGACTTGATATGACGGAAAATCGGATTGTTACCCTATGTTGTATGATAACTTGAGTAGTGTTTCTCAGAATGTTTTGAAATTTTATCAGCAGCTTACTGGTGAGGAGCGGAGGATCCCTTTCATTTTTGACGATTTTCACTTTTGCCGTTCCAGAGTTATTGGACTTGATATGACGGAAAATAGGATTTTTACTCTATGTCGTATGATAACTTGAGTAGTGTTTCTCAGAATGTTTTGAAATTTTATCAGCAACTTACTGGTGAAGAGAGGAGGATCCCTTTCATTTTTGATGATTTTCACTTTTGCCGTTTTAGAGTTATTGGGCTTGATATGACGAAAATAGGATTTTTACTCTATGTCGTATGATAACTTGAGTAGTGTTTCTCAGAATGTTTTGAAATTTTATCAGCAGCTTACCGGTGGAGAGAGGAGGATCTCTTTCATTTTTGACAATTTTCACTTCTGCCGTTCCAGAGTTATTGGACTTGATATGACGGAAAATCGGATTTTTACCCTATGTTGCATAACTTGAGTAGTGTTTCTCAGAATGTTTTGAAATTTTATCAGCAGCTTACAGATGAGGGGAGGAGGATCCCTTTCATTTTTGACGATTTTCACTTTTGCCGTTCCAGAGTTATTGGACTTGATATGACGGAAAATCGGATTTTTACCCTATGTCGTATGATAACTTGAGTAGTGTTTCTCAGAATGTTTTGAAATTTTATCAGCAGCTTATTGATGAAGAGAGGAGGATCCCTTTAATTTTTGACGATTTTCACTTTTGCCGTTCCAGAGTTATTGGACTTGATATGACGGAAAATAGGATTTTTACTCTATGTCGTATGATAACTTGAGTAGTGTTCCTCAGAATGTTTTGAAATTTTATCAGCAGCTTACCGGTGAGGAGAGGAGGATCCCTTTCATTTTTGACGATTTTCACTTTTGCCGTTCCAGAGTTATTGGACTTGATATGACGGAAAATCGGATGTTTACCCTATGTCGTATGATAACTTGAGTAGTGTTTCTCAGAATGTTTTCAAATTTTATCAGCAGCTTATTGATGAAGAGAGGAGGATCCCTTTAATTTTTGACGATTTTCACTTTTGCCGTTCCAGAGTTATTGGACTTGATATGACGGAAAATAGGATTTTTACTCTATGTCGTATGATAACTTGAGTAGTGTTTCTCAGAATGTTTTGAAATTTTATCAGCACCTTACCGGTGGAGAGAGCAGGATCCCTTTCATTTTTGATGATTTTCACTTTTGCCGTTTTAGAGTTATTGGGCTTGATATGACGAAAATAGGATTTTTACTCTATGTTGCATAACTTGAGTAGTGTTTCTCAGAATGTTTTGAAATTTTATCAGCAGCTTACCGGTGGAGAGAGGAGGATCTCTTTCATTTTTGACAATTTTCACTTCTGCCGTTCCAGAGTTATTGGACTTGATATGACGGAAAATAGGATTTTTACCCTATGTTGCATAACTTGAGTAGTGTTTCTCAGAATGTTTTGAAATTTTATCAGCAGCTTACAGATGAGGGGAGGAGGATCCCTTTCATTTTTGACGATTTTCACTTTTGCCGTTCCAGAGTTATTGGACTTGATATGACGGAAAATCGGATTTTTACCCTATGTCGTATGATAACTTGAGTAGTGTTTCTCAGAATGTTTTGAAATTTTATCAGCAGCTTATTGATGAAGAGAGGAGGATCCCTTTAATTTTTGACGATTTTCACTTTTGCCGTTCCAGAGTTATTGGACTTGATATGACGGAAAATAGGATTTTTACTCTATGTCGTATGATAACTTGAGTAGTGTTCCTCAGAATGTTTTGAAATTTTATCAGCAGCTTACCGGTGAGGAGAGGAGGATCCCTTTCATTTTTGACGATTTTCACTTTTGCCGTTCCAGAGTTATTGGACTTGATATGACGGAAAATCGGATTGTTACCCTATGTTGTATGATAACTTGAGTAGTGTTTCTCAGAATGTTTTGAAATTTTATCAGCACCTTACCGGTGGAGAGAGCAGGATCCCTTTCATTTTTGATGATTTTCACTTTTGCCGTTTTAGAGTTATTGGGCTTGATATGACGAAAATAGGATTTTTACTCTATGTTGCATAACTTGAGTAGTGTTTCTCAGAATGTTTTGAAATTTTATCAGCAGCTTACTGATGAAGAGAGGAGGATCCCTTTCATTTTGGACGATTTTCACTTTTGCCGTTCCAGAGTTATTGGACTTGATATGACGGAAAATCGGATTTGTACCCTATGTTGTATGATAACTTGAGTAGTGTTTCTCAGAATGTTTTGAAATTTTATCAGCAGCTTACCGGTGAAGAGAGGAGGATCCCTTTCATTTGTGATGATTTTCACTTTTGCCGTTCCAGAGTTATTGGACTTGATATGACGGAAAATCGGATTTTTACCCTATGTTGTATGATAACTTGAGTAGTGTTTCTCAGATTGTTTTGAAATTTTATCAGCAGCTTACTGATGAAGAGAGGAGGATCCCTTTCATTTTGGACGATTTTCACTTTTGCCGTTCCAGAGTTATTGGACGATTTTCACTTTTGCCGTTCCAGAGTTATTGGACTTGATATGACGGAAAATAGGATTTTTACTCTATGTCGTATGATAACTTGAGTAGTGTTTCTCAGAATGTTTTGAAATTTTATCAGCAGCTTACCGGTGAGGAGAGGAGGATCCCTTTCATTTTTGACGATTTTCACTTTTGCCGTTCCAGAGTTATTGGACTTGATATGACGGAAAATCGGATTGTTACCCTATGTTGTATGATAACTTGAGTAGTGTTTCTCAGAATGTTTTGAAATTTTATCAGCAGCTTACTGGTGAGGAGAGGAGGATCCCTTTCATTTTTGACGATTTTCACTTTTGCCGTTCCAGAGTTATTGGACTTGATATGACGGAAAATCGGATTTTTACTCTATGTCGTATGATAACTTGAGTAGTGTTTCTCAGAATGTTTTGAAATTTTATCAGCAACTTACTGGTGAAGAGAGGAGGATCCCTTTCATTTTTGATGATTTTCACTTTTGCCGTTTTAGAGTTATTGGGCTTGATATGACGAAAATAGGATTTTTACTCTATGTCGTATGATAACTTGAGTAGTGTTTCTCAGAATGTTTTGAAATTTTATCAGCAGCTTACCGGTGGAGAGAGGAGGATCTCTTTCATTTTTGACAATTTTCACTTCTGCCGTTCCAGAGTTATTGGACTTGATATGACGGAAAATAGGATTTTTACCCTATGTTGCATAACTTGAGTAGTGTTTCTCAGAATGTTTTGAAATTTTATCAGCAGCTTACAGATGAGGGGAGGAGGATCCCTTTCATTTTTGACGATTTTCACTTTTGCCGTTCCAGAGTTATTGGACTTGATATGACGGAAAATCGGATTTTTACCCTATGTCGTATGATAACTTGAGTAGTGTTTCTCAGAATGTTTTGAAATTTTATCAGCAGCTTATTGATGAAGAGAGGAGGATCCCTTTAATTTTTGACGATTTTCACTTTTGCCGTTCCAGAGTTATTGGACTTGATATGACGGAAAATAGGATTTTTACTCTATGTCGTATGATAACTTGAGTAGTGTTCCTCAGAATGTTTTGAAATTTTATCAGCAGCTTACCGGTGAGGAGAGGAGGATCCCTTTCATTTTTGACGATTTTCACTTTTGCCGTTCCAGAGTTATTGGACTTGATATGACGGAAAATCGGATTGTTACCCTATGTTGTATGATAACTTGAGTAGTGTTTCTCAGAATGTTTTGAAATTTTATCAGCAGCTTACTGGTGAGGAGAGGAGGATCCCTTTCATTTTTGACGATTTTCACTTTTGCCGTTCCAGAGTTATTGGACTTGATATGACGGAAAATCGGATTGTTACCCTATGTTGTATGATAACTTGAGTAGTGTTTCTCAGAATGTTTTGAAATTTTATCAGCAGCTTACAGATGAGGGGAGGAGGATCCCTTTTATTTTTGACGATTTTCACTTTTGCCGTTCCAGAGTTATTGGACTTGATATGACGGAAAATCGGATTTTTACCCTATGTCGTATGATAACTTGAGTAGTGTTTCTCAGAATGTTTTGAAATTTTATCAGCAGCTTACTGATGAAGAGAGGAGGATCCCTTTCATTTTGGACGATTTTCACTTTTGCCGTTCCAGAGTTATTGGACTTGATATGATGGAAAATCGGATTTGTACCCTATGTTGTATGATACCTTGAGTAGTGTTTCTCAGAATGTTTTGAAATTTTATCAGCAGCTTACCGGTGGAGAGAGGAGGATCTCTTTCATTTTTGACAATTTTCACTTCTGCCGTTCCAGAGTTATTGGACTTGATATGACGGAAAATCGGATTGTTACCCTATGTTGTATGATAACTTGAGTAGTGTTTCTCAGAATGTTTTGAAATTTTATCAGCAGCTTACTGGTGAGGAGAGGAGGATCCCTTTCATTTTTGACGATTTTCACTTTTGCCGTTCCAGAGTTATTGGACTTGATATGACGAAAATAGGATTTTTACTCTATGTCGTATGATAACTTGAGTAGTGTTTCTCAGAATGTTTTGAAATTTTATCAGCAGCTTACCGGTGGAGAGAGGAGGATCTCTTTCATTTTTGATGATTTTCACTTTTGCCGTTCCAGAGTTATTGGACTTGATATGACGGAAAATCGGATTGTTACCCTATGTTGTATGATAACTTGAGTAGTGTTTCTCAGAATGTTTTGAAATTTTATCAGCAGCTTACTGGTGAGGAGAGGAGGATCCCTTTCATTTTGGACGATTTTCACTTTTGCCGTTCCAGAGTTATTGGACTTGATATGATGGAAAATCGGATTTGTACCCTATGTTGTATGATACCTTGAGTAGTGTTTCTCAGAATGTTTTGAAATTTTATCAGCAGCTTACCGGTGGAGAGAGGAGGATCTCTTTCATTTTTGACAATTTTCACTTCTGCCGTTCCAGAGTTATTGGACTTGATATGACGGAAAATCGGATTGTTACCCTATGTTGTATGATAACTTGAGTAGTGTTTCTCAGAATGTTTTGAAATTTTATCAGCAGCTTACTGGTGAGGAGAGGAGGATCCCTTTCATTTTTGACGATTTTCACTTTTGCCGTTCCAGAGTTATTGGACTTGATATGACGAAAATAGGATTTTTACTCTATGTCGTATGATAACTTGAGTAGTGTTTCTCAGAATGTTTTGAAATTTTATCAGCAGCTTACCGGTGGAGAGAGGAGGATCTCTTTCATTTTTGATGATTTTCACTTTTGCCGTTCCAGAGTTATTGGACTTGATATGACGGAAAATCGGATTGTTACCCTATGTTGTATGATAACTTGAGTAGTGTTTCTCAGAATGTTTTGAAATTTTATCAGCAGCTTACTGGTGAGGAGAGGAGGATCCCTTTCATTTTTGACGATTTTCACTTTTGCCGTTCCAGAGTTATTGGACTTGATATGACGGAAAATCGGATTTTTACTCTATGTCGTATGATAACTTGAGTAGTGTTTCTCAGAATGTTTTGAAATTTTATCAGCAACTTACTGGTGAAGAGAGGAGGATCCCTTTCATTTTTGATGATTTTCACTTTTGCCGTTTTAGAGTTATTGGGCTTGATATGACGAAAATAGGATTTTTACTCTATGTCGTATGATAACTTGAGTAGTGTTTCTCAGAATGTTTTGAAATTTTATCAGCAGCTTACCGGTGGAGAGAGGAGGATCTCTTTCATTTTTGACAATTTTCACTTCTGCCGTTCCAGAGTTATTGGACTTGATATGACGGAAAATCGGATTTTTACCCTATGTTGCATAACTTGAGTAGTGTTTCTCAGAATGTTTTGAAATTTTATCAGCAGCTTACAGATGAGGGGAGGAGGATCCCTTTCATTTTTGACGATTTTCACTTTTGCCGTTCCAGAGTTATTGGACTTGATATGACGGAAAATCGGATTTTTACCCTATGTCGTATGATAACTTGAGTAGTGTTTCTCAGAATGTTTTGAAATTTTATCAGCAGCTTATTGATGAAGAGAGGAGGATCCCTTTAATTTTTGACGATTTTCACTTTTGCCGTTCCAGAGTTATTGGACTTGATATGACGGAAAATAGGATTTTTACTCTATGTCGTATGATAACTTGAGTAGTGTTCCTCAGAATGTTTTGAAATTTTATCAGCAGCTTACCGGTGAGGAGAGGAGGATCCCTTTCATTTTTGACGATTTTCACTTTTGCCGTTCCAGAGTTATTGGACTTGATATGACGGAAAATCGGATTGTTACCCTATGTTGTATGATAACTTGAGTAGTGTTTCTCAGAATGTTTTGAAATTTTATCAGCAGCTTACTGGTGAGGAGAGGAGGATCCCTTTAATTTTTGACGATTTTCACTTTTGCCGTTCCAGAGTTATTGGACTTGATATGACGGAAAATAGGATTTTTACTCTATGTCGTATGATAACTTGAGTAGTGTTCCTCAGAATGTTTTGAAATTTTATCAGCAGCTTACCGGTGAGGAGAGGAGGATCCCTTTCATTTTTGACGATTTTCACTTTTGCCGTTCCAGAGTTATTGGACTTGATATGACGGAAAATCGGATTGTTACCCTATGTTGTATGATAACTTGAGTAGTGTTTCTCAGAATGTTTTGAAATTTTATCAGCAGCTTACTGGTGAGGAGAGGAGGATCCCTTTCATTTTTGACGATTTTCACTTTTGCCGTTCCAGAGTTATTGGACTTGATATGACGGAAAATCGGATTGTTACCCTATGTTGTATGATAACTTGAGTAGTGTTTCTCAGAATGTTTTGAAATTTTATCAGCAGCTTACAGATGAGGGGAGGAGGATCCCTTTTATTTTTGACGATTTTCACTTTTGCCGTTCCAGAGTTATTGGACTTGATATGACGGAAAATCGGATTTTTACCCTATGTCGTATGATAACTTGAGTAGTGTTTCTCAGAATGTTTTGAAATTTTATCAGCAGCTTACTGATGAAGAGAGGAGGATCCCTTTCATTTTGGACGATTTTCACTTTTGCCGTTCCAGAGTTATTGGACTTGATATGATGGAAAATCGGATTTGTACCCTATGTTGTATGATACCTTGAGTAGTGTTTCTCAGAATGTTTTGAAATTTTATCAGCAGCTTACCGGTGGAGAGAGGAGGATCTCTTTCATTTTTGACAATTTTCACTTCTGCCGTTCCAGAGTTATTGGACTTGATATGACGGAAAATCGGATTGTTACCCTATGTTGTATGATAACTTGAGTAGTGTTTCTCAGAATGTTTTGAAATTTTATCAGCAGCTTACTGGTGAGGAGAGGAGGATCCCTTTCATTTTTGACGATTTTCACTTTTGCCGTTCCAGAGTTATTGGACTTGATATGACGAAAATAGGATTTTTACTCTATGTCGTATGATAACTTGAGTAGTGTTTCTCAGAATGTTTTGAAATTTTATCAGCAGCTTACCGGTGGAGAGAGGAGGATCTCTTTCATTTTTGATGATTTTCACTTTTGCCGTTCCAGAGTTATTGGACTTGATATGACGGAAAATCGGATTGTTACCCTATGTTGTATGATAACTTGAGTAGTGTTTCTCAGAATGTTTTGAAATTTTATCAGCAGCTTACTGGTGAGGAGAGGAGGATCCCTTTCATTTTTGACGATTTTCACTTTTGCCGTTCCAGAGTTATTGGACTTGATATGACGGAAAATCGGATTTTTACTCTATGTCGTATGATAACTTGAGTAGTGTTTCTCAGAATGTTTTGAAATTTTATCAGCAACTTACTGGTGAAGAGAGGAGGATCCCTTTCATTTTTGATGATTTTCACTTTTGCCGTTTTAGAGTTATTGGGCTTGATATGACGAAAATAGGATTTTTACTCTATGTCGTATGATAACTTGAGTAGTGTTTCTCAGAATGTTTTGAAATTTTATCAGCAGCTTACCGGTGGAGAGAGGAGGATCTCTTTCATTTTTGACAATTTTCACTTCTGCCGTTCCAGAGTTATTGGACTTGATATGACGGAAAATCGGATTTTTACCCTATGTTGCATAACTTGAGTAGTGTTTCTCAGAATGTTTTGAAATTTTATCAGCAGCTTACAGATGAGGGGAGGAGGATCCCTTTCATTTTTGACGATTTTCACTTTTGCCGTTCCAGAGTTATTGGACTTGATATGACGGAAAATCGGATTTTTACCCTATGTCGTATGATAACTTGAGTAGTGTTTCTCAGAATGTTTTGAAATTTTATCAGCAGCTTATTGATGAAGAGAGGAGGATCCCTTTAATTTTTGACGATTTTCACTTTTGCCGTTCCAGAGTTATTGGACTTGATATGACGGAAAATAGGATTTTTACTCTATGTCGTATGATAACTTGAGTAGTGTTCCTCAGAATGTTTTGAAATTTTATCAGCAGCTTACCGGTGAGGAGAGGAGGATCCCTTTCATTTTTGACGATTTTCACTTTTGCCGTTCCAGAGTTATTGGACTTGATATGACGGAAAATCGGATTTTTACTCTATGTCGTATGATAACTTGAGTAGTGTTTCTCAGAATGTTTTGAAATTTTATCAGCAACTTACTGGTGAAGAGAGGAGGATCCCTTTCATTTTTGATGATTTTCACTTTTGCCGTTTTAGAGTTATTGGGCTTGATATGACGAAAATAGGATTTTTACTCTATGTCGTATGATAACTTGAGTAGTGTTTCTCAGAATGTTTTGAAATTTTATCAGCAACTTACTGGTGAAGAGAGGAGGATCCCTTTCATTTTTGATGATTTTCACTTTTGCCGTTTTAGAGTTATTGGGCTTGATATGACGAAAATAGGATTTTTACTCTATGTCGTATGATAACTTGAGTAGTGTTTCTCAGAATGTTTTGAAATTTTATCAGCAGCTTACCGGTGGAGAGAGGAGGATCTCTTTCATTTTTGACAATTTTCACTTCTGCCGTTCCAGAGTTATTGGACTTGATATGACGGAAAATCGGATTTTTACCCTATGTTGCATAACTTGAGTAGTGTTTCTCAGAATGTTTTGAAATTTTATCAGCAGCTTACAGATGAGGGGAGGAGGATCCCTTTCATTTTTGACGATTTTCACTTTTGCCGTTCCAGAGTTATTGGACTTGATATGACGGAAAATCGGATTTTTACCCTATGTCGTATGATAACTTGAGTAGTGTTTCTCAGAATGTTTTGAAATTTTATCAGCAGCTTATTGATGAAGAGAGGAGGATCCCTTTAATTTTTGACGATTTTCACTTTTGCCGTTCCAGAGTTATTGGACTTGATATGACGGAAAATAGGATTTTTACTCTATGTCGTATGATAACTTGAGTAGTGTTTCTCAGAATGTTTTGAAATTTTATCAGCAACTTACTGGTGAAGAGAGGAGGATCCCTTTCATTTTTGATGATTTTCACTTTTGCCGTTCCAGAGTTATTGGACTTGATATGACGAAAATAGGATTTTTACTCTATGTCGTATGATAACTTGAGTAGTGTTTCTCAGAATGTTTTGAAATTTTATCAGCAGCTTACCGGTGGAGAGAGGAGGATCTCTTTCATTTTTGATGATTTTCACTTTTGCCGTTCCAGAGTTATTGGACTTGATATGACGGAAAATCGGATTGTTACCCTATGTTGTATGATAACTTGAGTAG
Source organism: Bathymodiolus brooksi (assembly GCA_963680875.1). Lineage (NCBI taxonomy): Eukaryota > Metazoa > Mollusca > Bivalvia > Mytilida > Modiolidae > Bathymodiolus > Bathymodiolus brooksi. Next base: position 28,344,422 of record OY804579.1, read on the forward strand.
TGTTTCTCAGAATGTTTTGAAATTTTATCAGCAGCTTACTGGTGAGGAGAGGAGGATCCCTTTCATTTTTGACGATTTTCACTTTTGCCGTTCCAGAGTTATTGGACTTGATATGACGGAAAATCGGATTTTTACTCTATGTCGTATGATAACTTGAGTAGTGTTTCTCAGAATGTTTTGAAATTTTATCAGCAACTTACTGGTGAAGAGAGGAGGATCCCTTTCATTTTTGATGATTTTCACTTTTGCCGTTTTAGAGTTATTGGGCTTGATATGACGAAAATAGGATTTTTACTCTATGTCGTATGATAACTTGAGTAGTGTTTCTCAGAATGTTTTGAAATTTTATCAGCAGCTTACCGGTGGAGAGAGGAGGATCTCTTTCATTTTTGACGATTTTCACTTCTGCCGTTCCAGAGTTATTGGACTTGATATGACGGAAAATCGGATTTTTACCCTATGTTGCATAACTTGAGTAGTGTTTCTCAGAATGTTTTGAAATTTTATCAGCAGCTTACAGATGAGGGGAGGAGGATCCCTTTCATTTTTGACGATTTTCACTTTTGCCGTTCCAGAGTTATTGGACTTGATATGACGGAAAATCTGATTTTTACCCTATGTCGTATGATAACTTGAGTAGTGTTTCTCAGAATGTTTTGAAATTTTATCAGCAGCTTATTGATGAAGAGAGGAGGATCCCTTTAATTTTTGACGATTTTCACTTTTGCCGTTCCAGAGTTATTGGACTTGATATGACGGAAAATAGGATTTTTACTCTATGTCGTATGATAACTTGAGTAGTGTTCCTCAGAATGTTTTGAAATTTTATCAGCAGCTTACCGGTGAGGAGAGGAGGATCCCTTTCATTTTTGACGATTTTCACTTTTGCCGTTCCAGAGTTATTGGACTTGATATGACGGAAAATCGGATTTTTACTCTATGTCGTATGATAACTTGAGTAGTGTTTCTCAGAATGTTTTGAAATTTTATCAGCAACTTACTGGTGAAGAGAGGAGGATCCCTTTCATTTTTGATGATTTTCACTTTTGCCGTTTTAGAGTTATTGGGCTTGATATGACGAAAATAGGATTTTTACTCTATGTCGTATGATAACTTGAGTAGTGTTTCTCAGAATGTTTTGAAATTTTATCAGCAACTTACTGGTGAAGAGAGGAGGATCCCTTTCATTTTTGATGATTTTCACTTTTGCCGTTTTAGAGTTATTGGGCTTGATATGACGAAAATAGGATTTTTACTCTATGTCGTATGATAACTTGAGTAGTGTTTCTCAGAATGTTTTGAAATTTTATCAGCAGCTTACCGGTGGAGAGAGGAGGATCTCTTTCATTTTTGACAATTTTCACTTCTGCCGTTCCAGAGTTATTGGACTTGATATGACGGAAAATCGGATTTTTACCCTATGTTGCATAACTTGAGTAGTGTTTCTCAGAATGTTTTGAAATTTTATCAGCAGCTTACAGATGAGGGGAGGAGGATCCCTTTCATTTTTGACGATTTTCACTTTTGCCGTTCCAGAGTTATTGGACTTGATATGACGGAAAATCGGATTTTTACCCTATGTCGTATGATAACTTGAGTAGTGTTTCTCAGAATGTTTTGAAATTTTATCAGCAGCTTATTGATGAAGAGAGGAGGATCCCTTTAATTTTTGACGATTTTCACTTTTGCCGTTCCAGAGTTATTGGACTTGATATGACGGAAAATAGGATTTTTACTCTATGTCGTATGATAACTTGAGTAGTGTTCCTCAGAATGTTTTGAAATTTTATCAGCAGCTTACCGGTGAGGAGAGGAGGATCCCTTTCATTTTTGACGATTTTCACTTTTGCCGTTCCAGAGTTATTGGACTTGATATGACGGAAAATCGGATTGTTACCCTATGTTGTATGATAACTTGAGTAGTGTTTCTCAGAATGTTTTGAAATTTTATCAGCAGCTTACTGGTGAGGAGAGGAGGATCCCTTTAATTTTTGACGATTTTCACTTTTGCCGTTCCAGAGTTATTGGACTTGATATGACGGAAAATAGGATTTTTACTCTATGTCGTATGATAACTTGAGTAGTGTTCCTCAGAATGTTTTGAAATTTTATCAGCAGCTTACCGGTGAGGAGAGGAGGATCCCTTTCATTTTTGACGATTTTCACTTTTGCCGTTCCAGAGTTATTGGACTTGATATGACGAAAATAGGATTTTTACTCTATGTCGTATGATAACTTGAGTAGTGTTCCTCAGAATGTTTTGAAATTTTATCAGCAGCTTACCGGTGAGGAGAGGAGGATCCCTTTCATTTTTGACGATTTTCACTTTTGCCGTTCCAGAGTTATTGGACTTGATATGACGGAAAATCGGATTGTTACCCTATGTTGTATGATAACTTGAGTAGTGTTTCTCAGAATGTTTTGAAATTTTATCAGCAGCTTACTGGTGAGGAGAGGAGGATCCCTTTCATTTTTGACGATTTTCACTTTTGCCGTTCCAGAGTTATTGGACTTGATATGACGGAAAATCGGATTGTTACCCTATGTTGTATGATAACTTGAGTAGTGTTTCTCAGAATGTTTTGAAATTTTATCAGCAGCTTACAGATGAGGGGAGGAGGATCCCTTTTATTTTTGACGATTTTCACTTTTGCCGTTCCAGAGTTATTGGACTTGATATGACGGAAAATCGGATTTTTACCCTATGTCGTATGATAACTTGAGTAGTGTTTCTCAGAATGTTTTGAAATTTTATCAGCAGCTTACTGATGAAGAGAGGAGGATCCCTTTCATTTTGGACGATTTTCACTTTTGCCGTTCCAGAGTTATTGGACTTGATATGATGGAAAATCGGATTTGTACCCTATGTTGTATGATACCTTGAGTAGTGTTTCTCAGAATGTTTTGAAATTTTATCAGCAGCTTACCGGTGGAGAGAGGAGGATCTCTTTCATTTTTGACAATTTTCACTTCTGCCGTTCCAGAGTTATTGGACTTGATATGACGGAAAATCGGATTGTTACCCTATGTTGTATGATAACTTGAGTAGTGTTTCTCAGAATGTTTTGAAATTTTATCAGCAGCTTACTGGTGAGGAGAGGAGGATCCCTTTCATTTTTGACGATTTTCACTTTTGCCGTTCCAGAGTTATTGGACTTGATATGACGAAAATAGGATTTTTACTCTATGTCGTATGATAACTTGAGTAGTGTTTCTCAGAATGTTTTGAAATTTTATCAGCAGCTTACCGGTGGAGAGAGGAGGATCTCTTTCATTTTTGATGATTTTCACTTTTGCCGTTCCAGAGTTATTGGACTTGATATGACGGAAAATCGGATTGTTACCCTATGTTGTATGATAACTTGAGTAGTGTTTCTCAGAATGTTTTGAAATTTTATCAGCAGCTTACTGGTGAGGAGAGGAGGATCCCTTTCATTTTTGACGATTTTCACTTTTGCCGTTCCAGAGTTATTGGACTTGATATGACGGAAAATCGGATTTTTACTCTATGTCGTATGATAACTTGAGTAGTGTTTCTCAGAATGTTTTGAAATTTTATCAGCAGCTTACCGGTGGAGAGAGGAGGATCTCTTTCATTTTTGATGATTTTCACTTTTGCCGTTCCAGAGTTATTGGACTTGATATGACGGAAAATCGGATTGTTACCCTATGTTGTATGATAACTTGAGTAGTGTTTCTCAGAATGTTTTGAAATTTTATCAGCAGCTTACTGGTGAGGAGAGGAGGATCCCTTTCATTTTTGACGATTTTCACTTTTGCCGTTCCAGAGTTATTGGACTTGATATGACGGAAAATCGGATTTTTACTCTATGTCGTATGATAACTTGAGTAGTGTTTCTCAGAATGTTTTGAAATTTTATCAGCAACTTACTGGTGAAGAGAGGAGGATCCCTTTCATTTTTGATGATTTTCACTTTTGCCGTTTTAGAGTTATTGGGCTTGATATGACGAAAATAGGATTTTTACTCTATGTCGTATGATAACTTGAGTAGTGTTTCTCAGAATGTTTTGAAATTTTATCAGCAGCTTACCGGTGGAGAGAGGAGGATCTCTTTCATTTTTGACAATTTTCACTTCTGCCGTTCCAGAGTTATTGGACTTGATATGACGGAAAATCGGATTTTTACCCTATGTTGCATAACTTGAGTAGTGTTTCTCAGAATGTTTTGAAATTTTATCAGCAGCTTACAGATGAGGGGAGGAGGATCCCTTTCATTTTTGACGATTTTCACTTTTGCCGTTCCAGAGTTATTGGACTTGATATGACGGAAAATCGGATTTTTACCCTATGTCGTATGATAACTTGAGTAGTGTTTCTCAGAATGTTTTGAAATTTTATCAGCAGCTTATTGATGAAGAGAGGAGGATCCCTTTAATTTTTGACGATTTTCACTTTTGCCGTTCCAGAGTTATTGGACTTGATATGACGGAAAATAGGATTTTTACTCTATGTCGTATGATAACTTGAGTAGTGTTCCTCAGAATGTTTTGAAATTTTATCAGCAGCTTACCGGTGAGGAGAGGAGGATCCCTTTCATTTTTGACGATTTTCACTTTTGCCGTTCCAGAGTTATTGGACTTGATATGACGGAAAATCGGATTGTTACCCTATGTTGTATGATAACTTGAGTAGTGTTTCTCAGAATGTTTTGAAATTTTATCAGCAGCTTACTGGTGAGGAGAGGAGGATCCCTTTAATTTTTGACGATTTTCACTTTTGCCGTTCCAGAGTTATTGGACTTGATATGACGGAAAATAGGATTTTTACTCTATGTCGTATGATAACTTGAGTAGTGTTCCTCAGAATGTTTTGAAATTTTATCAGCAGCTTACCGGTGAGGAGAGGAGGATCCCTTTCATTTTTGACGATTTTCACTTTTGCCGTTCCAGAGTTATTGGACTTGATATGACGAAAATAGGATTTTTACTCTATGTCGTATGATAACTTGAGTAGTGTTCCTCAGAATGTTTTGAAATTTTATCAGCAGCTTACCGGTGAGGAGAGGAGGATCCCTTTCATTTTTGACGATTTTCACTTTTGCCGTTCCAGAGTTATTGGACTTGATATGACGGAAAATCGGATTGTTACCCTATGTTGTATGATAACTTGAGTAGTGTTTCTCAGAATGTTTTGAAATTTTATCAGCAGCTTACTGGTGAGGAGAGGAGGATCCCTTTCATTTTTGACGATTTTCACTTTTGCCGTTCCAGAGTTATTGGACTTGATATGACGGAAAATCGGATTGTTACCCTATGTTGTATGATAACTTGAGTAGTGTTTCTCAGAATGTTTTGAAATTTTATCAGCAGCTTACAGATGAGGGGAGGAGGATCCCTTTTATTTTTGACGATTTTCACTTTTGCCGTTCCAGAGTTATTGGACTTGATATGACGGAAAATCGGATTTTTACCCTATGTCGTATGATAACTTGAGTAGTGTTTCTCAGAATGTTTTGAAATTTTATCAGCAGCTTACTGATGAAGAGAGGAGGATCCCTTTCATTTTGGACGATTTTCACTTTTGCCGTTCCAGAGTTATTGGACTTGATATGATGGAAAATCGGATTTGTACCCTATGTTGTATGATACCTTGAGTAGTGTTTCTCAGAATGTTTTGAAATTTTATCAGCAGCTTACCGGTGGAGAGAGGAGGATCTCTTTCATTTTTGACAATTTTCACTTCTGCCGTTCCAGAGTTATTGGACTTGATATGACGGAAAATCGGATTGTTACCCTATGTTGTATGATAACTTGAGTAGTGTTTCTCAGAATGTTTTGAAATTTTATCAGCAGCTTACTGGTGAGGAGAGGAGGATCCCTTTCATTTTTGACGATTTTCACTTTTGCCGTTCCAGAGTTATTGGACTTGATATGACGAAAATAGGATTTTTACTCTATGTCGTATGATAACTTGAGTAGTGTTTCTCAGAATGTTTTGAAATTTTATCAGCAGCTTACCGGTGGAGAGAGGAGGATCTCTTTCATTTTTGATGATTTTCACTTTTGCCGTTCCAGAGTTATTGGACTTGATATGACGGAAAATCGGATTGTTACCCTATGTTGTATGATAACTTGAGTAGTGTTTCTCAGAATGTTTTGAAATTTTATCAGCAACTTACTGGTGAAGAGAGGAGGATCCCTTTCATTTTTGATGATTTTCACTTTTGCCGTTTTAGAGTTATTGGGCTTGATATGACGAAAATAGGATTTTTACTCTATGTCGTATGATAACTTGAGTAGTGTTTCTCAGAATGTTTTGAAATTTTATCAGCAGCTTACCGGTGGAGAGAGGAGGATCTCTTTCATTTTTGACAATTTTCACTTCTGCCGTTCCAGAGTTATTGGACTTGATATGACGGAAAATCGGATTTTTACCCTATGTTGCATAACTTGAGTAGTGTTTCTCAGAATGTTTTGAAATTTTATCAGCAGCTTACAGATGAGGGGAGGAGGATCCCTTTCATTTTTGACGATTTTCACTTTTGCCGTTCCAGAGTTATTGGACTTGATATGACGGAAAATCGGATTTTTACCCTATGTCGTATGATAACTTGAGTAGTGTTTCTCAGAATGTTTTGAAATTTTATCAGCAGCTTATTGATGAAGAGAGGAGGATCCCTTTAATTTTTGACGATTTTCACTTTTGCCGTTCCAGAGTTATTGGACTTGATATGACGGAAAATAGGATTTTTACTCTATGTCGTATGATAACTTGAGTAGTGTTCCTCAGAATGTTTTGAAATTTTATCAGCAGCTTACCGGTGAGGAGAGGAGGATCCCTTTCATTTTTGACGATTTTCACTTTTGCCGTTCCAGAGTTATTGGACTTGATATGACGGAAAATCGGATTTTTACTCTATGTCGTATGATAACTTGAGTAGTGTTTCTCAGAATGTTTTGAAATTTTATCAGCAACTTACTGGTGAAGAGAGGAGGATCCCTTTCATTTTTGATGATTTTCACTTTTGCCGTTTTAGAGTTATTGGGCTTGATATGACGAAAATAGGATTTTTACTCTATGTCGTATGATAACTTGAGTAGTGTTTCTCAGAATGTTTTGAAATTTTATCAGCAACTTACTGGTGAAGAGAGGAGGATCCCTTTCATTTTTGATGATTTTCACTTTTGCCGTTTTAGAGTTATTGGGCTTGATATGACGAAAATAGGATTTTTACTCTATGTCGTATGATAACTTGAGTAGTGTTTCTCAGAATGTTTTGAAATTTTATCAGCAGCTTACCGGTGGAGAGAGGAGGATCTCTTTCATTTTTGACAATTTTCACTTCTGCCGTTCCAGAGTTATTGGACTTGATATGACGGAAAATCGGATTTTTACCCTATGTTGCATAACTTGAGTAGTGTTTCTCAGAATGTTTTGAAATTTTATCAGCAGCTTACAGATGAGGGGAGGAGGATCCCTTTCATTTTTGACGATTTTCACTTTTGCCGTTCCAGAGTTATTGGACTTGATATGACGGAAAATCGGATTTTTACCCTATGTCGTATGATAACTTGAGTAGTGTTTCTCAGAATGTTTTGAAATTTTATCAGCAGCTTATTGATGAAGAGAGGAGGATCCCTTTAATTTTTGACGATTTTCACTTTTGCCGTTCCAGAGTTATTGGACTTGATATGACGGAAAATAGGATTTTTACTCTATGTCGTATGATAACTTGAGTAGTGTTCCTCAGAATGTTTTGAAATTTTATCAGCAGCTTACCGGTGAGGAGAGGAGGATCCCTTTCATTTTTGACGATTTTCACTTTTGCCGTTCCAGAGTTATTGGACTTGATATGACGGAAAATCGGATTGTTACCCTATGTTGTATGATAACTTGAGTAGTGTTTCTCAGAATGTTTTGAAATTTTATCAGCAGCTTACTGGTGAGGAGAGGAGGATCCCTTTAATTTTTGACGATTTTCACTTTTGCCGTTCCAGAGTTATTGGACTTGATATGACGGAAAATAGGATTTTTACTCTATGTCGTATGATAACTTGAGTAGTGTTCCTCAGAATGTTTTGAAATTTTATCAGCAGCTTACCGGTGAGGAGAGGAGGATCCCTTTCATTTTTGACGATTTTCACTTTTGCCGTTCCAGAGTTATTGGACTTGATATGACGGAAAATCGGATTGTTACCCTATGTTGTATGATAACTTGAGTAGTGTTTCTCAGAATGTTTTGAAATTTTATCAGCAGCTTACTGGTGAGGAGAGGAGGATCCCTTTCATTTTTGACGATTTTCACTTTTGCCGTTCCAGAGTTATTGGACTTGATATGACGGAAAATCGGATTGTTACCCTATGTTGTATGATAACTTGAGTAGTGTTTCTCAGAATGTTTTGAAATTTTATCAGCAGCTTACAGATGAGGGGAGGAGGATCCCTTTTATTTTTGACGATTTTCACTTTTGCCGTTCCAGAGTTATTGGACTTGATATGACGGAAAATCGGATTTTTACCCTATGTCGTATGATAACTTGAGTAGTGTTTCTCAGAATGTTTTGAAATTTTATCAGCAGCTTACTGATGAAGAGAGGAGGATCCCTTTCATTTTGGACGATTTTCACTTTTGCCGTTCCAGAGTTATTGGACTTGATATGATGGAAAATCGGATTTGTACCCTATGTTGTATGATACCTTGAGTAGTGTTTCTCAGAATGTTTTGAAATTTTATCAGCAGCTTACCGGTGGAGAGAGGAGGATCTCTTTCATTTTTGACAATTTTCACTTCTGCCGTTCCAGAGTTATTGGACTTGATATGACGGAAAATCGGATTGTTACCCTATGTTGTATGATAACTTGAGTAGTGTTTCTCAGAATGTTTTGAAATTTTATCAGCAGCTTACTGGTGAGGAGAGGAGGATCCCTTTCATTTTTGACGATTTTCACTTTTGCCGTTCCAGAGTTATTGGACTTGATATGACGAAAATAGGATTTTTACTCTATGTCGTATGATAACTTGAGTAGTGTTTCTCAGAATGTTTTGAAATTTTATCAGCAGCTTACCGGTGGAGAGAGGAGGATCTCTTTCATTTTTGATGATTTTCACTTTTGCCGTTCCAGAGTTATTGGACTTGATATGACGGAAAATCGGATTGTTACCCTATGTTGTATGATAACTTGAGTAGTGTTTCTCAGAATGTTTTGAAATTTTATCAGCAGCTTACTGGTGAGGAGAGGAGGATCCCTTTCATTTTTGACGATTTTCACTTTTGCCGTTCCAGAGTTATTGGACTTGATATGACGGAAAATCGGATTTTTACTCTATGTCGTATGATAACTTGAGTAGTGTTTCTCAGAATGTTTTGAAATTTTATCAGCAACTTACTGGTGAAGAGAGGAGGATCCCTTTCATTTTTGATGATTTTCACTTTTGCCGTTTTAGAGTTATTGGGCTTGATATGACGAAAATAGGATTTTTACTCTATGTCGTATGATAACTTGAGTAGTGTTTCTCAGAATGTTTTGAAATTTTATCAGCAGCTTACAGATGAGGGGAGGAGGATCCCTTTCATTTTTGACGATTTTCACTTTTGCCGTTCCAGAGTTATTGGACTTGATATGACGGAAAATCGGATTTTTACCCTATGTCGTATGATAACTTGAGTAGTGTTTCTCAGAATGTTTTGAAATTTTATCAGCAGCTTATTGATGAAGAGAGGAGGATCCCTTTAATTTTTGACGATTTTCACTTTTGCCGTTCCAGAGTTATTGGACTTGATATGACGGAAAATAGGATTTTTACTCTATGTCGTATGATAACTTGAGTAGTGTTCCTCAGAATGTTTTGAAATTTTATCAGCAGCTTACCGGTGAGGAGAGGAGGATCCCTTTCATTTTTGACGATTTTCACTTTTGCCGTTCCAGAGTTATTGGACTTGATATGACGGAAAATCGGATTGTTACCCTATGTTGTATGATAACTTGAGTAGTGTTTCTCAGAATGTTTTGAAATTTTATCAGCAGCTTACTGGTGAGGAGAGGAGGATCCCTTTCATTTTTGACGATTTTCACTTTTGCCGTTCCAGAGTTATTGGACTTGATATGACGGAAAATCGGATTGTTACCCTATGTTGTATGATAACTTGAGTAGTGTTTCTCAGAATGTTTTGAAATTTTATCAGCAGCTTACAGATGAGGGGAGGAGGATCCCTTTTATTTTTGACGATTTTCACTTTTGCCGTTCCAGAGTTATTGGACTTGATATGACGGAAAATCGGATTTTTACCCTATGTCGTATGATAACTTGAGTAGTGTTTCTCAGAATGTTTTGAAATTTTATCAGCAGCTTACTGATGAAGAGAGGAGGATCCCTTTCATTTTGGACGATTTTCACTTTTGCCGTTCCAGAGTTATTGGACTTGATATGATGGAAAATCGGATTTGTACCCTATGTTGTATGATACCTTGAGTAGTGTTTCTCAGAATGTTTTGAAATTTTATCAGCAGCTTACCGGTGGAGAGAGGAGGATCTCTTTCATTTTTGACAATTTTCACTTCTGCCGTTCCAGAGTTATTGGACTTGATATGACGGAAAATCGGATTGTTACCCTATGTTGTATGATAACTTGAGTAGTGTTTCTCAGAATGTTTTGAAATTTTATCAGCAGCTTACTGGTGAGGAGAGGAGGATCCCTTTCATTTTTGACGATTTTCACTTTTGCCGTTCCAGAGTTATTGGACTTGATATGACGAAAATAGGATTTTTACTCTATGTCGTATGATAACTTGAGTAGTGTTTCTCAGAATGTTTTGAAATTTTATCAGCAGCTTACCGGTGGAGAGAGGAGGATCTCTTTCATTTTTGACAATTTTCACTTCCGCCGTTCCAGAGTTATTGGACTTGATATGACGGAAAATAGGATTTTTACTCTATGTCGTATGATAACTTGAGTAGTGTTTCTCAGAATGTTTTGAAATTTTATCAGCAGCTTACCGGTGGAGAGAGGAGGATCTCTTTAATTTTTGACAATTTTCACTTCTGCCGTTCCAGAGTTATTGGACTTGATATGACGGAAAATCGGATTGTTACCCTATGTCGTATGATAACTTGAGTAGTGTTTCTCAGAATGTTTTGAAATTTTATCAGCAGCTTATTGATGAAGAGAGGACGATCCCTTTAATTTTTGACGATTTTCACTTTTGCCGTTCCAGAGTTATTGGACTTGATATGACGGAAAATAGGATTTTTACTCTATGTCGTATGATAACTTGAGTAGTGTTTCTCAGAATGTTTTGAAATTTTATCAGCAGCTTACCGGTGGAGAGAGGAGGATCTCTTTCATTTTTGACAATTTTCACTTCTGCCGTTCCAGAGTTATTGGACTTGATATGACGGAAAATCGGATTGTTACCCTATGTTGTATGATAACTTGAGTAGTGTTTCTCAGAATGTTTTGAAATTTTATCAGCATCTTACTGGTGAAGAGAGGAGGATCCCTTTCATTTTTGATGATTTTCACTTTTGCCGTTTTAGAGTTATTGGGCTTGATATGACGAAAATAGGATTTTTACTCTATGTCGTATGATAACTTGAGTAGTGTTTCTCAGAATGTTTTGAAATTTTATCAGCAGCTTACCGGTGGAGAGAGGAGGATCTCTTTCATTTTTGACAATTTTCACTTCTGCCGTTCCAGAGTTATTGGACTTGATATGACGGAAAATCGGATTTTTACCCTATGTCGTATGATAACTTGAGTAGTGTTTCTCAGAATGTTTTGAAATTTTATATCAGCAGCTTATTGATGAAGAGAGGACGATCCCTTTAATTTTTGACGATTTTCACTTTTGCCGTTCCAGAGTTATTGGACTTGATATGACGGAAAATAGGATTTTTACTCTATGTCGTATGATAACTTGAGTAGTGTTTCTCAGAATGTTTTGAAATTTTATCAGCACCTTACCGGTGGAGAGAGGAGGATCTCTTTCATTTTTGACAATTTTCACTTTTGCCGTTCCAGAGTTATTGGACTTGATATGACGGAAAATAGGATTTTTACCCTATGTCGTATGATAACTTGAGTAGTGTTTCTCAGAATGTTTTGAAATTTTATCAGCAGCTTACTGATGAAGAGAGGAGGATCCCTTTCATTTTTGACGATTTTCACTTTTGCCGTTCCAGAGTTATTGGACTTGATATGACGGAAAATCGGATTTTTACTCTATGTTGTATGATAACTTGAGTAGTGTTTCTCAGAATGTTTTGAAATTTTATCAGCAACTTACTGGTGAAGAGAGGAGGATCCCTTTCATTTTTGATGATTTTCACTTTTGCCGTTTTAGAGTTATTGGGCTTGATATGACGAAAATAGGATTTTTACTCTATGTCGTATGATAACTTGAGTAGTGTTTCTCAGAATGTTTTGAAATTTTATCAGCAGCTTACCGGTGGAGAGAGGAGGATCTCTTTCATTTTTGACAATTTTCACTGCTGCCGTTCCAGAGTTATTGGACTTGATATGACGGAAAATCGGATTTTTACCCTATGTTGCATAACTTGAGTAGTGTTTCTCAGAATGTTTTGAAATTTTATCAGCAGCTTACTGGTGAGGAGAGGAGGATCCCTTTCATTTTTGACGATTTTCACTTTTGCCGTTCCAGAGTTATTGGACTTGATATGACGGAAAATAGGATTTTTACCCTATGTCGTATGATAACTTGAGTAGTGTTTCTCAGAATGTTTTGAAATTTTATCAGCAGCTTACTGATGAAGAGAGGAGGATCCCTTTCATTTTTGACGATTTTCACTTTTGCCGTTCCAGAGTTATTGGACTTGATATGACGGAAAATCGGATTTTTACCCTATGTTGTATGATAACTTGAGTAGTGTTTCTCAGAATGTTTTGAAATTTTATCAGCAACTTACTGGTGGAGAGAGGAGGATCCCTTTCATTTTTGATGATTTTCACTTTTGCCGTTTTAGAGTTATTGGGCTTGATATGACGAAAATAGGATTTTTACTCTATGTCGTATGATAACTTGAGTAGTGTTTCTCAGAATGTTTTGAAATTTTATCAGCAGCTTACCGGTGGAGAGAGGAGGATCTCTTTCATTTTTGACAATTTTCACTTCTGCCGTTCCAGAGTTATTGGACTTGATATGACGGAAAATCGGATTTTTACCCTATGTTGCATAACTTGAGTAGTGTTTCTCAGAATGTTTTGAAATTTTATCAGCAGCTTACTGGTGAGGAGAGGAGGATCCCTTTCATTTTTGACGATTTTCACTTTTGCCGTTCCAGAGTTATTGGACTTGATATGACGAAAATAGGATTTTTACTCTATGTCGTATGATAACTTGAGTAGTGTTTCTCAGAATGTTTTGAAATTTTATCAGCAGCTTACCGGTGGAGAGAGGAGGATCTCTTTCATTTTTGATGATTTTCACTTTTGCCGTTCCAGAGTTATTGGACTTGATATGACGGAAAATCGGATTGTTACCCTATGTTGTATGATAACTTGAGTAGTGTTTCTCAGAATGTTTTGAAATTTTATCAGCAGCTTACTGGTGAGGAGAGGAGGATCCCTTTCATTTTTGACGATTTTCACTTTTGCCGTTCCAGAGTTATTGGACTTGATATGACGGAAAATCGGATTTTTACTCTATGTCGTATGATAACTTGAGTAGTGTTTCTCAGAATGTTTTGAAATTTTATCAGCAACTTACTGGTGAAGAGAGGAGGATCCCTTTCATTTTTGATGATTTTCACTTTTGCCGTTTTAGAGTTATTGGGCTTGATATGACGAAAATAGGATTTTTACTCTATGTCGTATGATAACTTGAGTAGTGTTTCTCAGAATGTTTTGAAATTTTATCAGCAGCTTACAGATGAGGGGAGGAGGATCCCTTTCATTTTTGACGATTTTCACTTTTGCCGTTCCAGAGTTATTGGACTTGATATGACGGAAAATCGGATTTTTACCCTATGTCGTATGATAACTTGAGTAGTGTTTCTCAGAATGTTTTGAAATTTTATCAGCAGCTTATTGATGAAGAGAGGAGGATCCCTTTAATTTTTGACGATTTTCACTTTTGCCGTTCCAGAGTTATTGGACTTGATATGACGGAAAATAGGATTTTTACTCTATGTCGTATGATAACTTGAGTAGTGTTCCTCAGAATGTTTTGAAATTTTATCAGCAGCTTACCGGTGAGGAGAGGAGGATCCCTTTCATTTTTGACGATTTTCACTTTTGCCGTTCCAGAGTTATTGGACTTGATATGACGGAAAATCGGATTGTTACCCTATGTTGTATGATAACTTGAGTAGTGTTTCTCAGAATGTTTTGAAATTTTATCAGCAGCTTACTGGTGAGGAGAGGAGGATCCCTTTCATTTTTGACGATTTTCACTTTTGCCGTTCCAGAGTTATTGGACTTGATATGACGGAAAATCGGATTGTTACCCTATGTTGTATGATAACTTGAGTAGTGTTTCTCAGAATGTTTTGAAATTTTATCAGCAGCTTACAGATGAGGGGAGGAGGATCCCTTTTATTTTTGACGATTTTCACTTTTGCCGTTCCAGAGTTATTGGACTTGATATGACGGAAAATCGGATTTTTACCCTATGTCGTATGATAACTTGAGTAGTGTTTCTCAGAATGTTTTGAAATTTTATCAGCAGCTTACTGATGAAGAGAGGAGGATCCCTTTCATTTTGGACGATTTTCACTTTTGCCGTTCCAGAGTTATTGGACTTGATATGATGGAAAATCGGATTTGTACCCTATGTTGTATGATACCTTGAGTAGTGTTTCTCAGAATGTTTTGAAATTTTATCAGCAGCTTACCGGTGGAGAGAGGAGGATCTCTTTCATTTTTGACAATTTTCACTTCTGCCGTTCCAGAGTTATTGGACTTGATATGACGGAAAATCGGATTGTTACCCTATGTTGTATGATAACTTGAGTAGTGTTTCTCAGAATGTTTTGAAATTTTATCAGCAGCTTACTGGTGAGGAGAGGAGGATCCCTTTCATTTTTGACGATTTTCACTTTTGCCGTTCCAGAGTTATTGGACTTGATATGACGAAAATAGGATTTTTACTCTATGTCGTATGATAACTTGAGTAGTGTTTCTCAGAATGTTTTGAAATTTTATCAGCAGCTTACCGGTGGAGAGAGGAGGATCTCTTTCATTTTTGACAATTTTCACTTCCGCCGTTCCAGAGTTATTGGACTTGATATGACGGAAAATAGGATTTTTACTCTATGTCGTATGATAACTTGAGTAGTGTTTCTCAGAATGTTTTGAAATTTTATCAGCAGCTTACCGGTGGAGAGAGGAGGATCTCTTTAATTTTTGACAATTTTCACTTCTGCCGTTCCAGAGTTATTGGACTTGATATGACGGAAAATCGGATTGTTACCCTATGTCGTATGATAACTTGAGTAGTGTTTCTCAGAATGTTTTGAAATTTTATCAGCAGCTTATTGATGAAGAGAGGACGATCCCTTTAATTTTTGACGATTTTCACTTTTGCCGTTCCAGAGTTATTGGACTTGATATGACGGAAAATAGGATTTTTACTCTATGTCGTATGATAACTTGAGTAGTGTTTCTCAGAATGTTTTGAAATTTTATCAGCAGCTTACCGGTGGAGAGAGGAGGATCTCTTTCATTTTTGACAATTTTCACTTCTGCCGTTCCAGAGTTATTGGACTTGATATGACGGAAAATCGGATTGTTACCCTATGTTGTATGATAACTTGAGTAGTGTTTCTCAGAATGTTTTGAAATTTTATCAGCATCTTACTGGTGAAGAGAGGAGGATCCCTTTCATTTTTGATGATTTTCACTTTTGCCGTTTTAGAGTTATTGGGCTTGATATGACGAAAATAGGATTTTTACTCTATGTCGTATGATAACTTGAGTAGTGTTTCTCAGAATGTTTTGAAATTTTATCAGCAGCTTACCGGTGGAGAGAGGAGGATCTCTTTCATTTTTGACAATTTTCACTTCTGCCGTTCCAGAGTTATTGGACTTGATATGACGGAAAATCGGATTTTTACCCTATGTCGTATGATAACTTGAGTAGTGTTTCTCAGAATGTTTTGAAATTTTATATCAGCAGCTTATTGATGAAGAGAGGACGATCCCTTTAATTTTTGACGATTTTCACTTTTGCCGTTCCAGAGTTATTGGACTTGATATGACGGAAAATAGGATTTTTACTCTATGTCGTATGATAACTTGAGTAGTGTTTCTCAGAATGTTTTGAAATTTTATCAGCACCTTACCGGTGGAGAGAGGAGGATCTCTTTCATTTTTGACAATTTTCACTTTTGCCGTTCCAGAGTTATTGGACTTGATATGACGGAAAATAGGATTTTTACCCTATGTCGTATGATAACTTGAGTAGTGTTTCTCAGAATGTTTTGAAATTTTATCAGCAGCTTACTGATGAAGAGAGGAGGATCCCTTTCATTTTTGACGATTTTCACTTTTGCCGTTCCAGAGTTATTGGACTTGATATGACGGAAAATCGGATTTTTACTCTATGTTGTATGATAACTTGAGTAGTGTTTCTCAGAATGTTTTGAAATTTTATCAGCAACTTACTGGTGAAGAGAGGAGGATCCCTTTCATTTTTGATGATTTTCACTTTTGCCGTTTTAGAGTTATTGGGCTTGATATGACGAAAATAGGATTTTTACTCTATGTCGTATGATAACTTGAGTAGTGTTTCTCAGAATGTTTTGAAATTTTATCAGCAGCTTACCGGTGGAGAGAGGAGGATCTCTTTCATTTTTGACAATTTTCACTGCTGCCGTTCCAGAGTTATTGGACTTGATATGACGGAAAATCGGATTTTTACCCTATGTTGCATAACTTGAGTAGTGTTTCTCAGAATGTTTTGAAATTTTATCAGCAGCTTACTGGTGAGGAGAGGAGGATCCCTTTCATTTTTGACGATTTTCACTTTTGCCGTTCCAGAGTTATTGGACTTGATATGACGGAAAATAGGATTTTTACCCTATGTCGTATGATAACTTGAGTAGTGTTTCTCAGAATGTTTTGAAATTTTATCAGCAGCTTACTGATGAAGAGAGGAGGATCCCTTTCATTTTTGACGATTTTCACTTTTGCCGTTCCAGAGTTATTGGACTTTATATGACGGAAAATCGGATTTTTACCCTATGTTGTATGATAACTTGAGTAGTGTTTCTCAGAATGTTTTGAAATTTTATCAGCAACTTACTGGTGGAGAGAGGAGGATCCCTTTCATTTTTGATGATTTTCACTTTTGCCGTTTTAGAGTTATTGGGCTTGATATGACGAAAATAGGATTTTTACTCTATGTCGTATGATAACTTGAGTAGTGTTTCTCAGAATGTTTTGAAATTTTATCAGCAGCTTACCGGTGGAGAGAGGAGGATCTCTTTCATTTTTGACAATTTTCACTTCTGCCGTTCCAGAGTTATTGGACTTGATATGACGGAAAATCGGATTTTTACCCTATGTTGCATAACTTGAGTAGTGTTTCTCAGAATGTTTTGAAATTTTATCAGCAGCTTACTGGTGAGGAGAGGAGGATCCCTTTCATTTTTGACGATTTTCACTTTTGCCGTTCCAGAGTTATTGGACTTGATATGACGGAAAATCGGATTGTTACCCTATGTTGTATGATAACTTGAGTAGTGTTTCTCAGAATGTTTTGAAATTTTATCAGCAGCTTACAGATGAGGGGAGGAGGATCCCTTTTATTTTTGACGATTTTCACTTTTGCCGTTCCAGAGTTATTGGACTTGATATGACGGAAAATCGGATTTTTACCCTATGTCGTATGATAACTTGAGTAGTGTTTCTCAGAATGTTTTGAAATTTTATCAGCAGCTTACTGATGAAGAGAGGAGGATCCCTTTCATTTTGGACGATTTTCACTTTTGCCGTTCCAGAGTTATTGGACTTGATATGATGGAAAATCGGATTTGTACCCTATGTTGTATGATACCTTGAGTAGTGTTTCTCAGAATGTTTTGAAATTTTATCAGCAGCTTACCGGTGGAGAGAGGAGGATCTCTTTCATTTTTGACAATTTTCACTTCTGCCGTTCCAGAGTTATTGGACTTGATATGACGGAAAATCGGATTGTTACCCTATGTTGTATGATAACTTGAGTAGTGTTTCTCAGAATGTTTTGAAATTTTATCAGCAGCTTACTGGTGAGGAGAGGAGGATCCCTTTCATTTTTGACGATTTTCACTTTTGCCGTTCCAGAGTTATTGGACTTGATATGACGAAAATAGGATTTTTACTCTATGTCGTATGATAACTTGAGTAGTGTTTCTCAGAATGTTTTGAAATTTTATCAGCAGCTTACCGGTGGAGAGAGGAGGATCTCTTTCATTTTTGATGATTTTCACTTTTGCCGTTCCAGAGTTATTGGACTTGATATGACGGAAAATCGGATTGTTACCCTATGTTGTATGATAACTTGAGTAGTGTTTCTCAGAATGTTTTGAAATTTTATCAGCAGCTTACTGGTGAGGAGAGGAGGATCCCTTTCATTTTTGACGATTTTCACTTTTGCCGTTCCAGAGTTATTGGACTTGATATGACGGAAAATCGGATTTTTACTCTATGTCGTATGATAACTTGAGTAGTGTTTCTCAGAATGTTTTGAAATTTTATCAGCAGCTTACAGATGAGGGGAGGAGGATCCCTTTCATTTTTGACGATTTTCACTTTTGCCGTTCCAGAGTTATTGGACTTGATATGACGGAAAATCGGATTTTTACCCTATGTCGTATGATAACTTGAGTAGTGTTTCTCAGAATGTTTTGAAATTTTATCAGCAGCTTATTGATGAAGAGAGGAGGATCCCTTTAATTTTTGACGATTTTCACTTTTGCCGTTCCAGAGTTATTGGACTTGATATGACGGAAAATAGGATTTTTACTCTATGTCGTATGATAACTTGAGTAGTGTTCCTCAGAATGTTTTGAAATTTTATCAGCAGCTTACCGGTGAGGAGAGGAGGATCCCTTTCATTTTTGACGATTTTCACTTTTGCCGTTCCAGAGTTATTGGACTTGATATGACGGAAAATCGGATTGTTACCCTATGTTGTATGATAACTTGAGTAGTGTTTCTCAGAATGTTTTGAAATTTTATCAGCAGCTTACTGGTGAGGAGAGGAGGATCCCTTTCATTTTTGACGATTTTCACTTTTGCCGTTCCAGAGTTATTGGACTTGATATGACGGAAAATCGGATTGTTACCCTATGTTGTATGATAACTTGAGTAGTGTTTCTCAGAATGTTTTGAAATTTTATCAGCAGCTTACAGATGAGGGGAGGAGGATCCCTTTTATTTTTGACGATTTTCACTTTTGCCGTTCCAGAGTTATTGGACTTGATATGACGGAAAATCGGATTTTTACCCTATGTCGTATGATAACTTGAGTAGTGTTTCTCAGAATGTTTTGAAATTTTATCAGCAGCTTACTGATGAAGAGAGGAGGATCCCTTTCATTTTGGACGATTTTCACTTTTGCCGTTCCAGAGTTATTGGACTTGATATGATGGAAAATCGGATTTGTACCCTATGTTGTATGATACCTTGAGTAGTGTTTCTCAGAATGTTTTGAAATTTTATCAGCAGCTTACCGGTGGAGAGAGGAGGATCTCTTTCATTTTTGACAATTTTCACTTCTGCCGTTCCAGAGTTATTGGACTTGATATGACGGAAAATCGGATTGTTACCCTATGTTGTATGATAACTTGAGTAGTGTTTCTCAGAATGTTTTGAAATTTTATCAGCAGCTTACTGGTGAGGAGAGGAGGATCCCTTTCATTTTTGACGATTTTCACTTTTGCCGTTCCAGAGTTATTGGACTTGATATGACGAAAATAGGATTTTTACTCTATGTCGTATGATAACTTGAGTAGTGTTTCTCAGAATGTTTTGAAATTTTATCAGCAGCTTACCGGTGGAGAGAGGAGGATCTCTTTCATTTTTGACAATTTTCACTTCCGCCGTTCCAGAGTTATTGGACTTGATATGACGGAAAATAGGATTTTTACTCTATGTCGTATGATAACTTGAGTAGTGTTTCTCAGAATGTTTTGAAATTTTATCAGCAGCTTACCGGTGGAGAGAGGAGGATCTCTTTAATTTTTGACAATTTTCACTTCTGCCGTTCCAGAGTTATTGGACTTGATATGACGGAAAATCGGATTGTTACCCTATGTCGTATGATAACTTGAGTAGTGTTTCTCAGAATGTTTTGAAATTTTATCAGCAGCTTATTGATGAAGAGAGGACGATCCCTTTAATTTTTGACGATTTTCACTTTTGCCGTTCCAGAGTTATTGGACTTGATATGACGGAAAATAGGATTTTTACTCTATGTCGTATGATAACTTGAGTAGTGTTTCTCAGAATGTTTTGAAATTTTATCAGCAGCTTACTGGTGGAGAGAGGAGGATCTCTTTCATTTTTGACAATTTTCACTTCTGCCGTTCCAGAGTTATTGGACTTGATATGACGGAAAATCGGATTGTTACCCTATGTTGTATGATAACTTGAGTAGTGTTTCTCAGAATGTTTTGAAATTTTATCAGCATCTTACTGGTGAAGAGAGGAGGATCCCTTTCATTTTTGATGATTTTCACTTTTGCCGTTTTAGAGTTATTGGGCTTGATATGACGAAAATAGGATTTTTACTCTATGTCGTATGATAACTTGAGTAGTGTTTCTCAGAATGTTTTGAAATTTTATCAGCAGCTTACCGGTGGAGAGAGGAGGATCTCTTTCATTTTTGACAATTTTCACTTCTGCCGTTCCAGAGTTATTGGACTTGATATGACGGAAAATCGGATTTTTACCCTATGTCGTATGATAACTTGAGTAGTGTTTCTCAGAATGTTTTGAAATTTTATATCAGCAGCTTATTGATGAAGAGAGGACGATCCCTTTAATTTTTGACGATTTTCACTTTTGCCGTTCCAGAGTTATTGGACTTGATATGACGGAAAATAGGATTTTTACTCTATGTCGTATGATAACTTGAGTAGTGTTTCTCAGAATGTTTTGAAATTTTATCAGCACCTTACCGGTGGAGAGAGGAGGATCTCTTTCATTTTTGACAATTTTCACTTTTGCCGTTCCAGAGTTATTGGACTTGATATGACGGAAAATAGGATTTTTACCCTATGTCGTATGATAACTTGAGTAGTGTTTCTCAGAATGTTTTGAAATTTTATCAGCAGCTTACTGATGAAGAGAGGAGGATCCCTTTCATTTTTGACGATTTTCACTTTTGCCGTTCCAGAGTTATTGGACTTGATATGACGGAAAATCGGATTTTTACTCTATGTTGTATGATAACTTGAGTAGTGTTTCTCAGAATGTTTTGAAATTTTATCAGCAACTTACTGGTGAAGAGAGGAGGATCCCTTTCATTTTTGATGATTTTCACTTTTGCCGTTTTAGAGTTATTGGGCTTGATATGACGAAAATAGGATTTTTACTCTATGTCGTATGATAACTTGAGTAGTGTTTCTCAGAATGTTTTGAAATTTTATCAGCAGCTTACCGGTGGAGAGAGGAGGATCTCTTTCATTTTTGACAATTTTCACTGCTGCCGTTCCAGAGTTATTGGACTTGATATGACGGAAAATCGGATTTTTACCCTATGTTGCATAACTTGAGTAGTGTTTCTCAGAATGTTTTGAAATTTTATCAGCAGCTTACTGGTGAGGAGAGGAGGATCCCTTTCATTTTTGACGATTTTCACTTTTGCCGTTCCAGAGTTATTGGACTTGATATGACGGAAAATAGGATTTTTACCCTATGTCGTATGATAACTTGAGTAGTGTTTCTCAGAATGTTTTGAAATTTTATCAGCAGCTTACTGATGAAGAGAGGAGGATCCCTTTCATTTTTGACGATTTTCACTTTTGCCGTTCCAGAGTTATTGGACTTTATATGACGGAAAATCGGATTTTTACCCTATGTTGTATGATAACTTGAGTAGTGTTTCTCAGAATGTTTTGAAATTTTATCAGCAACTTACTGGTGGAGAGAGGAGGATCCCTTTCATTTTTGATGATTTTCACTTTTGCCGTTTTAGAGTTATTGGGCTTGATATGACGAAAATAGGATTTTTACTCTATGTCGTATGATAACTTGAGTAGTGTTTCTCAGAATGTTTTGAAATTTTATCAGCAGCTTACCGGTGGAGAGAGGAGGATCTCTTTCATTTTTGACAATTTTCACTTCTGCCGTTCCAGAGTTATTGGACTTGATATGACGGAAAATCGGATTTTTACCCTATGTTGCATAACTTGAGTAGTGTTTCTCAGAATGTTTTGAAATTTTATCAGCAGCTTACTGGTGAGGAGAGGAGGATCCCTTTCATTTTTGACGATTTTCACTTTTGCCGTTCCAGAGTTATTGGACTTGATATGACGGAAAATCGGATTGTTACCCTATGTTGTATGATAACTTGAGTAGTGTTTCTCAGAATGTTTTGAAATTTTATCAGCAGCTTACAGATGAGGGGAGGAGGATCCCTTTTATTTTTGACGATTTTCACTTTTGCCGTTCCAGAGTTATTGGACTTGATATGACGGAAAATCGGATTTTTACCCTATGTCGTATGATAACTTGAGTAGTGTTTCTCAGAATGTTTTGAAATTTTATCAGCAGCTTACTGATGAAGAGAGGAGGATCCCTTTCATTTTGGACGATTTTCACTTTTGCCGTTCCAGAGTTATTGGACTTGATATGATGGAAAATCGGATTTGTACCCTATGTTGTATGATACCTTGAGTAGTGTTTCTCAGAATGTTTTGAAATTTTATCAGCAGCTTACCGGTGGAGAGAGGAGGATCTCTTTCATTTTTGACAATTTTCACTTCTGCCGTTCCAGAGTTATTGGACTTGATATGACGGAAAATCGGATTGTTACCCTATGTTGTATGATAACTTGAGTAGTGTTTCTCAGAATGTTTTGAAATTTTATCAGCAGCTTACTGGTGAGGAGAGGAGGATCCCTTTCATTTTTGACGATTTTCACTTTTGCCGTTCCAGAGTTATTGGACTTGATATGACGAAAATAGGATTTTTACTCTATGTCGTATGATAACTTGAGTAGTGTTTCTCAGAATGTTTTGAAATTTTATCAGCAGCTTACCGGTGGAGAGAGGAGGATCTCTTTCATTTTTGATGATTTTCACTTTTGCCGTTCCAGAGTTATTGGACTTGATATGACGGAAAATCGGATTGTTACCCTATGTTGTATGATAACTTGAGTAGTGTTTCTCAGAATGTTTTGAAATTTTATCAGCAGCTTACTGGTGAGGAGAGGAGGATCCCTTTCATTTTTGACGATTTTCACTTTTGCCGTTCCAGAGTTATTGGACTTGATATGACGGAAAATCGGATTTTTACTCTATGTCGTATGATAACTTGAGTAGTGTTTCTCAGAATGTTTTGAAATTTTATCAGCAGCTTACAGATGAGGGGAGGAGGATCCCTTTCATTTTTGACGATTTTCACTTTTGCCGTTCCAGAGTTATTGGACTTGATATGACGGAAAATCGGATTTTTACCCTATGTCGTATGATAACTTGAGTAGTGTTTCTCAGAATGTTTTGAAATTTTATCAGCAGCTTATTGATGAAGAGAGGAGGATCCCTTTAATTTTTGACGATTTTCACTTTTGCCGTTCCAGAGTTATTGGACTTGATATGACGGAAAATAGGATTTTTACTCTATGTCGTATGATAACTTGAGTAGTGTTCCTCAGAATGTTTTGAAATTTTATCAGCAGCTTACCGGTGAGGAGAGGAGGATCCCTTTCATTTTTGACGATTTTCACTTTTGCCGTTCCAGAGTTATTGGACTTGATATGACGGAAAATCGGATTGTTACCCTATGTTGTATGATAACTTGAGTAGTGTTTCTCAGAATGTTTTGAAATTTTATCAGCAGCTTACTGGTGAGGAGAGGAGGATCCCTTTCATTTTTGACGATTTTCACTTTTGCCGTTCCAGAGTTATTGGACTTGATATGACGGAAAATCGGATTGTTACCCTATGTTGTATGATAACTTGAGTAGTGTTTCTCAGAATGTTTTGAAATTTTATCAGCAGCTTACAGATGAGGGGAGGAGGATCCCTTTTATTTTTGACGATTTTCACTTTTGCCGTTCCAGAGTTATTGGACTTGATATGACGGAAAATCGGATTTTTACCCTATGTCGTATGATAACTTGAGTAGTGTTTCTCAGAATGTTTTGAAATTTTATCAGCAGCTTACTGATGAAGAGAGGAGGATCCCTTTCATTTTGGACGATTTTCACTTTTGCCGTTCCAGAGTTATTGGACTTGATATGATGGAAAATCGGATTTGTACCCTATGTTGTATGATACCTTGAGTAGTGTTTCTCAGAATGTTTTGAAATTTTATCAGCAGCTTACCGGTGGAGAGAGGAGGATCTCTTTCATTTTTGACAATTTTCACTTCTGCCGTTCCAGAGTTATTGGACTTGATATGACGGAAAATCGGATTGTTACCCTATGTTGTATGATAACTTGAGTAGTGTTTCTCAGAATGTTTTGAAATTTTATCAGCAGCTTACTGGTGAGGAGAGGAGGATCCCTTTCATTTTTGACGATTTTCACTTTTGCCGTTCCAGAGTTATTGGACTTGATATGACGAAAATAGGATTTTTACTCTATGTCGTATGATAACTTGAGTAGTGTTTCTCAGAATGTTTTGAAATTTTATCAGCAGCTTACCGGTGGAGAGAGGAGGATCTCTTTCATTTTTGACAATTTTCACTTCCGCCGTTCCAGAGTTATTGGACTTGATATGACGGAAAATAGGATTTTTACTCTATGTCGTATGATAACTTGAGTAGTGTTTCTCAGAATGTTTTGAAATTTTATCAGCAGCTTACCGGTGGAGAGAGGAGGATCTCTTTAATTTTTGACAATTTTCACTTCTGCCGTTCCAGAGTTATTGGACTTGATATGACGGAAAATCGGATTGTTACCCTATGTCGTATGATAACTTGAGTAGTGTTTCTCAGAATGTTTTGAAATTTTATCAGCAGCTTATTGATGAAGAGAGGACGATCCCTTTAATTTTTGACGATTTTCACTTTTGCCGTTCCAGAGTTATTGGACTTGATATGACGGAAAATAGGATTTTTACTCTATGTCGTATGATAACTTGAGTAGTGTTTCTCAGAATGTTTTGAAATTTTATCAGCAGCTTACCGGTGGAGAGAGGAGGATCTCTTTCATTTTTGACAATTTTCACTTCTGCCGTTCCAGAGTTATTGGACTTGATATGACGGAAAATCGGATTGTTACCCTATGTTGTATGATAACTTGAGTAGTGTTTCTCAGAATGTTTTGAAATTTTATCAGCAACTTACTGGTGAAGAGAGGAGGATCCCTTTCATTTTTGATGATTTTCACTTTTGCCGTTTTAGAGTTATTGGGCTTGATATGACGAAAATAGGATTTTTACTCTATGTCGTATGATAACTTGAGTAGTGTTTCTCAGAATGTTTTGAAATTTTATCAGCAGCTTACCGGTGGAGAGAGGAGGATCTCTTTCATTTTTGACAATTTTCACTTCTGCCGTTCCAGAGTTATTGGACTTGATATGACGGAAAATCGGATTTTTACCCTATGTCGTATGATAACTTGAGTAGTGTTTCTCAGAATGTTTTGAAATTTTATATCAGCAGCTTATTGATGAAGAGAGGACGATCCCTTTAATTTTTGACGATTTTCACTTTTGCCGTTCCAGAGTTATTGGACTTGATATGACGGAAAATAGGATTTTTACTCTATGTCGTATGATAACTTGAGTAGTGTTTCTCAGAATGTTTTGAAATTTTATCAGCACCTTACCGGTGGAGAGAGGAGGATCTCTTTCATTTTTGACAATTTTCACTTTTGCCGTTCCAGAGTTATTGGACTTGATATGACGGAAAATAGGATTTTTACCCTATGTCGTATGATAACTTGAGTAGTGTTTCTCAGAATGTTTTGAAATTTTATCAGCAGCTTACTGATGAAGAGAGGAGGATCCCTTTCATTTTTGACGATTTTCACTTTTGCCGTTCCAGAGTTATTGGACTTGATATGACGGAAAATCGGATTTTTACTCTATGTTGTATGATAACTTGAGTAGTGTTTCTCAGAATGTTTTGAAATTTTATCAGCAACTTACTGGTGAAGAGAGGAGGATCCCTTTCATTTTTGATGATTTTCACTTTTGCCGTTTTAGAGTTATTGGGCTTGATATGACGAAAATAGGATTTTTACTCTATGTCGTATGATAACTTGAGTAGTGTTTCTCAGAATGTTTTGAAATTTTATCAGCAGCTTACCGGTGGAGAGAGGAGGATCTCTTTCATTTTTGACAATTTTCACTGCTGCCGTTCCAGAGTTATTGGACTTGATATGACGGAAAATCGGATTTTTACCCTATGTTGCATAACTTGAGTAGTGTTTCTCAGAATGTTTTGAAATTTTATCAGCAGCTTACTGGTGAGGAGAGGAGGATCCCTTTCATTTTTGACGATTTTCACTTTTGCCGTTCCAGAGTTATTGGACTTGATATGACGGAAAATAGGATTTTTACCCTATGTCGTATGATAACTTGAGTAGTGTTTCTCAGAATGTTTTGAAATTTTATCAGCAGCTTACTGATGAAGAGAGGAGGATCCCTTTCATTTTTGACGATTTTCACTTTTGCCGTTCCAGAGTTATTGGACTTGATATGACGGAAAATAGGATTTTTACCCTATGTTGTATGATAACTTGAGTAGTGTTTCTCAGAATGTTTTGAAATTTTATCAGCAGCTTACTGATGAAGAGAGGAGGATCCCTTTCATTTTGGACGATTTTCACTTTTGCCGTTCCAGAGTTATTGGACTTGATATGACGGAAAATCGGATTTTTACCCTATGTTGTATGATAACTTGAGTAGTGTTTCTCAGAATGTTTTGAAATTTGATCAGCAACTTACTGGTGAAGAGAGGAGGATCCCTTTCATTTTTGATGATTTTCACTTTTGCCGTTTTAGAGTTATTGGGCTTGATATGACGAAAATAGGATTTTTACTCTATGTCGTATGATAACTTGAGTAGTGTTTCTCAGAATGTTTTGAAATTTTATCAGCAGCTTACCGGTGGAGAGAGGAGGATCTCTTTCATTTTTGACAATTTTCACTTCTGCCGTTCCAGAGTTATTGGACTTGATATGACGGAAAATCGGATTTTTACCCTATGTTGCATAACTTGAGTAGTGTTTCTCAGAATGTTTTGAAATTTTATCAGCAGCTTACTGGTGAGGAGAGGAGGATCCCTTTCATTTTTGACGATTTTCACTTTTGCCGTTCCAGAGTTATTGGACTTGATATGACGGAAAATAGGATTTTTACCCTATGTCGTATGATAACTTGAGTAGTGTTTCTCAGAATGTTTTGAAATTTTATCAGCAGCTTACTGATGAAGAGAGGAGGATCCCTTTCATTTTTGACGATTTTCACTTTTGTCGTTCCAGAGTTATTGGACTTGATATGACGGAAAATCGGATTTTTACCCTATGTTGTATGATAACTTGAGTAGTGTTTCTCAGAATGTTTTGAAATTTTATCAGGAACTTACTGGTGAAGAGAGGAGGATCCCTTTCATTTTTGATGATTTTCACTTTTGCCGTTTTAGAGTTATTGGGCTTGATATGACGAAAATAGGATTTTTACTCTATGTCGTATGATAACTTGAGTAGTGTTTCTCAGAATGTTTTGAAATTTTATCAGCAGCTTACCGGTGGAGAGAGGAGGATCTCTTTCATTTTTGACAATTTTCACTTCTGCCGTTCCAGAGTTATTGGACTTGATATGACGGAAAATCGGATTTTTACCCTATGTTGTATAACTTGAGTAGTGTTTCTAAGAATGTTTTGAAATTTTATCAGCAGCTTACTGGTGAGGAGAGGAGGATCCCTTTAATTTTTGACGATTTTCACTTTTGCCGTTCCAGAGTTATTGGACTTGATATGACGGAAAATAGGATTTTTACCCTATGTCGTATGATAACTTGAGTAGTGTTTCTCAGAATGTTTTGAAATTTTATCAGCAGCTTACTGATGAAGAGAGGAGGATCCCTTTCATTTTTGACGATTTTCACTTTTGCCGTTCCAGAGTTATTGGACTTGATATGACGGAAAATCGGATTTTTACCCTATGTTGTATGATAACTTGAGTAGTGTTTCTCAGAATGTTTTGAAATTTTATCAGCAACTTACTGGTGGAGAGAGGAGGATCCCTTTCATTTTTGATGATTTTCACTTTTGCCGTTTTAGAGTTATTGGGCTTGATATGACGAAAATAGGATTTTTACTCTATGTCGTATGATAACTTGAGTAGTGTTTCTCAGAATGTTTTGAAATTTTATCAGCAGCTTACCGGTGGAGAGAGGAGGATCTCTTTCATTTTTGACAATTTTCACTTCTGCCGTTCCAGAGTTATTGGACTTGATATGACGGAAAATCGGATTTTTACCCTATGTTGTATAACTTGAGTAGTGTTTCTCAGAATGTTTTGAAATTTTATCAGCAGCTTACAGATGAGGGGAGGAGGATCCCTTTCATTTTTGACGATTTTCACTTTTGCCGTTCCAGAGTTATTGGACTTGATATGACGGAAAATCGGATTTTTACCCTATGTCGTATGATAACTTGAGTAGTGTTTCTAAGAATGTTTTGAAATTTTATCAGCAGCTTATTGATGAAGAGAGGAGGATCCCTTTAATTTTTGACGATTTTCACTTTTGCCGTTCCAGAGTTATTGGACTTGATATGACGGAAAATAGGATTTTTACTCTATGTCGTATGATAACTTGAGTAGTGTTTCTCAGAATGTTTTGAAATTTTATCAGCACCTTACCGGTGGAGAGAGGAGGATCTCTTTCATTTTTGACGATTTTCACTTTTGCCGTTCCAGAGTTATTGGACTTGATATGACGGAAAATAGGATGTTTACCCTATGTCGTATGATAACTTGAGTAGTGTTTCTCAGAATGTTTTGAAATTTTATCAGCAGCTTACCGGTGGAGAGAGGAGGATCTCTTTCATTTTTGACAATTTTCACTTCTGCCGTTCCAGAGTTATTGGACTTGATATGACGGAAAATCGGATTGTTACCCTATGTTGTATGATAACTTGAGTAGTGTTTCTCAGAATGTTTTGAAATTTGATCAGCAACTTACTGGTGAAGAGAGGAGGATCCCTTTCATTTTTGATGATTTTCACTTTTGCCGTTTTAGAGTTATTGGGCTTGATATGACGAAAATAGGATTTTTACTCTATGTCGTATGATAACTTGTGTAGTGTTTCTCAGAATGTTTTGAAATTTTATCAGCAGCTTACCGGTGGAGAGAGGAGGATCTCTTTCATTTTTGACAATTTTCACTTCTGCCGTTCCAGAGTTATTGGACTTGATATGACGGAAAATCGGATTTTTACCCTATGTTGCATAACTTGAGTAGTGTTTCTCAGAATGTTTTGAAATTTTATCAGCAGCTTACAGATGAGGAGAGGAGGATCCCTTTCATTTTTGACGATTTTCACTTTTGCCGTTCCAGAGTTATTGGACTTGATATGACGGAAAATCGGATTTTTACCCTATGTCGTATGATAACTTGAGTAGTGTTTCTCAGAATGTTTTGAAATTTTATCAGCAGCTTACTGGTGAGGAGAGGAGGATCCCTTTCATTTTTGACGATTTTCACTTTTGCCGTTCCAGAGTTATTGGACTTGATATGACGGAAAATAGGATTTTTACTCTATGTCGTATGATAACTTGAGTAGTGTTTCTCAGAATGTTTTGAAATTTTATCAGCACCTTACCGGTGGAGAGAGCAGGATCCCTTTCATTTTTGATGATTTTCACTTTTGCCGTTTTAGAGTTATTGGGCTTGATATGACGAAAATAGGATTTTTACTCTATGTCGTATGATAACTTGAGTAGTGTTTCTCAGAATGTTTTGAAATTTTATCAGCAGCTTACCGGTGGAGAGAGGAGGATCTCTTTCATTTTTGACAATTTTCACTTCTGCCGTTCCAGAGTTATTGGACTTGATATGACGGAAAATCGGATTTTTACCCTATGTTGCATAACTTGAGTAGTGTTTCTCAGAATGTTTTGAAATTTTATCAGCAGCTTACAGATGAGGAGAGGAGGATCCCTTTCATTTTTGACGATTTTCACTTTTGCCGTTCCAGAGTTATTGGACTTGATATGACGGAAAATCGGATTTTTACCCTATGTTGTATGATAACTTGAGTAGTGTTTCTCAGAATGTTTTGAAATTTTATCAGCAGCTTACTGATGAAGAGAGGAGGATCCCTTTCATTTTGGACGATTTTCACTTTTGCCGTTCCAGAGTTATTGGACTTGATATGACGGAAAATCGGATTTGTACCCTATGTTGTATGATAACTTGAGTAGTGTTTCTCAGAATGTTTTGAAATTTTATCAGCAGCTTACCGGTGAAGAGAGGAGGATCCCTTTCATTTGTGATGATTTTCACTTTTGCCGTTCCAGAGTTATTGGACTTGATATGACGGAAAATCGGATTTTTACCCTATGTTGTATGATAACTTGAGTAGTGTTTCTCAGAATGTTTTGAAATTTTATCAGCAGCTTACTGATGAAGAGAGGAGGATCCCTTTCATTTTGGACGATTTTCACTTTTGCCGTTCCAGAGTTATTGGACGATTTTCACTTTTGCCGTTCCAGAGTTATTGGACTTGATATGACGGAAAATAGGATTTTTACTCTATGTCGTATGATAACTTGAGTAGTGTTTCTCAGAATGTTTTGAAATTTTATCAGCAGCTTACCGGTGAGGAGAGGAGGATCCCTTTCATTTTTGACGATTTTCACTTTTGCCGTTCCAGAGTTATTGGACTTGATATGACGGAAAATAGGATTGTTACCCTATGTTGTATGATAACTTGAGTAGTGTTTCTCAGAATGTTTTGAAATTTTATCAGCAGCTTACTGGTGAGGAGAGGAGGATCCCTTTTATTTTTGACGATTTTCACTTTTGCCGTTCCAGAGTTATTGGACTTGATATGACGGAAAATCGGATTTTTACTCTATGTCGTATGATAACTTGAGTAGTGTTTCTCAGAATGTTTTGAAATTTTATCAGCAACTTACTGGTGAAGAGAGGAGGATCCCTTTCATTTTTGATGATTTTCACTTTTGCCGTTTTAGAGTTATTGGGCTTGATATGACGAAAATAGGATTTTTACTCTATGTCGTATGATAACTTGAGTAGTGTTTCTCAGAATGTTTTGAAATTTTATCAGCAGCTTACCGGTGGAGAGAGGAGGATCTCTTTCATTTTTGACAATTTTCACTTCTGCCGTTCCAGAGTTATTGGACTTGATATGACGGAAAATCGGATTTTTACCCTATGTTGCATAACTTGAGTAGTGTTTCTCAGAATGTTTTGAAATTTTATCAGCAGCTTACAGATGAGGGGAGGAGGATCCCTTTCATTTTTGACGATTTTCACTTTTGCCGTTCCAGAGTTATTGGACTTGATATGACGGAAAATCGGATTTTTACCCTATGTCGTATGATAACTTGAGTAGTGTTTCTCAGAATGTTTTGAAATTTTATCAGCAGCTTATTGATGAAGAGAGGAGGATCCCTTTAATTTTTGACGATTTTCACTTTTGCCGTTCCAGAGTTATTGGACTTGATATGACGGAAAATAGGATTTTTACTCTATGTCGTATGATAACTTGAGTAGTGTTCTTCAGAATGTTTTGAAATTTTATCAGCAGCTTACCGGTGAGGAGAGGAGGATCCCTTTCATTTTTGACGATTTTCACTTTTGCCGTTCCAGAGTTATTGGACTTGATATGACGGAAAATCGGATTGTTACCCTATGTTGTATGATAACTTGAGTAGTGTTTCTCAGAATGTTTTGAAATTTTATCAGCAGCTTACTGGTGAGGAGAGGAGGATCCCTTTCATTTTTGACGATTTTCACTTTTGCCGTTCCAGAGTTATTGGACTTGATATGACGGAAAATCGGATTTTTACCCTATGTCGTATGATAACTTGAGTAGTGTTTCTCAGAATGTTTTGAAATTTTATCAGCAACTTACTGGTGAAGAGAGGAGGATCCCTTTCATTTTTGATGATTTTCACTTTTGCCGTTTTAGAGTTATTGGGCTTGATATGACGAAAATAGGATTTTTACTCTATGTCGTATGATAACTTGAGTAGTGTTTCTCAGAATGTTTTGAAATTTTATCAGCAGCTTACCGGTGGAGAGAGGAGGATCTCTTTCATTTTTGACAATTTTCACTTCTGCCGTTCCAGAGTTATTGGACTTGATATGACGGAAAATCGGATTTTTACCCTATGTTGCATAACTTGAGTAGTGTTTCTCAGAATGTTTTGAAATTTTATCAGCAGCTTACAGATGAGGGGAGGAGGATCCCTTTCATTTTTGACGATTTTCACTTTTGCCGTTCCAGAGTTATTGGACTTGATATGACGGAAAATCGGATTTTTACCCTATGTCGTATGATAACTTGAGTAGTGTTTCTCAGAATGTTTTGAAATTTTATCAGCAGCTTATTGATGAAGAGAGGAGGATCCCTTTAATTTTTGACGATTTTCACTTTTGCCGTTTTAGAGTTATTGGGCTTGATATGACGAAAATAGGATTTTTACTCTATGTCGTATGATAACTTGAGTAGTGTTTCTCAGAATGTTTTGAAATTTTATCAGCAGCTTACCGGTGAGGAGAGGAGGATCCCTTTCATTTTTGACGATTTTCACTTTTGCCGTTCCAGAGTTATTGGACTTGATATGACGGAAAATCGGATTGTTACCCTATGTTGTATGATAACTTGAGTAGTGTTTCTCAGAATGTTTTGAAATTTTATCAGCAGCTTACTGGTGAGGAGAGGAGGATCCCTTTCATTTTTGACGATTTTCACTTTTGCCGTTCCAGAGTTATTGGACTTGATATGACGGAAAATCGGATTTTTACCCTATGTCGTATGATAACTTGAGTAGTGTTTCTCAGAATGTTTTGAAATTTTATCAGCAACTTACTGGTGAAGAGAGGAGGATCCCTTTCATTTTTGATGATTTTCACTTTTGCCGTTTTAGAGTTATTGGGCTTGATATGACGAAAATAGGATTTTTACTCTATGTCGTATGATAACTTGAGTAGTGTTTCTCAGAATGTTTTGAAATTTTATCAGCAGCTTACCGGTGGAGAGAGGAGGATCTCTTTCATTTTTGACAATTTTCACTTCTGCCGTTCCAGAGTTATTGGACTTGATATGACGGAAAATCGGATTTTTACCCTATGTTGCATAACTTGAGTAGTGTTTCTCAGAATGTTTTGAAATTTTATCAGCAGCTTACAGATGAGGGGAGGAGGATCCCTTTCATTTTTGACGATTTTCACTTTTGCCGTTCCAGAGTTATTGGACTTGATATGACGGAAAATCGGATTTTTACCCTATGTCGTATGATAACTTGAGTAGTGTTTCTCAGAATGTTTTGAAATTTTATCAGCAGCTTATTGATGAAGAGAGGAGGATCCCTTTAATTTTTGACGATTTTCACTTTTGCCGTTTTAGAGTTATTGGGCTTGATATGACGAAAATAGGATTTTTACTCTATGTCGTATGATAACTTGAGTAGTGTTTCTCAGAATGTTTTGAAATTTTATCAGCACCTTACCGGTGGAGAGAGCAGGATCCCTTTCATTTTTGATGATTTTCACTTTTGCCGTTTTAGAGTTATTGGGCTTGATATGACGAAAATAGGATTTTTACTCTATGTCGTATGATAACTTGAGTAGTGTTTCTCAGAATGTTTTGAAATTTTATCAGCAGCTTACAGATGAGGAGAGGAGGATCCCTTTCATTTTTGACGATTTTCACTTTTGCCGTTCCAGAGTTATTGGACTTGATATGACGGAAAATAGGATTTTTACCCTATGTTGTATGATAACTTGAGTAGTGTTTCTCAGAATGTTTTGAAATTTTATCAGCAGCTTACTGATGAAGAGAGGAGGATCCCTTTCATTTTGGACGATTTTCACTTTTGCCGTTCCAGAGTTATTGGACTTGATATGACGGAAAATCGGATTTGTACCCTATGTTGTATGATAACTTGAGTAGTGTTTCTCAGAATGTTTTGAAATTTTATCAGCAGCTTACCGGTGAAGAGAGGAGGATCCCTTTCATTTGTGATGATTTTCACTTTTGCCGTTCCAGAGTTATTGGACTTGATATGACGGAAAATCGGATTTTTACCCTATGTTGTATGATAACTTGAGTAGTGTTTCTCAGAATGTTTTGAAATTTTATCAGCAGCTTACTGATGAAGAGAGGAGGATCCCTTTCATTTTGGACGATTTTCACTTTTGCCGTTCCAGAGTTATTGGACGATTTTCACTTTTGCCGTTCCAGAGTTATTGGACTTGATATGACGGAAAATAGGATTTTTACTCTATGTCGTATGATAACTTGAGTAGTGTTTCTCAGAATGTTTTGAAATTTTATCAGCAGCTTACCGGTGAGGAGAGGAGGATCCCTTTCATTTTTGACGATTTTCACTTTTGCCGTTTCAGAGTTATTGGACTTGATATGACGGAAAATCGGATTGTTACCCTATGTTGTATGATAACTTGAGTAGTGTTTCTCAGAATGTTTTGAAATTTTATCAGCAGCTTACTGATGAAGAGAGGAGGATCCCTTTCATTTTGGACGATTTTCACTTTTGCCGTTCCAGAGTTATTGGACTTGATATGACGGAAAATCGGATTTTTACCCTATGTTGTATGATAACTTGAGTAGTGTTTCTCAGAATGTTTTGAAATTTGATCAGCAACTTACTGGTGAAGAGAGGAGGATCCCTTTCATTTTTGATGATTTTCACTTTTGCCGTTTTAGAGTTATTGGGCTTGATATGACGAAAATAGGATTTTTACTCTATGTCGTATGATAACTTGAGTAGTGTTCTTCAGAATGTTTTGAAATTTTATCAGCAGCTTACCGGTGAGGAGAGGAGGATCCCTTTCATTTTTGACGATTTTCACTTTTGCCGTTCCAGAGTTATTGGACTTGATATGACGGAAAATCGGATTGTTACCCTATGTTGTATGATAACTTGAGTAGTGTTTCTCAGAATGT
Source organism: Bathymodiolus brooksi (assembly GCA_963680875.1). Lineage (NCBI taxonomy): Eukaryota > Metazoa > Mollusca > Bivalvia > Mytilida > Modiolidae > Bathymodiolus > Bathymodiolus brooksi. The sequence continues at coordinate 28,379,668 of OY804579.1, forward strand.
TTTGAAATTTTATCAGCAGCTTACTGGTGAGGAGAGGAGGATCCCTTTCATTTTTGACGATTTTCACTTTTGCCGTTCCAGAGTTATTGGACTTGATATGACGGAAAATCGGATTTTTACCCTATGTCGTATGATAACTTGAGTAGTGTTTCTCAGAATGTTTTGAAATTTTATCAGCAACTTACTGGTGAAGAGAGGAGGATCCCTTTCATTTTTGATGATTTTCACTTTTGCCGTTTTAGAGTTATTGGGCTTGATATGACGAAAATAGGATTTTTACTCTATGTCGTATGATAACTTGAGTAGTGTTTCTCAGAATGTTTTGAAATTTTATCAGCAGCTTACCGGTGGAGAGAGGAGGATCTCTTTCATTTTTGACAATTTTCACTTCTGCCGTTCCAGAGTTATTGGACTTGATATGACGGAAAATCGGATTTTTACCCTATGTTGCATAACTTGAGTAGTGTTTCTCAGAATGTTTTGAAATTTTATCAGCAGCTTACAGATGAGGGGAGGAGGATCCCTTTCATTTTTGACGATTTTCACTTTTGCCGTTCCAGAGTTATTGGACTTGATATGACGGAAAATCGGATTTTTACCCTATGTCGTATGATAACTTGAGTAGTGTTTCTCAGAATGTTTTGAAATTTTATCAGCAGCTTATTGATGAAGAGAGGAGGATCCCTTTAATTTTTGACGATTTTCACTTTTGCCGTTTTAGAGTTATTGGGCTTGATATGACGAAAATAGGATTTTTACTCTATGTCGTATGATAACTTGAGTAGTGTTTCTCAGAATGTTTTGAAATTTTATCAGCAGCTTACCGGTGAGGAGAGGAGGATCCCTTTCATTTTTGACGATTTTCACTTTTGCCGTTCCAGAGTTATTGGACTTGATATGACGGAAAATCGGATTGTTACCCTATGTTGTATGATAACTTGAGTAGTGTTTCTCAGAATGTTTTGAAATTTTATCAGCAGCTTACTGGTGAGGAGAGGACGATCCCTTTCATTTTTGACGATTTTCACTTTTGCCGTTCCAGAGTTATTGGACTTGATATGACGGAAAATCGGATTTTTACCCTATGTCGTATGATAACTTGAGTAGTGTTTCTCAGAATGTTTTGAAATTTTATCAGCAACTTACTGGTGAAGAGAGGAGGATCCCTTTCATTTTTGATGATTTTCACTTTTGCCGTTTTAGAGTTATTGGGCTTGATATGACGAAAATAGGATTTTTACTCTATGTCGTATGATAACTTGAGTAGTGTTTCTCAGAATGTTTTGAAATTTTATCAGCAGCTTACCGGTGGAGAGAGGAGGATCTCTTTCATTTTTGACAATTTTCACTTCTGCCGTTCCAGAGTTATTGGACTTGATATGACGGAAAATCGGATTTTTACCCTATGTTGCATAACTTGAGTAGTGTTTCTCAGAATGTTTTGAAATTTTATCAGCAGCTTACAGATGAGGGGAGGAGGATCCCTTTCATTTTTGACGATTTTCACTTTTGCCGTTCCAGAGTTATTGGACTTGATATGACGGAAAATCGGATTTTTACCCTATGTCGTATGATAACTTGAGTAGTGTTTCTCAGAATGTTTTGAAATTTTATCAGCAGCTTATTGATGAAGAGAGGAGGATCCCTTTAATTTTTGACGATTTTCACTTTTGCCGTTTTAGAGTTATTGGGCTTGATATGACGAAAATAGGATTTTTACTCTATGTCGTATGATAACTTGAGTAGTGTTTCTCAGAATGTTTTGAAATTTTATCAGCACCTTACCGGTGGAGAGAGCAGGATCCCTTTCATTTTTGATGATTTTCACTTTTGCCGTTTTAGAGTTATTGGGCTTGATATGACGAAAATAGGATTTTTACTCTATGTCGTATGATAACTTGAGTAGTGTTTCTCAGAATGTTTTGAAATTTTATCAGCAGCTTACAGATGAGGAGAGGAGGATCCCTTTCATTTTTGACGATTTTCACTTTTGCCGTTCCAGAGTTATTGGACTTGATATGACGGAAAATAGGATTTTTACCCTATGTTGTATGATAACTTGAGTAGTGTTTCTCAGAATGTTTTGAAATTTTATCAGCAGCTTACTGATGAAGAGAGGAGGATCCCTTTCATTTTGGACGATTTTCACTTTTGCCGTTCCAGAGTTATTGGACTTGATATGACGGAAAATCGGATTTGTACCCTATGTTGTATGATAACTTGAGTAGTGTTTCTCAGAATGTTTTGAAATTTTATCAGCAGCTTACCGGTGAAGAGAGGAGGATCCCTTTCATTTGTGATGATTTTCACTTTTGCCGTTCCAGAGTTATTGGACTTGATATGACGGAAAATCGGATTTTTACCCTATGTTGTATGATAACTTGAGTAGTGTTTCTCAGAATGTTTTGAAATTTTATCAGCAGCTTACTGATGAAGAGAGGAGGATCCCTTTCATTTTGGACGATTTTCACTTTTGCCGTTCCAGAGTTATTGGACGATTTTCACTTTTGCCGTTCCAGAGTTATTGGACTTGATATGACGGAAAATAGGATTTTTACTCTATGTCGTATGATAACTTGAGTAGTGTTTCTCAGAATGTTTTGAAATTTTATCAGCAGCTTACCGGTGAGGAGAGGAGGATCCCTTTCATTTTTGACGATTTTCACTTTTGCCGTTTCAGAGTTATTGGACTTGATATGACGGAAAATCGGATTGTTACCCTATGTTGTATGATAACTTGAGTAGTGTTTCTCAGAATGTTTTGAAATTTTATCAGCAGCTTACTGATGAAGAGAGGAGGATCCCTTTCATTTTGGACGATTTTCACTTTTGCCGTTCCAGAGTTATTGGACTTGATATGACGGAAAATCGGATTTTTACCCTATGTTGTATGATAACTTGAGTAGTGTTTCTCAGAATGTTTTGAAATTTGATCAGCAACTTACTGGTGAAGAGAGGAGGATCCCTTTCATTTTTGATGATTTTCACTTTTGCCGTTTTAGAGTTATTGGGCTTGATATGACGAAAATAGGATTTTTACTCTATGTCGTATGATAACTTGAGTAGTGTTTCTCAGAATGTTTTGAAATTTTATCAGCAGCTTACCGGTGGAGAGAGGAGGATCTCTTTCATTTTTGACAATTTTCACTTCTGCCGTTCCAGAGTTATTGGACTTGATATGACGGAAAATCGGATTTTTACCCTATGTTGTATAACTTGAGTAGTGTTTCTCAGAATGTTTTGAAATTTTATCAGCAGCTTACAGATGAGGGGAGGAGGATCCCTTTCATTTTTGACGATTTTCACTTTTGCCGTTCCAGAGTTATTGGACTTGATATGACGGAAAATCGGATTTTTACTCTATGTCGTATGATAACTTGAGTAGTGTTTCTCAGAATGTTTTGAAATTTTATCAGCAGCTTACCGGTGAAGAGAGGAGGATCCCTTTCATTTGTGATGATTTTCACTTTTGCCGTTCCAGAGTTATTGGACTTGATATGACGGAAAATCGGATTTTTACCCTATGTTGTATGATAACTTGAGTAGTGTTTCTCAGAATGTTTTGAAATTTTATCAGCAGCTTACCGGTGAGGAGAGGAGGATCCCTTTCATTTTTGACGATTTTCACTTTTGCCGTTTCAGAGTTATTGGACTTGATATGACGGAAAATCGGATTGTTACCCTATGTTGTATGATAACTTGAGTAGTGTTTCTCAGAATGTTTTGAAATTTTATCAGCAGCTTACTGATGAAGAGAGGAGGATCCCTTTCATTTTGGACGATTTTCACTTTTGCCGTTCCAGAGTTATTGGACTTGATATGACGGAAAATCGGATTTTTACCCTATGTTGTATGATAACTTGAGTAGTGTTTCTCAGAATGTTTTGAAATTTGATCAGCAACTTACTGGTGAAGAGAGGAGGATCCCTTTCATTTTTGATGATTTTCACTTTTGCCGTTTTAGAGTTATTGGGCTTGATATGACGAAAATAGGATTTTTACTCTATGTCGTATGATAACTTGAGTAGTGTTTCTCAGAATGTTTTGAAATTTTATCAGCAGCTTACCGGTGGAGAGAGGAGGATCTCTTTCATTTTTGACAATTTTCACTTCTGCCGTTCCAGAGTTATTGGACTTGATATGACGGAAAATCGGATTTTTACCCTATGTTGTATAACTTGAGTAGTGTTTCTCAGAATGTTTTGAAATTTTATCAGCAGCTTACAGATGAGGAGAGGAGGATCCCTTTCATTTTTGACGATTTTCACTTTTGCCGTTCCAGAGTTATTGGACTTGATATGACGGAAAATAGGATTTTTACCCTATGTTGTATGATAACTTGAGTAGTGTTTCTCAGAATGTTTTGAAATTTTATCAGCAGCTTACTGATGAAGAGAGGAGGATCTCTTTCATTTTTGACAATTTTCACTTTTGCCGTTCCAGAGTTATTGGACTTGATATGACGGAAAATCGGATTTGTACCCTATGTTGTATGATAACTTGAGTAGTGTTTCTCAGAATGTTTTGAAATTTTATCAGCAGCTTACCGGTGAAGAGAGGAGGATCCCTTTCATTTGTGATGATTTTCACTTTTGCCGTTCCAGAGTTATTGGACTTGATATGACGGAAAATCGGATTTTTACCCTATGTTGTATGATAACTTGAGTAGTGTTTCTCAGAATGTTTTGAAATTTTATCAGCAGCTTACTGATGAAGAGAGGAGGATCCCTTTCATTTTGGACGATTTTCACTTTTGCCGTTCCAGAGTTATTGGACTTGATATGACGGAAAATCGGATTTTTACCCTATGTTGTATGATAACTTGAGTAGTGTTTCTCAGAATGTTTTGAAATTTGATCAGCAACTTACTGGTGAAGAGAGGAGGATCCCTTTCATTTTTGATGATTTTCACTTTTGCCGTTTTAGAGTTATTGGGCTTGATATGACGAAAATAGGATTTTTACTCTATGTCGTATGATAACTTGAGTAGTGTTTCTCAGAATGTTTTGAAATTTTATCAGCAGCTTACCGGTGGAGAGAGGAGGATCTCTTTCATTTTTGACAATTTTCACTTCTGCCGTTCCAGAGTTATTGGACTTGATATGACGGAAAATCGGATTTTTACCCTATGTTGTATAACTTGAGTAGTGTTTCTCAGAATGTTTTGAAATTTTATCAGCAGCTTACAGATGAGGGGAGGAGGATCCCTTTCATTTTTGACGATTTTCACTTTTGCCGTTCCAGAGTTATTGGACTTGATATGACGGAAAATCGGATTTTTACTCTATGTCGTATGATAACTTGAGTAGTGTTTCTCAGAATGTTTTGAAATTTTATCAGCAGCTTACCGGTGAAGAGAGGAGGATCCCTTTCATTTGTGATGATTTTCACTTTTGCCGTTCCAGAGTTATTGGACTTGATATGACGGAAAATCGGATTTTTACCCTATGTTGTATGATAACTTGAGTAGTGTTTCTCAGAATGTTTTGAAATTTTATCAGCAGCTTACCGGTGGAGAGAGGAGGATCTCTTTCATTTTTGACAATTTTCACTTCTGCCGTTCCAGAGTTATTGGACTTGATATGACGGAAAATCGGATTTTTACCCTATGTTGTATAACTTGAGTAGTGTTTCTCAGAATGTTTTGAAATTTTATCAGCAGCTTACAGATGAGGGGAGGAGGATCCCTTTCATTTTTGACGATTTTCACTTTTGCCGTTCCAGAGTTATTGGACTTGATATGACGGAAAATCGGATTTTTACTCTATGTCGTATGATAACTTGAGTAGTGTTTCTCAGAATGTTTTGAAATTTTATCAGCAGCTTACCGGTGAAGAGAGGAGGATCCCTTTCATTTGTGATGATTTTCACTTTTGCCGTTCCAGAGTTATTGGACTTGATATGACGGAAAATCGGATTTTTACCCTATGTTGTATGATAACTTGAGTAGTGTTTCTCAGAATGTTTTGAAATTTTATCAGCAGCTTACCGGTGAGGAGAGGAGGATCCCTTTCATTTTTGACGATTTTCACTTTTGCCGTTTCAGAGTTATTGGACTTGATATGACGGAAAATCGGATTGTTACCCTATGTTGTATGATAACTTGAGTAGTGTTTCTCAGAATGTTTTGAAATTTTATCAGCAGCTTATTGATGAAGAGAGGAGGATCCCTTTCATTTTGGACGATTTTCACTTTTGCCGTTCCAGAGTTATTGGACTTGATATGACGGAAAATCGGATTTTTACCCTATGTTGTATGATAACTTGAGTAGTGTTTCTCAGAATGTTTTGAAATTTGATCAGCAACTTACTGGTGAAGAGAGGAGGATCCCTTTCATTTTTGATGATTTTCACTTTTGCCGTTTTAGAGTTATTGGGCTTGATATGACGAAAATAGGATTTTTACTCTATGTCGTATGATAACTTGAGTAGTGTTTCTCAGAATGTTTTGAAATTTTATCAGCAGCTTACCGGTGGAGAGAGGAGGATCTCTTTCATTTTTGACAATTTTCACTTCTGCCGTTCCAGAGTTATTGGACTTGATATGACGGAAAATCGGATTTTTACCCTATGTTGTATAACTTGAGTAGTGTTTCTCAGAATGTTTTGAAATTTTATCAGCAGCTTACAGATGAGGGGAGGAGGATCCCTTTCATTTTTGACGATTTTCACTTTTGCCGTTCCAGAGTTATTGGACTTGATATGACGGAAAATCGGATTTTTACTCTATGTCGTATGATAACTTGAGTAGTGTTTCTCAGAATGTTTTGAAATTTTATCAGCAGCTTACCGGTGGAGAGAGGAGGATCTCTTTCATTTTTGACAATTTTCACTTCTGCCGTTCCAGAGTTATTGGACTTGATATGACGGAAAATCGGATTGTTACCCTATGTTGTATGATAACTTGAGTAGTGTTTCTCAGAATGTTTTGAAATTTTATCAGCAACTTACTGGTGAAGAGAGGAGGATCCCTTTAATTTTTGATGATTTTCACTTTTGCCGTTTTAGAGTTATTGGGCTTGATATGACGAAAATATGATTTTTACTCTATGTCGTATGATAACTTGAGTAGTGTTTCTCAGAATGTTTTGAAATTTTATCAGCAGCTTACCGGTGGAGAGAGGAGGATCTCTTTCATTTTTGACAATTTTCACTTCTGCCGTTCCAGAGTTATTGGACTTGATATGACGGAAAATCGGATTTTTACCCTATGTTGTATAACTTGAGTAGTGTTTCTCAGAATGTTTTGAAATTTTATCAGCAGCTTACAGATGAGGGGAGGAGGATCCCTTTCATTTTTGACGATTTTCACTTTTGCCGTTCCAGAGTTATTGGACTTGATATGACGGAAAATCGGATTTTTACTCTATGTCGTATGATAACTTGAGTAGTGTTTCTCAGAATGTTTTGAAATTTTATCAGCAGCTTATTGATGAAGAGAGGAGGATCCCTTTCATTTTTGACGATTTTCACTTTTGCCGTTCCAGAGTTATTGGACTTGATATGACGGAAAATAGGATTTTTACTCTATGTCGTATGATAACTTGAGTAGTGTTTCTCAGAATGTTTTGAAATTTTATCAGCACCTTACCGGTGGAGAGAGGAGGATCTCTTTCATTTTTGACGATTTTCCCTTTTGCCGTTCCAGAGTTATTGGACTTGATATGACGGAAAATAGGATGTTTACCCTATGTCGTATGATAACTTGAGTAGTGTTTCTCAGAATGTTTTGAAATTTTATCAGCAGCTTACCGGTGGAGAGAGGAGGATCTCTTTCATTTTTGACAATTTTCACTTCTGCCGTTCCAGAGTTATTGGACTTGATATGACGGAAAATCGGATTGTTACCCTATGTTGTATGATAACTTGAGTAGTGTTTCTCAGAATGTTTTGAAATTTTATCAGCAACTTACTGGTGAAGAGAGGAGGATCCCTTTAATTTTTGATGATTTTCACTTTTGCCGTTTTAGAGTTATTGGACTTGATATGACGAAAATAGGATTTTTACTCTATGTCGTATGATAACTTGAGTAGTGTTTCTCAGAATGTTTTGAAATTTTATCAGCACCTTACCGGTGGAGAGAGGAGGATCTCTTTCATTTTTGACGATTTTCACTTTTGCCGTTCCAGAGTTATTGGACTTGATATGACGGAAAATCGGATTTTTACCCTATGTCGTATGATAACTTGAGTAGTGTTTCTCAGAATGTTTTGAAATTTTATCAGCAGCTTATTGATGAAGAGAGGAGGATCCCTTTAATTTTTGACGATTTTCACTTTTGCCGTTCCAGAGTTATTGGACTTGATATGACGGAAAATAGGATTTTTACCCTATGTCGTATGATAACTTGAGTAGTGTTTCTCAGAATGTTTTGAAATTTTATCAGCACCTTACCGGTGGAGAGAGCAGGATCCCTTTCATTTTTGATGATTTTCACTTTTGCCGTTTTAGAGTTATTGGGCTTGATATGACGAAAATAGGATTTTTACTCTATGTCGTATGATAACTTGAGTAGTGTTTCTCAGAATGTTTTGAAATTTTATCAGCAGCTTACCGGTGGAGAGAGGAGGATCTCTTTCATTTTTGACAATTTTCACTTCTGCCGTTCCAGAGTTATTGGACTTGATATGACGGAAAATCGGATGTTTACCCTATGTTGCATAACTTGAGTAGTGTTTCTCAGAATGTTTTGAAATTTTATCAGCAGCTTACAGATGAGGAGAGGAGGATCCCTTTCATTTTTGACGATTTTCACTTTTGCCGTTCCAGAGTTATTGGACTTGATATGACGGAAAATAGGATTTTTACCCTATGTTGTATGATAACTTGAGTAGTGTTTCTCAGAATGTTTTGAAATTTTATCAGCAGCTTACTGATGAAGAGAGGAGGATCCCTTTCATTTTGGACGATTTTCACTTTTGCCGTTCCAGAGTTATTGGACTTGATATGACGGAAAATCGGATTTGTACCCTATGTTGTATGATAACTTGAGTAGTGTTTCTCAGAATGTTTTGAAATTTTATCAGCAGCTTACCGGTGAAGAGAGGAGGATCCCTTTCATTTGTGATGATTTTCACTTTTGCCGTTCCAGAGTTATTGGACTTGATATGACGGAAAATCGGATTTTTACCCTATGTTGTATGATAACTTGAGTAGTGTTTCTCAGAATGTTTTGAAATTTTATCAGCAGCTTACTGATGAAGAGAGGAGGATCCCTTTCATTTTGGACGATTTTCACTTTTGCCGTTCCAGAGTTATTGGACGATTTTCACTTTTGCCGTTCCAGAGTTATTGGACTTGATATGACGGAAAATAGGATTTTTACTCTATGTCGTATGATAACTTGAGTAGTGTTTCTCAGAATGTTTTGAAATTTTATCAGCAGCTTACCGGTGAGGAGAGGAGGATCCCTTTCATTTTTGACGATTTTCACTTTTGCCGTTCCAGAGTTATTGGACTTGATATGACGGAAAATCGGATTGTTACCCTATGTTGTATGATAACTTGAGTAGTGTTTCTCAGAATGTTTTGAAATTTTATCAGCAGCTTACTGATGAAGAGAGGAGGATCCCTTTCATTTTGGACGATTTTCACTTTTGCCGTTCCAGAGTTATTGGACTTGATATGACGGAAAATCGGATTTTTACCCTATGTTGTATGATAACTTGAGTAGTGTTTCTCAGAATGTTTTGAAATTTGATCAGCAACTTACTGGTGAAGAGAGGAGGATCCCTTTCATTTTTGATGATTTTCACTTTTGCCGTTTTAGAGTTATTGGGCTTGATATGACGAAAATAGGATTTTTACTCTATGTCGTATGATAACTTGAGTAGTGTTTCTCAGAATGTTTTGAAATTTTATCAGCAGCTTACCGGTGGAGAGAGGAGGATCTCTTTCATTTTTGACAATTTTCACTTCTGCCGTTCCAGAGTTATTGGACTTGATATGACGGAAAATCGGATTTTTACCCTATGTTGTATAACTTGAGTAGTGTTTCTCAGAATGTTTTGAAATTTTATCAGCAGCTTATTGATGAAGAGAGGAGGATCCCTTTAATTTTTGACGATTTTCACTTTTGCCGTTCCAGAGTTATTGGACTTGATATGACGGAAAATAGGATTTTTACTCTATGTCGTATGATAACTTGAGTAGTGTTTCTCAGAATGTTTTGAAATTTTATCAGCACCTTACCGGTGGAGAGAGGAGGATCTCTTTCATTTTTGACGATTTTCACTTTTGCCGTTCCAGAGTTATTGGACTTGATATGACGGAAAATAGGATGTTTACCCTATGTCGTATGATAACTTGAGTAGTGTTTCTCAGAATGTTTTGAAATTTTATCAGCAGCTTACCGGTGGAGAGAGGAGGATCTCTTTCATTTTTGACAATTTTCACTTCTGCCGTTCCAGAGTTATTGGACTTGATATGACGGAAAATCGGATTGTTACCCTATGTTGTATGATAACTTGAGTAGTGTTTCTCAGAATGTTTTGAAATTTGATCAGCAACTTACTGGTGAAGAGAGGAGGATCCCTTTAATTTTTGATGATTTTCACTTTTGCCGTTTTAGAGTTATTGGGCTTGATATGACGAAAATATGATTTTTACTCTATGTCGTATGATAACTTGAGTAGTGTTTCTCAGAATGTTTTGAAATTTTATCAGCAGCTTACCGGTGGAGAGAGGAGGATCTCTTTCATTTTTGACAATTTTCACTTCTGCCGTTCCAGAGTTATTGGACTTGATATGACGGAAAATCGGATTTTTACCCTATGTTGTATAACTTGAGTAGTGTTTCTCAGAATGTTTTGAAATTTTATCAGCAGCTTACAGATGAGGGGAGGAGGATCCCTTTCATTTTTGACGATTTTCACTTTTGCCGTTCCAGAGTTATTGGACTTGATATGACGGAAAATCGGATTTTTACTCTATGTCGTATGATAACTTGAGTAGTGTTTCTCAGAATGTTTTGAAATTTTATCAGCAGCTTATTGATGAAGAGAGGAGGATCCCTTTCATTTTTGACGATTTTCACTTTTGCCGTTCCAGAGTTATTGGACTTGATATGACGGAAAATAGGATTTTTACTCTATGTCGTATGATAACTTGAGTAGTGTTTCTCAGAATGTTTTGAAATTTTATCAGCACCTTACCGGTGGAGAGAGGAGGATCTCTTTCATTTTTGACGATTTTCCCTTTTGCCGTTCCAGAGTTATTGGACTTGATATGACGGAAAATAGGATGTTTACCCTATGTCGTATGATAACTTGAGTAGTGTTTCTCAGAATGTTTTGAAATTTTATCAGCAGCTTACCGGTGGAGAGAGGAGGATCTCTTTCATTTTTGACAATTTTCACTTCTGCCGTTCCAGAGTTATTGGACTTGATATGACGGAAAATCGGATTGTTACCCTATGTTGTATGATAACTTGAGTAGTGTTTCTCAGAATGTTTTGAAATTTTATCAGCAACTTACTGGTGAAGAGAGGAGGATCCCTTTAATTTTTGATGATTTTCACTTTTGCCGTTTTAGAGTTATTGGACTTGATATGACGAAAATAGGATTTTTACTCTATGTCGTATGATAACTTGAGTAGTGTTTCTCAGAATGTTTTGAAATTTTATCAGCACCTTACCGGTGGAGAGAGGAGGATCTCTTTCATTTTTGACGATTTTCACTTTTGCCGTTCCAGAGTTATTGGACTTGATATGACGGAAAATCGGATTTTTACCCTATGTCGTATGATAACTTGAGTAGTGTTTCTCAGAATGTTTTGAAATTTTATCAGCAGCTTATTGATGAAGAGAGGAGGATCCCTTTAATTTTTGACGATTTTCACTTTTGCCGTTCCAGAGTTATTGGACTTGATATGACGGAAAATAGGATTTTTACTCTATGTCGTATGATAACTTGAGTAGTGTTTCTCAGAATGTTTTGAAATTTTATCAGCACCTTACCGGTGGAGAGAGCAGGATCCCTTTCATTTTTGATGATTTTCACTTTTGCCGTTTTAGAGTTATTGGGCTTGATATGACGAAAATAGGATTTTTACTCTATGTCGTATGATAACTTGAGTAGTGTTTCTCAGAATGTTTTGAAATTTTATCAGCAGCTTACCGGTGGAGAGAGGAGGATCTCTTTCATTTTTGACAATTTTCACTTCTGCCGTTCCAGAGTTATTGGACTTGATATGACGGAAAATCGGATTTTTACCCTATGTTGCATAACTTGAGTAGTGTTTCTCAGAATGTTTTGAAATTTTATCAGCAGCTTACAGATGAGGAGAGGAGGATCCCTTTCATTTTTGACGATTTTCACTTTTGCCGTTCCAGAGTTATTGGACTTGATATGACGGAAAATCGGATTTTTACCCTATGTTGTATGATAACTTGAGTAGTGTTTCTCAGAATGTTTTGAAATTTTATCAGCAACTTACTGGTGAAGAGAGGAGGATCCCTTTCATTTTTGATGATTTTCACTTTTGCCGTTTTAGAGTTATTGGGCTTGATATGACGAAAATAGGATTTTTACTCTATGTCGTATGATAACTTGAGTAGTGTTTCTCAGAATGTTTTGAAATTTTATCAGCAGCTTACCGGTGGAGAGAGGAGGATCTCTTTCATTTTTGACAATTTTCACTTCTGCCGTTCCAGAGTTATTGGACTTGATATGACGGAAAATCGGATGTTTACCCTATGTTGCATAACTTGAGTAGTGTTTCTCAGAATGTTTTGAAATTTTATCAGCAGCTTACAGATGAGGAGAGGAGGATCCCTTTCATTTTTGACGATTTTCACTTTTGCCGTTCCAGAGTTATTGGACTTGATATGACGGAAAATAGGATTTTTACCCTATGTTGTATGATAACTTGAGTAGTGTTTCTCAGAATGTTTTGAAATTTTATCAGCAGCTTACTGATGAAGAGAGGAGGATCCCTTTCATTTTGGACGATTTTCACTTTTGCCGTTCCAGAGTTATTGGACTTGATATGACGGAAAATCGGATTTTTACCCTATGTTGTATGATAACTTGAGTAGTGTTTCTCAGAATGTTTTGAAATTTGATCAGCAACTTACTGGTGAAGAGAGGAGGATCCCTTTCATTTTTGATGATTTTCACTTTTGCCGTTTTAGAGTTATTGGGCTTGATATGACGAAAATAGGATTTTTACTCTATGTCGTATGATAACTTGAGTAGTGTTTCTCAGAATGTTTTGAAATTTTATCAGCAGCTTACCGGTGGAGAGAGGAGGATCTCTTTCTTTTTTGACAATTTTCACTTCTGCCGTTCCAGAGTTATTGGACTTGATATGACGGAAAATCGGATTTTTACCCTATGTTGTATAACTTGAGTAGTGTTTCTCAGAATGTTTTGAAATTTTATCAGCAGCTTACAGATGAGGGGAGGAGGATCCCTTTCATTTTTGACGATTTTCACTTTTGCCGTTCCAGAGTTATTGGACTTGATATGACGGAAAATCGGATTTTTACTCTATGTCGTATGATAACTTGAGTAGTGTTTCTCAGAATGTTTTGAAATTTTATCAGCAGCTTATTGATGAAGAGAGGAGGATCCCTTTAATTTTTGACGATTTTCACTTTTGCCGTTCCAGAGTTATTGGACTTGATATGACGGAAAATAGGATTTTTACTCTATGTCATATGATAACTTGAGTAGTGTTTCTCAGAATGTTTTGAAATTTTATCAGCACCTTACCGGTGGAGAGAGGAGGATCTCTTTCATTTTTGACGATTTTCACTTTTGCCGTTCCAGAGTTATTGGACTTGATATGACGGAAAATCGGATTTTTACCCTATGTCGTATGATAACTTGAGTAGTGTTTCTCAGAATGTTTTGAAATTTTATCAGCATCTTACCGGTGGAGAGAGGAGGATCTCTTTCATTTTTGACAATTTTCACTTCTGCCGTTCCAGAGTTATTGGACTTGATATGACGGAAAATCGGATTTTTACCCTATGTCGTATGATAACTTGAGTAGTGTTTCTCAGAATGTTTTGAAATTTTATCAGCAGCTTACCGGTGGAGAGAGGAGGATCTCTTTCATTTTTGACAATTTTCACTTCTGCCGTTCCAGAGTTATTGGACTTGATATGACAGAAAATCGGATTTTTACCCTATGTTGTATAACTTGAGTAGTGTTTCTCAGAATGTTTTGAAATTTTATCAGCAGCTTACAGATGAGGGGAGGAGGATCCCTTTCATTTTTGACGATTTTCACTTTTGCCGTTCCAGAGTTATTGGACTTGATATGACGGAAAATCGGATTTTTACCCTATGTCGTATGATAACTTGAGTAGTGTTTCTCAGAATGTTTTGAAATTTTATCAGCAGCTTATTGATGAAGAGAGGAGGATCCCTTTAATTTTTGACGATTTTCACTTTTGCCGTTCCAGAGTTATTGGACTTGATATGACGGAAAATAGGATTTTTACCCTATGTCGTATGATAACTTGAGTAGTGTTTCTCAGAATGTTTTGAAATTTTATCAGCACCTTACCGGTGGAGAGAGCAGGATCCCTTTCATTTTTGATGATTTTCACTTTTGCCGTTTTAGAGTTATTGGGCTTGATATGACGAAAATAGGATTTTTACTCTATGTCGTATGATAACTTGAGTAGTGTTTCTCAGAATGTTTTGAAATTTTATCAGCAGCTTACCGGTGGAGAGAGGAGGATCCCTTTCATTTTTGACAATTTTCACTTCTGCCGTTCCAGAGTTATTGGACTTGATATGACGGAAAATCGGATTTTTACCCTATGTTGCATAACTTGAGTAGTGTTTCTCAGAATGTTTTGAAATTTTATCAGCAGCTTACAGATGAGGAGAGGAGGATCCCTTTCATTTTTGACGATTTTCACTTTTGCCGTTCCAGAGTTATTGGACTTGATATGACGGAAAATCGGATTTTTACCCTATGTTGTATGATAACTTGAGTAGTGTTTCTCAGAATGTTTTGAAATTTTATCAGCAACTTACTGGTGAAGAGAGGAGGATCCCTTTCATTTTTGATGATTTTCACTTTTGCCGTTTTAGAGTTATTGGGCTTGATATGACGAAAATAGGATTTTTACTCTATGTCGTATGATAACTTGAGTAGTGTTTCTCAGAATGTTTTGAAATTTTATCAGCAGCTTACCGGTGGAGAGAGGAGGATCTCTTTCATTTTTGACAATTTTCACTTCTGCCGTTCCAGAGTTATTGGACTTGATATGACGGAAAATCGGATGTTTACCCTATGTTGCATAACTTGAGTAGTGTTTCTCAGAATGTTTTGAAATTTTATCAGCAGCTTACAGATGAGGAGAGGAGGATCCCTTTCATTTTTGACGATTTTCACTTTTGCCGTTCCAGAGTTATTGGACTTGATATGACGGAAAATAGGATTTTTACCCTATGTTGTATGATAACTTGAGTAGTGTTTCTCAGAATGTTTTGAAATTTTATCAGCAGCTTACTGATGAAGAGAGGAGGATCCCTTTCATTTTGGACGATTTTCACTTTTGCCGTTCCAGAGTTATTGGACTTGATATGACGGAAAATCGGATTTTTACCCTATGTTGTATGATAACTTGAGTAGTGTTTCTCAGAATGTTTTGAAATTTGATCAGCAACTTACTGGTGAAGAGAGGAGGATCCCTTTCATTTTTGATGATTTTCACTTTTGCCGTTTTAGAGTTATTGGGCTTGATATGACGAAAATAGGATTTTTACTCTATGTCGTATGATAACTTGAGTAGTGTTTCTCAGAATGTTTTGAAATTTTATCAGCAGCTTACCGGTGGAGAGAGGAGGATCTCTTTCATTTTTGACAATTTTCACTTCTGCCGTTCCAGAGTTATTGGACTTGATATGACGGAAAATCGGATTTTTACCCTATGTTGTATAACTTGAGTAGTGTTTCTCAGAATGTTTTGAAATTTTATCAGCAGTTTACAGATGAGGGGAGGAGGATCCCTTTCATTTTTGACGATTTTCACTTTTGCCGTTCCAGAGTTATTGGACTTGATATGACGGAAAATCGGATTTTTACTCTATGTCGTATGATAACTTGAGTAGTGTTTCTCAGAATGTTTTGAAATTTTATCAGCAGCTTATTGATGAAGAGAGGAGGATCCCTTTAATTTTTGACGATTTTCACTTTTGCCGTTCCAGAGTTATTGGACTTGATATGACGGAAAATAGGATTTTTACTCTATGTCATATGATAACTTGAGTAGTGTTTCTCAGAATGTTTTGAAATTTTATCAGCACCTTACCGGTGGAGAGAGGAGGATCTCTTTCATTTTTGACGATTTTCACTTTTGCCGTTCCAGAGTTATTGGACTTGATATGACGGAAAATCGGATTTTTACCCTATGTCGTATGATAACTTGAGTAGTGTTTCTCAGAATGTTTTGAAATTTTATCAGCATCTTACCGGTGGAGAGAGGAGGATCTCTTTCATTTTTGACAATTTTCACTTTTGCCGTTCCAGAGTTATTGGACTTGATATGACGGAAAATCGGATTTGTACCCTATGTTGTATGATAACTTGAGTAGTGTTTCTCAGAATGTTTTGAAATTTTATCAGCAGCTTACCGGTGAAGAGAGGAGGATCCCTTTCATTTGTGATGATTTTCACTTTTGCCGTTCCAGAGTTATTGGACTTGATATGACGGAAAATCGGATTTTTACCCTATGTTGTATGATAACTTGAGTAGTGTTTCTCAGAATGTTTTGAAATTTTATCAGCAGCTTACTGATGAAGAGAGGAGGATCCCTTTCATTTTGGACGATTTTCACTTTTGCCGTTCCAGAGTTATTGGACGATTTTCACTTTTGCCGTTCCAGAGTTATTGGACTTGATATGACGGAAAATAGGATTTTTACTCTATGTCGTATGATAACTTGAGTAGTGTTTCTCAGAATGTTTTGAAATTTTATCAGCAGCTTACCGGTGAGGAGAGGAGGATCCCTTTCATTTTTGACGATTTTCACTTTTGCCGTTCCAGAGTTATTGGACTTGATATGACGGAAAATCGGATTGTTACCCTATGTTGTATGATAACTTGAGTAGTGTTTCTCAGAATGTTTTGAAATTTTATCAGCAGCTTACTGATGAAGAGAGGAGGATCCCTTTCATTTTGGACGATTTTCACTTTTGCCGTTCCAGAGTTATTGGACTTGATATGACGGAAAATCGGATTTTTACCCTATGTTGTATGATAACTTGAGTAGTGTTTCTCAGAATGTTTTGAAATTTGATCAGCAACTTACTGGTGAAGAGAGGAGGATCCCTTTCATTTTTGATGATTTTCACTTTTGCCGTTTTAGAGTTATTGGGCTTGATATGACGAAAATAGGATTTTTACTCTATGTCGTATGATAACTTGAGTAGTGTTTCTCAGAATGTTTTGAAATTTTATCAGCAGCTTACCGGTGGAGAGAGGAGGATCTCTTTCATTTTTGACAATTTTCACTTCTGCCGTTCCAGAGTTATTGGACTTGATATGACGGAAAATCGGATTTTTACCCTATGTTGTATAACTTGAGTAGTGTTTCTCAGAATGTTTTGAAATTTTATCAGCAGCTTACAGATGAGGGGAGGAGGATCCCTTTCATTTTTGACGATTTTCACTTTTGCCGTTCCAGAGTTATTGGACTTGATATGACGGAAAATCGGATTTTTACTCTATGTCGTATGATAACTTGAGTAGTGTTTCTCAGAATGTTTTGAAATTTTATCAGCAGCTTATTGATGAAGAGAGGAGGATCCCTTTAATTTTTGACGATTTTCACTTTTGCCGTTCCAGAGTTATTGGACTTGATATGACGGAAAATAGGATTTTTACTCTATGTCGTATGATAACTTGAGTAGTGTTTCTCAGAATGTTTTGAAATTTTATCAGCACCTTACCGGTGGAGAGAGGAGGATCTCTTTCATTTTTGACGATTTTCACTTTTGCCGTTCCAGAGTTATTGGACTTGATATGACGGAAAATCGGATTTTTACCCTATGTCGTATGATAACTTGAGTAGTGTTTCTCAGAATGTTTTGAAATTTTATCAGCAGCTTATTGATGAAGAGAGGAGGATCCCTTTAATTTTTGACGATTTTCACTTTTGCCGTTCCAGAGTTATTGGACTTGATATGACGGAAAATAGGATTTTTACTCTATGTCGTATGATAACTTGAGTAGTGTTTCTCAGAATGTTTTGAAATTTTATCAGCACCTTACCGGTGGAGAGAGCAGGATCCCTTTCATTTTTGATGATTTTCACTTTTGCCGTTTTAGAGTTATTGGGCTTGATATGACGAAAATAGGATTTTTACTCTATGTCGTATGATAACTTGAGTAGTGTTTCTCAGAATGTTTTGAAATTTTATCAGCAGCTTACCGGTGGAGAGAGGAGGATCTCTTTCATTTTTGACAATTTTCACTTCTGCCGTTCCAGAGTTATTGGACTTGATATGACGGAAAATCGGATTTTTACCCTATGTTGCATAACTTGAGTAGTGTTTCTCAGAATGTTTTGAAATTTTATCAGCAGCTTACAGATGAGGGGAGGAGGATCCCTTTCATTTTTGACGATTTTCACTTTTGCCGTTCCAGAGTTATTGGACTTGATATGACGGAAAATCGGATTTTTACCCTATGTCGTATGATAACTTGAGTAGTGTTTCTCAGAATGTTTTGAAATTTTATCAGCAGCTTATTGATGAAGAGAGGAGGATCCCTTTAATTTTTGACGATTTTCACTTTTGCCGTTCCAGAGTTATTGGACTTGATATGACGGAAAATAGGATTTTTACTCTATGTCGTATGATAACTTGAGTAGTGTTCCTCAGAATGTTTTGAAATTTTATCAGCAGCTTACCGGTGAGGAGAGGAGGATCCCTTTCATTTTTGACGATTTTCACTTTTGCCGTTCCAGAGTTATTGGACTTGATATGACGGAAAATCGGATTGTTACCCTATGTTGTATGATAACTTGAGTAGTGTTTCTCAGAATGTTTTGAAATTTTATCAGCAGCTTACTGGTGAGGAGAGGAGGATCCCTTTAATTTTTGACGATTTTCACTTTTGCCGTTCCAGAGTTATTGGACTTGATATGACGGAAAATAGGATTTTTACTCTATGTCGTATGATAACTTGAGTAGTGTTCCTCAGAATGTTTTGAAATTTTATCAGCAGCTTACCGGTGAGGAGAGGAGGATCCCTTTCATTTTTGACGATTTTCACTTTTGCCGTTCCAGAGTTATTGGACTTGATATGACGGAAAATCGGATTGTTACCCTATGTTGTATGATAACTTGAGTAGTGTTTCTCAGAATGTTTTGAAATTTTATCAGCAGCTTACTGGTGAGGAGAGGAGGATCCCTTTCATTTTTGACGATTTTCACTTTTGCCGTTCCAGAGTTATTGGACTTGATATGACGGAAAATCGGATTGTTACCCTATGTTGCATAACTTGAGTAGTGTTTCTCAGAATGTTTTGAAATTTTATCAGCAGCTTACAGATGAGGAGAGGAGGATCCCTTTCATTTTTGACGATTTTCACTTTTGCCGTTCCAGAGTTATTGGACTTGATATGACGGAAAATCGGATTGTTACCCTATGTTGCATAACTTGAGTAGTGTTTCTCAGAATGTTTTGAAATTTTATCAGCAGCTTACAGATGAGGAGAGGAGGATCCCTTTCATTTTTGACGATTTTCACTTTTGCCGTTCCAGAGTTATTGGACTTGATATGACGGAAAATAGGATTTTTACCCTATGTTGTATGATAACTTGAGTAGTGTTTCTCAGAATGTTTTGAAATTTTATCAGCAGCTTACTGATGAAGAGAGGAGGATCCCTTTCATTTTGGACGATTTTCACTTTTGCCGTTCCAGAGTTATTGGACTTGATATGACGGAAAATCGGATTTTTACCCTATGTTGTATGATAACTTGAGTAGTGTTTCTCAGAATGTTTTGAAATTTGATCAGCAACTTACTGGTGAAGAGAGGAGGATCCCTTTCATTTTTGATGATTTTCACTTTTGCCGTTTTAGAGTTATTGGGCTTGATATGACGAAAATAGGATTTTTACTCTATGTCGTATGATAACTTGAGTAGTGTTTCTCAGAATGTTTTGAAATTTTATCAGCAGCTTACCGGTGGAGAGAGGAGGATCTCTTTCATTTTTGACAATTTTCACTTCTGCCGTTCCAGAGTTATTGGACTTGATATGACGGAAAATCGGATTTTTACCCTATGTTGTATAACTTGAGTAGTGTTTCTCAGAATGTTTTGAAATTTTATCAGCAGCTTACAGATGAGGGGAGGAGGATCCCTTTCATTTTTGACGATTTTCACTTTTGCCGTTCCAGAGTTATTGGACTTGATATGACGGAAAATCGGATTTTTACTCTATGTCGTATGATAACTTGAGTAGTGTTTCTCAGAATGTTTTGAAATTTTATCAGCAGCTTATTGATGAAGAGAGGAGGATCCCTTTAATTTTTGACGATTTTCACTTTTGCCGTTCCAGAGTTATTGGACTTGATATGACGGAAAATAGGATTTTTACTCTATGTCATATGATAACTTGAGTAGTGTTTCTCAGAATGTTTTGAAATTTTATCAGCACCTTACCGGTGGAGAGAGGAGGATCTCTTTCATTTTTGACGATTTTCACTTTTGCCGTTCCAGAGTTATTGGACTTGATATGACGGAAAATCGGATTTTTACCCTATGTCGTATGATAACTTGAGTAGTGTTTCTCAGAATGTTTTGAAATTTTATCAGCATCTTACCGGTGGAGAGAGGAGGATCTCTTTCATTTTTGACAATTTTCACTTTTGCCGTTCCAGAGTTATTGGACTTGATATGACGGAAAATCGGATTTGTACCCTATGTTGTATGATAACTTGAGTAGTGTTTCTCAGAATGTTTTGAAATTTTATCAGCAGCTTACCGGTGAAGAGAGGAGGATCCCTTTCATTTGTGATGATTTTCACTTTTGCCGTTCCAGAGTTATTGGACTTGATATGACGGAAAATCGGATTTTTACCCTATGTTGTATGATAACTTGAGTAGTGTTTCTCAGAATGTTTTGAAATTTTATCAGCAGCTTACTGATGAAGAGAGGAGGATCCCTTTCATTTTGGACGATTTTCACTTTTGCCGTTCCAGAGTTATTGGACGATTTTCACTTTTGCCGTTCCAGAGTTATTGGACTTGATATGACGGAAAATAGGATTTTTACTCTATGTCGTATGATAACTTGAGTAGTGTTTCTCAGAATGTTTTGAAATTTTATCAGCAGCTTACCGGTGAGGAGAGGAGGATCCCTTTCATTTTTGACGATTTTCACTTTTGCCGTTCCAGAGTTATTGGACTTGATATGACGGAAAATCGGATTGTTACCCTATGTTGTATGATAACTTGAGTAGTGTTTCTCAGAATGTTTTGAAATTTTATCAGCAGCTTACTGATGAAGAGAGGAGGATCCCTTTCATTTTGGACGATTTTCACTTTTGCCGTTCCAGAGTTATTGGACTTGATATGACGGAAAATCGGATTTTTACCCTATGTTGTATGATAACTTGAGTAGTGTTTCTCAGAATGTTTTGAAATTTGATCAGCAACTTACTGGTGAAGAGAGGAGGATCCCTTTCATTTTTGATGATTTTCACTTTTGCCGTTTTAGAGTTATTGGGCTTGATATGACGAAAATAGGATTTTTACTCTATGTCGTATGATAACTTGAGTAGTGTTTCTCAGAATGTTTTGAAATTTTATCAGCAGCTTACCGGTGGAGAGAGGAGGATCTCTTTCATTTTTGACAATTTTCACTTCTGCCGTTCCAGAGTTATTGGACTTGATATGACGGAAAATCGGATTTTTACCCTATGTTGTATAACTTGAGTAGTGTTTCTCAGAATGTTTTGAAATTTTATCAGCAGCTTACAGATGAGGGGAGGAGGATCCCTTTCATTTTTGACGATTTTCACTTTTGCCGTTCCAGAGTTATTGGACTTGATATGACGGAAAATCGGATTTTTACTCTATGTCGTATGATAACTTGAGTAGTGTTTCTCAGAATGTTTTGAAATTTTATCAGCAGCTTATTGATGAAGAGAGGAGGATCCCTTTAATTTTTGACGATTTTCACTTTTGCCGTTCCAGAGTTATTGGACTTGATATGACGGAAAATAGGATTTTTACTCTATGTCGTATGATAACTTGAGTAGTGTTTCTCAGAATGTTTTGAAATTTTATCAGCACCTTACCGGTGGAGAGAGGAGGATCTCTTTCATTTTTGACGATTTTCACTTTTGCCGTTCCAGAGTTATTGGACTTGATATGACGGAAAATCGGATTTTTACCCTATGTCGTATGATAACTTGAGTAGTGTTTCTCAGAATGTTTTGAAATTTTATCAGCAGCTTATTGATGAAGAGAGGAGGATCCCTTTAATTTTTGACGATTTTCACTTTTGCCGTTCCAGAGTTATTGGACTTGATATGACGGAAAATAGGATTTTTACTCTATGTCGTATGATAACTTGAGTAGTGTTTCTCAGAATGTTTTGAAATTTTATCAGCACCTTACCGGTGGAGAGAGCAGGATCCCTTTCATTTTTGATGATTTTCACTTTTGCCGTTTTAGAGTTATTGGGCTTGATATGACGAAAATAGGATTTTTACTCTATGTCGTATGATAACTTGAGTAGTGTTTCTCAGAATGTTTTGAAATTTTATCAGCAGCTTACCGGTGGAGAGAGGAGGATCTCTTTCATTTTTGACAATTTTCACTTCTGCCGTTCCAGAGTTATTGGACTTGATATGACGGAAAATCGGATTTTTACCCTATGTTGCATAACTTGAGTAGTGTTTCTCAGAATGTTTTGAAATTTTATCAGCAGCTTACAGATGAGGAGAGGAGGATCCCTTTCATTTTTGACGATTTTCACTTTTGCCGTTCCAGAGTTATTGGACTTGATATGACGGAAAATCGGATTTTTACCCTATGTTGTATGATAACTTGAGTAGTGTTTCTCAGAATGTTTTGAAATTTTATCAGCAACTTACTGGTGAAGAGAGGAGGATCCCTTTCATTTTTGATGATTTTCACTTTTGCCGTTTTAGAGTTATTGGGCTTGATATGACGAAAATAGGATTTTTACTCTATGTCGTATGATAACTTGAGTAGTGTTTCTCAGAATGTTTTGAAATTTTATCAGCAGCTTACCGGTGGAGAGAGGAGGATCTCTTTCATTTTTGACAATTTTCACTTCTGCCGTTCCAGAGTTATTGGACTTGATATGACGGAAAATCGGATGTTTACCCTATGTTGCATAACTTGAGTAGTGTTTCTCAGAATGTTTTGAAATTTTATCAGCAGCTTACAGATGAGGAGAGGAGGATCCCTTTCATTTTTGACGATTTTCACTTTTGCCGTTCCAGAGTTATTGGACTTGATATGACGGAAAATAGGATTTTTACCCTATGTTGTATGATAACTTGAGTAGTGTTTCTCAGAATGTTTTGAAATTTTATCAGCAGCTTACTGATGAAGAGAGGAGGATCCCTTTCATTTTGGACGATTTTCACTTTTGCCGTTCCAGAGTTATTGGACTTGATATGACGGAAAATCGGATTTTTACCCTATGTTGTATGATAACTTGAGTAGTGTTTCTCAGAATGTTTTGAAATTTGATCAGCAACTTACTGGTGAAGAGAGGAGGATCCCTTTCATTTTTGATGATTTTCACTTTTGCCGTTTTAGAGTTATTGGGCTTGATATGACGAAAATAGGATTTTTACTCTATGTCGTATGATAACTTGAGTAGTGTTTCTCAGAATGTTTTGAAATTTTATCAGCAGCTTACCGGTGGAGAGAGGAGGATCTCTTTCTTTTTTGACAATTTTCACTTCTGCCGTTCCAGAGTTATTGGACTTGATATGACGGAAAATCGGATTTTTACCCTATGTTGTATAACTTGAGTAGTGTTTCTCAGAATGTTTTGAAATTTTATCAGCAGCTTACAGATGAGGGGAGGAGGATCCCTTTCATTTTTGACGATTTTCACTTTTGCCGTTCCAGAGTTATTGGACTTGATATGACGGAAAATCGGATTTTTACTCTATGTCGTATGATAACTTGAGTAGTGTTTCTCAGAATGTTTTGAAATTTTATCAGCAGCTTATTGATGAAGAGAGGAGGATCCCTTTAATTTTTGACGATTTTCACTTTTGCCGTTCCAGAGTTATTGGACTTGATATGACGGAAAATAGGATTTTTACTCTATGTCATATGATAACTTGAGTAGTGTTTCTCAGAATGTTTTGAAATTTTATCAGCACCTTACCGGTGGAGAGAGGAGGATCTCTTTCATTTTTGACGATTTTCACTTTTGCCGTTCCAGAGTTATTGGACTTGATATGACGGAAAATCGGATTTTTACCCTATGTCGTATGATAACTTGAGTAGTGTTTCTCAGAATGTTTTGAAATTTTATCAGCATCTTACCGGTGGAGAGAGGAGGATCTCTTTCATTTTTGACAATTTTCACTTCTGCCGTTCCAGAGTTATTGGACTTGATATGACGGAAAATCGGATTTTTACCCTATGTCGTATGATAACTTGAGTAGTGTTTCTCAGAATGTTTTGAAATTTTATCAGCAGCTTACCGGTGGAGAGAGGAGGATCTCTTTCATTTTTGACAATTTTCACTTCTGCCGTTCCAGAGTTATTGGACTTGATATGACAGAAAATCGGATTTTTACCCTATGTTGTATAACTTGAGTAGTGTTTCTCAGAATGTTTTGAAATTTTATCAGCAGCTTACAGATGAGGGGAGGAGGATCCCTTTCATTTTTGACGATTTTCACTTTTGCCGTTCCAGAGTTATTGGACTTGATATGACGGAAAATCGGATTTTTACCCTATGTCGTATGATAACTTGAGTAGTGTTTCTCAGAATGTTTTGAAATTTTATCAGCAGCTTATTGATGAAGAGAGGAGGATCCCTTTAATTTTTGACGATTTTCACTTTTGCCGTTCCAGAGTTATTGGACTTGATATGACGGAAAATAGGATTTTTACCCTATGTCGTATGATAACTTGAGTAGTGTTTCTCAGAATGTTTTGAAATTTTATCAGCACCTTACCGGTGGAGAGAGCAGGATCCCTTTCATTTTTGATGATTTTCACTTTTGCCGTTTTAGAGTTATTGGGCTTGATATGACGAAAATAGGATTTTTACTCTATGTCGTATGATAACTTGAGTAGTGTTTCTCAGAATGTTTTGAAATTTTATCAGCAGCTTACCGGTGGAGAGAGGAGGATCCCTTTCATTTTTGACAATTTTCACTTCTGCCGTTCCAGAGTTATTGGACTTGATATGACGGAAAATCGGATTTTTACCCTATGTTGTATGATAACTTGAGTAGTGTTTCTCAGAATGTTTTGAAATTTTATCAGCAACTTACTGGTGAAGAGAGGAGGATCCCTTTCATTTTTGATGATTTTCACTTTTGCCGTTTTAGAGTTATTGGGCTTGATATGACGAAAATAGGATTTTTACTCTATGTCGTATGATAACTTGAGTAGTGTTTCTCAGAATGTTTTGAAATTTTATCAGCAGCTTACCGGTGGAGAGAGGAGGATCTCTTTCATTTTTGACAATTTTCACTTCTGCCGTTCCAGAGTTATTGGACTTGATATGACGGAAAATCGGATGTTTACCCTATGTTGCATAACTTGAGTAGTGTTTCTCAGAATGTTTTGAAATTTTATCAGCAGCTTACAGATGAGGAGAGGAGGATCCCTTTCATTTTTGACGATTTTCACTTTTGCCGTTCCAGAGTTATTGGACTTGATATGACGGAAAATAGGATTTTTACCCTATGTTGTATGATAACTTGAGTAGTATTTCTCAGAATGTTTTGAAATTTTATCAGCAGCTTACTGATGAAGAGAGGAGGATCCCTTTCATTTTGGACGATTTTCACTTTTGCCGTTCCAGAGTTATTGGACTTGATATGACGGAAAATCGGATTTTTACCCTATGTTGTATGATAACTTGAGTAGTGTTTCTCAGAATGTTTTGAAATTTGATCAGCAACTTACTGGTGAAGAGAGGAGGATCCCTTTCATTTTTGATGATTTTCACTTTTGCCGTTTTAGAGTTATTGGGCTTGATATGACGAAAATAGGATTTTTACTCTATGTCGTATGATAACTTGAGTAGTGTTTCTCAGAATGTTTTGAAATTTTATCAGCAGCTTACCGGTGGAGAGAGGAGGATCTCTTTCTTTTTTGACAATTTTCACTTCTGCCGTTCCAGAGTTATTGGACTTGATATGACGGAAAATCGGATTTTTACCCTATGTTGTATAACTTGAGTAGTGTTTCTCAGAATGTTTTGAAATTTTATCAGCAGCTTACAGATGAGGGGAGGAGGATCCCTTTCATTTTTGACGATTTTCACTTTTGCCGTTCCAGAGTTATTGGACTTGATATGACGGAAAATCGGATTTTTACTCTATGTCGTATGATAACTTGAGTAGTGTTTCTCAGAATGTTTTGAAATTTTATCAGCACCTTACCGGTGGAGAGAGGAGGATCTCTTTCATTTTTGACGATTTTCACTTTTGCCGTTCCAGAGTTATTGGACTTGATATGACGGAAAATCGGATTTTTACCCTATGTCGTATGATAACTTGAGTAGTGTTTCTCAGAATGTTTTGAAATTTTATCAGCATCTTACCGGTGGAGAGAGGAGGATCTCTTTCATTTTTGACAATTTTCACTTCTGCCGTTCCAGAGTTATTGGACTTGATATGACGGAAAATCGGATTTTTACCCTATGTCGTATGATAACTTGAGTAGTGTTTCTCAGAATGTTTTGAAATTTTATCAGCAGCTTACCGGTGGAGAGAGGAGGATCTCTTTCATTTTTGACAATTTTCACTTCTGCCGTTCCAGAGTTATTGGACTTGATATGACAGAAAATCGGATTTTTACCCTATGTTGTATAACTTGAGTAGTGTTTCTCAGAATGTTTTGAAATTTTATCAGCAGCTTACAGATGAGGGGAGGAGGATCCCTTTCATTTTTGACGATTTTCACTTTTGCCGTTCCAGAGTTATTGGACTTGATATGACGGAAAATCGGATTTTTACCCTATGTCGTATGATAACTTGAGTAGTGTTTCTCAGAATGTTTTGAAATTTTATCAGCAGCTTATTGATGAAGAGAGGAGGATCCCTTTAATTTTTGACGATTTTCACTTTTGCCGTTCCAGAGTTATTGGACTTGATATGACGGAAAATAGGATTTTTACCCTATGTCGTATGATAACTTGAGTAGTGTTTCTCAGAATGTTTTGAAATTTTATCAGCACCTTACCGGTGGAGAGAGCAGGATCCCTTTCATTTTTGATGATTTTCACTTTTGCCGTTTTAGAGTTATTGGGCTTGATATGACGAAAATAGGATTTTTACTCTATGTCGTATGATAACTTGAGTAGTGTTTCTCAGAATGTTTTGAAATTTTATCAGCAGCTTACCGGTGGAGAGAGGAGGATCCCTTTCATTTTTGACAATTTTCACTTCTGCCGTTCCAGAGTTATTGGACTTGATATGACGGAAAATCGGATTTTTACCCTATGTTGCATAACTTGAGTAGTGTTTCTCAGAATGTTTTGAAATTTTATCAGCAGCTTACAGATGAGGAGAGGAGGATCCCTTTCATTTTTGACGATTTTCACTTTTGCCGTTCCAGAGTTATTGGACTTGATATGACGGAAAATCGGATTTTTACCCTATGTTGTATGATAACTTGAGTAGTGTTTCTCAGAATGTTTTGAAATTTTATCAGCAACTTACTGGTGAAGAGAGGAGGATCCCTTTCATTTTTGATGATTTTCACTTTTGCCGTTTTAGAGTTATTGGGCTTGATATGACGAAAATAGGATTTTTACTCTATGTCGTATGATAACTTGAGTAGTGTTTCTCAGAATGTTTTGAAATTTTATCAGCAGCTTACCGGTGGAGAGAGGAGGATCTCTTTCATTTTTGACAATTTTCACTTCTGCCGTTCCAGAGTTATTGGACTTGATATGACGGAAAATCGGATGTTTACCCTATGTTGCATAACTTGAGTAGTGTTTCTCAGAATGTTTTGAAATTTTATCAGCAGCTTACAGATGAGGAGAGGAGGATCCCTTTCATTTTTGACGATTTTCACTTTTGCCGTTCCAGAGTTATTGGACTTGATATGACGGAAAATAGGATTTTTACCCTATGTTGTATGATAACTTGAGTAGTGTTTCTCAGAATGTTTTGAAATTTTATCAGCAGCTTACTGATGAAGAGAGGAGGATCCCTTTCATTTTGGACGATTTTCACTTTTGCCGTTCCAGAGTTATTGGACTTGATATGACGGAAAATCGGATTTTTACCCTATGTTGTATGATAACTTGAGTAGTGTTTCTCAGAATGTTTTGAAATTTGATCAGCAACTTACTGGTGAAGAGAGGAGGATCCCTTTCATTTTTGATGATTTTCACTTTTGCCGTTTTAGAGTTATTGGGCTTGATATGACGAAAATAGGATTTTTACTCTATGTCGTATGATAACTTGAGTAGTGTTTCTCAGAATGTTTTGAAATTTTATCAGCAGCTTACCGGTGGAGAGAGGAGGATCTCTTTCATTTTTGACAATTTTCACTTCTGCCGTTCCAGAGTTATTGGACTTGATATGACGGAAAATCGGATTTTTACCCTATGTTGTATAACTTGAGTAGTGTTTCTCAGAATGTTTTGAAATTTTATCAGCAGCTTACAGATGAGGGGAGGAGGATCCCTTTCATTTTTGACGATTTTCACTTTTGCCGTTCCAGAGTTATTGGACTTGATATGACGGAAAATCGGATTTTTACTCTATGTCGTATGATAACTTGAGTAGTGTTTCTCAGAATGTTTTGAAATTTTATCAGCAGCTTATTGATGAAGAGAGGAGGATCCCTTTAATTTTTGACGATTTTCACTTTTGCCGTTCCAGAGTTATTGGACTTGATATGACGGAAAATAGGATTTTTACTCTATGTCATATGATAACTTGAGTAGTGTTTCTCAGAATGTTTTGAAATTTTATCAGCACCTTACCGGTGGAGAGAGGAGGATCTCTTTCATTTTTGACGATTTTCACTTTTGCCGTTCCAGAGTTATTGGACTTGATATGACGGAAAATCGGATTTTTACCCTATGTCGTATGATAACTTGAGTAGTGTTTCTCAGAATGTTTTGAAATTTTATCAGCATCTTACCGGTGGAGAGAGGAGGATCTCTTTCATTTTTGACAATTTTCACTTTTGCCGTTCCAGAGTTATTGGACTTGATATGACGGAAAATCGGATTTGTACCCTATGTTGTATGATAACTTGAGTAGTGTTTCTCAGAATGTTTTGAAATTTTATCAGCAGCTTACCGGTGAAGAGAGGAGGATCCCTTTCATTTGTGATGATTTTCACTTTTGCCGTTCCAGAGTTATTGGACTTGATATGACGGAAAATCGGATTTTTACCCTATGTTGTATGATAACTTGAGTAGTGTTTCTCAGAATGTTTTGAAATTTTATCAGCAGCTTACTGATGAAGAGAGGAGGATCCCTTTCATTTTGGACGATTTTCACTTTTGCCGTTCCAGAGTTATTGGACGATTTTCACTTTTGCCGTTCCAGAGTTATTGGACTTGATATGACGGAAAATAGGATTTTTACTCTATGTCGTATGATAACTTGAGTAGTGTTTCTCAGAATGTTTTGAAATTTTATCAGCAGCTTACCGGTGAGGAGAGGAGGATCCCTTTCATTTTTGACGATTTTCACTTTTGCCGTTCCAGAGTTATTGGACTTGATATGACGGAAAATCGGATTGTTACCCTATGTTGTATGATAACTTGAGTAGTGTTTCTCAGAATGTTTTGAAATTTTATCAGCAGCTTACTGATGAAGAGAGGAGGATCCCTTTCATTTTGGACGATTTTCACTTTTGCCGTTCCAGAGTTATTGGACTTGATATGACGGAAAATCGGATTTTTACCCTATGTTGTATGATAACTTGAGTAGTGTTTCTCAGAATGTTTTGAAATTTGATCAGCAACTTACTGGTGAAGAGAGGAGGATCCCTTTCATTTTTGATGATTTTCACTTTTGCCGTTTTAGAGTTATTGGGCTTGATATGACGAAAATAGGATTTTTACTCTATGTCGTATGATAACTTGAGTAGTGTTTCTCAGAATGTTTTGAAATTTTATCAGCAGCTTACCGGTGGAGAGAGGAGGATCTCTTTCATTTTTGACAATTTTCACTTCTGCCGTTCCAGAGTTATTGGACTTGATATGACGGAAAATCGGATTTTTACCCTATGTTGTATAACTTGAGTAGTGTTTCTCAGAATGTTTTGAAATTTTATCAGCAGCTTACAGATGAGGGGAGGAGGATCCCTTTCATTTTTGACGATTTTCACTTTTGCCGTTCCAGAGTTATTGGACTTGATATGACGGAAAATCGGATTTTTACTCTATGTCGTATGATAACTTGAGTAGTGTTTCTCAGAATGTTTTGAAATTTTATCAGCAGCTTATTGATGAAGAGAGGAGGATCCCTTTAATTTTTGACGATTTTCACTTTTGCCGTTCCAGAGTTATTGGACTTGATATGACGGAAAATAGGATTTTTACTCTATGTCGTATGATAACTTGAGTAGTGTTTCTCAGAATGTTTTGAAATTTTATCAGCACCTTACCGGTGGAGAGAGGAGGATCTCTTTCATTTTTGACGATTTTCACTTTTGCCGTTCCAGAGTTATTGGACTTGATATGACGGAAAATAGGATGTTTACCCTATGTCGTATGATAACTTGAGTAGTGTTTCTCAGAATGTTTTGAAATTTTATCAGCAGCTTACCGGTGGAGAGAGGAGGATCTCTTTCATTTTTGACAATTTTCACTTCTGCCGTTCCAGAGTTATTGGACTTGATATGACGGAAAATCGGATTGTTACCCTATGTTGTATGATAACTTGAGTAGTGTTTCTCAGAATGTTTTGAAATTTTATCAGCAACTTACTGGTGAAGAGAGGAGGATCCCTTTAATTTTTGATGATTTTCACTTTTGCCGTTTTAGAGTTATTGGGCTTGATATGACGAAAATATGATTTTTACTCTATGTCGTATGATAACTTGAGTAGTGTTTCTCAGAATGTTTTGAAATTTTATCAGCAGCTTACCGGTGGAGAGAGGAGGATCTCTTTCATTTTTGACAATTTTCACTTCTGCCGTTCCAGAGTTATTGGACTTGATATGACGGAAAATCGGATTTTTACCCTATGTTGTATAACTTGAGTAGTGTTTCTCAGAATGTTTTGAAATTTTATCAGCAGCTTACAGATGAGGGGAGGAGGATCCCTTTCATTTTTGACGATTTTCACTTTTGCCGTTCCAGAGTTATTGGACTTGATATGACGGAAAATCGGATTTTTACTCTATGTCGTATGATAACTTGAGTAGTGTTTCTCAGAATGTTTTGAAATTTTATCAGCAGCTTATTGATGAAGAGAGGAGGATCCCTTTCATTTTTGACGATTTTCACTTTTGCCGTTCCAGAGTTATTGGACTTGATATGACGGAAAATAGGATTTTTACTCTATGTCGTATGATAACTTGAGTAGTGTTTCTCAGAATGTTTTGAAATTTTATCAGCACCTTACCGGTGGAGAGAGGAGGATCTCTTTCATTTTTGACGATTTTCCCTTTTGCCGTTCCAGAGTTATTGGACTTGATATGACGGAAAATAGGATGTTTACCCTATGTCGTATGATAACTTGAGTAGTGTTTCTCAGAATGTTTTGAAATTTTATCAGCAGCTTACCGGTGGAGAGAGGAGGATCTCTTTCATTTTTGACAATTTTCACTTCTGCCGTTCCAGAGTTATTGGACTTGATATGACGGAAAATCGGATTGTTACCCTATGTTGTATGATAACTTGAGTAGTGTTTCTCAGAATGTTTTGAAATTTTATCAGCAACTTACTGGTGAAGAGAGGAGGATCCCTTTAATTTTTGATGATTTTCACTTTTGCCGTTTTAGAGTTATTGGACTTGATATGACGAAAATAGGATTTTTACTCTATGTCGTATGATAACTTGAGTAGTGTTTCTCAGAATGTTTTGAAATTTTATCAGCAGCTTATTGATGAAGAGAGGAGGATCCCTTTAATTTTTGACGATTTTCACTTTTGCCGTTCCAGAGTTATTGGACTTGATATGACGGAAAATAGGATTTTTACCCTATGTCGTATGATAACTTGAGTAGTGTTTCTCAGAATGTTTTGAAATTTTATCAGCACCTTACCGGTGGAGAGAGCAGGATCCCTTTCATTTTTGATGATTTTCACTTTTGCCGTTTTAGAGTTATTGGGCTTGATATGACGAAAATAGGATTTTTACTCTATGTCGTATGATAACTTGAGTAGTGTTTCTCAGAATGTTTTGAAATTTTATCAGCAGCTTACCGGTGGAGAGAGGAGGATCTCTTTCATTTTTGACAATTTTCACTTCTGCCGTTCCAGAGTTATTGGACTTGATATGACGGAAAATCGGATGTTTACCCTATGTTGCATAACTTGAGTAGTGTTTCTCAGAATGTTTTGAAATTTTATCAGCAGCTTACAGATGAGGAGAGGAGGATCCCTTTCATTTTTGACGATTTTCACTTTTGCCGTTCCAGAGTTATTGGACTTGATATGACGGAAAATAGGATTTTTACCCTATGTTGTATGATAACTTGAGTAGTGTTTCTCAGAATGTTTTGAAATTTTATCAGCAGCTTACTGATGAAGAGAGGAGGATCCCTTTCATTTTGGACGATTTTCACTTTTGCCGTTCCAGAGTTATTGGACGATTTTCACTTTTGCCGTTCCAGAGTTATTGGACTTGATATGACGGAAAATAGGATTTTTACTCTATGTCGTATGATAACTTGAGTAGTGTTTCTCAGAATGTTTTGAAATTTTATCAGCAGCTTACCGGTGAGGAGAGGAGGATCCCTTTCATTTTTGACGATTTTCACTTTTGCCGTTCCAGAGTTATTGGACTTGATATGACGGAAAATCGGATTGTTACCCTATGTTGTATGATAACTTGAGTAGTGTTTCTCAGAATGTTTTGAAATTTTATCAGCAGCTTACAGATGAGGGGAGGAGGATCCCTTTCATTTTTGACGATTTTCACTTTTGCCGTTCCAGAGTTATTGGACTTGATATGACGGAAAATCGGATTTTTACTCTATGTCGTATGATAACTTGAGTAGTGTTTCTCAGAATGTTTTGAAATTTTATCAGCAGCTTATTGATGAAGAGAGGAGGATCCCTTTCATTTTTGACGATTTTCACTTTTGCCGTTCCAGAGTTATTGGACTTGATATGACGGAAAATAGGATTTTTACTCTATGTCGTATGATAACTTGAGTAGTGTTTCTCAGAATGTTTTGAAATTTTATCAGCACCTTACCGGTGGAGAGAGGAGGATCTCTTTCATTTTTGACGATTTTCCCTTTTGCCGTTCCAGAGTTATTGGACTTGATATGACGGAAAATAGGATGTTTACCCTATGTCGTATGATAACTTGAGTAGTGTTTCTCAGAATGTTTTGAAATTTTATCAGCAGCTTACCGGTGGAGAGAGGAGGATCTCTTTCATTTTTGACAATTTTCACTTCTGCCGTTCCAGAGTTATTGGACTTGATATGACGGAAAATCGGATTGTTACCCTATGTTGTATGATAACTTGAGTAGTGTTTCTCAGAATGTTTTGAAATTTTATCAGCAACTTACTGGTGAAGAGAGGAGGATCCCTTTAATTTTTGATGATTTTCACTTTTGCCGTTTTAGAGTTATTGGACTTGATATGACGAAAATAGGATTTTTACTCTATGTCGTATGATAACTTGAGTAGTGTTTCTCAGAATGTTTTGAAATTTTATCAGCAGCTTATTGATGAAGAGAGGAGGATCCCTTTAATTTTTGACGATTTTCACTTTTGCCGTTCCAGAGTTATTGGACTTGATATGACGGAAAATAGGATTTTTACCCTATGTCGTATGATAACTTGAGTAGTGTTTCTCAGAATGTTTTGAAATTTTATCAGCACCTTACCGGTGGAGAGAGCAGGATCCCTTTCATTTTTGACAATTTTCACTTTTGCCGTTTTAGAGTTATTGGGCTTGATATGACGAAAATAGGATTTTTACTCTATGTCGTATGATAACTTGAGTAGTGTTTCTCAGAATGTTTTGAAATTTTATCAGCAGCTTACCGGTGGAGAGAGGAGGATCTCTTTCATTTTTGACAATTTTCACTTCTGCCGTTCCAGAGTTATTGGACTTGATATGACGGAAAATCGGATGTTTACCCTATGTTGCATAACTTGAGTAGTGTTTCTCAGAATGTTTTGAAATTTTATCAGCAGCTTACAGATGAGGAGAGGAGGATCCCTTTCATTTTTGACGATTTTCACTTTTGCCGTTCCAGAGTTATTGGACTTGATATGACGGAAAATAGGATTTTTACCCTATGTTGTATGATAACTTGAGTAGTGTTTCTCAGAATGTTTTGAAATTTTATCAGCAGCTTACTGATGAAGAGAGGAGGATCCCTTTCATTTTGGACGATTTTCACTTTTGCCGTTCCAGAGTTATTGGACTTGATATGACGGAAAATCGGATTTGTACCCTATGTTGTATGATAACTTGAGTAGTGTTTCTCAGAATGTTTTGAAATTTTATCAGCAGCTTACCGGTGAAGAGAGGAGGATCCCTTTCATTTGTGATGATTTTCACTTTTGCCGTTCCAGAGTTATTGGACTTGATATGACGGAAAATCGGATTTTTACCCTATGTTGTATGATAACTTGAGTAGTGTTTCTCAGAATGTTTTGAAATTTTATCAGCAGCTTACTGATGAAGAGAGGAGGATCCCTTTCATTTTGGACGATTTTCACTTTTGCCGTTCCAGAGTTATTGGACGATTTTCACTTTTGCCGTTCCAGAGTTATTGGACTTGATATGACGGAAAATAGGATTTTTACTCTATGTCGTATGATAACTTGAGTAGTGTTTCTCAGAATGTTTTGAAATTTTATCAGCAGCTTACCGGTGAGGAGAGGAGGATCCCTTTCATTTTTGACGATTTTCACTTTTGCCGTTCCAGAGTTATTGGACTTGATATGACGGAAAATCGGATTGTTACCCTATGTTGTATGATAACTTGAGTAGTGTTTCTCAGAATGTTTTGAAATTTTATCAGCAGCTTACTGATGAAGAGAGGAGGATCCCTTTCATTTTGGACGATTTTCACTTTTGCCGTTCCAGAGTTATTGGACTTGATATGACGGAAAATCGGATTTTTACCCTATGTTGTATGATAACTTGAGTAGTGTTTCTCAGAATGTTTTGAAATTTGATCAGCAACTTACTGGTGAAGAGAGGAGGATCCCTTTCATTTTTGATGATTTTCACTTTTGCCGTTTTAGAGTTATTGGGCTTGATATGACGAAAATAGGATTTTTACTCTATGTCGTATGATAACTTGAGTAGTGTTTCTCAGAATGTTTTGAAATTTTATCAGCAGCTTACCGGTGGAGAGAGGAGGATCTCTTTCATTTTTGACAATTTTCACTTCTGCCGTTCCAGAGTTATTGGACTTGATATGACGGAAAATCGGATTTTTACCCTATGTTGTATAACTTGAGTAGTGTTTCTCAGAATGTTTTGAAATTTTATCAGCAGCTTACAGATGAGGGGAGGAGGATCCCTTTCATTTTTGACGATTTTCACTTTTGCCGTTCCAGAGTTATTGGACTTGATATGACGGAAAATCGGATTTTTACTCTATGTCGTATGATAACTTGAGTAGTGTTTCTCAGAATGTTTTGAAATTTTATCAGCAGCTTATTGATGAAGAGAGGAGGATCCCTTTAATTTTTGACGATTTTCACTTTTGTCGTTCCAGAGTTATTGGACTTGATATGACGGAAAATAGGATTTTTACTCTATGTCGTATGATAACTTGAGTAGTGTTTCTCAGAATGTTTTGAAATTTTATCAGCACCTTACCGGTGGAGAGAGGAGGATCTCTTTCATTTTTGACGATTTTCACTTTTGCCGTTCCAGAGTTATTGGACTTGATATGACGGAAAATAGGATTTTTACCCTATGTTGTATGATAACTTGAGTAGTGTTTCTCAGAATGTTTTGAAATTTTATCAGCAGCTTACTGATGAAGAGAGGAGGATCCCTTTCATTTTGGACGATTTTCACTTTTGCTGTTCCAGAGTTATTGGACTTGATATGACGGAAAATCGGATTTGTACCCTATGTTGTATGATAACTTGAGTAGTGTTTCTCAGAATGTTTTGAAATTTTATCAGCAGCTTACCGGTGAAGAGAGGAGGATCCCTTTCATTTGTGATGATTTTCACTTTTGCCGTTCCAGAGTTATTGGACTTGATATGACGGAAAATCGGATTTTTACCCTATGTTGTATGATAACTTGAGTAGTGTTTCTCAGAATGTTTTGAAATTTTATCAGCAGCTTACTGATGAAGAGAGGAGGATCCCTTTCATTTTGGACGATTTTCACTTTTGCCGTTCCAGAGTTATTGGACGATTTTCACTTTTGCCGTTCCAGAGTTATTGGACTTGATATGACGGAAAATAGGATTTTTACTCTATGTCGTATGATAACTTGAGTAGTGTTTCTCAGAATGTTTTGAAATTTTATCAGCAGCTTACCGGTGAGGAGAGGAGGATCCCTTTCATTTTTGACGATTTTCACTTTTGCCGTTCCAGAGTTATTGGACTTGATATGACGGAAAATCGGATTGTTACCCTATGTTGTATGATAACTTGAGTAGTGTTTCTCAGAATGTTTTGAAATTTTATCAGCAGCTTACTGATGAAGAGAGGAGGATCCCTTTCATTTTGGACGATTTTCACTTTTGCCGTTCCAGAGTTATTGGACTTGATATGACGGAAAATCGGATTTTTACCCTATGTTGTATGATAACTTGAGTAGTGTTTCTCAGAATGTTTTGAAATTTGATCAGCAACTTACTGGTGAAGAGAGGAGGATCCCTTTCATTTTTGATGATTTTCACTTTTGCCGTTTTAGAGTTATTGGGCTTGATATGACGAAAATAGGATTTTTACTCTATGTCGTATGATAACTTGAGTAGTGTTTCTCAGAATGTTTTGAAATTTTATCAGCAGCTTACCGGTGGAGAGAGGAGGATCTCTTTCATTTTTGACAATTTTCACTTCTGCCGTTCCAGAGTTATTGGACTTGATATGACGGAAAATCGGATTTTTACCCTATGTTGTATAACTTGAGTAGTGTTTCTCAGAATGTTTTGAAATTTTATCAGCAGCTTACAGATGAGGGGAGGAGGATCCCTTTCATTTTTGACGATTTTCACTTTTGCCGTTCCAGAGTTATTGGACTTGATATGACGGAAAATCGGATTTTTACTCTATGTCGTATGATAACTTGAGTAGTGTTTCTCAGAATGTTTTGAAATTTTATCAGCAGCTTATTGATGAAGAGAGGAGGATCCCTTTAATTTTTGACGATTTTCACTTTTGTCGTTCCAGAGTTATTGGACTTGATATGACGGAAAATAGGATTTTTACTCTATGTCGTATGATAACTTGAGTAGTGTTTCTCAGAATGTTTTGAAATTTTATCAGCACCTTACCGGTGGAGAGAGGAGGATCTCTTTCATTTTTGACGATTTTCACTTTTGCCGTTCCAGAGTTATTGGACTTGATATGACGGAAAATAGGATGTTTACCCTATGTCGTATGATAACTTGAGTAGTGTTTCTCAGAATGTTTTGAAATTTTATCAGCAGCTTACCGGTGGAGAGAGGAGGATCTCTTTCATTTTTGACAATTTTCACTTCTGCCGTTCCAGAGTTATTGGACTTGATATGACGGAAAATCGGATTGTTACCCTATGTTGTATGATAACTTGAGTAGTGTTTCTCAGAATGTTTTGAAATTTTATCAGCAACTTACTGGTGAAGAGAGGAGGATCCCTTTAATTTTTGATGATTTTCACTTTTGCCGTTTTAGAGTTATTGGACTTGATATGACGAAAATAGGATTTTTACTCTATGTCGTATGATAACTTGAGTAGTGTTTCTCAGAATGTTTTGAAATTTTATCAGCACCTTACCGGTGGAGAGAGGAGGATCTCTTTCATTTTTGACGATTTTCACTTTTGCCGTTCCAGAGTTATTGGACTTGATATGACGGAAAATCGGATTTTTACCCTATGTCGTATGATAACTTGAGTAGTGTTTCTCAGAATGTTTTGAAATTTTATCAGCAGCTTATTGATGAAGAGAGGAGGATCCCTTTAATTTTTGACGATTTTCACTTTTGCCGTTCCAGAGTTATTGGACTTGATATGACGGAAAATAGGATTTTTACTCTATGTCGTATGATAACTTGAGTAGTGTTTCTCAGAATGTTTTGAAATTTTATCAGCACCTTACCGGTGGAGAGAGCAGGATCCCTTTCATTTTTGATGATTTTCACTTTTGCCGTTTTAGAGTTATTGGGCTTGATATGACGAAAATAGGATTTTTACTCTATGTCGTATGATAACTTGAGTAGTGTTTCTCAGAATGTTTTGAAATTTTATCAGCAGCTTACCGGTGGAGAGAGGAGGATCTCTTTCATTTTTGACAATTTTCACTTCTGCCGTTCCAGAGTTATTGGACTTGATATGACGGAAAATCGGATTTTTACCCTATGTTGCATAACTTGAGTAGTGTTTCTCAGAATGTTTTGAAATTTTATCAGCAGCTTACAGATGAGGAGAGGAGGATCCCTTTCATTTTTGACGATTTTCACTTTTGCCGTTCCAGAGTTATTGGACTTGATATGACGGAAAATCGGATTTTTACCCTATGTTGTATGATAACTTGAGTAGTGTTTCTCAGAATGTTTTGAAATTTTATCAGCAACTTACTGGTGAAGAGAGGATGATCCCTTTCATTTTTGATGATTTTCACTTTTGCCGTTTTAGAGTTATTGGGCTTGATATGACGAAAATAGGATTTTTACTCTATGTCGTATGATAACTTGAGTAGTGTTTCTCAGAATGTTTTGAAATTTTATCAGCAGCTTACCGGTGGAGAGAGGAGGATCTCTTTCATTTTTGACAATTTTCACTTCTGCCGTTCCAGAGTTATTGGACTTGATATGACGGAAAATCGGATGTTTACCCTATGTTGCATAACTTGAGTAGTGTTTCTCAGAATGTTTTGAAATTTTATCAGCAGCTTACAGATGAGGAGAGGAGGATCCCTTTCATTTTTGACGATTTTCACTTT
Organism: Bathymodiolus brooksi; assembly: GCA_963680875.1. NCBI lineage: Eukaryota > Metazoa > Mollusca > Bivalvia > Mytilida > Modiolidae > Bathymodiolus > Bathymodiolus brooksi. The sequence goes on from OY804579.1 coordinate 28,419,123, forward strand.
TGCCGTTCCAGAGTTATTGGACTTGATATGACGGAAAATAGGATTTTTACCCTATGTTGTATGATAACTTGAGTAGTGTTTCTCAGAATGTTTTGAAATTTTATCAGCAGCTTACTGATGAAGAGAGGAGGATCCCTTTCATTTTGGACGATTTTCACTTTTGCCGTTCCAGAGTTATTGGACTTGATATGACGGAAAATCGGATTTTTACCCTATGTTGTATGATAACTTGAGTAGTGTTTCTCAGAATGTTTTGAAATTTGATCAGCAACTTACTGGTGAAGAGAGGAGGATCCCTTTCATTTTTGATGATTTTCACTTTTGCCGTTTTAGAGTTATTGGGCTTGATATGACGAAAATAGGATTTTTACTCTATGTCGTATGATAACTTGAGTAGTGTTTCTCAGAATGTTTTGAAATTTTATCAGCAGCTTACCGGTGGAGAGAGGAGGATCTCTTTCATTTTTGACAATTTTCACTTCTGCCGTTCCAGAGTTATTGGACTTGATATGACGGAAAATCGGATTTTTACCCTATGTTGTATAACTTGAGTAGTGTTTCTCAGAATGTTTTGAAATTTTATCAGCAGCTTACAGATGAGGGGAGGAGGATCCCTTTCATTTTTGACGATTTTCACTTTTGCCGTTCCAGAGTTATTGGACTTGATATGACGGAAAATCGGATTTTTACTCTATGTCGTATGATAACTTGAGTAGTGTTTCTCAGAATGTTTTGAAATTTTATCAGCAGCTTATTGATGAAGAGAGGAGGATCCCTTTAATTTTTGACGATTTTCACTTTTGCCGTTCCAGAGTTATTGGACTTGATATGACGGAAAATAGGATTTTTACTCTATGTCATATGATAACTTGAGTAGTGTTTCTCAGAATGTTTTGAAATTTTATCAGCACCTTACCGGTGGAGAGAGGAGGATCTCTTTCATTTTTGACGATTTTCACTTTTGCCGTTCCAGAGTTATTGGACTTGATATGACGGAAAATCGGATTTTTACCCTATGTCGTATGATAACTTGAGTAGTGTTTCTCAGAATGTTTTGAAATTTTATCAGCATCTTACCGGTGGAGAGAGGAGGATCTCTTTCATTTTTGACAATTTTCACTTCTGCCGTTCCAGAGTTATTGGACTTGATATGACGGAAAATCGGATTTTTACCCTATGTCGTATGATAACTTGAGTAGTGTTTCTCAGAATGTTTTGAAATTTTATCAGCAGCTTACCGGTGGAGAGAGGAGGATCTCTTTCATTTTTGACAATTTTCACTTCTGCCGTTCCAGAGTTATTGGACTTGATATGACAGAAAATCGGATTTTTACCCTATGTTGTATAACTTGAGTAGTGTTTCTCAGAATGTTTTGAAATTTTATCAGCAGCTTACAGATGAGGGGAGGAGGATCCCTTTCATTTTTGACGATTTTCACTTTTGCCGTTCCAGAGTTATTGGACTTGATATGACGGAAAATCGGATTTTTACCCTATGTCGTATGATAACTTGAGTAGTGTTTCTCAGAATGTTTTGAAATTTTATCAGCAGCTTATTGATGAAGAGAGGAGGATCCCTTTAATTTTTGACGATTTTCACTTTTGCCGTTCCAGAGTTATTGGACTTGATATGACGGAAAATAGGATTTTTACCCTATGTCGTATGATAACTTGAGTAGTGTTTCTCAGAATGTTTTGAAATTTTATCAGCACCTTACCGGTGGAGAGAGCAGGATCCCTTTCATTTTTGATGATTTTCACTTTTGCCGTTTTAGAGTTATTGGGCTTGATATGACGAAAATAGGATTTTTACTCTATGTCGTATGATAACTTGAGTAGTGTTTCTCAGAATGTTTTGAAATTTTATCAGCAGCTTACCGGTGGAGAGAGGAGGATCCCTTTCATTTTTGACAATTTTCACTTCTGCCGTTCCAGAGTTATTGGACTTGATATGACGGAAAATCGGATTTTTACCCTATGTTGCATAACTTGAGTAGTGTTTCTCAGAATGTTTTGAAATTTTATCAGCAGCTTACAGATGAGGAGAGGAGGATCCCTTTCATTTTTGACGATTTTCACTTTTGCCGTTCCAGAGTTATTGGACTTGATATGACGGAAAATCGGATTTTTACCCTATGTTGTATGATAACTTGAGTAGTGTTTCTCAGAATGTTTTGAAATTTTATCAGCAACTTACTGGTGAAGAGAGGAGGATCCCTTTCATTTTTGATGATTTTCACTTTTGCCGTTTTAGAGTTATTGGGCTTGATATGACGAAAATAGGATTTTTACTCTATGTCGTATGATAACTTGAGTAGTGTTTCTCAGAATGTTTTGAAATTTTATCAGCAGCTTACCGGTGGAGAGAGGAGGATCTCTTTCATTTTTGACAATTTTCACTTCTGCCGTTCCAGAGTTATTGGACTTGATATGACGGAAAATCGGATGTTTACCCTATGTTGCATAACTTGAGTAGTGTTTCTCAGAATGTTTTGAAATTTTATCAGCAGCTTACAGATGAGGAGAGGAGGATCCCTTTCATTTTTGACGATTTTCACTTTTGCCGTTCCAGAGTTATTGGACTTGATATGACGGAAAATAGGATTTTTACCCTATGTTGTATGATAACTTGAGTAGTGTTTCTCAGAATGTTTTGAAATTTTATCAGCAGCTTACTGATGAAGAGAGGAGGATCCCTTTCATTTTGGACGATTTTCACTTTTGCCGTTCCAGAGTTATTGGACTTGATATGACGGAAAATCGGATTTTTACCCTATGTTGTATGATAACTTGAGTAGTGTTTCTCAGAATGTTTTGAAATTTGATCAGCAACTTACTGGTGAAGAGAGGAGGATCCCTTTCATTTTTGATGATTTTCACTTTTGCCGTTTTAGAGTTATTGGGCTTGATATGACGAAAATAGGATTTTTACTCTATGTCGTATGATAACTTGAGTAGTGTTTCTCAGAATGTTTTGAAATTTTATCAGCAGCTTACCGGTGGAGAGAGGAGGATCTCTTTCATTTTTGACAATTTTCACTTCTGCCGTTCCAGAGTTATTGGACTTGATATGACGGAAAATCGGATTTTTACCCTATGTTGTATAACTTGAGTAGTGTTTCTCAGAATGTTTTGAAATTTTATCAGCAGCTTACAGATGAGGGGAGGAGGATCCCTTTCATTTTTGACGATTTTCACTTTTGCCGTTCCAGAGTTATTGGACTTGATATGACGGAAAATCGGATTTTTACTCTATGTCGTATGATAACTTGAGTAGTGTTTCTCAGAATGTTTTGAAATTTTATCAGCAGCTTATTGATGAAGAGAGGAGGATCCCTTTAATTTTTGACGATTTTCACTTTTGCCGTTCCAGAGTTATTGGACTTGATATGACGGAAAATAGGATTTTTACCCTATGTCATATGATAACTTGAGTAGTGTTTCTCAGAATGTTTTGAAATTTTATCAGCACCTTACCGGTGGAGAGAGGAGGATCTCTTTCATTTTTGACGATTTTCACTTTTGCCGTTCCAGAGTTATTGGACTTGATATGACGGAAAATCGGATTTTTACCCTATGTCGTATGATAACTTGAGTAGTGTTTCTCAGAATGTTTTGAAATTTTATCAGCATCTTACCGGTGGAGAGAGGAGGATCTCTTTCATTTTTGACAATTTTCACTTCTGCCGTTCCAGAGTTATTGGACTTGATATGACGGAAAATCGGATTTTTACTCTATGTCGTATGATAACTTGAGTAGTGTTTCTCAGAATGTTTTGAAATTTTATCAGCAGCTTACCGGTGGAGAGAGGAGGATCTCTTTCATTTTTGACAATTTTCACTTCTGCCGTTCCAGAGTTATTGGACTTGATATGACAGAAAATCGGATTTTTACCCTATGTTGTATAACTTGAGTAGTGTTTCTCAGAATGTTTTGAAATTTTATCAGCAGCTTACAGATGAGGGGAGGAGGATCCCTTTCATTTTTGACGATTTTCACTTTTGCCGTTCCAGAGTTATTGGACTTGATATGACGGAAAATCGGATTTTTACCCTATGTCGTATGATAACTTGAGTAGTGTTTCTCAGAATGTTTTGAAATTTTATCAGCAGCTTATTGATGAAGAGAGGAGGATCCCTTTAATTTTTGACGATTTTCACTTTTGCCGTTCCAGAGTTATTGGACTTGATATGACGGAAAATAGGATTTTTACCCTATGTCGTATGATAACTTGAGTAGTGTTTCTCAGAATGTTTTGAAATTTTATCAGCACCTTACCGGTGGAGAGAGCAGGATCCCTTTCATTTTTGATGATTTTCACTTTTGCCGTTTTAGAGTTATTGGGCTTGATATGACGAAAATAGGATTTTTACTCTATGTCGTATGATAACTTGAGTAGTGTTTCTCAGAATGTTTTGAAATTTTATCAGCAGCTTACCGGTGGAGAGAGGAGGATCCCTTTCATTTTTGACAATTTTCACTTCTGCCGTTCCAGAGTTATTGGACTTGATATGACGGAAAATCGGATTTTTACCCTATGTTGCATAACTTGAGTAGTGTTTCTCAGAATGTTTTGAAATTTTATCAGCAGCTTACAGATGAGGAGAGGAGGATCCCTTTCATTTTTGACGATTTTCACTTTTGCCGTTCCAGAGTTATTGGACTTGATATGACGGAAAATCGGATTTTTACCCTATGTTGTATGATAACTTGAGTAGTGTTTCTCAGAATGTTTTGAAATTTTATCAGCAACTTACTGGTGAAGAGAGGAGGATCCCTTTCATTTTTGATGATTTTCACTTTTGCCGTTTTAGAGTTATTGGGCTTGATATGACGAAAATAGGATTTTTACTCTATGTCGTATGATAACTTGAGTAGTGTTTCTCAGAATGTTTTGAAATTTTATCAGCAGCTTACCGGTGGAGAGAGGAGGATCTCTTTCATTTTTGACAATTTTCACTTCTGCCGTTCCAGAGTTATTGGACTTGATATGACGGAAAATCGGATGTTTACCCTATGTTGCATAACTTGAGTAGTGTTTCTCAGAATGTTTTGAAATTTTATCAGCAGCTTACAGATGAGGAGAGGAGGATCCCTTTCATTTTTGACGATTTTCACTTTTGCCGTTCCAGAGTTATTGGACTTGATATGACGGAAAATAGGATTTTTACCCTATGTTGTATGATAACTTGAGTAGTGTTTCTCAGAATGTTTTGAAATTTTATCAGCAGCTTACTGATGAAGAGAGGAGGATCCCTTTCATTTTGGACGATTTTCACTTTTGCCGTTCCAGAGTTATTGGACTTGATATGACGGAAAATCGGATTTTTACCCTATGTTGTATGATAACTTGAGTAGTGTTTCTCAGAATGTTTTGAAATTTGATCAGCAACTTACTGGTGAAGAGAGGAGGATCCCTTTCATTTTTGATGATTTTCACTTTTGCCGTTTTAGAGTTATTGGGCTTGATATGACGAAAATAGGATTTTTACTCTATGTCGTATGATAACTTGAGTAGTGTTTCTCAGAATGTTTTGAAATTTTATCAGCAGCTTACCGGTGGAGAGAGGAGGATCTCTTTCATTTTTGACAATTTTCACTTCTGCCGTTCCAGAGTTATTGGACTTGATATGACGGAAAATCGGATTTTTACCCTATGTTGTATAACTTGAGTAGTGTTTCTCAGAATGTTTTGAAATTTTATCAGCAGCTTACAGATGAGGGGAGGAGGATCCCTTTCATTTTTGACGATTTTCACTTTTGCCGTTCCAGAGTTATTGGACTTGATATGACGGAAAATCGGATTTTTACTCTATGTCGTATGATAACTTGAGTAGTGTTTCTCAGAATGTTTTGAAATTTTATCAGCAGCTTATTGATGAAGAGAGGAGGATCCCTTTAATTTTTGACGATTTTCACTTTTGCCGTTCCAGAGTTATTGGACTTGATATGACGGAAAATAGGATTTTTACTCTATGTCATATGATAACTTGAGTAGTGTTTCTCAGAATGTTTTGAAATTTTATCAGCACCTTACCGGTGGAGAGAGGAGGATCTCTTTCATTTTTGACGATTTTCACTTTTGCCGTTCCAGAGTTATTGGACTTGATATGACGGAAAATCGGATTTTTACCCTATGTCGTATGATAACTTGAGTAGTGTTTCTCAGAATGTTTTGAAATTTTATCAGCATCTTACCGGTGGAGAGAGGAGGATCTCTTTCATTTTTGACAATTTTCACTTCTGCCGTTCCAGAGTTATTGGACTTGATATGACGGAAAATCGGATTTTTACCCTATGTCGTATGATAACTTGAGTAGTGTTTCTCAGAATGTTTTGAAATTTTATCAGCAGCTTACCGGTGGAGAGAGGAGGATCTCTTTCATTTTTGACAATTTTCACTTCTGCCGTTCCAGAGTTATTGGACTTGATATGACAGAAAATCGGATTTTTACCCTATGTTGTATAACTTGAGTAGTGTTTCTCAGAATGTTTTGAAATTTTATCAGCAGCTTACAGATGAGGGGAGGAGGATCCCTTTCATTTTTGACGATTTTCACTTTTGCCGTTCCAGAGTTATTGGACTTGATATGACGGAAAATCGGATTTTTACCCTATGTCGTATGATAACTTGAGTAGTGTTTCTCAGAATGTTTTGAAATTTTATCAGCAGCTTATTGATGAAGAGAGGAGGATCCCTTTAATTTTTGACGATTTTCACTTTTGCCGTTCCAGAGTTATTGGACTTGATATGACGGAAAATAGGATTTTTACCCTATGTCGTATGATAACTTGAGTAGTGTTTCTCAGAATGTTTTGAAATTTTATCAGCACCTTACCGGTGGAGAGAGCAGGATCCCTTTCATTTTTGATGATTTTCACTTTTGCCGTTTTAGAGTTATTGGACTTGATATGACGAAAATAGGATTTTTACTCTATGTCGTATGATAACTTGAGTAGTGTTTCTCAGAATGTTTTGAAATTTTATCAGCAGCTTACCGGTGGAGAGAGGAGGATCCCTTTCATTTTTGACAATTTTCACTTCTGCCGTTCCAGAGTTATTGGACTTGATATGACGGAAAATCGGATTTTTACCCTATGTTGCATAACTTGAGTAGTGTTTCTCAGAATGTTTTGAAATTTTATCAGCAGCTTACAGATGAGGAGAGGAGGATCCCTTTCATTTTTGACGATTTTCACTTTTGCCGTTCCAGAGTTATTGGACTTGATATGACGGAAAATAGGATTTTTACCCTATGTTGTATGATAACTTGAGTAGTGTTTCTCAGAATGTTTTGAAATTTTATCAGCAGCTTACTGATGAAGAGAGGAGGATCCCTTTCATTTTGGACGATTTTCACTTTTGCCGTTCCAGAGTTATTGGACTTGATATGACGGAAAATCGGATTTGTACCCTATGTTGTATGATAACTTGAGTAGTGTTTCTCAGAATGTTTTGAAATTTTATCAGCAGCTTACCGGTGAAGAGAGGAGGATCCCTTTCATTTGTGATGATTTTCACTTTTGCCGTTCCAGAGTTATTGGACTTGATATGACGGAAAATCGGATTTTTACCCTATGTTGTATGATAACTTGAGTAGTGTTTCTCAGAATGTTTTGAAATTTTATCAGCAGCTTACTCATGAAGAGAGGAGGATCCCTTTCATTTTTGACGATTTTCACTTTTGCCGTTCCAGAGTTATTGGACTTGATATGACGGAAAATAGGATTTTTACTCTATGTCGTATGATAACTTGAGTAGTGTTTCTCAGAATGTTTTGAAATTTTATCAGCAGCTTAACGGTGAGGAGAGGAGGATCCCTTTCATTTTTGACGATTTTCACTTTTGCCGTTCCAGAGTTATTGGACTTGATATGACGGAAAATCGGATTGTTACCCTATGTTGTATGATAACTTGAGTAGTGTTTCTCAGAATGTTTTGAAATTTTATCAGCAGCTTACTGATGAAGAGAGGAGGATCCCTTTCATTTTGGACGATTTTCACTTTTGCCGTTCCAGAGTTATTGGACTTGATATGACGGAAAATCGGATTTTTACCCTATGTTGTATGATAACTTGAGTAGTGTTTCTCAGAATGTTTTGAAATTTTATCAGCAACTTACTGGTGAAGAGAGGAGGATCCCTTTCATTTTTGATGATTTTCACTTTTGCCGTTTTAGAGTTATTGGGCTTGATATGACGAAAATAGGATTTTTACTCTATGTCGTATGATAACTTGAGTAGTGTTTCTCAGAATGTTTTGAAATTTTATCAGCAGCTTACCGGTGGAGAGAGGAGGATCTCTTTCATTTTTGACAATTTTCACTTCTGCCGTTCCAGAGTTATTGGACTTGATATGACGGAAAATCGGATTTTTACCCTATGTTGTATAACTTGAGTAGTGTTTCTCAGAATGTTTTGAAATTTTATCAGCAGCTTACAGATGAGGGGAGGAGGATCCCTTTCATTTTTGACGATTTTCACTTTTGCCGTTCCAGAGTTATTGGACTTGATATGACGGAAAATAGGATTTTTACTCTATGTCGTATGATAACTTGAGTAGTGTTTCTCAGAATGTTTTGAAATTTTATCAGCACCTTACCGGTGGAGAGAGGAGGATCTCTTTCATTTTTGACGATTTTCACTTTTGCCGTTCCAGAGTTATTGGACTTGATATGACGGAAAATAGGATGTTTACCCTATGTCGTATGATAACTTGAGTAGTGTTTCTCAGAATGTTTTGAAATTTTATCAGCAGCTTACCGGTGGAGAGAGGAGGATCTCTTTCATTTTTGACAATTTTCACTTCTGCCGTTCCAGAGTTATTGGACTTGATATGACGGAAAATCGGATTGTTACCCTATGTTGTATGATAACTTGAGTAGTGTTTCTCAGAATGTTTTGAAATTTGATCAGCAACTTACTGGTGAAGAGAGGAGGATCCCTTTCATTTTTGATGATTTTCACTTTTACCGTTTTAGAGTTATTGGGCTTGATATGACGAAAATAGGATTTTTACTCTATGTCGTATGATAACTTGAGTAGTGTTTCTCAGAATGTTTTGAAATTTTATCAGCAGCTTACCGGTGGAGAGAGGAGGATCTCTTTCATTTTTGACAATTTTCACTTCTGCCGTTCCAGAGTTATTGGACTTGATATGACAGAAAATCGGATTTTTACCCTATGTTGTATAACTTGAGTAGTGTTTCTCAGAATGTTTTGAAATTTTATCAGCAGCTTACAGATGAGGAGAGGAGGATCCCTTTCATTTTTGACGATTTTCACTTTTGCCGTTCCAGAGTTATTGGACTTGATATGACGGAAAATAGGATGTTTACCCTATGTCGTATGATAACTTGAGTAGTGTTTCTCAGAATGTTTTGAAATTTTATCAGCAGCTTACCGGTGGAGAGAGGAGGATCTCTTTCATTTTTGACAATTTTCACTTCTGCCGTTCCAGAGTTATTGGACTTGATATGACGGAAAATCGGATTTTTACCCTATGTCGTATGATAACTTGAGTAGTGTTTCTCAGAATGTTTTGAAATTTTATCAGCAGCTTACAGATGAGGAGAGGAGGATCCCTTTCATTTTTGACGATTTTCACTTTTGCCGTTCCAGAGTTATTGGACTTGATATGACGGAAAATAGGATTTTTACTCTATGTCGTATGATAACTTGAGTAGTGTTTCTCAGAATGTTTTGAAATTTTATCAGCAGCTTACCGGTGAGGAGAGGAGGATCCCTTTCATTTTTGACGATTTTCACTTTTGCCGTTCCAGAGTTATTGGACTTGATATGACGGAAAATCGGATTGTTACCCTATGTTGTATGATAACTTGAGTAGTGTTTCTCAGAATGTTTTGAAATTTTATCAGCAGCTTACTGATGAAGAGAGGAGGATCCCTTTCATTTTTGATGATTTTCACTTTTGCCGTTTTAGAGTTATTGGGCTTGATATGACGAAAATAGGATTTTTACTCTATGTCGTATGATAACTTGAGTAGTGTTTCTCAGAATGTTTTGAAATTTTATCAGCAGCTTACCGGTGGAGAGAGGAGGATCTCTTTCATTTTTGACAATTTTCACTTCTGCCGTTCCAGAGTTATTGGACTTGATATGACGGAAAATCGGATTTTTACCCTATGTTGTATAACTTGAGTAGTGTTTCTCAGAATGTTTTGAAATTTTATCAGCAGCTTACAGATGAGGGGAGGAGGATCCCTTTCATTTTTGACGATTTTCACTTTTGCCGTTCCAGAGTTATTGGACTTGATATGACGGAAAATCGGATTTTTACCCTATGTCGTATGATAACTTGAGTAGTGTTTCTAAGAATGTTTTGAAATTTTATCAGCAGCTTATTGATGAAGAGAGGAGGATCCCTTTAATTTTTGACGATTTTCACTTTTGCCGTTCCAGAGTTATTGGACTTGATATGACCGAAAATAGGATTTTTACTCTATGTCGTATGATAACTTGAGTAGTGTTTCTCAGAATGTTTTGAAATTTTATCAGCACCTTACCGGTGGAGAGAGGAGGATCTCTTTCATTTTTGACGATTTTCACTTTTGCCGTTCCAGAGTTATTGGACTTGATATGACGGAAAATAGGATGTTTACCCTATGTCGTATGATAACTTGAGTAGTGTTTCTCAGAATGTTTTGAAATTTTATCAGCAGCTTACCGGTGGAGAGAGGAGGATCTCTTTCATTTTTGACAATTTTCACTTCTGCCGTTCCAGAGTTATTGGACTTGATATGACGGAAAATCGGATTGTTACCCTATGTTGTATGATAACTTGAGTAGTGTTTCTCAGAATGTTTTGAAATTTGATCAGCAACTTACTGGTGAAGAGAGGAGGATCCCTTTCATTTTTGATGATTTTCACTTTTGCCGTTTTAGAGTTATTGGGTTTGATATGACGAAAATAGGATTTTTACTCTATGTCGTATGATAACTTGAGTAGTGTTTCTCAGAATGTTTTGAAATTTTATCAGCAGCTTACCGGTGGAGAGAGGAGGATCTCTTTCATTTTTGACAATTTTCACTTCTGCCGTTCCAGAGTTATTGGACTTGATATGACAGAAAATCGGATTTTTACCCTATGTTGTATAACTTGAGTAGTGTTTCTCAGAATGTTTTGAAATTTTATCAGCAGCTTACAGATGAGGAGAGGAGGATCCCTTTCATTTTTGACGATTTTCACTTTTGCCGTTCCAGAGTTATTGGACTTGATATGACGGAAAATAGGATTTTTACTCTATGTCGTATGATAACTTGAGTAGTGTTTCTCAGAATGTTTTGAAATTTTATCAGCAGCTTACCGGTGAGGAGAGGAGGATCCCTTTCATTTTTGACGATTTTCACTTTTGCCGTTCCAGAGTTATTGGACTTGATATGACGGAAAATCGGATTGTTACCCTATGTTGTATGATAACTTGAGTAGTGTTTCTCAGAATGTTTTGAAATTTTATCAGCAGCTTACTGATGAAGAGAGGAGGATCCCTTTCATTTTTGATGATTTTCACTTTTGCCGTTTTAGAGTTATTGGGCTTGATATGACGAAAATAGGATTTTTACTCTATGTCGTATGATAACTTGAGTAGTGTTTCTCAGAATGTTTTGAAATTTTATCAGCAGCTTACCGGTGGAGAGAGGAGGATCTCTTTCATTTTTGACAATTTTCACTTCTGCCGTTCCAGAGTTATTGGACTTGATATGACGGAAAATCGGATTTTTACCCTATGTTGTATAACTTGAGTAGTGTTTCTCAGAATGTTTTGAAATTTTATCAGCAGCTTACAGATGAGGGGAGGAGGATCCCTTTCATTTTTGACGATTTTCACTTTTGCCGTTCCAGAGTTATTGGACTTGATATGACGGAAAATCGGATTTTTACCCTATGTCGTATGATAACTTGAGTAGTGTTTCTAAGAATGTTTTGAAATTTTATCAGCAGCTTATTGATGAAGAGAGGAGGATCCCTTTAATTTTTGACGATTTTCACTTTTGCCGTTCCAGAGTTATTGGACTTGATATGACCGAAAATAGGATTTTTACTCTATGTCGTATGATAACTTGAGTAGTGTTTCTCAGAATGTTTTGAAATTTTATCAGCACCTTACCGGTGGAGAGAGGAGGATCTCTTTCATTTTTGACGATTTTCACTTTTGCCGTTCCAGAGTTATTGGACTTGATATGACGGAAAATAGGATGTTTACCCTATGTCGTATGATAACTTGAGTAGTGTTTCTCAGAATGTTTTGAAATTTTATCAGCAGCTTACCGGTGGAGAGAGGAGGATCTCTTTCATTTTTGACAATTTTCACTTCTGCCGTTCCAGAGTTATTGGACTTGATATGACGGAAAATCGGATTGTTACCCTATGTTGTATGATAACTTGAGTAGTGTTTCTCAGAATGTTTTGAAATTTGATCAGCAACTTACTGGTGAAGAGAGGAGGATCCCTTTCATTTTTGATGATTTTCACTTTTGCCGTTTTAGAGTTATTGGGCTTGATATGACGAAAATAGGATTTTTACTCTATGTCGTATGATAACTTGAGTAGTGTTTCTCAGAATGTTTTGAAATTTTATCAGCAGCTTACCGGTGGAGAGAGGAGGATCTCTTTCATTTTTGACAATTTTCACTTCTGCCGTTCCAGAGTTATTGGACTTGATATGACAGAAAATCGGATTTTTACCCTATGTTGTATAACTTGAGTAGTGTTTCTCAGAATGTTTTGAAATTTTATCAGCAGCTTACAGATGAGGAGAGGAGGATCCCTTTCATTTTTGACGATTTTCACTTTTGCCGTTCCAGAGTTATTGGACTTGATATGACGGAAAATAGGATTTTTACTCTATGTCGTATGATAACTTGAGTAGTGTTTCTCAGAATGTTTTGAAATTTTATCAGCAGCTTACCGGTGAGGAGAGGAGGATCCCTTTCATTTTTGACGATTTTCACTTTTGCCGTTCCAGAGTTATTGGACTTGATATGACGGAAAATCGGATTGTTACCCTATGTTGTATGATAACTTGAGTAGTGTTTCTCAGAATGTTTTGAAATTTTATCAGCAGCTTACTGATGAAGAGAGGAGGATCCCTTTCATTTTTGATGATTTTCACTTTTGCCGTTTTAGAGTTATTGGGCTTGATATGACGAAAATAGGATTTTTACTCTATGTCGTATGATAACTTGAGTAGTGTTTCTCAGAATGTTTTGAAATTTTATCAGCAGCTTACCGGTGGAGAGAGGAGGATCTCTTTCATTTTTGACAATTTTCACTTCTGCCGTTCCAGAGTTATTGGACTTGATATGACGGAAAATCGGATTTTTACCCTATGTTGTATAACTTGAGTAGTGTTTCTCAGAATGTTTTGAAATTTTATCAGCAGCTTACAGATGAGGGGAGGAGGATCCCTTTCATTTTTGACGATTTTCACTTTTGCCGTTCCAGAGTTATTGGACTTGATATGACGGAAAATCGGATTTTTACCCTATGTCGTATGATAACTTGAGTAGTGTTTCTAAGAATGTTTTGAAATTTTATCAGCAGCTTATTGATGAAGAGAGGAGGATCCCTTTAATTTTTGACGATTTTCACTTTTGCCGTTCCAGAGTTATTGGACTTGATATGACGGAAAATAGGATTTTTACTCTATGTCGTATGATAACTTGAGTAGTGTTTCTCAGAATGTTTTGAAATTTTATCAGCACCTTACCGGTGGAGAGAGGAGGATCTCTTTCATTTTTGACGATTTTCACTTTTGCCGTTCCAGAGTTATTGGACTTGATATGACGGAAAATAGGATGTTTACCCTATGTCGTATGATAACTTGAGTAGTGTTTCTCAGAATGTTTTGAAATTTTATCAGCAGCTTACCGGTGGAGAGAGGAGGATCTCTTTCATTTTTGACAATTTTCACTTCTGCCGTTCCAGAGTTATTGGACTTGATATGACGGAAAATCGGATTGTTACCCTATGTTGTATGATAACTTGAGTAGTGTTTCTCAGAATGTTTTGAAATTTGATCAGCAACTTACTGGTGAAGAGAGGAGGATCCCTTTCATTTTTGATGATTTTCACTTTTGCCGTTTTAGAGTTATTGGGCTTGATATGACGAAAATAGGATTTTTACTCTATGTCGTATGATAACTTGAGTAGTGTTTCTCAGAATGTTTTGAAATTTTATCAGCAGCTTACCGGTGGAGAGAGGAGGATCTCTTTCATTTTTGACAATTTTCACTTCTGCCGTTCCAGAGTTATTGGACTTGATATGACGGAAAATCGGATTTTTACCCTATGTTGTATAACTTGAGTAGTGTTTCTCAGAATGTTTTGAAATTTTATCAGCAGCTTACAGATGAGGGGAGGAGGATCCCTTTCATTTTTGACGATTTTCACTTTTGCCGTTCCAGAGTTATTGGACTTGATATGACGGAAAATCGGATTTTTACTCTATGTCGTATGATAACTTGAGTAGTGTTTCTCAGAATGTTTTGAAATTTTATCAGCAGCTTATTGATGAAGAGAGGAGGATCCCTTTCATTTTTGATGATTTTCACTTTTGCCGTTTTAGAGTTATTGGGCTTGATATGACGAAAATAGGATTTTTACTCTATGTCGTATGATAACTTGAGTAGTGTTTCTCAGAATGTTTTGAAATTTTATCAGCAGCTTACCGGTGGAGAGAGGAGGATCTCTTTCATTTTTGACAATTTTCACTTCTGCCGTTCCAGAGTTATTGGACTTGATATGACGGAAAATCGGATTTTTACTCTATGTCGTATGATAACTTGAGTAGTGTTTCTCAGAATGTTTTGAAATTTTATCAGCAGCTTACCGGTGAGGAGAGGAGGATCCCTTTCATTTTTGACGATTTTCACTTTTGCCGTTCCAGAGTTATTGGACTTGATATGACGGAAAATCGGATTGTTACCCTATGTTGTATGATAACTTGAGTAGTGTTTCTCAGAATGTTTTGAAATTTTATCAGCAGCTTACTGATGAAGAGAGGAGGATCCCTTTCATTTTTGATGATTTTCACTTTTGCCGTTTTAGAGTTATTGGGCTTGATATGACGAAAATAGGATTTTTACTCTATGTCGTATGATAACTTGAGTAGTGTTTCTCAGAATGTTTTGAAATTTTATCAGCAGCTTACCGGTGGAGAGAGGAGGATCTCTTTCATTTTTGACAATTTTCACTTCTGCCGTTCCAGAGTTATTGGACTTGATATGACGGAAAATCGGATTTTTACCCTATGTTGTATAACTTGAGTAGTGTTTCTCAGAATGTTTTGAAATTTTATCAGCAGCTTACAGATGAGGGGAGGAGGATCCCTTTCATTTTTGACGATTTTCACTTTTGCCGTTCCAGAGTTATTGGACTTGATATGACGGAAAATCGGATTTTTACCCTATGTCGTATGATAACTTGAGTAGTGTTTCTAAGAATGTTTTGAAATTTTATCAGCAGCTTATTGATGAAGAGAGGAGGATCCCTTTAATTTTTGACGATTTTCACTTTTGCCGTTCCAGAGTTATTGGACTTGATATGACGGAAAATAGGATTTTTACTCTATGTCGTATGATAACTTGAGTAGTGTTTCTCAGAATGTTTTGAAATTTTATCAGCACCTTACCGGTGGAGAGAGGAGGATCTCTTTCATTTTTGACGATTTTCACTTTTGCCGTTCCAGAGTTATTGGACTTGATATGACGGAAAATAGGATGTTTACCCTATGTCGTATGATAACTTGAGTAGTGTTTCTCAGAATGTTTTGAAATTTTATCAGCAGCTTACCGGTGGAGAGAGGAGGATCTCTTTCATTTTTGACAATTTTCACTTCTGCCGTTCCAGAGTTATTGGACTTGATATGACGGAAAATCGGATTGTTACCCTATGTTGTATGATAACTTGAGTAGTGTTTCTCAGAATGTTTTGAAATTTGATCAGCAACTTACTGGTGAAGAGAGGAGGATCCCTTTCATTTTTGATGATTTTCACTTTTGCCGTTTTAGAGTTATTGGGCTTGATATGACGAAAATAGGATTTTTACTCTATGTCGTATGATAACTTGAGTAGTGTTTCTCAGAATGTTTTGAAATTTTATCAGCAGCTTACCGGTGGAGAGAGGAGGATCTCTTTCATTTTTGACAATTTTCACTTCTGCCGTTCCAGAGTTATTGGACTTGATATGACGGAAAATCGGATTTTTACCCTATGTTGTATAACTTGAGTAGTGTTTCTCAGAATGTTTTGAAATTTTATCAGCAGCTTACAGATGAGGGGAGGAGGATCCCTTTCATTTTTGACGATTTTCACTTTTGCCGTTCCAGAGTTATTGGACTTGATATGACGGAAAATCGGATTTTTACTCTATGTCGTATGATAACTTGAGTAGTGTTTCTCAGAATGTTTTGAAATTTTATCAGCAGCTTATTGATGAAGAGAGGAGGATCCCTTTCATTTTTGATGATTTTCACTTTTGCCGTTTTAGAGTTATTGGGCTTGATATGACGAAAATAGGATTTTTACTCTATGTCGTATGATAACTTGAGTAGTGTTTCTCAGAATGTTTTGAAATTTTATCAGCAGCTTACCGGTGGAGAGAGGAGGATCTCTTTCATTTTTGACAATTTTCACTTCTGCCGTTCCAGAGTTATTTGACTTGATATGACGGAAAATCGGATTTTTACCCTATGTTGCATAACTTGAGTAGTGTTTCTCAGAATGTTTTGAAATTTTATCAGCAGCTTACAGATGAGGAGAGGAGGATCCCTTTCATTTTTGACGATTTTCACTTTTGCCGTTCCAGAGTTATTGGACTTGATATGACGGAAAATCGGATTTTTACCCTATGTCGTATGATAACTTGAGTAGTGTTTCTCAGAATGTTTTGAAATTTTATCAGCAGCTTACTGGTGAGGAGAGGAGGATCCCTTTCATTTTTGACGATTTTCACTTTTGCCGTTCCAGAGTTATTGGACTTGATATGACGGAAAATCGGATTTTTACCCTATGTCGTATGATAACTTGAGTAGTGTTTCTCAGAATGTTTTGAAATTTTATCAGCAGCTTATTGATGAAGAGAGGAGGATCCCTTTAATTTTTGACGATTTTCACTTTTGCCGTTCCAGAGTTATTGGACTTGATATGACGGAAAATAGGATTTTTACTCTATGTCGTATGATAACTTGAGTAGTGTTTCTCAGAATGTTTTGAAATTTTATCAGCACCTTACCGGTGGAGAGAGGAGGATCTCTTTCATTTTTGACGATTTTCACTTTTGCCGTTCCAGAGTTATTGGACTTGATATGACGGAAAATAGGATGTTTACCCTATGTCGTATGATAACTTGAGTAGTGTTTCTCAGAATGTTTTGAAATTTTATCAGCAGCTTACTGGTGAGGAGAGGAGGATCCCTTTCATTTTTGACGATTTTCACTTTTGCCGTTCCAGAGTTATTGGACTTGATATGACGGAAAATCGGATTTTTACCCTATGTCGTATGATAACTTGAGTAGTGTTTCTCAGAATGTTTTGAAATTTTATCAGCAGCTTATTGATGAAGAGAGGAGGATCCCTTTAATTTTTGACGATTTTCACTTTTGCCGTTCCAGAGTTATTGGACTTGATATGACGGAAAATAGGATTTTTACTCTATGTCGTATGATAACTTGAGTAGTGTTTCTCAGAATGTTTTGAAATTTTATCAGCACCTTACCGGTGGAGAGAGGAGGATCTCTTTCATTTTTGACGATTTTCACTTTTGCCGTTCCAGAGTTATTGGACTTGATATGACGGAAAATAGGATGTTTACCCTATGTCGTATGATAACTTGAGTAGTGTTTCTCAGAATGTTTTGAAATTTTATCAGCAGCTTACTGGTGAGGAGAGGAGGATCCCTTTCATTTTTGACGATTTTCACTTTTGCCGTTCCAGAGTTATTGGACTTGATATGACGGAAAATCGGATTGTTACCCTATGTTGTATGATAACTTGAGTAGTGTTTCTCAGAATGTTTTGAAATTTTATCAGCAGCTTACAGATGAGGGGAGGAGGATCCCTTTCATTTTTGACGATTTTCACTTTTGCCGTTCCAGAGTTATTGGACTTGATATGACGGAAAATCGGATTTTTACTCTATGTCGTATGATAACTTGAGTAGTGTTTCTCAGAATGTTTTGAAATTTTATCAGCAGCTTATTGATGAAGAGAGGAGGATCCCTTTCATTTTTGATGATTTTCACTTTTGCCGTTTTAGAGTTATTGGGCTTGATATGACGAAAATAGGATTTTTACTCTATGTCGTATGATAACTTGAGTAGTGTTTCTCAGAATGTTTTGAAATTTTATCAGCAGCTTACCGGTGGAGAGAGGAGGATCTCTTTCATTTTTGACGATTTTCACTTTTGCCGTTCCAGAGTTATTGGACTTGATATGACGGAAAATAGGATGTTTACCCTATGTCGTATGATAACTTGAGTAGTGTTTCTCAGAATGTTTTGAAATTTTATCAGCAGCTTACTGGTGAGGAGAGGAGGATCCCTTTCATTTTTGACGATTTTCACTTTTGCCGTTCCAGAGTTATTGGACTTGATATGACGGAAAATCGGATTGTTACCCTATGTTGTATGATAACTTGAGTAGTGTTTCTCAGAATGTTTTGAAATTTTATCAGCAGCTTACAGATGAGGGGAGGAGGATCCCTTTCATTTTTGACGATTTTCACTTTTGCCGTTCCAGAGTTATTGGACTTGATATGACGGAAAATCGGATTTTTACTCTATGTCGTATGATAACTTGAGTAGTGTTTCTCAGAATGTTTTGAAATTTTATCAGCAGCTTATTGATGAAGAGAGGAGGATCCCTTTCATTTTTGATGATTTTCACTTTTGCCGTTTTAGAGTTATTGGGCTTGATATGACGAAAATAGGATTTTTACTCTATGTCGTATGATAACTTGAGTAGTGTTTCTCAGAATGTTTTGAAATTTTATCAGCAGCTTACCGGTGGAGAGAGGAGGATCTCTTTCATTTTTGACAATTTTCACTTCTGCCGTTCCAGAGTTATTTGACTTGATATGACGGAAAATCGGATTTTTACCCTATGTTGCATAACTTGAGTAGTGTTTCTCAGAATGTTTTGAAATTTTATCAGCAGCTTACAGATGAGGAGAGGAGGATCCCTTTCATTTTTGACGATTTTCACTTTTGCCGTTCCAGAGTTATTGGACTTGATATGACGGAAAATCGGATTTTTACCCTATGTCGTATGATAACTTGAGTAGTGTTTCTCAGAATGTTTTGAAATTTTATCAGCAGCTTACTGGTGAGGAGAGGAGGATCCCTTTCATTTTTGACGATTTTCACTTTTGCCGTGCCAGAGTTATTGGACTTGATATGACGGAAAATCGGATTTTTACCCTATGTCGTATGATAACTTGAGTAGTGTTTCTCAGAATGTTTTGAAATTTTATCAGCAGCTTATTGATGAAGAGAGGAGGATCCCTTTAATTTTTGACGATTTTCACTTTTGCCGTTCCAGAGTTATTGGACTTGATATGACGGAAAATAGGATTTTTACTCTATGTCGTATGATAACTTGAGTAGTGTTTCTCAGAATGTTTTGAAATTTTATCAGCACCTTACCGGTGGAGAGAGGAGGATCTCTTTCATTTTTGACGATTTTCACTTTTGCCGTTCCAGAGTTATTGGACTTGATATGACGGAAAATAGGATGTTTACCCTATGTCGTATGATAACTTGAGTAGTGTTTCTCAGAATGTTTTGAAATTTTATCAGCAGCTTACTGGTGAGGAGAGGAGGATCCCTTTCATTTTTGACGATTTTCACTTTTGCCGTTCCAGAGTTATTGGACTTGATATGACGGAAAATCGGATTTTTACCCTATGTCGTATGATAACTTGAGTAGTGTTTCTCAGAATGTTTTGAAATTTTATCAGCAGCTTATTGATGAAGAGAGGAGGATCCCTTTAATTTTTGACGATTTTCACTTTTGCCGTTCCAGAGTTATTGGACTTGATATGACGGAAAATAGGATTTTTACTCTATGTCGTATGATAACTTGAGTAGTGTTTCTCAGAATGTTTTGAAATTTTATCAGCACCTTACCGGTGGAGAGAGGAGGATCTCTTTCATTTTTGACGATTTTCACTTTTGCCGTTCCAGAGTTATTGGACTTGATATGACGGAAAATAGGATGTTTACCCTATGTCGTATGATAACTTGAGTAGTGTTTCTCAGAATGTTTTGAAATTTTATCAGCAGCTTACTGGTGAGGAGAGGAGGATCCCTTTCATTTTTGACGATTTTCACTTTTGCCGTTCCAGAGTTATTGGACTTGATATGACGGAAAATCGGATTGTTACCCTATGTTGTATGATAACTTGAGTAGTGTTTCTCAGAATGTTTTGAAATTTTATCAGCAGCTTACTGATGAAGAGAGGAGGATCCCTTTCATTTTTGATGATTTTCACTTTTGCCGTTTTAGAGTTATTGGGCTTGATATGACGAAAATAGGATTTTTACCCTATGTCGTATGATAACTTGAGTAGTGTTTCTCAGAATGTTTTGAAATTTTATCAGCAGCTTACTGGTGAGGAGAGGAGGATCCCTTTCATTTTTGACGATTTTCACTTTTGCCGTTCCAGAGTTATTGGACTTGATATGACGGAAAATCGGATTTTTACCCTATGTCGTATGATAACTTGAGTAGTGTTTCTCAGAATGTTTTGAAATTTTATCAGCAGCTTATTGATGAAGAGAGGAGGATCCCTTTAATTTTTGACGATTTTCACTTTTGCCGTTCCAGAGTTATTGGACTTGATATGACGGAAAATAGGATTTTTACTCTATGTCGTATGATAACTTGAGTAGTGTTTCTCAGAATGTTTTGAAATTTTATCAGCACCTTACCGGTGGAGAGAGGAGGATCTCTTTCATTTTTGACGATTTTCACTTTTGCCGTTCCAGAGTTATTGGACTTGATATGACGGAAAATAGGATGTTTACCCTATGTCGTATGATAACTTGAGTAGTGTTTCTCAGAATGTTTTGAAATTTTATCAGCAGCTTACTGGTGAGGAGAGGAGGATCCCTTTCATTTTTGACGATTTTCACTTTTGCCGTTCCAGAGTTATTGGACTTGATATGACGGAAAATCGGATTGTTACCCTATGTTGTATGATAACTTGAGTAGTGTTTCTCAGAATGTTTTGAAATTTTATCAGCAGCTTACTGATGAAGAGAGGAGGATCCCTTTCATTTTTGATGATTTTCACTTTTGCCGTTTTAGAGTTATTGGGCTTGATATGACGAAAATAGGATTTTTACTCTATGTCGTATGATAACTTGAGTAGTGTTTCTCAGAATGTTTTGAAATTTTATCAGCAGCTTACCGGTGGAGAGAGGAGGATCTCTTTCATTTTTGACAATTTTTACTTCTGTCGTTCCAGAGTTATTGGACTTGATATGACGGAAAATCGGATTTTTACCCTATGTTGTATAACTTGAGTAGTGTTTCTCAGAATGTTTTGAAATTTTATCAGCAGCTTACAGATGAGGGGAGGAGGATCCCTTTCATTTTTGACGATTTTCACTTTTGCCGTTCCAGAGTTATTGGACTTGATATGACGGAAAATCGGATTTTTACCCTATGTCGTATGATAACTTGAGTAGTGTTTCTAAGAATGTTTTGAAATTTTATCAGCAGCTTATTGATGAAGAGAGGAGGATCCCTTTAATTTTTGACGATTTTCACTTTTGCCGTTCCAGAGTTATTGGACTTGATATGACGGAAAATAGGATTTTTACTCTATGTCGTATGATAACTTGAGTAGTGTTTCTCAGAATGTTTTGAAATTTTATCAGCACCTTACCGGTGGAGAGAGGAGGATCTCTTTCATTTTTGACGATTTTCACTTTTGCCGTTCCAGAGTTATTGGACTTGATATGACGGAAAATAGGATGTTTACCCTATGTCGTATGATAACTTGAGTAGTGTTTCTCAGAATGTTTTGAAATTTTATCAGCAGCTTACCGGTGGAGAGAGGAGGATCTCTTTCATTTTTGACAATTTTCACTTCTGCCGTTCCAGAGTTATTGGACTTGATATGACGGAAAATCGGATTGTTACCCTATGTTGTATGATAACTTGAGTAGTGTTTCTCAGAATGTTTTGAAATTTGATCAGCAACTTACTGGTGAAGAGAGGAGGATCCCTTTCATTTTTGATGATTTTCACTTTTGCCGTTTTAGAGTTATTGGGCTTGATATGACGAAAATAGGATTTTTACTCTATGTCGTATGATAACTTGAGTAGTGTTTCTCAGAATGTTTTGAAATTTTATCAGCAGCTTACTGGTGAGGAGAGGAGGATCCCTTTCATTTTTGACGATTTTCACTTTTGCCGTTCCAGAGTTATTGGACTTGATATGACGGAAAATCGGATTTTTACCCTATGTCGTATGATAACTTGAGTAGTGTTTCTCAGAATGTTTTGAAATTTTATCAGCACCTTACCGGTGGAGAGAGGAGGATCTCTTTCATTTTTGACGATTTTCACTTTTGCCGTTCCAGAGTTATTGGACTTGATATGACGGAAAATAGGATGTTTACCCTATGTCGTATGATAACTTGAGTAGTGTTTCTCAGAATGTTTTGAAATTTTATCAGCAGCTTACTGGTGAGGAGAGGAGGATCCCTTTCATTTTTGACGATTTTCACTTTTGCCGTTCCAGAGTTATTGGACTTGATATGACGGAAAATCGGATTTTTACCCTATGTCGTATGATAACTTGAGTAGTGTTTCTCAGAATGTTTTGAAATTTTATCAGCAGCTTACTGATGAAGAGAGGAGGATCCCTTTAATTTTTGACGATTTTCACTTTTGCCGTTCCAGAGTTATTGGACTTGATATGACGGAAAATAGGATTTTTACTCTATGTCGTATGATAACTTGAGTAGTGTTTCTCAGAATGTTTTGAAATTTTATCAGCACCTTACCGGTGGAGAGAGGAGGATCTCTTTCATTTTTGACGATTTTCACTTTTGCCGTTCCAGAGTTATTGGACTTGATATGACGGAAAATAGGATGTTTACCCTATGTCGTATGATAACTTGAGTAGTGTTTCTCAGAATGTTTTGAAATTTTATCAGCAGCTTACTGGTGAGGAGAGGAGGATCCCTTTCATTTTTGACGATTTTGACTTTTGCCGTTCCAGAGTTATTGGACTTGATATGACGGAAAATCGGATTGTTACCCTATGTTGTATGATAACTTGAGTAGTGTTTCTCAGAATGTTTTGAAATTTGATCAGCAACTTACTGGTGAAGAGAGGAGGATCCCTTTCATTTTTGATGATTTTCACTTTTGCCGTTTTAGAGTTATTGGGCTTGATATGACGAAAATAGGATTTTTACTCTATGTCGTATGATAACTTGAGTAGTGTTTCTCAGAATGTTTTGAAATTTTATCAGCAGCTTACTGGTGAGGAGAGGAGGATCCCTTTCATTTTTGACGATTTTCACTTTTGCCGTTCCAGAGTTATTGGACTTGATATGACGGAAAATCGGATTTTTACCCTATGTCGTATGATAACTTGAGTAGTGTTTCTCAGAATGTTTTGAAATTTTATCAGCACCTTACCGGTGGAGAGAGGAGGATCTCTTTCATTTTTGACGATTTTCACTTTTGCCGTTCCAGAGTTATTGGACTTGATATGACGGAAAATAGGATGTTTACCCTATGTCGTATGATAACTTGAGTAGTGTTTCTCAGAATGTTTTGAAATTTTATCAGCAGCTTACTGGTGAGGAGAGGAGGATCCCTTTCATTTTTGACGATTTTCACTTTTGCCGTTCCAGAGTTATTGGACTTGATATGACGGAAAATCGGATTTTTACCCTATGTCGTATGATAACTTGAGTAGTGTTTCTCAGAATGTTTTGAAATTTTATCAGCAGCTTACTGATGAAGAGAGGAGGATCCCTTTAATTTTTGACGATTTTCACTTTTGCCGTTCCAGAGTTATTGGACTTGATATGACGGAAAATAGGATTTTTACTCTATGTCGTATGATAACTTGAGTAGTGTTTCTCAGAATGTTTTGAAATTTTATCAGCACCTTACCGGTGGAGAGAGGAGGATCTCCTTCATTTTTGACGATTTTCACTTTTGCCGTTCCAGAGTTATTGGACTTGATATGACGGAAAATAGGATGTTTACCCTATGTCGTATGATAACTTGAGTAGTGTTTCTCAGAATGTTTTGAAATTTTATCAGCAGCTTACTGGTGAGGAGAGGAGGATCCCTTTCATTTTTGACGATTTTCACTTTTGCCGTTCCAGAGTTATTGGACTTGATATGACGGAAAATCGGATTGTTACCCTATGTTGTATGATAACTTGAGTAGTGTTTCTCAGAATGTTTTGAAATTTTATCAGCAGCTTACTGATGAAGAGAGGAGGATCCCTTTCATTTTTGATGATTTTCACTTTTGCCGTTTTAGAGTTATTGGGCTTGATATGACGAAAATAGGATTTTTACCCTATGTCGTATGATAACTTGAGTAGTGTTTCTCAGAATGTTTTGAAATTTTATCAGCAGCTTACTGGTGAGGAGAGGAGGATCCCTTTCATTTTTGACGATTTTCACTTTTGCCGTTCCAGAGTTATTGGACTTGATATGACGGAAAATCGGATTTTTACCCTATGTCGTATGATAACTTGAGTAGTGTTTCTCAGAATGTTTTGAAATTTTATCAGCAGCTTATTGATGAAGAGAGGAGGATCCCTTTAATTTTTGACGATTTTCACTTTTGCCGTTCCAGAGTTATTGGACTTGATATGACGGAAAATAGGATTTTTACTCTATGTCGTATGATAACTTGAGTAGTGTTTCTCAGAATGTTTTGAAATTTTATCAGCACCTTACCGGTGGAGAGAGGAGGATCTCTTTCATTTTTGACGATTTTCACTTTTGCCGTTCCAGAGTTATTGGACTTGATATGACGGAAAATAGGATGTTTACCCTATGTCGTATGATAACTTGAGTAGTGTTTCTCAGAATGTTTTGAAATTTTATCAGCAGCTTACTGGTGAGGAGAGGAGGATCCCTTTCATTTTTGACGATTTTCACTTTTGCCGTTCCAGAGTTATTGGACTTGATATGACGGAAAATCGGATTGTTACCCTATGTTGTATGATAACTTGAGTAGTGTTTCTCAGAATGTTTTGAAATTTTATCAGCAGCTTACTGATGAAGAGAGGAGGATCCCTTTCATTTTTGATGATTTTCACTTTTGCCGTTTTAGAGTTATTGGGCTTGATATGACGAAAATA
Organism: Bathymodiolus brooksi; assembly: GCA_963680875.1. Taxonomy (NCBI): domain Eukaryota; kingdom Metazoa; phylum Mollusca; class Bivalvia; order Mytilida; family Modiolidae; genus Bathymodiolus; species Bathymodiolus brooksi. The sequence continues at coordinate 28,444,501 of OY804579.1, forward strand.
GGATTTTTACTCTATGTCGTATGATAACTTGAGTAGTGTTTCTCAGAATGTTTTGAAATTTTATCAGCAGCTTACCGGTGGAGAGAGGAGGATCACTTTCATTTTTGACAATTTTTACTTCTGTCGTTCCAGAGTTATTGGACTTGATATGACGGAAAATCGGATTTTTACCCTATGTTGTATAACTTGAGTAGTGTTTCTCAGAATGTTTTGAAATTTTATCAGCAGCTTACAGATGAGGGGAGGAGGATCCCTTTCATTTTTGACGATTTTCACTTTTGCCGTTCCAGAGTTATTGGACTTGATATGACGGAAAATCGGATTTTTACCCTATGTCGTATGATAACTTGAGTAGTGTTTCTAAGAATGTTTTGAAATTTTATCAGCAGCTTATTGATGAAGAGAGGAGGATCCCTTTAATTTTTGACGATTTTCACTTTTGCCGTTCCAGAGTTATTGGACTTGATATGACGGAAAATAGGATTTTTACTCTATGTCGTATGATAACTTGAGTAGTGTTTCTCAGAATGTTTTGAAATTTTATCAGCACCTTACCGGTGGAGAGAGGAGGATCTCTTTCATTTTTGACGATTTTCACTTTTGCCGTTCCAGAGTTATTGGACTTGATATGACGGAAAATAGGATGTTTACCCTATGTCGTATGATAACTTGAGTAGTGTTTCTCAGAATGTTTTGAAATTTTATCAGCAGCTTACCGGTGGAGAGAGGAGGATCTCTTTCATTTTTGACAATTTTCACTTCTGCTGTTCCAGAGTTATTGGACTTGATATGACGGAAAATCGGATTGTTACCCTATGTTGTATGATAACTTGAGTAGTGTTTCTCAGAATGTTTTGAAATTTGATCAGCAACTTACTGGTGAAGAGAGGAGGATCCCTTTCATTTTTGATGATTTTCACTTTTGCCGTTTTAGAGTTATTGGGCTTGATATGACGAAAATAGGATTTTTACTCTATGTCGTATGATAACTTGAGTAGTGTTTCTCAGAATGTTTTGAAATTTTATCAGCAGCTTACCGGTGGAGAGAGGAGGATCTCTTTCATTTTTGACAATTTTCACTTCTGCCGTTCCAGAGTTATTTGACTTGATATGACGGAAAATCGGATTTTTACCCTATGTTGCATAACTTGAGTAGTGTTTCTCAGAATGTTTTGAAATTTTATCAGCAGCTTACAGATGAGGAGAGGAGGATCCCTTTCATTTTTGACGATTTTCACTTTTGCCGTTCCAGAGTTATTGGACTTGATATGACGGAAAATCGGATTTTTACCCTATGTCGTATGATAACTTGAGTAGTGTTTCTCAGAATGTTTTGAAATTTTATCAGCAGCTTACTGGTGAGGAGAGGAGGATCCCTTTCATTTTTGACGATTTTCACTTTTGCCGTTCCAGAGTTATTGGACTTGATATGACGGAAAATCGGATTTTTACCCTATGTCGTATGATAACTTGAGTAGTGTTTCTCAGAATGTTTTGAAATTTTATCAGCAGCTTATTGATGAAGAGAGGAGGATCCCTTTAATTTTTGACGATTTTCACTTTTGCCGTTCCAGAGTTATTGGACTTGATATGACGGAAAATAGGATTTTTACTCTATGTCGTATGATAACTTGAGTAGTGTTTCTCAGAATGTTTTGAAATTTTATCAGCACCTTACCGGTGGAGAGAGGAGGATCTCTTTCATTTTTGACGATTTTCACTTTTGCCGTTCCAGAGTTATTGGACTTGATATGACGGAAAATAGGATGTTTACCCTATGTCGTATGATAACTTGAGTAGTGTTTCTCAGAATGTTTTGAAATTTTATCAGCAGCTTACTGGTGAGGAGAGGAGGATCCCTTTCATTTTTGACGATTTTCACTTTTGCCGTTCCAGAGTTATTGGACTTGATATGACGGAAAATCGGATTTTTACCCTATGTCGTATGATAACTTGAGTAGTGTTTCTCAGAATGTTTTGAAATTTTATCAGCAGCTTATTGATGAAGAGAGGAGGATCCCTTTAATTTTTGACGATTTTCACTTTTGCCGTTCCAGAGTTATTGGACTTGATATGACGGAAAATAGGATTTTTACTCTATGTCGTATGATAACTTGAGTAGTGTTTCTCAGAATGTTTTGAAATTTTATCAGCACCTTACCGGTGGAGAGAGAAGGATCTCTTTCATTTTTGACGATTTTCACTTTTGCCGTTCCAGAGTTATTGGACTTGATATGACGGAAAATAGGATGTTTACCCTATGTCGTATGATAACTTGAGTAGTGTTTCTCAGAATGTTTTGAAATTTTATCAGCAGCTTACTGGTGAGGAGAGGAGGATCCCTTTCATTTTTGACGATTTTCACTTTTGCCGTTCCAGAGTTATTGGACTTGATATGACGGAAAATCGGATTGTTACCCTATGTTGTATGATAACTTGAGTAGTGTTTCTCAGAATGTTTTGAAATTTTATCAGCAGCTTACTGATGAAGAGAGGAGGATCCCTTTCATTTTTGATGATTTTCACTTTTGCCGTTTTAGAGTTATTGGGCTTGATATGACGAAAATAGGATTTTTACTCTATGTCGTATGATAACTTGAGTAGTGTTTCTCAGAATGTTTTGAAATTTTATCAGCACCTTACCGGTGGAGAGAGGAGGATCTCTTTCATTTTTGACGATTTTCACTTTTGCCGTTCCAGAGTTATTGGACTTGATATGACGGAAAATAGGATGTTTACCCTATGTCGTATGATAACTTGAGTAGTGTTTCTCAGAATGTTTTGAAATTTTATCAGCAGCTTACTGGTGAGGAGAGGAGGATCCCTTTCATTTTTGACGATTTTCACTTTTGCCGTTCCAGAGTTATTGGACTTGATATGACGGAAAATCGGATTTTTACCCTATGTCGTATGATAACTTGAGTAGTGTTTCTCAGAATGTTTTGAAATTTTATCAGCAGCTTATTGATGAAGAGAGGAGGATCCCTTTAATTTTTGACGATTTTCACTTTTGCCGTTCCAGAGTTATTGGACTTGATATGACGGAAAATAGGATTTTTACTCTATGTCGTATGATAACTTGAGTAGTGTTTCTCAGAATGTTTTGAAATTTTATCAGCACCTTACCGGTGGAGAGAGAAGGATCTCTTTCATTTTTGACGATTTTCACTTTTGCCGTTCCAGAGTTATTGGACTTGATATGACGGAAAATAGGATGTTTACCCTATGTCGTATGATAACTTGAGTAGTGTTTCTCAGAATGTTTTGAAATTTTATCAGCAGCTTACTGGTGAGGAGAGGAGGATCCCTTTCATTTTTGACGATTTTCACTTTTGCCGTTCCAGAGTTATTGGACTTGATATGACGGAAAATCGGATTGTTACCCTATGTTGTATGATAACTTGAGTAGTGTTTCTCAGAATGTTTTGAAATTTTATCAGCAGCTTACTGATGAAGAGAGGAGGATCCCTTTCATTTTTGATGATTTTCACTTTTGCCGTTTTAGAGTTATTGGGCTTGATATGACGAAAATAGGATTTTTACTCTATGTCGTATGATAACTTGAGTAGTGTTTCTCAGAATGTTTTGAAATTTTATCAGCAGCTTACCGGTGGAGAGAGGAGGATCTCTTTCATTTTTGACAATTTTCACTTCTGCCGTTCCAGAGTTATTGGACTTGATATGACGGAAAATCGGATTTTTACCCTATGTTGTATAACTTGAGTAGTGTTTCTCAGAATGTTTTGAAATTTTATCAGCAGCTTACAGATGAGGGGAGGAGGATCCCTTTCATTTTTGACGATTTTCACTTTTGCCGTTCCAGAGTTATTGGACTTGATATGACGGAAAATCGGATTTTTACTCTATGTCGTATGATAACTTGAGTAGTGTTTCTCAGAATGTTTTGAAATTTTATCAGCAGCTTATTGATGAAGAGAGGAGGATCCCTTTCATTTTTGATGATTTTCACTTTTGCCGTTTTAGAGTTATTGGGCTTGATATGACGAAAATAGGATTTTTACTCTATGTCGTATGATAACTTGAGTAGTGTTTCTCAGAATGTTTTGAAATTTTATCAGCAGCTTACCGGTGGAGAGAGGAGGATCTCTTTCATTTTTGACAATTTTCACTTCTGCCGTTCCAGAGTTATTTGACTTGATATGACGGAAAATCGGATTTTTACCCTATGTTGCATAACTTGAGTAGTGTTTCTCAGAATGTTTTGAAATTTTATCAGCAGCTTACAGATGAGGAGAGGAGGATCCCTTTCATTTTTGACGATTTTCACTTTTGCCGTTCCAGAGTTATTGGACTTGATATGACGGAAAATCGGATTTTTACCCTATGTCGTATGATAACTTGAGTAGTGTTTCTCAGAATGTTTTGAAATTTTATCAGCAGCTTACTGGTGAGGAGAGGAGGATCCCTTTCATTTTTGACGATTTTCACTTTTGCCGTTCCAGAGTTATTGGACTTGATATGACGGAAAATCGGATTTTTACCCTATGTCGTATGATAACTTGAGTAGTGTTTCTCAGAATGTTTTGAAATTTTATCAGCAGCTTATTGATGAAGAGAGGAGGATCCCTTTAATTTTTGACGATTTTCACTTTTGCCGTTCCAGAGTTATTGGACTTGATATGACGGAAAATAGGATTTTTACTCTATGTCGTATGATAACTTGAGTAGTGTTTCTCAGAATGTTTTGAAATTTTATCAGCACCTTACCGGTGGAGAGAGGAGGATCTCTTTCATTTTTGACGATTTTCACTTTTGCCGTTCCAGAGTTATTGGACTTGATATGACGGAAAATAGGATGTTTACCCTATGTCGTATGATAACTTGAGTAGTGTTTCTCAGAATGTTTTGAAATTTTATCAGCAGCTTACTGGTGAGGAGAGGAGGATCCCTTTCATTTTTGACGATTTTCACTTTTGCCGTTCCAGAGTTATTGGACTTGATATGACGGAAAATCGGATTGTTACCCTATGTTGTATGATAACTTGAGTAGTGTTTCTCAGAATGTTTTGAAATTTTATCAGCAGCTTACTGATGAAGAGAGGAGGATCCCTTTCATTTTTGATGATTTTCACTTTTGCCGTTTTAGAGTTATTGGGCTTGATATGACGAAAATAGGATTTTTACTCTATGTCGTATGATAACTTGAGTAGTGTTTCTCAGAATGTTTTGAAATTTTATCAGCAGCTTACCGGTGGAGAGAGGAGGATCTCTTTCATTTTTGACAATTTTCACTTCTGCCGTTCCAGAGTTATTTGACTTGATATGACGGAAAATCGGATTTTTACCCTATGTTGTATAACTTGAGTAGTGTTTCTCAGAATGTTTTGAAATTTTATCAGCAGCTTACAGATGAGGGGAGGAGGATCCCTTTCATTTTTGACGATTTTCACTTTTGCCGTTCCAGAGTTATTGGACTTGATATGACGGAAAATCGGATTTTTACCCTATGTCGTATGATAACTTGAGTAGTGTTTCTAAGAATGTTTTGAAATTTTATCAGCAGCTTATTGATGAAGAGAGGAGGATCCCTTTAATTTTTGACGATTTTCACTTTTGCCGTTCCAGAGTTATTGGACTTGATATGACGGAAAATAGGATTTTTACTCTATGTCGTATGATAACTTGAGTAGTGTTTCTCAGAATGTTTTGAAATTTTATCAGCACCTTACCGGTGGAGAGAGGAGGATCTCTTTCATTTTTGACGATTTTCACTTTTGCCGTTCCAGAGTTATTGGACTTGATATGACGGAAAATAGGATGTTTACCCTATGTCGTATGATAACTTGAGTAGTGTTTCTCAGAATGTTTTGAAATTTTATCAGCAGCTTACCGGTGGAGAGAGGAGGATCTCTTTCATTTTTGACAATTTTCACTTCTGCCGTTCCAGAGTTATTGGACTTGATATGACGGAAAATCGGATTGTTACCCTATGTTGTATGATAACTTGAGTAGTGTTTCTCAGAATGTTTTGAAATTTGATCAGCAACTTACTGGTGAAGAGAGGAGGATCCCTTTCATTTTTGATGATTTTCACTTTTGCCGTTTTAGAGTTATTGGGCTTGATATGACGAAAATAGGATTTTTACTCTATGTCGTATGATAACTTGAGTAGTGTTTCTCAGAATGTTTTGAAATTTTATCAGCAGCTTACCGGTGGAGAGAGGAGGATCTCTTTCATTTTTGACAATTTTCACTTCTGCCGTTCCAGAGTTATTTGACTTGATATGACGGAAAATCGGATTTTTACCCTATGTTGCATAACTTGAGTAGTGTTTCTCAGAATGTTTTGAAATTTTATCAGCAGCTTACAGATGAGGAGAGGAGGATCCCTTTCATTTTTGACGATTTTCACTTTTGCCGTTCCAGAGTTATTGGACTTGATATGACGGAAAATCGGATTTTTACCCTGTCGTATGATAACTTGAGTAGTGTTTCTCAGAATGTTTTGAAATTTTATCAGCAGCTTACTGGTGAGGAGAGGAGGATCCCTTTCATTTTTGACGATTTTCACTTTTGCCGTTCCAGAGTTATTGGACTTGATATGACGGAAAATCGGATTTTTACCCTATGTCGTATGATAACTTGAGTAGTGTTTCTCAGAATGTTTTGAAATTTTATCAGCAGCTTATTGATGAAGAGAGGAGGATCCCTTTAATTTTTGACGATTTTCACTTTTGCCGTTCCAGAGTTATTGGACTTGATATGACGGAAAATAGGATTTTTACTCTATGTCGTATGATAACTTGAGTAGTGTTTCTCAGAATGTTTTGAAATTTTATCAGCACCTTACCGGTGGAGAGAGGAGGATCTCTTTCATTTTTGACGATTTTCACTTTTGCCGTTCCAGAGTTATTGGACTTGATATGACGGAAAATAGGATGTTTACCCTATGTCGTATGATAACTTGAGTAGTGTTTCTCAGAATGTTTTGAAATTTTATCAGCAGCTTACTGGTGAGGAGAGGAGGATCCCTTTCATTTTTGACGATTTTCACTTTTGCCGTTCCAGAGTTATTGGACTTGATATGACGGAAAATCGGATTGTTACCCTATGTTGTATGATAACTTGAGTAGTGTTTCTCAGAATGTTTTGAAATTTTATCAGCAGCTTACTGATGAAGAGAGGAGGATCCCTTTCATTTTTGATGATTTTCACTTTTGCCGTTTTAGAGTTATTGGGCTTGATATGACGAAAATAGGATTTTTACTCTATGTCGTATGATAACTTGAGTAGTGTTTCTCAGAATGTTTTGAAATTTTATCAGCAGCTTACCGGTGGAGAGAGGAGGATCTCTTTCATTTTTGACAATTTTCACTTCTGCCGTTCCAGAGTTATTGGACTTGATATGACGGAAAATCGGATTTTTACCCTATGTTGTATAACTTGAGTAGTGTTTCTCAGAATGTTTTGAAATTTTATCAGCAGCTTACAGATGAGGGGAGGAGGATCCCTTTCATTTTTGACGATTTTCACTTTTGCCGTTCCAGAGTTATTGGACTTGATATGACGGAAAATCGGATTTTTACTCTATGTCGTATGATAACTTGAGTAGTGTTTCTCAGAATGTTTTGAAATTTTATCAGCAGCTTATTGATGAAGAGAGGAGGATCCCTTTCATTTTTGATGATTTTCACTTTTGCCGTTTTAGAGTTATTGGGCTTGATATGACGAAAATAGGATTTTTACTCTATGTCGTATGATAACTTGAGTAGTGTTTCTCAGAATGTTTTGAAATTTTATCAGCAGCTTACCGGTGGAGAGAGGAGGATCTCTTTCATTTTTGACAATTTTCACTTCTGCCGTTCCAGAGTTATTTGACTTGATATGACGGAAAATCGGATTTTTACCCTATGTTGCATAACTTGAGTAGTGTTTCTCAGAATGTTTTGAAATTTTATCAGCAGCTTACAGATGAGGAGAGGAGGATCCCTTTCATTTTTGACGATTTTCACTTTTGCCGTTCCAGAGTTATTGGACTTGATATGACGGAAAATCGGATTTTTACCCTATGTCGTATGATAACTTGAGTAGTGTTTCTCAGAATGTTTTGAAATTTTATCAGCAGCTTACTGGTGAGGAGAGGAGGATCCCTTTCATTTTTGACGATTTTCACTTTTGCCGTTCCAGAGTTATTGGACTTGATATGACGGAAAATCGGATTTTTACCCTATGTCGTATGATAACTTGAGTAGTGTTTCTAAGAATGTTTTGAAATTTTATCAGCAGCTTATTGATGAAGAGAGGAGGATCCCTTTAATTTTTGACGATTTTCACTTTTGCCGTTCCAGAGTTATTGGACTTGATATGACGGAAAATAGGATTTTTACTCTATGTCGTATGATAACTTGAGTAGTGTTTCTCAGAATGTTTTGAAATTTTATCAGCACCTTACCGGTGGAGAGAGGAGGATCTCTTTCATTTTTGACGATTTTCACTTTTGCCGTTCCAGAGTTATTGGACTTGATATGACGGAAAATAGGATGTTTACCCTATGTCGTATGATAACTTGAGTAGTGTTTCTCAGAATGTTTTGAAATTTTATCAGCAGCTTACCGGTGGAGAGAGGAGGATCTCTTTCATTTTTGACAATTTTCACTTCTGCCGTTCCAGAGTTATTGGACTTGATATGACGGAAAATCGGATTGTTACCCTATGTTGTATGATAACTTGAGTAGTGTTTCTCAGAATGTTTTGAAATTTGATCAGCAACTTACTGGTGAAGAGAGGAGGATCCCTTTCATTTTTGATGATTTTCACTTTTGCCGTTTTAGAGTTATTGGGCTTGATATGACGAAAATAGGATTTTTACTCTATGTCGTATGATAACTTGAGTAGTGTTTCTCAGAATGTTTTGAAATTTTATCAGCAGCTTACCGGTGGAGAGAGGAGGATCTCTTTCATTTTTGACAATTTTCACTTCTGCCGTTCCAGAGTTATTTGACTTGATATGACGGAAAATCGGATTTTTACCCTATGTTGCATAACTTGAGTAGTGTTTCTCAGAATGTTTTGAAATTTTATCAGCAGCTTACAGATGAGGAGAGGAGGATTCCGTTCATTTTTGACGATTTTCACTTTTGCCGTTCCAGAGTTATTGGACTTGATATGACGGAAAATCGGATTTTTACCCTGTCGTATGATAACTTGAGTAGTGTTTCTCAGAATGTTTTGAAATTTTATCAGCAGCTTACTGGTGAGGAGAGGAGGATCCCTTTAATTTTTGACGATTTTCACTTTTGCCGTTCCAGAGTTATTGGACTTGATATGACGGAAAATCGGATTTTTACCCTATGTCGTATGATAACTTGAGTAGTGTTTCTCAGAATGTTTTGAAATTTTATCAGCAGCTTATTGATGAAGAGAGGAGGATCCCTTTAATTTTTGACGATTTTCACTTTTGCCGTTCCAGAGTTATTGGACTTGATATGACGGAAAATAGGATTTTTACTCTATGTCGTATGATAACTTGAGTAGTGTTTCTCAGAATGTTTTGAAATTTTATCAGCACCTTACCGGTGGAGAGAGGAGGATCTCTTTCATTTTTGACGATTTTCACTTTTGCCGTTCCAGAGTTATTGGACTTGATATGACGGAAAATAGGATGTTTACCCTATGTCGTATGATAACTTGAGTAGTGTTTCTCAGAATGTTTTGAAATTTTATCAGCAGCTTACTGGTGAGGAGAGGAGGATCCCTTTCATTTTTGACGATTTTCACTTTTGCCGTTCCAGAGTTATTGGACTTGATATGACGGAAAATCGGATTGTTACCCTATGTTGTATGATAACTTGAGTAGTGTTTCTCAGAATGTTTTGAAATTTTATCAGCAGCTTACTGATGAAGAGAGGAGGATCCCTTTCATTTTTGATGATTTTCACTTTTGCCGTTTTAGAGTTATTGGGCTTGATATGACGAAAATAGGATTTTTACTCTATGTCGTATGATAACTTGAGTAGTGTTTCTCAGAATGTTTTGAAATTTTATCAGCAGCTTACCGGTGGAGAGAGGAGGATCTCTTTCATTTTTGACAATTTTCACTTCTGCCGTTCCAGAGTTATTGGACTTGATATGACGGAAAATCGGATTTTTACCCTATGTTGCATAACTTGAGTAGTGTTTCTCAGAATGTTTTGAAATTTTATCAGCAGCTTACAGATGAGGAGAGGAGGATCCCTTTCATTTTTGACGATTTTCACTTTTGCCGTTCCAGAGTTATTGGACTTGATATGACGGAAAATCGGATTTTTACCCTATGTCGTATGATAACTTGAGTAGTGTTTCTCAGAATGTTTTGAAATTTTATCAGCAGCTTATTGATGAAGAGAGGAGGATCCCTTTAATTTTTGACGATTTTCACTTTTGCCGTTCCAGAGTTATTGGACTTGATATGACGGAAAATAGGATTTTTACTCTATGTCGTATGATAACTTGAGTAGTGTTTCTCAGAATGTTTTGAAATTTTATCAGCACCTTACCGGTGGAGAGAGGAGGATCTCTTTCATTTTTGACGATTTTCACTTTTGCCGTTCCAGAGTTATTGGACTTGATATGACGGAAAATAGGATGTTTACCCTATGTCGTATGATAACTTGAGTAGTGTTTCTCAGAATGTTTTGAAATTTTATCAGCAGCTTACTGGTGAGGAGAGGAGGATCCCTTTCATTTTTGACGATTTTCACTTTTGCCGTTCCAGAGTTATTGGACTTGATATGACGGAAAATCGGATTGTTACCCTATGTTGTATGATAACTTGAGTAGTGTTTCTCAGAATGTTTTGAAATTTTATCAGCAGCTTACTGATGAAGAGAGGAGGATCCCTTTCATTTTTGATGATTTTCACTTTTGCCGTTTTAGAGTTATTGGGCTTGATATGACGAAAATAGGATTTTTACTCTATGTCGTATGATAACTTGAGTAGTGTTTCTCAGAATGTTTTGAAATTTTATCAGCAGCTTACCGGTGGAGAGAGGAGGATCTCTTTCATTTTTGACAATTTTCACTTCTGTCGTTCCAGAGTTATTGGACTTGATATGACGGAAAATCGGATTTTTACCCTATGTTGTATAACTTGAGTAGTGTTTCTCAGAATGTTTTGAAATTTTATCAGCAGCTTACAGATGAGGGGAGGAGGATCCCTTTCATTTTTGACGATTTTCACTTTTGCCGTTCCAGAGTTATTGGACTTGATATGACGGAAAATCGGATTTTTACCCTATGTCGTATGATAACTTGAGTAGTGTTTCTAAGAATGTTTTGAAATTTTATCAGCAGCTTATTGATGAAGAGAGGAGGATCCCTTTAATTTTTGACGATTTTCACTTTTGCCGTTCCAGAGTTATTGGACTTGATATGACGGAAAATAGGATTTTTACTCTATGTCGTATGATAACTTGAGTAGTGTTTCTCAGAATGTTTTGAAATTTTATCAGCACCTTACCGGTGGAGAGAGGAGGATCTCTTTCATTTTTGACGATTTTCACTTTTGCCGTTCCAGAGTTATTGGACTTGATATGACGGAAAATAGGATGTTTACCCTATGTCGTATGATAACTTGAGTAGTGTTTCTCAGAATGTTTTGAAATTTTATCAGCAGCTTACCGGTGGAGAGAGGAGGATCTCTTTCATTTTTGACAATTTTCACTTCTGCCGTTCCAGAGTTATTGGACTTGATATGACGGAAAATCGGATTGTTACCCTATGTTGTATGATAACTTGAGTAGTGTTTCTCAGAATGTTTTGAAATTTGATCAGCAACTTACTGGTGAAGAGAGGAGGATCCCTTTCATTTTTGATGATTTTCACTTTTGCCGTTTTAGAGTTATTGGGCTTGATATGACGAAAATAGGATTTTTACTCTATGTCGTATGATAACTTGAGTAGTGTTTCTCAGAATGTTTTGAAATTTTATCAGCAGCTTACCGGTGGAGAGAGGAGGATCTCTTTCATTTTTGACAATTTTCACTTCTGCCGTTCCAGAGTTATTTGACTTGATATGACGGAAAATCGGATTTTTACCCTATGTTGCATAACTTGAGTAGTGTTTCTCAGAATGTTTTGAAATTTTATCAGCAGCTTACAGATGAGGAGAGGAGGATCCCTTTCATTTTTGACGATTTTCACTTTTGCCGTTCCAGAGTTATTGGACTTGATATGACGGAAAATCGGATTTTTACCCTGTCGTATGATAACTTGAGTAGTGTTTCTCAGAATGTTTTGAAATTTTATCAGCAGCTTACTGGTGAGGAGAGGAGGATCCCTTTCATTTTTGACGATTTTCACTTTTGCCGTTCCAGAGTTATTGGACTTGATATGACGGAAAATCGGATTTTTACCCTATGTCGTATGATAACTTGAGTAGTGTTTCTCAGAATGTTTTGAAATTTTATCAGCAGCTTATTGATGAAGAGAGGAGGATCCCTTTAATTTTTGACGATTTTCACTTTTGCCGTTCCAGAGTTATTGGACTTGATATGACGGAAAATAGGATTTTTACTCTATGTCGTATGATAACTTGAGTAGTGTTTCTCAGAATGTTTTGAAATTTTATCAGCACCTTACCGGTGGAGAGAGGAGGATCTCTTTCATTTTTGACGATTTTCACTTTTGCCGTTCCAGAGTTATTGGACTTGATATGACGGAAAATAGGATGTTTACCCTATGTCGTATGATAACTTGAGTAGTGTTTCTCAGAATGTTTTGAAATTTTATCAGCAGCTTACTGGTGAGGAGAGGAGGATCCCTTTCATTTTTGACGATTTTCACTTTGGCCGTTCCAGAGTTATTGGACTTGATATGACGGAAAATCGGATTTTTACCCTATGTCGTATGATAACTTGAGTAGTGTTTCTCAGAATGTTTTGAAATTTTATCAGCAGCTTATTGATGAAGAGAGGAGGATCCCTTTAATTTTTGACGATTTTCACTTTTGCCGTTCCAGAGTTATTGGACTTGATATGACGGAAAATAGGATTTTTACTCTATGTCGTATGATAACTTGAGTAGTGTTTCTCAGAATGTTTTGAAATTTTATCAGCACCTTACCGGTGGAGAGAGGAGGATCTCTTTCATTTTTGACGATTTTCACTTTTGCCGTTCCAGAGTTATTGGACTTGATATGACGGAAAATAGGATGTTTACCCTATGTCGTATGATAACTTGAGTAGTGTTTCTCAGAATGTTTTGAAATTTTATCAGCAGCTTACTGGTGAGGAGAGGAGGATCCCTTTCATTTTTGACGATTTTCACTTTTGCCGTTCCAGAGTTATTGGACTTGATATGACGGAAAATCGGATTGTTACCCTATGTTGTATGATAACTTGAGTAGTGTTTCTCAGAATGTTTTGAAATTTTATCAGCAGCTTACTGATGAAGAGAGGAGGATCCCTTTCATTTTTGATGATTTTCACTTTTGCCGTTTTAGAGTTATTGGGCTTGATATGACGAAAATAGGATTTTTACTCTATGTCGTATGATAACTTGAGTAGTGTTTCTCAGAATGTTTTGAAATTTTATCAGCAGCTTACCGGTGGAGAGAGGAGGATCTCTTTCATTTTTGACAATTTTCACTTCTGCCGTTCCAGAGTTATTGGACTTGATATGACGGAAAATCGGATTTTTACCCTATGTTGTATAACTTGAGTAGTGTTTCTCAGAATGTTTTGAAATTTTATCAGCAGCTTACAGATGAGGGGAGGAGGATCCCTTTCATTTTTGACGATTTTCACTTTTGCCGTTCCAGAGTTATTGGACTTGATATGACGGAAAATCGGATTTTTACCCTATGTCGTATGATAACTTGAGTAGTGTTTCTAAGAATGTTTTGAAATTTTATCAGCAGCTTATTGATGAAGAGAGGAGGATCCCTTTAATTTTTGACGATTTTCACTTTTGCCGTTCCAGAGTTATTGGACTTGATATGACGGAAAATAGGATTTTTACTCTATGTCGTATGATAACTTGAGTAGTGTTTCTCAGAATGTTTTGAAATTTTATCAGCACCTTACCGGTGGAGAGAGGAGGATCTCTTTCATTTTTGACGATTTTCACTTTTGCCGTTCCAGAGTTATTGGACTTGATATGACGGAAAATAGGATGTTTACCCTATGTCGTATGATAACTTGAGTAGTGTTTCTCAGAATGTTTTGAAATTTTATCAGCAGCTTACCGGTGGAGAGAGGAGGATCTCTTTCATTTTTGACAATTTTCACTTCTGCCGTTCCAGAGTTATTGGACTTGATATGACGGAAAATCGGATTGTTACCCTATGTTGTATGATAACTTGAGTAGTGTTTCTCAGAATGTTTTGAAATTTGATCAGCAACTTACTGGTGAAGAGAGGAGGATCCCTTTCATTTTTGATGATTTTCACTTTTGCCGTTTTAGAGTTATTGGGCTTGATATGACGAAAATAGGATTTTTACTCTATGTCGTATGATAACTTGAGTAGTGTTTCTCAGAATGTTTTGAAATTTTATCAGCAGCTTACCGGTGGAGAGAGGAGGATCTCTTTCATTTTTGACAATTTTCACTTCTGCCGTTCCAGAGTTATTGGACTTGATATGACGGAAAATCGGATTTTTACCCTATGTTGTATAACTTGAGTAGTGTTTCTCAGAATGTTATGAAATTTTATCAGCAGCTTACAGATGAGGGGAGGAGGATCCCTTTCATTTTTGACGATTTTCACTTTTGCCGTTCCAGAGTTATTGGACTTGATATGACGGAAAATCGGATTTTTACCCTATGTTGCATAACTTGAGTAGTGTTTCTCAGAATGTTTTGAAATTTTATCAGCAGCTTACAGATGAGGAGAGGAGGATCCCTTTCATTTTTGACGATTTTCACTTTTGCCGTTCCAGAGTTATTGGACTTGATATGACGGAAAATCGGATTTTTACCCTATGTCGTATGATAACTTGAGTAGTGTTTCTCAGAATGTTTTGAAATTTTATCAGCAGCTTACTGGTGAGGAGAGGAGGATCCCTTTCATTTTTGACGATTTTCACTTTTGCCGTTCCAGAGTTATTGGACTTGATATGACGGAAAATCGGATTTTTACTCTATGTCGTATGATAACTTGAGTAGTGTTTCTCAGAATGTTTTGAAATTTTATCAGCAACTTACTGGTGAAGAGAGGAGGATCCCTTTCATTTTTGATGATTTTCACTTTTGCCGTTTTAGAGTTATTGGGCTTGATATGACGAAAATAGGATTTTTACTCTATGTCGTATGATAACTTGAGTAGTGTTTCTCAGAATGTTTTGAAATTTTATCAGCAGCTTACCGGTGGAGAGAGGAGGATCTCTTTCATTTTTGACAATTTTCACTTCTGCCGTTCCAGAGTTATTGGACTTGATATGACGGAAAATCGGATTGTTACCCTATGTTGTATGATAACTTGAGTAGTGTTTCTCAGAATGTTTTGAAATTTGATCAGCAACTTACTGGTGAAGAGAGGAGGATCCCTTTCATTTTTGACGATTTTCACTTTTGCCGTTCCAGAGTTATTGGACTTGATATGACGGAAAATCGGATTTTTACCCTATGTCGTATGATAACTTGAGTAGTGTTTCTCAGAATGTTTTGAAATTTTATCAGCAGCTTATTGATGAAGAGAGGAGGATCCCTTTAATTTTTGACGATTTTCACTTTTGCCGTTCCAGAGTTATTGGACTTGATATGACGGAAAATAGGATTTTTACTCTATGTCGTATGATAACTTGAGTAGTGTTTCTCAGAATGTTTTGAAATTTTATCAGCACCTTACCGGTGGAGAGAGGAGGATCTCTTTCATTTTTGACGATTTTCACTTTTGCCGTTCCAGAGTTATTGGACTTGATATGACGGAAAATAGGATGTTTACCCTATGTCGTATGATAACTTGAGTAGTGTTTCTCAGAATGTTTTGAAATTTTATCAGCAGCTTACTGGTGAGGAAAGGAGGATCCCTTTCATTTTTGACGATTTTCACTTTTGCCGTTCCAGAGTTATTGGACTTGATATGACGGAAAATCGGATTGTTACCCTATGTTGTATGATAACTTGAGTAGTGTTTCTCAGAATGTTTTGAAATTTTATCAGCAGCTTACTGATGAAGAGAGGAGGATCCCTTTCATTTTTGATGATTTTCACTTTTGCCGTTTTAGAGTTATTGGGCTTGATATGACGAAAATAGGATTTTTACTCTATGTCGTATGATAACTTGAGTAGTGTTTCTCAGAATGTTTTGAAATTTTATCAGCAGCTTACCGGTGGAGAGAGGAGGATCTCTTTCATTTTTGACAATTTTCACTTCTGCCGTTCCAGAGTTATTGGACTTGATATGACGGAAAATCGGATTTTTACCCTATGTTGTATAACTTGAGTAGTGTTTCTCAGAATGTTTTGAAATTTTATCAGCAGCTTACAGATGAGGGGAGGAGGATCCCTTTCATTTTTGACGATTTTCACTTTTGCCGTTCCAGAGTTATTGGACTTGATATGACGGAAAATCGGATTTTTACCCTATGTCGTATGATAACTTGAGTAGTGTTTCTAAGAATGTTTTGAAATTTTATCAGCAGCTTATTGATGAAGAGAGGAGGATCCCTTTAATTTTTGACGATTTTCACTTTTGCCGTTCCAGAGTTATTGGACTTGATATGACGGAAAATAGGATTTTTACTCTATGTCGTATGATAACTTGAGTAGTGTTTCTCAGAATGTTTTGAAATTTTATCAGCACCTTACCGGTGGAGAGAGGAGGATCTCTTTCATTTTTGACGATTTTCACTTTTGCCGTTCCAGAGTTATTGGACTTGATATGACGGAAAATAGGATGTTTACCCTATGTCGTATGATAACTTGAGTAGTGTTTCTCAGAATGTTTTGAAATTTTATCAGCAGCTTACCGGTGGAGAGAGGAGGATCTCTTTCATTTTTGACAATTTTCACTTCTGCCGTTCCAGAGTTATTGGACTTGATATGACGGAAAATCGGATTGTTACCCTATGTTGTATGATAACTTGAGTAGTGTTTCTCAGAATGTTTTGAAATTTGATCAGCAACTTACTGGTGAAGAGAGGAGGATCCCTTTCATTTTTGATGATTTTCACTTTTGCCGTTTTAGAGTTATTGGGCTTGATATGACGAAAATAGGATTTTTACTCTATGTCGTATGATAACTTGAGTAGTGTTTCTCAGAATGTTTTGAAATTTTATCAGCAGCTTACCGGTGGAGAGAGGAGGATCTCTTTCATTTTTGACAATTTTCACTTCTGCCGTTCCAGAGTTATTGGACTTGATATGACGGAAAATCGGATTTTTACCCTATGTTGTATAACTTGAGTAGTGTTTCTCAGAATGTTTTGAAATTTTATCAGCAGCTTACAGATGAGGGGAGGAGGATCCCTTTCATTTTTGACGATTTTCACTTTTGCCGTTCCAGAGTTATTGGACTTGATATGACGGAAAATCGGATTTTTACCCTATGTTGCATAACTTGAGTAGTGTTTCTCAGAATGTTTTGAAATTTTATCAGCAGCTTACAGATGAGGAGAGGAGGATCCCTTTCATTTTTGACGATTTTCACTTTTGCCGTTCCAGAGTTATTGGACTTGATATGACGGAAAATCGGATTTTTACTCTATGTCGTATGATAACTTGAGTAGTGTTTCTCAGAATGTTTTGAAATTTTATCAGCAACTTACTGGTGAAGAGAGGAGGATCCCTTTCATTTTTGATGATTTTCACTTTTGCCGTTTTAGAGTTATTGGGCTTGATATGACGAAAATAGGATTTTTACTCTATGTCGTATGATAACTTGAGTAGTGTTTCTCAGAATGTTTTGAAATTTTATCAGCAGCTTACCGGTGGAGAGAGGAGGATCTCTTTCATTTTTGACAATTTTCACTTCTGCCGTTCCAGAGTTATTGGACTTGATATGACGGAAAATCGGATTGTTACCCTATGTTGTATGATAACTTGAGTAGTGTTTCTCAGAATGTTTTGAAATTTGATCAGCAACTTACTGGTGAAGAGAGGAGGATCCCTTTCATTTTTGACGATTTTCACTTTTGCCGTTCCAGAGTTATTGGACTTGATATGACGGAAAATCGGATTTTTACCCTATGTCGTATGATAACTTGAGTAGTGTTTCTCAGAATGTTTTGAAATTTTATCAGCAGCTTATTGATGAAGAGAGGAGGATCCCTTTAATTTTTGACGATTTTCACTTTTGCCGTTCCAGAGTTATTGGACTTGATATGACGGAAAATAGGATTTTTACTCTATGTCGTATGATAACTTGAGTAGTGTTTCTCAGAATGTTTTGAAATTTTATCAGCACCTTACCGGTGGAGAGAGGAGGATCTCTTTCATTTTTGACGATTTTCACTTTTGCCGTTCCAGAGTTATTGGACTTGATATGACGGAAAATAGGATGTTTACCCTATGTCGTATGATAACTTGAGTAGTGTTTCTCAGAATGTTTTGAAATTTTATCAGCAGCTTACTGGTGAGGAAAGGAGGATCCCTTTCATTTTTGACGATTTTCACTTTTGCCGTTCCAGAGTTATTGGACTTGATATGACGGAAAATCGGATTGTTACCCTATGTTGTATGATAACTTGAGTAGTGTTTCTCAGAATGTTTTGAAATTTTATCAGCAGCTTACTGATGAAGAGAGGAGGATCCCTTTCATTTTTGATGATTTTCACTTTTGCCGTTTTAGAGTTATTGGGCTTGATATGACGAAAATAGGATTTTTACTCTATGTCGTATGATAACTTGAGTAGTGTTTCTCAGAATGTTTTGAAATTTTATCAGCAGCTTACCGGTGGAGAGAGGAGGATCTCTTTCATTTTTGACAATTTTCACTTCTGCCGTTCCAGAGTTATTGGACTTGATATGACGGAAAATCGGATTTTTACCCTATGTTGTATAACTTGAGTAGTGTTTCTCAGAATGTTTTGAAATTTTATCAGCAGCTTACAGATGAGGGGAGGAGGATCCCTTTCATTTTTGACGATTTTCACTTTTGCCGTTCCAGAGTTATTGGACTTGATATGACGGAAAATCGGATTTTTACCCTATGTCGTATGATAACTTGAGTAGTGTTTCTAAGAATGTTTTGAAATTTTATCAGCAGCTTATTGATGAAGAGAGGAGGATCCCTTTAATTTTTGACGATTTTCACTTTTGCCGTTCCAGAGTTATTGGACTTGATATGACGGAAAATAGGATTTTTACTCTATGTCGTATGATAACTTGAGTAGTGTTTCTCAGAATGTTTTGAAATTTTATCAGCACCTTACCGGTGGAGAGAGGAGGATCTCTTTCATTTTTGACGATTTTCACTTTTGCCGTTCCAGAGTTATTGGACTTGATATGACGGAAAATAGGATGTTTACCCTATGTCGTATGATAACTTGAGTAGTGTTTCTCAGAATGTTTTGAAATTTTATCAGCAGCTTACCGGTGGAGAGAGGAGGATCTCTTTCATTTTTGACAATTTTCACTTCTGCCGTTCCAGAGTTATTGGACTTGATATGACGGAAAATCGGATTGTTACCCTATGTTGTATGATAACTTGAGTAGTGTTTCTCAGAATGTTTTGAAATTTGATCAGCAACTTACTGGTGAAGAGAGGAGGATCCCTTTCATTTTTGATGATTTTCACTTTTGCCGTTTTAGAGTTATTGGGCTTGATATGACGAAAATAGGATTTTTACTCTATGTCGTATGATAACTTGAGTAGTGTTTCTCAGAATGTTTTGAAATTTTATCAGCAGCTTACCGGTGGAGAGAGGAGGATCTCTTTCATTTTTGACAATTTTCACTTCTGCCGTTCCAGAGTTATTGGACTTGATATGACGGAAAATCGGATTTTTACCCTATGTTGTATAACTTGAGTAGTGTTTCTCAGAATGTTTTGAAATTTTATCAGCAGCTTACAGATGAGGGGAGGAGGATCCCTTTCATTTTTGACGATTTTCACTTTTGCCGTTCCAGAGTTATTGGACTTGATATGACGGAAAATCGGATTTTTACCCTATGTTGCATAACTTGAGTAGTGTTTCTCAGAATGTTTTGAAATTTTATCAGCAACTTACTGGTGAAGAGAGGAGGATCCCTTTCATTTTTGATGATTTTCACTTTTGCCGTTTTAGAGTTATTGGGCTTGATATGACGAAAATAGGATTTTTACTCTATGTCGTATGATAACTTGAGTAGTGTTTCTCAGAATGTTTTGAAATTTTATCAGCAGCTTACCGGTGGAGAGAGGAGGATCTCTTTCATTTTTGACAATTTTCACTTCTGCCGTTCCAGAGTTATTGGACTTGATATGACGGAAAATCGGATTGTTACCCTATGTTGTATGATAACTTGAGTAGTGTTTCTCAGAATGTTTTGAAATTTGATCAGCAACTTACTGGTGAAGAGAGGAGGATCCCTTTCATTTTTGACGATTTTCACTTTTGCCGTTCCAGAGTTATTGGACTTGATATGACGGAAAATCGGATTTTTACCCTATGTCGTATGATAACTTGAGTAGTGTTTCTCAGAATGTTTTGAAATTTTATCAGCAGCTTATTGATGAAGAGAGGAGGATCCCTTTCATTTTTGATGATTTTCACTTTTGCCGTTTTAGAGTTATTGGGCTTGATATGACGAAAATAGGATTTTTACTCTATGTCGTATGATAACTTGAGTAGTGTTTCTCAGAATGTTTTGAAATTTTATCAGCAGCTTACCGGTGGAGAGAGGAGGATCTCTTTCATTTTTGACAATTTTCACTTCTGCCGTTCCAGAGTTATTTGACTTGATATGACGGAAAATCGGATTTTTACCCTATGTTGCATAACTTGAGTAGTGTTTCTCAGAATGTTTTGAAATTTTATCAGCAGCTTACAGATGAGGAGAGGAGGATCCCTTTCATTTTTGACGATTTTCACTTTTGCCGTTCCAGAGTTATTGGACTTGATATGACGGAAAATCGGATTTTTACCCTATGTCGTATGATAACTTGAGTAGTGTTTCTCAGAATGTTTTGAAATTTTATCAGCAGCTTACTGGTGAGGAGAGGAGGATCCCTTTCATTTTTGACGATTTTCACTTTTGCCGTTCCAGAGTTATTGGACTTGATATGACGGAAAATCGGATTTTTACCCTATGTCGTATGATAACTTGAGTAGTGTTTCTCAGAATGTTTTGAAATTTTATCAGCAGCTTATTGATGAAGAGAGGAGGATCCCTTTAATTTTTGACGATTTTCACTTTTGCCGTTCCAGAGTTATTGGACTTGATATGACGGAAAATAGGATTTTTACTCTATGTCGTATGATAACTTGAGTAGTGTTTCTCAGAATGTTTTGAAATTTTATCAGCACCTTACCGGTGGAGAGAGGAGGATCTCTTTCATTTTTGACGATTTTCACTTTTGCCGTTCCAGAGTTATTGGACTTGATATGACGGAAAATAGGATGTTTACCCTATGTCGTATGATAACTTGAGTAGTGTTTCTCAGAATGTTTTGAAATTTTATCAGCAGCTTACTGGTGAGGAGAGGAGGATCCCTTTCATTTTTGACGATTTTCACTTTTGCCGTTCCAGAGTTATTGGACTTGATATGACGGAAAATCGGATTGTTACCCTATGTTGTATGATAACTTGAGTAGTGTTTCTCAGAATGTTTTGAAATTTTATCAGCAGCTTACTGATGAAGAGAGGAGGATCCCTTTCATTTTTGATGATTTTCACTTTTGCCGTTTTAGAGTTATTGGGCTTGATATGACGAAAATAGGATTTTTACTCTATGTCGTATGATAACTTGAGTAGTGTTTCTCAGAATGTTTTGAAATTTTATCAGCAGCTTACCGGTGGAGAGAGGAGGATCTCTTTCATTTTTGACAATTTTCACTTCTGTCGTTCCAGAGTTATTGGACTTGATATGACGGAAAATCGGATTTTTACCCTATGTTGTATAACTTGAGTAGTGTTTCTCAGAATGTTTTGAAATTTTATCAGCAGCTTACAGATGAGGGGAGGAGGATCCCTTTCATTTTTGACGATTTTCACTTTTGCCGTTCCAGAGTTATTGGACTTGATATGACGGAAAATCGGATTTTTACCCTATGTCGTATGATAACTTGAGTAGTGTTTCTCAGAATGTTTTGAAATTTTATCAGCAGCTTATTGATGAAGAGAGGAGGATCCCTTTAATTTTTGACGATTTTCACTTTTGCTGTTCCAGAGTTATTGGACTTGATATGACGGAAAATAGGATTTTTACTCTATGTCGTATGATAACTTGAGTAGTGTTTCTCAGAATGTTTTGAAATTTTATCAGCACCTTACCGGTGGAGAGAGGAGGATCTCTTTCATTTTTGACGATTTTCACTTTTGCCGTTCCAGAGTTATTGGACTTGATATGACGGAAAATAGGATGTTTACCCTATGTCGTATGATAACTTGAGTAGTGTTTCTCAGAATGTTTTGAAATTTTATCAGCAGCTTACTGGTGAGGAGAGGAGGATCCCTTTCATTTTTGACGATTTTCACTTTTGCCGTTCCAGAGTTATTGGACTTGATATGACGGAAAATCGGATTGTTACCCTATGTTGTATAACTTGAGTAGTGTTTCTCAGAATGTTTTGAAATTTTATCAGCAGCTTACAGATGAGGGGAGGAGGATCCCTTTCATTTTTGACGATTTTCACTTTTGCCGTTCCAGAGTTATTGGACTTGATATGACGGAAAATCGGATTTTTACCCTATGTCGTATGATAACTTGAGTAGTGTTTCTAAGAATGTTTTGAAATTTTATCAGCAGCTTATTGATGAAGAGAGGAGGATCCCTTTAATTTTTGACGATTTTCACTTTTGCCGTTCCAGAGTTATTGGACTTGATATGACGGAAAATAGGATTTTTACTCTATGTCGTATGATAACTTGAGTAGTGTTTCTCAGAATGTTTTGAAATTTTATCAGCACCTTACCGGTGGAGAGAGGAGGATCTCTTTCATTTTTGACGATTTTCACTTTTGCCGTTCCAGAGTTATTGGACTTGATATGACGGAAAATAGGATGTTTACCCTATGTCGTATGATAACTTGAGTAGTGTTTCTCAGAATGTTTTGAAATTTTATCAGCAGCTTACTGGTGAGGAAAGGAGGATCCCTTTCATTTTTGACGATTTTCACTTTTGCCGTTCCAGAGTTATTGGACTTGATATGACGGAAAATCGGATTGTTACCCTATGTTGTATGATAACTTGAGTAGTGTTTCTCAGAATGTTTTGAAATTTTATCAGCAGCTTACTGATGAAGAGAGGAGGATCCCTTTCATTTTTGATGATTTTCACTTTTGCCGTTTTAGAGTTATTGGGCTTGATATGACGAAAATAGGATTTTTACTCTATGTCGTATGATAACTTGAGTAGTGTTTCTCAGAATGTTTTGAAATTTTAGCAGCAGCTTACCGGTGGAGAGAGGAGGATCTCTTTCATTTTTGACAATTTTCACTTCTGCCGTTCCAGAGTTATTGGACTTGATATGACGGAAAATCGGATTTTTACCCTATGTTGTATAACTTGAGTAGTGTTTCTCAGAATGTTTTGAAATTTTATCAGCAGCTTACAGATGAGGGGAGGAGGATCCCTTTCATTTTTGACGATTTTCACTTTTGCCGTTCCAGAGTTATTGGACTTGATATGACGGAAAATAGGATGTTTACCCTATGTCGTATGATAACTTGAGTAGTGTTTCTCAGAATGTTTTGAAATTTTATCAGCAGCTTACCGGTGGAGAGAGGAGGATCTCTTTCATTTTTGACAATTTTCACTTCTGCCGTTCCAGAGTTATTGGACTTGATATGACGGAAAATCGGATTTTTACCCTATGTTGTATAACTTGAGTAGTGTTTCTCAGAATGTTTTGAAATTTTATCAGCAGCTTACAGATGAGGGGAGGAGGATCCCTTTCATTTTTGACGATTTTCACTTTTGCCGTTCCAGAGTTATTGGACTTGATATGACGGAAAATCGGATTTTTACCCTATGTTGCATAACTTGAGTAGTGTTTCTCAGAATGTTTTGAAATTTTATCAGCAGCTTACAGATGAGGAGAGGAGGATCCCTTTCATTTTTGACGATTTTCACTTTTGCCGTTCCAGAGTTATTGGACTTGATATGACGGAAAATCGGATTTTTACCCTATGTCGTATGATAACTTGAGTAGTGTTTCTCAGAATGTTTTGAAATTTTATCAGCAGCTTACTGGTGAGGAGAGGAGGATCCCTTTCATTTTTGACGATTTTCACTTTTGCCGTTCCAGAGTTATTGGACTTGATATGACGGAAAATCGGATTTTTACCCTATGTCGTATGATAACTTGAGTAGTGTTTCTCAGAATGTTTTGAAATTTTATCAGCAACTTACTGGTGAAGAGAGGAGGATCCCTTTCATTTTTGATGATTTTCACTTTTGCCGTTTTAGAGTTATTGGGCTTGATATGACGAAAATAGGATTTTTACTCTATGTCGTATGATAACTTGAGTAGTGTTTCTCAGAATGTTTTGAAATTTTATCAGCAGCTTACCGGTGGAGAGAGGAGGATCTCTTTCATTTTTGACAATTTTCACTTCTTCCGTTCCAGAGTTATTGGACTTGATATGACGGAAAATCGGATTGTTACCCTATGTTGTATGATAACTTGAGTAGTGTTTCTCAGAATGTTTTGAAATTTGATCAGCAACTTACTGGTGAAGAGAGGAGGATCCCTTTCATTTTTGACGATTTTCACTTTTGCCGTTCCAGAGTTATTGGACTTGATATGACGGAAAATCGGATTTTTACCCTATGTCGTATGATAACTTGAGTAGTGTTTCTCAGAATGTTTTGAAATTTTATCAGCAGCTTATTGATGAAGAGAGGAGGATCCCTTTAATTTTTGACGATTTTCACTTTTGCCGTTCCAGAGTTATTGGACTTGATATGACGGAAAATAGGATTTTTACTCTATGTCGTATGATAACTTGAGTAGTGTTTCTCAGAATGTTTTGAAATTTTATCAGCACCTTACCGGTGGAGAGAGGAGGATCTCTTTCATTTTTGACGATTTTCACTTTTGCCGTTCCAGAGTTATTGGACTTGATATGACGGAAAATAGGATGTTTACCCTATGTCGTATGATAACTTGAGTAGTGTTTCTCAGAATGTTTTGAAATTTTATCAGCAGCTTACTGGTGAGGAGAGGAGGATCCCTTTCATTTTTGACGATTTTCACTTTTGCCGTTCCAGAGTTATTGGACTTGATATGACGGAAAATCGGATTTTTACCCTATGTCGTATGATAACTTGAGTAGTGTTTCTCAGAATGTTTTGAAATTTTATCAGCAGCTTATTGATGAAGAGAGGAGGATCCCTTTAATTTTTGACGATTTTCACTTTTGCCGTTCCAGAGTTATTGGACTTGATATGACGGAAAATAGGATTTTTACTCTATGTCGTATGATAACTTGAGTAGTGTTTCTCAGAATGTTTTGAAATTTTATCAGCACCTTACCGGTGGAGAGAGGAGGATCTCTTTCATTTTTGACGATTTTCACTTTTGCCGTTCCAGAGTTATTGGACTTGATATGACGGAAAATAGGATGTTTACCCTATGTCGTATGATAACTTGAGTAGTGTTTCTCAGAATGTTTTGAAATTTTATCAGCAGCTTACTGGTGAGGAGAGGAGGATCCCTTTCATTTTTGACGATTTTCACTTTTGCCGTTCCAGAGTTATTGGACTTGATATGACGGAAAATCGGATTTTTACCCTATGTCGTATGATAACTTGAGTAGTGTTTCTCAGAATGTTTTGAAATTTTATCAGCAGCTTATTGATGAAGAGAGGAGGATCCCTTTCATTTTTGACGATTTTCACTTTTGCCGTTCCAGAGTTATTGGACTTGATATGACGGAAAATCGGATTGTTACCCTATGTTGTATGATAACTTGAGTAGTGTTTCTCAGAATGTTTTGAAATTTTATCAGCAGCTTACTGATGAAGAGAGGAGGATCCCTTTCATTTTTGATGATTTTCACTTTTGCCGTTTTAGAGTTATTGGGCTTGATATGACGAAAATAGGATTTTTACTCTATGTCGTATGATAACTTGAGTAGTGTTTCTCAGAATGTTTTGAAATTTTATCAGCAGCTTACCGGTGGAGAGAGGAGGATCTCTTTCATTTTTGACAATTTTCACTTCTGCCGTTCCAGAGTTATTGGACTTGATATGACGGAAAATCGGATTTTTACCCTATGTTGTATAACTTGAGTAGTGTTTCTCAGAATGTTTTGAAATTTTATCAGCAGCTTACAGATGAGGGGAGGAGGATCCCTTTCATTTTTGACGATTTTCACTTTTGCCGTTCCAGAGTTATTGGACTTGATATGACGGAAAATCGGATTTTTACTCTATGTCGTATGATAACTTGAGTAGTGTTTCTCAGAATGTTTTGAAATTTTACAGCAGCTTATTGATGAAGAGAGGAGGATCCCTTTCATTTTTGATGATTTTCACTTTTGCCGTTTTAGAGTTATTGGGCTTGATATGACGAAAATAGGATTTTTACTCTATGTCGTATGATAACTTGAGTAGTGTTTCTCAGAATGTTTTGAAATTTTATCAGCAGCTTACCGGTGGAGAGAGGAGGATCTCTTTCATTTTTGACAATTTTCACTTCTGCCGTTCCAGAGTTATTTGACTTGATATGACGGAAAATCGGATTTTTACCCTATGTCGTATGATAACTTGAGTAGTGTTTCTCAGAATGTTTTGAAATTTTATCAGCAGCTTACTGGTGAGGAGAGGAGGATCCCTTTCATTTTTGACGATTTTCACTTTTGCCGTTCCAGAGTTATTGGACTTGATATGACGGAAAATCGGATTTTTACCCTATGTCGTATGATAACTTGAGTAGTGTTTCTCAGAATGTTTTGAAATTTTATCAGCAGCTTATTGATGAAGAGAGGAGGATCCCTTTAATTTTTGACGATTTTCACTTTTGCCGTTCCAGAGTTATTGGACTTGATATGACGGAAAATAGGATTTTTACTCTATGTCGTATGATAACTTGAGTAGTGTTTCTCAGAATGTTTTGAAATTTTATCAGCACCTTACCGGTGGAGAGAGGAGGATCTCTTTCATTTTTGACGATTTTCACTTTTGCCGTTCCAGAGTTATTGGACTTGATATGACGGAAAATAGGATGTTTACCCTATGTCGTATGATAACTTGAGTAGTGTTTCTCAGAATGTTTTGAAATTTTATCAGCAGCTTACTGGTGAGGAGAGGAGGATCCCTTTCATTTTTGACGATTTTCACTTTTGCCGTTCCAGAGTTATTGGACTTGATATGACGGAAAATCGGATTGTTACCCTATGTTGTATGATAACTTGAGTAGTGTTTCTCAGAATGTTTTGAAATTTTATCAGCAGCTTACTGATGAAGAGAGGAGGATCCCTTTCATTTTTGATGATTTTCACTTTTGCCGTTTTAGAGTTATTGGGCTTGATATGACGAAAATAGGATTTTTACTCTATGTCGTATGATAACTTGAGTAGTGTTTCTCAGAATGTTTTGAAATTTTATCAGCAGCTTACCGGTGGAGAGAGGAGGATCTCTTTCATTTTTGACAATTTTCACTTCTGCCGTTCCAGAGTTATTTGACTTGATATGACGGAAAATCGGATTTTTACCCTATGTTGTATAACTTGAGTAGTGTTTCTCAGAATGTTTTGAAATTTTATCAGCAGCTTACAGATGAGGGGAGGAGGATCCCTTTCATTTTTGACGATTTTCACTTTTGCCGTTCCAGAGTTATTGGACTTGATATGACGGAAAATCGGATTTTTACCCTATGTCGTATGATAACTTGAGTAGTGTTTCTAAGAATGTTTTGAAATTTTATCAGCAGCTTATTGATGAAGAGAGGAGGATCCCTTTAATTTTTGACGATTTTCACTTTTGCCGTTCCAGAGTTATTGGACTTGATATGACGGAAAATAGGATTTTTACTCTATGTCGTATGATAACTTGAGTAGTGTTTCTCAGAATGTTTTGAAATTTTATCAGCACCTTACCGGTGGAGAGAGGAGGATCTCTTTCATTTTTGACGATTTTCACTTTTGCCGTTCCAGAGTTATTGGACTTGATATGACGGAAAATAGGATGTTTACCCTATGTCGTATGATAACTTGAGTAGTGTTTCTCAGAATGTTTTGAAATTTTATCAGCAGCTTACCGGTGGAGAGAGGAGGATCTCTTTCATTTTTGACAATTTTCACTTCTGCCGTTCCAGAGTTATTGGACTTGATATGACGGAAAATCGGATTGTTACCCTATGTTGTATGATAACTTGAGTAGTGTTTCTCAGAATGTTTTGAAATTTGATCAGCAACTTACTGGTGAAGAGAGGAGGATCCCTTTCATTTTTGATGATTTTCACTTTTGCCGTTTTAGAGTTATTGGGCTTGATATGACGAAAATAGGATTTTTACTCTATGTCGTATGATAACTTGAGTAGTGTTTCTCAGAATGTTTTGAAATTTTATCAGCAGCTTACCGGTGGAGAGAGGAGGATCTCTTTCATTTTTGACAATTTTCACTTCTGCCGTTCCAGAGTTATTTGACTTGATATGACGGAAAATCGGATTTTTACCCTATGTTGCATAACTTGAGTAGTGTTTCTCAGAATGTTTTGAAATTTTATCAGCAGCTTACAGATGAGGAGAGGAGGATCCCTTTCATTTTTGACGATTTTCACTTTTGCCGTTCCAGAGTTATTGGACTTGATATGACGGAAAATCGGATTTTTACCCTGTCGTATGATAACTTGAGTAGTGTTTCTCAGAATGTTTTGAAATTTTATCAGCAGCTTACTGGTGAGGAGAGGAGGATCCCTTTCATTTTTGACGATTTTCACTTTTGCCGTTCCAGAGTTATTGGACTTGATATGACGGAAAATCGGATTTTTACCCTATGTCGTATGATAACTTGAGTAGTGTTTCTCAGAATGTTTTGAAATTTTATCAGCAGCTTATTGATGAAGAGAGGAGGATCCCTTTAATTTTTGACGATTTTCACTTTTGCCGTTCCAGAGTTATTGGACTTGATATGACGGAAAATAGGATTTTTACTCTATGTCGTATGATAACTTGAGTAGTGTTTCTCAGAATGTTTTGAAATTTTATCAGCACCTTACCGGTGGAGAGAGGAGGATCTCTTTCATTTTTGACGATTTTCACTTTTGCCGTTCCAGAGTTATTGGACTTGATATGACGGAAAATAGGATGTTTACCCTATGTCGTATGATAACTTGAGTAGTGTTTCTCAGAATGTTTTGAAATTTTATCAGCAGCTTACTGGTGAGGAGAGGAGGATCCCTTTCATTTTTGACGATTTTCACTTTTGCCGTTCCAGAGTTATTGGACTTGATATGACGGAAAATCGGATTGTTACCCTATGTTGTATGATAACTTGAGTAGTGTTTCTCAGAATGTTTTGAAATTTTATCAGCAGCTTACTGATGAAGAGAGGAGGATCCCTTTCATTTTTGATGATTTTCACTTTTGCCGTTTTAGAGTTATTGGGCTTGATATGACGAAAATAGGATTTTTACTCTATGTCGTATGATAACTTGAGTAGTGTTTCTCAGAATGTTTTGAAATTTTATCAGCAGCTTACCGGTGGAGAGAGGAGGATCTCTTTCATTTTTGACAATTTTCACTTCTGCCGTTCCAGAGTTATTGGACTTGATATGACGGAAAATCGGATTTTTACCCTATGTTGTATAACTTGAGTAGTGTTTCTCAGAATGTTTTGAAATTTTATCAGCAGCTTACAGATGAGGGGAGGAGGATCCCTTTCATTTTTGACGATTTTCACTTTTGCCGTTCCAGAGTTATTGGACTTGATATGACGGAAAATCGGATTTTTACTCTATGTCGTATGATAACTTGAGTAGTGTTTCTCAGAATGTTTTGAAATTTTATCAGCAGCTTATTGGTGAAGAGAGGAGGATCCCTTTCATTTTTGATGATTTTCACTTTTGCCGTTTTAGAGTTATTGGGCTTGATATGACGAAAATAGGATTTTTACTCTATGTCGTATGATAACTTGAGTAGTGTTTCTCAGAATGTTTTGAAATTTTATCAGCAGCTTACCGGTGGAGAGAGGAGGATCTCTTTCATTTTTGACAATTTTCACTTCTGCCGTTCCAGAGTTATTTGACTTGATATGACGGAAAATCGGATTTTTACCCTATGTTGCATAACTTGAGTAGTGTTTCTCAGAATGTTTTGAAATTTTATCAGCAGCTTACAGATGAGGAGAGGAGGATCCCTTTCATTTTTGACGATTTTCACTTTTGCCGTTCCAGAGTTATTGGACTTGATATGACGGAAAATCGGATTTTTACCCTATGTCGTATGATAACTTGAGTAGTGTTTCTCAGAATGTTTTGAAATTTTATCAGCAGCTTACTGGTGAGGAGAGGAGGATCCCTTTCATTTTTGACGATTTTCACTTTTGCCGTTCCAGAGTTATTGGACTTGATATGACGGAAAATCGGATTTTTACCCTATGTCGTATGATAACTTGAGTAGTGTTTCTCAGAATGTTTTGAAATTTTATCAGCAGCTTATTGATGAAGAGAGGAGGATCCCTTTAATTTTTGACGATTTTCACTTTTGCCGTTCCAGAGTTATTGGACTTGATATGACGGAAAATAGGATTTTTACTCTATGTCGTATGATAACTTGAGTAGTGTTTCTCAGAATGTTTTGAAATTTTATCAGCACCTTACCGGTGGAGAGAGGAGGATCTCTTTCATTTTTGACGATTTTCACTTTTGCCGTTCCAGAGTTATTGGACTTGATATGACGGAAAATAGGATGTTTACCCTATGTCGTATGATAACTTGAGTAGTGTTTCTCAGAATGTTTTGAAATTTTATCAGCAGCTTACTGGTGAGGAGAGGAGGATCCCTTTCATTTTTGACGATTTTCACTTTTGCCGTTCCAGAGTTATTGGACTTGATATGACGGAAAATCGGATTGTTACCCTATGTTGTATGATAACTTGAGTAGTGTTTCTCAGAATGTTTTGAAATTTTATCAGCAGCTTACTGATGAAGAGAGGAGGATCCCTTTCATTTTTGATGATTTTCACTTTTGCCGTTTTAGAGTTATTGGGCTTGATATGACGAAAATAGGATTTTTACTCTATGTCGTATGATAACTTGAGTAGTGTTTCTCAGAATGTTTTGAAATTTTATCAGCAGCTTACCGGTGGAGAGAGGAGGATCTCTTTCATTTTTGACAATTTTCACTTCTGTCGTTCCAGAGTTATTGGACTTGATATGACGGAAAATCGGATTTTTACCCTATGTTGTATAACTTGAGTAGTGTTTCTCAGAATGTTTTGAAATTTTATCAGCAGCTTACAGATGAGGGGAGGAGGATCCCTTTCATTTTTGACGATTTTCACTTTTGCCGTTCCAGAGTTATTGGACTTGATATGACGGAAAATCGGATTTTTACCCTATGTCGTATGATAACTTGAGTAGTGTTTCTAAGAATGTTTTGAAATTTTATCAGCAGCTTATTGATGAAGAGAGGAGGATCCCTTTAATTTTTGACGATTTTCACTTTTGCCGTTCCAGAGTTATTGGACTTGATATGACGGAAAATAGGATTTTTACTCTATGTCGTATGATAACTTGAGTAGTGTTTCTCAGAATGTTTTGAAATTTTATCAGCACCTTACCGGTGGAGAGAGGAGGATCTCTTTCATTTTTGACGATTTTCACTTTTGCCGTTCCAGAGTTATTGGACTTGATATGACGGAAAATAGGATGTTTACCCTATGTCGTATGATAACTTGAGTAGTGTTTCTCAGAATGTTTTGAAATTTTATCAGCAGCTTACCGGTGGAGAGAGGAGGATCTCTTTCATTTTTGACAATTTTCACTTCTGCCGTTCCAGAGTTATTGGACTTGATATGACGGAAAATCGGATTGTTACCCTATGTTGTATGATAACTTGAGTAGTGTTTCTCAGAATGTTTTGAAATTTGATCAGCAACTTACTGGTGAAGAGAGGAGGATCCCTTTCATTTTTGATGATTTTCACTTTTGCCGTTTTAGAGTTATTGGGCTTGATATGACGAAAATAGGATTTTTACTCTATGTCGTATGATAACTTGAGTAGTGTTTCTCAGAATGTTTTGAAATTTTATCAGCAGCTTACCGGTGGAGAGAGGAGGATCTCTTTCATTTTTGACAATTTTCACTTCTGCCGTTCCAGAGTTATTTGACTTGATATGACGGAAAATCGGATTTTTACCCTATGTTGCATAACTTGAGTAGTGTTTCTCAGAATGTTTTGAAATTTTATCAGCAGCTTACAGATGAGGAGAGGAGGATCCCTTTCATTTTTGACGATTTTCACTTTTGCCGTTCCAGAGTTATTGGACTTGATATGACGGAAAATCGGATTTTTACCCTGTCGTATGATAACTTGAGTAGTGTTTCTCAGAATGTTTTGAAATTTTATCAGCAGCTTACTGGTGAGGAGAGGAGGATCCCTTTCATTTTTGACGATTTTCACTTTTGCCGTTCCAGAGTTATTGGACTTGATATGACGGAAAATCGGATTTTTACCCTATGTCGTATGATAACTTGAGTAGTGTTTCTCAGAATGTTTTGAAATTTTATCAGCAGCTTATTGATGAAGAGAGGAGGATCCCTTTAATTTTTGACGATTTTCACTTTTGCCGTTCCAGAGTTATTGGACTTGATATGACGGAAAATAGGATTTTTACTCTATGTCGTATGATAACTTGAGTAGTGTTTCTCAGAATGTTTTGAAATTTTATCAGCACCTTACCGGTGGAGAGAGGAGGATCTCTTTCATTTTTGACGATTTTCACTTTTGCCGTTCCAGAGTTATTGGACTTGATATGACGGAAAATAGGATGTTTACCCTATGTCGTATGATAACTTGAGTAGTGTTTCTCAGAATGTTTTGAAATTTTATCAGCAGCTTACTGGTGAGGAGAGGAGGATCCCTTTCATTTTTGACGATTTTCACTTTGGCCGTTCCAGAGTTATTGGACTTGATATGACGGAAAATCGGATTTTTACCCTATGTCGTATGATAACTTGAGTAGTGTTTCTCAGAATGTTTTGAAATTTTATCAGCAGCTTATTGATGAAGAGAGGAGGATCCCTTTAATTTTTGACGATTTTCACTTTTGCCGTTCCAGAGTTATTGGACTTGATATGACGGAAAATAGGATTTTTACTCTATGTCGTATGATAACTTGAGTAGTGTTTCTCAGAATGTTTTGAAATTTTATCAGCACCTTACCGGTGGAGAGAGGAGGATCTCTTTCATTTTTGACGATTTTCACTTTTGCCGTTCCAGAGTTATTGGACTTGATATGACGGAAAATAGGATGTTTACCCTATGTCGTATGATAACTTGAGTAGTGTTTCTCAGAATGTTTTGAAATTTTATCAGCAGCTTACTGGTGAGGAGAGGAGGATCCCTTTCATTTTTGACGATTTTCACTTTTGCCGTTCCAGAGTTATTGGACTTGATATGACGGAAAATCGGATTGTTACCCTATGTTGTATGATAACTTGAGTAGTGTTTCTCAGAATGTTTTGAAATTTTATCAGCAGCTTACTGATGAAGAGAGGAGGATCCCTTTCATTTTTGATGATTTTCACTTTTGCCGTTTTAGAGTTATTGGGCTTGATATGACGAAAATAGGATTTTTACTCTATGTCGTATGATAACTTGAGTAGTGTTTCTCAGAATGTTTTGAAATTTTATCAGCAGCTTACCGGTGGAGAGAGGAGGATCTCTTTCATTTTTGACAATTTTCACTTCTGCCGTTCCAGAGTTATTGGACTTGATATGACGGAAAATCGGATTTTTACCCTATGTTGTATAACTTGAGTAGTGTTTCTCAGAATGTTTTGAAATTTTATCAGCAGCTTACAGATGAGGGGAGGAGGATCCCTTTCATTTTTGACGATTTTCACTTTTGCCGTTCCAGAGTTATTGGACTTGATATGACGGAAAATCGGATTTTTACCCTATGTCGTATGATAACTTGAGTAGTGTTTCTAAGAATGTTTTGAAATTTTATCAGCAGCTTATTGATGAAGAGAGGAGGATCCCTTTAATTTTTGACGATTTTCACTTTTGCCGTTCCAGAGTTATTGGACTTGATATGACGGAAAATAGGATTTTTACTCTATGTCGTATGATAACTTGAGTAGTGTTTCTCAGAATGTTTTGAAATTTTATCAGCACCTTACCGGTGGAGAGAGGAGGATCTCTTTCATTTTTGACGATTTTCACTTTTGCCGTTCCAGAGTTATTGGACTTGATATGACGGAAAATAGGATGTTTACCCTATGTCGTATGATAACTTGAGTAGTGTTTCTCAGAATGTTTTGAAATTTTATCAGCAGCTTACCGGTGGAGAGAGGAGGATCTCTTTCATTTTTGACAATTTTCACTTCTGCCGTTCCAGAGTTATTGGACTTGATATGACGGAAAATCGGATTGTTACCCTATGTTGTATGATAACTTGAGTAGTGTTTCTCAGAATGTTTTGAAATTTGATCAGCAACTTACTGGTGAAGAGAGGAGGATCCCTTTCATTTTTGATGATTTTCACTTTTGCCGTTTTAGAGTTATTGGGCTTGATATGACGAAAATAGGATTTTTACTCTATGTCGTATGATAACTTGAGTAGTGTTTCTCAGAATGTTTTGAAATTTTATCAGCAGCTTACCGGTGGAGAGAGGAGGATCTCTTTCATTTTTGACAATTTTCACTTCTGCCGTTCCAGAGTTATTGGACTTGATATGACGGAAAATCGGATTTTTACCCTATGTTGTATAACTTGAGTAGTGTTTCTCAGAATGTTATGAAATTTTATCAGCAGCTTACAGATGAGGGGAGGAGGATCCCTTTCATTTTTGACGATTTTCACTTTTGCCGTTCCAGAGTTATTGGACTTGATATGACGGAAAATCGGATTTTTACCCTATGTTGCATAACTTGAGTAGTGTTTCTCAGAATGTTATGAAATTTTATCAGCAGCTTACAGATGAGGGGAGGAGGATCCCTTTCATTTTTGACGATTTTCACTTTTGCCGTTCCAGAGTTATTGGACTTGATATGACGGAAAATCGGATTTTTACTCTATGTCGTATGATAACTTGAGTAGTGTTTCTCAGAATGTTTTGAAATTTTATCAGCAACTTACTGGTGAAGAGAGGAGGATCCCTTTCATTTTTGATGATTTTCA
This sequence comes from Bathymodiolus brooksi, assembly GCA_963680875.1. NCBI lineage: Eukaryota > Metazoa > Mollusca > Bivalvia > Mytilida > Modiolidae > Bathymodiolus > Bathymodiolus brooksi. The sequence goes on from OY804579.1 coordinate 28,479,881, forward strand.
CTTTTGCCGTTTTAGAGTTATTGGGCTTGATATGACGAAAATAGGATTTTTACTCTATGTCGTATGATAACTTGAGTAGTGTTTCTCAGAATGTTTTGAAATTTTATCAGCAGCTTACCGGTGGAGAGAGGAGGATCTCTTTCATTTTTGACAATTTTCACTTCTGCCGTTCCAGAGTTATTGGACTTGATATGACGGAAAATCGGATTGTTACCCTATGTTGTATGATAACTTGAGTAGTGTTTCTCAGAATGTTTTGAAATTTGATCAGCAACTTACTGGTGAAGAGAGGAGGATCCCTTTCATTTTTGACGATTTTCACTTTTGCCGTTCCAGAGTTATTGGACTTGATATGACGGAAAATCGGATTTTTACCCTATGTCGTATGATAACTTGAGTAGTGTTTCTCAGAATGTTTTGAAATTTTATCAGCAGCTTATTGATGAAGAGAGGAGGATCCCTTTAATTTTTGACGATTTTCACTTTTGCCGTTCCAGAGTTATTGGACTTGATATGACGGAAAATAGGATTTTTACTCTATGTCGTATGATAACTTGAGTAGTGTTTCTCAGAATGTTTTGAAATTTTATCAGCACCTTACCGGTGGAGAGAGGAGGATCTCTTTCATTTTTGACGATTTTCACTTTTGCCGTTCCAGAGTTATTGGACTTGATATGACGGAAAATAGGATGTTTACCCTATGTCGTATGATAACTTGAGTAGTGTTTCTCAGAATGTTTTGAAATTTTATCAGCAGCTTACTGGTGAGGAAAGGAGGATCCCTTTCATTTTTGACGATTTTCACTTTTGCCGTTCCAGAGTTATTGGACTTGATATGACGGAAAATCGGATTGTTACCCTATGTTGTATGATAACTTGAGTAGTGTTTCTCAGAATGTTTTGAAATTTTATCAGCAGCTTACTGATGAAGAGAGGAGGATCCCTTTCATTTTTGATGATTTTCACTTTTGCCGTTTTAGAGTTATTGGGCTTGATATGACGAAAATAGGATTTTTACTCTATGTCGTATGATAACTTGAGTAGTGTTTCTCAGAATGTTTTGAAATTTTATCAGCAGCTTACCGGTGGAGAGAGGAGGATCTCTTTCATTTTTGACAATTTTCACTTCTGCCGTTCCAGAGTTATTGGACTTGATATGACGGAAAATCGGATTTTTACCCTATGTTGTATAACTTGAGTAGTGTTTCTCAGAATGTTTTGAAATTTTATCAGCAGCTTACAGATGAGGGGAGGAGGATCCCTTTCATTTTTGACGATTTTCACTTTTGCCGTTCCAGAGTTATTGGACTTGATATGACGGAAAATCGGATTTTTACCCTATGTCGTATGATAACTTGAGTAGTGTTTCTAAGAATGTTTTGAAATTTTATCAGCAGCTTATTGATGAAGAGAGGAGGATCCCTTTAATTTTTGACGATTTTCACTTTTGCCGTTCCAGAGTTATTGGACTTGATATGACGGAAAATAGGATTTTTACTCTATGTCGTATGATAACTTGAGTAGTGTTTCTCAGAATGTTTTGAAATTTTATCAGCACCTTACCGGTGGAGAGAGGAGGATCTCTTTCATTTTTGACGATTTTCACTTTTGCCGTTCCAGAGTTATTGGACTTGATATGACGGAAAATAGGATGTTTACCCTATGTCGTATGATAACTTGAGTAGTGTTTCTCAGAATGTTTTGAAATTTTATCAGCAGCTTACCGGTGGAGAGAGGAGGATCTCTTTCATTTTTGACAATTTTCACTTCTGCCGTTCCAGAGTTATTGGACTTGATATGACGGAAAATCGGATTGTTACCCTATGTTGTATGATAACTTGAGTAGTGTTTCTCAGAATGTTTTGAAATTTGATCAGCAACTTACTGGTGAAGAGAGGAGGATCCCTTTCATTTTTGATGATTTTCACTTTTGCCGTTTTAGAGTTATTGGGCTTGATATGACGAAAATAGGATTTTTACTCTATGTCGTATGATAACTTGAGTAGTGTTTCTCAGAATGTTTTGAAATTTTATCAGCAGCTTACCGGTGGAGAGAGGAGGATCTCTTTCATTTTTGACAATTTTCACTTCTGCCGTTCCAGAGTTATTGGACTTGATATGACGGAAAATCGGATTTTTACCCTATGTTGTATAACTTGAGTAGTGTTTCTCAGAATGTTTTGAAATTTTATCAGCAGCTTACAGATGAGGGGAGGAGGATCCCTTTCATTTTTGACGATTTTCACTTTTGCCGTTCCAGAGTTATTGGACTTGATATGACGGAAAATCGGATTTTTACCCTATGTTGCATAACTTGAGTAGTGTTTCTCAGAATGTTTTGAAATTTTATCAGCAACTTACTGGTGAAGAGAGGAGGATCCCTTTCATTTTTGATGATTTTCACTTTTGCCGTTTTAGAGTTATTGGGCTTGATATGACGAAAATAGGATTTTTACTCTATGTCGTATGATAACTTGAGTAGTGTTTCTCAGAATGTTTTGAAATTTTATCAGCAGCTTACCGGTGGAGAGAGGAGGATCTCTTTCATTTTTGACAATTTTCACTTCTGCCGTTCCAGAGTTATTGGACTTGATATGACGGAAAATCGGATTGTTACCCTATGTTGTATGATAACTTGAGTAGTGTTTCTCAGAATGTTTTGAAATTTGATCAGCAACTTACTGGTGAAGAGAGGAGGATCCCTTTCATTTTTGACGATTTTCACTTTTGCCGTTCCAGAGTTATTGGACTTGATATGACGGAAAATCGGATTTTTACCCTATGTCGTATGATAACTTGAGTAGTGTTTCTCAGAATGTTTTGAAATTTTATCAGCAGCTTATTGATGAAGAGAGGAGGATCCCTTTAATTTTTGACGATTTTCACTTTTGCTGTTCCAGAGTTATTGGACTTGATATGACGGAAAATAGGATTTTTACTCTATGTCGTATGATAACTTGAGTAGTGTTTCTCAGAATGTTTTGAAATTTTATCAGCACCTTACCGGTGGAGAGAGGAGGATCTCTTTCATTTTTGACGATTTTCACTTTTGCCGTTCCAGAGTTATTGGACTTGATATGACGGAAAATAGGATGTTTACCCTATGTCGTATGATAACTTGAGTAGTGTTTCTCAGAATGTTTTGAAATTTTATCAGCAGCTTACTGGTGAGGAGAGGAGGATCCCTTTCATTTTTGACGATTTTCACTTTTGCCGTTCCAGAGTTATTGGACTTGATATGACGGAAAATCGGATTTTTACCCTATGTCGTATGATAACTTGAGTAGTGTTTCTCAGAATGTTTTGAAATTTTATCAGCAGCTTATTGATGAAGAGAGGAGGATCCCTTTAATTTTTGACGATTTTCACTTTTGCCGTTCCAGAGTTATTGGACTTGATATGACGGAAAATAGGATTTTTACTCTATGTCGTATGATAACTTGAGTAGTGTTTCTCAGAATGTTTTGAAATTTTATCAGCACCTTACCGGTGGAGAGAGGAGGATCTCTTTCATTTTTGACGATTTTCACTTTTGCCGTTCCAGAGTTATTGGACTTGATATGACGGAAAATAGGATGTTTACCCTATGTCGTATGATAACTTGAGTAGTGTTTCTCAGAATGTTTTGAAATTTTATCAGCAGCTTACTGGTGAGGAGAGGAGGATCCCTTTCATTTTTGACGATTTTCACTTTTGCCGTTCCAGAGTTATTGGACTTGATATGACGGAAAATCGGATTGTTACCCTATGTTGTATGATAACTTGAGTAGTGTTTCTCAGAATGTTTTGAAATTTTATCAGCAGCTTACTGATGAAGAGAGGAGGATCCCTTTCATTTTTGATGATTTTCACTTTTGCCGTTTTAGAGTTATTGGGCTTGATATGACGAAAATAGGATTTTTACTCTATGTCGTATGATAACTTGAGTAGTGTTTCTCAGAATGTTTTGAAATTTTATCAGCAGCTTACCGGTGGAGAGAGGAGGATCTCTTTCATTTTTGACAATTTTCACTTCTGCCGTTCCAGAGTTATTGGACTTGATATGACGGAAAATCGGATTGTTACCCTATGTTGTATAACTTGAGTAGTGTTTCTCAGAATGTTTTGAAATTTTATCAGCAGCTTACAGATGAGGGGAGGAGGATCCCTTTCATTTTTGACGATTTTCACTTTTGCCGTTCCAGAGTTATTGGACTTGATATGACGGAAAATCGGATTTTTACCCTATGTCGTATGATAACTTGAGTAGTGTTTCTAAGAATGTTTTGAAATTTTATCAGCAGCTTATTGATGAAGAGAGGAGGATCCCTTTAATTTTTGACGATTTTCACTTTTGCCGTTCCAGAGTTATTGGACTTGATATGACGGAAAATAGGATTTTTACTCTATGTCGTATGATAACTTGAGTAGTGTTTCTCAGAATGTTTTGAAATTTTATCAGCACCTTACCGGTGGAGAGAGGAGGATCTCTTTCATTTTTGACGATTTTCACTTTTGCCGTTCCAGAGTTATTGGACTTGATATGACGGAAAATAGGATGTTTACCCTATGTCGTATGATAACTTGAGTAGTGTTTCTCAGAATGTTTTGAAATTTTATCAGCAGCTTACTGGTGAGGAAAGGAGGATCCCTTTCATTTTTGACGATTTTCACTTTTGCCGTTCCAGAGTTATTGGACTTGATATGACGGAAAATCGGATTGTTACCCTATGTTGTATGATAACTTGAGTAGTGTTTCTCAGAATGTTTTGAAATTTTATCAGCAGCTTACTGATGAAGAGAGGAGGATCCCTTTCATTTTTGATGATTTTCACTTTTGCCGTTTTAGAGTTATTGGGCTTGATATGACGAAAATAGGATTTTTACTCTATGTCGTATGATAACTTGAGTAGTGTTTCTCAGAATGTTTTGAAATTTTAGCAGCAGCTTACCGGTGGAGAGAGGAGGATCTCTTTCATTTTTGACAATTTTCACTTCTGCCGTTCCAGAGTTATTGGACTTGATATGACGGAAAATCGGATTTTTACCCTATGTTGTATAACTTGAGTAGTGTTTCTCAGAATGTTTTGAAATTTTATCAGCAGCTTACAGATGAGGGGAGGAGGATCCCTTTCATTTTTGACGATTTTCACTTTTGCCGTTCCAGAGTTATTGGACTTGATATGACGGAAAATAGGATGTTTACCCTATGTCGTATGATAACTTGAGTAGTGTTTCTCAGAATGTTTTGAAATTTTATCAGCAGCTTACCGGTGGAGAGAGGAGGATCTCTTTCATTTTTGACAATTTTCACTTCTGCCGTTCCAGAGTTATTGGACTTGATATGACGGAAAATCGGATTTTTACCCTATGTTGTATAACTTGAGTAGTGTTTCTCAGAATGTTTTGAAATTTTATCAGCAGCTTACAGATGAGGGGAGGAGGATCCCTTTCATTTTTGACGATTTTCACTTTTGCCGTTCCAGAGTTATTGGACTTGATATGACGGAAAATCGGATTTTTACCCTATGTTGCATAACTTGAGTAGTGTTTCTCAGAATGTTTTGAAATTTTATCAGCAGCTTACAGATGAGGAGAGGAGGATCCCTTTCATTTTTGACGATTTTCACTTTTGCCGTTCCAGAGTTATTGGACTTGATATGACGGAAAATCGGATTTTTACCCTATGTCGTATGATAACTTGAGTAGTGTTTCTCAGAATGTTTTGAAATTTTATCAGCAGCTTACTGGTGAGGAGAGGAGGATCCCTTTCATTTTTGACGATTTTCACTTTTGCCGTTCCAGAGTTATTGGACTTGATATGACGGAAAATCGGATTTTTACCCTATGTCGTATGATAACTTGAGTAGTGTTTCTCAGAATGTTTTGAAATTTTATCAGCAACTTACTGGTGAAGAGAGGAGGATCCCTTTCATTTTTGATGATTTTCACTTTTGCCGTTTTAGAGTTATTGGGCTTGATATGACGAAAATAGGATTTTTACTCTATGTCGTATGATAACTTGAGTAGTGTTTCTCAGAATGTTTTGAAATTTTATCAGCAGCTTACCGGTGGAGAGAGGAGGATCTCTTTCATTTTTGACAATTTTCACTTCTTCCGTTCCAGAGTTATTGGACTTGATATGACGGAAAATCGGATTGTTACCCTATGTTGTATGATAACTTGAGTAGTGTTTCTCAGAATGTTTTGAAATTTGATCAGCAACTTACTGGTGAAGAGAGGAGGATCCCTTTCATTTTTGACGATTTTCACTTTTGCCGTTCCAGAGTTATTGGACTTGATATGACGGAAAATCGGATTTTTACCCTATGTCGTATGATAACTTGAGTAGTGTTTCTCAGAATGTTTTGAAATTTTATCAGCAGCTTATTGATGAAGAGAGGAGGATCCCTTTAATTTTTGACGATTTTCACTTTTGCCGTTCCAGAGTTATTGGACTTGATATGACGGAAAATAGGATTTTTACTCTATGTCGTATGATAACTTGAGTAGTGTTTCTCAGAATGTTTTGAAATTTTATCAGCACCTTACCGGTGGAGAGAGGAGGATCTCTTTCATTTTTGACGATTTTCACTTTTGCCGTTCCAGAGTTATTGGACTTGATATGACGGAAAATAGGATGTTTACCCTATGTCGTATGATAACTTGAGTAGTGTTTCTCAGAATGTTTTGAAATTTTATCAGCAGCTTACTGGTGAGGAAAGGAGGATCCCTTTCATTTTTGACGATTTTCACTTTTGCCGTTCCAGAGTTATTGGACTTGATATGACGGAAAATCGGATTGTTACCCTATGTTGTATGATAACTTGAGTAGTGTTTCTCAGAATGTTTTGAAATTTTATCAGCAGCTTACTGATGAAGAGAGGAGGATCCCTTTCATTTTTGATGATTTTCACTTTTGCCGTTTTAGAGTTATTGGGCTTGATATGACGAAAATAGGATTTTTACTCTATGTCGTATGATAACTTGAGTAGTGTTTCTCAGAATGTTTTGAAATTTTAGCAGCAGCTTACCGGTGGAGAGAGGAGGATCTCTTTCATTTTTGACAATTTTCACTTCTGCCGTTCCAGAGTTATTGGACTTGATATGACGGAAAATCGGATTTTTACCCTATGTTGTATAACTTGAGTAGTGTTTCTCAGAATGTTTTGAAATTTTATCAGCAGCTTACAGATGAGGGGAGGAGGATCCCTTTCATTTTTGACGATTTTCACTTTTGCCGTTCCAGAGTTATTGGACTTGATATGACGGAAAATCGGATTTTTACCCTATGTCGTATGATAACTTGAGTAGTGTTTCTAAGAATGTTTTGAAATTTTATCAGCAGCTTATTGATGAAGAGAGGAGGATCCCTTTAATTTTTGACGATTTTCACTTTTGCCGTTCCAGAGTTATTGGACTTGATATGACGGAAAATAGGATTTTTACTCTATGTCGTATGATAACTTGAGTAGTGTTTCTCAGAATGTTTTGAAATTTTATCAGCACCTTACCGGTGGAGAGAGGAGGATCTCTTTCATTTTTGACGATTTTCACTTTTGCCGTTCCAGAGTTATTGGACTTGATATGACGGAAAATAGGATGTTTACCCTATGTCGTATGATAACTTGAGTAGTGTTTCTCAGAATGTTTTGAAATTTTATCAGCAGCTTACCGGTGGAGAGAGGAGGATCTCTTTCATTTTTGACAATTTTCACTTCTGCCGTTCCAGAGTTATTGGACTTGATATGACGGAAAATCGGATTGTTACCCTATGTTGTATGATAACTTGAGTAGTGTTTCTCAGAATGTTTTGAAATTTGATCAGCAACTTACTGGTGAAGAGAGGAGGATCCCTTTCATTTTTGATGATTTTCACTTTTGCCGTTTTAGAGTTATTGGGCTTGATATGACGAAAATAGGATTTTTACTCTATGTCGTATGATAACTTGAGTAGTGTTTCTCAGAATGTTTTGAAATTTTATCAGCAGCTTACCGGTGGAGAGAGGAGGATCTCTTTCATTTTTGACGATTTTCACTTCTGCCGTTCCAGAGTTATTGGACTTGATATGACGGAAAATCGGATTTTTACCCTATGTTGTATAACTTAAGTAGTGTTTCTCAGAATGTTTTGAAATTTTATCAGCAGCTTACAGATGAGGGGAGGAGGATCCCTTTCATTTTTGACGATTTTCACTTTTGCCGTTCCAGAGTTATTGGACTTGATATGACGGAAAATCGGATTTTTACCCTATGTTGCATAACTTGAGTAGTGTTTCTCAGAATGTTTTGAAATTTTATCAGCAGCTTACAGATGAGGAGAGGAGGATCCCTTTCATTTTTGACGATTTTCACTTTTGCCGTTCCAGAGTTATTGGACTTGATATGACGGAAAATCGGATTTTTACCCTATGTCGTATGATAACTTGAGTAGTGTTTCTCAGAATGTTTTGAAATTTTATCAGCAGCTTACTGGTGAGGAGAGGAGGATCCCTTTCATTTTTGACGATTTTCACTTTTGCCGTTCCAGAGTTATTGGACTTGATATGACGGAAAATCGGATTTTTACCCTATGTCGTATGATAACTTGAGTAGTGTTTCTCAGAATGTTTTGAAATTTTATCAGCAACTTACTGGTGAAGAGAGGAGGATCCCTTTCATTTTTGATGATTTTCACTTTTGCCGTTTTAGAGTTATTGGGCTTGATATGACGAAAATAGGATTTTTACTCTATGTCGTATGATAACTTGAGTAGTGTTTCTCAGAATGTTTTGAAATTTTATCAGCAGCTTACCGGTGGAGAGAGGAGGATCTCTTTCATTTTTGACAATTTTCACTTCTGCCGTTCCAGAGTTATTGGACTTGATATGACGGAAAATCGGATTGTTACCCTATGTTGTATGATAACTTGAGTAGTGTTTCTCAGAATGTTTTGAAATTTGATCAGTAACTTACTGGTGAAGAGAGGAGGATCCCTTTCATTTTTGACGATTTTCACTTTTGCCGTTCCAGAGTTATTGGACTTGATATGACGGAAAATCGGATTTTTACCCTATGTCGTATGATAACTTGAGTAGTGTTTCTCAGAATGTTTTGAAATTTTATCAGCAGCTTATTGATGAAGAGAGGAGGATCCCTTTAATTTTTGACGATTTTCACTTTTGCCGTTCCAGAGTTATTGGACTTGATATGACGGAAAATAGGATTTTTACTCTATGTCGTATGATAACTTGAGTAGTGTTTCTCAGAATGTTTTGAAATTTTATCAGCACCTTACCGGTGGAGAGAGGAGGATCTCTTTCATTTTTGACGATTTTCACTTTTGCCGTTCCAGAGTTATTGGACTTGATATGACGGAAAATAGGATGTTTACCCTATGTCGTATGATAACTTGAGTAGTGTTTCTCAGAATGTTTTGAAATTTTATCAGCAGCTTACCGGTGGAGAGAGGAGGATCTCTTTCATTTTTGACAATTTTCACTTCTGCCGTTCCAGAGTTATTGGACTTGATATGACGGAAAATCGGATTGTTACCCTATGTTGTATGATAACTTGAGTAGTGTTTCTCAGAATGTTTTGAAATTTGATCAGCAACTTACTGGTGAAGAGAGGAGGATCCCTTTCATTTTTGATGATTTTCACTTTTGCCGTTTTAGAGTTATTGGGCTTGATATGACGAAAATAGGATTTTTACTCTATGTCGTATGATAACTTGAGTAGTGTTTCTCAGAATGTTTTGAAATTTTATCAGCAGCTTACCGGTGGAGAGAGGAGGATCTCTTTCATTTTTGACAATTTTCACTTCTGCCGTTCCAGAGTTATTTGACTTGATATGACGGAAAATCGGATTGTTACCCTATGTTGTATGATAACTTGAGTAGTGTTTCTCAGAATGTTTTGAAATTTTATCAGCACCTTACCGGTGGAGAGAGGAGGATCTCTTTCATTTTTGACGATTTTCACTTTTGCCGTTCCAGAGTTATTGGACTTGATATGACGGAAAATAGGATGTTTACCCTATGTCGTATGATAACTTGAGTAGTGTTTCTCAGAATGTTTTGAAATTTTATCAGCAGCTTACTGGTGAGGAGAGGAGGATCCCTTTCATTTTTGACGATTTTCACTTTTGCCGTTCCAGAGTTATTGGACTTGATATGACGGAAAATCGGATTGTTACCCTATGTTGTATGATAACTTGAGTAGTGTTTCTCAGAATGTTTTGAAATTTTATCAGCAGCTTACTGATGAAGAGAGGAGGATCCCTTTCATTTTTGATGATTTTCACTTTTGCCGTTTTAGAGTTATTGGGCTTGATATGACGAAAATAGGATTTTTACTCTATGTCGTATGATAACTTGAGTAGTGTTTCTCAGAATGTTTTGAAATTTTATCAGCAGCTTACCGGTGGAGAGAGGAGGATCTCTTTCATTTTTGACAATTTTCACTTCTGCCGTTCCAGAGTTATTGGACTTGATATGACGGAAAATCGGATTTTTACCCTATGTTGTATAACTTGAGTAGTGTTTCTCAGAATGTTTTGAAATTTTATCAGCAGCTTACAGATGAGGGGAGGAGGATCCCTTTCATTTTTGACGATTTTCACTTTTGCCGTTCCAGAGTTATTGGACTTGATATGACGGAAAATCGGATTTTTACCCTATGTTGCATAACTTGAGTAGTGTTTCTTAGAATGTTTTGAAATTTTATCAGCAACTTACTGGTGAAGAGAGGAGGATCCCTTTCATTTTTGATGATTTTCACTTTTGCCGTTTTAGAGTTATTGGGCTTGATATGACGAAAATAGGATTTTTACTCTATGTCGTATGATAACTTGAGTAGTGTTTCTCAGAATGTTTTGAAATTTTATCAGCAGCTTACCGGTGGAGAGAGGAGGATCTCTTTCATTTTTGACAATTTTCACTTCTGCCGTTCCAGAGTTATTGGACTTGATATGACGGAAAATCGGATTGTTACCCTATGTTGTATGATAACTTGAGTAGTGTTTCTCAGAATGTTTTGAAATTTGATCAGCAACTTACTGGTGAAGAGAGGAGGATCCCTTTCATTTTTGACGATTTTCACTTTTGCCGTTCCAGAGTTATTGGACTTGATATGACGGAAAATCGGATTTTTACCCTATGTCGTATGATAACTTGAGTGGTGTTTCTCAGAATGTTTTGAAATTTTATCAGCAGCTTATTGATGAAGAGAGGAGGATCCCTTTAATTTTTGACGATTTTCACTTTTGCCGTTCCAGAGTTATTGGACTTGATATGACGGAAAATAGGATTTTTACTCTATGTCGTATGATAACTTGAGTAGTGTTTCTCAGAATGTTTTGAAATTTTATCAGCACCTTACCGGTGGAGAGAGGAGGATCTCTTTCATTTTTGACGATTTTCACTTTTGCCGTTCCAGAGTTATTGGACTTGATATGACGGAAAATAGGATGTTTACCCTATGTCGTATGATAACTTGAGTAGTGTTTCTCAGAATGTTTTGAAATTTTATCAGCAGCTTACTGGTGAGGAGAGGAGGATCCCTTTCATTTTTGACGATTTTCACTTTTGCCGTTCCAGAGTTATTGGACTTGATATGACGGAAAATCGGATTGTTACCCTATGTTGTATGATAACTTGAGTAGTGTTTCTCAGAATGTTTTGAAATTTTATCAGCAGCTTACTGATGAAGAGAGGAGGATCCCTTTCATTTTTGATGATTTTCACTTTTGCCGTTTTAGAGTTATTGGGCTTGATATGACGAAAATAGGATTTTTACTCTATGTCGTATGATAACTTGAGTAGTGTTTCTCAGAATGTTTTGAAATTTTATCAGCAGCTTACCGGTGGAGAGAGGAGGATCTCTTTCATTTTTGACAATTTTCACTTCTGCCGTTCCAGAGTTATTGGACTTGATATGACGGAAAATCGGATTTTTACCCTATGTTGTATAACTTGAGTAGTGTTTCTCAGAATGTTTTGAAATTTTATCAGCAGCTTATTGATGAAGAGAGGAGGATCCCTTTAATTTTTGACGATTTTCACTTTTGCCGTTCCAGAGTTATTGGACTTGATATGACGGAAAATAGGATTTTTACTCTATGTCGTATGATAACTTGAGTAGTGTTTCTCAGAATGTTTTGAAATTTTATCAGCACCTTACCGGTGGAGAGAGGAGGATCTCTTTCATTTTTGACGATTTTCACTTTTGCCGTTCCAGAGTTATTGGACTTGATATGACGGAAAATAGGATGTTTACCCTATGTCGTATGATAACTTGAGTAGTGTTTCTCAGAATGTTTTGAAATTTTATCAGCAGCTTACCGGTGGAGAGAGGAGGATCTCTTTCATTTTTGACAATTTTCACTTCTGCCGTTCCAGAGTTATTGGACTTGATATGACGGAAAATCGGATTGTTACCCTATGTTGTATGATAACTTGAGTAGTGTTTCTCAGAATGTTTTGAAATTTGATCAGCAACTTACTGGTGAAGAGAGGAGGATCCCTTTCATTTTTGATGATTTTCACTTTTGCCGTTTTAGAGTTATTGGGCTTGATATGACGAAAATAGGATTTTTACTCTATGTCGTATGATAACTTGAGTAGTGTTTCTCAGAATGTTTTGAAATTTTATCAGCAGCTTACCGGTGGAGAGAGGAGGATCTCTTTCATTTTTGACAATTTTCACTTCTGCCGTTCCAGAGTTATTGGACTTGATATGACGGAAAATCGGATTTTTACCCTATGTTGCATAACTTGAGTAGTGTTTCTCAGAATGTTTTGAAATTTTATCAGCAGCTTACAGATGAGGGGAGGAGGATCCCTTTCATTTTTGACGATTTTCACTTTTGCCGTTCCAGAGTTATTGGACTTGATATGACGGAAAATCGGATTTTTACCCTATGTCGTATGATAACTTGAGTAGTGTTTCTCAGAATGTTTTGAAATTTTATCAGCAGCTTATTGATGAAGAGAGGAGGATCCCTTTAATTTTTGACGATTTTCACTTTTGCCGTTCCAGAGTTATTGGACTTGATATGACGGAAAATAGGATTTTTACTCTATGTCGTATGATAACTTGAGTAGTGTTTCTCAGAATGTTTTGAAATTTTATCAGCACCTTACCGGTGGAGAGAGGAGGATCTCTTTCATTTTTGACGATTTTCACTTTTGCCGTTCCAGAGTTATTGGACTTGATATGACGGAAAATAGGATGTTTACCCTATGTCGTATGATAACTTGAGTAGTGTTTCTCAGAATGTTTTGAAATTTTATCAGCAGCTTACTGGTGAGGAGAGGAGGATCCCTTTCATTTTTGACGATTTTCACTTTTGCCGTTCCAGAGTTATTGGACTTGATATGACGGAAAATCGGATTTTTACCCTATGTCGTATGATAACTTGAGTAGTGTTTCTCAGAATGTTTTGAAATTTTATCAGCAGCTTATTGATGAAGAGAGGAGGATCCCTTTAATTTTTGACGATTTTCACTTTTGCCGTTCCAGAGTTATTGGACTTGATATGACGGAAAATAGGATTTTTACTCTATGTCGTATGATAACTTGAGTAGTGTTTCTCAGAATGTTTTGAAATTTTATCAGCACCTTACCGGTGGAGAGAGGAGGATCTCTTTCATTTTTGACGATTTTCACTTTTGCCGTTCCAGAGTTATTGGACTTGATATGACGGAAAATAGGATGTTTACCCTATGTCGTATGATAACTTGAGTAGTGTTTCTCAGAATGTTTTGAAATTTTATCAGCAGCTTACTGGTGAGGAGAGGAGGATCCCTTTCATTTTTGACGATTTTCACTTTTGCCGTTCCAGAGTTATTGGACTTGATATGACGGAAAATCGGATTTTTACCCTATGTTGTATAACTTGAGTAGTGTTTCTCAGAATGTTTTGAAATTTTATCAGCAGCTTATTGATGAAGAGAGGAGGATCCCTTTAATTTTTGACGATTTTCACTTTTGCCGTTCCAGAGTTATTGGACTTGATATGACGGAAAATAGGATTTTTACTCTATGTCGTATGATAACTTGAGTAGTGTTTCTCAGAATGTTTTGAAATTTTATCAGCACCTTACCGGTGGAGAGAGGAGGATCTCTTTCATTTTTGACGATTTTCACTTTTGCCGTTCCAGAGTTATTGGACTTGATATGACGGAAAATAGGATGTTTACCCTATGTCGTATGATAACTTGAGTAGTGTTTCTCAGAATGTTTTGAAATTTTATCAGCAGCTTACCGGTGGAGAGAGGAGGATCTCTTTCATTTTTGACAATTTTCACTTCTGCCGTTCCAGAGTTATTGGACTTGATATGACGGAAAATCGGATTGTTACCCTATGTTGTATGATAACTTGAGTAGTGTTTCTCAGAATGTTTTGAAATTTGATCAGCAACTTACTGGTGAAGAGAGGAGGATCCCTTTCATTTTTGATGATTTTCACTTTTGCCGTTTTAGAGTTATTGGGCTTGATATGACGAAAATAGGATTTTTACTCTATGTCGTATGATAACTTGAGTAGTGTTTCTCAGAATGTTTTGAAATTTTATCAGCAGCTTACCGGTGGAGAGAGGAGGATCTCTTTCATTTTTGACAATTTTCACTTCTGCCGTTCCAGAGTTATTGGACTTGATATGACGGAAAATCGGATTTTTACCCTATGTTGCATAACTTGAGTAGTGTTTCTCAGAATGTTTTGAAATTTTATCAGCAGCTTACAGATGAGGGGAGGAGGATCCCTTTCATTTTTGACGATTTTCACTTTTGCCGTTCCAGAGTTATTGGACTTGATATGACGGAAAATCGGATTTTTACCCTATGTCGTATGATAACTTGAGTAGTGTTTCTCAGAATGTTTTGAAATTTTATCAGCAGCTTATTGATGAAGAGAGGAGGATCCCTTTAATTTTTGACGATTTTCACTTTTGCCGTTCCAGAGTTATTGGACTTGATATGACGGAAAATAGGATTTTTACTCTATGTCGTATGATAACTTGAGTAGTGTTTCTCAGAATGTTTTGAAATTTTATCAGCACCTTACCGGTGGAGAGAGGAGGATCTCTTTCATTTTTGACGATTTTCACTTTTGCCGTTCCAGAGTTATTGGACTTGATATGACGGAAAATAGGATGTTTACCCTATGTCGTATGATAACTTGAGTAGTGTTTCTCAGAATGTTTTGAAATTTTATCAGCAGCTTACTGGTGAGGAGAGGAGGATCCCTTTCATTTTTGACGATTTTCACTTTTGCCGTTCCAGAGTTATTGGACTTGATATGACGGAAAATCGGATTTTTACCCTATGTCGTATGATAACTTGAGTAGTGTTTCTCAGAATGTTTTGAAATTTTATCAGCAGCTTATTGATGAAGAGAGGAGGATCCCTTTAATTTTTGACGATTTTCACTTTTGCCGTTCCAGAGTTATTGGACTTGATATGACGGAAAATAGGATTTTTACTCTATGTCGTATGATAACTTGAGTAGTGTTTCTCAGAATGTTTTGAAATTTTATCAGCACCTTACCGGTGGAGAGAGGAGGATCTCTTTCATTTTTGACGATTTTCACTTTTGCCGTTCCAGAGTTATTGGACTTGATATGACGGAAAATAGGATGTTTACCCTATGTCGTATGATAACTTGAGTAGTGTTTCTCAGAATGTTTTGAAATTTTATCAGCAGCTTACTGGTGAGGAGAGGAGGATCCCTTTCATTTTTGACGATTTTCACTTTTGCCGTTCCAGAGTTATTGGACTTGATATGACGGAAAATCGGATTTTTACCCTATGTCGTATGATAACTTGAGTAGTGTTTCTCAGAATGTTTTGAAATTTTATCAGCAGCTTATTGATGAAGAGAGGAGGATCCCTTTAATTTTTGACGATTTTCACTTTTGCCGTTCCAGAGTTATTGGACTTGATATGACGGAAAATAGGATTTTTACTCTATGTCGTATGATAACTTGAGTAGTGTTTCTCAGAATGTTTTGAAATTTTATCAGCACCTTACCGGTGGAGAGAGGAGGATCTCTTTCATTTTTGACGATTTTCACTTTTGCCGTTCCAGAGTTATTGGACTTGATATGACGGAAAATAGGATGTTTACCCTATGTCGTATGATAACTTGAGTAGTGTTTCTCAGAATGTTTTGAAATTTTTTCAGCAGCTTACTGGTGAGGAGAGGAGGATCCCTTTCATTTTTGACGATTTTCACTTTTGCCGTTCCAGAGTTATTGGACTTGATATGACGGAAAATCGGATTGTTACCCTATGTTGTATGATAACTTGAGTAGTGTTTCTCAGAATGTTTTGAAATTTTATCAGCAGCTTACTGATGAAGAGAGGAGGATCCCTTTCATTTTTGATGATTTTCACTTTTGCCGTTTTAGAGTTATTGGGCTTGATATGACGAAAATAGGATTTTTACTCTATGTCGTATGATAACTTGAGTAGTGTTTCTCAGAATGTTTTGAAATTTTATCAGCAGCTTACCGGTGGAGAGAGGAGGATCTCTTTCATTTTTGACAATTTTCACTTCTGTCGTTCCAGAGTTATTGGACTTGATATGACGGAAAATCGGATTTTTACCCTATGTTGTATAACTTGAGTAGTGTTTCTCAGAATGTTTTGAAATTTTATCAGCAGCTTACAGATGAGGGGAGGAGGATCCCTTTCATTTTTGACGATTTTCACTTTTGCCGTTCCAGAGTTATTGGACTTGATATGACGGAAAATCGGATTTTTACCCTATGTCGTATGATAACTTGAGTAGTGTTTCTAAGAATGTTTTGAAATTTTATCAGCAGCTTATTGATGAAGAGAGGAGGATCCCTTTAATTTTTGACGATTTTCACTTTTGCCGTTCCAGAGTTATTGGACTTGATATGACGGAAAATAGGATTTTTACTCTATGTCGTATGATAACTTGAGTAGTGTTTCTCAGAATGTTTTGAAATTTTATCAGCAGCTTACCGGTGGAGAGAGGAGGATCTCTTTCATTTTTGACAATTTTCACTTCTGCCGTTCCAGAGTTATTGGACTTGATATGACGGAAAATCGGATTTTTACCCTATGTTGTATAACTTGAGTAGTGTTTCTCAGAATGTTTTGAAATTTTATCAGCAGCTTACAGATGAGGGGAGGAGGATCCCTTTCATTTTTGACGATTTTCACTTTTGCCGTTCCAGAGTTATTGGACTTGATATGACGGAAAATCGGATTTTTACCCTATGTTGCATAACTTGAGTAGTGTTTCTCAGAATGTTTTGAAATTTTATCAGCAGCTTACAGATGAGGAGAGGAGGATCCCTTTCATTTTTGACGATTTTCACTTTTGCCGTTCCAGAGTTATTGGACTTGATATGACGGAAAATCGGATTTTTACCCTATGTCGTATGATAACTTGAGTAGTGTTTCTCAGAATGTTTTGAAATTTTATCAGCAGCTTACTGGTGAGGAGAGGAGGATCCCTTTCATTTTTGACGATTTTCACTTTTGCTGTTCCAGAGTTATTGGACTTGATATGACGGAAAATCGGATTTTTACCCTATGTCGTATGATAACTTGAGTAGTGTTTCTCAGAATGTTTTGAAATTTTATCAGCAACTTACTGGTGAAGAGAGGAGGATCCCTTTCATTTTTGATGATTTTCACTTTTGCCGTTTTAGAGTTATTGGGCTTGATATGACGAAAATAGGATTTTTACTCTATGTCGTATGATAACTTGAGTAGTGTTTCTCAGAATGTTTTGAAATTTTATCAGCAGCTTACCGGTGGAGAGAGGAGGATCTCTTTCATTTTTGACAATTTTCACTTCTGCCGTTCCAGAGTTATTGGACTTGATATGACGGAAAATCGGATTGTTACCCTATGTTGTATGATAACTTGAGTAGTGTTTCTCAGAATGTTTTGAAATTTGATCAGCAACTTACTGGTGAAGAGAGGAGGATCCCTTTCATTTTTGACGATTTTCACTTTTGCCGTTCCAGAGTTATTGGACTTGATATGACGGAAAATCGGATTTTTACCTTATGTCGTATGATAACTTGAGTAGTGTTTCTCAGAATGTTTTGAAATTTTATCAGCAGCTTATTGATGAAGAGAGGAGGATCCCTTTAATTTTTGACGATTTTCACTTTTGCTGTTCCAGAGTTATTGGACTTGATATGACGGAAAATAGGATTTTTACTCTATGTCGTATGATAACTTGAGTAGTGTTTCTCAGAATGTTTTGAAATTTTATCAGCACCTTACCGGTGGAGAGAGGAGGATCTCTTTCATTTTTGACGATTTTCACTTTTGCCGTTCCAGAGTTATTGGACTTGATATGACGGAAAATAGGATGTTTACCCTATGTCGTATGATAACTTGAGTAGTGTTTCTCAGAATGTTTTGAAATTTTATCAGCAGCTTACTGGTGAGGAGAGGAGGATCCCTTTCATTTTTGACGATTTTCACTTTTGCCGTTCCAGAGTTATTGGACTTGATATGACGGAAAATCGGATTTTTACCCTATGTCGTATGATAACTTGAGTAGTGTTTCTCAGAATGTTTTGAAATTTTATCAGCAGCTTATTGATGAAGAGAGGAGGATCCCTTTAATTTTTGACGATTTTCACTTTTGCCGTTCCAGAGTTATTGGACTTGATATGACGGAAAATAGGATTTTTACTCTATGTCGTATGATAACTTGAGTAGTGTTTCTCAGAATGTTTTGAAATTTTATCAGCACCTTACCGGTGGAGAGAGGAGGATCTCTTTCATTTTTGACGATTTTCACTTTTGCCGTTCCAGAGTTATTGGACTTGATATGACGGAAAATAGGATGTTTACCCTATGTCGTATGATAACTTGAGTAGTGTTTCTCAGAATGTTTTGAAATTTTATCAGCAGCTTACTGGTGAGGAGAGGAGGATCCCTTTCATTTTTGACGATTTTCACTTTTGCCGTTCCAGAGTTATTGGACTTGATATGACGGAAAATCGGATTGTTACCCTATGTTGTATGATAACTTGAGTAGTGTTTCTCAGAATGTTTTGAAATTTTATCAGCAGCTTACTGATGAAGAGAGGAGGATCCCTTTCATTTTTGATGATTTTCACTTTTGCCGTTTTAGAGTTATTGGGCTTGATATGACGAAAATAGGATTTTTACTCTATGTCGTATGATAACTTGAGTAGTGTTTCTCAGAATGTTTTGAAATTTTATCAGCAGCTTACCGGTGGAGAGAGGAGGATCTCTTTCATTTTTGACAATTTTCACTTCTGCCGTTCCAGAGTTATTGGACTTGATATGACGGAAAATCGGATTTTTACCCTATGTTGTATAACTTGAGTAGTGTTTCTCAGAATGTTTTGAAATTTTATCAGCAGCTTACAGATGAGGGGAGGAGGATCCCTTTCATTTTTGACGATTTTCACTTTTGCCGTTCCAGAGTTATTGGACTTGATATGACGGAAAATCGGATTTTTACCCTATGTCGTATGATAACTTGAGTAGTGTTTCTAAGAATGTTTTGAAATTTTATCAGCAGCTTATTGATGAAGAGAGGAGGATCCCTTTAATTTTTGACGATTTTCACTTTTGCCGTTCCAGAGTTATTGGACTTGATATGACGGAAAATAGGATTTTTACTCTATGTCGTATGATAACTTGAGTAGTGTTTCTCAGAATGTTTTGAAATTTTATCAGCACCTTACCGGTGGAGAGAGGAGGATCTCTTTCATTTTTGACGATTTTCACTTTTGCCGTTCCAGAGTTATTGGACTTGATATGACGGAAAATAGGATGTTTACCCTATGTCGTATGATAACTTGAGTAGTGTTTCTCAGAATGTTTTGAAATTTTATCAGCAGCTTACCGGTGGAGAGAGGAGGATCTCTGTCATTTTTGACAATTTTCACTTCTGCCGTTCCAGAGTTATTGGACTTGATATGACGGAAAATCGGATTGTTACCCTATGTTGTATGATAACTTGAGTAGTGTTTCTCAGAATGTTTTGAAATTTTATCAGCAGCTTACCGGTGGAGTGAGGAGGATCTCTTTCATTTTTGACAATTTTCACTTCTGCCGTTCCAGAGTTATTTGACTTGATATGACGGAAAATCGGATTTTTACCCTATGTTGCATAACTTGAGTAGTGTTTCTCAGAATGTTTTGAAATTTTATCAGCAGCTTATTGATGAAGAGAGGAGGATCCCTTTCATTTTTGATGATTTTCACTTTTGCCGTTTTAGAGTTATTGGGCTTGATATGACGAAAATAGGATTTTTACTCTATGTCGTATGATAACTTGAGTAGTGTTTCTCAGAATGTTTTGAAATTTTATCAGCAGCTTACCGGTGGAGAGAGGAGGATCTCTTTCATTTTTGACAATTTTCACTTCTGCCGTTCCAGAGTTATTTGACTTGATATGACGGAAAATCGGATTTTTACCCTATGTTGCATAACTTGAGTAGTGTTTCTCAGAATGTTTTGAAATTTTATCAGCAGCTTACAGATGAGGAGAGGAGGATCCCTTTCATTTTTGACGATTTTCACTTTTGCCGTTCCAGAGTTATTGGACTTGATATGACGGAAAATCGGATTTTTACCCTATGTCGTATGATAACTTGAGTAGTGTTTCTCAGAATGTTTTGAAATTTTATCAGCAGCTTACTGGTGAGGAGAGGAGGATCCCTTTCATTTTTGACGATTTTCACTTTTGCCGTTCCAGAGTTATTGGACTTGATATGACGGAAAATCGGATTTTTACCCTATGTCGTATGATAACTTGAGTAGTGTTTCTCAGAATGTTTTGAAATTTTATCAGCAGCTTATTGATGAAGAGAGGAGGATCCCTTTAATTTTTGACGATTTTCACTTTTGCCGTTCCAGAGTTATTGGACTTGATATGACGGAAAATCGGATTTTTACCCTATGTCGTATGATAACTTGAGTAGTGTTTCTCAGAATGTTTTGAAATTTTATCAGCAGCTTATTGATGAAGAGAGGAGGATCCCTTTAATTTTTGACGATTTTCACTTTTGCCGTTCCAGAGTTATTGGACTTGATATGACGGAAAATAGGATTTTTACTCTATGTCGTATGATAACTTGAGTAGTGTTTCTCAGAATGTTTTGAAATTTTATCAGCACCTTACCGGTGGAGAGAGGAGGATCTCTTTCATTTTTGACGATTTTCACTTTTGCCGTTCCAGAGTTATTGGACTTGATATGACGGAAAATAGGATGTTTACCCTATGTCGTATGATAACTTGAGTAGTGTTTCTCAGAATGTTTTGAAATTTTATCAGCAGCTTACTGGTGAGGAGAGGAGGATCCCTTTCATTTTTGACGATTTTCACTTTTGCCGTTCCAGAGTTATTGGACTTGATATGACGGAAAATCGGATTGTTACCCTATGTTGTATGATAACTTGAGTAGTGTTTCTCAGAATGTTTTGAAATTTTATCAGCAGCTTACTGATGAAGAGAGGAGGATCCCTTTCATTTTTGATGATTTTCACTTTTGCCGTTTTAGAGTTATTGGGCTTGATATGACGAAAATAGGATTTTTACTCTATGTCGTATGATAACTTGAGTAGTGTTTCTCAGAATGTTTTGAAATTTTATCAGCAGCTTACCGGTGGAGAGAGGAGGATCTCTTTCATTTTTGACAATTTTCACTTCTGCCGTTCCAGAGTTATTGGACTTGATATGACGGAAAATCGGATTTTTACCCTATGTTGTATAACTTGAGTAGTGTTTCTCAGAATGTTTTGAAATTTTATCAGCAGCTTACAGATGAGGGGAGGAGGATCCCTTTCATTTTTGACGATTTTCACTTTTGCCGTTCCAGAGTTATTGGACTTGATATGACGGAAAATCGGATTTTTACCCTATGTCGTATGATAACTTGAGTAGTGTTTCTAAGAATGTTTTGAAATTTTATCAGCAGCTTATTGATGAAGAGAGGAGGATCCCTTTAATTTTTGACGATTTTCACTTTTGCCGTTCCAGAGTTATTGGACTTGATATGACGGAAAATAGGATTTTTACTCTATGTCGTATGATAACTTGAGTAGTGTTTCTCAGAATGTTTTGAAATTTTATCAGCACCTTACCGGTGGAGAGAGGAGGATCTCTTTCATTTTTGACGATTTTCACTTTTGCCGTTCCAGAGTTATTGGACTTGATATGACGGAAAATAGGATGTTTACCCTATGTCGTATGATAACTTGAGTAGTGTTTCTCAGAATGTTTTGAAATTTTATCAGCAGCTTACCGGTGGAGAGAGGAGGATCTCTTTCATTTTTGACAATTTTCACTTCTGCCGTTCCAGAGTTATTGGACTTGATATGACGGAAAATCGGATTGTTACCCTATGTTGTATGATAACTTGAGTAGTGTTTCTCAGAATGTTTTGAAATTTTATCAGCAGCTTACCGGTGGAGAGAGGAGGATCTCTTTCATTTTTGACAATTTTCACTTCTGCCGTTCCAGAGTTATTTGACTTGATATGACGGAAAATCGGATTTTTACCCTATGTTGCATAACTTGAGTAGTGTTTCTCAGAATGTTTTGAAATTTTATCAGCAGCTTATTGATGAAGAGAGGAGGATCCCTTTCATTTTTGATGATTTTCACTTTTGCCGTTTTAGAGTTATTGGGCTTGATATGACGAAAATAGGATTTTTACTCTATGTCGTATGATAACTTGAGTAGTGTTTCTCAGAATGTTTTGAAATTTTATCAGCAGCTTACCGGTGGAGAGAGGAGGATCTCTTTCATTTTTGACAATTTTCACTTCTGCCGTTCCAGAGTTATTTGACTTGATATGACGGAAAATCGGATTTTTACCCTATGTTGCATAACTTGAGTAGTGTTTCTCAGAATGTTTTGAAATTTTATCAGCAGCTTACAGATGAGGAGAGGAGGATCCCTTTCATTTTTGACGATTTTCACTTTTGCCGTTCCAGAGTTATTGGACTTGATATGACGGAAAATCGGATTTTTACCCTATGTCGTATGATAACTTGAGTAGTGTTTCTCAGAATGTTTTGAAATTTTATCAGCAGCTTACTGGTGAGGAGAGGAGGATCCCTTTCATTTTTGACGATTTTCACTTTTGCCGTTCCAGAGTTATTGGACTTGATATGACGGAAAATCGGATTTTTACCCTATGTCGTATGATAACTTGAGTAGTGTTTCTCAGAATGTTTTGAAATTTTATCAGCAGCTTATTGATGAAGAGAGGAGGATCCCTTTAATTTTTGACGATTTTCACTTTTGCCGTTCCAGAGTTATTGGACTTGATATGACGGAAAATAGGATTTTTACTCTATGTCGTATGATAACTTGAGTAGTGTTTCTCAGAATGTTTTGAAATTTTATCAGCAGCTTACTGGTGAGGAGAGGAGGATCCCTTTCATTTTTGACGATTTTCACTTTTGCCGTTCCAGAGTTATTGGACTTGATATGACGGAAAATAGGATTTTTACTCTATGTCGTATGATAACTTGAGTAGTGTTTCTCAGAATGTTTTGAAATTTTATCAGCAGCTTACTGGTGAGGAGAGGAGGATCCCTTTCATTTTTGACGATTTTCACTTTTGCCGTTCCAGAGTTATTGGACTTGATATGACGGAAAATCGGATTTTTACCCTATGTCGTATGATAACTTGAGTAGTGTTTCTCAGAATGTTTTGAAATTTTATCAGCAGCTTATTGATGAAGAGAGGAGGATCCCTTTAATTTTTGACGATTTTCACTTTTGCCGTTCCAGAGTTATTGGACTTGATATGACGGAAAATAGGATTTTTACTCTATGTCGTATGATAACTTGAGTAGTGTTTCTCAGAATGTTTTGAAATTTTATCAGCACCTTACCGGTGGAGAGAGGAGGATCTCTTTCATTTTTGACGATTTTCACTTTTGCCGTTCCAGAGTTATTGGACTTGATATGACGGAAAATAGGATGTTTACCCTATGTCGTATGATAACTTGAGTAGTGTTTCTCAGAATGTTTTGAAATTTTATCAGCAGCTTACTGGTGAGGAGAGGAGGATCCCTTTCATTTTTGACGATTTTCACTTTTGCCGTTCCAGAGTTATTGGACTTGATATGACGGAAAATCGGATTGTTACCCTATGTTGTATGATAACTTGAGTAGTGTTTCTCAGAATGTTTTGAAATTTTATCAGCAGCTTACTGATGAAGAGAGGAGGATCCCTTTCATTTTTGATGATTTTCACTTTTGCCGTTTTAGAGTTATTGGGCTTGATATGACGAAAATAGGATTTTTACTCTATGTCGTATGATAACTTGAGTAGTGTTTCTCAGAATGTTTTGAAATTTTATCAGCAGCTTACCGGTGGAGAGAGGAGGATCTCTTTCATTTTTGACAATTTTCACTTCTGCCGTTCCAGAGTTATTGGACTTGATATGACGGAAAATCGGATTTTTACCCTATGTTGTATAACTTGAGTAGTGTTTCTCAGAATGTTTTGAAATTTTATCAGCAGCTTACAGATGAGGGGAGGAGGATCCCTTTCATTTTTGACGATTTTCACTTTTGCCGTTCCAGAGTTATTGGACTTGATATGACGGAAAATCGGATTTTTACCCTATGTCGTATGATAACTTGAGTAGTGTTTCTAAGAATGTTTTGAAATTTTATCAGCAGCTTATTGATGAAGAGAGGAGGATCCCTTTAATTTTTGACGATTTTCACTTTTGCCGTTCCAGAGTTATTGGACTTGATATGACGGAAAATAGGATTTTTACTCTATGTCGTATGATAACTTGAGTAGTGTTTCTCAGAATGTTTTGAAATTTTATCAGCACCTTACCGGTGGAGAGAGGAGGATCTCTTTCATTTTTGACGATTTTCACTTTTGCCGTTCCAGAGTTATTGGACTTGATATGACGGAAAATAGGATGTTTACCCTATGTCGTATGATAACTTGAGTAGTGTTTCTCAGAATGTTTTGAAATTTTATCAGCAGCTTACCGGTGGAGAGAGGAGGATCTCTTTCATTTTTGACAATTTTCACTTCTGCCGTTCCAGAGTTATTGGACTTGATATGACGGAAAATCGGATTGTTACCCTATGTTGTATGATAACTTGAGTAGTGTTTCTCAGAATGTTTTGAAATTTTATCAGCAGCTTACCGGTGGAGAGAGGAGGATCTCTTTCATTTTTGACAATTTTCACTTCTGCCGTTCCAGAGTTATTTGACTTGATATGACGGAAAATCGGATTTTTACCCTATGTTGCATAACTTGAGTAGTGTTTCTCAGAATGTTTTGAAATTTTATCAGCAGCTTATTGATGAAGAGAGGAGGATCCCTTTCATTTTTGATGATTTTCACTTTTGCCGTTTTAGAGTTATTGGGCTTGATATGACGAAAATAGGATTTTTACTCTATGTCGTATGATAACTTGAGTAGTGTTTCTCAGAATGTTTTGAAATTTTATCAGCAGCTTACCGGTGGAGAGAGGAGGATCTCTTTCATTTTTGACAATTTTCACTTCTGCCGTTCCAGAGTTATTTGACTTGATATGACGGAAAATCGGATTTTTACCCTATGTTGCATAACTTGAGTAGTGTTTCTCAGAATGTTTTGAAATTTTATCAGCAGCTTACAGATGAGGAGAGGAGGATCCCTTTCATTTTTGACGATTTTCACTTTTGCCGTTCCAGAGTTATTGGACTTGATATGACGGAAAATCGGATTTTTACCCTATGTCGTATGATAACTTGAGTAGTGTTTCTCAGAATGTTTTGAAATTTTATCAGCAGCTTACTGGTGAGGAGAGGAGGATCCCTTTCATTTTTGACGATTTTCACTTTTGCCGTTCCAGAGTTATTGGACTTGATATGACGGAAAATCGGATTTTTACCCTATGTCGTATGATAACTTGAGTAGTGTTTCTCAGAATGTTTTGAAATTTTATCAGCAGCTTATTGATGAAGAGAGGAGGATCCCTTTAATTTTTGACGATTTTCACTTTTGCCGTTCCAGAGTTATTGGACTTGATATGACGGAAAATAGGATTTTTACTCTATGTCGTATGATAACTTGAGTAGTGTTTCTCAGAATGTTTTGAAATTTTATCAGCAGCTTACCGGTGGAGAGAGGAGGATCTCTTTCATTTTTGACAATTTTCACCTCTGCCGTTCCAGAGTTATTGGACTTGATATGACGGAAAATCGGATTTTTACCCTATGTTGTATAACTTGAGTAGTGTTTCTCAGAATGTTTTGAAATTTTATCAGCAGCTTACAGATGAGGGGAGGAGGATCCCTTTCATTTTTGACGATTTTCACTTTTGCCGTTCCAGAGTTATTGGACTTGATATGACGGAAAATCGGATTTTTACCCTATGTCGTATGATAACTTGAGTAGTGTTTCTAAGAATGTTTTGAAATTTTATCAGCAGCTTATTGATGAAGAGAGGAGGATCCCTTTAATTTTTGACGATTTTCACTTTTGCCGTTCCAGAGTTATTGGACTTGATATGACGGAAAATAGGATTTTTACTCTATGTCGTATGATAACTTGAGTAGTGTTTCTCAGAATGTTTTGAAATTTTATCAGCACCTTACCGGTGGAGAGAGGAGGATCTCTTTCATTTTTGACGATTTTCACTTTTGCCGTTCCAGAGTTATTGGACTTGATATGACGGAAAATAGGATGTTTACCCTATGTCGTATGATAACTTGAGTAGTGTTTCTCAGAATGTTTTGAAATTTTATCAGCAGCTTACCGGTGGAGAGAGGAGGATCTCTTTCATTTTTGACAATTTTCACTTCTGCCGTTCCAGAGTTATTGGACTTGATATGACGGAAAATCGGATTGTTACCCTATGTTGTATGATAACTTGAGTAGTGTTTCTCAGAATGTTTTGAAATTTGATCAGCAACTTACTGGTGAAGAGAGGAGGATCCCTTTCATTTTTGATGATTTTCACTTTTGCCGTTTTAGAGTTATTGGGCTTGATATGACGAAAATAGGATTTTTACTCTATGTCGTATGATAACTTGAGTAGTGTTTCTCAGAATGTTTTGAAATTTTATCAGCAGCTTACCGGTGGAGAGAGGAGGATCTCTTTCATTTTTGACAATTTTCACTTCTGCCGTTCCAGAGTTATTTGACTTGATATGACGGAAAATCGGATTTTTACCCTATGTTGCATAACTTGAGTAGTGTTTCTCAGAATGTTTTGAAATTTTATCAGCACCTTACCGGTGGAGAGAGGAGGATCTCTTTCATTTTTGACGATTTTCACTTTTGCCGTTCCAGAGTTATTGGACTTGATATGACGGAAAATAGGATGTTTACCCTATGTCGTATGATAACTTGAGTAGTGTTTCTCAGAATGTTTTGAAATTTTATCAGCAGCTTACTGGTGAGGAGAGGAGGATCCCTTTCATTTTTGACGATTTTCACTTTTGCCGTTCCAGAGTTATTGGACTTGATATGACGGAAAATCGGATTTTTACCCTATGTCGTATGATAACTTGAGTAGTGTTTCTCAGAATGTTTTGAAATTTTATCAGCAGCTTATTGATGAAGAGAGGAGGATCCCTTTAATTTTTGACGATTTTCACTTTTGCCGTTCCAGAGTTATTGGACTTGATATGACGGAAAATAGGATTTTTACTCTATGTCGTATGATAACTTGAGTAGTGTTTCTCAGAATGTTTTGAAATTTTATCAGCACCTTACCGGTGGAGAGAGGAGGATCTCTTTCATTTTTGACGATTTTCACTTTTGCCGTTCCAGAGTTATTGGACTTGATATGACGGAAAATAGGATGTTTACCCTATGTCGTATGATAACTTGAGTAGTGTTTCTCAGAATGTTTTGAAATTTTATCAGCAGCTTACTGGTGAGGAGAGGAGGATCCCTTTCATTTTTGACGATTTTCACTTTTGCCGTTCCAGAGTTATTGGACTTGATATGACGGAAAATCGGATTGTTACCCTATGTTGTATGATAACTTGAGTAGTGTTTCTCAGAATGTTTTGAAATTTTATCAGCAGCTTACTGATGAAGAGAGGAGGATCCCTTTCATTTTTGATGATTTTCACTTTTGCCGTTTTAGAGTTATTGGGCTTGATATGACGAAAATAGGATTTTTACTCTATGTCGTATGATAACTTGAGTAGTGTTTCTCAGAATGTTTTGAAATTTTATCAGCAGCTTACCGGTGGAGAGAGGAGGATCTCTTTCATTTTTGACAATTTTCACTTCTGCCGTTCCAGAGTTATTGGACTTGATATGACGGAAAATCGGATTTTTACCCTATGTTGTATAACTTGAGTAGTGTTTCTCAGAATGTTTTGAAATTTTATCAGCAGCTTACAGATGAGGGGAGGAGGATCCCTTTCATTTTTGACGATTTTCACTTTTGCCGTTCCAGAGTTATTGGACTTGATATGACGGAAAATCGGATTTTTACCCTATGTCGTATGATAACTTGAGTAGTGTTTCTAAGAATGTTTTGAAATTTTATCAGCAGCTTATTGATGAAGAGAGGAGGATCCCTTTAATTTTTGACGATTTTCACTTTTGCCGTTCCAGAGTTATTGGACTTGATATGACGGAAAATAGGATTTTTACTCTATGTCGTATGATAACTTGAGTAGTGTTTCTCAGAATGTTTTGAAATTTTATCAGCACCTTACCGGTGGAGAGAGGAGGATCTCTTTCATTTTTGACGATTTTCACTTTTGCCGTTCCAGAGTTATTGGACTTGATATGACGGAAAATAGGATGTTTACCCTATGTCGTATGATAACTTGAGTAGTGTTTCTCAGAATGTTTTGAAATTTTATCAGCAGCTTACCGGTGGAGAGAGGAGGATCTCTTTCATTTTTGACAATTTTCACTTCTGCCGTTCCAGAGTTATTGGACTTGATATGACGGAAAATCGGATTGTTACCCTATGTTGTATGATAACTTGAGTAGTGTTTCTCAGAATGTTTTGAAATTTTATCAGCAGCTTACCGGTGGAGAGAGGAGGATCTCTTTCATTTTTGACAATTTTCACTTCTGCCGTTCCAGAGTTATTTGACTTGATATGACGGAAAATCGGATTTTTACCCTATGTTGCATAACTTGAGTAGTGTTTCTCAGAATGTTTTGAAATTTTATCAGCAGCTTATTGATGAAGAGAGGAGGATCCCTTTCATTTTTGATGATTTTCACTTTTGCCGTTTTAGAGTTATTGGGCTTGATATGACGAAAATAGGATTTTTACTCTATGTCGTATGATAACTTGAGTAGTGTTTCTCAGAATGTTTTGAAATTTTATCAGCAGCTTACCGGTGGAGAGAGGAGGATCTCTTTCATTTTTGACAATTTTCACTTCTGCCGTTCCAGAGTTATTTGACTTGATATGACGGAAAATCGGATTTTTACCCTATGTTGCATAACTTGAGTAGTGTTTCTCAGAATGTTTTGAAATTTTATCAGCAGCTTACAGATGAGGAGAGGAGGATCCCTTTCATTTTTGACGATTTTCACTTCTGCCGTTCCAGAGTTATTGGACTTGATATGACGGAAAATCGGATTTTTACCCTATGTCGTATGATAACTTGAGTAGTGTTTCTCAGAATGTTTTGAAATTTTATCAGCAGCTTACTGGTGAGGAGAGGAGGATCCCTTTCATTTTTGACGATTTTCACTTTTGCCGTTCCAGAGTTATTGGACTTGATATGACGGAAAATCGGATTTTTACCCTATGTCGTATGATAACTTGAGTAGTGTTTCTCAGAATGTTTTGAAATTTTATCAGCAGCTTATTGATGAAGAGAGGAGGATCCCTTTAATTTTTGACGATTTTCACTTTTGCCGTTCCAGAGTTATTGGACTTGATATGACGGAAAATAGGATTTTTACTCTATGTCGTATGATAACTTGAGTAGTGTTTCTCAGAATGTTTTGAAATTTTATCAGCAGCTTACCGGTGGAGAGAGGAGGATCTCTTTCATTTTTGACAATTTTCACTTCTGCCGTTCCAGAGTTATTGGACTTGATATGACGGAAAATCGGATTTTTACCCTATGTTGTATAACTTGAGTAGTGTTTCTCAGAATGTTTTGAAATTTTATCAGCAGCTTACAGATGAGGGGAGGAGGATCCCTTTCATTTTTGACGATTTTCACTTTTGCCGTTCCAGAGTTATTGGACTTGATATGACGGAAAATCGGATTTTTACCCTATGTCGTATGATAACTTGAGTAGTGTTTCTAAGAATGTTTTGAAATTTTATCAGCAGCTTATTGATGAAGAGAGGAGGATCCCTTTAATTTTTGACGATTTTCACTTTTGCCGTTCCAGAGTTATTGGACTTGATATGACGGAAAATAGGATTTTTACTCTATGTCGTATGATAACTTGAGTAGTGTTTCTCAGAATGTTTTGAAATTTTATCAGCACCTTACCGGTGGAGAGAGGAGGATCTCTTTCATTTTTGACGATTTTCACTTTTGCCGTTCCAGAGTTATTGGACTTGATATGACGGAAAATAGGATGTTTACCCTATGTCGTATGATAACTTGAGTAGTGTTTCTCAGAATGTTTTGAAATTTTATCAGCAGCTTACCGGTGGAGAGAGGAGGATCTCTTTCATTTTTGACAATTTTCACTTCTGCCGTTCCAGAGTTATTGGACTTGATATGACGGAAAATCGGATTGTTACCCTATGTTGTATGATAACTTGAGTAGTGTTTCTCAGAATGTTTTGAAATTTGATCAGCAACTTACTGGTGAAGAGAGGAGGATCCCTTTCATTTTTGATGATTTTCACTTTTGCCGTTTTAGAGTTATTGGGCTTGATATGACGAAAATAGGATTTTTACTCTATGTCGTATGATAACTTGAGTAGTGTTTCTCAGAATGTTTTGAAATTTTATCAGCAGCTTACCGGTGGAGAGAGGAGGATCTCTTTCATTTTTGACAATTTTCACTTCTGCCGTTCCAGAGTTATTTGACTTGATATGACGGAAAATCGGATTTTTACCCTATGTTGCATAACTTGAGTAGTGTTTCTCAGAATGTTTTGAAATTTTATCAGCACCTTACCGGTGGAGAGAGGAGGATCTCTTTCATTTTTGACGATTTTCACTTTTGCCGTTCCAGAGTTATTGGACTTGATATGACGGAAAATAGGATGTTTACCCTATGTCGTATGATAACTTGAGTAGTGTTTCTCAGAATGTTTTGAAATTTTATCAGCAGCTTACTGGTGAGGAGAGGAGGATCCCTTTCATTTTTGACGATTTTCACTTTTGCCGTTCCAGAGTTATTGGACTTGATATGACGGAAAATCGGATTTTTACCCTATGTCGTATGATAACTTGAGTAGTGTTTCTCAGAATGTTTTGAAATTTTATCAGCAGCTTATTGATGAAGAGAGGAGGATCCCTTTAATTTTTGACGATTTTCACTTTTGCCGTTCCAGAGTTATTGGACTTGATATGACGGAAAATAGGATTTTTACTCTATGTCGTATGATAACTTGAGTAGTGTTTCTCAGAATGTTTTGAAATTTTATCAGCACCTTACCGGTGGAGAGAGGAGGATCTCTTTCATTTTTGACGATTTTCACTTTTGCCGTTCCAGAGTTATTGGACTTGATATGACGGAAAATAGGATGTTTACCCTATGTCGTATGATAACTTGAGTAGTGTTTCTCAGAATGTTTTGAAATTTTATCAGCAGCTTACTGGTGAGGAGAGGAGGATCCCTTTCATTTTTGACGATTTTCACTTTTGCCGTTCCAGAGTTATTGGACTTGATATGACGGAAAATCGGATTGTTACCCTATGTTGTATGATAACTTGAGTAGTGTTTCTCAGAATGTTTTGAAATTTTATCAGCAGCTTACTGATGAAGAGAGGAGGATCCCTTTCATTTTTGATGATTTTCACTTTTGCCGTTTTAGAGTTATTGGGCTTGATATGACGAAAATAGGATTTTTACTCTATGTCGTATGATAACTTGAGTAGTGTTTCTCAGAATGTTTTGAAATTTTATCAGCAGCTTACCGGTGGAGAGAGGAGGATCTCTTTCATTTTTGACAATTTTCACTTCTGCCGTTCCAGAGTTATTGGACTTGATATGACGGAAAATCGGATTTTTACCCTATGTTGTATAACTTGAGTAGTGTTTCTCAGAATGTTTTGAAATTTTATCAGCAGCTTACAGATGAGGGGAGGAGGATCCATTTCATTTTTGACGATTTTCACTTTTGCCGTTCCAGAGTTATTGGACTTGATATGACGGAAAATCGGATTTTTACCCTATGTCGTATGATAACTTGAGTAGTGTTTCTAAGAATGTTTTGAAATTTTATCAGCAGCTTATTGATGAAGAGAGGAGGATCCCTTTAATTTTTGACGATTTTCACTTTTGCCGTTCCAGAGTTATTGGACTTGATATGACGGAAAATAGGATTTTTACTCTATGTCGTATGATAACTTGAGTAGTGTTTCTCAGAATGTTTTGAAATTTTATCAGCACCTTACCGGTGGAGAGAGGAGGATCTCTTTCATTTTTGACGATTTTCACTTTTGCCGTTCCAGAGTTATTGGACTTGATATGACGGAAAATAGGATGTTTACCCTATGTCGTATGATAACTTGAGTAGTGTTTCTCAGAATGTTTTGAAATTTTATCAGCAGCTTACCGGTGGAGAGAGGAGGATCTCTTTCATTTTTGACAATTTTCACTTCTGCCGTTCCAGAGTTATTGGACTTGATATGACGGAAAATCGGATTGTTACCCTATGTTGTATGATAACTTGAGTAGTGTTTCTCAGAATGTTTTGAAATTTTATCAGCAGCTTACCGGTGGAGAGAGGAGGATCTCTTTCATTTTTGACAATTTTCACTTCTGCCGTTCCAGAGTTATTTGACTTGATATGACGGAAAATCGGATTTTTACCCTATGTTGCATAACTTGAGTAGTGTTTCTCAGAATGTTTTGAAATTTTATCAGCAGCTTATTGATGAAGAGAGGAGGATCCCTTTCATTTTTGATGATTTTCACTTTTGCCGTTTTAGAGTTATTGGGCTTGATATGACGAAAATAGGATTTTTACTCTATGTCGTATGATAACTTGAGTAGTGTTTCTCAGAATGTTTTGAAATTTTATCAGCAGCTTACCGGTGGAGAGAGGAGGATCTCTTTCATTTTTGACAATTTTCACTTCTGCCGTTCCAGAGTTATTTGACTTGATATGACGGAAAATCGGATTTTTACCCTATGTTGCATAACTTGAGTAGTGTTTCTCAGAATGTTTTGAAATTTTATCAGCAGCTTACAGATGAGGAGAGGAGGATCCCTTTCATTTTTGACGATTTTCACTTCTGCCGTTCCAGAGTTATTGGACTTGATATGACGGAAAATCGGATTTTTACCCTATGTCGTATGATAACTTGAGTAGTGTTTCTCAGAATGTTTTGAAATTTTATCAGCAGCTTACTGGTGAGGAGAGGAGGATCCCTTTCATTTTTGACGATTTTCACTTTTGCCGTTCCAGAGTTATTGGACTTGATATGACGGAAAATCGGATTTTTACCCTATGTCGTATGATAACTTGAGTAGTGTTTCTCAGAATGTTTTGAAATTTTATCAGCAGCTTATTGATGAAGAGAGGAGGATCCCTTTAATTTTTGACGATTTTCACTTTTGCCGTTCCAGAGTTATTGGACTTGATATGACGGAAAATAGGATTTTTACTCTATGTCGTATGATAACTTGAGTAGTGTTTCTCAGAATGTTTTGAAATTTTATCAGCAGCTTACCGGTGGAGAGAGGAGGATCTCTTTCATTTTTGACAATTTTCACTTCTGCCGTTCCAGAGTTATTGGACTTGATATGACGGAAAATCGGATTTTTACCCTATGTTGTATAACTTGAGTAGTGTTTCTCAGAATGTTTTGAAATTTTATCAGCAGCTTACAGATGAGGGGAGGAGGATCCCTTTCATTTTTGACGATTTTCACTTTTGCCGTTCCAGAGTTATTGGACTTGATATGACGGAAAATCGGATTTTTACCCTATGTCGTATGATAACTTGAGTAGTGTTTCTAAGAATGTTTTGAAATTTTATCAGCAGCTTATTGATGAAGAGAGGAGGATCCCTTTAATTTTTGACGATTTTCACTTTTGCCGTTCCAGAGTTATTGGACTTGATATGACGGAAAATAGGATTTTTACTCTATGTCGTATGATAACTTGAGTAGTGTTTCTCAGAATGTTTTGAAATTTTATCAGCACCTTACCGGTGGAGAGAGGAGGATCTCTTTCATTTTTGACGATTTTCACTTTTGCCGTTCCAGAGTTATTGGACTTGATATGACGGAAAATAGGATGTTTACCCTATGTCGTATGATAACTTGAGTAGTGTTTCTCAGAATGTTTTGAAATTTTATCAGCAGCTTACCGGTGGAGAGAGGAGGATCTCTTTCATTTTTGACAATTTTCACTTCTGCCGTTCCAGAGTTATTGGACTTGATATGACGGAAAATCGGATTGTTACCCTATGTTGTATGATAACTTGAGTAGTGTTTCTCAGAATGTTTTGAAATTTGATCAGCAACTTACTGGTGAAGAGAGGAGGATCCCTTTCATTTTTGATGATTTTCACTTTTGCCGTTTTAGAGTTATTGGGCTTGATATGACGAAAATAGGATTTTTACTCTATGTCGTATGATAACTTGAGTAGTGTTTCTCAGAATGTTTTGAAATTTTATCAGCAGCTTACCGGTGGAGAGAGGAGGATCTCTTTCATTTTTGACAATTTTCACTTCTGCCGTTCCAGAGTTATTTGACTTGATATGACGGAAAATCGGATTTTTACCCTATGTTGCATAACTTGAGTAGTGTTTCTCAGAATGTTTTGAAATTTTATCAGCAGCTTACAGATGAGGAGAGGAGGATCCCTTTCATTTTTGACGATTTTCACTTTTGCCGTTCCAGAGTTATTGGACTTGATATGACGGAAAATAGGATGTTTACCCTATGTCGTATGATAACTTGAGTAGTGTTTCTCAGAATGTTTTGAAATTTTATCAGCAGCTTACTGGTGAGGAGAGGAGGATCCCTTTCATTTTTGACGATTTTCACTTTTGCCGTTCCAGAGTTATTGGACTTGATATGACGGAAAATCGGATTGTTACCCTATGTTGTATGATAACTTGAGTAGTGTTTCTCAGAATGTTTTGAAATTTTATCAGCAGCTTACTGATGAAGAGAGGAGGATCCCTTTCATTTTTGATGATTTTCACTTTTGCCGTTTTAGAGTTATTGGGCTTGATATGACGAAAATAGGATTTTTACTCTATGTCGTATGATAACTTGAGTAGTGTTTCTCAGAATGTTTTGAAATTTTATCAGCAGCTTACCGGTGGAGAGAGGAGGATCTCTTTCATTTTTGACAATTTTCACTTCTGCCGTTCCAGAGTTATTGGACTTGATATGACGGAAAATCGGATTTTTACCCTATGTTGTATAACTTGAGTAGTGTTTCTCAGAATGTTTTGAAATTTTATCAGCAGCTTACAGATGAGGGGAGGAGGATCCCTTTCATTTTTGACGATTTTCACTTTTGCCGTTCCAGAGTTATTGGACTTGATATGACGGAAAATCGGATTTTTACCCTATGTCGTATGATAACTTGAGTAGTGTTTCTAAGAATGTTTTGAAATTTTATCAGCAGCTTATTGATGAAGAGAGGAGGATCCCTTTAATTTTTGACGATTTTCACTTTTGCCGTTCCAGAGTTATTGGACTTGATATGACGGAAAATAGGATTTTTACTCTATGTCGTATGATAACTTGAGTAGTGTTTCTCAGAATGTTTTGAAATTTTATCAGCACCTTACCGGTGGAGAGAGGAGGATCTCTTTCATTTTTGACGATTTTCACTTTTGCCGTTCCAGAGTTATTGGACTTGATATGACGGAAAATAGGATGTTTACCCTATGTCGTATGATAACTTGAGTAGTGTTTCTCAGAATGTTTTGAAATTTTATCAGCAGCTTACCGGTGGAGAGAGGAGGATCTCTTTCATTTTTGACAATTTTCACTTCTGCCGTTCCAGAGTTATTGGACTTGATATGACGGAAAATCGGATTGTTACCCTATGTTGTATGATAACTTGAGTAGTGTTTCTCAGAATGTTTTGAAATTTGATCAGCAACTTACTGGTGAAGAGAGGAGGATCCCTTTCATTTTTGATGATTTTCACTTTTGCCGTTTTAGAGTTATTGGGCTTGATATGACGAAAATAGGATTTTTACTCTATGTCGTATGATAACTTGAGTAGTGTTTCTCAGAATGTTTTGAAATTTTATCAGCAGCTTACCGGTGGAGAGAGGAGGATCTCTTTCATTTTTGACAATTTTCACTTCTGCCGTTCCAGAGTTATTGGACTTGATATGACGGAAAATCGGATTTTTACCCTATGTTGTATAACTTGAGTAGTGTTTCTCAGAATGTTTTGAAATTTTATCAGCAGCTTACAGATGAGGGGAGGAGGATCCCTTTCATTTTTGACGATTTTCACTTTTGCCGTTCCAGAGTTATTGGACTTGATATGACGGAAAATCGGATTTTTACCCTATGTTGCATAACTTGAGTAGTGTTTCTCAGAATGTTTTGAAATTTTATCAGCAGCTTACAGATGAGGAGAGGAGGATCCCTTTCATTTTTGACGATTTTCACTTTTGCCGTTCCAGAGTTATTGGACTTGATATGACGGAAAATCGGATTTTTACCCTATGTCGTATGATAACTTGAGTAGTGTTTCTCAGAATGTTTTGAAATTTTATCAGCAGCTTACTGGTGAGGAGAGGAGGATCCCTTTCATTTTTGACGATTTTCACTTTTGCCGTTCCAGAGTTATTGGACTTGATATGACGGAAAATCGGATTTTTACCCTATGTCGTATGATAACTTGAGTAGTGTTTCTCAGAATGTTTTGAAATTTTATCAGCAACTTACTGGTGAAGAGAGGAGGATCCCTTTCATTTTCGATGATTTTCACTTTTGCCGTTTTAGAGTTATTGGGCTTGATATGACGAAAATAGGATTTTTACTCTATGTCGTATGATAACTTGAGTAGTGTTTCTCAGAATGTTTTGAAATTTTATCAGCAGCTTACCGGTGGAGAGAGGAGGATCTCTTTCATTTTTGACAATTTTCACTTCTGCCGTTCCAGAGTTATTGGACTTGATATGACGGAAAATCGGATTTTTACCCTATGTTGCATAACTTGAGTAGTGTTTCTCAGAATGTTTTGAAATTTTATCAGCAGCTTACAGATGAGGGGAGGAGGATCCCTTTCATTTTTGACGATTTTCACTTTTGCCGTTCCAGAGTTATTGGACTTGATATGACGGAAAATCGGATTTTTACCCTATGTCGTATGATAACTTGAGTAGTGTTTCTCAGAATGTTTTGAAATTTTATCAGCAGCTTATTGATGAAGAGAGGAGGATCCCTTTAATTTTTGACGATTTTCACTTTTGCCGTTCCAGAGTTATTGGACTTGATATGACGGAAAATAGGATTTTTACTCTATGTCGTATGATAACTTGAGTAGTGTTTCTCAGAATGTTTTGAAATTTTATCAGCACCTTACCGGTGGAGAGAGGAGGATCTCTTTCATTTTTGACGATTTTCACTTTTGCCGTTCCAGAGTTATTGGACTTGATATGACGGAAAATAGGATGTTTACCCTATGTCGTATGATAACTTGAGTAGTGTTTCTCAGAATGTTTTGAAATTTTATCAGCAGCTTACTGGTGAGGAGAGGAGGATCCCTTTCATTTTTGACGATTTTCACTTTTGCCGTTCCAGAGTTATTGGACTTGATATGACGGAAAATCGGATTTTTACCCTATGTCGTATGATAACTTGAGTAGTGTTTCTCAGAATGTTTTGAAATTTTATCAGCAGCTTATTGATGAAGAGAGGAGGATCCCTTTAATTTTTGACGATTTTCACTTTTGCCGTTCCAGAGTTATTGGACTTGATATGACGGAAAATAGGATTTTTACTCTATGTCGTATGATAACTTGAGTAGTGTTTCTCAGAATGTTTTGAAATTTTATCAGCACCTTACCGGTGGAGAGAGGAGGATCTCTTTCATTTTTGACGATTTTCACTTTTGCCGTTCCAGAGTTATTGGACTTGATATGACGGAAAATAGGATGTTTACCCTATGTCGTATGATAACTTGAGTAGTGTTTCTCAGAATGTTTTGAAATTTTATCAGCAGCTTACCGGTGGAGAGAGGAGGATCTCTTTCATTTTTGACAATTTTCACTTCTGCCGTTCCAGAGTTATTGGACTTGATATGACGGAAAATCGGATTGTTACCCTATGTTGTATGATAACTTGAGTAGTGTTTCTCAGAATGTTTTGAAATTTGATCAGCAACTTACTGGTGAAGAGAGGAGGATCCCTTTCATTTTTGATGATTTTCACTTTTGCCGTTTTAGAGTTATTGGGCTTGATATGACGAAAATAGGATTTTTACTCTATGTCGTATGATAACTTGAGTAGTGTTTCTCAGAATGTTTTGAAATTTTATCAGCAGCTTACCGGTGGAGAGAGGAGGATCTCTTTCATTTTTGACAATTTTCACTTCTGCCGTTCCAGAGTTATTGGACTTGATATGACGGAAAATCGGATTTTTACCCTATGTTGTATAACTTGAGTAGTGTTTCTCAGAATGTTTTGAAATTTTATCAGCAGCTTACAGATGAGGGGAGGAGGATCCCTTTCATTTTTGACGATTTTCACTTTTGCCGTTCCAGAGTTATTGGACTTGATATGACGGAAAATCGGATTTTTACCCTATGTTGCATAACTTGAGTAGTGTTTCTCAGAATGTTTTGAAATTTTATCAGCAGCTTACAGATGAGGAGAGGAGGATCCCTTTCATTTTTGACGATTTTCACTTTTGCCGTTCCAGAGTTATTGGACTTGATATGACGGAAAATCGGATTTTTACCCTATGTCGTATGATAACTTGAGTAGTGTTTCTCAGAATGTTTTGAAATTTTATCAGCAGCTTACTGGTGAGGAGAGGAGGATCCCTTTCATTTTTGACGATTTTCACTTTTGCCGTTCCAGAGTTATTGGACTTGATATGACGGAAAATCGGATTTTTACCCTATGTCGTATGATAACTTGAGTAGTGTTTCTCAGAATGTTTTGAAATTTTATCAGCAACTTACTGGTGAAGAGAGGAGGATCCCTTTCATTTTTGATGATTTTCACTTTTGCCGTTTTAGAGTTATTGGGCTTGATATGACGAAAATAGGATTTTTACTCTATGTCGTATGATAACTTGAGTAGTGTTTCTCAGAATGTTTTGAAATTTTATCAGCAGCTTACCGGTGGAGAGAGGAGGATCTCTTTCATTTTTGACAATTTTCACTTCTGCCGTTCCAGAGTTATTGGACTTGATATGACGGAAAATCGGATTTTTACCCTATGTTGCATAACTTGAGTAGTGTTTCTCAGAATGTTTTGAAATTTTATCAGCAGCTTACAGATGAGGGGAGGAGGATCCCTTTCATTTTTGACGATTTTCACTTTTGCCGTTCCAGAGTTATTGGACTTGATATGACGGAAAATCGGATTTTTACCCTATGTCGTATGATAACTTGAGTAGTGTTTCTCAGAATGTTTTGAAATTTTATCAGCAGCTTATTGATGAAGAGAGGAGGATCCCTTTAATTTTTGACGATTTTCACTTTTGCCGTTCCAGAGTTATTGGACTTGATATGACGGAAAATAGGATTTTTACTCTATGTCGTATGATAACTTGAGTAGTGTTTCTCAGAATGTTTTGAAATTTTATCAGCACCTTACCGGTGGAGAGAGGAGGATCTCTTTCATTTTTGACGATTTTCACTTTTGCCGTTCCAGAGTTATTGGACTTGATATGACGGAAAATAGGATGTTTACCCTATGTCGTATGATAACTTGAGTAGTGTTTCTCAGAATGTTTTGAAATTTTATCAGCAGCTTACTGGTGAGGAGAGGAGGATCCCTTTCATTTTTGACGATTTTCACTTTTGCCGTTCCAGAGTTATTGGACTTGATATGACGGAAAATCGGATTTTTACCCTATGTCGTATGATAACTTGAGTAGTGTTTCTCAGAATGTTTTGAAATTTTATCAGCAGCTTATTGATGAAGAGAGGAGGATCCCTTTAATTTTTGACGATTTTCACTTTTGCCGTTCCAGAGTTATTGGACTTGATATGACGGAAAATAGGATTTTTACTCTATGTCGTATGATAACTTGAGTAGTGTTTCTCAGAATGTTTTGAAATTTTATCAGCACCTTACCGGTGGAGAGAGGAGGATCTCTTTCATTTTTGACGATTTTCACTTTTGCCGTTCCAGAGTTATTGGACTTGATATGACGGAAAATAGGATGTTTACCCTATGTCGTATGATAACTTGAGTAGTGTTTCTCAGAATGTTTTGAAATTTTATCAGCAGCTTACTGGTGAGGAGAGGAGGATCCCTTTCATTTTTGACGATTTTCACTTTTGCCGTTCCAGAGTTATTGGACTTGATATGACGGAAAATCGGATTGTTACCCTATGTTGTATGATAACTTGAGTAGTGTTTCTCAGAATGTTTTGAAATTTTATCAGCAGCTTACTGATGAAGAGAGGAGGATCCCTTTCATTTTTGATGATTTTCACTTTTGCCGTTTTAGAGTTATTGGGCTTGATATGACGAAAATAGGATTTTTACTCTATGTCGTATGATAACTTGAGTAGTGTTTCTCAGAATGTTTTGAAATTTTATCAGCAGCTTACCGGTGGAGAGAGGAGGATCTCTTTCATTTTTGACAATTTTCACTTCTGCCGTTCCAGAGTTATTGGACTTGATATGACGGAAAATCGGATTTTTACCCTATGTTGTATAACTTGAGTAGTGTTTCTCAGAATGTTTTGAAATTTTATCAGCAGCTTACAGATGAGGGGAGGAGGATCCCTTTCATTTTTGACGATTTTCACTTTTGCCGTTCCAGAGTTATTGGACTTGATATGACGGAAAATCGGATTTTTACCCTATGTCGTATGATAACTTGAGTAGTGTTTCTAAGAATGTTTTGAAATTTTATCAGCAGCTTATTGATGAAGAGAGGAGGATCCCTTTAATTTTTGACGATTTTCACTTTTGCCGTTCCAGAGTTATTGGACTTGATATGACGGAAAATAGGATTTTTACTCTATGTCGTATGATAACTTGAGTAGTGTTTCTCAGAATGTTTTGAAATTTTATCAGCACCTTACCGGTGGAGAGAGGAGGATCTCTTTCATTTTTGACGATTTTCACTTTTGCCGTTCCAGAGTTATTGGACTTGATATGACGGAAAATAGGATGTTTACCCTATGTCGTATGATAACTTGAGTAGTGTTTCTCAGAATGTTTTGAAATTTTATCAGCAGCTTACCGGTGGAGAGAGGAGGATCTCTTTCATTTTTGACAATTTTCACTTCTGCCGTTCCAGAGTTATTGGACTTGATATGACGGAAAATCGGATTGTTACCCTATGTTGTATGATAACTTGAGTAGTGTTTCTCAGAATGTTTTGAAATTTTATCAGCAGCTTACCGGTGGAGAGAGGAGGATCTCTTTCATTTTTGACAATTTTCACTTCTGCCGTTCCAGAGTTATTTGACTTGATATGACGGAAAATCGGATTTTTACCCTATGTTGCATAACTTGAGTAGTGTTTCTCAGAATGTTTTGAAATTTTATCAGCAGCTTATTGATGAAGAGAGGAGGATCCCTTTCATTTTTGATGATTTTCACTTTTGCCGTTTTAGAGTTATTGGGCTTGATATGACGAAAATAGGATTTTTACTCTATGTCGTATGATAACTTGAGTAGTGTTTCTCAGAATGTTTTGAAATTTTATCAGCAGCTTACCGGTGGAGAGAGGAGGATCTCTTTCATTTTTGACAATTTTCACTTCTGCCGTTCCAGAGTTATTTGACTTGATATGACGGAAAATCGGATTTTTACCCTATGTTGCATAACTTGAGTAGTGTTTCTCAGAATGTTTTGAAATTTTATCAGCAGCTTACAGATGAGGAGAGGAGGATCCCTTTCATTTTTGACGATTTTCACTTTTGCCGTTCCAGAGTTATTGGACTTGATATGACGGAAAATCGGATTTTTACCCTATGTCGTATGATAACTTGAGTAGTGTTTCTCAGAATGTTTTGAAATTTTATCAGCAGCTTACTGGTGAGGAGAGGAGGATCCCTTTCATTTTTGACGATTTTCACTTTTGCCGTTCCAGAGTTATTGGACTTGATATGACGGAAAATCGGATTTTTACCCTATGTCGTATGATAACTTGAGTAGTGTTTCTCAGAATGTTTTGAAATTTTATCAGCAGCTTATTGATGAAGAGAGGAGGATCCCTTTCATTTTTGATGATTTTCACTTTTGCCGTTTTAGAGTTATTGGGCTTGATATGACGAAAATAGGATTTTTACTCTATGTCGTATGATAACTTGAGTAGTGTTTCTCAGAATGTTTTGAAATTTTATCAGCAGCTTACCGGTGGAGAGAGGAGGATCTCTTTCATTTTTGACAATTTTCACTTCTGCCGTTCCAGAGTTATTTGACTTGATATGACGGAAAATCGGATTTTTACCCTATGTTGCATAACTTGAGTAGTGTTTCTCAGAATGTTTTGAAATTTTATCAGCAGCTTACAGATGAGGAGAGGAGGATCCCTTTCATTTTTGACGATTTTCACTTTTGCCGTTCCAGAGTTATTGGACTTGATATGACGGAAAATCGTATTTTTACCCTATGTCGTATGATAACTTGAGTAGTGTTTCTCAGAATGTTTTGAAATTTTATCAGCAGCTTACTGGTGAGGAGAGGAGGATCCCTTTCATTTTTGACGATTTTCACTTTTGCCGTTCCAGAGTTATTGGACTTGATATGACGGAAAATCGGATTTTTACCCTATGTCGTATGATAACTTGAGTAGTGTTTCTCAGAA
Organism: Bathymodiolus brooksi; assembly: GCA_963680875.1. Taxonomy (NCBI): domain Eukaryota; kingdom Metazoa; phylum Mollusca; class Bivalvia; order Mytilida; family Modiolidae; genus Bathymodiolus; species Bathymodiolus brooksi. Next base: position 28,522,929 of record OY804579.1, read on the forward strand.
TGTTTTGAAATTTTATCAGCAGCTTATTGATGAAGAGAGGAGGATCCCTTTAATTTTTGACGATTTTCACTTTTGCCGTTCCAGAGTTATTGGACTTGATATGACGGAAAATAGGATTTTTACTCTATGTCGTATGATAACTTGAGTAGTGTTTCTCAGAATGTTTTGAAATTTTATCAGCAGCTTACCGGTGGAGAGAGGAGGATCTCTTTCATTTTTGACAATTTTCACTTCTGCCGTTCCAGAGTTATTGGACTTGATATGACGGAAAATCGGATTTTTACCCTATGTTGTATAACTTGAGTAGTGTTTCTCAGAATGTTTTGAAATTTTATCAGCAGCTTACAGATGAGGGGAGGAGGATCCCTTTCATTTTTGACGATTTTCACTTTTGCCGTTCCAGAGTTATTGGACTTGATATGACGGAAAATCGGATTTTTACCCTATGTCGTATGATAACTTGAGTAGTGTTTCTAAGAATGTTTTGAAATTTTATCAGCAGCTTATTGATGAAGAGAGGAGGATCCCTTTAATTTTTGACGATTTTCACTTTTGCCGTTCCAGAGTTATTGGACTTGATATGACGGAAAATAGGATTTTTACTCTATGTCGTATGATAACTTGAGTAGTGTTTCTCAGAATGTTTTGAAATTTTATCAGCAGCTTACCGGTGGAGAGAGGAGGATCTCTTTCATTTTTGACAATTTTCACTTCTGCCGTTCCAGAGTTATTTGACTTGATATGACGGAAAATCGGATTTTTACCCTATGTTGCATAACTTGAGTAGTGTTTCTCAGAATGTTTTGAAATTTTATCAGCAGCTTACAGATGAGGAGAGGAGGATCCCTTTCATTTTTGACGATTTTCACTTTTGCCGTTCCAGAGTTATTGGACTTGATATGACGGAAAATCGGATTTTTACCCTATGTCGTATGATAACTTGAGTAGTGTTTCTCAGAATGTTTTGAAATTTTATCAGCAGCTTACTGGTGAGGAGAGGAGGATCCCTTTCATTTTTGACGATTTTCACTTTTGCCGTTCCAGAGTTATTGGACTTGATATGACGGAAAATCGGATTTTTACCCTATGTCGTATGATAACTTGAGTAGTGTTTCTCAGAATGTTTTGAAATTTTATCAGCAGCTTATTGATGAAGAGAGGAGGATCCCTTTAATTTTTGACGATTTTCACTTTTGCCGTTCCAGAGTTATTGGACTTGATATGACGGAAAATAGGATTTTTACTCTATGTCGTATGATAACTTGAGTAGTGTTTCTCAGAATGTTTTGAAATTTTATCAGCAGCTTACCGGTGGAGAGAGGAGGATCTCTTTCATTTTTGACAATTTTCACTTCTGCCGTTCCAGAGTTATTGGACTTGATATGACGGAAAATCGGATTTTTACCCTATGTTGTATAACTTGAGTAGTGTTTCTCAGAATGTTTTGAAATTTTATCAGCAGCTTACAGATGAGGGGAGGAGGATCCCTTTCATTTTTGACGATTTTCACTTTTGCCGTTCCAGAGTTATTGGACTTGATATGACGGAAAATCGGATTTTTACCCTATGTCGTATGATAACTTGAGTAGTGTTTCTAAGAATGTTTTGAAATTTTATCAGCAGCTTATTGATGAAGAGAGGAGGATCCCTTTAATTTTTGACGATTTTCACTTTTGCCGTTCCAGAGTTATTGGACTTGATATGACGGAAAATAGGATTTTTACTCTATGTCGTATGATAACTTGAGTAGTGTTTCTCAGAATGTTTTGAAATTTTATCAGCACCTTACCGGTGGAGAGAGGAGGATCTCTTTCATTTTTGACGATTTTCACTTTTGCCGTTCCAGAGTTATTGGACTTGATATGACGGAAAATAGGATGTTTACCCTATGTCGTATGATAACTTGAGTAGTGTTTCTCAGAATGTTTTGAAATTTTATCAGCAGCTTACCGGTGGAGAGAGGAGGATCTCTTTCATTTTTGACAATTTTCACTTCTGCCGTTCCAGAGTTATTGGACTTGATATGACGGAAAATCGGATTGTTACCCTATGTTGTATGATAACTTGAGTAGTGTTTCTCAGAATGTTTTGAAATTTGATCAGCAACTTACTGGTGAAGAGAGGAGGATCCCTTTCATTTTTGATGATTTTCACTTTTGCCGTTTTAGAGTTATTGGGCTTGATATGACGAAAATAGGATTTTTACTCTATGTCGTATGATAACTTGAGTAGTGTTTCTCAGAATGTTTTGAAATTTTATCAGCAGCTTACCGGTGGAGAGAGGAGGATCTCTTTCATTTTTGACAATTTTCACTTCTGCCGTTCCAGAGTTATTGGACTTGATATGACGGAAAATCGGATTTTTACCCTATGTTGCATAACTTGAGTAGTGTTTCTCAGAATGTTTTGAAATTTTATCAGCAGCTTACAGATGAGGAGAGGAGGATCCCTTTCATTTTTGACGATTTTCACTTTTGCCGTTCCAGAGTTATTGGACTTGATATGACGGAAAATCGGATTTTTACCCTATGTCGTATGATAACTTGAGTAGTGTTTCTCAGAATGTTTTGAAATTTTATCAGCAGCTTACTGGTGAGGAGAGGAGGATCCCTTTCATTTTTGACGATTTTCACTTTTGCCGTTCCAGAGTTATTGGACTTGATATGACGGAAAATCGGATTTTTACTCTATGTCGTATGATAACTTGAGTAGTGTTTCTCAGAATGTTTTGAAATTTTATCAGCAGCTTATTGATGAAGAGAGGAGGATCCCTTTCATTTTTGATGATTTTCACTTTTGCCGTTTTAGAGTTATTGGGCTTGATATGACGAAAATAGGATTTTTACTCTATGTCGTATGATAACTTGAGTAGTGTTTCTCAGAATGTTTTGAAATTTTATCAGCAGCTTACCGGTGGAGAGAGGAGGATCTCTTTCATTTTTGACAATTTTCACTTCTGCCGTTCCAGAGTTATTTGACTTGATATGACGGAAAATCGGATTTTTACCCTATGTTGCATAACTTGAGTAGTGTTTCTCAGAATGTTTTGAAATTTTATCAGCAGCTTACAGATGAGGAGAGGAGGATCCCTTTCATTTTTGACGATTTTCACTTTTGCCGTTCCAGAGTTATTGGACTTGATATGACGGAAAATCGGATTTTTACCCCATGTCGTATGATAACTTGAGTAGTGTTTCTCAGAATGTTTTGAAATTTTATCAGCAGCTTACTGGTGAGGAGAGGAGGATCCCTTTAATTTTTGACGATTTTCACTTTTGCCGTTCCAGAGTTATTGGACTTGATATGACGGAAAATAGGATTTTTACTCTATGTCGTATGATAACTTGAGTAGTGTTTCTCAGAATGTTTTGAAATTTTATCAGCAGCTTACCGGTGGAGAGAGGAGGATCTCTTTCATTTTTGACAATTTTCACTTCTGCCGTTCCAGAGTTATTGGACTTGATATGACGGAAAATCGGATTTTTACCCTATGTTGTATAACTTGAGTAGTGTTTCTCAGAATGTTTTGAAATTTTATCAGCAGCTTACAGATGAGGGGAGGAGGATCCCTTTCATTTTTGACGATTTTCACTTTTGCCGTTCCAGAGTTATTGGACTTGATATGACGGAAAATCGGATTTTTACCCTATGTCGTATGATAACTTGAGTAGTGTTTCTAAGAATGTTTTGAAATTTTATCAGCAGCTTATTGATGAAGAGAGGAGGATCCCTTTAATTTTTGACGATTTTCACTTTTGCCGTTCCAGAGTTATTGGACTTGATATGACGGAAAATAGGATTTTTACTCTATGTCGTATGATAACTTGAGTAGTGTTTCTCAGAATGTTTTGAAATTTTATCAGCACCTTACCGGTGGAGAGAGGAGGATCTCTTTCATTTTTGACGATTTTCACTTTTGCCGTTCCAGAGTTATTGGACTTGATATGACGGAAAATAGGATGTTTACCCTATGTCGTATGATAACTTGAGTAGTGTTTCTCAGAATGTTTTGAAATTTTATCAGCAGCTTACCGGTGGAGAGAGGAGGATCTCTTTCATTTTTGACAATTTTCACTTCTGCCGTTCCAGAGTTATTGGACTTGATATGACGGAAAATCGGATTGTTACCCTATGTTGTATGATAACTTGAGTAGTGTTTCTCAGAATGTTTTGAAATTTGATCAGCAACTTACTGGTGAAGAGAGGAGGATCCCTTTCATTTTTGATGATTTTCACTTTTGCCGTTTTAGAGTTATTGGGCTTGATATGACGAAAATAGGATTTTTACTCTATGTCGTATGATAACTTGAGTAGTGTTTCTCAGAATGTTTTGAAATTTTATCAGCAGCTTACCGGTGGAGAGAGGAGGATCTCTTTCATTTTTGACAATTTTCACTTCTGCCGTTCCAGAGTTATTGGACTTGATATGACGGAAAATCGGATTTTTACTCTATGTTGCATAACTTGAGTAGTGTTTCTCAGAATGTTTTGAAATTTTATCAGCAGCTTACAGATGAGGAGAGGAGGATCCCTTTCATTTTTGACGATTTTCACTTTTGCCGTTCCAGAGTTATTGGACTTGATATGACGGAAAATCGGATTTTTACCCTATGTCGTATGATAACTTGAGTAGTGTTTCTCAGAATGTTTTGAAATTTTATCAGCAGCTTACTGGTGAGGAGAGGAGGATCCCTTTCATTTTTGACGATTTTCACTTTTGCCGTTCCAGAGTTATTGGACTTGATATGACGGAAAATCGGATTTTTACTCTATGTCGTATGATAACTTGAGTAGTGTTTCTCAGAATGTTTTGAAATTTTATCAGCAGCTTATTGATGAAGAGAGGAGGATCCCTTTCATTTTTGATGATTTTCACTTTTGCCGTTTTAGAGTTATTGGGCTTGATATGACGAAAATAGGATTTTTACTCTATGTCGTATGATAACTTGAGTAGTGTTTCTCAGAATGTTTTGAAATTTTATCAGCAGCTTACCGGTGGAGAGAGGAGGATCTCTTTCATTTTTGACAATTTTCACTTCTGCCGTTCCAGAGTTATTTGACTTGATATGACGGAAAATCGGATTTTTACCCTATGTTGCATAACTTGAGTAGTGTTTCTCAGAATGTTTTGAAATTTTATCAGCAGCTTACAGATGAGGAGAGGAGGATCCCTTTCATTTTTGACGATTTTCACTTTTGCCGTTCCAGAGTTATTGGACTTGATATGACGGAAAATCGGATTTTTACCCTATGTCGTATGATAACTTGAGTAGTGTTTCTCAGAATGTTTTGAAATTTTATCAGCAGCTTACTGGTGAGGAGAGGAGGATCCCTTTAATTTTTGACGATTTTCACTTTTGCCGTTCCAGAGTTATTGGACTTGATATGACGGAAAATAGGATTTTTACTCTATGTCGTATGATAACTTGAGTAGTGTTTCTCAGAATGTTTTGAAATTTTATCAGCAGCTTACCGGTGGAGAGAGGAGGATCTCTTTCATTTTTGACAATTTTCACTTCTGCCGTTCCAGAGTTATTGGACTTGATATGACGGAAAATCGGATTTTTACCCTATGTTGTATAACTTGAGTAGTGTTTCTCAGAATGTTTTGAAATTTTATCAGCAGCTTACAGATGAGGGGAGGAGGATCCCTTTCATTTTTGACGATTTTCACTTTTGCCGTTCCAGAGTTATTGGACTTGATATGACGGAAAATCGGATTTTTACCCTATGTCGTATGATAACTTGAGTAGTGTTTCTAAGAATGTTTTGAAATTTTATCAGCAGCTTATTGATGAAGAGAGGAGGATCCCTTTAATTTTTGACGATTTTCACTTTTGCCGTTCCAGAGTTATTGGACTTGATATGACGGAAAATAGGATTTTTACTCTATGTCGTATGATAACTTGAGTAGTGTTTCTCAGAATGTTTTGAAATTTTATCAGCACCTTACCGGTGGAGAGAGGAGGATCTCTTTCATTTTTGACGATTTTCACTTTTGCCGTTCCAGAGTTATTGGACTTGATATGACGGAAAATAGGATGTTTACCCTATGTCGTATGATAACTTGAGTAGTGTTTCTCAGAATGTTTTGAAATTTTATCAGCAGCTTACCGGTGGAGAGAGGAGGATCTCTTTCATTTTTGACAATTTTCACTTCTGCCGTTCCAGAGTTATTGGACTTGATATGACGGAAAATCGGATTGTTACCCTATGTTGTATGATAACTTGAGTAGTGTTTCTCAGAATGTTTTGAAATTTGATCAGCAACTTACTGGTGAAGAGAGGAGGATCCCTTTCATTTTTGATGATTTTCACTTTTGCCGTTTTAGAGTTATTGGGCTTGATATGACGAAAATAGGATTTTTACTCTATGTCGTATGATAACTTGAGTAGTGTTTCTCAGAATGTTTTGAAATTTTATCAGCAGCTTACCGGTGGAGAGAGGAGGATCTCTTTCATTTTTGACAATTTTCACTTCTGCCGTTCCAGAGTTATTGGACTTGATATGACGGAAAATCGGATTTTTACCCTATGTTGCATAACTTGAGTAGTGTTTCTCAGAATGTTTTGAAATTTTATCAGCAGCTTACAGATGAGGAGAGGAGGATCCCTTTCATTTTTGACGATTTTCACTTTTGCCGTTCCAGAGTTATTGGACTTGATATGACGGAAAATCGGATTTTTACCCTATGTCGTATGATAACTTGAGTAGTGTTTCTCAGAATGTTTTGAAATTTTATCAGCAGCTTACTGGTGAGGAGAGGAGGATCCCTTTCATTTTTGACGATTTTCACTTTTGCCGTTCCAGAGTTATTGGACTTGATATGACGGAAAATCGGATTTTTACTCTATGTCGTATGATAACTTGAGTAGTGTTTCTCAGAATGTTTTGAAATTTTATCAGCAGCTTATTGATGAAGAGAGGAGGATCCCTTTCATTTTTGATGATTTTCACTTTTGCCGTTTTAGAGTTATTGGGCTTGATATGACGAAAATAGGATTTTTACTCTATGTCGTATGATAACTTGAGTAGTGTTTCTCAGAATGTTTTGAAATTTTATCAGCAGCTTACCGGTGGAGAGAGGAGGATCTCTTTCATTTTTGACAATTTTCACTTCTGCCGTTCCAGAGTTATTTGACTTGATATGACGGAAAATCGGATTTTTACCCTATGTTGCATAACTTGAGTAGTGTTTCTCAGAATGTTTTGAAATTTTATCAGCAGCTTACAGATGAGGAGAGGAGGATCCCTTTCATTTTTGACGATTTTCACTTTTGCCGTTCCAGAGTTATTGGACTTGATATGACGGAAAATCGGATTTTTACCCTATGTCGTATGATAACTTGAGTAGTGTTTCTCAGAATGTTTTGAAATTTTATCAGCAGCTTACTGGTGAGGAGAGGAGGATCCCTTTCATTTTTGACGATTTTCACTTTTGCCGTTCCAGAGTTATTGGACTTGATATGACGGAAAATCGGATTTTTACCCTATGTCGTATGATAACTTGAGTAGTGTTTCTCAGAATGTTTTGAAATTTTATCAGCAGCTTATTGATGAAGAGAGGAGGATCCCTTTAATTTTTGATGATTTTCACTTTTGCCGTTCCAGAGTTATTGGACTTGATATGACGGAAAATAGGATTTTTACTCTATGTCGTATGATAACTTGAGTAGTGTTTCTCAGAATGTTTTGAAATTTTATCAGCACCTTACCGGTGGAGAGAGGAGGATCTCTTTCATTTTTGACGATTTTCACTTTTGCCGTTCCAGAGTTATTGGACTTGATATGACGGAAAATAGGATGTTTACCCTATGTCGTATGATAACTTGAGTAGTGTTTCTCAGAATGTTTTGAAATTTTATCAGCAGCTTACTGGTGAGGAGAGGAGGATCCCTTTCATTTTTGACGATTTTCACTTTTGCCGTTCCAGAGTTATTGGACTTGATATGACGGAAAATCGGATTGTTACCCTATGTTGTATGATAACTTGAGTAGTGTTTCTCAGAATGTTTTGAAATTTTATCAGCAGCTTACAGATGAGGGGAGGAGGATCCCTTTTATTTTTGACGATTTTCACTTTTGCCGTTCCAGAGTTATTGGACTTGATATGACGGAAAATCGGATTTTTACTCTATGTCGTATGATAACTTGAGTAGTGTTTCTCAGAATGTTTTGAAATTTTATCAGCAGCTTATTGATGAAGAGAGGAGGATCCCTTTCATTTTTGACGATTTTCACTTTTGCCGTTCCAGAGTTATTGGACTTGATATGACGGAAAATAGGATTTTTACTCTATGTCGTATGATAACTTGAGTAGTGTTTCTCAGAATGTTTTGAAATTTTATCAGCACCTTACCGGTGGAGAGAGGAGGATCTCTTTCATTTTTGACGATTTTCACTTTTGCCGTTCCAGAGTTATTGGACTTGATATGACGGAAAATAGGATGTTTACCCTATGTCGTATGATAACTTGAGTAGTGTTTCTCAGAATGTTTTGAAATTTTATCAGCAGCTTACTGGTGAGGAGAGGAGGATCCCTTTCATTTTTGACGATTTTCACTTTTGCCGTTCCAGAGTTATTGGACTTGATATGACGGAAAATCGGATTGTTACCCTATGTTGTATGATAACTTGAGTAGTGTTTCTCAGAATGTTTTGAAATTTTATCAGCAACTTACTGGTGAAGAGAGGAGGATCCCTTTCATTTTTGATGATTTTCACTTTTGCCGTTTTAGAGTTATTGGGCTTGATATGACGAAAATAGGATTTTTACTCTATGTCGTATGATAACTTGAGTAGTGTTTCTCAGAATGTTTTGAAATTTTATCAGCAGCTTACCGGTGGAGAGAGGAGGATCTCTTTCATTTTTGACAATTTTCACTTCTGCCGTTCCAGAGTTATTTGACTTGATATGACGGAAAATCGGATTTTTACCCTATGTTGCATAACTTGAGTAGTGTTTCTCAGAATGTTTTGAAATTTTATCAGCAGCTTACAGATGAGGAGAGGAGGATCCCTTTCATTTTTGACGATTTTCACTTTTGCCGTTCCAGAGTTATTGGACTTGATATGACGGAAAATCGGATTTTTACCCTATGTCGTATGATAACTTGAGTAGTGTTTCTCAGAATGTTTTGAAATTTTATCAGCAGCTTACTGGTGAGGAGAGGAGGATCCCTTTCATTTTTGACGATTTTCACTTTTGCCGTTCCAGAGTTATTGGACTTGATATGACGGAAAATCGGATTTTTACCCTATGTCGTATGATAACTTGAGTAGTGTTTCTCAGAATGTTTTGAAATTTTATCAGCAGCTTATTGATGAAGAGAGGAGGATCCCTTTAATTTTTGACGATTTTCACTTTTGCCGTTCCAGAGTTATTGGACTTGATATGACGGAAAATAGGATTTTTACTCTATGTCGTATGATAACTTGAGTAGTGTTTCTCAGAATGTTTTGAAATTTTATCAGCACCTTACCGGTGGAGAGAGGAGGATCTCTTTCATTTTTGACGATTTTCACTTTTGCCGTTCCAGAGTTATTGGACTTGATATGACGGAAAATAGGATGTTTACCCTATGTCGTATGATAACTTGAGTAGTGTTTCTCAGAATGTTTTGAAATTTTATCAGCAGCTTACTGGTGAGGAGAGGAGGATCCCTTTCATTTTTGACGATTTTCACTTTTGCCGTTCCAGAGTTATTGGACTTGATATGACGGAAAATCGGATTGTTACCCTATGTTGTATGATAACTTGAGTAGTGTTTCTCAGAATGTTTTGAAATTTTATCAGCAGCTTACAGATGAGGGGAGGAGGATCCCTTTTATTTTTGACGATTTTCACTTTTGCCGTTCCAGAGTTATTGGACTTGATATGACGGAAAATCGGATTTTTACCCTATGTCGTATGATAACTTGAGTAGTGTTTCTCAGAATGTTTTGAAATTTTATCAGCACCTTACCGGTGGAGAGAGGAGGATCTCTTTCATTTTTGACGATTTTCACTTTTGCCGTTCCAGAGTTATTGGACTTGATATGACGGAAAATAGGATGTTTACCCTATGTCGTATGATAACTTGAGTAGTGTTTCTCAGAATGTTTTGAAATTTTATCAGCAACTTACTGGTGAAGAGAGCAGGATCCCTTTCATTTTTGATGATTTTCACTTTTGCCGTTTTAGAGTTATTGGGCTTGATATGACGAAAATAGGATTTTTACTCTATGTCGTATGATAACTTGAGTAGTGTTTCTCAGAATGTTTTGAAATTTTATCAGCAGCTTACCGGTGGAGAGAGGAGGATCTCTTTCATTTTTGACAATTTTCACTTCTGCCGTTCCAGAGTTATTGGACTTGATATGACGGAAAATCGGATTTTTACCCTATGTTGCATAACTTGAGTAGTGTTTCTCAGAATGTTTTGAAATTTTATCAGCAGCTTACAGATGAGGAGAGGAGGATCCCTTTCATTTTTGACGATTTTCACTTTTGCCGTTCCAGAGTTATTGGACTTGATATGACGGAAAATCGGATTTTTACCCTATGTCGTATGATAACTTGAGTAGTGTTTCTCAGAATGTTTTGAAATTTTATCAGAACCTTACCGGTGGAGAGAGGAGGATCTCTTTCATTTTTGACGATTTTCACTTTTGCCGTTCCAGAGTTATTGGACTTGATATGACGGAAAATAGGATGTTTACCCTATGTCGTATGATAACTTGAGTAGTGTTTCTCAGAATGTTTTGAAATTTTATCAGCAGCTTACAGATGAGGGGAGGAGGATCCCTTTTATTTTTGACGATTTTCACTTTTGCCGTTCCAGAGTTATTGGACTTGATATGACGGAAAATCGGATTTTTACCCTATGTCGTATGATAACTTGAGTAGTGTTTCTCAGAATGTTTTGAAATTTTATCAGCAGCTTATTGATGAAGAGAGGAGGATCCCTTTCATTTTTGACGATTTTCACTTTTGCCGTTCCAGAGTTATTGGACTTGATATGACGGAAAATAGGATTTTTACTCTATGTCGTATGATAACTTGAGTAGTGTTTCTCAGAATGTTTTGAAATTTTATCAGCACCTTACCGGTGGAGAGAGGAGGATCTCTTTCATTTTTGACGATTTTCACTTTTGCCGTTCCAGAGTTATTGGACTTGATATGACGGAAAATAGGATGTTTACCCTATGTCGTATGATAACTTGAGTAGTGTTTCTCAGAATGTTTTGAAATTTTATCAGCAGCTTACTGGTGAGGAGAGGAGGATCCCTTTCATTTTTGACGATTTTCACTTTTGCCGTTCCAGAGTTATTGGACTTGATATGACGGAAAATCGGATTGTTACCCTATGTTGTATGATAACTTGAGTAGTGTTTCTCAGAATGTTTTGAAATTTTATCAGCAACTTACTGGTGAAGAGAGCAGGATCCCTTTCATTTTTGATGATTTTCACTTTTGCCGTTTTAGAGTTATTGGGCTTGATATGACGAAAATAGGATTTTTACTCTATGTCGTATGATAACTTGAGTAGTGTTTCTCAGAATGTTTTGAAATTTTATCAGCAGCTTTCCGGTGGAGAGAGGAGGATCTCTTTCATTTTTGACAATTTTCACTTCTGCCGTTCCAGAGTTATTGGACTTGATATGACGGAAAATCGGATTTTTACCCTATGTTGCATAACTTGAGTAGTGTTTCTCAGAATGTTTTGAAATTTTATCAGCAGCTTACAGATGAGGAGAGGAGGATCCCTTTCATTTTTGACGATTTTCACTTTTGCCGTTCCAGAGTTATTGGACTTGATATGACGGAAAATCGGATTTTTATCCTATGTCGTATGATAACTTGAGTAGTGTTTCTCAGAATGTTTTGAAATTTTATCAGCAGCTTACTGGTGAGGAGAGGAGGATCCCTTTCATTTTTGACGATTTTCACTTTTGCCGTTCCAGAGTTATTGGACTTGATATGACGGAAAATAGGATTTTTACCCTATGTTGTATGATAACTTGAGTAGTGTTTCTCAGAATGTTTTGAAATTTTATCAGCAGCTTACTGATGAAGAGAGGAGGATCCCTTTCATTTTGGACGATTTTCACTTTTGCCGTTCCAGAGTTATTGGACTTGATATGACGGAAAATCGGATTTGTACCCTATGTTGTATGATAACTTGAGTAGTGTTTCTCAGAATGTTTTGAAATTTTATCAGCAGCTTACCGGTGAAGAGAGGAGGATCCCTTTCATTTGTGATGATTTTCACTTTTGCCGTTCCAGAGTTATTGGACTTGATATGACGGAAAATCGGATTTTTACCCTATGTTGTATGATAACTTGAGTAGTGTTTCTCAGAATGTTTTGAAATTTTATCAGCAACTTACTGGTGAAGAGAGGAGGATCCCTTTCATTTTTGATGATTTTCACTTTTGCCGTTTTAGAGTTATTGGGCTTGATATGACGAAAATAGGATTTTTACTCTATGTCGTATGATAACTTGAGTAGTGTTTCTCAGAATGTTTTGAAATTTTATCAGCAGCTTACCGGTGGAGAGAGGAGGATCTCTTTCATTTTTGACAATTTTCACTTCTGCCGTTCCAGAGTTATTGGACTTGATATGACAGAAAATCGGATTTTTACCCTATGTTGTATAACTTGAGTAGTGTTTCTCAGAATGTTTTGAAATTTTATCAGCAGCTTACAGATGAGGAGAGGAGGATCCCTTTCATTTTTGACGATTTTCACTTTTGCCGTTCCAGAGTTATTGGACTTGATATGACGGAAAATAGGATTTTTACTCTATGTCGTATGATAACTTGAGTAGTGTTTCTCAGAATGTTTTGAAATTTTATCGGCAGCTTATTGATGAAGAGAGGAGGATCTCTTTCATTTTTGACGATTTTCACTTTTGCCGTTCCAGAGTTATTGGACTTGATATGACGGAAAATAGGATGTTTACCCTATGTCGTATGATAACTTGAGTAGTGTTTCTCAGAATGTTTTGAAATTTTATCAGCAGCTTACTGGTGAGGAGAGGAGGATCCCTTTCATTTTTGACGATTTTCACTTTTGCCGTTCCAGAGTTATTGGACTTGATATGACGGAAAATCGGATTGTTACCCTATGTTGTATGATAACTTGAGTAGTGTTTCTCAGAATGTTTTGAAATTTTATCAGCAGCTTACTGATGAAGAGAGGAGGATCCCTTTCATTTTTGATGATTTTCACTTTTGCCGTTTTAGAGTTATTGGGCTTGATATGACGAAAATAGGATTTTTACTCTATGTCGTATGATAACTTGAGTAGTGTTTCTCAGAATGTTTTGAAATTTTATCAGCAGCTTACCGGTGGAGAGAGGAGGATCTCTTTCATTTTTGACAATTTTCACTTCTGCCGTTCCAGAGTTATTGGACTTGATATGACGGAAAATCGGATTTTTACCCTATGTTGTATAACTTGAGTAGTGTTTCTCAGAATGTTTTGAAATTTTATCAGCAGCTTACAGATGAGGGGAGGAGGATCCCTTTCATTTTTGACGATTTTCACTTTTGCCGTTCCAGAGTTATTGGACTTGATATGACGGAAAATCGGATTTTTACTCTATGTCGTATGATAACTTGAGTAGTGTTTCTCAGAATGTTTTGAAATTTTATCAGCAGCTTATTGATGAAGAGAGGAGGATCCCTTTCATTTTTGATGATTTTCACTTTTGCCGTTTTAGAGTTATTGGGCTTGATATGACGAAAATAGGATTTTTACTCTATGTCGTATGATAACTTGAGTAGTGTTTCTCAGAATGTTTTGAAATTTTATCAGCAGCTTACCGGTGGAGAGAGGAGGATCTCTTTCATTTTTGACAATTTTCACTTCTGCCGTTCCAGAGTTATTTGACTTGATATGACGGAAAATCGGATTTTTACCCTATGTTGCATAACTTGAGTAGTGTTTCTCAGAATGTTTTGAAATTTTATCAGCAGCTTACAGATGAGGAGAGGAGGATCCCTTTCATTTTTGACGATTTTCACTTTTGCCGTTCCAGAGTTATTGGACTTGATATGACGGAAAATAGGATTTTTACTCTATGTCGTATGATAACTTGAGTAGTGTTTCTCAGAATGTTTTGAAATTTTATCGGCAGCTTATTGATGAAGAGAGGAGGATCTCTTTCATTTTTGACGATTTTCACTTTTGCCGTTCCAGAGTTATTGGACTTGATATGACGGAAAATAGGATGTTTACCCTATGTCGTATGATAACTTGAGTAGTGTTTCTCAGAATGTTTTGAAATTTTATCAGCAGCTTACTGGTGAGGAGAGGAGGATCCCTTTCATTTTTGACGATTTTCACTTTTGCCGTTCCAGAGTTATTGGACTTGATATGACGGAAAATCGGATTGTTACCCTATGTTGTATGATAACTTGAGTAGTGTTTCTCAGAATGTTTTGAAATTTTATCAGCAGCTTACTGATGAAGAGAGGAGGATCCCTTTCATTTTTGATGATTTTCACTTTTGCCGTTTTAGAGTTATTGGGCTTGATATGACGAAAATAGGATTTTTACTCTATGTCGTATGATAACTTGAGTAGTGTTTCTCAGAATGTTTTGAAATTTTATCAGCAGCTTACCGGTGGAGAGAGGAGGATCTCTTTCATTTTTGACAATTTTCACTTCTGCCGTTCCAGAGTTATTGGACTTGATATGACGGAAAATCGGATTTTTACCCTATGTTGTATAACTTGAGTAGTGTTTCTCAGAATGTTTTGAAATTTTATCAGCAGCTTACAGATGAGGGGAGGAGGATCCCTTTCATTTTTGACGATTTTCACTTTTGCCGTTCCAGAGTTATTGGACTTGATATGACGGAAAATCGGATTTTTACTCTATGTCGTATGATAACTTGAGTAGTGTTTCTCAGAATGTTTTGAAATTTTATCAGCACCTTACCGGTGGAGAGAGGAGGATCTCTTTCATTTTTGACGATTTTCACTTTTGCCGTTCCAGAGTTATTGGACTTGATATGACGGAAAATAGGATGTTTACCCTATGTCGTATGATAACTTGAGTAGTGTTTCTCAGAATGTTTTGAAATTTTATCAGCACCTTACCGGTGGAGAGAGGAGGATCTCTTTCATTTTTGACGATTTTCACTTTTGCCGTTCCAGAGTTATTGGACTTGATATGACGGAAAATAGGATGCTTACCCTATGTCGTATGATAACTTGAGTAGTGTTTCTCAGAATGTTTTGAAATTTTATCAGCACCTTACCGGTGGAGAGAGGAGGATCTCTTTCATTTTTGACGATTTTCACTTTTGCCGTTCCAGAGTTATTGGACTTGATATGACGGAAAATAGGATGTTTACCCTATGTCGTATGATAACTTGAGTAGTGTTTCTCAGAATGTTTTGAAATTTTATCAGCAGCTTACTGGTGAGGAGAGGAGGATCCCTTTCATTTTTGACGATTTTCACTTTTGCCGTTCCAGAGTTATTGGACTTGATATGACGGAAAATCGGATTGTTACCCTATGTTGTATGATAACTTGAGTAGTGTTTCTCAGAATGTTTTGAAATTTTATCAGCAGCTTACTGATGAAGAGAGGAGGATCCCTTTCATTTTTGATGATTTTCACTTTTGCCGTTTTAGAGTTATTGGGCTTGATATGACGAAAATAGGATTTTTACTCTATGTCGTATGATAACTTGAGTAGTGTTTCTCAGAATGTTTTGAAATTTTATCAGCAGCTTACCGGTGGAGAGAGGAGGATCTCTTTCATTTTTGACAATTTTCACTTCTGTCGTTCCAGAGTTATTGGACTTGATATGACGGAAAATCGGATTTTTACCCTATGTTGTATAACTTGAGTAGTGTTTCTCAGAATGTTTTGAAATTTTATCAGCAGCTTACAGATGAGGGGAGGAGGATCCCTTTCATTTTTGACGATTTTCACTTTTGCCGTTCCAGAGTTATTGGACTTGATATGACGGAAAATCGGATTTTTACCCTATGTCGTATGATAACTTGAGTAGTGTTTCTAAGAATGTTTTGAAATTTTATCAGCAGCTTATTGATGAAGAGAGGAGGATCCCTTTAATTTTTGACGATTTTCACTTTTGCCGTTCCAGAGTTATTGGACTTGATATGACGGAAAATAGGATTTTTACTCTATGTCGTATGATAACTTGAGTAGTGTTTCTCAGAATGTTTTGAAATTTTATCAGCACCTTACCGGTGGAGAGAGGAGGATCTCTTTCATTTTTGACGATTTTCACTTTTGCCGTTCCAGAGTTATTGGACTTGATATGACGGAAAATAGGATGTTTACCCTATGTCGTATGATAACTTGAGTAGTGTTTCTCAGAATGTTTTGAAATTTTATCAGCAGCTTACCGGTGGAGAGAGGAGGATCTCTTTCATTTTTGACAATTTTCACTTCTGCCGTTCCAGAGTTATTGGACTTGATATGACGGAAAATCGGATTGTTACCCTATGTTGTATGATAACTTGAGTAGTGTTTCTCAGAATGTTTTGAAATTTGATCAGCAACTTACTGGTGAAGAGAGGAGGATCCCTTTCATTTTTGATGATTTTCACTTTTGCCGTTTTAGAGTTATTGGGCTTGATATGACGAAAATAGGATTTTTACTCTATGTCGTATGATAACTTGAGTAGTGTTTCTCAGAATGTTTTGAAATTTTATCAGCAGCTTACCGGTGGAGAGAGGAGGATCTCTTTCATTTTTGACAATTTTCACTTCTGCCGTTCCAGAGTTATTTGACTTGATATGACGGAAAATCGGATTTTTACCCTATGTTGCATAACTTGAGTAGTGTTTCTCAGAATGTTTTGAAATTTTATCAGCAGCTTACTGGTGAGGAGAGGAGGATCCCTTTCATTTTTGACGATTTTCACTTTTGCCGTTCCAGAGTTATTGGACTTGATATGACGGAAAATCGGATTTTTACCCTATGTCGTATGATAACTTGAGTAGTGTTTCTCAGAATGTTTTGAAATTTTATCAGCAGCTTATTGATGAAGAGAGGAGGATCCCTTTAATTTTTGACGATTTTCACTTTTGCCGTTCCAGAGTTATTGGACTTGATATGACGGAAAATAGGATTTTTACTCTATGTCGTATGATAACTTGAGTAGTGTTTCTCAGAATGTTTTGAAATTTTATCAGCACCTTACCGGTGGAGAGAGGAGGATCTCTTTCATTTTTGACGATTTTCACTTTTGCCGTTCCAGAGTTATTGGACTTGATATGACGGAAAATAGGATGTTTACCCTATGTCGTATGATAACTTGAGTAGTGTTTCTCAGAATGTTTTGAAATTTTATCAGCAGCTTACTGGTGAGGAGAGGAGGATCCCTTTCATTTTTGACGATTTTCACTTTTGCCGTTCCAGAGTTATTGGACTTGATATGACGGAAAATCGGATTGTTACCCTATGTTGTATGATAACTTGAGTAGTGTTTCTCAGAATGTTTTGAAATTTTATCAGCAGCTTACTGATGAAGAGAGGAGGATCCCTTTCATTTTTGATGATTTTCACTTTTGCCGTTTTAGAGTTATTGGGCTTGATATGACGAAAATAGGATTTTTACTCTATGTCGTATGATAACTTGAGTAGTGTTTCTCAGAATGTTTTGAAATTTTATCAGCAGCTTACCGGTGGAGAGAGGAGGATCTCTTTCATTTTTGACAATTTTCACTTCTGTCGTTCCAGAGTTATTGGACTTGATATGACGGAAAATCGGATTTTTACCCTATGTTGTATAACTTGAGTAGTGTTTCTCAGAATGTTTTGAAATTTTATCAGCAGCTTACAGATGAGGGGAGGAGGATCCCTTTCATTTTTGACGATTTTCACTTTTGCCGTTCCAGAGTTATTGGACTTGATATGACGGAAAATCGGATTTTTACCCTATGTCGTATGATAACTTGAGTAGTGTTTCTAAGAATGTTTTGAAATTTTATCAGCAGCTTATTGATGAAGAGAGGAGGATCCCTTTAATTTTTGACGATTTTCACTTTTGCCGTTCCAGAGTTATTGGACTTGATATGACGGAAAATAGGATTTTTACTCTATGTCGTATGATAACTTGAGTAGTGTTTCTCAGAATGTTTTGAAATTTTATCAGCACCTTACCGGTGGAGAGAGGAGGATCTCTTTCATTTTTGACGATTTTCACTTTTGCCGTTCCAGAGTTATTGGACTTGATATGACGGAAAATAGGATGTTTACCCTATGTCGTATGATAACTTGAGTAGTGTTTCTCAGAATGTTTTGAAATTTTATCAGCAGCTTACCGGTGGAGAGAGGAGGATCTCTTTCATTTTTGACAATTTTCACTTCTGCCGTTCCAGAGTTATTGGACTTGATATGACGGAAAATCGGATTGTTACCCTATGTTGTATGATAACTTGAGTAGTGTTTCTCAGAATGTTTTGAAATTTGATCAGCAACTTACTGGTGAAGAGAGGAGGATCCCTTTCATTTTTGATGATTTTCACTTTTGCCGTTTTAGAGTTATTGGGCTTGATATGACGAAAATAGGATTTTTACTCTATGTCGTATGATAACTTGAGTAGTGTTTCTCAGAATGTTTTGAAATTTTATCAGCAGCTTACCGGTGGAGAGAGGAGGATCTCTTTCATTTTTGACAATTTTCACTTCTGCCGTTCCAGAGTTATTTGACTTGATATGACGGAAAATCGGATTTTTACCCTATGTTGCATAACTTGAGTAGTGTTTCTCAGAATGTTTTGAAATTTTATCAGCAGCTTACAGATGAGGAGAGGAGGATCCCTTTCATTTTTGACGATTTTCACTTTTGCCGTTCCAGAGTTATTGGACTTGATATGACGGAAAATCGGATTTTTACCCTATGTCGTATGATAACTTGAGTAGTGTTTCTCAGAATGTTTTGAAATTTTATCAGCAGCTTACTGGTGAGGAGAGGAGGATCCCTTTCATTTTTGACGATTTTCACTTTTGCCGTTCCAGAGTTATTGGACTTGATATGACGGAAAATCGGATTTTTACCCTATGTCGTATGATAACTTGAGTAGTGTTTCTCAGAATGTTTTGAAATTTTATCAGCAGCTTATTGATGAAGAGAGGAGGATCCCTTTAATTTTTGACGATTTTCACTTTTGCCGTTCCAGAGTTATTGGACTTGATATGACGGAAAATAGGATTTTTACTCTATGTCGTATGATAACTTGAGTAGTGTTTCTCAGAATGTTTTGAAATTTTATCAGCACCTTACCGGTGGAGAGAGGAGGATCTCTTTCATTTTTGACGATTTTCACTTTTGCCGTTCCAGAGTTATTGGACTTGATATGACGGAAAATAGGATGTTTACCCTATGTCGTATGATAACTTGAGTAGTGTTTCTCAGAATGTTTTGAAATTTTATCAGCAGCTTACTGGTGAGGAGAGGAGGATCCCTTTCATTTTTGACGATTTTCACTTTTGCCGTTCCAGAGTTATTGGACTTGATATGACGGAAAATCGGATTGTTACCCTATGTTGTATGATAACTTGAGTAGTGTTTCTCAGAATGTTTTGAAATTTTATCAGAAGCTTACTGATGAAGAGAGGAGGATCCCTTTCATTTTTGATGATTTTCACTTTTGCCGTTTTAGAGTTATTGGGCTTGATATGACGAAAATAGGATTTTTACTCTATGTCGTATGATAACTTGAGTAGTGTTTCTCAGAATGTTTTGAAATTTTATCAGCAGCTTACCGGTGGAGAGAGGAGGATCTCTTTCATTTTTGACAATTTTCACTTCTGCCGTTCCAGAGTTATTGGACTTGATATGACGGAAAATCGGATTTTTACCCTATGTTGTATAACTTGAGTAGTGTTTCTCAGAATGTTTTGAAATTTTATCAGCAGCTTACAGATGAGGGGAGGAGGATCCCTTTCATTTTTGACGATTTTCACTTTTGCCGTTCCAGAGTTATTGGACTTGATATGACGGAAAATCGGATTTTTACCCTATGTCGTATGATAACTTGAGTAGTGTTTCTAAGAATGTTTTGAAATTTTATCAGCAGCTTATTGATGAAGAGAGGAGGATCCCTTTAATTTTTGACGATTTTCACTTTTGCCGTTCCAGAGTTATTGGACTTGATATGACGGAAAATAGGATTTTTACTCTATGTCGTATGATAACTTGAGTAGTGTTTCTCAGAATGTTTTGAAATTTTATCAGCACCTTACCGGTGGAGAGAGGAGGATCTCTTTCATTTTTGACGATTTTCACTTTTGCCGTTCCAGAGTTATTGGACTTGATATGACGGAAAATAGGATGTTTACCCTATGTCGTATGATAACTTGAGTAGTGTTTCTCAGAATGTTTTGAAATTTTATCAGCAGCTTACCGGTGGAGAGAGGAGGATCTCTTTCATTTTTGACAATTTTCACTTCTGCCGTTCCAGAGTTATTGGACTTGATATGACGGAAAATCGGATTGTTACCCTATGTTGTATGATAACTTGAGTAGTGTTTCTCAGAATGTTTTGAAATTTGATCAGCAACTTACTGGTGAAGAGAGGAGGATCCCTTTCATTTTTGATGATTTTCACTTTTGCCGTTTTAGAGTTATTGGGCTTGATATGACGAAAATAGGATTTTTACTCTATGTCGTATGATAACTTGAGTAGTGTTTCTCAGAATGTTTTGAAATTTTATCAGCAGCTTACCGGTGGAGAGAGGAGGATCTCTTTCATTTTTGACAATTTTCACTTCTGCCGTTCCAGAGTTATTGGACTTGATATGACGGAAAATCGGATTTTTACCCTATGTTGTATAACTTGAGTAGTGTTTCTCAGAATGTTTTGAAATTTTATCAGCAGCTTACAGATGAGGGGAGGAGGATCCCTTTCATTTTTGACGATTTTCACTTTTGCCGTTCCAGAGTTATTGGACTTGATATGACGGAAAATCGGATTTTTACTCTATGTCGTATGATAACTTGAGTAGTGTTTCTCAGAATGTTTTGAAATTTTATCAGCAGCTTATTGATGAAGAGAGGAGGATCCCTTTAATTTTTGACGATTTTCACTTTTGCCGTTCCAGAGTTATTGGACTTGATATGACGGAAAATAGGATTTTTACTCTATGTCGTATGATAACTTGAGTAGTGTTTCTCAGAATGTTTTGAAATTTTATCAGCACCTTACCGGTGGAGAGAGGAGGATCTCTTTCATTTTTGACGATTTTCACTTTTGCCGTTCCAGAGTTATTGGACTTGATATGACGGAAAATAGGATGTTTACCCTATGTCGTATGATAACTTGAGTAGTGTTTCTCAGAATGTTTTGAAATTTTATCAGCAGCTTACCGGTGGAGAGAGGAGGATCTCTTTCATTTTTGACAATTTTCACTTCTGCCGTTCCAGAGTTATTGGACTTGATATGACGGAAAATCGGATTGTTACCCTATGTTGTATGATAACTTGAGTAGTGTTTCTCAGAATGTTTTGAAATTTTATCAGCAGCTTACTGGTGAGGAGAGGAGGATCCCTTTAATTTTTGACGATTTTCACTTTTGCCGTTCCAGAGTTATTGGACTTGATATGACGGAAAATAGGATTTTTACTCTATGTCGTATGATAACTTGAGTAGTGTTTCTCAGAATGTTTTGAAATTTTATCAGCACCTTACCGGTGGAGAGAGGAGGATCTCTTTCATTTTTGACGATTTTCACTTTTGCCGTTCCAGAGTTATTGGACTTGATATGACGGAAAATAGGATGTTTACCCTATGTCGTATGATAACTTGAGTAGTGTTTCTCAGAATGTTTTGAAATTTTATCAGCAGCTTACTGGTGAGGAGAGGAGGATCCCTTTCATTTTTGACGATTTTCACTTTTGCCGTTCCAGAGTTATTGGACTTGATATGACGGAAAATCGGATTGTTACCCTATGTTGTATGATAACTTGAGTAGTGTTTCTCAGAATGTTTTGAAATTTTATCAGCAGCTTACTGATGAAGAGAGGAGGATCCCTTTCATTTTTGATGATTTTCACTTTTGCCGTTTTAGAGTTATTGGGCTTGATATGACGAAAATAGGATTTTTACTCTATGTCGTATGATAACTTGAGTAGTGTTTCTCAGAATGTTTTGAAATTTTATCAGCAGCTTACCGGTGGAGAGAGGAGGATCTCTTTCATTTTTGACAATTTTCACTTCTGTCGTTCCAGAGTTATTGGACTTGATATGACGGAAAATCGGATTTTTACCCTATGTTGTATAACTTGAGTAGTGTTTCTCAGAATGTTTTGAAATTTTATCAGCAGCTTACAGATGAGGGGAGGAGGATCCCTTTCATTTTTGACGATTTTCACTTTTGCCGTTCCAGAGTTATTGGACTTGATATGACGGAAAATCGGATTTTTACCCTATGTCGTATGATAACTTGAGTAGTGTTTCTAAGAATGTTTTGAAATTTTATCAGCAGCTTATTGATGAAGAGAGGAGGATCCCTTTAATTTTTGACGATTTTCACTTTTGCCGTTCCAGAGTTATTGGACTTGATATGACGGAAAATAGGATTTTTACCCTATGTCGTATGATAACTTGAGTAGTGTTTCTCAGAATGTTTTGAAATTTTATCAGCAGCTTACCGGTGGAGAGAGGAGGATCTCTTTCATTTTTGACAATTTTCACTTCTGCCGTTCCAGAGTTATTTGACTTGATATGACGGAAAATCGGATTTTTACCCTATGTTGCATAACTTGAGTAGTGTTTCTCAGAATGTTTTGAAATTTTATCAGCAGCTTACAGATGAGGAGAGGAGGATCCCTTTCATTTTTGACGATTTTCACTTTTGCCGTTCCAGAGTTATTGGACTTGATATGACGGAAAATCGGATTTTTACCCTATGTCGTATGATAACTTGAGTAGTGTTTCTCAGAATGTTTTGAAATTTTATCAGCAGCTTACTGGTGAGGAGAGGAGGATCCCTTTCATTTTTGACGATTTTCACTTTTGCCGTTCCAGAGTTATTGGACTTGATATGACGGAAAATCGGATTTTTACCCTATGTCGTATGATAACTTGAGTAGTGTTTCTCAGAATGTTTTGAAATTTTATCAGCAGCTTATTGATGAAGAGAGGAGGATCCCTTTAATTTTTGACGATTTTCACTTTTGCCGTTCCAGAGTTATTGGACTTGATATGACGGAAAATAGGATTTTTACTCTATGTCGTATGATAACTTGAGTAGTGTTTCTCAGAATGTTTTGAAATTTTATCAGCACCTTACCGGTGGAGAGAGGAGGATCTCTTTCATTTTTGACGATTTTCACTTTTGCCGTTCCAGAGTTATTGGACTTGATATGACGGAAAATAGGATGTTTACCCTATGTCGTATGATAACTTGAGTAGTGTTTCTCAGAATGTTTTGAAATTTTATCAGCAGCTTACTGGTGAGGAGAGGAGGATCCCTTTCATTTTTGACGATTTTCACTTTTGCCGTTCCAGAGTTATTGGACTTGATATGACGGAAAATCGGATTGTTACCCTATGTTGTATGATAACTTGAGTAGTGTTTCTCAGAATGTTTTGAAATTTTATCAGAAGCTTACTGATGAAGAGAGGAGGATCCCTTTCATTTTTGATGATTTTCACTTTTGCCGTTTTAGAGTTATTGGGCTTGATATGACGAAAATAGGATTTTTACTCTATGTCGTATGATAACTTGAGTAGTGTTTCTCAGAATGTTTTGAAATTTTATCAGCAGCTTACCGGTGGAGAGAGGAGGATCTCTTTCATTTTTGACAATTTTCACTTCTGCCGTTCCAGAGTTATTGGACTTGATATGACGGAAAATCGGATTTTTACCCTATGTTGTATAACTTGAGTAGTGTTTCTCAGAATGTTTTGAAATTTTATCAGCAGCTTACAGATGAGGGGAGGAGGATCCCTTTCATTTTTGACGATTTTCACTTTTGCCGTTCCAGAGTTATTGGACTTGATATGACGGAAAATCGGATTTTTACCCTATGTCGTATGATAACTTGAGTAGTGTTTCTAAGAATGTTTTGAAATTTTATCAGCAGCTTATTGATGAAGAGAGGAGGATCCCTTTAATTTTTGACGATTTTCACTTTTGCCGTTCCAGAGTTATTGGACTTGATATGACGGAAAATAGGATTTTTACTCTATGTCGTATGATAACTTGAGTAGTGTTTCTCAGAATGTTTTGAAATTTTATCAGCACCTTACCGGTGGAGAGAGGAGGATCTCTTTCATTTTTGACGATTTTCACTTTTGCCGTTCCAGAGTTATTGGACTTGATATGACGGAAAATAGGATGCTTACCCTATGTCGTATGATAACTTGAGTAGTGTTTCTCAGAATGTTTTGAAATTTTATCAGCAGCTTACTGGTGAGGAGAGGAGGATCCCTTTCATTTTTGACGATTTTCACTTTTGCCGTTCCAGAGTTATTGGACTTGATATGACGGAAAATCGGATTTTTACCCTATGTCGTATGATAACTTGAGTAGTGTTTCTCAGAATGTTTTGAAATTTTATCAGCAGCTTATTGATGAAGAGAGGAGGATCCCTTTAATTTTTGACGATTTTCACTTTTGCCGTTCCAGAGTTATTGGACTTGATATGACGGAAAATAGGATTTTTACTCTATGTCGTATGATAACTTGAGTAGTGTTTCTCAGAATGTTTTGAAATTTTATCAGCACCTTACCGGTGGAGAGAGGAGGATCTCTTTCATTTTTGACGATTTTCACTTTTGCCGTTCCAGAGTTATTGGACTTGATATGACGGAAAATAGGATGTTTACCCTATGTCGTATGATAACTTGAGTAGTGTTTCTCAGAATGTTTTGAAATTTTATCAGCAGCTTACTGGTGAGGAGAGGAGGATCCCTTTCATTTTTGACGATTTTCACTTTTGCCGTTCCAGAGTTATTGGACTTGATATGACGGAAAATCGGATTGTTACCCTATGTTGTATGATAACTTGAGTAGTGTTTCTCAGAATGTTTTGAAATTTTATCAGCAGCTTACTGATGAAGAGAGGAGGATCCCTTTCATTTTTGATGATTTTCACTTTTGCCGTTTTAGAGTTATTGGGCTTGATATGACGAAAATAGGATTTTTACTCTATGTCGTATGATAACTTGAGTAGTGTTTCTCAGAATGTTTTGAAATTTTATCAGCAGCTTACCGGTGGAGAGAGGAGGATCTCTTTCATTTTTGACAATTTTCATTTCTGCCGTTCCAGAGTTATTGGACTTGATATGACGGAAAATCGGATTTTTACCCTATGTTGTATAACTTGAGTAGTGTTTCTCAGAATGTTTTGAAATTTTATCAGCAGCTTACAGATGAGGGGAGGAGGATCCCTTTCATTTTTGACGATTTTCACTTTTGCCGTTCCAGAGTTATTGGACTTGATATGACGGAAAATCGGATTTTTACCCTATGTCGTATGATAACTTGAGTAGTGTTTCTAAGAATGTTTTGAAATTTTATCAGCAGCTTATTGATGAAGAGAGGAGGATCCCTTTAATTTTTGACGATTTTCACTTTTGCCGTTCCAGAGTTATTGGACTTGATATGACGGAAAATAGGATTTTTACTCTATGTCGTATGATAACTTGAGTAGTGTTTCTCAGAATGTTTTGAAATTTTATCAGCACCTTACCGGTGGAGAGAGGAGGATCTCTTTCATTTTTGACGATTTTCACTTTTGCCGTTCCAGAGTTATTGGACTTGATATGACGGAAAATAGGATGTTTACCCTATGTCGTATGATAACTTGAGTAGTGTTTCTCAGAATGTTTTGAAATTTTATCAGCAGCTTACTGGTGAGGAGAGGAGGATCCCTTTCATTTTTGACGATTTTCACTTTTGCCGTTCCAGAGTTATTGGACTTGATATGACGGAAAATCGGATTTTTACCCTATGTCGTATGATAACTTGAGTAGTGTTTCTCAGAATGTTTTGAAATTTTATCAGCAGCTTATTGATGAAGAGAGGAGGATCCCTTTAATTTTTGACGATTTTCACTTTTGCCGTTCCAGAGTTATTGGACTTGATATGACGGAAAATAGGATTTTTACTCTATGTCGTATGATAACTTGAGTAGTGTTTCTCAGAATGTTTTGAAATTTTATCAGCACCTTACCGGTGGAGAGAGGAGGATCTCTTTCATTTTTGACGATTTTCACTTTTGCCGTTCCAGAGTTATTGGACTTGATATGACGGAAAATAGGATGTTTACCCTATGTCGTATGATAACTTGAGTAGTGTTTCTCAGAATGTTTTGAAATTTTATCAGCAGCTTACTGGTGAGGAGAGGAGGATCCCTTTCATTTTTGACGATTTTCACTTTTGCCGTTCCAGAGTTATTGGACTTGATATGACGGAAAATCGGATTTTTACCCTATGTCGTATGATAACTTGAGTAGTGTTTCTCAGAATGTTTTGAAATTTTATCAGCAGCTTATTGATGAAGAGAGGAGGATCCCTTTAATTTTTGACGATTTTCACTTTTGCCGTTCCAGAGTTATTGGACTTGATATGACGGAAAATAGGATTTTTACTCTATGTCGTATGATAACTTGAGTAGTGTTTCTCAGAATGTTTTGAAATTTTATCAGCACCTTACCGGTGGAGAGAGGAGGATCTCTTTCATTTTTGACGATTTTCACTTTTGCCGTTCCAGAGTTATTGGACTTGATATGACGGAAAATAGGATGTTTACCCTATGTCGTATGATAACTTGAGTAGTGTTTCTCAGAATGTTTTGAAATTTTATCAGCAGCTTACTGGTGAGGAGAGGAGGATCCCTTTCATTTTTGACGATTTTCACTTTTGCCGTTCCAGAGTTATTGGACTTGATATGACGGAAAATCGGATTGTTACCCTATGTTGTATGATAACTTGAGTAGTGTTTCTCAGAATGTTTTGAAATTTTATCAGCAGCTTACTGATGAAGAGAGGAGGATCCCTTTCATTTTTGATGATTTTCACTTTTGCCGTTTTAGAGTTATTGGGCTTGATATGACGAAAATAGGATTTTTACTCTATGTCGTATGATAACTTGAGTAGTGTTTCTCAGAATGTTTTGAAATTTTATCAGCAGCTTACCGGTGGAGAGAGGAGGATCTCTTTCATTTTTGACAATTTTCACTTCTGTCGTTCCAGAGTTATTGGACTTGATATGACGGAAAATCGGATTTTTACCCTATGTTGTATAACTTGAGTAGTGTTTCTCAGAATGTTTTGAAATTTTATCAGCAGCTTACAGATGAGGGGAGGAGGATCCCTTTCATTTTTGACGATTTTCACTTTTGCCGTTCCAGAGTTATTGGACTTGATATGACGGAAAATCGGATTTTTACCCTATGTCGTATGATAACTTGAGTAGTGTTTCTAAGAATGTTTTGAAATTTTATCAGCAGCTTATTGATGAAGAGAGGAGGATCCCTTTAATTTTTGACGATTTTCACTTTTGCCGTTCCAGAGTTATTGGACTTGATATGACGGAAAATAGGATTTTTACTCTATGTCGTATGATAACTTGAGTAGTGTTTCTCAGAATGTTTTGAAATTTTATCAGCAACTTACTGGTGAAGAGAGGAGGATCCCTTTCATTTTTGATGATTTTCACTTTTGCCGTTTTAGAGTTATTGGGCTTGATATGACGAAAATAGGATTTTTACTCTATGTCGTATGATAACTTGAGTAGTGTTTCTCAGAATGTTTTGAAATTTTATCAGCAGCTTACCGGTGGAGAGAGGAGGATCTCTTTCATTTTTGACAATTTTCACTTCTGCCGTTCCAGAGTTATTGGACTTGATATGACGGAAAATCGGATTTTTACCCTATGTTGCATAACTTGAGTAGTGTTTCTCAGAATGTTTTGAAATTTTATCAGCAGCTTACAGATGAGGGGAGGAGGATCCCTTTCATTTTTGACGATTTTCACTTTTGCCGTTCCAGAGTTATTGGACTTGATATGACGGAAAATCGGATTTTTACCCTATGTCGTATGATAACTTGAGTAGTGTTTCTCAGAATGTTTTGAAATTTTATCAGCAGCTTATTGATGAAGAGAGGAGGATCCCTTTAATTTTTGACGATTTTCACTTTTGCCGTTCCAGAGTTATTGGACTTGATATGACGGAAAATAGGATTTTTACTCTATGTCGTATGATAACTTGAGTAGTGTTTCTCAGAATGTTTTGAAATTTTATCAGCACCTTACCGGTGGAGAGAGGAGGATCTCTTTCATTTTTGACGATTTTCACTTTTGCCGTTCCAGAGTTATTGGACTTGATATGACGGAAAATAGGATGTTTACCCTATGTCGTATGATAACTTGAGTAGTGTTTCTCAGAATGTTTTGAAATTTTATCAGCAGCTTACCGGTGGAGAGAGGAGGATCTCTTTCATTTTTGACAATTTTCACTTCTGCCGTTCCAGAGTTATTGGACTTGATATGACGGAAAATCGGATTGTTACCCTATGTTGTATGATAACTTGAGTAGTGTTTCTCAGAATGTTTTGAAATTTGATCAGCAACTTACTGGTGAAGAGAGGAGGATCCCTTTCATTTTTGATGATTTTCACTTTTGCCGTTTTAGAGTTATTGGGCTTGATATGACGAAAATAGGATTTTTACTCTATGTCGTATGATAACTTGAGTAGTGTTTCTCAGAATGTTTTGAAATTTTATCAGCAGCTTACCGGTGGAGAGAGGAGGATCTCTTTCATTTTTGACAATTTTCACTTCTGCCGTTCCAGAGTTATTTGACTTGATATGACGGAAAATCGGATTTTTACCCTATGTTGCATAACTTGAGTAGTGTTTCTCAGAATGTTTTGAAATTTTATCAGCAGCTTACAGATGAGGAGAGGAGGATCCCTTTCATTTTTGACGATTTTCACTTTTGCCGTTCCAGAGTTATTGGACTTGATATGACGGAAAATCGGATTTTTACCCTATGTCGTATGATAACTTGAGTAGTGTTTCTCAGAATGTTTTGAAATTTTATCAGCAGCTTACAGATGAGGGGAGGAGGATCCCTTTCATTTTTGACGATTTTCACTTTTGCCGTTCCAGAGTTATTGGACTTGATATGACGGAAAATCGGATTTTTACCCTATGTCGTATGATAACTTGAGTAGTGTTTCTAAGAATGTTTTGAAATTTTATCAGCAGCTTATTGATGAAGAGAGGAGGATCCCTTTAATTTTTGACGATTTTCACTTTTGCCGTTCCAGAGTTATTGGACTTGATATGACGGAAAATAGGATTTTTACTCTATGTCGTATGATAACTTGAGTAGTGTTTCTCAGAATGTTTTGAAATTTTATCAGCAACTTACTGGTGAAGAGAGGAGGATCCCTTTCATTTTTGATGATTTTCACTTTTGCCGTTTTAGAGTTATTGGGCTTGATATGACGAAAATAGGATTTTTACTCTATGTCGTATGATAACTTGAGTAGTGTTTCTCAGAATGTTTTGAAATTTTATCAGCAGCTTACCGGTGGAGAGAGGAGGATCTCTTTCATTTTTGACAATTTTCACTTCTGCCGTTCCAGAGTTATTGGACTTGATATGACGGAAAATCGGATTTTTACCCTATGTTGCATAACTTGAGTAGTGTTTCTCAGAATGTTTTGAAATTTTATCAGCAGCTTACAGATGAGGGGAGGAGGATCCCTTTCATTTTTGACGATTTTCACTTTTGCCGTTCCAGAGTTATTGGACTTGATATGACGGAAAATCGGATTTTTACCCTATGTCGTATGATAACTTGAGTAGTGTTTCTCAGAATGTTTTGAAATTTTATCAGCAGCTTATTGATGAAGAGAGGAGGATCCCTTTAATTTTTGACGATTTTCACTTTTGCCGTTCCAGAGTTATTGGACTTGATATGACGGAAAATAGGATTTTTACTCTATGTCGTATGATAACTTGAGTAGTGTTTCTCAGAATGTTTTGAAATTTTATCAGCACCTTACCGGTGGAGAGAGGAGGATCTCTTTCATTTTTGACGATTTTCACTTTTGCCGTTCCAGAGTTATTGGACTTGATATGACGGAAAATAGGATGTTTACCCTATGTCGTATGATAACTTGAGTAGTGTTTCTCAGAATGTTTTGAAATTTTATCAGCAGCTTACTGGTGGAGAGAGGAGGATCTCTTTCATTTTTGACAATTTTCACTTCTGCCGTTCCAGAGTTATTGGACTTGATATGACGGAAAATCGGATTGTTACCCTATGTTGTATGATAACTTGAGTAGTGTTTCTCAGAATGTTTTGAAATTTGATCAGCAACTTACTGGTGAAGAGAGGAGGATCCCTTTCATTTTTGATGATTTTCACTTTTGCCGTTTTAGAGTTATTGGGCTTGATATGACGAAAATAGGATTTTTACTCTATGTCGTATGATAACTTGAGTAGTGTTTCTCAGAATGTTTTGAAATTTTATCAGCAGCTTACCGGTGGAGAGAGGAGGATCTCTTTCATTTTTGACAATTTTCACTTCTGCCGTTCCAGAGTTATTTGACTTGATATGACGGAAAATCGGATTTTTACCCTATGTTGCATAACTTGAGTAGTGTTTCTCAGAATGTTTTGAAATTTTATCAGCAGCTTACAGATGAGGAGAGGAGGATCCCTTTCATTTTTGACGATTTTCACTTTTGCCGTTCCAGAGTTATTGGACTTGATATGACGGAAAATCGGATTTTTACCCTATGTCGTATGATAACTTGAGTAGTGTTTCTCAGAATGTTTTGAAATTTTATCAGCAGCTTACTGGTGAGGAGAGGAGGATCCCTTTCATTTTTGACGATTTTCACTTTTGCCGTTCCAGAGTTATTGGACTTGATATGACGGAAAATCGGATTTTTACCCTATGTCGTATGATAACTTGAGTAGTGTTTCTCAGAATGTTTTGAAATTTTATCAGCAGCTTATTGATGAAGAGAGGAGGATCCCTTTAATTTTTGACGATTTTCACTTTTGCCGTTCCAGAGTTATTGGACTTGATATGACGGAAAATAGGATTTTTACTCTATGTCGTATGATAACTTGAGTAGTGTTTCTCAGAATGTTTTGAAATTTTATCAGCACCTTACCGGTGGAGAGAGGAGGATCTCTTTCATTTTTGACGATTTTCACTTTTGCCGTTCCAGAGTTATTGGACTTGATATGACGGAAAATAGGATGTTTACCCTATGTCGTATGATAACTTGAGTAGTGTTTCTCAGAATGTTTTGAAATTTTATCAGCAGCTTACTGGTGAGGAGAGGAGGATCCCTTTCATTTTTGACGATTTTCACTTTTGCCGTTCCAGAGTTATTGGACTTGATATGACGGAAAATCGGATTGTTACCCTATGTTGTATGATAACTTGAGTAGTGTTTCTCAGAATGTTTTGAAATTTTATCAGCAGCTTACTGATGAAGAGAGGAGGATCCCTTTCATTTTTGATGATTTTCACTTTTGCCGTTTTAGAGTTATTGGGCTTGATATGACGAAAATAGGATTTTTACTCTATGTCGTATGATAACTTGAGTAGTGTTTCTCAGAATGTTTTGAAATTTTATCAGCAGCTTACCGGTGGAGAGAGGAGGATCTCTTTCATTTTTGACAATTTTCACTTCTGCCGTTCCAGAGTTATTGGACTTGATATGACGGAAAATCGGATTTTTACCCTATGTTGTATAACTTGAGTAGTGTTTCTCAGAATGTTTTGAAATTTTATCAGCAGCTTACAGATGAGGGGAGGAGGATCCCTTTCATTTTTGACGATTTTCACTTTTGCCGTTCCAGAGTTATTGGACTTGATATGACGGAAAATCGGATTTTTACCCTATGTCGTATGATAACTTGAGTAGTGTTTCTAAGAATGTTTTGAAATTTTATCAGCAGCTTATTGATGAAGAGAGGAGGATCCCTTTAATTTTTGACGATTTTCACTTTTGCCGTTCCAGAGTTATTGGACTTGATATGACGGAAAATAGGATTTTTACTCTATGTCGTATGATAACTTGAGTAGTGTTTCTCAGAATGTTTTGAAATTTTATCAGCACCTTACCGGTGGAGAGAGGAGGATCTCTTTCATTTTTGACGATTTTCACTTTTGCCGTTCCAGAGTTATTGGACTTGATATGACGGAAAATAGGATGTTTACCCTATGTCGTATGATAACTTGAGTAGTGTTTCTCAGAATGTTTTGAAATTTTATCAGCAGCTTACTGGTGAGGAGAGGAGGATCCCTTTCATTTTTGACGATTTTCACTTTTGCCGTTCCAGAGTTATTGGACTTGATATGACGGAAAATCGGATTTTTACCCTATGTCGTATGATAACTTGAGTAGTGTTTCTCAGAATGTTTTGAAATTTTATCAGCAGCTTATTGATGAAGAGAGGAGGATCCCTTTAATTTTTGACGATTTTCACTTTTGCCGTTCCAGAGTTATTGGACTTGATATGACGGAAAATAGGATGTTTACCCTATGTCGTATGATAACTTGAGTAGTGTTTCTCAGAATGTTTTGAAATTTTATCAGCAGCTTACTGGTGAGGAGAGGAGGATCCCTTTCATTTTTGACGATTTTCACTTTTGCCGTTCCAGAGTTATTGGACTTGATATGACGGAAAATCGGATTGTTACCCTATGTTGTATGATAACTTGAGTAGTGTTTCTCAGAATGTTTTGAAATTTTATCAGCAGCTTACTGATGAAGAGAGGAGGATCCCTTTCATTTTTGATGATTTTCACTTTTGCCGTTTTAGAGTTATTGGGCTTGATATGACGAAAATAGGATTTTTACTCTATGTCGTATGATAACTTGAGTAGTGTTTCTCAGAATGTTTTGAAATTTTATCAGCAGCTTACCGGTGGAGAGAGGAGGATCTCTTTCATTTTTGACAATTTTCACTTCTGCCGTTCCAGAGTTATTGGACTTGATATGACGGAAAATCGGATTTTTACCCTATGTTGTATAACTTGAGTAGTGTTTCTCAGAATGTTTTGAAATTTTATCAGCAGCTTACAGATGAGGGGAGGAGGATCCCTTTCATTTTTGACGATTTTCACTTTTGCCGTTCCAGAGTTATTGGACTTGATATGACGGAAAATCGGATTTTTACCCTATGTCGTATGATAACTTGAGTAGTGTTTCTCAGAATGTTTTGAAATTTTATCAGCAACTTACTGGTGAAGAGAGGAGGATCCCTTTCATTTTTGATGATTTTCACTTTTGCCGTTTTAGAGTTATTGGGCTTGATATGACGAAAATAGGATTTTTACTCTATGTCGTATGATAACTTGAGTAGTGTTTCTCAGAATGTTTTGAAATTTTATCAGCAGCTTACCGGTGGAGAGAGGAGGATCTCTTTCATTTTTGACAATTTTCACTTCTGCCGTTCCAGAGTTATTGGACTTGATATGACGGAAAATCGGATTGTTACCCTATGTTGTATGATAACTTGAGTAGTGTTTCTCAGAATGTTTTGAAATTTGATCAGCAACTTACTGGTGAAGAGAGGAGGATCCCTTTCATTTTTGACGATTTTCACTTTTGCCGTTCCAGAGTTATTGGACTTGATATGACGGAAAATCGGATTTTTACCCTATGTCGTATGATAACTTGAGTAGTGTTTCTCAGAATGTTTTGAAATTTTATCAGCAGCTTATTGATGAAGAGAGGAGGATCCCTTTAATTTTTGACGATTTTCACTTTTGCCGTTCCAGAGTTATTGGACTTGATATGACGGAAAATAGGATGTTTACCCTATGTCGTATGATAACTTGAGTAGTGTTTCTCAGAATGTTTTGAAATTTTATCAGCAGCTTACTGGTGAGGAGAGGAGGATCCCTTTCATTTTTGACGATTTTCACTTTTGCCGTTCCAGAGTTATTGGACTTGATATGACGGAAAATCGGATTGTTACCCTATGTTGTATGATAACTTGAGTAGTGTTTCTCAGAATGTTTTGAAATTTTATCAGCAGCTTACTGATGAAGAGAGGAGGATCCCTTTCATTTTTGATGATTTTCACTTTTGCCGTTTTAGAGTTATTGGGCTTGATATGACGAAAATAGGATTTTTACTCTATGTCGTATGATAACTTGAGTAGTGTTTCTCAGAATGTTTTGAAATTTTATCAGCAGCTTACCGGTGGAGAGAGGAGGATCTCTTTCATTTTTGACAATTTTCACTTCTGCCGTTCCAGAGTTATTGGACTTGATATGACGGAAAATCGGATTTTTACCCTATGTTGTATAACTTGAGTAGTGTTTCTCAGAATGTTTTGAAATTTTATCAGCAGCTTACAGATGAGGGGAGGAGGATCCCTTTCATTTTTGACGATTTTCACTTTTGCCGTTCCAGAGTTATTGGACTTGATATGACGGAAAATCGGATTTTTACCCTATGTCGTATGATAACTTGAGTAGTGTTTCTAAGAATGTTTTGAAATTTTATCAGCAGCTTATTGATGAAGAGAGGAGGATCCCTTTAATTTTTGACGATTTTCACTTTTGCCGTTCCAGAGTTATTGGACTTGATATGACGGAAAATAGGATTTTTACTCTATGTCGTATGATAACTTGAGTAGTGTTTCTCAGAATGTTTTGAAATTTTATCAGCACCTTACCGGTGGAGAGAGGAGGATCTCTTTCATTTTTGACGATTTTCACTTTTGCCGTTCCAGAGTTATTGGACTTGATATGACGGAAAATAGGATGTTTACCCTATGTCGTATGATAACTTGAGTAGTGTTTCTCAGAATGTTTTGAAATTTTATCAGCAGCTTACTGGTGAGGAGAGGAGGATCCCTTTCATTTTTGACGATTTTCACTTTTGCCGTTCCAGAGTTATTGGACTTGATATGACGGAAAATCGGATTTTTACCCTATGTCGTATGATAACTTGAGTAGTGTTTCTCAGAATGTTTTGAAATTTTATCAGCAGCTTATTGATGAAGAGAGGAGGATCCCTTTAATTTTTGACGATTTTCACTTTTGCCGTTCCAGAGTTATTGGACTTGATATGACGGAAAATAGGATTTTTACTCTATGTCGTATGATAACTTGAGTAGTGTTTCTCAGAATGTTTTGAAATTTTATCAGCACCTTACCGGTGGAGAGAGGAGGATCTCTTTCATTTCTGACGATTTTCACTTTTGCCGTTCCAGAGTTATTGGACTTGATATGACGGAAAATAGGATGTTTACCCTATGTCGTATGATAACTTGAGTAGTGTTTCTCAGAATGTTTTGAAATTTTATCAGCAGCTTACTGGTGAGGAGAGGAGGATCCCTTTCATTTTTGACGATTTTCACTTTTGCCGTTCCAGAGTTATTGGACTTGATATGACGGAAAATCGGATTGTTACCCTATGTTGTATGATAACTTGAGTAGTGTTTCTCAGAATGTTTTGAAATTTTATCAGCAGCTTACTGATGAAGAGAGGAGGATCCCTTTCATTTTTGATGATTTTCACTTTTGCCGTTTTAGAGTTATTGGGCTTGATATGACGAAAATAGGATTTTTACTCTATGTCGTATGATAACTTGAGTAGTGTTTCTCAGAATGTTTTGAAATTTTATCAGCAGCTTACCGGTGGAGAGAGGAGGATCTCTTTCATTTTTGACAATTTTCACTTCTGCCGTTCCAGAGTTATTGGACTTGATATGACGGAAAATCGGATTTTTACCCTATGTTGTATAACTTGAGTAGTGTTTCTCAGAATGTTTTGAAATTTTATCAGCAGCTTACAGATGAGGGGAGGAGGATCCCTTTCATTTTTGACGATTTTCACTTTTGCCGTTCCAGAGTTATTGGACTTGATATGACGGAAAATCGGATTTTTACCCTATGTCGTATGATAACTTGAGTAGTGTTTCTAAGAATGTTTTGAAATTTTATCAGCAGCTTATTGATGAAGAGAGGAGGATCCCTTTAATTTTTGACGATTTTCACTTTTGCCGTTCCAGAGTTATTGGACTTGATATGACGGAAAATAGGATTTTTACTCTATGTCGTATGATAACTTGAGTAGTGTTTCTCAGAATGTTTTGAAATTTTATCAGCACCTTACCGGTGGAGAGAGGAGGATCTCTTTCATTTTTGACGATTTTCACTTTTGCCGTTCCAGAGTTATTGGACTTGATATGACGGAAAATAGGATGTTTACCCTATGTCGTATGATAACTTGAGTAGTGTTTCTCAGAATGTTTTGAAATTTTATCAGCAGCTTACTGGTGAGGAGAGGAGGATCCCTTTCATTTTTGACGATTTTCACTTTTGCCGTTCCAGAGTTATTGGACTTGATATGACGGAAAATCGGATTGTTACCCTATGTTGTATGATAACTTGAGTAGTGTTTCTCAGAATGTTTTGAAATTTTATCAGCAGCTTACTGATGAAGAGAGGAGGATCCCTTTCATTTTTGATGATTTTCACTTTTGCCGTTTTAGAGTTATTGGGCTTGATATGACGAAAATAGGATTTTTACTCTATGTCGTATGATAACTTGAGTAGTGTTTCTCAGAATGTTTTGAAATTTTATCAGCAGCTTACCGGTGGAGAGAGGAGGATCTCTTTCATTTTTGACAATTTTCACTTCTGCCGTTCCAGAGTTATTGGACTTGATATGACGGAAAATCGGATTTTTACCCTATGTTGTATAACTTGAGTAGTGTTTCTCAGAATGTTTTGAAATTTTATCAGCAGCTTACAGATGAGGGGAGGAGGATCCCTTTCATTTTTGACGATTTTCACTTTTGCCGTTCCAGAGTTATTGGACTTGATATGACGGAAAATCGGATTTTTACCCTATGTCGTATGATAACTTGAGTAGTGTTTCTAAGAATGTTTTGAAATTTTATCAGCAGCTTATTGATGAAGAGAGGAGGATCCCTTTAATTTTTGACGATTTTCACTTTTGCCGTTCCAGAGTTATTGGACTTGATATGACGGAAAATAGGATTTTTACTCTATGTCGTATGATAACTTGAGTAGTGTTTCTCAGAATGTTTTGAAATTTTATCAGCACCTTACCGGTGGAGAGAGGAGGATCTCTTTCATTTTTGACGATTTTCACTTTTGCCGTTCCAGAGTTATTGGACTTGATATGACGGAAAATAGGATGTTTACCCTATGTCGTATGATAACTTGAGTAGTGTTTCTCAGAATGTTTTGAAATTTTATCAGCAGCTTACTGGTGAGGAGAGGAGGATCCCTTTCATTTTTGACGATTTTCACTTTTGCCGTTCCAGAGTTATTGGACTTGATATGACGGAAAATCGGATTTTTACCCTATGTCGTATGATAACTTGAGTAGTGTTTCTCAGAATGTTTTGAAATTTTATCAGCAGCTTATTGATGAAGAGAGGAGGATCCCTTTAATTTTTGACGATTTTCACTTTTGCCGTTCCAGAGTTATTGGACTTGATATGACGGAAAATAGGATTTTTACTCTATGTCGTATGATAACTTGAGTAGTGTTTCTCAGAATGTTTTGAAATTTTATCAGCAGCTTACCGGTGGAGAGAGGAGGATCTCTTTCATTTTTGACAATTTTCACTTCTGCCGTTCCAGAGTTATTGGACTTGATATGACGGAAAATCGGATTGTTACCCTATGTTGTATGATAACTTGAGTAGTGTTTCTCAGAATGTTTTGAAATTTTATCAGCAGCTTACTGGTGAGGAGAGGAGGATCCCTTTCATTTTTGACGATTTTCACTTTTGCCGTTCCAGAGTTATTGGACTTGATATGACGGAAAATCGGATTTTTACCCTATGTCGTATGATAACTTGAGTAGTGTTTCTCAGAATGTTTTGAAATTTTATCAGCAGCTTATTGATGAAGAGAGGAGGATCCCTTTAATTTTTGACGATTTTCACTTTTGCCGTTCCAGAGTTATTGGACTTGATATGACGGAAAATAGGATTTTTACTCTATGTCGTATGATAACTTGAGTAGTGTTTCTCAGAATGTTTTGAAATTTTATCAGCAGCTTACCGGTGGAGAGAGGAGGATCTCTTTCATTTTTGACAATTTTCACTTCTGCCGTTCCAGAGTTATTGGACTTGATATGACGGAAAATCGGATTGTTACCCTATGTTGTATGATAACTTGAGTAGTGTTTCTCAGAATGTTTTGAAATTTTATCAGCAGCTTACTGGTGAGGAGAGGAGGATCCCTTTCATTTTTGACGATTTTCACTTTTGCCGTTCCAGAGTTATTGGACTTGATATGACGGAAAATCGGATTGTTACCCTATGTTGTATGA
Organism: Bathymodiolus brooksi; assembly: GCA_963680875.1. Lineage (NCBI taxonomy): Eukaryota > Metazoa > Mollusca > Bivalvia > Mytilida > Modiolidae > Bathymodiolus > Bathymodiolus brooksi. The sequence goes on from OY804579.1 coordinate 28,561,237, forward strand.
TAACTTGAGTAGTGTTTCTCAGAATGTTTTGAAATTTTATCAGCAGCTTACTGATGAAGAGAGGAGGATCCCTTTCATTTTTGATGATTTTCACTTTTGCCGTTTTAGAGTTATTGGGCTTGATATGACGAAAATAGGATTTTTACTCTATGTCGTATGATAACTTGAGTAGTGTTTCTCAGAATGTTTTGAAATTTTATCAGCAGCTTACCGGTGGAGAGAGGAGGATCTCTTTCATTTTTGACAATTTTCACTTCTGCCGTTCCAGAGTTATTTGACTTGATATGACGGAAAATCGGATTTTTACCCTATGTTGCATAACTTGAGTAGTGTTTCTCAGAATGTTTTGAAATTTTATCAGCAGCTTACAGATGAGGAGAGGAGGATCCCTTTCATTTTTGACGATTTTCACTTTTGCCGTTCCAGAGTTATTGGACTTGATATGACGGAAAATCGGATTTTTACCCTATGTTGTATAACTTGAGTAGTGTTTCTCAGAATGTTTTGAAATTTTATCAGCAGCTTACAGATGAGGGGAGGAGGATCCCTTTCATTTTTGACGATTTTCACTTTTGCCGTTCCAGAGTTATTGGACTTGATATGACGGAAAATCGGATTTTTACCCTATGTCGTATGATAACTTGAGTAGTGTTTCTCAGAATGTTTTGAAATTTTATCAGCAGCTTATTGATGAAGAGAGGAGGATCCCTTTAATTTTTGACGATTTTCACTTTTGCCGTTCCAGAGTTATTGGACTTGATATGACGGAAAATAGGATTTTTACTCTATGTCGTATGATAACTTGAGTAGTGTTTCTCAGAATGTTTTGAAATTTTATCAGCAGCTTACCGGTGGAGAGAGGAGGATCTCTTTCATTTTTGACAATTTTCACTTCTGCCGTTCCAGAGTTATTGGACTTGATATGACGGAAAATCGGATTGTTACCCTATGTTGTATGATAACTTGAGTAGTGTTTCTCAGAATGTTTTGAAATTTTATCAGCAGCTTACTGGTGAGGAGAGGAGGATCCCTTTCATTTTTGACGATTTTCACTTTTGCCGTTCCAGAGTTATTGGACTTGATATGACGGAAAATCGGATTTTTACCCTATGTCGTATGATAACTTGAGTAGTGTTTCTCAGAATGTTTTGAAATTTTATCAGCAGCTTATTGATGAAGAGAGGAGGATCCCTTTAATTTTTGACGATTTTCACTTTTGCCGTTCCAGAGTTATTGGACTTGATATGACGGAAAATAGGATTTTTACTCTATGTCGTATGATAACTTGAGTAGTGTTTCTCAGAATGTTTTGAAATTTTATCAGCAGCTTACCGGTGGAGAGAGGAGGATCTCTTTCATTTTTGACAATTTTCACTTCTGCCGTTCCAGAGTTATTGGACTTGATATGACGGAAAATCGGATTGTTACCCTATGTTGTATGATAACTTGAGTAGTGTTTCTCAGAATGTTTTGAAATTTTATCAGCAGCTTACTGGTGAGGAGAGGAGGATCCCTTTCATTTTTGACGATTTTCACTTTTGCCGTTCCAGAGTTATTGGACTTGATATGACGGAAAATCGGATTGTTACCCTATGTTGTATGATAACTTGAGTAGTGTTTCTCAGAATGTTTTGAAATTTTATCAGCAGCTTACTGATGAAGAGAGGAGGATCCCTTTCATTTTTGATGATTTTCACTTTTGCCGTTTTAGAGTTATTGGGCTTGATATGACGAAAATAGGATTTTTACTCTATGTCGTATGATAACTTGAGTAGTGTTTCTCAGAATGTTTTGAAATTTTATCAGCAGCTTACCGGTGGAGAGAGGAGGATCTCTTTCATTTTTGACAATTTTCACTTCTGCCGTTCCAGAGTTATTTGACTTGATATGACGGAAAATCGGATTTTTACCCTATGTTGCATAACTTGAGTAGTGTTTCTCAGAATGTTTTGAAATTTTATCAGCAGCTTACAGATGAGGAGAGGAGGATCCCTTTCATTTTTGACGATTTTCACTTTTGCCGTTCCAGAGTTATTGGACTTGATATGACGGAAAATCGGATTTTTACCCTATGTTGTATAACTTGAGTAGTGTTTCTCAGAATGTTTTGAAATTTTATCAGCAGCTTACAGATGAGGGGAGGAGGATCCCTTTCATTTTTGACGATTTTCACTTTTGCCGTTCCAGAGTTATTGGACTTGATATGACGGAAAATCGGATTTTTACCCTATGTCGTATGATAACTTGAGTAGTGTTTCTAAGAATGTTTTGAAATTTTATCAGCAGCTTATTGATGAAGAGAGGAGGATCCCTTTAATTTTTGACGATTTTCACTTTTGCCGTTCCAGAGTTATTGGACTTGATATGACGGAAAATAGGATTTTTACTCTATGTCGTATGATAACTTGAGTAGTGTTTCTCAGAATGTTTTGAAATTTTATCAGCACCTTACCGGTGGAGAGAGGAGGATCTCTTTCATTTTTGACGATTTTCACTTTTGCCGTTCCAGAGTTATTGGACTTGATATGACGGAAAATAGGATGTTTACCCTATGTCGTATGATAACTTGAGTAGTGTTTCTCAGAATGTTTTGAAATTTTATCAGCAGCTTACTGGTGAGGAGAGGAGGATCCCTTTCATTTTTGACGATTTTCACTTTTGCCGTTCCAGAGTTATTGGACTTGATATGACGGAAAATCGGATTTTTACCCTATGTCGTATGATAACTTGAGTAGTGTTTCTCAGAATGTTTTGAAATTTTATCAGCAGCTTATTGATGAAGAGAGGAGGATCCCTTTAATTTTTGACGATTTTCACTTTTGCCGTTCCAGAGTTATTGGACTTGATATGACGGAAAATAGGATTTTTACTCTATGTCGTATGATAACTTGAGTAGTGTTTCTCAGAATGTTTTGAAATTTTATCAGCAGCTTACCGGTGGAGAGAGGAGGATCTCTTTCATTTTTGACAATTTTCACTTCTGCCGTTCCAGAGTTATTGGACTTGATATGACGGAAAATCGGATTGTTACCCTATGTTGTATGATAACTTGAGTAGTGTTTCTCAGAATGTTTTGAAATTTTATCAGCAGCTTACTGGTGAGGAGAGGAGGATCCCTTTCATTTTTGACGATTTTCACTTTTGCCGTTCCAGAGTTATTGGACTTGATATGACGGAAAATCGGATTTTTACCCTATGTCGTATGATAACTTGAGTAGTGTTTCTCAGAATGTTTTGAAATTTTATCAGCAGCTTATTGATGAAGAGAGGAGGATCCCTTTAATTTTTGACGATTTTCACTTTTGCCGTTCCAGAGTTATTGGACTTGATATGACGGAAAATAGGATTTTTACTCTATGTCGTATGATAACTTGAGTAGTGTTTCTCAGAATGTTTTGAAATTTTATCAGCAGCTTACCGGTGGAGAGAGGAGGATCTCTTTCATTTTTGACAATTTTCACTTCTGCCGTTCCAGAGTTATTGGACTTGATATGACGGAAAATCGGATTGTTACCCTATGTTGTATGATAACTTGAGTAGTGTTTCTCAGAATGTTTTGAAATTTTATCAGCAGCTTACTGGTGAGGAGAGGAGGATCCCTTTCATTTTTGACGATTTTCACTTTTGCCGTTCCAGAGTTATTGGACTTGATATGACGGAAAATCGGATTGTTACCCTATGTTGTATGATAACTTGAGTAGTGTTTCTCAGAATGTTTTGAAATTTTATCAGCAGCTTACTGATGAAGAGAGGAGGATCCCTTTCATTTTTGATGATTTTCACTTTTGCCGTTTTAGAGTTATTGGGCTTGATATGACGAAAATAGGATTTTTACTCTATGTCGTATGATAACTTGAGTAGTGTTTCTCAGAATGTTTTGAAATTTTATCAGCAGCTTACCGGTGGAGAGAGGAGGATCTCTTTCATTTTTGACAATTTTCACTTCTGCCGTTCCAGAGTTATTTGACTTGATATGACGGAAAATCGGATTTTTACCCTATGTTGCATAACTTGAGTAGTGTTTCTCAGAATGTTTTGAAATTTTATCAGCAGCTTACAGATGAGGAGAGGAGGATCCCTTTCATTTTTGACGATTTTCACTTTTGCCGTTCCAGAGTTATTGGACTTGATATGACGGAAAATCGGATTTTTACCCTATGTTGTATAACTTGAGTAGTGTTTCTCAGAATGTTTTGAAATTTTATCAGCAGCTTACAGATGAGGGGAGGAGGATCCCTTTCATTTTTGACGATTTTCACTTTTGCCGTTCCAGAGTTATTGGACTTGATATGACGGAAAATCGGATTTTTACCCTATGTCGTATGATAACTTGAGTAGTGTTTCTAAGAATGTTTTGAAATTTTATCAGCAGCTTATTGATGAAGAGAGGAGGATCCCTTTAATTTTTGACGATTTTCACTTTTGCCGTTCCAGAGTTATTGGACTTGATATGACGGAAAATAGGATTTTTACTCTATGTCGTATGATAACTTGAGTAGTGTTTCTCAGAATGTTTTGAAATTTTATCAGCACCTTACCGGTGGAGAGAGGAGGATCTCTTTCATTTTTGACGATTTTCACTTTTGCCGTTCCAGAGTTATTGGACTTGATATGACGGAAAATAGGATGTTTACCCTATGTCGTATGATAACTTGAGTAGTGTTTCTCAGAATGTTTTGAAATTTTATCAGCAGCTTACCGGTGGAGAGAGGAGGATCTCTTTCATTTTTGACAATTTTCACTTCTGCCGTTCCAGAGTTATTGGACTTGATATGACGGAAAATCGGATTGTTACCCTATGTTGTATGATAACTTGAGTAGTGTTTCTCAGAATGTTTTGAAATTTGATCAGCAACTTACTGGTGAAGAGAGGAGGATCCCTTTCATTTTTGATGATTTTCACTTTTGCCGTTTTAGAGTTATTGGGCTTGATATGACGAAAATAGGATTTTTACTCTATGTCGTATGATAACTTGAGTAGTGTTTCTCAGAATGTTTTGAAATTTTATCAGCAGCTTACCGGTGGAGAGAGGAGGATCTCTTTCATTTTTGACAATTTTCACTTCTGCCGTTCCAGAGTTATTTGACTTGATATGACGGAAAATCGGATTTTTACCCTATGTTGCATAACTTGAGTAGTGTTTCTCAGAATGTTTTGAAATTTTATCAGCAGCTTACAGATGAGGAGAGGAGGATCCCTTTCATTTTTGACGATTTTCACTTTTGCCGTTCCAGAGTTATTGGACTTGATATGACGGAAAATAGGATTTTTACTCTATGTCGTATGATAACTTGAGTAGTGTTTCTCAGAATGTTTTGAAATTTTATCAGCACCTTACCGGTGGAGAGAGGAGGATCTCTTTCATTTTTGACGATTTTCACTTTTGCCGTTCCAGAGTTATTGGACTTGATATGACGGAAAATAGGATTTTTACTCTATGTCGTATGATAACTTGAGTAGTGTTTCTCAGAATGTTTTGAAATTTTATCAGCAGCTTACCGGTGGAGAGAGGAGGATCTCTTTCATTTTTGACAATTTTCACTTCTGCCGTTCCAGAGTTATTGGACTTGATATGACGGAAAATCGGATTGTTACCCTATGTTGTATGATAACTTGAGTAGTGTTTCTCAGAATGTTTTGAAATTTTATCAGCAGCTTACTGGTGAGGAGAGGAGGATCCCTTTCATTTTTGACGATTTTCACTTTTGCCGTTCCAGAGTTATTGGACTTGATATGACGGAAAATCGGATTGTTACCCTATGTTGTATGATAACTTGAGTAGTGTTTCTCAGAATGTTTTGAAATTTTATCAGCAGCTTACTGATGAAGAGAGGAGGATCCCTTTCATTTTTGATGATTTTCACTTTTGCCGTTTTAGAGTTATTGGGCTTGATATGACGAAAATAGGATTTTTACTCTATGTCGTATGATAACTTGAGTAGTGTTTCTCAGAATGTTTTGAAATTTTATCAGCAGCTTACCGGTGGAGAGAGGAGGATCTCTTTCATTTTTGACAATTTTCACTTCTGCCGTTCCAGAGTTATTTGACTTGATATGACGGAAAATCGGATTTTTACCCTATGTTGCATAACTTGAGTAGTGTTTCTCAGAATGTTTTGAAATTTTATCAGCAGCTTACAGATGAGGAGAGGAGGATCCCTTTCATTTTTGACGATTTTCACTTTTGCCGTTCCAGAGTTATTGGACTTGATATGACGGAAAATCGGATTTTTACCCTATGTTGTATAACTTGAGTAGTGTTTCTCAGAATGTTTTGAAATTTTATCAGCAGCTTACAGATGAGGGGAGGAGGATCCCTTTCATTTTTGACGATTTTCACTTTTGCCGTTCCAGAGTTATTGGACTTGATATGACGGAAAATCGGATTTTTACCCTATGTCGTATGATAACTTGAGTAGTGTTTCTAAGAATGTTTTGAAATTTTATCAGCAGCTTATTGATGAAGAGAGGAGGATCCCTTTAATTTTTGACGATTTTCACTTTTGCCGTTCCAGAGTTATTGGACTTGATATGACGGAAAATAGGATTTTTACTCTATGTCGTATGATAACTTGAGTAGTGTTTCTCAGAATGTTTTGAAATTTTATCAGCACCTTACCGGTGGAGAGAGGAGGATCTCTTTCATTTTTGACGATTTTCACTTTTGCCGTTCCAGAGTTATTGGACTTGATATGACGGAAAATAGGATGTTTACCCTATGTCGTATGATAACTTGAGTAGTGTTTCTCAGAATGTTTTGAAATTTTATCAGCAGCTTACTGGTGAGGAGAGGAGGATCCCTTTCATTTTTGACGATTTTCACTTTTGCCGTTCCAGAGTTATTGGACTTGATATGACGGAAAATCGGATTTTTACCCTATGTCGTATGATAACTTGAGTAGTGTTTCTCAGAATGTTTTGAAATTTTATCAGCAGCTTATTGATGAAGAGAGGAGGATCCCTTTAATTTTTGACGATTTTCACTTTTGCCGTTCCAGAGTTATTGGACTTGATATGACGGAAAATAGGATTTTTACTCTATGTCGTATGATAACTTGAGTAGTGTTTCTCAGAATGTTTTGAAATTTTATCAGCAGCTTACCGGTGGAGAGAGGAGGATCTCTTTCATTTTTGACAATTTTCACTTCTGCCGTTCCAGAGTTATTGGACTTGATATGACGGAAAATCGGATTGTTACCCTATGTTGTATGATAACTTGAGTAGTGTTTCTCAGAATGTTTTGAAATTTTATCAGCAGCTTACTGGTGAGGAGAGGAGGATCCCTTTCATTTTTGACGATTTTCACTTTTGCCGTTCCAGAGTTATTGGACTTGATATGACGGAAAATCGGATTTTTACCCTATGTCGTATGATAACTTGAGTAGTGTTTCTCAGAATGTTTTGAAATTTTATCAGCAGCTTATTGATGAAGAGAGGAGGATCCCTTTAATTTTTGACGATTTTCACTTTTGCCGTTCCAGAGTTATTGGACTTGATATGACGGAAAATAGGATTTTTACTCTATGTCGTATGATAACTTGAGTAGTGTTTCTCAGAATGTTTTGAAATTTTATCAGCAGCTTACCGGTGGAGAGAGGAGGATCTCTTTCATTTTTGACAATTTTCACTTCTGCCGTTCCAGAGTTATTGGACTTGATATGACGGAAAATCGGATTGTTACCCTATGTTGTATGATAACTTGAGTAGTGTTTCTCAGAATGTTTTGAAATTTTATCAGCAGCTTACTGGTGAGGAGAGGAGGATCCCTTTCATTTTTGACGATTTTCACTTTTGCCGTTCCAGAGTTATTGGACTTGATATGACGGAAAATCGGATTGTTACCCTATGTTGTATGATAACTTGAGTAGTGTTTCTCAGAATGTTTTGAAATTTTATCAGCAGCTTACTGATGAAGAGAGGAGGATCCCTTTCATTTTTGATGATTTTCACTTTTGCCGTTTTAGAGTTATTGGGCTTGATATGACGAAAATAGGATTTTTACTCTATGTCGTATGATAACTTGAGTAGTGTTTCTCAGAATGTTTTGAAATTTTATCAGCAGCTTACCGGTGGAGAGAGGAGGATCTCTTTCATTTTTGACAATTTTCACTTCTGCCGTTCCAGAGTTATTTGACTTGATATGACGGAAAATCGGATTTTTACCCTATGTTGCATAACTTGAGTAGTGTTTCTCAGAATGTTTTGAAATTTTATCAGCAGCTTACAGATGAGGAGAGGAGGATCCCTTTCATTTTTGACGATTTTCACTTTTGCCGTTCCAGAGTTATTGGACTTGATATGACGGAAAATCGGATTTTTACCCTATGTTGTATAACTTGAGTAGTGTTTCTCAGAATGTTTTGAAATTTTATCAGCAGCTTACAGATGAGGGGAGGAGGATCCCTTTCATTTTTGACGATTTTCACTTTTGCCGTTCCAGAGTTATTGGACTTGATATGACGGAAAATCGGATTTTTACCCTATGTCGTATGATAACTTGAGTAGTGTTTCTAAGAATGTTTTGAAATTTTATCAGCAGCTTATTGATGAAGAGAGGAGGATCCCTTTAATTTTTGACGATTTTCACTTTTGCCGTTCCAGAGTTATTGGACTTGATATGACGGAAAATAGGATTTTTACTCTATGTCGTATGATAACTTGAGTAGTGTTTCTCAGAATGTTTTGAAATTTTATCAGCACCTTACCGGTGGAGAGAGGAGGATCTCTTTCATTTTTGACGATTTTCACTTTTGCCGTTCCAGAGTTATTGGACTTGATATGACGGAAAATAGGATGTTTACCCTATGTCGTATGATAACTTGAGTAGTGTTTCTCAGAATGTTTTGAAATTTTATCAGCAGCTTACCGGTGGAGAGAGGAGGATCTCTTTCATTTTTGACAATTTTCACTTCTGCCGTTCCAGAGTTATTGGACTTGATATGACGGAAAATCGGATTGTTACCCTATGTTGTATGATAACTTGAGTAGTGTTTCTCAGAATGTTTTGAAATTTGATCAGCAACTTACTGGTGAAGAGAGGAGGATCCCTTTCATTTTTGATGATTTTCACTTTTGCCGTTTTAGAGTTATTGGGCTTGATATGACGAAAATAGGATTTTTACTCTATGTCGTATGATAACTTGAGTAGTGTTTCTCAGAATGTTTTGAAATTTTATCAGCAGCTTACCGGTGGAGAGAGGAGGATCTCTTTCATTTTTGACAATTTTCACTTCTGCCGTTCCAGAGTTATTTGACTTGATATGACGGAAAATCGGATTTTTACCCTATGTTGCATAACTTGAGTAGTGTTTCTCAGAATGTTTTGAAATTTTATCAGCAGCTTACAGATGAGGAGAGGAGGATCCCTTTCATTTTTGACGATTTTCACTTTTGCCGTTCCAGAGTTATTGGACTTGATATGACGGAAAATAGGATTTTTACTCTATGTCGTATGATAACTTGAGTAGTGTTTCTCAGAATGTTTTGAAATTTTATCAGCACCTTACCGGTGGAGAGAGGAGGATCTCTTTCATTTTTGACGATTTTCACTTTTGCCGTTCCAGAGTTATTGGACTTGATATGACGGAAAATAGGATGTTTACCCTATGTCGTATGATAACTTGAGTAGTGTTTCTCAGAATGTTTTGAAATTTTATCAGCAGCTTACTGGTGAGGAGAGGAGGATCCCTTTCATTTTTGACGATTTTCACTTTTGCCGTTCCAGAGTTATTGGACTTGATATGACGGAAAATCGGATTGTTACCCTATGTTGTATGATAACTTGAGTAGTGTTTCTCAGAATGTTTTGAAATTTTATCAGAAGCTTACTGATGAAGAGAGGAGGATCCCTTTCATTTTTGATGATTTTCACTTTTGCCGTTTTAGAGTTATTGGGCTTGATATGACGAAAATAGGATTTTTACTCTATGTCGTATGATAACTTGAGTAGTGTTTCTCAGAATGTTTTGAAATTTTATCAGCAGCTTACCGGTGGAGAGAGGAGGATCTCTTTCATTTTTGACAATTTTCACTTCTGCCGTTCTAGAGTTATTGGACTTGATATGACGGAAAATCGGATTTTTACCCTATGTTGTATAACTTGAGTAGTGTTTCTCAGAATGTTTTGAAATTTTATCAGCAGCTTACAGATGAGGGGAGGAGGATCCCTTTCATTTTTGACGATTTTCACTTTTGCCGTTCCAGAGTTATTGGACTTGATATGACGGAAAATCGGATTTTTACCCTATGTCGTATGATAACTTGAGTAGTGTTTCTAAGAATGTTTTGAAATTTTATCAGCAGCTTATTGATGAAGAGAGGAGGATCCCTTTAATTTTTGACGATTTTCACTTTTGCCGTTCCAGAGTTATTGGACTTGATATGACGGAAAATAGGATTTTTACTCTATGTCGTATGATAACTTGAGTAGTGTTTCTCAGAATGTTTTGAAATTTTATCAGCACCTTACCGGTGGAGAGAGGAGGATCTCTTTCATTTTTGACGATTTTCACTTTTGCCGTTCCAGAGTTATTGGACTTGATATGACGGAAAATAGGATGCTTACCCTATGTCGTATGATAACTTGAGTAGTGTTTCTCAGAATGTTTTGAAATTTTATCAGCAGCTTACTGGTGAGGAGAGGAGGATCCCTTTCATTTTTGACGATTTTCACTTTTGCCGTTCCAGAGTTATTGGACTTGATATGACGGAAAATCGGATTTTTACCCTATGTCGTATGATAACTTGAGTAGTGTTTCTCAGAATGTTTTGAAATTTTATCAGCAGCTTATTGATGAAGAGAGGAGGATCCCTTTAATTTTTGACGATTTTCACTTTTGCCGTTCCAGAGTTATTGGACTTGATATGACGGAAAATAGGATTTTTACTCTATGTCGTATGATAACTTGAGTAGTGTTTCTCAGAATGTTTTGAAATTTTATCAGCACCTTACCGGTGGAGAGAGGAGGATCTCTTTCATTTTTGACGATTTTCACTTTTGCCGTTCCAGAGTTATTGGACTTGATATGACGGAAAATAGGATGTTTACCCTATGTCGTATGATAACTTGAGTAGTGTTTCTCAGAATGTTTTGAAATTTTATCAGCAGCTTACTGGTGAGGAGAGGAGGATCCCTTTCATTTTTGACGATTTTCACTTTTGCCGTTCCAGAGTTATTGGACTTGATATGACGGAAAATCGGATTGTTACCCTATGTTGTATGATAACTTGAGTAGTGTTTCTCAGAATGTTTTGAAATTTTATCAGCAGCTTACTGATGAAGAGAGGAGGATCCCTTTCATTTTTGATGATTTTCACTTTTGCCGTTTTAGAGTTATTGGGCTTGATATGACGAAAATAGGATTTTTACTCTATGTCGTATGATAACTTGAGTAGTGTTTCTCAGAATGTTTTGAAATTTTATCAGCAGCTTACCGGTGGAGAGAGGAGGATCTCTTTCATTTTTGACAATTTTCATTTCTGCCGTTCCAGAGTTATTGGACTTGATATGACGGAAAATCGGATTTTTACCCTATGTTGTATAACTTGAGTAGTGTTTCTCAGAATGTTTTGAAATTTTATCAGCAGCTTACAGATGAGGGGAGGAGGATCCCTTTCATTTTTGACGATTTTCACTTTTGCCGTTCCAGAGTTATTGGACTTGATATGACGGAAAATCGGATTTTTACCCTATGTCGTATGATAACTTGAGTAGTGTTTCTAAGAATGTTTTGAAATTTTATCAGCAGCTTATTGATGAAGAGAGGAGGATCCCTTTAATTTTTGACGATTTTCACTTTTGCCGTTCCAGAGTTATTGGACTTGATATGACGGAAAATAGGATTTTTACTCTATGTCGTATGATAACTTGAGTAGTGTTTCTCAGAATGTTTTGAAATTTTATCAGCACCTTACCGGTGGAGAGAGGAGGATCTCTTTCATTTTTGACGATTTTCACTTTTGCCGTTCCAGAGTTATTGGACTTGATATGACGGAAAATAGGATGTTTACCCTATGTCGTATGATAACTTGAGTAGTGTTTCTCAGAATGTTTTGAAATTTTATCAGCAGCTTACTGGTGAGGAGAGGAGGATCCCTTTAATTTTTGACGATTTTCACTTTTGCCGTTCCAGAGTTATTGGACTTGATATGACGGAAAATCGGATTTTTACCCTATGTCGTATGATAACTTGAGTAGTGTTTCTCAGAATGTTTTGAAATTTTATCAGCAGCTTATTGATGAAGAGAGGAGGATCCCTTTAATTTTTGACGATTTTCACTTTTGCCGTTCCAGAGTTATTGGACTTGATATGACGGAAAATAGGATTTTTACTCTATGTCGTATGATAACTTGAGTAGTGTTTCTCAGAATGTTTTGAAATTTTATCAGCACCTTACCGGTGGAGAGAGGAGGATCTCTTTCATTTTTGACGATTTTCACTTTTGCCGTTCCAGAGTTATTGGACTTGATATGACGGAAAATAGGATGTTTACCCTATGTCGTATGATAACTTGAGTAGTGTTTCTCAGAATGTTTTGAAATTTTATCAGCAGCTTACTGGTGAGGAGAGGAGGATCCCTTTCATTTTTGACGATTTTCACTTTTGCCGTTCCAGAGTTATTGGACTTGATATGACGGAAAATCGGATTTTTACCCTATGTCGTATGATAACTTGAGTAGTGTTTCTCAGAATGTTTTGAAATTTTATCAGCAGCTTATTGATGAAGAGAGGAGGATCCCTTTAATTTTTGACGATTTTCACTTTTGCCGTTCCAGAGTTATTGGACTTGATATGACGGAAAATAGGATTTTTACTCTATGTCGTATGATAACTTGAGTAGTGTTTCTCAGAATGTTTTGAAATTTTATCAGCACCTTACCGGTGGAGAGAGGAGGATCTCTTTCATTTTTGACGATTTTCACTTTTGCCGTTCCAGAGTTATTGGACTTGATATGACGGAAAATAGGATGTTTACCCTATGTCGTATGATAACTTGAGTAGTGTTTCTCAGAATGTTTTGAAATTTTATCAGCAGCTTACTGGTGAGGAGAGGAGGATCCCTTTCATTTTTGACGATTTTCACTTTTGCCGTTCCAGAGTTATTGGACTTGATATGACGGAAAATCGGATTGTTACCCTATGTTGTATGATAACTTGAGTAGTGTTTCTCAGAATGTTTTGAAATTTTATCAGCAGCTTACTGATGAAGAGAGGAGGATCCCTTTCATTTTTGATGATTTTCACTTTTGCCGTTTTAGAGTTATTGGGCTTGATATGACGAAAATAGGATTTTTACTCTATGTCGTATGATAACTTGAGTAGTGTTTCTCAGAATGTTTTGAAATTTTATCAGCAGCTTACCGGTGGAGAGAGGAGGATCTCTTTCATTTTTGACAATTTTCACTTCTGTCGTTCCAGAGTTATTGGACTTGATATGACGGAAAATCGGATTTTTACCCTATGTTGTATAACTTGAGTAGTGTTTCTCAGAATGTTTTGAAATTTTATCAGCAGCTTACAGATGAGGGGAGGAGGATCCCTTTCATTTTTGACGATTTTCACTTTTGCCGTTCCAGAGTTATTGGACTTGATATGACGGAAAATCGGATTTTTACCCTATGTCGTATGATAACTTGAGTAGTGTTTCTAAGAATGTTTTGAAATTTTATCAGCAGCTTATTGATGAAGAGAGGAGGATCCCTTTAATTTTTGACGATTTTCACTTTTGCCGTTCCAGAGTTATTGGACTTGATATGACGGAAAATAGGATTTTTACTCTATGTCGTATGATAACTTGAGTAGTGTTTCTCAGAATGTTTTGAAATTTTATCAGCAACTTACTGGTGAAGAGAGGAGGATCCCTTTCATTTTTGATGATTTTCACTTTTGCCGTTTTAGAGTTATTGGGCTTGATATGACGAAAATAGGATTTTTACTCTATGTCGTATGATAACTTGAGTAGTGTTTCTCAGAATGTTTTGAAATTTTATCAGCAGCTTACCGGTGGAGAGAGGAGGATCTCTTTCATTTTTGACAATTTTCACTTCTGCCGTTCCAGAGTTATTGGACTTGATATGACGGAAAATCGGATTTTTACCCTATGTTGCATAACTTGAGTAGTGTTTCTCAGAATGTTTTGAAATTTTATCAGCAGCTTACAGATGAGGGGAGGAGGATCCCTTTCATTTTTGACGATTTTCACTTTTGCCGTTCCAGAGTTATTGGACTTGATATGACGGAAAATCGGATTTTTACCCTATGTCGTATGATAACTTGAGTAGTGTTTCTCAGAATGTTTTGAAATTTTATCAGCAGCTTATTGATGAAGAGAGGAGGATCCCTTTAATTTTTGACGATTTTCACTTTTGCCGTTCCAGAGTTATTGGACTTGATATGACGGAAAATAGGATTTTTACTCTATGTCGTATGATAACTTGAGTAGTGTTTCTCAGAATGTTTTGAAATTTTATCAGCACCTTACCGGTGGAGAGAGGAGGATCTCTTTCATTTTTGACGATTTTCACTTTTGCCGTTCCAGAGTTATTGGACTTGATATGACGGAAAATAGGATGTTTACCCTATGTCGTATGATAACTTGAGTAGTGTTTCTCAGAATGTTTTGAAATTTTATCAGCAGCTTACCGGTGGAGAGAGGAGGATCTCTTTCATTTTTGACAATTTTCACTTCTGCCGTTCCAGAGTTATTGGACTTGATATGACGGAAAATCGGATTGTTACCCTATGTTGTATGATAACTTGAGTAGTGTTTCTCAGAATGTTTTGAAATTTGATCAGCAACTTACTGGTGAAGAGAGGAGGATCCCTTTCATTTTTGATGATTTTCACTTTTGCCGTTTTAGAGTTATTGGGCTTGATATGACGAAAATAGGATTTTTACTCTATGTCGTATGATAACTTGAGTAGTGTTTCTCAGAATGTTTTGAAATTTTATCAGCAGCTTACCGGTGGAGAGAGGAGGATCTCTTTCATTTTTGACAATTTTCACTTCTGCCGTTCCAGAGTTATTTGACTTGATATGACGGAAAATCGGATTTTTACCCTATGTTGCATAACTTGAGTAGTGTTTCTCAGAATGTTTTGAAATTTTATCAGCAGCTTACAGATGAGGAGAGGAGGATCCCTTTCATTTTTGACGATTTTCACTTTTGCCGTTCCAGAGTTATTGGACTTGATATGACGGAAAATCGGATTTTTACCCTATGTCGTATGATAACTTGAGTAGTGTTTCTCAGAATGTTTTGAAATTTTATCAGCAGCTTACTGGTGAGGAGAGGAGGATCCCTTTCATTTTTGACGATTTTCACTTTTGCCGTTCCAGAGTTATTGGACTTGATATGACGGAAAATCGGATTTTTACCCTATGTCGTATGATAACTTGAGTAGTGTTTCTCAGAATGTTTTGAAATTTTATCAGCAGCTTATTGATGAAGAGAGGAGGATCCCTTTAATTTTTGACGATTTTCACTTTTGCCGTTCCAGAGTTATTGGACTTGATATGACGGAAAATAGGATTTTTACTCTATGTCGTATGATAACTTGAGTAGTGTTTCTCAGAATGTTTTGAAATTTTATCAGCACCTTACCGGTGGAGAGAGGAGGATCTCTTTCATTTTTGACGATTTTCACTTTTGCCGTTCCAGAGTTATTGGACTTGATATGACGGAAAATAGGATGTTTACCCTATGTCGTATGATAACTTGAGTAGTGTTTCTCAGAATGTTTTGAAATTTTATCAGCAGCTTACTGGTGAGGAGAGGAGGATCCCTTTCATTTTTGACGATTTTCACTTTTGCCGTTCCAGAGTTATTGGACTTGATATGACGGAAAATCGGATTGTTACCCTATGTTGTATGATAACTTGAGTAGTGTTTCTCAGAATGTTTTGAAATTTTATCAGCAGCTTACTGATGAAGAGAGGAGGATCCCTTTCATTTTTGATGATTTTCACTTTTGCCGTTTTAGAGTTATTGGGCTTGATATGACGAAAATAGGATTTTTACTCTATGTCGTATGATAACTTGAGTAGTGTTTCTCAGAATGTTTTGAAATTTTATCAGCAGCTTACCGGTGGAGAGAGGAGGATCTCTTTCATTTTTGACAATTTTCACTTCTGCCGTTCCAGAGTTATTGGACTTGATATGACGGAAAATCGGATTTTTACCCTATGTTGTATAACTTGAGTAGTGTTTCTCAGAATGTTTTGAAATTTTATCAGCAGCTTACAGATGAGGGGAGGAGGATCCCTTTCATTTTTGACGATTTTCACTTTTGCCGTTCCAGAGTTATTGGACTTGATATGACGGAAAATAGGATTTTTACTCTATGTCGTATGATAACTTGAGTAGTGTTTCTCAGAATGTTTTGAAATTTTATCAGCACCTTACCGGTGGAGAGAGGAGGATCTCTTTCATTTTTGACGATTTTCACTTTTGCCGTTCCAGAGTTATTGGACTTGATATGACGGAAAATAGGATGTTTACCCTATGTCGTATGATAACTTGAGTAGTGTTTCTCAGAATGTTTTGAAATTTTATCAGCAGCTTACTGGTGAGGAGAGGAGGATCCCTTTCATTTTTGACGATTTTCACTTTTGCCGTTCCAGAGTTATTGGACTTGATATGACGGAAAATCGGATTTTTACCCTATGTCGTATGATAACTTGAGTAGTGTTTCTCAGAATGTTTTGAAATTTTATCAGCAGCTTATTGATGAAGAGAGGAGGATCCCTTTAATTTTTGACGATTTTCACTTTTGCCGTTCCAGAGTTATTGGACTTGATATGACGGAAAATAGGATGTTTACCCTATGTCGTATGATAACTTGAGTAGTGTTTCTCAGAATGTTTTGAAATTTTATCAGCAGCTTACTGGTGAGGAGAGGAGGATCCCTTTCATTTTTGACGATTTTCACTTTTGCCGTTCCAGAGTTATTGGACTTGATATGACGGAAAATCGGATTGTTACCCTATGTTGTATGATAACTTGAGTAGTGTTTCTCAGAATGTTTTGAAATTTTATCAGCAGCTTACTGATGAAGAGAGGAGGATCCCTTTCATTTTTGATGATTTTCACTTTTGCCGTTTTAGAGTTATTGGGCTTGATATGACGAAAATAGGATTTTTACTCTATGTCGTATGATAACTTGAGTAGTGTTTCTCAGAATGTTTTGAAATTTTATCAGCAGCTTACCGGTGGAGAGAGGAGGATCTCTTTCATTTTTGACAATTTTCACTTCTGCCGTTCCAGAGTTATTGGACTTGATATGACGGAAAATCGGATTTTTACCCTATGTTGTATAACTTGAGTAGTGTTTCTCAGAATGTTTTGAAATTTTATCAGCAGCTTACAGATGAGGGGAGGAGGATCCCTTTCATTTTTGACGATTTTCACTTTTGCCGTTCCAGAGTTATTGGACTTGATATGACGGAAAATCGGATTTTTACTCTATGTCGTATGATAACTTGAGTAGTGTTTCTCAGAATGTTTTGAAATTTTATCAGCAACTTACTGGTGAAGAGAGGAGGATCCCTTTCATTTTTGATGATTTTCACTTTTGCCGTTTTAGAGTTATTGGGCTTGATATGACGAAAATAGGATTTTTACTCTATGTCGTATGATAACTTGAGTAGTGTTTCTCAGAATGTTTTGAAATTTTATCAGCAGCTTACCGGTGGAGAGAGGAGGATCTCTTTCATTTTTGACAATTTTCACTTCTGCCGTTCCAGAGTTATTGGACTTGATATGACGGAAAATCGGATTGTTACCCTATGTTGTATGATAACTTGAGTAGTGTTTCTCAGAATGTTTTGAAATTTGATCAGCAACTTACTGGTGAAGAGAGGAGGATCCCTTTCATTTTTGACGATTTTCACTTTTGCCGTTCCAGAGTTATTGGACTTGATATGACGGAAAATCGGATTTTTACCCTATGTCGTATGATAACTTGAGTAGTGTTTCTCAGAATGTTTTGAAATTTTATCAGCAGCTTATTGATGAAGAGAGGAGGATCCCTTTAATTTTTGACGATTTTCACTTTTGCCGTTCCAGAGTTATTGGACTTGATATGACGGAAAATAGGATGTTTACCCTATGTCGTATGATAACTTGAGTAGTGTTTCTCAGAATGTTTTGAAATTTTATCAGCAGCTTACTGGTGAGGAGAGGAGGATCCCTTTCATTTTTGACGATTTTCACTTTTGCCGTTCCAGAGTTATTGGACTTGATATGACGGAAAATCGGATTGTTACCCTATGTTGTATGATAACTTGAGTAGTGTTTCTCAGAATGTTTTGAAATTTTATCAGCAGCTTACTGATGAAGAGAGGAGGATCCCTTTCATTTTTGATGATTTTCACTTTTGCCGTTTTAGAGTTATTGGGCTTGATATGACGAAAATAGGATTTTTACTCTATGTCGTATGATAACTTGAGTAGTGTTTCTCAGAATGTTTTGAAATTTTATCAGCAGCTTACCGGTGGAGAGAGGAGGATCTCTTTCATTTTTGACAATTTTCACTTCTGCCGTTCCAGAGTTATTGGACTTGATATGACGGAAAATCGGATTTTTACCCTATGTTGTATAACTTGAGTAGTGTTTCTCAGAATGTTTTGAAATTTTATCAGCAGCTTACAGATGAGGGGAGGAGGATCCCTTTCATTTTTGACGATTTTCACTTTTGCCGTTCCAGAGTTATTGGACTTGATATGACGGAAAATCGGATTTTTACCCTATGTCGTATGATAACTTGAGTAGTGTTTCTAAGAATGTTTTGAAATTTTATCAGCAGCTTATTGATGAAGAGAGGAGGATCCCTTTAATTTTTGACGATTTTCACTTTTGCCGTTCCAGAGTTATTGGACTTGATATGACGGAAAATAGGATTTTTACTCTATGTCGTATGATAACTTGAGTAGTGTTTCTCAGAATGTTTTGAAATTTTATCAGCACCTTACCGGTGGAGAGAGGAGGATCTCTTTCATTTTTGACGATTTTCACTTTTGCCGTTCCAGAGTTATTGGACTTGATATGACGGAAAATAGGATGTTTACCCTATGTCGTATGATAACTTGAGTAGTGTTTCTCAGAATGTTTTGAAATTTTATCAGCAGCTTACTGGTGAGGAGAGGAGGATCCCTTTCATTTTTGACGATTTTCACTTTTGCCGTTCCAGAGTTATTGGACTTGATATGACGGAAAATCGGATTTTTACCCTATGTCGTATGATAACTTGAGTAGTGTTTCTCAGAATGTTTTGAAATTTTATCAGCAGCTTATTGATGAAGAGAGGAGGATCCCTTTAATTTTTGACGATTTTCACTTTTGCCGTTCCAGAGTTATTGGACTTGATATGACGGAAAATAGGATTTTTACTCTATGTCGTATGATAACTTGAGTAGTGTTTCTCAGAATGTTTTGAAATTTTATCAGCACCTTACCGGTGGAGAGAGGAGGATCTCTTTCATTTCTGACGATTTTCACTTTTGCCGTTCCAGAGTTATTGGACTTGATATGACGGAAAATAGGATGTTTACCCTATGTCGTATGATAACTTGAGTAGTGTTTCTCAGAATGTTTTGAAATTTTATCAGCAGCTTACTGGTGAGGAGAGGAGGATCCCTTTCATTTTTGACGATTTTCACTTTTGCCGTTCCAGAGTTATTGGACTTGATATGACGGAAAATCGGATTGTTACCCTATGTTGTATGATAACTTGAGTAGTGTTTCTCAGAATGTTTTGAAATTTTATCAGCAGCTTACTGATGAAGAGAGGAGGATCCCTTTCATTTTTGATGATTTTCACTTTTGCCGTTTTAGAGTTATTGGGCTTGATATGACGAAAATAGGATTTTTACTCTATGTCGTATGATAACTTGAGTAGTGTTTCTCAGAATGTTTTGAAATTTTATCAGCAGCTTACCGGTGGAGAGAGGAGGATCTCTTTCATTTTTGACAATTTTCACTTCTGCCGTTCCAGAGTTATTGGACTTGATATGACGGAAAATCGGATTTTTACCCTATGTTGTATAACTTGAGTAGTGTTTCTCAGAATGTTTTGAAATTTTATCAGCAGCTTACAGATGAGGGGAGGAGGATCCCTTTCATTTTTGACGATTTTCACTTTTGCCGTTCCAGAGTTATTGGACTTGATATGACGGAAAATCGGATTTTTACCCTATGTCGTATGATAACTTGAGTAGTGTTTCTAAGAATGTTTTGAAATTTTATCAGCAGCTTATTGATGAAGAGAGGAGGATCCCTTTAATTTTTGACGATTTTCACTTTTGCCGTTCCAGAGTTATTGGACTTGATATGACGGAAAATAGGATTTTTACTCTATGTCGTATGATAACTTGAGTAGTGTTTCTCAGAATGTTTTGAAATTTTATCAGCACCTTACCGGTGGAGAGAGGAGGATCTCTTTCATTTTTGACGATTTTCACTTTTGCCGTTCCAGAGTTATTGGACTTGATATGACGGAAAATAGGATGTTTACCCTATGTCGTATGATAACTTGAGTAGTGTTTCTCAGAATGTTTTGAAATTTTATCAGCAGCTTACTGGTGAGGAGAGGAGGATCCCTTTCATTTTTGACGATTTTCACTTTTGCCGTTCCAGAGTTATTGGACTTGATATGACGGAAAATCGGATTGTTACCCTATGTTGTATGATAACTTGAGTAGTGTTTCTCAGAATGTTTTGAAATTTTATCAGCAGCTTACTGATGAAGAGAGGAGGATCCCTTTCATTTTTGATGATTTTCACTTTTGCCGTTTTAGAGTTATTGGGCTTGATATGACGAAAATAGGATTTTTACTCTATGTCGTATGATAACTTGAGTAGTGTTTCTCAGAATGTTTTGAAATTTTATCAGCAGCTTACCGGTGGAGAGAGGAGGATCTCTTTCATTTTTGACAATTTTCACTTCTGCCGTTCCAGAGTTATTGGACTTGATATGACGGAAAATCGGATTTTTACCCTATGTTGTATAACTTGAGTAGTGTTTCTCAGAATGTTTTGAAATTTTATCAGCAGCTTACAGATGAGGGGAGGAGGATCCCTTTCATTTTTGACGATTTTCACTTTTGCCGTTCCAGAGTTATTGGACTTGATATGACGGAAAATCGGATTTTTACCCTATGTCGTATGATAACTTGAGTAGTGTTTCTAAGAATGTTTTGAAATTTTATCAGCAGCTTATTGATGAAGAGAGGAGGATCCCTTTAATTTTTGACGATTTTCACTTTTGCCGTTCCAGAGTTATTGGACTTGATATGACGGAAAATAGGATTTTTACTCTATGTCGTATGATAACTTGAGTAGTGTTTCTCAGAATGTTTTGAAATTTTATCAGCACCTTACCGGTGGAGAGAGGAGGATCTCTTTCATTTTTGACGATTTTCACTTTTGCCGTTCCAGAGTTATTGGACTTGATATGACGGAAAATAGGATGTTTACCCTATGTCGTATGATAACTTGAGTAGTGTTTCTCAGAATGTTTTGAAATTTTATCAGCAGCTTACTGGTGAGGAGAGGAGGATCCCTTTCATTTTTGACGATTTTCACTTTTGCCGTTCCAGAGTTATTGGACTTGATATGACGGAAAATCGGATTGTTACCCTATGTTGTATGATAACTTGAGTAGTGTTTCTCAGAATGTTTTGAAATTTTATCAGCAGCTTACTGATGAAGAGAGGAGGATCCCTTTCATTTTTGATGATTTTCACTTTTGCCGTTTTAGAGTTATTGGGCTTGATATGACGAAAATAGGATTTTTACTCTATGTCGTATGATAACTTGAGTAGTGTTTCTCAGAATGTTTTGAAATTTTATCAGCAGCTTACTGGTGAGGAGAGGAGGATCCCTTTCATTTTTGACGATTTTCACTTTTGCCGTTCCAGAGTTATTGGACTTGATATGACGGAAAATCGGATTGTTACCCTATGTTGTATGATAACTTGAGTAGTGTTTCTCAGAATGTTTTGAAATTTTATCAGCAGCTTACTGATGAAGAGAGGAGGATCCCTTTCATTTTTGATGATTTTCACTTTTGCCGTTTTAGAGTTATTGGGCTTGATATGACGAAAATAGGATTTTTACTCTATGTCGTATGATAACTTGAGTAGTGTTTCTCAGAATGTTTTGAAATTTTATCAGCAGCTTACCGGTGGAGAGAGGAGGATCTCTTTCATTTTTGACAATTTTCACTTCTGCCGTTCCAGAGTTATTGGACTTGATATGACGGAAAATCGGATTTTTACCCTATGTCGTATGATAACTTGAGTAGTGTTTCTAAGAATGTTTTGAAATTTTATCAGCAGCTTATTGATGAAGAGAGGAGGATCCCTTTAATTTTTGACGATTTTCACTTTTGCCGTTCCAGAGTTATTGGACTTGATATGACGGAAAATAGGATTTTTACTCTATGTCGTATGATAACTTGAGTAGTGTTTCTCAGAATGTTTTGAAATTTTATCAGCACCTTACCGGTGGAGAGAGGAGGATCTCTTTCATTTTTGACGATTTTCACTTTTGCCGTTCCAGAGTTATTGGACTTGATATGACGGAAAATAGGATGTTTACCCTATGTCGTATGATAACTTGAGTAGTGTTTCTCAGAATGTTTTGAAATTTTATCAGCAGCTTACTGGTGAGGAGAGGAGGATCCCTTTCATTTTTGACGATTTTCACTTTTGCCGTTCCAGAGTTATTGGACTTGATATGACGGAAAATCGGATTTTTACCCTATGTCGTATGATAACTTGAGTAGTGTTTCTCAGAATGTTTTGAAATTTTATCAGCAGCTTATTGATGAAGAGAGGAGGATCCCTTTAATTTTTGACGATTTTCACTTTTGCCGTTCCAGAGTTATTGGACTTGATATGACGGAAAATAGGATTTTTACTCTATGTCGTATGATAACTTGAGTAGTGTTTCTCAGAATGTTTTGAAATTTTATCAGCAGCTTACCGGTGGAGAGAGGAGGATCTCTTTCATTTTTGACAATTTTCACTTCTGCCGTTCCAGAGTTATTGGACTTGATATGACGGAAAATCGGATTGTTACCCTATGTTGTATGATAACTTGAGTAGTGTTTCTCAGAATGTTTTGAAATTTTATCAGCAGCTTACTGGTGAGGAGAGGAGGATCCCTTTCATTTTTGACGATTTTCACTTTTGCCGTTCCAGAGTTATTGGACTTGATATGACGGAAAATCGGATTTTTACCCTATGTCGTATGATAACTTGAGTAGTGTTTCTCAGAATGTTTTGAAATTTTATCAGCAGCTTATTGATGAAGAGAGGAGGATCCCTTTAATTTTTGACGATTTTCACTTTTGCCGTTCCAGAGTTATTGGACTTGATATGACGGAAAATAGGATTTTTACTCTATGTCGTATGATAACTTGAGTAGTGTTTCTCAGAATGTTTTGAAATTTTATCAGCAGCTTACCGGTGGAGAGAGGAGGATCTCTTTCATTTTTGATAATTTTCACTTCTGCCGTTCCAGAGTTATTGGACTTGATATGACGGAAAATCGGATTGTTACCCTATGTTGTATGATAACTTGAGTAGTGTTTCTCAGAATGTTTTGAAATTTTATCAGCAGCTTACTGGTGAGGAGAGGAGGATCCCTTTCATTTTTGACGATTTTCACTTTTGCCGTTCCAGAGTTATTGGACTTGATATGACGGAAAATCGGATTGTTACCCTATGTTGTATGATAACTTGAGTAGTGTTTCTCAGAATGTTTTGAAATTTTATCAGCAGCTTACTGATGAAGAGAGGAGGATCCCTTTCATTTTTGATGATTTTCACTTTTGCCGTTTTAGAGTTATTGGGCTTGATATGACGAAAATAGGATTTTTACTCTATGTCGTATGATAACTTGAGTAGTGTTTCTCAGAATGTTTTGAAATTTTATCAGCAGCTTACCGGTGGAGAGAGGAGGATCTCTTTCATTTTTGACAATTTTCACTTCTGCCGTTCCAGAGTTATTTGACTTGATATGACGGAAAATCGGATTTTTACCCTATGTTGCATAACTTGAGTAGTGTTTCTCAGAATGTTTTGAAATTTTATCAGCAGCTTACAGATGAGGAGAGGAGGATCCCTTTAATTTTTGACGATTTTCACTTTTGCCGTTCCAGAGTTATTGGACTTGATATGACGGAAAATCGGATTTTTACCCTATGTTGTATAACTTGAGTAGTGTTTCTCAGAATGTTTTGAAATTTTATCAGCAGCTTACAGATGAGGGGAGGAGGATCCCTTTCATTTTTGACGATTTTCACTTTTGCCGTTCCAGAGTTATTGGACTTGATATGACGGAAAATCGGATTTTTACCCTATGTCGTATGATAACTTGAGTAGTGTTTCTAAGAATGTTTTGAAATTTTATCAGCAGCTTATTGATGAAGAGAGGAGGATCCCTTTAATTTTTGACGATTTTCACTTTTGCCGTTCCAGAGTTATTGGACTTGATATGACGGAAAATAGGATTTTTACTCTATGTCGTATGATAACTTGAGTAGTGTTTCTCAGAATGTTTTGAAATTTTATCAGCACCTTACCGGTGGAGAGAGGAGGATCTCTTTCATTTTTGACGATTTTCACTTTTGCCGTTCCAGAGTTATTGGACTTGATATGACGGAAAATAGGATGTTTACCCTATGTCGTATGATAACTTGAGTAGTGTTTCTCAGAATGTTTTGAAATTTTATCAGCAGCTTACCGGTGGAGAGAGGAGGATCTCTTTCATTTTTGACAATTTTCACTTCTGCCGTTCCAGAGTTATTGGACTTGATATGACGGAAAATCGGATTGTTACCCTATGTTGTATGATAACTTGAGTAGTGTTTCTCAGAATGTTTTGAAATTTGATCAGCAACTTACTGGTGAAGAGAGGAGGATCCCTTTCATTTTTGATGATTTTCACTTTTGCCGTTTTAGAGTTATTGGGCTTGATATGACGAAAATAGGATTTTTACTCTATGTCGTATGATAACTTGAGTAGTGTTTCTCAGAATGTTTTGAAATTTTATCAGCAGCTTACCGGTGGAGAGAGGAGGATCTCTTTCATTTTTGACAATTTTCACTTCTGCCGTTCCAGAGTTATTTGACTTGATATGACGGAAAATCGGATTTTTACCCTATGTTGCATAACTTGAGTAGTGTTTCTCAGAATGTTTTGAAATTTTATCAGCAGCTTACAGATGAGTAGAGGAGGATCCCTTTCATTTTTGACGATTTTCACTTTTGCCGTTCCAGAGTTATTGGACTTGATATGACGGAAAATCGGATTTTTACCCTATGTCGTATGATAACTTGAGTAGTGTTTCTCAGAATGTTTTGAAATTTTATCAGCAGCTTACTGGTGAGGAGAGGAGGATCCCTTTCATTTTTGACGATTTTCACTTTTGCCGTTCCAGAGTTATTGGACTTGATATGACGGAAAATCGGATTTTTACCCTATGTCGTATGATAACTTGAGTAGTGTTTCTCAGAATGTTTTGAAATTTTATCAGCAGCTTATTGATGAAGAGAGGAGGATCCCTTTAATTTTTGACGATTTTCACTTTTGCCGTTCCAGAGTTATTGGACTTGATATGACGGAAAATAGGATTTTCACTCTATGTCGTATGATAACTTGAGTAGTGTTTCTCAGAATGTTTTGAAATTTTATCAGCACCTTACCGGTGGAGAGAGGAGGATCTCTTTCATTTTTGACGATTTTCACTTTTGCCGTTCCAGAGTTATTGGACTTGATATGACGGAAAATAGGATGTTTACCCTATGTCGTATGATAACTTGAGTAGTGTTTCTCAGAATGTTTTGAAATTTTATCAGCAGCTTACTGGTGAGGAGAGGAGGATCCCTTTCATTTTTGACGATTTTCACTTTTGCCGTTCCAGAGTTATTGGACTTGATATGACGGAAAATCGGATTGTTACCCTATGTTGTATGATAACTTGAGTAGTGTTTCTCAGAATGTTTTGAAATTTTATCAGCAGCTTACTGATGAAGAGAGGAGGATCCCTTTCATTTTTGATGATTTTCACTTTTGCCGTTTTAGAGTTATTGGGCTTGATATGACGAAAATAGGATTTTTACTCTATGTCGTATGATAACTTGAGTAGTGTTTCTCAGAATGTTTTGAAATTTTATCAGCAGCTTACCGGTGGAGAGAGGAGGATCTCTTTCATTTTTGACAATTTTCACTTCTGCCGTTCCAGAGTTATTGGACTTGATATGACGGAAAATCGGATTTTTACCCTATGTTGTATAACTTGAGTAGTGTTTCTCAGAATGTTTTGAAATTTTATCAGCAGCTTACAGATGAGGGGAGGAGGATCCCTTTCATTTTTGACGATTTTCACTTTTGCCGTTCCAGAGTTATTGGACTTGATATGACGGAAAATCGGATTTTTACCCTATGTCGTATGATAACTTGAGTAGTGTTTCTAAGAATGTTTTGAAATTTTATCAGCAGCTTATTGATGAAGAGAGGAGGATCCCTTTAATTTTTGACGATTTTCACTTTTGCCGTTCCAGAGTTATTGGACTTGATATGACGGAAAATAGGATTTTTACTCTATGTCGTATGATAACTTGAGTAGTGTTTCTCAGAATGTTTTGAAATTTTATCAGCACCTTACCGGTGGAGAGAGGAGGATCTCTTTCATTTTTGACGATTTTCACTTTTGCCGTTCCAGAGTTATTGGACTTGATATGACGGAAAATAGGATGTTTACCCTATGTCGTATGATAACTTGAGTAGTGTTTCTCAGAATGTTTTGAAATTTTATCAGCAGCTTACCGGTGGAGAGAGGAGGATCTCTTTCATTTTTGACAATTTTCACTTCTGCCGTTCCAGAGTTATTGGACTTGATATGACGGAAAATCGGATTGTTACCCTATGTTGTATGATAACTTGAGTAGTGTTTCTCAGAATGTTTTGAAATTTGATCAGCAACTTACTGGTGAAGAGAGGAGGATCCCTTTCATTTTTGATGATTTTCACTTTTGCCGTTTTAGAGTTATTGGGCTTGATATGACGAAAATAGGATTTTTACTCTATGTCGTATGATAACTTGAGTAGTGTTTCTCAGAATGTTTTGAAATTTTATCAGCAGCTTACCGGTGGAGAGAGGAGGATCTCTTTCATTTTTGACAATTTTCACTTCTGCCGTTCCAGAGTTATTGGACTTGATATGACGGAAAATCGGATTTTTACCCTATGTTGTATAACTTGAGTAGTGTTTCTCAGAATGTTTTGAAATTTTATCAGCAGCTTACAGATGAGGGGAGGAGGATCCCTTTCATTTTTGACGATTTTCACTTTTGCCGTTCCAGAGTTATTGGACTTGATATGACGGAAAATCGGATTTTTACCCTATGTTGCATAACTTGAGTAGTGTTTCTCAGAATGTTTTGAAATTTTATCAGCAGCTTACAGATGAGGAGAGGAGGATCCCTTTCATTTTTGACGATTTTCACTTTTGTCGTTCCAGAGTTATTGGACTTGATATGACGGAAAATCGGATTTTTACCCTATGTCGTATGATAACTTGAGTAGTGTTTCTCAGAATGTTTTGAAATTTTATCAGCAGCTTACTGGTGAGGAGAGGAGGATCCCTTTCATTTTTGACGATTTTCACTTTTGCCGTTCCAGAGTTATTGGACTTGATATGACGGAAAATCGGATTTTTACCCTATGTCGTATGATAACTTGAGTAGTGTTTCTCAGAATGTTTTGAAATTTTATCAGCAACTTACTGGTGAAGAGAGGAGGATCCCTTTCATTTTTGATGATTTTCACTTTTGCCGTTTTAGAGTTATTGGGCTTGATATGACGAAAATAGGATTTTTACTCTATGTCGTATGATAACTTGAGTAGTGTTTCTCAGAATGTTTTGAAATTTTATCAGCAGCTTACCGGTGGAGAGAGGAGGATCTCTTTCATTTTTGACAATTTTCACTTCTGCCGTTCCAGAGTTATTGGACTTGATATGACGGAAAATCGGATTGTTACCCTATGTTGTATGATAACTTGAGTAGTGTTTCTCAGAATGTTTTGAAATTTGATCAGCAACTTACTGGTGAAGAGAGGAGGATCCCTTTCATTTTTGACGATTTTCACTTTTGCCGTTCCAGAGTTATTGGACTTGATATGACGGAAAATCGGATTTTTACCCTATGTCGTATGATAACTTGAGTAGTGTTTCTCAGAATGTTTTGAAATTTTATCAGCAGCTTATTGATGAAGAGAGGAGGATCCCTTTAATTTTTGACGATTTTCACTTTTGCCGTTCCAGAGTTATTGGACTTGATATGACGGAAAATAGGATTTTTACTCTATGTCGTATGATAACTTGAGTAGTGTTTCTCAGAATGTTTTGAAATTTTATCAGCACCTTACCGGTGGAGAGAGGAGGATCTCTTTCATTTTTGACGATTTTCACTTTTGCCGTTCCAGAGTTATTGGACTTGATATGACGGAAAATAGGATGTTTACCCTATGTCGTATGATAACTTGAGTAGTGTTTCTCAGAATGTTTTGAAATTTTATCAGCAGCTTACTGGTGGGGAGAGGAGGATCCCTTTCATTTTTGACGATTTTCACTTTTGCCGTTCCAGAGTTATTGGACTTGATATGACGGAAAATCGGATTGTTACCCTATGTTGTATGATAACTTGAGTAGTGTTTCTCAGAATGTTTTGAAATTTTATCAGCAGCTTACTGATGAAGAGAGGAGGATCCCTTTCATTTTTGATGATTTTCACTTTTGCCGTTTTAGAGTTATTGGGCTTGATATGACGAAAATAGGATTTTTACTCTATGTCGTATGATAACTTGAGTAGTGTTTCTCAGAATGTTTTGAAATTTTATCAGCAGCTTACCGGTGGAGAGAGGAGGATCTCTTTCATTTTTGACAATTTTCACTTCTGCCGTTCCAGAGTTATTGGACTTGATATGACGGAAAATCGGATTTTTACCCTATGTTGTATAACTTGAGTAGTGTTTCTCAGAATGTTTTGAAATTTTATCAGCAGCTTACAGATGAGGGGAGGAGGATCCCTTTCATTTTTGACGATTTTCACTTTTGCCGTTCCAGAGTTATTGGACTTGATATGACGGAAAATCGGATTTTTACTCTATGTCGTATGATAACTTGAGTAGTGTTTCTCAGAATGTTTTGAAATTTTATCAGCACCTTACCGGTGGAGAGAGGAGGATCTCTTTCATTTTTGACGATTTTCACTTTTGCCGTTCCAGAGTTATTGGACTTGATATGACGGAAAATAGGATGTTTACCCTATGTCGTATGATAACTTGAGTAGTGTTTCTCAGAATGTTTTGAAATTTTATCAGCAGCTTACCGGTGGAGAGAGGAGGATCTCTTTCATTTTTGACAATTTTCACTTCTGCCGTTCCAGAGTTATTGGACTTGATATGACGGAAAATCGGATTTTTACCCTATGTTGCATAACTTGAGTAGTGTTTCTCAGAATGTTTTGAAATTTTATCAGCAGCTTACAGATGAGGGGAGGAGGATCCCTTTCATTTTTGACGATTTTCACTTTTGCCGTTCCAGAGTTATTGGACTTGATATGACGGAAAATCGGATTTTTACCCTATGTCGTATGATAACTTGAGTAGTGTTTCTCAGAATGTTTTGAAATTTTATCAGCAGCTTATTGATGAAGAGAGGAGGATCCCTTTAATTTTTGACGATTTTCACTTTTGCCGTTCCAGAGTTATTGGACTTGATATGACGGAAAATAGGATTTTTACTCTATGTCGTATGATAACTTGAGTAGTGTTTCTCAGAATGTTTTGAAATTTTATCAGCACCTTACCGGTGGAGAGAGGAGGATCTCTTTCATTTTTGACGATTTTCACTTTTGCCGTTCCAGAGTTATTGGACTTGATATGACGGAAAATAGGATGTTTACCCTATGTCGTATGATAACTTGAGTAGTGTTTCTCAGAATGTTTTGAAATTTTATCAGCAGCTTACTGATGAAGAGAGGAGGATCCCTTTCATTTTTGATGATTTTCACTTTTGCCGTTTTAGAGTTATTGGGCTTGATATGACGAAAATAGGATTTTTACTCTATGTCGTATGATAACTTGAGTAGTGTTTCTCAGAATGTTTTGAAATTTTATCAGCAGCTTACCGGTGGAGAGAGGAGGATCTCTTTCATTTTTGACAATTTTCACTTCTGCCGTTCCAGAGTTATTTGACTTGATATGACGGAAAATCGGATTTTTACCCTATGTTGCATAACTTGAGTAGTGTTTCTCAGAATGTTTTGAAATTTTATCAGCAGCTTACAGATGAGGAGAGGAGGATCCCTTTAATTTTTGACGATTTTCACTTTTGCCGTTCCAGAGTTATTGGACTTGATATGACGGAAAATCGGATTTTTACCCTATGTTGTATAACTTGAGTAGTGTTTCTCAGAATGTTTTGAAATTTTATCAGCAGCTTACAGATGAGGGGAGGAGGATCCCTTTCATTTTTGACGATTTTCACTTTTGCCGTTCCAGAGTTATTGGACTTGATAT
Source organism: Bathymodiolus brooksi (assembly GCA_963680875.1). Taxonomy (NCBI): domain Eukaryota; kingdom Metazoa; phylum Mollusca; class Bivalvia; order Mytilida; family Modiolidae; genus Bathymodiolus; species Bathymodiolus brooksi. Next base: position 28,591,830 of record OY804579.1, read on the forward strand.
GACGGAAAATCGGATTTTTACCCTATGTCGTATGATAACTTGAGTAGTGTTTCTAAGAATGTTTTGAAATTTTATCAGCAGCTTATTGATGAAGAGAGGAGGATCCCTTTAATTTTTGACGATTTTCACTTTTGCCGTTCCAGAGTTATTGGACTTGATATGACGGAAAATAGGATTTTTACTCTATGTCGTATGATAACTTGAGTAGTGTTTCTCAGAATGTTTTGAAATTTTATCAGCACCTTACCGGTGGAGAGAGGAGGATCTCTTTCATTTTTGACGATTTTCACTTTTGCCGTTCCAGAGTTATTGGACTTGATATGACGGAAAATAGGATGTTTACCCTATGTCGTATGATAACTTGAGTAGTGTTTCTCAGAATGTTTTGAAATTTTATCAGCAGCTTACCGGTGGAGAGAGGAGGATCTCTTTCATTTTTGACAATTTTCACTTCTGCCGTTCCAGAGTTATTGGACTTGATATGACGGAAAATCGGATTGTTACCCTATGTTGTATGATAACTTGAGTAGTGTTTCTCAGAATGTTTTGAAATTTGATCAGCAACTTACTGGTGAAGAGAGGAGGATCCCTTTCATTTTTGATGATTTTCACTTTTGCCGTTTTAGAGTTATTGGGCTTGATATGACGAAAATAGGATTTTTACTCTATGTCGTATGATAACTTGAGTAGTGTTTCTCAGAATGTTTTGAAATTTTATCAGCAGCTTACCGGTGGAGAGAGGAGGATCTCTTTCATTTTTGACAATTTTCACTTCTGCCGTTCCAGAGTTATTTGACTTGATATGACGGAAAATCGGATTTTTACCCTATGTTGCATAACTTGAGTAGTGTTTCTCAGAATGTTTTGAAATTTTATCAGCAGCTTACAGATGAGTAGAGGAGGATCCCTTTCATTTTTGACGATTTTCACTTTTGCCGTTCCAGAGTTATTGGACTTGATATGACGGAAAATCGGATTTTTACCCTATGTCGTATGATAACTTGAGTAGTGTTTCTCAGAATGTTTTGAAATTTTATCAGCAGCTTACTGGTGAGGAGAGGAGGATCCCTTTCATTTTTGACGATTTTCACTTTTGCCGTTCCAGAGTTATTGGACTTGATATGACGGAAAATCGGATTTTTACCCTATGTCGTATGATAACTTGAGTAGTGTTTCTCAGAATGTTTTGAAATTTTATCAGCAGCTTATTGATGAAGAGAGGAGGATCCCTTTAATTTTTGACGATTTTCACTTTTGCCGTTCCAGAGTTATTGGACTTGATATGACGGAAAATAGGATTTTCACTCTATGTCGTATGATAACTTGAGTAGTGTTTCTCAGAATGTTTTGAAATTTTATCAGCACCTTACCGGTGGAGAGAGGAGGATCTCTTTCATTTTTGACGATTTTCACTTTTGCCGTTCCAGAGTTATTGGACTTGATATGACGGAAAATAGGATGTTTACCCTATGTCGTATGATAACTTGAGTAGTGTTTCTCAGAATGTTTTGAAATTTTATCAGCAGCTTACTGGTGAGGAGAGGAGGATCCCTTTCATTTTTGACGATTTTCACTTTTGCCGTTCCAGAGTTATTGGACTTGATATGACGGAAAATCGGATTGTTACCCTATGTTGTATGATAACTTGAGTAGTGTTTCTCAGAATGTTTTGAAATTTTATCAGCAGCTTACTGATGAAGAGAGGAGGATCCCTTTCATTTTTGATGATTTTCACTTTTGCCGTTTTAGAGTTATTGGGCTTGATATGACGAAAATAGGATTTTTACTCTATGTCGTATGATAACTTGAGTAGTGTTTCTCAGAATGTTTTGAAATTTTATCAGCAGCTTACCGGTGGAGAGAGGAGGATCTCTTTCATTTTTGACAATTTTCACTTCTGCCGTTCCAGAGTTATTGGACTTGATATGACGGAAAATCGGATTTTTACCCTATGTTGTATAACTTGAGTAGTGTTTCTCAGAATGTTTTGAAATTTTATCAGCAGCTTACAGATGAGGGGAGGAGGATCCCTTTCATTTTTGACGATTTTCACTTTTGCCGTTCCAGAGTTATTGGACTTGATATGACGGAAAATCGGATTTTTACCCTATGTCGTATGATAACTTGAGTAGTGTTTCTAAGAATGTTTTGAAATTTTATCAGCAGCTTATTGATGAAGAGAGGAGGATCCCTTTAATTTTTGACGATTTTCACTTTTGCCGTTCCAGAGTTATTGGACTTGATATGACGGAAAATAGGATTTTTACTCTATGTCGTATGATAACTTGAGTAGTGTTTCTCAGAATGTTTTGAAATTTTATCAGCACCTTACCGGTGGAGAGAGGAGGATCTCTTTCATTTTTGACGATTTTCACTTTTGCCGTTCCAGAGTTATTGGACTTGATATGACGGAAAATAGGATGTTTACCCTATGTCGTATGATAACTTGAGTAGTGTTTCTCAGAATGTTTTGAAATTTTATCAGCAGCTTACCGGTGGAGAGAGGAGGATCTCTTTCATTTTTGACAATTTTCACTTCTGCCGTTCCAGAGTTATTGGACTTGATATGACGGAAAATCGGATTGTTACCCTATGTTGTATGATAACTTGAGTAGTGTTTCTCAGAATGTTTTGAAATTTGATCAGCAACTTACTGGTGAAGAGAGGAGGATCCCTTTCATTTTTGATGATTTTCACTTTTGCCGTTTTAGAGTTATTGGGCTTGATATGACGAAAATAGGATTTTTACTCTATGTCGTATGATAACTTGAGTAGTGTTTCTCAGAATGTTTTGAAATTTTATCAGCAGCTTACCGGTGGAGAGAGGAGGATCTCTTTCATTTTTGACAATTTTCACTTCTGCCGTTCCAGAGTTATTGGACTTGATATGACGGAAAATCGGATTTTTACCCTATGTTGTATAACTTGAGTAGTGTTTCTCAGAATGTTTTGAAATTTTATCAGCAGCTTACAGATGAGGGGAGGAGGATCCCTTTCATTTTTGACGATTTTCACTTTTGCCGTTCCAGAGTTATTGGACTTGATATGACGGAAAATCGGATTTTTACCCTATGTTGCATAACTTGAGTAGTGTTTCTCAGAATGTTTTGAAATTTTATCAGCAGCTTACAGATGAGGAGAGGAGGATCCCTTTCATTTTTGACGATTTTCACTTTTGTCGTTCCAGAGTTATTGGACTTGATATGACGGAAAATCGGATTTTTACCCTATGTCGTATGATAACTTGAGTAGTGTTTCTCAGAATGTTTTGAAATTTTATCAGCAGCTTACTGGTGAGGAGAGGAGGATCCCTTTCATTTTTGACGATTTTCACTTTTGCCGTTCCAGAGTTATTGGACTTGATATGACGGAAAATCGGATTTTTACCCTATGTCGTATGATAACTTGAGTAGTGTTTCTCAGAATGTTTTGAAATTTTATCAGCAACTTACTGGTGAAGAGAGGAGGATCCCTTTCATTTTTGATGATTTTCACTTTTGCCGTTTTAGAGTTATTGGGCTTGATATGACGAAAATAGGATTTTTACTCTATGTCGTATGATAACTTGAGTAGTGTTTCTCAGAATGTTTTGAAATTTTATCAGCAGCTTACCGGTGGAGAGAGGAGGATCTCTTTCATTTTTGACAATTTTCACTTCTGCCGTTCCAGAGTTATTGGACTTGATATGACGGAAAATCGGATTGTTACCCTATGTTGTATGATAACTTGAGTAGTGTTTCTCAGAATGTTTTGAAATTTGATCAGCAACTTACTGGTGAAGAGAGGAGGATCCCTTTCATTTTTGACGATTTTCACTTTTGCCGTTCCAGAGTTATTGGACTTGATATGACGGAAAATCGGATTTTTACCCTATGTCGTATGATAACTTGAGTAGTGTTTCTCAGAATGTTTTGAAATTTTATCAGCAGCTTATTGATGAAGAGAGGAGGATCCCTTTAATTTTTGACGATTTTCACTTTTGCCGTTCCAGAGTTATTGGACTTGATATGACGGAAAATAGGATTTTTACTCTATGTCGTATGATAACTTGAGTAGTGTTTCTCAGAATGTTTTGAAATTTTATCAGCACCTTACCGGTGGAGAGAGGAGGATCTCTTTCATTTTTGACGATTTTCACTTTTGCCGTTCCAGAGTTATTGGACTTGATATGACGGAAAATAGGATGTTTACCCTATGTCGTATGATAACTTGAGTAGTGTTTCTCAGAATGTTTTGAAATTTTATCAGCAGCTTACTGGTGGGGAGAGGAGGATCCCTTTCATTTTTGACGATTTTCACTTTTGCCGTTCCAGAGTTATTGGACTTGATATGACGGAAAATCGGATTGTTACCCTATGTTGTATGATAACTTGAGTAGTGTTTCTCAGAATGTTTTGAAATTTTATCAGCAGCTTACTGATGAAGAGAGGAGGATCCCTTTCATTTTTGATGATTTTCACTTTTGCCGTTTTAGAGTTATTGGGCTTGATATGACGAAAATAGGATTTTTACTCTATGTCGTATGATAACTTGAGTAGTGTTTCTCAGAATGTTTTGAAATTTTATCAGCAGCTTACCGGTGGAGAGAGGAGGATCTCTTTCATTTTTGACAATTTTCACTTCTGCCGTTCCAGAGTTATTGGACTTGATATGACGGAAAATCGGATTTTTACCCTATGTTGTATAACTTGAGTAGTGTTTCTCAGAATGTTTTGAAATTTTATCAGCAGCTTACAGATGAGGGGAGGAGGATCCCTTTCATTTTTGACGATTTTCACTTTTGCCGTTCCAGAGTTATTGGACTTGATATGACGGAAAATCGGATTTTTACTCTATGTCGTATGATAACTTGAGTAGTGTTTCTCAGAATGTTTTGAAATTTTATCAGCACCTTACCGGTGGAGAGAGGAGGATCTCTTTCATTTTTGACGATTTTCACTTTTGCCGTTCCAGAGTTATTGGACTTGATATGACGGAAAATAGGATGTTTACCCTATGTCGTATGATAACTTGAGTAGTGTTTCTCAGAATGTTTTGAAATTTTATCAGCAGCTTACCGGTGGAGAGAGGAGGATCTCTTTCATTTTTGACAATTTTCACTTCTGCCGTTCCAGAGTTATTGGACTTGATATGACGGAAAATCGGATTTTTACCCTATGTTGCATAACTTGAGTAGTGTTTCTCAGAATGTTTTGAAATTTTATCAGCAGCTTACAGATGAGGGGAGGAGGATCCCTTTCATTTTTGACGATTTTCACTTTTGCCGTTCCAGAGTTATTGGACTTGATATGACGGAAAATCGGATTTTTACCCTATGTCGTATGATAACTTGAGTAGTGTTTCTCAGAATGTTTTGAAATTTTATCAGCAGCTTATTGATGAAGAGAGGAGGATCCCTTTAATTTTTGACGATTTTCACTTTTGCCGTTCCAGAGTTATTGGACTTGATATGACGGAAAATAGGATTTTTACTCTATGTCGTATGATAACTTGAGTAGTGTTTCTCAGAATGTTTTGAAATTTTATCAGCACCTTACCGGTGGAGAGAGGAGGATCTCTTTCATTTTTGACGATTTTCACTTTTGCCGTTCCAGAGTTATTGGACTTGATATGACGGAAAATAGGATGTTTACCCTATGTCGTATGATAACTTGAGTAGTGTTTCTCAGAATGTTTTGAAATTTTATCAGCAGCTTACTGGTGAGGAGAGGAGGATCCCTTTCATTTTTGACGATTTTCACTTTTGCCGTTCCAGAGTTATTGGACTTGATATGACGGAAAATCGGATTGTTACCCTATGTTGTATGATAACTTGAGTAGTGTTTCTCAGAATGTTTTGAAATTTTATCAGCAGCTTACTGATGAAGAGAGGAGGATCCCTTTCATTTTTGATGATTTTCACTTTTGCCGTTTTAGAGTTATTGGGCTTGATATGACGAAAATAGGATTTTTACTCTATGTCGTATGATAACTTGAGTAGTGTTTCTCAGAATGTTTTGAAATTTTATCAGCAGCTTACCGGTGGAGAGAGGAGGATCTCTTTCATTTTTGACAATTTTCACTTCTGCCGTTCCAGAGTTATTGGACTTGATATGACGGAAAATCGGATTTTTACCCTATGTTGTATAACTTGAGTAGTGTTTCTCAGAATGTTTTGAAATTTTATCAGCAGCTTACAGATGAGGGGAGGAGGATCCCTTTCATTTTTGACGATTTTCACTTTTGCCGTTCCAGAGTTATTGGACTTGATATGACGGAAAATCGGATTTTTACCCTATGTCGTATGATAACTTGAGTAGTGTTTCTAAGAATGTTTTGAAATTTTATCAGCAGCTTATTGATGAAGAGAGGAGGATCCCTTTAATTTTTGACGATTTTCACTTTTGCCGTTCCAGAGTTATTGGACTTGATATGACGGAAAATAGGATTTTTACTCTATGTCGTATGATAACTTGAGTAGTGTTTCTCAGAATGTTTTGAAATTTTATCAGCACCTTACCGGTGGAGAGAGGAGGATCTCTTTCATTTTTGACGATTTTCACTTTTGCCGTTCCAGAGTTATTGGACTTGATATGACGGAAAATAGGATGTTTACCCTATGTCGTATGATAACTTGAGTAGTGTTTCTCAGAATGTTTTGAAATTTTATCAGCAGCTTACCGGTGGAGAGAGGAGGATCTCTTTCATTTTTGACAATTTTCACTTCTGCCGTTCCAGAGTTATTGGACTTGATATGACGGAAAATCGGATTGTTACCCTATGTTGTATGATAACTTGAGTAGTGTTTCTCAGAATGTTTTGAAATTTGATCAGCAACTTACTGGTGAAGAGAGGAGGATCCCTTTCATTTTTGATGATTTTCACTTTTGCCGTTTTAGAGTTATTGGGCTTGATATGACGAAAATAGGATTTTTACTCTATGTCGTATGATAACTTGAGTAGTGTTTCTCAGAATGTTTTGAAATTTTATCAGCAGCTTACCGGTGGAGAGAGGAGGATCTCTTTCATTTTTGACAATTTTCACTTCTGCCGTTCCAGAGTTATTGGACTTGATATGACGGAAAATCGGATTTTTACCCTATGTTGTATAACTTGAGTAGTGTTTCTCAGAATGTTTTGAAATTTTATCAGCAGCTTACAGATGAGGGGAGGAGGATCCCTTTCATTTTTGACGATTTTCACTTTTGCCGTTCCAGAGTTATTGGACTTGATATGACGGAAAATCGGATTTTTACCCTATGTTGCATAACTTGAGTAGTGTTTCTCAGAATGTTTTGAAATTTTATCAGCAGCTTACAGATGAGGAGAGGAGGATCCCTTTCATTTTTGACGATTTTCACTTTTGCCGTTCCAGAGTTATTGGACTTGATATGACGGAAAATCGGATTTTTACCCTATGTCGTATGATAACTTGAGTAGTGTTTCTCAGAATGTTTTGAAATTTTATCAGCAGCTTACTGGTGAGGAGAGGAGGATCCCTTTCATTTTTGACGATTTTCACTTTTGCCGTTCCAGAGTTATTGGACTTGATATGACGGAAAATCGGATTTTTACCCTATGTCGTATGATAACTTGAGTAGTGTTTCTCAGAATGTTTTGAAATTTTATCAGCAACTTACTGGTGAAGAGAGGAGGATCCCTTTCATTTTTGATGATTTTCACTTTTGCCGTTTTAGAGTTATTGGGCTTGATATGACGAAAATAGGATTTTTACTCTATGTCGTATGATAACTTGAGTAGTGTTTCTCAGAATGTTTTGAAATTTTATCAGCAGCTTACCGGTGGAGAGAGGAGGATCTCTTTCATTTTTGACAATTTTCACTTCTGCCGTTCCAGAGTTATTGGACTTGATATGACGGAAAATCGGATTTTTACCCTATGTTGCATAACTTGAGTAGTGTTTCTCAGAATGTTTTGAAATTTTATCAGCAGCTTACAGATGAGGGGAGGAGGATCCCTTTCATTTTTGACGATTTTCACTTTTGCCGTTCCAGAGTTATTGGACTTGATATGACGGAAAATCGGATTTTTACCCTATGTCGTATGATAACTTGAGTAGTGTTTCTCAGAATGTTTTGAAATTTTATCAGCAGCTTATTGATGAAGAGAGGAGGATCCCTTTAATTTTTGACGATTTTCACTTTTGCCGTTCCAGAGTTATTGGACTTGATATGACGGAAAATAGGATTTTTACTCTATGTCGTATGATAACTTGAGTAGTGTTTCTCAGAATGTTTTGAAATTTTATCAGCACCTTACCGGTGGAGAGAGGAGGATCTCTTTCATTTTTGACGATTTTCACTTTTGCCGTTCCAGAGTTATTGGACTTGATATGACGGAAAATAGGATGTTTACCCTATGTCGTATGATAACTTGAGTAGTGTTTCTCAGAATGTTTTGAAATTTTATCAGCAGCTTACTGGTGAGGAGAGGAGGATCCCTTTCATTTTTGACGATTTTCACTTTTGCCGTTCCAGAGTTATTGGACTTGATATGACGGAAAATCGGATTTTTACCCTATGTCGTATGATAACTTGAGTAGTGTTTCTCAGAATGTTTTGAAATTTTATCAGCAGCTTATTGATGAAGAGAGGAGGATCCCTTTAATTTTTGACGATTTTCACTTTTGCCGTTCCAGAGTTATTGGACTTGATATGACGGAAAATAGGATTTTTACTCTATGTCGTATGATAACTTGAGTAGTGTTTCTCAGAATGTTTTGAAATTTTATCAGCACCTTACCGGTGGAGAGAGGAGGATCTCTTTCATTTTTGACGATTTTCACTTTTGCCGTTCCAGAGTTATTGGACTTGATATGACGGAAAATAGGATGTTTACCCTATGTCGTATGATAACTTGAGTAGTGTTTCTCAGAATGTTTTGAAATTTTATCAGCAGCTTACCGGTGGAGAGAGGAGGATCTCTTTCATTTTTGACAATTTTCACTTCTGCCGTTCCAGAGTTATTGGACTTGATATGACGGAAAATCGGATTGTTACCCTATGTTGTATGATAACTTGAGTAGTGTTTCTCAGAATGTTTTGAAATTTGATCAGCAACTTACTGGTGAAGAGAGGAGGATCCCTTTCATTTTTGATGATTTTCACTTTTGCCGTTTTAGAGTTATTGGGCTTGATATGACGAAAATAGGATTTTTACTCTATGTCGTATGATAACTTGAGTAGTGTTTCTCAGAATGTTTTGAAATTTTATCAGCAGCTTACCGGTGGAGAGAGGAGGATCTCTTTCATTTTTGACAATTTTCACTTCTGCCGTTCCAGAGTTATTGGACTTGATATGACGGAAAATCGGATTTTTACCCTATGTTGTATAACTTGAGTAGTGTTTCTCAGAATGTTTTGAAATTTTATCAGCAGCTTACAGATGAGGGGAGGAGGATCCCTTTCATTTTTGACGATTTTCACTTTTGCCGTTCCAGAGTTATTGGACTTGATATGACGGAAAATCGGATTTTTACCCTATGTTGCATAACTTGAGTAGTGTTTCTCAGAATGTTTTGAAATTTTATCAGCAGCTTACAGATGAGGAGAGGAGGATCCCTTTCATTTTTGACGATTTTCACTTTTGCCGTTCCAGAGTTATTGGACTTGATATGACGGAAAATCGGATGTTTACCCTATGTCGTATGATAACTTGAGTAGTGTTTCTCAGAATGTTTTGAAATTTTATCAGCAGCTTACTGGTGAGGAGAGGAGGATCCCTTTCATTTTTGACGATTTTCACTTTTGCCGTTCCAGAGTTATTGGACTTGATATGACGGAAAATCGGATTTTTACCCTATGTCGTATGATAACTTGAGTAGTGTTTCTCAGAATGTTTTGAAATTTTATCAGCAACTTACTGGTGAAGAGAGGAGGATCCCTTTCATTTTTGATGATTTTCACTTTTGCCGTTTTAGAGTTATTGGGCTTGATATGACGAAAATAGGATTTTTACTCTATGTCGTATGATAACTTGAGTAGTGTTTCTCAGAATGTTTTGAAATTTTATCAGCAGCTTACCGGTGGAGAGAGGAGGATCTCTTTCATTTTTGACAATTTTCACTTCTGCCGTTCCAGAGTTATTGGACTTGATATGACGGAAAATCGGATTTTTACCCTATGTTGTATAACTTGAGTAGTGTTTCTCAGAATGTTTTGAAATTTTATCAGCAGCTTACAGATGAGGGGAGGAGGATCCCTTTCATTTTTGACGATTTTCACTTTTGCCGTTCCAGAGTTATTGGACTTGATATGACGGAAAATCGGATTTTTACTCTATGTCGTATGATAACTTGAGTAGTGTTTCTCAGAATGTTTTGAAATTTTATCAGCACCTTACCGGTGGAGAGAGGAGGATCTCTTTCATTTTTGACGATTTTCACTTTTGCCGTTCCAGAGTTATTGGACTTGATATGACGGAAAATAGGATGTTTACCCTATGTCGTATGATAACTTGAGTAGTGTTTCTCAGAATGTTTTGAAATTTTATCAGCAGCTTACCGGTGGAGAGAGGAGGATCTCTTTCATTTTTGACAATTTTCACTTCTGCCGTTCCAGAGTTATTGGACTTGATATGACGGAAAATCGGATTGTTACCCTATGTTGTATGATAACTTGAGTAGTGTTTCTCAGAATGTTTTGAAATTTTATCAGCAGCTTACTGGTGAGGAGAGGAGGATCCCTTTCATTTTTGACGATTTTCACTTTTGCCGTTCCAGAGTTATTGGACTTGATATGACGGAAAATCGGATTTTTACCCTATGTCGTATGATAACTTGAGTAGTGTTTCTCAGAATGTTTTGAAATTTTATCAGCAGCTTATTGATGAAGAGAGGAGGATCCCTTTAATTTTTGACGATTTTCACTTTTGCCGTTCCAGAGTTATTGGACTTGATATGACGGAAAATAGGATTTTTACTCTATGTCGTATGATAACTTGAGTAGTGTTTCTCAGAATGTTTTGAAATTTTATCAGCAGCTTACCGGTGGAGAGAGGAGGATCTCTTTCATTTTTGACAATTTTCACTTCTGCCGTTCCAGAGTTATTGGACTTGATATGACGGAAAATCGGATTGTTACCCTATGTTGTATGATAACTTGAGTAGTGTTTCTCAGAATGTTTTGAAATTTTATCAGCAGCTTACTGGTGAGGAGAGGAGGATCCCTTTCATTTTTGACGATTTTCACTTTTGCCGTTCCAGAGTTATTGGACTTGATATGACGGAAAATCGGATTGTTACCCTATGTTGTATGATAACTTGAGTAGTGTTTCTCAGAATGTTTTGAAATTTTATCAGCAGCTTACTGATGAAGAGAGGAGGATCCCTTTCATTTTTGATGATTTTCACTTTTGCCGTTTTAGAGTTATTGGGCTTGATATGACGAAAATAGGATTTTTACTCTATGTCGTATGATAACTTGAGTAGTGTTTCTCAGAATGTTTTGAAATTTTATCAGCACCTTACCGGTGGAGAGAGGAGGATCTCTTTCATTTTTGACGATTTTCACTTTTGCCGTTCCAGAGTTATTGGACTTGATATGACGGAAAATAGGATGTTTACCCTATGTCGTATGATAACTTGAGTAGTGTTTCTCAGAATGTTTTGAAATTTTATCAGCAGCTTACCGGTGGAGAGAGGAGGATCTCTTTCATTTTTGACAATTTTCACTTCTGCCGTTCCAGAGTTATTGGACTTGATATGACGGAAAATCGGATTGTTACCCTATGTTGTATGATAACTTGAGTAGTGTTTCTCAGAATGTTTTGAAATTTGATCAGCAACTTACTGGTGAAGAGAGGAGGATCCCTTTCATTTTTGATGATTTTCACTTTTGCCGTTTTAGAGTTATTGGGCTTGATATGACGAAAATAGGATTTTTACTCTATGTCGTATGATAACTTGAGTAGTGTTTCTCAGAATGTTTTGAAATTTTATCAGCAGCTTACCGGTGGAGAGAGGAGGATCTCTTTCATTTTTGACAATTTTCACTTCTGCCGTTCCAGAGTTATTGGACTTGATATGACGGAAAATCGGATTTTTACCCTATGTTGTATAACTTGAGTAGTGTTTCTCAGAATGTTTTGAAATTTTATCAGCAGCTTACAGATGAGGGGAGGAGGATCCCTTTCATTTTTGACGATTTTCACTTTTGCCGTTCCAGAGTTATTGGACTTGATATGACGGAAAATCGGATTTTTACCCTATGTTGCATAACTTGAGTAGTGTTTCTCAGAATGTTTTGAAATTTTATCAGCAGCTTACAGATGAGGAGAGGAGGATCCCTTTCATTTTTGACGATTTTCACTTTTGCCGTTCCAGAGTTATTGGACTTGATATGACGGAAAATCGGATGTTTACCCTATGTCGTATGATAACTTGAGTAGTGTTTCTCAGAATGTTTTGAAATTTTATCAGCAGCTTACTGGTGAGGAGAGGAGGATCCCTTTCATTTTTGACGATTTTCACTTTTGCCGTTCCAGAGTTATTGGACTTGATATGACGGAAAATCGGATTTTTACCCTATGTCGTATGATAACTTGAGTAGTGTTTCTCAGAATGTTTTGAAATTTTATCAGCAACTTACTGGTGAAGAGAGGAGGATCCCTTTCATTTTTGATGATTTTCACTTTTGCCGTTTTAGAGTTATTGGGCTTGATATGACGAAAATAGGATTTTTACTCTATGTCGTATGATAACTTGAGTAGTGTTTCTCAGAATGTTTTGAAATTTTATCAGCAGCTTACCGGTGGAGAGAGGAGGATCTCTTTCATTTTTGACAATTTTCACTTCTGCCGTTCCAGAGTTATTGGACTTGATATGACGGAAAATCGGATTTTTACCCTATGTTGTATAACTTGAGTAGTGTTTCTCAGAATGTTTTGAAATTTTATCAGCAGCTTACAGATGAGGGGAGGAGGATCCCTTTCATTTTTGACGATTTTCACTTTTGCCGTTCCAGAGTTATTGGACTTGATATGACGGAAAATCGGATTTTTACTCTATGTCGTATGATAACTTGAGTAGTGTTTCTCAGAATGTTTTGAAATTTTATCAGCACCTTACCGGTGGAGAGAGGAGGATCTCTTTCATTTTTGACGATTTTCACTTTTGCCGTTCCAGAGTTATTGGACTTGATATGACGGAAAATAGGATGTTTACCCTATGTCGTATGATAACTTGAGTAGTGTTTCTCAGAATGTTTTGAAATTTTATCAGCAGCTTACCGGTGGAGAGAGGAGGATCTCTTTCATTTTTGACAATTTTCACTTCTGCCGTTCCAGAGTTATTGGACTTGATATGACGGAAAATCGGATTTTTACCCTATGTTGCATAACTTGAGTAGTGTTTCTCAGAATGTTTTGAAATTTTATCAGCAGCTTACAGATGAGGGGAGGAGGATCCCTTTCATTTTTGACGATTTTCACTTTTGCCGTTCCAGAGTTATTGGACTTGATATGACGGAAAATCGGATTTTTACCCTATGTCGTATGATAACTTGAGTAGTGTTTCTCAGAATGTTTTGAAATTTTATCAGCAGCTTATTGATGAAGAGAGGAGGATCCCTTTAATTTTTGACGATTTTCACTTTTGCCGTTCCAGAGTTATTGGACTTGATATGACGGAAAATAGGATTTTTACTCTATGTCGTATGATAACTTGAGTAGTGTTTCTCAGAATGTTTTGAAATTTTATCAGCACCTTACCGGTGGAGAGAGGAGGATCTCTTTCATTTTTGACGATTTTCACTTTTGCCGTTCCAGAGTTATTGGACTTGATATGACGGAAAATAGGATGTTTACCCTATGTCGTATGATAACTTGAGTAGTGTTTCTCAGAATGTTTTGAAATTTTATCAGCAGCTTACTGGTGAGGAGAGGAGGATCCCTTTCATTTTTGACGATTTTCACTTTTGCCGTTCCAGAGTTATTGGACTTGATATGACGGAAAATCGGATTGTTACCCTATGTTGTATGATAACTTGAGTAGTGTTTCTCAGAATGTTTTGAAATTTTATCAGCAGCTTACTGATGAAGAGAGGAGGATCCCTTTCATTTTTGATGATTTTCACTTTTGCCGTTTTAGAGTTATTGGGCTTGATATGACGAAAATAGGATTTTTACTCTATGTCGTATGATAACTTGAGTAGTGTTTCTCAGAATGTTTTGAAATTTTATCAGCAGCTTACCGGTGGAGAGAGGAGGATCTCTTTCATTTTTGACAATTTTCACTTCTGCCGTTCCAGAGTTATTGGACTTGATATGACGGAAAATCGGATTTTTACCCTATGTTGTATAACTTGAGTAGTGTTTCTCAGAATGTTTTGAAATTTTATCAGCAGCTTACAGATGAGGGGAGGAGGATCCCTTTCATTTTTGACGATTTTCACTTTTGCCGTTCCAGAGTTATTGGACTTGATATGACGGAAAATCGGATTTTTACCCTATGTCGTATGATAACTTGAGTAGTGTTTCTAAGAATGTTTTGAAATTTTATCAGCAGCTTATTGATGAAGAGAGGAGGATCCCTTTAATTTTTGACGATTTTCACTTTTGCCGTTCCAGAGTTATTGGACTTGATATGACGGAAAATAGGATTTTTACTCTATGTCGTATGATAACTTGAGTAGTGTTTCTCAGAATGTTTTGAAATTTTATCAGCACCTTACCGGTGGAGAGAGGAGGATCTCTTTCATTTTTGACGATTTTCACTTTTGCCGTTCCAGAGTTATTGGACTTGATATGACGGAAAATAGGATGTTTACCCTATGTCGTATGATAACTTGAGTAGTGTTTCTCAGAATGTTTTGAAATTTTATCAGCAGCTTACCGGTGGAGAGAGGAGGATCTCTTTCATTTTTGACAATTTTCACTTCTGCCGTTCCAGAGTTATTGGACTTGATATGACGGAAAATCGGATTGTTACCCTATGTTGTATGATAACTTGAGTAGTGTTTCTCAGAATGTTTTGAAATTTGATCAGCAACTTACTGGTGAAGAGAGGAGGATCCCTTTCATTTTTGATGATTTTCACTTTTGCCGTTTTAGAGTTATTGGGCTTGATATGACGAAAATAGGATTTTTACTCTATGTCGTATGATAACTTGAGTAGTGTTTCTCAGAATGTTTTGAAATTTTATCAGCAGCTTACCGGTGGAGAGAGGAGGATCTCTTTCATTTTTGACAATTTTCACTTCTGCCGTTCCAGAGTTATTGGACTTGATATGACGGAAAATCGGATTTTTACCCTATGTTGTATAACTTGAGTAGTGTTTCTCAGAATGTTTTGAAATTTTATCAGCAGCTTACAGATGAGGGGAGGAGGATCCCTTTCATTTTTGACGATTTTCACTTTTGCCGTTCCAGAGTTATTGGACTTGATATGACGGAAAATCGGATTTTTACCCTATGTTGCATAACTTGAGTAGTGTTTCTCAGAATGTTTTGAAATTTTATCAGCAGCTTACAGATGAGGAGAGGAGGATCCCTTTCATTTTTGACGATTTTCACTTTTGCCGTTCCAGAGTTATTGGACTTGATATGACGGAAAATCGGATTTTTACCCTATGTCGTATGATAACTTGAGTAGTGTTTCTCAGAATGTTTTGAAATTTTATCAGCAGCTTACTGGTGAGGAGAGGAGGATCCCTTTCATTTTTGACGATTTTCACTTTTGCCGTTCCAGAGTTATTGGACTTGATATGACGGAAAATCGGATTTTTACCCTATGTCGTATGATAACTTGAGTAGTGTTTCTCAGAATGTTTTGAAATTTTATCAGCAACTTACTGGTGAAGAGAGGAGGATCCCTTTCATTTTTGATGATTTTCACTTTTGCCGTTTTAGAGTTATTGGGCTTGATATGACGAAAATAGGATTTTTACTCTATGTCGTATGATAACTTGAGTAGTGTTTCTCAGAATGTTTTGAAATTTTATCAGCAGCTTACCGGTGGAGAGAGGAGGATCTCTTTCATTTTTGACAATTTTCACTTCTGCCGTTCCAGAGTTATTGGACTTGATATGACGGAAAATCGGATTTTTACCCTATGTTGCATAACTTGAGTAGTGTTTCTCAGAATGTTTTGAAATTTTATCAGCAGCTTACAGATGAGGGGAGGAGGATCCCTTTCATTTTTGACGATTTTCACTTTTGCCGTTCCAGAGTTATTGGACTTGATATGACGGAAAATCGGATTTTTACCCTATGTCGTATGATAACTTGAGTAGTGTTTCTCAGAATGTTTTGAAATTTTATCAGCAGCTTATTGATGAAGAGAGGAGGATCCCTTTAATTTTTGACGATTTTCACTTTTGCCGTTCCAGAGTTATTGGACTTGATATGACGGAAAATAGGATTTTTACTCTATGTCGTATGATAACTTGAGTAGTGTTTCTCAGAATGTTTTGAAATTTTATCAGCACCTTACCGGTGGAGAGAGGAGGATCTCTTTCATTTTTGACGATTTTCACTTTTGCCGTTCCAGAGTTATTGGACTTGATATGACGGAAAATAGGATGTTTACCCTATGTCGTATGATAACTTGAGTAGTGTTTCTCAGAATGTTTTGAAATTTTATCAGCAGCTTACTGGTGAGGAGAGGAGGATCCCTTTCATTTTTGACGATTTTCACTTTTGCCGTTCCAGAGTTATTGGACTTGATATGACGGAAAATCGGATTTTTACCCTATGTCGTATGATAACTTGAGTAGTGTTTCTCAGAATGTTTTGAAATTTTATCAGCAGCTTATTGATGAAGAGAGGAGGATCCCTTTAATTTTTGACGATTTTCACTTTTGCCGTTCCAGAGTTATTGGACTTGATATGACGGAAAATAGGATTTTTACTCTATGTCGTATGATAACTTGAGTAGTGTTTCTCAGAATGTTTTGAAATTTTATCAGCACCTTACCGGTGGAGAGAGGAGGATCTCTTTCATTTTTGACGATTTTCACTTTTGCCGTTCCAGAGTTATTGGACTTGATATGACGGAAAATAGGATGTTTACCCTATGTCGTATGATAACTTGAGTAGTGTTTCTCAGAATGTTTTGAAATTTTATCAGCAGCTTACCGGTGGAGAGAGGAGGATCTCTTTCATTTTTGACAATTTTCACTTCTGCCGTTCCAGAGTTATTGGACTTGATATGACGGAAAATCGGATTGTTACCCTATGTTGTATGATAACTTGAGTAGTGTTTCTCAGAATGTTTTGAAATTTGATCAGCAACTTACTGGTGAAGAGAGGAGGATCCCTTTCATTTTTGATGATTTTCACTTTTGCCGTTTTAGAGTTATTGGGCTTGATATGACGAAAATAGGATTTTTACTCTATGTCGTATGATAACTTGAGTAGTGTTTCTCAGAATGTTTTGAAATTTTATCAGCAGCTTACCGGTGGAGAGAGGAGGATCTCTTTCATTTTTGACAATTTTCACTTCTGCCGTTCCAGAGTTATTGGACTTGATATGACGGAAAATCGGATTTTTACCCTATGTTGTATAACTTGAGTAGTGTTTCTCAGAATGTTTTGAAATTTTATCAGCAGCTTACAGATGAGGGGAGGAGGATCCCTTTCATTTTTGACGATTTTCACTTTTGCCGTTCCAGAGTTATTGGACTTGATATGACGGAAAATCGGATTTTTACCCTATGTTGCATAACTTGAGTAGTGTTTCTCAGAATGTTTTGAAATTTTATCAGCAGCTTACAGATGAGGAGAGGAGGATCCCTTTCATTTTTGACGATTTTCACTTTTGCCGTTCCAGAGTTATTGGACTTGATATGACGGAAAATCGGATGTTTACCCTATGTCGTATGATAACTTGAGTAGTGTTTCTCAGAATGTTTTGAAATTTTATCAGCAGCTTACTGGTGAGGAGAGGAGGATCCCTTTCATTTTTGACGATTTTCACTTTTGCCGTTCCAGAGTTATTGGACTTGATATGACGGAAAATCGGATTTTTACCCTATGTCGTATGATAACTTGAGTAGTGTTTCTCAGAATGTTTTGAAATTTTATCAGCAACTTACTGGTGAAGAGAGGAGGATCCCTTTCATTTTTGATGATTTTCACTTTTGCCGTTTTAGAGTTATTGGGCTTGATATGACGAAAATAGGATTTTTACTCTATGTCGTATGATAACTTGAGTAGTGTTTCTCAGAATGTTTTGAAATTTTATCAGCAGCTTACCGGTGGAGAGAGGAGGATCTCTTTCATTTTTGACAATTTTCACTTCTGCCGTTCCAGAGTTATTGGACTTGATATGACGGAAAATCGGATTTTTACCCTATGTTGCATAACTTGAGTAGTGTTTCTCAGAATGTTTTGAAATTTTATCAGCAGCTTACAGATGAGGGGAGGAGGATCCCTTTCATTTTTGACGATTTTCACTTTTGCCGTTCCAGAGTTATTGGACTTGATATGACGGAAAATCGGATTGTTACCCTATGTTGTATGATAACTTGAGTAGTGTTTCTCAGAATGTTTTGAAATTTTATCAGCAGCTTACTGATGAAGAGAGGAGGATCCCTTTCATTTTTGATGATTTTCACTTTTGCCGTTTTAGAGTTATTGGGCTTGATATGACGAAAATAGGATTTTTACTCTATGTCGTATGATAACTTGAGTAGTGTTTCTCAGAATGTTTTGAAATTTTATCAGCAGCTTACCGGTGGAGAGAGGAGGATCTCTTTCATTTTTGACAATTTTCACTTCTGCCGTTCCAGAGTTATTTGACTTGATATGACGGAAAATCGGATTTTTACCCTATGTTGCATAACTTGAGTAGTGTTTCTCAGAATGTTTTGAAATTTTATCAGCAGCTTACAGATGAGGAGAGGAGGATCCCTTTCATTTTTGACGATTTTCACTTTTGCCGTTCCAGAGTTATTGGACTTGATATGACGGAAAATCGGATTTTTACTCTATGTCGTATGATAACTTGAGTAGTGTTTCTCAGAATGTTTTGAAATTTTATCAGCAGCTTATTGATGAAGAGAGGAGGATCCCTTTCATTTTTGATGATTTTCACTTTTGCCGTTTTAGAGTTATTGGGCTTGATATGACGAAAATAGGATTTTTACTCTATGTCGTATGATAACTTGAGTAGTGTTTCTCAGAATGTTTTGAAATTTTATCAGCAGCTTACCGGTGGAGAGAGGAGGATCTCTTTCATTTTTGACAATTTTCACTTCTGCCGTTCCAGAGTTATTGGACTTGATATGACGGAAAATCGGATTTTTACCCTATGTTGCATAACTTGAGTAGTGTTTCTCAGAATGTTTTGAAATTTTATCAGCAGCTTACAGATGAGGGGAGGAGGATCCCTTTCATTTTTGACGATTTTCACTTTTGCCGTTCCAGAGTTATTGGACTTGATATGACGGAAAATCGGATTTTTACCCTATGTCGTATGATAACTTGAGTAGTGTTTCTCAGAATGTTTTGAAATTTTATCAGCAGCTTATTGATGAAGAGAGGAGGATCCCTTTAATTTTTGACGATTTTCACTTTTGCCGTTCCAGAGTTATTGGACTTGATATGACGGAAAATAGGATTTTTACTCTATGTCGTATGATAACTTGAGTAGTGTTTCTCAGAATGTTTTGAAATTTTATCAGCACCTTACCGGTGGAGAGAGGAGGATCTCTTTCATTTTTGACGATTTTCACTTTTGCCGTTCCAGAGTTATTGGACTTGATATGACGGAAAATAGGATGTTTACCCTATGTCGTATGATAACTTGAGTAGTGTTTCTCAGAATGTTTTGAAATTTTATCAGCAGCTTACTGGTGAGGAGAGGAGGATCCCTTTCATTTTTGACGATTTTCACTTTTGCCGTTCCAGAGTTATTGGACTTGATATGACGGAAAATCGGATTTTTACCCTATGTCGTATGATAACTTGAGTAGTGTTTCTCAGAATGTTTTGAAATTTTATCAGCAGCTTATTGATGAAGAGAGGAGGATCCCTTTAATTTTTGACGATTTTCACTTTTGCCGTTCCAGAGTTATTGGACTTGATATGACGTAAAATAGGATTTTTACTCTATGTCGTATGATAACTTGAGTAGTGTTTCTCAGAATGTTTTGAAATTTTATCAGCACCTTACCGGTGGAGAGAGGAGGATCTCTTTCATTTTTGACGATTTTCACTTTTGCCGTTCCAGAGTTATTGGACTTGATATGACGGAAAATAGGATGTTTACCCTATGTCGTATGATAACTTGAGTAGTGTTTCTCAGAATGTTTTGAAATTTTATCAGCAGCTTACTGGTGAGGAGAGGAGGATCCCTTTCATTTTTGACGATTTTCACTTTTGCCGTTCCAGAGTTATTGGACTTGATATGACGGAAAATCGGATTGTTACCCTATGTTGTATGATAACTTGAGTAGTGTTTCTCAGAATGTTTTGAAATTTTATCAGCAGCTTACTGATGAAGAGAGGAGGATCCCTTTCATTTTTGATGATTTTCACTTTTGCCGTTTTAGAGTTATTGGGCTTGATATGACGAAAATAGGATTTTTACTCTATGTCGTATGATAACTTGAGTAGTGTTTCTCAGAATGTTTTGAAATTTTATCAGCAGCTTACCGGTGGAGAGAGGAGGATCTCTTTCATTTTTGACAATTTTCACTTCTGCCGTTCCAGAGTTATTTGACTTGATATGACGGAAAATCGGATTTTTACCCTATGTTGCATAACTTGAGTAGTGTTTCTCAGAATGTTTTGAAATTTTATCAGCAGCTTACAGATGAGGAGAGGAGGATCCCTTTCATTTTTGACGATTTTCACTTTTGCCGTTCCAGAGTTATTGGACTTGATATGACGGAAAATCGGATTTTTACCCTATGTCGTATGATAACTTGAGTAGTGTTTCTCAGAATGTTTTGAAATTTTATCAGCAGCTTACTGGTGAGGAGAGGAGGATCCCTTTCATTTTTGACGATTTTCACTTTTGCCGTTCCAGAGTTATTGGACTTGATATGACGGAAAATCGGATTTTTACTCTATGTCGTATGATAACTTGAGTAGTGTTTCTCAGAATGTTTTGAAATTTTATCAGCAGCTTATTGATGAAGAGAGGAGGATCCCTTTCATTTTTGATGATTTTCACTTTTGCCGTTTTAGAGTTATTGGGCTTGATATGACGAAAATAGGATTTTTACTCTATGTCGTATGATAACTTGAGTAGTGTTTCTCAGAATGTTTTGAAATTTTATCAGCAGCTTACCGGTGGAGAGAGGAGGATCTCTTTCATTTTTGACAATTTTCACTTCTGCCGTTCCAGAGTTATTGGACTTGATATGACGGAAAATCGGATTTTTACCCTATGTTGCATAACTTGAGTAGTGTTTCTCAGAATGTTTTGAAATTTTATCAGCAGCTTACAGATGAGGGGAGGAGGATCCCTTTCATTTTTGACGATTTTCACTTTTGCCGTTCCAGAGTTATTGGACTTGATATGACGGAAAATCGGATTTTTACCCTATGTCGTATGATAACTTGAGTAGTGTTTCTCAGAATGTTTTGAAATTTTATCAGCAGCTTATTGATGAAGAGAGGAGGATCCCTTTAATTTTTGACGATTTTCACTTTTGCCGTTCCAGAGTTATTGGACTTGATATGACGGAAAATAGGATTTTTACTCTATGTCGTATGATAACTTGAGTAGTGTTTCTCAGAATGTTTTGAAATTTTATCAGCACCTTACAGGTGGAGAGAGGAGGATCTCTTTCATTTTTGACGATTTTCACTTTTGCCGTTCCAGAGTTATTGGACTTGATATGACGGAAAATAGGATGTTTACCCTATGTCGTATGATAACTTGAGTAGTGTTTCTCAGAATGTTTTGAAATTTTATCAGCAGCTTACTGGTGAGGAGAGGAGGATCCCTTTCATTTTTGACGATTTTCACTTTTGCCGTTCCAGAGTTATTGGACTTGATATGACGGAAAATCGGATTTTTACCCTATGTCGTATGATAACTTGAGTAGTGTTTCTCAGAATGTTTTGAAATTTTATCAGCAGCTTATTGATGAAGAGAGGAGGATCCCTTTAATTTTTGACGATTTTCACTTTTGCCGTTCCAGAGTTATTGGACTTGATATGACGGAAAATAGGATTTTTACTCTATGTCGTATGATAACTTGAGTAGTGTTTCTCAGAATGTTTTGAAATTTTATCAGCACCTTACCGGTGGAGAGAGGAGGATCTCTTTCATTTTTGACGATTTTCACTTTTGCCGTTCCAGAGTTATTGGACTTGATATGACGGAAAATAGGATGTTTACCCTATGTCGTATGATAACTTGAGTAGTGTTTCTCAGAATGTTTTGAAATTTTATCAGCAGCTTACTGGTGAGGAGAGGAGGATCCCTTTCATTTTTGACGATTTTCACTTTTGCCGTTCCAGAGTTATTGGACTTGATATGACGGAAAATCGGATTGTTACCCTATGTTGTATGATAACTTGAGTAGTGTTTCTCAGAATGTTTTGAAATTTTATCAGCAGCTTACTGATGAAGAGAGGAGGATCCCTTTCATTTTTGATGATTTTCACTTTTGCCGTTTTAGAGTTATTGGGCTTGATATGACGAAAATAGGATTTTTACTCTATGTCGTATGATAACTTGAGTAGTGTTTCTCAGAATGTTTTGAAATTTTATCAGCAGCTTACCGGTGGAGAGAGGAGGATCTCTTTCATTTTTGACAATTTTCACTTCTGCCGTTCCAGAGTTATTTGACTTGATATGACGGAAAATCGGATGTTTACCCTATGTTGCATAACTTGAGTAGTGTTTCTCAGAATGTTTTGAAATTTTATCAGCAGCTTACAGATGAGGAGAGGAGGATCCCTGTCATTTTTGACGATTTTCACTTTTGCCGTTCCAGAGTTATTGGACTTGATATGACGGAAAATCGGATTTTTACCCTATGTCGTATGATAACTTGAGTAGTGTTTCTCAGAATGTTTTGAAATTTTATCAGCAGCTTACTGGTGAGGAGAGGAGGATCCCTTTCATTTTTGACGATTTTCACTTTTGCCGTTCCAGAGTTATTGGACTTGATATGACGGAAAATCGGATTTTTACCCTATGTCGTATGATAACTTGAGTAGTGTTTCTCAGAATGTTTTGAAATTTTATCAGCAACTTACTGGTGAAGAGAGGAGGATCCCTTTCATTTTTGATGATTTTCACTTTTGCCGTTTTAGAGTTATTGGGCTTGATATGACGAAAATAGGATTTTTACTCTATGTCGTATGATAACTTGAGTAGTGTTTCTCAGAATGTTTTGAAATTTTATCAGCAGCTTACCGGTGGAGAGAGGAGGATCTCTTTCATTTTTGACAATTTTCACTTCTGCCGTTCCAGAGTTATTGGACTTGATATGACGGAAAATCGGATTTTTACCCTATGTTGCATAACTTGAGTAGTGTTTCTCAGAATGTTTTGAAATTTTATCAGCAGCTTACAGATGAGGGGAGGAGGATCCCTTTCATTTTTGACGATTTTCACTTTTGCCGTTCCAGAGTTATTGGACTTGATATGACGGAAAATCGGATTTTTACCCTATGTCGTATGATAACTTGAGTAGTGTTTCTCAGAATGTTTTGAAATTTTATCAGCAGCTTATTGATGAAGAGAGGAGGATCCCTTTAATTTTTGACGATTTTCACTTTTGCCGTTCCAGAGTTATTGGACTTGATATGACGGAAAATAGGATTTTTACTCTATGTCGTATGATAACTTGAGTAGTGTTTCTCAGAATGTTTTGAAATTTTATCAGCACCTTACCGGTGGAGAGAGGAGGATCTCTTTCATTTTTGACGATTTTCACTTTTGCCGTTCCAGAGTTATTGGACTTGATATGACGGAAAATAGGATGTTTACCCTATGTCGTATGATAACTTGAGTAGTGTTTCTCAGAATGTTTTGAAATTTTATCAGCAGCTTACTGGTGAGGAGAGGAGGATCCCTTTCATTTTTGACGATTTTCACTTTTGCCGTTCCAGAGTTATTGGACTTGATATGACGGAAAATCGGATTTTTACCCTATGTCGTATGATAACTTGAGTAGTGTTTCTCAGAATGTTTTGAAATTTTATCAGCAGCTTATTGATGAAGAGAGGAGGATCCCTTTAATTTTTGACGATTTTCACTTTTGCCGTTCCAGAGTTATTGGACTTGATATGACGGAAAATAGGATTTTTACTCTATGTCGTATGATAACTTGAGTAGTGTTTCTCAGAATGTTTTGAAATTTTATCAGCACCTTACCGGTGGAGAGAGGAGGATCTCTTTCATTTTTGACGATTTTCACTTTTGCCGTTCCAGAGTTATTGGACTTGATATGACGGAAAATAGGATGTTTACCCTATGTCGTATGATAACTTGAGTAGTGTTTCTCAGAATGTTTTGAAATTTTATCAGCAGCTTACTGGTGAGGAGAGGAGGATCCCTTTCATTTTTGACGATTTTCACTTTTGCCGTTCCAGAGTTATTGGACTTGATATGACGGAAAATCGGATTGTTACCCTATGTTGTATGATAACTTGAGTAGTGTTTCTCAGAATGTTTTGAAATTTTATCAGCAGCTTACTGATGAAGAGAGGAGGATCCCTTTCATTTTTGATGATTTTCACTTTTGCCGTTTTAGAGTTATTGGGCTTGATATGACGAAAATAGGATTTTTACTCTATGTCGTATGATAACTTGAGTAGTGTTTCTCAGAATGTTTTGAAATTTTATCAGCAGCTTACCGGTGGAGAGAGGAGGATCTCTTTCATTTTTGACAATTTTCACTTCTGCCGTTCCAGAGTTATTTGACTTGATATGACGGAAAATCGGATTTTTACCCTATGTTGCATAACTTGAGTAGTGTTTCTCAGAATGTTTTGAAATTTTATCAGCAGCTTACAGATGAGGAGAGGAGGATCCCTTTCATTTTTGACGATTTTCACTTTTGCCGTTCCAGAGTTATTGGACTTGATATGACGGAAAATCGGATTTTTACCCTATGTCGTATGATAACTTGAGTAGTGTTTCTCAGAATGTTTTGAAATTTTATCAGCAGCTTACTGGTGAGGAGAGGAGGATCCCTTTCATTTTTGACGATTTTCACTTTTGCCGTTCCAGAGTTATTGGACTTGATATGACGGAAAATCGGATTTTTACTCTATGTCGTATGATAACTTGAGTAGTGTTTCTCAGAATGTTTTGAAATTTTATCAGCAGCTTATTGATGAAGAGAGGAGGATCCCTTTCATTTTTGATGATTTTCACTTTTGCCGTTTTAGAGTTATTGGGCTTGATATGACGAAAATAGGATTTTTACTCTATGTCGTATGATAACTTGAGTAGTGTTTCTCAGAATGTTTTGAAATTTTATCAGCAGCTTACCGGTGGAGAGAGGAGGATCTCTTTCATTTTTGACAATTTTCACTTCTGCCGTTCCAGAGTTATTTGACTTGATATGACGGAAAATCGGATTTTTACTCTATGTTGCATAACTTGAGTAGTGTTTCTCAGAATGTTTTGAAATTTTATCAGCAGCTTACAGATGAGGAGAGGAGGATCCCTTTCATTTTTGACGATTTTCACTTTTGCCGTTCCAGAGTTATTGGACTTGATATGACGGAAAATCGGATTTTTACCCTATGTCGTATGATAACTTGAGTAGTGTTTCTCAGAATGTTTTGAAATTTTATCAGCAGCTTACTGGTGAGGAGAGGAGGATCCCTTTCATTTTTGACGATTTTCACTTTTGCCGTTCCAGAGTTATTGGACTTGATATGACGGAAAATCGGATTTTTACTCTATGTCGTATGATAACTTGAGTAGTGTTTCTCAGAATGTTTTGAAATTTTATCAGCAGCTTATTGATGAAGAGAGGAGGATCCCTTTCATTTTTGATGATTTTCACTTTTGCCGTTTTAGAGTTATTGGGCTTGATATGACGAAAATAGGATTTTTACTCTATGTCGTATGATAACTTGAGTAGTGTTTCTCAGAATGTTTTGAAATTTTATCAGCAGCTTACCGGTGGAGAGAGGAGGATCTCTTTCATTTTTGACAATTTTCACTTCTGCCGTTCCAGAGTTATTTGACTTGATATGACGGAAAATCGGATTTTTACCCTATGTTGCATAACTTGAGTAGTGTTTCTCAGAATGTTTTGAAATTTTATCAGCAGCTTACAGATGAGGAGAGGAGGATCCCTTTCATTTTTGACGATTTTCACTTTTGCCGTTCCAGAGTTATTGGACTTGATATGACGGAAAATCGGATTTTTACCCTATGTCGTATGATAACTTGAGTAGTGTTTCTCAGAATGTTTTGAAATTTTATCAGCAGCTTACTGGTGAGGAGAGGAGGATCCCTTTCATTTTTGACGATTTTCACTTTTGCCGTTCCAGAGTTATTGGACTTGATATGACGGAAAATCGGATTTTTACCCTATGTCGTATGATAACTTGAGTAGTGTTTCTCAGAATGTTTTGAAATTTTATCAGCAGCTTATTGATGAAGAGAGGAGGATCCCTTTAATTTTTGACGATTTTCACTTTTGCCGTTCCAGAGTTATTGGACTTGATATGACGGAAAATAGGATTTTTACTCTATGTCGTATGATAACTTGAGTAGTGTTTCTCAGAATGTTTTGAAATTTTATCAGCACCTTACCGGTGGAGAGAGGAGGATCTCTTTCATTTTTGACGATTTTCACTTTTGCCGTTCCAGAGTTATTGGACTTGATATGACGGAAAATAGGATGTTTACCCTATGTCGTATGATAACTTGAGTAGTGTTTCTCAGAATGTTTTGAAATTTTATCAGCAGCTTACTGGTGAGGAGAGGAGGATCCCTTTCATTTTTGACGATTTTCACTTTTGCCGTTCCAGAGTTATTGGACTTGATATGACGGAAAATCGGATTGTTACCCTATGTTGTATGATAACTTGAGTAGTGTTTCTCAGAATGTTTTGAAATTTTATCAGCAGCTTACAGATGAGGGGAGGAGGATCCCTTTTATTTTTGACGATTTTCACTTTTGCCGTTCCAGAGTTATTGGACTTGATATGACGGAAAATCGGATTTTTACCCTATGTCGTATGATAACTTGAGTAGTGTTTCTCAGAATGTTTTGAAATTTTATCAGCAGCTTATTGATGAAGAGAGGAGGATCTCTTTCATTTTTGACGATTTTCACTTTTGCCGTTCCAGAGTTATTGGACTTGATATGACGGAAAATAGGATTTTTACTCTATGTCGTATGATAACTTGAGTAGTGTTTCTCAGAATGTTTTGAAATTTTATCAGCACCTTACCGGTGGAGAGAGGAGGATCTCTTTCATTTTTGACGATTTTCACTTTTGCCGTTCCAGAGTTATTGGACTTGATATGACGGAAAATAGGATGTTTACCCTATGTCGTATGATAACTTGAGTAGTGTTTCTCAGAATGTTTTGAAATTTTATCAGCAGCTTACTGGTGAGGAGAGGAGGATCCCTTTCATTTTTGACGATTTTCACTTTTGCCGTTCCAGAGTTATTGGACTTGATATGACGGAAAATCGGATTGTTACCCTATGTTGTATGATAACTTGAGTAGTGTTTCTCAGAATGTTTTGAAATTTTATCAGCAGCTTACTGATGAAGAGAGGAGGATCCCTTTCATTTTTGATGATTTTCACTTTTGCCGTTTTAGAGTTATTGGGCTTGATATGACGAAAATAGGATTTTTACTCTATGTCGTATGATAACTTGAGTAGTGTTTCTCAGAATGTTTTGAAATTTTATCAGCAGCTTACCGGTGGAGAGAGGAGGATCTCTTTCATTTTTGACAATTTTCACTTCTGCCGTTCCAGAGTTATTGGACTTGATATGACGGAAAATCGGATTTTTACCCTATGTTGTATAACTTGAGTAGTGTTTCTCAGAATGTTTTGAAATTTTATCAGCAGCTTACAGATGAGGGGAGGAGGATCCCTTTCATTTTTGACGATTTTCACTTTTGCCGTTCCAGAGTTATTGGACTTGATATGACGGAAAATCGGATTTTTACCCTATGTCGTATGATAACTTGAGTAGTGTTTCTCAGAATGTTTTGAAATTTTATCAGCAGCTTATTGATGAAGAGAGGAGGATCCCTTTAATTTTTGACGATTTTCACTTTTGCCGTTCCAGAGTTATTGGACTTGATATGACGGAAAATAGGATTTTTACCCTATGTCGTATGATAACTTGAGTAGTGTTTCTCAGAATGTTTTGAAATTTTATCAGCAGCTTACCGGTGGAGAGAGGAGGATCTCTTTCATTTTTGACGATTTTCACTTTTGCCGTTCCAGAGTTATTGGACTTGATATGACGGAAAATCGGATTGTTACCCTATGTTGTATGATAACTTGAGTAGTGTTTCTCAGAATGTTTTGAAATTTGATCAGCAACTTACTGGTGAAGAGAGGAGGATCCCTTTCATTTTTGATGATTTTCACTTTTGCCGTTTTAGAGTTATTGGGCTTGATATGACGAAAATAGGATTTTTACTCTATGTCGTATGATAACTTGAGTAGTGTTTCTCAGAATGTTTTGAAATTTTATCAGCAGCTTATTGATGAAGAGAGGAGGATCCCTTTAATTTTTGACGATTTTCACTTTTGCCGTTCCAGAGTTATTGGACTTGATATGACGGAAAATCGGATTTTTACCCTATGTCGTATGATAACTTGAGTAGTGTTTCTCAGAATGTTTTGAAATTTTATCAGCAGCTTACTGGTGAGGAGAGGAGGATCCCTTTCATTTTTGACGATTTTCACTTTTGCCGTTCCAGAGTTATTGGACTTGATATGACGGAAAATCGGATTTTTACCCTATGTCGTATGATAACTTGAGTAGTGTTTCTCAGAATGTTTTGAAATTTTATCAGCAGCTTATTGATGAAGAGAGGAGGATCCCTTTAATTTTTGACGATTTTCACTTTTGCCGTTCCAGAGTTATTGGACTTGATATGACGGAAAATAGGATTTTTACTCTATGTCGTATGATAACTTGAGTAGTGTTTCTCAGAATGTTTTGAAATTTTATCAGCACCTTACCGGTGGAGAGAGGAGGATCTCTTTCATTTTTGACGATTTTCACTTTTGCCGTTCCAGAGTTATTGGACTTGATATGACGGAAAATAGGATGTTTACCCTATGTCGTATGATAACTTGAGTAGTGTTTCTCAGAATGTTTTGAAATTTTATCAGCAGCTTACTGGTGAGGAGAGGAGGATCCCTTTCATTTTTGACGATTTTCACTTTTGCCGTTCCAGAGTTATTGGACTTGATATGACGGAAAATCGGATTGTTACCCTATGTTGTATGATAACTTGAGTAGTGTTTCTCAGAATGTTTTGAAATTTTATCAGCAGCTTACAGATGAGGGGAGGAGGATCCCTTTTATTTTTGACGATTTTCACTTTTGCCGTTCCAGAGTTATTGGACTTGATATGACGGAAAATCGGATTTTTACCCTATGTCGTATGATAACTTGAGTAGTGTTTCTCAGAATGTTTTGAAATTTTATCAGCAGCTTATTGATGAAGAGAGGAGGATCCCTTTCATTTTTGACGATTTTCACTTTTGCCGTTCCAGAGTTATTGGACTTGATATGACGGAAAATAGGATTTTTACTCTATGTCGTATGATAACTTGAGTAGTGTTTCTCAGAATGTTTTGAAATTTTATCAGCACCTTACCGGTGGAGAGAGGAGGATCTCTTTCATTTTTGACGATTTTCACTTTTGCCGTTCCAGAGTTATTGGACTTGATATGACGGAAAATCGGATTTTTACCCTATGTCGTATGATAACTTGAGTAGTGTTTCTCAGAATGTTTTGAAATTTTATCAGCAGCTTACTGGTGAGGAGAGGAGGATCCCTTTCATTTTTGACGATTTTCACTTTTGCCGTTCCAGAGTTATTGGACTTGATATGACGGAAAATCGGATTTTTACCCTATGTCGTATGATAACTTGAGTAGTGTTTCTCAGAATGTTTTGAAATTTTATCAGCAGCTTATTGATGAAGAGAGGAGGATCCCTTTAATTTTTGACGATTTTCACTTTTGCCGTTCCAGAGTTATTGGACTTGATATGACGGAAAATAGGATTTTTACTCTATGTCGTATGATAACTTGAGTAGTGTTTCTCAGAATGTTTTGAAATTTTATCAGCACCTTACCGGTGGAGAGAGGAGGATCTCTTTCATTTTTGACGATTTTCACTTTTGCCGTTCCAGAGTTATTGGACTTGATATGACGGAAAATAGGATGTTTACCCTATGTCGTATGATAACTTGAGTAGTGTTTCTCAGAATGTTTTGAAATTTTATCAGCAGCTTACTGGTGAGGAGAGGAGGATCCCTTTCATTTTTGACGATTTTCACTTTTGCCGTTCCAGAGTTATTGGACTTGATATGACGGAAAATCGGATTGTTACCCTATGTTGTATGATAACTTGAGTAGTGTTTCTCAGAATGTTTTGAAATTTTATCAGCAGCTTACAGATGAGGGGAGGAGGATCCCTTTTATTTTTGACGATTTTCACTTTTGCCGTTCCAGAGTTATTGGACTTGATATGACGGAAAATCGGATTTTTACCCTATGTCGTATGATAACTTGAGTAGTGTTTCTCAGAATGTTTTGAAATTTTATCAGCAGCTTATTGATGAAGAGAGGAGGATCCCTTTCATTTTTGACGATTTTCACTTTTGCCGTTCCAGAGTTATTGGACTTGATATGACGGAAAATAGGATTTTTACTCTATGTCGTATGATAACTTGAGTAGTGTTTCTCAGAATGTTTTGAAATTTTATCAGCACCTTACCGGTGGAGAGAGGAGGATCTCTTTCATTTTTGACGATTTTCACTTTTGTCGTTCCAGAGTTATTGGACTTGATATGACGGAAAATAGGATGTTTACCCTATGTCGTATGATAACTTGAGTAGTGTTTCTCAGAATGTTTTGAAATTTTATCAGCAGCTTACTGGTGAGGAGAGGAGGATCCCTTTCATTTTTGACGATTTTCACTTTTGCCGTTCCAGAGTTATTGGACTTGATATGACGGAAAATCGGATTGCTACCCTATGTTGTATGATAACTTGAGTAGTGTTTCTCAGAATGTTTTGAAATTTTATCAGCACCTTACCGGTGGAGAGAGGAGGATCTCTTTCATTTTTGACGATTTTCACTTTTGCCGTTCCAGAGTTATTGGACTTGATATGACGGAAAATAGGATGTTTACCCTATGTCGTATGATAACTTGAGTAGTGTTTCTCAGAATGTTTTGAAATTTTATCAGCAGCTTACCGGTGGAGAGAGGAGGATCTCTTTCATTTTTGACAATTTTCACTTCTGCCGTTCCAGAGTTATTGGACTTGATATGACGGAAAATCGGATTGTTACCCTATGTTGTATGATAACTTGAGTAGTGTTTCTCAGAATGTTTTGAAATTTGATCAGCAACTTACTGGTGAAGAGAGGAGGATCCCTTTCATTTTTGATGATTTTCACTTTTGCCGTTTTAGAGTTATTGGGCTTGATATGACGAAAATAGGATTTTTACTCTATGTCGTATGATAACTTGAGTAGTGTTTCTCAGAATGTTTTGAAATTTTATCAGCAGCTTATTGATGAAGAGAGGAGGATCCCTTTAATTTTTGACGATTTTCACTTTTGCCGTTCCAGAGTTATTGGACTTGATATGACGGAAAATCGGATTTTTACCCTATGTCGTATGATAACTTGAGTAGTGTTTCTCAGAATGTTTTGAAATTTTATCAGCAGCTTACTGGTGAGGAGAGGAGGATCCCTTTCATTTTTGACGATTTTCACTTTTGCCGTTCCAGAGTTATTGGACTTGATATGACGGAAAATCGGATTTTTACCCTATGTCGTATGATAACTTGAGTAGTGTTTCTCAGAATGTTTTGAAATTTTATCAGCAGCTTATTGATGAAGAGAGGAGGATCCCTTTAATTTTTGACGATTTTCACTTTTGCCGTTCCAGAGTTATTGGACTTGATATGACGGAAAATAGGATGTTTACCCTATGTCGTATGATAACTTGAGTAGTGTTTCTCAGAATGTTTTGAAATTTTATCAGCAGCTTACTGGTGAGGAGAGGAGGATCCCTTTCATTTTTGACGATTTTCACTTTTGCCGTTCCAGAGTTATTGGACTTGATATGACGGAAAATCGGATTGTTACCCTATGTTGTATGATAACTTGAGTAGTGTTTCTCAGAATGTTTTGAAATTTTATCAGCAGCTTACAGATGAGGGGAGGAGGATCCCTTTTATTTTTGACGATTTTCACTTTTGCCGTTCCAGAGTTATTGGACTTGATATGACGGAAAATCGGATTTTTACCCTATGTCGTATGATAACTTGAGTAGTGTTTCTCAGAATGTTTTGAAATTTTATCAGCAGCTTATTGATGAAGAGAGGAGGATCCCTTTCATTTTTGACGATTTTCACTTTTGCCGTTCCAGAGTTATTGGACTTGATATGACGGAAAATAGGATTTTTACTCTATGTCGTATGATAACTTGAGTAGTGTTTCTCAGAATGTTTTGAAATTTTATCAGCACCTTACCGGTGGAGAGAGGAGGATCTCTTTCATTTTTGACGATTTTCACTTTTGCCGTTCCAGAGTTATTGGACTTGATATGACGGAAAATAGGATGTTTACCCTATGTCGTATGATAACTTGAGTAGTGTTTCTCAGAATGTTTTGAAATTTTATCAGCAGCTTACTGGTGAGGAGAGGAGGATCCCTTTCATTTTTGACGATTTTCACTTTTGCCGTTCCAGAGTTATTGGACTTGATATGACGGAAAATCGGATTGTTACCCTATGTTGTATGATAACTTGAGTAGTGTTTCTCAGAATGTTTTGAAATTTTATCAGCACCTTACCGGTGGAGAGAGGAGGATCTCTTTCATTTTTGACGATTTTCACTTTTGCCGTTCCAGAGTTATTGGACTTGATATGACGGAAAATAGGATGTTTACCCTATGTCGTATGATAACTTGAGTAGTGTTTCTCAGAATGTTTTGAAATTTTATCAGCAGCTTACCGGTGGAGAGAGGAGGATCTCTTTCATTTTTGACAATTTTCACTTCTGCCGTTCCAGAGTTATTGGACTTGATATGACGGAAAATCGGATTGTTACCCTATGTTGTATGATAACTTGAGTAGTGTTTCTCAGAATGTTTTGAAATTTGATCAGCAACTTACTGGTGAAGAGAGGAGGATCCCTTTCATTTTTGATGATTTTCACTTTTGCCGTTTTAGAGTTATTGGGCTTGATATGACGAAAATAGGATTTTTACTCTATGTCGTATGATAACTTGAGTAGTGTTTCTCAGAATGTTTTGAAATTTTATCAGCAGCTTATTGATGAAGAGAGGAGGATCCCTTTAATTTTTGACGATTTTCACTTTTGCCGTTCCAGAGTTATTGGACTTGATATGACGGAAAATCGGATTTTTACCCTATGTCGTATGATAACTTGAGTAGTGTTTCTCAGAATGTTTTGAAATTTTATCAGCAGCTTACTGGTGAGGAGAGGAGGATCCCTTTCATTTTTGACGATTTTCACTTTTGCCGTTCCAGAGTTATTGGACTTGATATGACGGAAAATCGGATTTTTACCCTATGTCGTATGATAACTTGAGTAGTGTTTCTCAGAATGTTTTGAAATTTTATCAGCAGCTTATTGATGAAGAGAGGAGGATCCCTTTAATTTTTGACGATTTTCACTTTTGCCGTTCCAGAGTTATTGGACTTGATATGACGGAAAATAGGATTTTTACTCTATGTCGTATGATAACTTGAGTAGTGTTTCTCAGAATGTTTTGAAATTTTATCAGCACCTTACCGGTGGAGAGAGGAGGATCTCTTTCATTTTTGACGATTTTCACTTTTGCCGTTCCAGAGTTATTGGACTTGATATGACGGAAAATAGGATGTTTACCCTATGTCGTATGATAACTTGAGTAGTGTTTCTCAGAATGTTTTGAAATTTTATCAGCAGCTTACTGGTGAGGAGAGGAGGATCCCTTTCATTTTTGACGATTTTCACTTTTGCCGTTCCAGAGTTATTGGACTTGATATGACGGAAAATCGGATTGTTACCCTATGTTGTATGATAACTTGAGTAGTGTTTCTCAGAATGTTTTGAAATTTTATCAGCAGCTTACAGATGAGGGGAGGAGGATCCCTTTTATTTTTGACGATTTTCACTTTTGCCGTTCCAGAGTTATTGGACTTGATATGACGGAAAATCGGATTTTTACCCTATGTCGTATGATAACTTGAGTAGTGTTTCTCAGAATGTTTTGAAATTTTATCAGCAGCTTATTGATGAAGAGAGGAGGATCCCTTTCATTTTTGACGATTTTCACTTTTGCCGTTCCAGAGTTATTGGACTTGATATGACGGAAAATAGGATTTTTACTCTATGTCGTATGATAACTTGAGTAGTGTTTCTCAGAATGTTTTGAAATTTTATCAGCACCTTACCGGTGGAGAGAGGAGGATCTCTTTCATTTTTGACGATTTTCACTTTTGCCGTTCCAGAGTTATTGGACTTGATATGACGGAAAATAGGATGTTTACCCTATGTCGTATGATAACTTGAGTAGTGTTTCTCAGAATGTTTTGAAATTTTATCAGCAGCTTACTGGTGAGGAGAGGAGGATCCCTTTCATTTTTGACGATTTTCACTTTTGCCGTTCCAGAGTTATTGGACTTGATATGACGGAAAATCGGATTGTTACCCTATGTTGTATGATAACTTGAGTAGTGTTTCTCAGAATGTTTTGAAATTTTATCAGCAGCTTACTGATGAAGAGAGGAGGATCCCTTTCATTTTTGATGATTTTCACTTTTGCCGTTTTAGAGTTATTGGGCTTGATATGACGAAAATAGGATTTTTACTCTATGTCGTATGATAACTTGAGTAGTGTTTCTCAGAATGTTTTGAAATTTTATCAGCAGCTTACCGGTGGAGAGAGGAGGATCTCTTTCATTTTTGACAATTTTCACTTCTGCCGTTCCAGAGTTATTTGACTTGATATGACGGAAAATCGGATTTTTACCCTATGTTGCATAACTTGAGTAGTGTTTCTCAGAATGTTTTGAAATTTTATCAGCAGCTTACAGATGAGGAGAGGAGGATCCCTTTCATTTTTGACGATTTTCACTTTTGCCGTTCCAGAGTTATTGGACTTGATATGACGGAAAATCGGATTTTTACCCTATGTCGTATGATAACTTGAGTAGTGTTTCTCAGAATGTTTTGAAATTTTATCAGCAGCTTACTGGTGAGGAGAGGAGGATCCCTTTCATTTTTGACGATTTTCACTTTTGCCGTTCCAGAGTTATTGGACTTGATATGACGGAAAATCGGATTTTTACCCTATGTCGTATGATAACTTGAGTAGTGTTTCTCAGAATGTTTTGAAATTTTATCAGCAGCTTATTGATGAAGAGAGGAGGATCCCTTTAATTTTTGACGATTTTCACTTTTGCCGTTCCAGAGTTATTGGACTTGATATGACGGAAAATAGGATTTTTACTCTATGTCGTATGATAACTTGAGTAGTGTTTCTCAGAATGTTTTGAAATTTTATCAGCACCTTACCGGTGGAGAGAGGAGGATCTCTTTCATTTTTGACGATTTTCACTTTTGCCGTTCCAGAGTTATTGGACTTGATATGACGGAAAATAGGATGTTTACCCTATGTCGTATGATAACTTGAGTAGTGTTTCTCAGAATGTTTTGAAATTTTATCAGCAGCTTACTGGTGAGGAGAGGAGGATCCCTTTCATTTTTGACGATTTTCACTTTTGCCGTTCCAGAGTTATTGGACTTGATATGACGGAAAATCGGATTGTTACCCTATGTTGTATGATAACTTGAGTAGTGTTTCTCAGAATGTTTTGAAATTTTATCAGCAGCTTACAGATGAGGGGAGGAGGATCCCTTTTATTTTTGACGATTTTCACTTTTGCCGTTCCAGAGTTATTGGACTTGATATGACGGAAAATCGGATTTTTACCCTATGTCGTATGATAACTTGAGTAGTGTTTCTCAGAATGTTTTGAAATTTTATCAGCAGCTTATTGATGAAGAGAGGAGGATCCCTTTCATTTTTGACGATTTTCACTTTTGCCGTTCCAGAGTTATTGGACTTGATATGACGGAAAATAGGATTTTTACTCTATGTCGTATGATAACTTGAGTAGTGTTTCTCAGAATGTTTTGAAATTTTATCAGCACCTTACCGGTGGAGAGAGGAGGATCTCTTTCATTTTTGACGATTTTCACTTTTGCCGTTCCAGAGTTATTGGACTTGATATGACGGAAAATAGGATGTTTACCCTATGTCGTATGATAACTTGAGTAGTGTTTCTCAGAATGTTTTGAAATTTTATCAGCAGCTTACTGGTGAGGAGAGGAGGATCCCTTTCATTTTTGACGATTTTCACTTTTGCCGTTCCAGAGTTATTGGACTTGATATGACGGAAAATCGGATTGTTACCCTATGTTGTATGATAACTTGAGTAGTGTTTCTCAGAATGTTTTGAAATTTTATCAGCAGCTTACTGATGAAGAGAGGAGGATCCCTTTCATTTTTGATGATTTTCACTTTTGCCGTTTTAGAGTTATTGGGCTTGATATGACGAAAATAGGATTTTTACTCTATGTCGTATGATAACTTGAGTAGTGTTTCTCAGAATGTTTTGAAATTTTATCAGCAGCTTACCGGTGGAGAGAGGAGGATCTCTTTCATTTTTGACAATTTTCACTTCTGCCGTTCCAGAGTTATTTGACTTGATATGACGGAAAATCGGATTTTTACCCTATGTTGCATAACTTGAGTAGTGTTTCTCAGAATGTTTTGAAATTTTATCAGCAGCTTACAGATGAGGAGAGGAGGATCCCTTTCATTTTTGACGATTTTCACTTTTGCCGTTCCAGAGTTATTGGACTTGATATGACGGAAAATCGGATTTTTACCCTATGTCGTATGATAACTTGAGTAGTGTTTCTCAGAATGTTTTGAAATTTTATCAGCAGCTTATTGATGAAGAGAGGAGGATCCCTTTAATTTTTGACGATTTTCACTTTTGCCGTTCCAGAGTTATTGGACTTGATATGACGGAAAATAGGATTTTTACTCTATGTCGTATGATAACTTGAGTAGTGTTTCTCAGAATGTTTTGAAATTTTATCAGCACCTTACCGGTGGAGAGAGGAGGATCTCTTTCATTTTTGACGATTTTCACTTTTGCCGTTCCAGAGTTATTGGACTTGATATGACGGAAAATAGGATGTTTACCCTATGTCGTATGATAACTTGAGTAGTGTTTCTCAGAATGTTTTGAAATTTTATCAGCAGCTTACTGGTGAGGAGAGGAGGATCCCTTTCATTTTTGACGATTTTCACTTTTGCCGTTCCAGAGTTATTGGACTTGATATGACGGAAAATCGGATTGTTACCCTATGTTGTATGATAACTTGAGTAGTGTTTCTCAGAATGTTTTGAAATTTTATCAGCAGCTTACAGATGAGGGGAGGAGGATCCCTTTTATTTTTGACGATTTTCACTTTTGCCGTTCCAGAGTTATTGGACTTGATATGACGGAAAATCGGATTTTTACCCTATGTCGTATGATAACTTGAGTAGTGTTTCTCAGAATGTTTTGAAATTTTATCAGCAGCTTATTGATGAAGAGAGGAGGATCCCTTTCATTTTTGACGATTTTCACTTTTGCCGTTCCAGAGTTATTGGACTTGATATGACGGAAAATAGGATTTTTACTCTATGTCGTATGATAACTTGAGTAGTGTTTCTCAGAATGTTTTGAAATTTTATCAGCACCTTACCGGTGGAGAGAGGAGGATCTCTTTCATTTTTGACGATTTTCACTTTTGCCGTTCCAGAGTTATTGGACTTGATATGACGGAAAATAGGATGTTTACCCTATGTCGTATGATAACTTGAGTAGTGTTTCTCAGAATGTTTTGAAATTTTATCAGCAGCTTACTGGTGAGGAGAGGAGGATCCCTTTCATTTTTGACGATTTTCACTTTTGCCGTTCCAGAGTTATTGGACTTGATATGACGGAAAATCGGATTGTTACCCTATGTTGTATGATAACTTGAGTAGTGTTTCTCAGAATGTTTTGAAATTTTATCAGCAGCTTACTGATGAAGAGAGGAGGATCCCTTTCATTTTTGATGATTTTCACTTTTGCCGTTTTAGAGTTATTGGGCTTGATATGACGAAAATAGGATTTTTACTCTATGTCGTATGATAACTTGAGTAGTGTTTCTCAGAATGTTTTGAAATTTTATCAGCAGCTTACCGGTGGAGAGAGGAGGATCTCTTTCATTTTTGACAATTTTCACTTCTGCCGTTCCAGAGTTATTTGACTTGATATGACGGAAAATCGGATTTTTACCCTATGTTGCATAACTTGAGTAGTGTTTCTCAGAATGTTTTGAAATTTTATCAGCAGCTTACAGATGAGGAGAGGAGGATCCCTTTCATTTTTGACGATTTTCACTTTTGCCGTTCCAGAGTTATTGGACTTGATATGACGGAAAATCGGATTTTTACCCTATGTCGTATGATAACTTGAGTAGTGTTTCTCAGAATGTTTTGAAATTTTATCAGCAGCTTACTGGTGAGGAGAGGAGGATCCCTTTCATTTTTGACGATTTTCACTTTTGCCGTTCCAGAGTTATTGGACTTGATATGACGGAAAATCGGATTTTTACTCTATGTCGTATGATAACTTGAGTAGTGTTTCTCAGAATGTTTTGAAATTTTATCAGCAGCTTATTGATGAAGAGAGGAGGATCCCTTTCATTTTTGATGATTTTCACTTTTGCCGTTTTAGAGTTATTGGGCTTGATATGACGAAAATAGGATTTTTACTCTATGTCGTATGATAACTTGAGTAGTGTTTCTCAGAATGTTTTGAAATTTTATCAGCAGCTTACCGATGGAGAGAGGAGGATCTCTTTCATTTTTGACAATTTTCACTTCTGCCGTTCCAGAGTTATTTGACTTGATATGACGGAAAATCGGATTTTTACCCTATGTTGCATAACTTGAGTAGTGTTTCTCAGAATGTTTTGAAATTTTATCAGCAGCTTACAGATGAGGAGAGGAGGATCCCTTTCATTTTTGACGATTTTCACTTTTGCCGTTCCAGAGTTATTGGACTTGATATGACGGAAAATAGGATTTTTACTCTATGTCGTATGATAACTTGAGTAGTGTTTCTCAGAATGTTTTGAAATTTTATCAGCACCTTACCGGTGGAGAGAGGAGGATCTCTTTCATTTTTGACGATTTTCACTTTTGCCGTTCCAGAGTTATTGGACTTGATATGACGGAAAATCGGATTGTTACCCTATGTTGTATGATAACTTGAGTAGTGTTTCTCAGAATGTTTTGAAATTTTATCAGCAGCTTACAGATGAGGGGAGGAGGATCCCTTTTATTTTTGACGATTTTCACTTT
The DNA here is from genome assembly GCA_963680875.1 of Bathymodiolus brooksi. Classification (NCBI taxonomy): domain Eukaryota; kingdom Metazoa; phylum Mollusca; class Bivalvia; order Mytilida; family Modiolidae; genus Bathymodiolus; species Bathymodiolus brooksi. The sequence continues at coordinate 28,631,419 of OY804579.1, forward strand.
TGCCGTTCCAGAGTTATTGGACTTGATATGACGGAAAATCGGATTTTTACCCTATGTCGTATGATAACTTGAGTAGTGTTTCTCAGAATGTTTTGAAATTTTATCAGCAGCTTATTGATGAAGAGAGGAGGATCCCTTTCATTTTTGACGATTTTCACTTTTGCCGTTCCAGAGTTATTGGACTTGATATGACGGAAAATAGGATTTTTACTCTATGTCGTATGATAACTTGAGTAGTGTTTCTCAGAATGTTTTGAAATTTTATCAGCACCTTACCGGTGGAGAGAGGAGGATCTCTTTCATTTTTGACGATTTTCACTTTTGCCGTTCCAGAGTTATTGGACTTGATATGACGGAAAATAGGATGTTTACCCTATGTCGTATGATAACTTGAGTAGTGTTTCTCAGAATGTTTTGAAATTTTATCAGCAGCTTACTGGTGAGGAGAGGAGGATCCCTTTCATTTTTGACGATTTTCACTTTTGCCGTTCCAGAGTTATTGGACTTGATATGACGGAAAATCGGATTGTTACCCTATGTTGTATGATAACTTGAGTAGTGTTTCTCAGAATGTTTTGAAATTTTATCAGCAACTTACTGGTGAAGAGAGCAGGATCCCTTTCATTTTTGATGATTTTCACTTTTGCCGTTTTAGAGTTATTGGGCTTGATATGACGAAAATAGGATTTTTACTCTATGTCGTATGATAACTTGAGTAGTGTTTCTCAGAATGTTTTGAAATTTTATCAGCAGCTTACTGGTGAGGAGAGGAGGATCCCTTTCATTTTTGACGATTTTCACTTTTGCCGTTCCAGAGTTATTGGACTTGATATGACGGAAAATCGGATTTTTACTCTATGTCGTATGATAACTTGAGTAGTGTTTCTCAGAATGTTTTGAAATTTTATCAGCAGCTTATTGATGAAGAGAGGAGGATCCCTTTCATTTTTGATGATTTTCACTTTTGCCGTTTTAGAGTTATTGGGCTTGATATGACGAAAATAGGATTTTTACTCTATGTCGTATGATAACTTGAGTAGTGTTTCTCAGAATGTTTTGAAATTTTATCAGCAGCTTACCGATGGAGAGAGGAGGATCTCTTTCATTTTTGACAATTTTCACTTCTGCCGTTCCAGAGTTATTTGACTTGATATGACGGAAAATCGGATTTTTACCCTATGTTGCATAACTTGAGTAGTGTTTCTCAGAATGTTTTGAAATTTTATCAGCAGCTTACAGATGAGGAGAGGAGGATCCCTTTCATTTTTGACGATTTTCACTTTTGCCGTTCCAGAGTTATTGGACTTGATATGACGGAAAATAGGATTTTTACTCTATGTCGTATGATAACTTGAGTAGTGTTTCTCAGAATGTTTTGAAATTTTATCAGCACCTTACCGGTGGAGAGAGGAGGATCTCTTTCATTTTTGACGATTTTCACTTTTGCCGTTCCAGAGTTATTGGACTTGATATGACGGAAAATAGGATGTTTACCCTATGTCGTATGATAACTTGAGTAGTGTTTCTCAGAATGTTTTGAAATTTTATCAGCAGCTTACTGGTGAGGAGAGGAGGATCCCTTTCATTTTTGACGATTTTCACTTTTGCCGTTCCAGAGTTATTGGACTTGATATGACGGAAAATCGGATTGTTACCCTATGTTGTATGATAACTTGAGTAGTGTTTCTCAGAATGTTTTGAAATTTTATCAGCAGCTTACAGATGAGGGGAGGAGGATCCCTTTTATTTTTGACGATTTTCACTTTTGCCGTTCCAGAGTTATTGGACTTGATATGACGGAAAATCGGATTTTTACCCTATGTCGTATGATAACTTGAGTAGTGTTTCTCAGAATGTTTTGAAATTTTATCAGCAGCTTATTGATGAAGAGAGGAGGATCCCTTTCATTTTTGACGATTTTCACTTTTGCCGTTCCAGAGTTATTGGACTTGATATGACGGAAAATAGGATTTTTACTCTATGTCGTATGATAACTTGAGTAGTGTTTCTCAGAATGTTTTGAAATTTTATCAGCACCTTACCGGTGGAGAGAGGAGGATCTCTTTCATTTTTGACGATTTTCACTTTTGCCGTTCCAGAGTTATTGGACTTGATATGACGGAAAATAGGATGTTTACCCTATGTCGTATGATAACTTGAGTAGTGTTTCTCAGAATGTTTTGAAATTTTATCAGCAGCTTACTGGTGAGGAGAGGAGGATCCCTTTCATTTTTGACGATTTTCACTTTTGCCGTTCCAGAGTTATTGGACTTGATATGACGGAAAATCGGATTGTTACCCTATGTTGTATGATAACTTGAGTAGTGTTTCTCAGAATGTTTTGAAATTTTATCAGCAACTTACTGGTGAAGAGAGCAGGATCCCTTTCATTTTTGATGATTTTCACTTTTGCCGTTTTAGAGTTATTGGGCTTGATATGACGAAAATAGGATTTTTACTCTATGTCGTATGATAACTTGAGTAGTGTTTCTCAGAATGTTTTGAAATTTTATCAGCAGCTTACCGGTGGAGAGAGGAGGATCTCTTTCATTTTTGACAATTTTCACTTCTGCCGTTCCAGAGTTATTGGACTTGATATGACGGAAAATCGGATTTTTACCCTATGTTGCATAACTTGAGTAGTGTTTCTCAGAATGTTTTGAAATTTTATCAGCAGCTTACAGATGAGGAGAGGAGGATCCCTTTCATTTTTGACGATTTTCACTTTTGCCGTTCCAGAGTTATTGGACTTGATATGACGGAAAATCGGATTTTTACCCTATGTCGTATGATAACTTGAGTAGTGTTTCTCAGAATGTTTTGAAATTTTATCAGCAGCTTATTGATGAAGAGAGGAGGATCCCTTTCATTTTTGACGATTTTCACTTTTGCCGTTCCAGAGTTATTGGACTTGATATGACGGAAAATAGGATTTTTACTCTATGTCGTATGATAACTTGAGTAGTGTTTCTCAGAATGTTTTGAAATTTTATCAGCACCTTACCGGTGGAGAGAGGAGGATCTCTTTCATTTTTGACGATTTTCACTTTTGCCGTTCCAGAGTTATTGGACTTGATATGACGGAAAATAGGATGTTTACCCTATGTCGTATGATAACTTGAGTAGTGTTTCTCAGAATGTTTTGAAATTTTATCAGCAGCTTACTGGTGAGGAGAGGAGGATCCCTTTCATTTTTGACGATTTTCACTTTTGCCGTTCCAGAGTTATTGGACTTGATATGACGGAAAATCGGATTGTTACCCTATGTTGTATGATAACTTGAGTAGTGTTTCTCAGAATGTTTTGAAATTTTATCAGCAGCTTACTGATGAAGAGAGGAGGATCCCTTTCATTTTTGATGATTTTCACTTTTGCCGTTTTAGAGTTATTGGGCTTGATATGACGAAAATAGGATTTTTACTCTATGTCGTATGATAACTTGAGTAGTGTTTCTCAGAATGTTTTGAAATTTTATCAGCAGCTTACCGGTGGAGAGAGGAGGATCTCTTTCATTTTTGACAATTTTCACTTCTGCCGTTCCAGAGTTATTTGACTTGATATGACGGAAAATCGGATTTTTACCCTATGTTGCATAACTTGAGTAGTGTTTCTCAGAATGTTTTGAAATTTTATCAGCAGCTTACAGATGAGGAGAGGAGGATCCCTTTCATTTTTGACGATTTTCACTTTTGCCGTTCCAGAGTTATTGGACTTGATATGACGGAAAATCGGATTTTTACCCTATGTCGTATGATAACTTGAGTAGTGTTTCTCAGAATGTTTTGAAATTTTATCAGCAGCTTACTGGTGAGGAGAGGAGGATCCCTTTCATTTTTGACGATTTTCACTTTTGCCGTTCCAGAGTTATTGGACTTGATATGACGGAAAATCGGATTTTTACTCTATGTCGTATGATAACTTGAGTAGTGTTTCTCAGAATGTTTTGAAATTTTATCAGCAGCTTATTGATGAAGAGAGGAGGATCCCTTTCATTTTTGATGATTTTCACTTTTGCCGTTTTAGAGTTATTGGGCTTGATATGACGAAAATAGGATTTTTACTCTATGTCGTATGATAACTTGAGTAGTGTTTCTCAGAATGTTTTGAAATTTTATCAGCAGCTTACCGATGGAGAGAGGAGGATCTCTTTCATTTTTGACAATTTTCACTTCTGCCGTTCCAGAGTTATTTGACTTGATATGACGGAAAATCGGATTTTTACCCTATGTTGCATAACTTGAGTAGTGTTTCTCAGAATGTTTTGAAATTTTATCAGCAGCTTACAGATGAGGAGAGGAGGATCCCTTTCATTTTTGACGATTTTCACTTTTGCCGTTCCAGAGTTATTGGACTTGATATGACGGAAAATAGGATTTTTACTCTATGTCGTATGATAACTTGAGTAGTGTTTCTCAGAATGTTTTGAAATTTTATCAGCACCTTACCGGTGGAGAGAGGAGGATCTCTTTCATTTTTGACGATTTTCACTTTTGCCGTTCCAGAGTTATTGGACTTGATATGACGGAAAATAGGATGTTTACCCTATGTCGTATGATAACTTGAGTAGTGTTTCTCAGAATGTTTTGAAATTTTATCAGCAGCTTACTGGTGAGGAGAGGAGGATCCCTTTCATTTTTGACGATTTTCACTTTTGCCGTTCCAGAGTTATTGGACTTGATATGACGGAAAATCGGATTGTTACCCTATGTTGTATGATAACTTGAGTAGTGTTTCTCAGAATGTTTTGAAATTTTATCAGCAGCTTACAGATGAGGGGAGGAGGATCCCTTTTATTTTTGACGATTTTCACTTTTGCCGTTCCAGAGTTATTGGACTTGATATGACGGAAAATCGGATTTTTACCCTATGTCGTATGATAACTTGAGTAGTGTTTCTCAGAATGTTTTGAAATTTTATCAGCAGCTTATTGATGAAGAGAGGAGGATCCCTTTCATTTTTGACGATTTTCACTTTTGCCGTTCCAGAGTTATTGGACTTGATATGACGGAAAATAGGATTTTTACTCTATGTCGTATGATAACTTGAGTAGTGTTTCTCAGAATGTTTTGAAATTTTATCAGCAGCTTATTGATGAAGAGAGGAGGATCCCTTTCATTTTTGACGATTTTCACTTTTGCCGTTCCAGAGTTATTGGACTTGATATGACGGAAAATAGGATTTTTACTCTATGTCGTATGATAACTTGAGTAGTGTTTCTCAGAATGTTTTGAAATTTTATCAGCACCTTACCGGTGGAGAGAGGAGGATCTCTTTCATTTTTGACGATTTTCACTTTTGCCGTTCCAGAGTTATTGGACTTGATATGACGGAAAATAGGATGTTTACCCTATGTCGTATGATAACTTGAGTAGTGTTTCTCAGAATGTTTTGAAATTTTATCAGCAGCTTACTGGTGAGGAGAGGAGGATCCCTTTCATTTTTGACGATTTTCACTTTTGCCGTTCCAGAGTTATTGGACTTGATATGACGGAAAATCGGATTGTTACCCTATGTTGTATGATAACTTGAGTAGTGTTTCTCAGAATGTTTTGAAATTTTATCAGCAGCTTACTGATGAAGAGAGGAGGATCCCTTTCATTTTTGATGATTTTCACTTTTGCCGTTTTAGAGTTATTGGGCTTGATATGACGAAAATAGGATTTTTACTCTATGTCGTATGATAACTTGAGTAGTGTTTCTCAGAATGTTTTGAAATTTTATCAGCAGCTTACCGGTGGAGAGAGGAGGATCTCTTTCATTTTTGACAATTTTCACTTCTGCCGTTCCAGAGTTATTTGACTTGATATGACGGAAAATCGGATTTTTACCCTATGTTGCATAACTTGAGTAGTGTTTCTCAGAATGTTTTGAAATTTTATCAGCAGCTTACAGATGAGGAGAGGAGGATCCCTTTCATTTTTGACGATTTTCACTTTTGCCGTTCCAGAGTTATTGGACTTGATATGACGGAAAATCGGATTTTTACCCTATGTCGTATGATAACTTGAGTAGTGTTTCTCAGAATGTTTTGAAATTTTATCAGCAGCTTACTGGTGAGGAGAGGAGGATCCCTTTCATTTTTGACGATTTTCACTTTTGCCGTTCCAGAGTTATTGGACTTGATATGACGGAAAATCGGATTTTTACTCTATGTCGTATGATAACTTGAGTAGTGTTTCTCAGAATGTTTTGAAATTTTATCAGCAGCTTATTGATGAAGAGAGGAGGATCCCTTTCATTTTTGATGATTTTCACTTTTGCCGTTTTAGAGTTATTGGGCTTGATATGACGAAAATAGGATTTTTACTCTATGTCGTATGATAACTTGAGTAGTGTTTCTCAGAATGTTTTGAAATTTTATCAGCAGCTTACCGATGGAGAGAGGAGGATCTCTTTCATTTTTGACAATTTTCACTTCTGCCGTTCCAGAGTTATTTGACTTGATATGACGGAAAATCGGATTTTTACCCTATGTTGCATAACTTGAGTAGTGTTTCTCAGAATGTTTTGAAATTTTATCAGCAGCTTACAGATGAGGAGAGGAGGATCCCTTTCATTTTTGACGATTTTCACTTTTGCCGTTCCAGAGTTATTGGACTTGATATGACGGAAAATAGGATTTTTACTCTATGTCGTATGATAACTTGAGTAGTGTTTCTCAGAATGTTTTGAAATTTTATCAGCACCTTACCGGTGGAGAGAGGAGGATCTCTTTCATTTTTGACGATTTTCACTTTTGCCGTTCCAGAGTTATTGGACTTGATATGACGGAAAATAGGATGTTTACCCTATGTCGTATGATAACTTGAGTAGTGTTTCTCAGAATGTTTTGAAATTTTATCAGCAGCTTACTGGTGAGGAGAGGAGGATCCCTTTCATTTTTGACGATTTTCACTTTTGCCGTTCCAGAGTTATTGGACTTGATATGACGGAAAATCGGATTGTTACCCTATGTTGTATGATAACTTGAGTAGTGTTTCTCAGAATGTTTTGAAATTTTATCAGCAGCTTACAGATGAGGGGAGGAGGATCCCTTTTATTTTTGACGATTTTCACTTTTGCCGTTCCAGAGTTATTGGACTTGATATGACGGAAAATCGGATTTTTACCCTATGTCGTATGATAACTTGAGTAGTGTTTCTCAGAATGTTTTGAAATTTTATCAGCAGCTTATTGATGAAGAGAGGAGGATCCCTTTCATTTTTGACGATTTTCACTTTTGCCGTTCCAGAGTTATTGGACTTGATATGACGGAAAATAGGATTTTTACTCTATGTCGTATGATAACTTGAGTAGTGTTTCTCAGAATGTTTTGAAATTTTATCAGCACCTTACCGGTGGAGAGAGGAGGATCTCTTTCATTTTTGACGATTTTCACTTTTGCCGTTCCAGAGTTATTGGACTTGATATGACGGAAAATAGGATGTTTACCCTATGTCGTATGATAACTTGAGTAGTGTTTCTCAGAATGTTTTGAAATTTTATCAGCAGCTTACTGGTGAGGAGAGGAGGATCCCTTTCATTTTTGACGATTTTCACTTTTGCCGTTCCAGAGTTATTGGACTTGATATGACGGAAAATCGGATTGTTACCCTATGTTGTATGATAACTTGAGTAGTGTTTCTCAGAATGTTTTGAAATTTTATCAGCAACTTACTGGTGAAGAGAGCAGGATCCCTTTCATTTTTGATGATTTTCACTTTTGCCGTTTTAGAGTTATTGGGCTTGATATGACGAAAATAGGATTTTTACTCTATGTCGTATGATAACTTGAGTAGTGTTTCTCAGAATGTTTTGAAATTTTATCAGCAGCTTACCGGTGGAGAGAGGAGGATCTCTTTCATTTTTGACAATTTTCACTTCTGCCGTTCCAGAGTTATTGGACTTGATATGACGGAAAATCGGATTTTTACCCTATGTTGCATAACTTGAGTAGTGTTTCTCAGAATGTTTTGAAATTTTATCAGCAGCTTACAGATGAGGAGAGGAGGATCCCTTTCATTTTTGACGATTTTCACTTTTGCCGTTCCAGAGTTATTGGACTTGATATGACGGAAAATCGGATTTTTACCCTATGTCGTATGATAACTTGAGTAGTGTTTCTCAGAATGTTTTGAAATTTTATCAGCAGCTTATTGATGAAGAGAGGAGGATCCCTTTCATTTTTGACGATTTTCACTTTTGCCGTTCCAGAGTTATTGGACTTGATATGACGGAAAATAGGATTTTTACTCTATGTCGTATGATAACTTGAGTAGTGTTTCTCAGAATGTTTTGAAATTTTATCAGCACCTTACCGGTGGAGAGAGGAGGATCTCTTTCATTTTTGACGATTTTCACTTTTGCCGTTCCAGAGTTATTGGACTTGATATGACGGAAAATAGGATGTTTACCCTATGTCGTATGATAACTTGAGTAGTGTTTCTCAGAATGTTTTGAAATTTTATCAGCAGCTTACTGGTGAGGAGAGGAGGATCCCTTTCATTTTTGACGATTTTCACTTTTGCCGTTCCAGAGTTATTGGACTTGATATGACGGAAAATCGGATTGTTACCCTATGTTGTATGATAACTTGAGTAGTGTTTCTCAGAATGTTTTGAAATTTTATCAGCAGCTTACTGATGAAGAGAGGAGGATCCCTTTCATTTTTGATGATTTTCACTTTTGCCGTTTTAGAGTTATTGGGCTTGATATGACGAAAATAGGATTTTTACTCTATGTCGTATGATAACTTGAGTAGTGTTTCTCAGAATGTTTTGAAATTTTATCAGCAGCTTACCGGTGGAGAGAGGAGGATCTCTTTCATTTTTGACAATTTTCACTTCTGCCGTTCCAGAGTTATTTGACTTGATATGACGGAAAATCGGATTTTTACCCTATGTTGCATAACTTGAGTAGTGTTTCTCAGAATGTTTTGAAATTTTATCAGCAGCTTACAGATGAGGAGAGGAGGATCCCTTTCATTTTTGACGATTTTCACTTTTGCCGTTCCAGAGTTATTGGACTTGATATGACGGAAAATCGGATTTTTACCCTATGTCGTATGATAACTTGAGTAGTGTTTCTCAGAATGTTTTGAAATTTTATCAGCAGCTTACTGGTGAGGAGAGGAGGATCCCTTTCATTTTTGACGATTTTCACTTTTGCCGTTCCAGAGTTATTGGACTTGATATGACGGAAAATCGGATTTTTACTCTATGTCGTATGATAACTTGAGTAGTGTTTCTCAGAATGTTTTGAAATTTTATCAGCAGCTTATTGATGAAGAGAGGAGGATCCCTTTCATTTTTGATGATTTTCACTTTTGCCGTTTTAGAGTTATTGGGCTTGATATGACGAAAATAGGATTTTTACTCTATGTCGTATGATAACTTGAGTAGTGTTTCTCAGAATGTTTTGAAATTTTATCAGCAGCTTACCGATGGAGAGAGGAGGATCTCTTTCATTTTTGACAATTTTCACTTCTGCCGTTCCAGAGTTATTTGACTTGATATGACGGAAAATCGGATTTTTACCCTATGTTGCATAACTTGAGTAGTGTTTCTCAGAATGTTTTGAAATTTTATCAGCAGCTTACAGATGAGGAGAGGAGGATCCCTTTCATTTTTGACGATTTTCACTTTTGCCGTTCCAGAGTTATTGGACTTGATATGACGGAAAATAGGATTTTTACTCTATGTCGTATGATAACTTGAGTAGTGTTTCTCAGAATGTTTTGAAATTTTATCAGCACCTTACCGGTGGAGAGAGGAGGATCTCTTTCATTTTTGACGATTTTCACTTTTGCCGTTCCAGAGTTATTGGACTTGATATGACGGAAAATAGGATGTTTACCCTATGTCGTATGATAACTTGAGTAGTGTTTCTCAGAATGTTTTGAAATTTTATCAGCAGCTTACTGGTGAGGAGAGGAGGATCCCTTTCATTTTTGACGATTTTCACTTTTGCCGTTCCAGAGTTATTGGACTTGATATGACGGAAAATCGGATTGTTACCCTATGTTGTATGATAACTTGAGTAGTGTTTCTCAGAATGTTTTGAAATTTTATCAGCAGCTTACAGATGAGGGGAGGAGGATCCCTTTTATTTTTGACGATTTTCACTTTTGCCGTTCCAGAGTTATTGGACTTGATATGACGGAAAATCGGATTTTTACCCTATGTCGTATGATAACTTGAGTAGTGTTTCTCAGAATGTTTTGAAATTTTATCAGCAGCTTATTGATGAAGAGAGGAGGATCCCTTTCATTTTTGACGATTTTCACTTTTGCCGTTCCAGAGTTATTGGACTTGATATGACGGAAAATAGGATTTTTACTCTATGTCGTATGATAACTTGAGTAGTGTTTCTCAGAATGTTTTGAAATTTTATCAGCACCTTACCGGTGGAGAGAGGAGGATCTCTTTCATTTTTGACGATTTTCACTTTTGCCGTTCCAGAGTTATTGGACTTGATATGACGGAAAATAGGATGTTTACCCTATGTCGTATGATAACTTGAGTAGTGTTTCTCAGAATGTTTTGAAATTTTATCAGCAGCTTACTGGTGAGGAGAGGAGGATCCCTTTCATTTTTGACGATTTTCACTTTTGCCGTTCCAGAGTTATTGGACTTGATATGACGGAAAATCGGATTGTTACCCTATGTTGTATGATAACTTGAGTAGTGTTTCTCAGAATGTTTTGAAATTTTATCAGCAACTTACTGGTGAAGAGAGCAGGATCCCTTTCATTTTTGATGATTTTCACTTTTGCCGTTTTAGAGTTATTGGGCTTGATATGACGAAAATAGGATTTTTACTCTATGTCGTATGATAACTTGAGTAGTGTTTCTCAGAATGTTTTGAAATTTTATCAGCAGCTTACCGGTGGAGAGAGGAGGATCTCTTTCATTTTTGACAATTTTCACTTCTGCCGTTCCAGAGTTATTGGACTTGATATGACGGAAAATCGGATTTTTACCCTATGTTGCATAACTTGAGTAGTGTTTCTCAGAATGTTTTGAAATTTTATCAGCAGCTTACAGATGAGGAGAGGAGGATCCCTTTCATTTTTGACGATTTTCACTTTTGCCGTTCCAGAGTTATTGGACTTGATATGACGGAAAATCGGATTTTTACCCTATGTCGTATGATAACTTGAGTAGTGTTTCTCAGAATGTTTTGAAATTTTATCAGCAGCTTATTGATGAAGAGAGGAGGATCCCTTTAATTTTTGACGATTTTCACTTTTGCCGTTCCAGAGTTATTGGACTTGATATGACGGAAAATAGGATTTTTACTCTATGTCGTATGATAACTTGAGTAGTGTTTCTCAGAATGTTTTGAAATTTTATCAGCACCTTACCGGTGGAGAGAGGAGGATCTCTTTCATTTTTGACGATTTTCACTTTTGCCGTTCCAGAGTTATTGGACTTGATATGACGGAAAATAGGATGTTTACCCTATGTCGTATGATAACTTGAGTAGTGTTTCTCAGAATGTTTTGAAATTTTATCAGCAGCTTACTGGTGAGGAGAGGAGGATCCCTTTCATTTTTGACGATTTTCACTTTTGCCGTTCCAGAGTTATTGGACTTGATATGACGGAAAATCGGATTGTTACCCTATGTTGTATGATAACTTGAGTAGTGTTTCTCAGAATGTTTTGAAATTTTATCAGCAGCTTACAGATGAGGGGAGGAGGATCCCTTTTATTTTTGACGATTTTCACTTTTGCCGTTCCAGAGTTATTGGACTTGATATGACGGAAAATCGGATTTTTACCCTATGTCGTATGATAACTTGAGTAGTGTTTCTCAGAATGTTTTGAAATTTTATCAGCAGCTTATTGATGAAGAGAGGAGGATCCCTTTCATTTTTGACGATTTTCACTTTTGCCGTTCCAGAGTTATTGGACTTGATATGACGGAAAATAGGATTTTTACTCTATGTCGTATGATAACTTGAGTAGTGTTTCTCAGAATGTTTTGAAATTTTATCAGCACCTTACCGGTGGAGAGAGGAGGATCTCTTTCATTTTTGACGATTTTCACTTTTGCCGTTCCAGAGTTATTGGACTTGATATGACGGAAAATAGGATGTTTACCCTATGTCGTATGATAACTTGAGTAGTGTTTCTCAGAATGTTTTGAAATTTTATCAGCAGCTTACTGGTGAGGAGAGGAGGATCCCTTTCATTTTTGACGATTTTCACTTTTGCCGTTCCAGAGTTATTGGACTTGATATGACGGAAAATCGGATTTTTACCCTATGTCGTATGATAACTTGAGTAGTGTTTCTCAGAATGTTTTGAAATTTTATCAGCAGCTTATTGATGAAGAGAGGAGGATCCCTTTAATTTTTGACGATTTTCACTTTTGCCGTTCCAGAGTTATTGGACTTGATATGACGGAAAATAGGATTTTTACTCTATGTCGTATGATAACTTGAGTAGTGTTTCTCAGAATGTTTTGAAATTTTATCAGCACCTTACCGGTGGAGAGAGGAGGATCTCTTTCATTTTTGACGATTTTCACTTTTGCCGTTCCAGAGTTATTGGACTTGATATGACGGAAAATAGGATGTTTACCCTATGTCGTATGATAACTTGAGTAGTGTTTCTCAGAATGTTTTGAAATTTTATCAGCAGCTTACTGGTGAGGAGAGGAGGATCCCTTTCATTTTTGACGATTTTCACTTTTGCCGTTCCAGAGTTATTGGACTTGATATGACGGAAAATCGGATTTTTACCCTATGTCGTATGATAACTTGAGTAGTGTTTCTCAGAATGTTTTGAAATTTTATCAGCAGCTTATTGATGAAGAGAGGAGGATCCCTTTAATTTTTGACGATTTTCACTTTTGCCGTTCCAGAGTTATTGGACTTGATATGACGGAAAATCGGATTTTTACCCTATGTCGTATGATAACTTGAGTAGTGTTTCTCAGAATGTTTTGAAATTTTATCAGCAGCTTACTGGTGAGGAGAGGAGGATCCCTTTCATTTTTGACGATTTTCACTTTTGCCGTTCCAGAGTTATTGGACTTGATATGACGGAAAATCGGATTGTTACCCTATGTTGTATGATAATTTGAGTAGTGTTTCTCAGAATGTTTTGAAATTTTATCAGCAGCTTACTGATGAAGAGAGGAGGATCCCTTTCATTTTTGATGATTTTCACTTTTGCCGTTTTAGAGTTATTGGGCTTGATATGACGAAAATAGGATTTTTACTCTATGTCGTATGATAACTTGAGTAGTGTTTCTCAGAATGTTTTGAAATTTTATCAGCAGCTTACCGGTGGAGAGAGGAGGATCTCTTTCATTTTTGACAATTTTCACTTCTGCCGTTCCAGAGTTATTTGACTTGATATGACGGAAAATCGGATTTTTACCCTATGTTGCATAACTTGAGTAGTGTTTCTCAGAATGTTTTGAAATTTTATCAGCAGCTTACAGATGAGGAGAGGAGGATCCCTTTCATTTTTGACGATTTTCACTTTTGCCGTTCCAGAGTTATTGGACTTGATATGACGGAAAATCGGATTTTTACCCTATGTCGTATGATAACTTGAGTAGTGTTTCTCAGAATGTTTTGAAATTTTATCAGCAGCTTACTGGTGAGGAGAGGAGGATCCCTTTCATTTTTGACGATTTTCACTTTTGCCGTTCCAGAGTTATTGGACTTGATATGACGGAAAATCGGATTTTTACTCTATGTCGTATGATAACTTGAGTAGTGTTTCTCAGAATGTTTTGAAATTTTATCAGCAGCTTATTGATGAAGAGAGGAGGATCCCTTTCATTTTTGATGATTTTCACTTTTGCCGTTTTAGAGTTATTGGGCTTGATATGACGAAAATAGGATTTTTACTCTATGTCGTATGATAACTTGAGTAGTGTTTCTCAGAATGTTTTGAAATTTTATCAGCAGCTTACCGATGGAGAGAGGAGGATCTCTTTCATTTTTGACAATTTTCACTTCTGCCGTTCCAGAGTTATTTGACTTGATATGACGGAAAATCGGATTTTTACCCTATGTTGCATAACTTGAGTAGTGTTTCTCAGAATGTTTTGAAATTTTATCAGCAGCTTACAGATGAGGAGAGGAGGATCCCTTTCATTTTTGACGATTTTCACTTTTGCCGTTCCAGAGTTATTGGACTTGATATGACGGAAAATAGGATTTTTACTCTATGTCGTATGATAACTTGAGTAGTGTTTCTCAGAATGTTTTGAAATTTTATCAGCACCTTACCGGTGGAGAGAGGAGGATCTCTTTCATTTTTGACGATTTTCACTTTTGCCGTTCCAGAGTTATTGGACTTGATATGACGGAAAATAGGATGTTTACCCTATGTCGTATGATAACTTGAGTAGTGTTTCTCAGAATGTTTTGAAATTTTATCAGCAGCTTACTGGTGAGGAGAGGAGGATCCCTTTCATTTTTGACGATTTTCACTTTTGCCGTTCCAGAGTTATTGGACTTGATATGACGGAAAATCGGATTGTTACCCTATGTTGTATGATAACTTGAGTAGTGTTTCTCAGAATGTTTTGAAATTTTATCAGCAGCTTACAGATGAGGGGAGGAGGATCCCTTTTATTTTTGACGATTTTCACTTTTGCCGTTCCAGAGTTATTGGACTTGATATGACGGAAAATCGGATTTTTACCCTATGTCGTATGATAACTTGAGTAGTGTTTCTCAGAATGTTTTGAAATTTTATCAGCAGCTTATTGATGAAGAGAGGAGGATCCCTTTCATTTTTGACGATTTTCACTTTTGCCGTTCCAGAGTTATTGGACTTGATATGACGGAAAATAGGATTTTTACTCTATGTCGTATGATAACTTGAGTAGTGTTTCTCAGAATGTTTTGAAATTTTATCAGCACCTTACCGGTGGAGAGAGGAGGATCTCTTTCATTTTTGACGATTTTCACTTTTGCCGTTCCAGAGTTATTGGACTTGATATGACGGAAAATAGGATGTTTACCCTATGTCGTATGATAACTTGAGTAGTGTTTCTCAGAATGTTTTGAAATTTTATCAGCAGCTTACTGGTGAGGAGAGGAGGATCCCTTTCATTTTTGACGATTTTCACTTTTGCCGTTCCAGAGTTATTGGACTTGATATGACGGAAAATCGGATTGTTACCCTATGTTGTATGATAACTTGAGTAGTGTTTCTCAGAATGTTTTGAAATTTTATCAGCAACTTACTGGTGAAGAGAGCAGGATCCCTTTCATTTTTGATGATTTTCACTTTTGCCGTTTTAGAGTTATTGGGCTTGATATGACGAAAATAGGATTTTTACTCTATGTCGTATGATAACTTGAGTAGTGTTTCTCAGAATGTTTTGAAATTTTATCAGCAGCTTACCGGTGGAGAGAGGAGGATCTCTTTCATTTTTGACAATTTTCACTTCTGCCGTTCCAGAGTTATTGGACTTGATATGACGGAAAATCGGATTTTTACCCTATGTTGCATAACTTGAGTAGTGTTTCTCAGAATGTTTTGAAATTTTATCAGCAGCTTACAGATGAGGAGAGGAGGATCCCTTTCATTTTTGACGATTTTCACTTTTGCCGTTCCAGAGTTATTGGACTTGATATGACGGAAAATCGGATTTTTACCCTATGTCGTATGATAACTTGAGTAGTGTTTCTCAGAATGTTTTGAAATTTTATCAGCAGCTTACTGGTGAGGAGAGGAGGATCCCTTTCATTTTTGACGATTTTCACTTTTGCCGTTCCAGAGTTATTGGACTTGATATGACGGAAAATAGGATTTTTACCCTATGTTGTATGATAACTTGAGTAGTGTTTCTCAGAATGTTTTGAAATTTGATCAGCAGCTTACTGATGAAGAGAGGAGGATCCCTTTCATTTTGGACGATTTTCACTTTTGCCGTTCCAGAGTTATTGGACTTGATATGACGGAAAATCGGATTTGTACCCTATGTTGTATGATAACTTGAGTAGTGTTTCTCAGAATGTTTTGAAATTTTATCAGCAGCTTACCGGTGAAGAGAGGAGGATCCCTTTCATTTGTGATGATTTTCACTTTTGCCGTTCCAGAGTTATTGGACTTGATATGACGGAAAATCGGATTTTTACCCTATGTTGTATGATAACTTGAGTAGTGTTTCTCAGAATGTTTTGAAATTTTATCAGCAACTTACTGGTGAAGAGAGGAGGATCCCTTTCATTTTTGATGATTTTCACTTTTGCCGTTTTAGAGTTATTGGGCTTGATATGACGAAAATAGGATTTTTACTCTATGTCGTATGATAACTTGAGTAGTGTTTCTCAGAATGTTTTGAAATTTTATCAGCAGCTTACCGGTGGAGAGAGGAGGATCTCTTTCATTTTTGACAATTTTCACTTCTGCCGTTCCAGAGTTATTGGACTTGATATGACAGAAAATCGGATTTTTACCCTATGTTGTATAACTTGAGTAGTGTTTCTCAGAATGTTTTGAAATTTTATCAGCAGCTTACAGATGAGGAGAGGAGGATCCCTTTCATTTTTGACGATTTTCACTTTTGCCGTTCCAGAGTTATTGGACTTGATATGACGGAAAATAGGATTTTTACTCTATGTCGTATGATAACTTGAGTAGTGTTTCTCAGAATGTTTTGAAATTTTATCGGCAGCTTATTGATGAAGAGAGGAGGATCCCTTTAATTTTTGACGATTTTCACTTTTGCCGTTCCAGAGTTATTGGACTTGATATGACGGAAAATAGGATTTTTACTCTATGTCGTATGATAACTTGAGCAGTGTTTCTCAGAATGTTTTGAAATTTTATCAGCAGCTTACTGGTGAAGAGAGGAGGATCCCTTTCATTTTTGATGATTTTCACTTTTGCCGTTCCAGAGTTATTGGATTTGATATGACGGAAAATCGGATTTTTACTCTATGTCGTATGATAACTTGAGTAGTGTTTCTCAGAATGTTTTGAAATTTTATCAGCAGCTTACTGGTGAGGAGAGGAGGATCCCTTTCAATTTTGATGATTTTCACTTTTGCCGTTTTAGAGTTATTGGGCTTGATATGACGAAAATAGGATTTTTACTCTATGTCGTATGATAACTTGAGTAGTGTTTCTCAGAATGTTTTGAAATTTTATCAGCAGCTTACCGGTGGAGAGAGGAGGATCTCTTTCATTTTTGACGATTTTCACTTTTGCCGTTCCAGAGTTATTGGACTTGATATGACGGAAAATCGGATTTTTACCCTATGTCGTATGATAACTTGAGTAGTGTTTCTCAGAATGTTTTGAAATTTTATCAGCAGCTTACTGATGAAGAGAGGAGGATCCCTTTCATTTTGGACGATTTTCACTTTTGCCGTTCCAGAGTTATTGGACTTGATATGACGGAAAATCGGATTTTTACTCTATGTTGTATGATAACTTGAGTAGTGTTTCTCAGAATGTTTTGAAATTTTATCAGCAAATTACTGGTGAAGAGAGGAGGATCTCATTCATTTTTGACAATTTTCACTTCTGCCGTTCCAGAGTTATTGGACTTGATATGACAGAAAATCGGATTTTTACCCTATGTTGTATAACTTGAGTAGTGTTTCTCAGAATGTTTTGAAATTTTATCAGCAGCTTACAGATGAGGAGAGGAGGATCCCTTTCATTTTTGACGATTTTCACTTTTACCGTTCCAGAGTTATTGGACTTGATATGAAGGAAAATCGGATTTTTACCCTATGTCGTATGATAACTTGAGTAGTGTTTCTCAGAATGTTTTGAAATTTTATCGGCAGCTTATTGATGAAGAGAGGAGGATCCCTTTAATTTATGACGATTTTCACTTTTGCCGTTCCAGAGTTATTGGACTTGATATGACGGAAAATAGGATTTTTACTCTATGTCGTATGATAACTTGAGTAGTGTTTCTCAGAATGTTTTGAAATTTTATCAGCAGCTTACTGGTGAGGAGAGGAGGATCCCTTTCATTTTTGACGATTTTCACTTTTGCCGTTCCAGAGTTATTGGACTTGATATGACGGAAAATCGGATTTTTACCCTATGTCGTATGATAACTTGAGTAGTGTTTCTCAGAATGTTTTGAAATTTTATCGGCAGCTTATTGATGAAGAGAGGAGGATCCCTTTAATTTATGACGATTTTCACTTTTGCCGTTCCAGAGTTATTGGACTTGATATGACGGAAAATAGGATTTTTACTCTATGTCGTATGATAACTTGAGTAGTGTTTCTCAGAATGTTTTGAAATTTTATCAGCAGCTTACTGATGAAGAGAGGAGGATCCCTTTCATTTTGGACGATTTTCACTTTTGCCGTTCCAGAGTTATTGGACTTGATATGACGAAAATCGGATTTTTACCCTATGTTGTATGATAACTTGAGTAGTGTTTCTCAGAATGTTTTGAAATTTTATCAGCAGCTTACCGGTGGAGAGAGGAGGATCTCTTTCATTTTTGACAATTTTCACTTCTGCCGTTCCAGAGTTATTGGACTTGATATGACGGAAAATCGGATTTTTACCCTATGTTGTATAACTTGAGTAGTGTTTCTCAGAATGTTTTGAAATTTTATCAGCAGCTTACAGATGAGGGGAGGAGGATCCCTTTCATTTTTGACGATTTTCACTTTTGCCGTTCCAGAGTTATTGGACTTGATATGACGGAAAATCGGATTTTTACCCTATGTCGTATGATAACTTGAGTAGTGTTTCTCAGAATGTTTTGAAATTTTATCAGCAGCTTATTGATGAAGAGAGGAGGATCCCTTTAATTTTTGACGATTTTCACTTTTGCCGTTCCAGAGTTATTGGACTTGATATGACGGAAAATAGGATTTTTACTCTATGTCGTATGATAACTTGAGTAGTGTTTCTCAGAATGTTTTGAAATTTTATCAGCACCTTACCGGTGGAGAGAGGAGGATCTCTTTCATTTTTGACGATTTTCACTTTTGCCGTTCCAGAGTTATTGGACTTGATATGACGGAAAATAGGATGTTTACCCTATGTCGTATGATAACTTGAGTAGTGTTTCTCAGAATGTTTTGAAATTTTATCAGCAGCTTACCGGTGGAGAGAGGAGGATCTCTTTCATTTTTGACAATTTTCACTTCTGCCGTTCCAGAGTTATTGGACTTGATATGACGGAAAATCGGATTGTTACCCTATGTTGTATGATAACTTGAGCAGTGTTTCTCAGAATGTTTTGAAATTTTATCAGCAGCTTACTGGTGAAGAGAGGAGGATCCCTTTCATTTTTGATGATTTTCACTTTTGCCGTTCCAGAGTTATTGGACTTGATATGACGGAAAATCGGATTTTTACCCTATGTCGTATGATAACTTGAGTAGTGTTTCTCAGAATGTTTTGAAATTTTATCAGCAGCTTACTGATGAAGAGAGGAGGATCCCTTTCATTTTTGATGATTTTCACTTTTGCCGTTTTAGAGTTATTGGGCTTGATATGACGAAAATAGGATTTTTACTCTATGTCGTATGATAACTTGAGTAGTGTTTCTCAGAATGTTTTGAAATTTTATCAGCAGCTTATTGATGAAGAGAGGAGGATCCCTTTAATTTTTGACGATTTTCACTTTTGCCGTTCCAGAGTTATTGGACTTGATATGACGGAAAATAGGATGTTTACCCTATGTCGTATGATAACTTGAGTAGTGTTTCTCAGAATGTTTTGAAATTTTATCAGCAGCTTACCGGTGAAGAGAGGAGGATCCCTTTCATTTGTGATGATTTTCACTTTTGCCGTTCCAGAGTTATTGGACTTGATATGACGGAAAATCGGATTTTTACCCTATGTTGTATGATAACTTGAGTAGTGTTTCTCAGAATGTTTTGAAATTTTATCAGAAGCTTACTGGTGAAGAGAGGAGGATCCCTTTCATTTTTGATGATTTTCACTTTTGCCGTTCCAGAGTTATTGGACTTGATATGACGGAAAATCGGATTTTTACTCTATGTCGTATGATAACTTGAGTAGTGTTTCTCAGAATGTTTTGAAATTTTATCAGCAGCTTACTGATGAAGAGAGGAGGATCCCTTTCATTTTGGACGATTTTCACTTTTGCCGTTCCAGAGTTATTGGACTTGATATGATGGAAAATCGGATTTGTACCCTATGTTGTATGATACCTTGAGTAGTGTTTCTCAGAATGTTTTGAAATTTTATCAGCAACTTACCGGTGGAGAGAGGAGGATCTCTTTCATTTTTGACAATTTTCACTTCTGCCGTTCCAGAGTTATTGGACTTGATATGACGGAAAATCGGATTGTTACCCTATGTTGTATGATAACTTGAGTAGTGTTTCTCAGAATGTTTTGAAATTTTATCAGCAGCTTACTGGTGAGGAGAGGAGGATCCCTTTCATTTTTGACGATTTTCACTTTTGCCGTTCCAGAGTTATTGGACTTGATATGACGAAAATAGGATTTTTACTCTATGTCGTATGATAACTTGAGTAGTGTTTCTCAGAATGTTTTGAAATTTTATCAGCAGCTTACCGGTGGAGAGAGGAGGATCTCTTTCATTTTTGACAATTTTCACTTCTGCCGTTCCAGAGTTATTGGACTTGATATGACGGAAAATAGGATTTTTACTCTATGTCGTATGATAACTTGAGTAGTGTTTCTCAGAATGTTTTGAAATTTTATCAGCAGCTTACCGGTGGAGAGAGGAGGATCTCTTTCATTTTTGACGATTTTCACTTTTGCCGTTCCAGAGTTATTGGACTTGATATGACGAAAATAGGATTTTTACTCTATGTCGTATGATAACTTGAGTAGTGTTTCTCAGAATGTTTTGAAATTTTATCAGCAGCTTATTGATGAAGAGAGGAGGATCCCTTTAATTTTTGACGATTTTCACTTTTGCCGTTCCAGAGTTATTGGACTTGATATGACGGAAAATAGGATGTTTACCCTATGTCGTATGATAACTTGAGTAGTGTTTCTCAGAATGTTTTGAAATTTTATCAGCAGCTTACCGGTGAAGAGAGGAGGATCCCTTTCATTTGTGATGATTTTCACTTTTGCCGTTCCAGAGTTATTGGACTTGATATGACGGAAAATCGGATTTTTACCCTATGTTGTATGATAACTTGAGTAGTGTTTCTCAGAATGTTTTGAAATTTTATCAGCAGCTTACTGGTGAGGAGAGGAGGATCCCTTTCATTTTTGACGATTTTCACTTTTGCCGTTCCAGAGTTATTGGACTTGATATGACGAAAATAGGATTTTTACTCTATGTCGTATGATAACTTGAGTAGTGTTTCTCAGAATGTTTTGAAATTTTATCAGCAGCTTACCGGTGGAGAGAGGAGGATCTCTTTCATTTTTGATAATTTTCACTTCTGCCGTTCCAGAGTTATTGGACTTGATATGACGGAAAATAGGATTTTTACTCTATGTCGTATGATAACTTGAGTAGTGTTTCTCAGAATGTTTTGAAATTTTATCAGCAGCTTACCGGTGGAGAGAGGAGGATCTCTTTCATTTTTGACGATTTTCACTTTTGCCGTTCCAGAGTTATTGGACTTGATATGACGAAAATAGGATTTTTACTCTATGTCGTATGATAACTTGAGTAGTGTTTCTCAGAATGTTTTGAAATTTTATCAGCAGCTTATTGATGAAGAGAGGAGGATCCCTTTAATTTTTGACGATTTTCACTTTTGCCGTTCCAGAGTTATTGGACTTGATATGACGGAAAATAGGATGTTTACCCTATGTCGTATGATAACTTGAGTAGTGTTTCTCAGAATGTTTTGAAATTTTATCAGCAGCTTACCGGTGAAGAGAGGAGGATCCCTTTCATTTGTGATGATTTTCACTTTTGCCGTTCCAGAGTTATTGGACTTGATATGACGGAAAATCGGATTTTTACCCTATGTTGTATGATAACTTGAGTAGTGTTTCTCAGAATGTTTTGAAATTTTATCAGAAGCTTACTGGTGAAGAGAGGAGGATCCCTTTCATTTTTGATGATTTTCACTTTTGCCGTTCCAGAGTTATTGGACTTGATATGACGGAAAATCGGATTTTTACCCTATGTCGTATGATAACTTGAGTAGTGTTTCTCAGAATGTTTTGAAATTTTATCAGCAGCTTACTGATGAAGAGAGGAGGATCCCTTTCATTTTGGACGATTTTCACTTTTGCCGTTCCAGAGTTATTGGACTTGATATGATGGAAAATCGGATTTGTACCCTATGTTGTATGATACCTTGAGTAGTGTTTCTCAGAATGTTTTGAAATTTTATCAGCAGCTTACTGGTGAGGAGAGGAGGATCCCTTTCATTTTTGACGATTTTCACTTTTGCCGTTCCAGAGTTATTGGACTTGATATGACGAAAATAGGATTTTTACTCTATGTCGTATGATAACTTGAGTAGTGTTTCTCAGAATGTTTTGAAATTTTATCAGCAGCTTACCGGTGGAGAGAGGAGGATCTCTTTCATTTTTGACAATTTTCACTTCTGCCGTTCCAGAGTTATTGGACTTGATATGACGGAAAATAGGATTTTTACTCTATGTCGTATGATAACTTGAGTAGTGTTTCTCAGAATGTTTTGAAATTTTATCAGCAGCTTACCGGTGGAGAGAGGAGGATCTCTTTCATTTTTGACGATTTTCACTTTTGCCGTTCCAGAGTTATTGGACTTGATATGACGGAAAATCGGATTGTTACCCTATGTTGTATGATAACTTGAGCAGTGTTTCTCAGAATGTTTTGAAATTTTATCAGCAGCTTACTGGTGAAGTGAGGAGGATCCCTTTCATTTTTGATGATTTTCACTTTTGCCGTTCCAGAGTTATTGGATTTGATATGACGGAAAATCGGATTTTTACTCTATGTCGTATGATAACTTGAGTAGTGTTTCTCAGAATGTTTTGAAATTTTATCAGCAGCTTACTGGTGAGGAGAGGAGGATCCCTTTCAATTTTGATGATTTTCACTTTTGCCGTTTTAGAGTTATTGGGCTTGATATGACGAAAATAGGATTTTTACTCTATGTCGTATGATAACTTGAGTAGTGTTTCTCAGAATGTTTTGAAATTTTATCAGCAGCTTACCGGTGGAGAGAGGAGGATCTCTTTCATTTTTGACGATTTTCACTTTTGCCGTTCCAGAGTTATTGGACTTGATATGACGGAAAATCGGATTTTTACCCTATGTCGTATGATAACTTGAGTAGTGTTTCTCAGAATGTTTTGAAATTTTATCAGCAGCTTACTGATGAAGAGAGGAGGATCCCTTTCATTTTGGACGATTTTCACTTTTGCCGTTCCAGAGTTATTGGACTTGATATGACGGAAAATCGGATTTTTACTCTATGTTGTATGATAACTTGAGTAGTGTTTCTCAGAATGTTTTGAAATTTTATCAGCAGCTTACCGGTGAAGAGAGGAGGATCCCTTTCATTTGTGATGATTTTCACTTTTGCCGTTCCAGAGTTATTGGACTTGATATGACGGAAAATCGGATTTTTACCCTATGTTGTATGATAACTTGAGTAGTGTTTCTCAGAATGTTTTGAAATTTTATCAGAAGCTTACTGGTGAAGAGAGGAGGATCCCTTTCATTTTTGATGATTTTCACTTTTGCCGTTCCAGAGTTATTGGACTTGATATGACGGAAAATCGGATTTTTACCCTATGTCGTATGATAACTTGAGTAGTGTTTCTCAGAATGTTTTGAAATTTTATCAGCAGCTTACTGATGAAGAGAGGAGGATCCCTTTCATTTTGGACGATTTTCACTTTTGCCGTTCCAGAGTTATTGGACTTGATATGATGGAAAATCGGATTTGTACCCTATGTTGTATGATACCTTGAGTAGTGTTTCTCAGAATGTTTTGAAATTTTATCAGCAGCTTACCGGTGGAGAGAGGAGGATCTCTTTCATTTTTGACAATTTTCACTTCTGCCGTTCCAGAGTTATTGGACTTGATATGACGGAAAATCGGATTGTTACCCTATGTTGTATGATAACTTGAGTAGTGTTTCTCAGAATGTTTTGAAATTTTATCAGCAGCTTACTGGTGAGGAGAGGAGGATCCCTTTCATTTTTGACGATTTTCACTTTTGCCGTTCCAGAGTTATTGGACTTGATATGACGAAAATAGGATTTTTACTCTATGTCGTATGATAACTTGAGTAGTGTTTCTCAGAATGTTTTGAAATTTTATCAGCAGCTTACCGGTGGAGAGAGGAGGATCTCTTTCATTTTTGACAATTTTCACTTCTGCCGTTCCAGAGTTATTGGACTTGATATGACGGAAAATAGGATTTTTACTCTATGTCGTATGATAACTTGAGTAGTGTTTCTCAGAATGTTTTGAAATTTTATCAGCAGCTTACCGGTGGAGAGAGGAGGATCTCTTTCATTTTTGACGATTTTCACTTTTGCCGTTCCAGAGTTATTGGACTTGATATGACGGAAAATAGGATGTTTACCCTATGTCGTATGATAACTTGAGTAGTGTTTCTCAGAATGTTTTGAAATTTTATCAGCAGCTTACTGGTGAGGAGAGGAGGATCCCTTTCATTTTTGACGATTTTCACTTTTGCCGTTCCAGAGTTATTGGACTTGATATGACGGAAAATCGGATTTTTACCCTATGTCGTATGATAACTTGAGTAGTGTTTCTCAGAATGTTTTGAAATTTTATCAGCAGCTTATTGATGAAGAGAGGAGGATCCCTTTAATTTTTGACGATTTTCACTTTTGCCGTTCCAGAGTTATTGGACTTGATATGACGGAAAATAGGATTTTTACTCTATGTCGTATGATAACTTGAGTAGTGTTTCTCAGAATGTTTTGAAATTTTATCAGCACCTTACCGGTGGAGAGAGGAGGATCTCTTTCATTTTTGACGATTTTCACTTTTGCCGTTCCAGAGTTATTGGACTTGATATGACGGAAAATAGGATGTTTACTCTATGTCGTATGATAACTTGAGTAGTGTTTCTCAGAATGTTTTGAAATTTTATCAGCAGCTTACTGGTGAGGAGAGGAGGTTCCCTTTCATTTTTGACGATTTTCACTTTTGCCGTTCCAGAGTTATTGGACTTGATATGACGGAAAATAGGATGTTTACCCTATGTCGTATGATAACTTGAGTA
This sequence comes from Bathymodiolus brooksi, assembly GCA_963680875.1. Taxonomy (NCBI): domain Eukaryota; kingdom Metazoa; phylum Mollusca; class Bivalvia; order Mytilida; family Modiolidae; genus Bathymodiolus; species Bathymodiolus brooksi. The sequence goes on from OY804579.1 coordinate 28,656,537, forward strand.
GTGTTTCTCAGAATGTTTTGAAATTTTATCAGCAGCTTACTGGTGAGGAGAGGAGGATCCCTTTCATTTTTGACGATTTTCACTTTTGCCGTTCCAGAGTTATTGGACTTGATATGATGGAAAATCGGATTTGTACCCTATGTTGTATGATACCTTGAGTAGTGTTTCTCAGAATGTTTTGAAATTTTATCAGCAGCTTACCGGTGGAGAGAGGAGGATCTCTTTCATTTTTGACAATTTTCACTTCTGCCGTTCCAGAGTTATTGGACTTGATATGACGGAAAATCGGATTGTTACCCTATGTTGTATGATAACTTGAGTAGTGTTTCTCAGAATGTTTTGAAATTTTATCAGCAGCTTACTGGTGAGGAGAGGAGGATCCCTTTCATTTTTGACGATTTTCACTTTTGCCGTTCCAGAGTTATTGGACTTGATATGACGAAAATAGGATTTTTACTCTATGTCGTATGATAACTTGAGTAGTGTTTCTCAGAATGTTTTGAAATTTTATCAGCAGCTTACCGGTGGAGAGAGGAGGATCTCTTTCATTTTTGACAATTTTCACTTCTGCCGTTCCAGAGTTATTGGACTTGATATGACGGAAAATAGGATTTTTACTCTATGTCGTATGATAACTTGAGTAGTGTTTCTCAGAATGTTTTGAAATTTTATCAGCAGCTTACTGGTGAGGAGAGGAGGATCCCTTTCATTTTTGACGATTTTCACTTTTGCCGTTCCAGAGTTATTGGACTTGATATGACGGAAAATCGGATTTTTACCCTATGTCGTATGATAACTTGAGTAGTGTTTCTCAGAATGTTTTGAAATTTTATCAGCAGCTTATTGATGAAGAGAGGAGGATCCCTTTAATTTTTGACGATTTTCACTTTTGCCGTTCCAGAGTTATTGGACTTGATATGACGGAAAATAGGATTTTTACTCTATGTCGTATGATAACTTGAGTAGTGTTTCTCAGAATGTTTTGAAATTTTATCAGCACCTTACCGGTGGAGAGAGGAGGATCTCTTTCATTTTTGACGATTTTCACTTTTGCCGTTCCAGAGTTATTGGACTTGATATGACGGAAAATAGGATGTTTACTCTATGTCGTATGATAACTTGAGTAGTGTTTCTCAGAATGTTTTGAAATTTTATCAGCAGCTTACTGGTGAGGAGAGGAGGTTCCCTTTCATTTTTGACGATTTTCACTTTTGCCGTTCCAGAGTTATTGGACTTGATATGACGGAAAATAGGATGTTTACCCTATGTCGTATGATAACTTGAGTAGTGTTTCTCAGAATGTTTTGAAATTTTATCAGCAGCTTACTGGTGAGGAGAGGAGGATCCCTTTCATTTTTGACGATTTTCACTTTTGCCGTTCCAGAGTTATTGGACTTGATATGATGGAAAATCGGATTTGTACCCTATGATGTATGATACCTTGAGTAGTGTTTCTCAGAATGTTTTGAAATTTTATCAGCAGCTTACCGGTGGAGAGTGGAGGATCTCTTTCATTTTTGACAATTTTCACTTCTGCCGTTCCAGAGTTATTGGACTTGATATGACGGAAAATCGGATTGTTACCCTATGTTGTATGATAACTTGAGTAGTGTTTCTCAGAATGTTTTGAAATTTTATCAGCAGCTTACTGGTGAGGAGAGGAGGATCCCTTTCATTTTTGACGATTTTCACTTTTGCCGTTCCAGAGTTATTGGACTTGATATGACGAAAATAGGATTTTTACTCTATGTCGTATGATAACTTGAGTAGTGTTTCTCAGAATGTTTTGAAATTTTATCAGCAGCTTACCGGTGGAGAGAGGAGGATCTCTTTCATTTTTGACAATTTTCACTTCTGCCGTTCCAGAGTTATTGGACTTGATATGACGGAAAATAGGATTTTTACTCTATGTCGTATGATAACTTGAGTAGTGTTTCTCAGAATGTTTTGAAATTTTATCAGCAGCTTACCGGTGGAGAGAGGAGGATCTCTTTCATTTTTGACGATTTTCACTTTTGCCGTTCCAGAGTTATTGGACTTGATATGACGGAAAATCGGATTGTTACCCTATGTTGTATGATAACTTGAGCAGTGTTTCTCAGAATGTTTTGAAATTTTATCAGCAGCTTACTGGTGAAGTGAGGAGGATCCCTTTCATTTTTGATGATTTTCACTTTTGCCGTTCCAGAGTTATTGGATTTGATATGACGGAAAATCGGATTTTTACTCTATGTCGTATGATAACTTGAGTAGTGTTTCTCAGAATGTTTTGAAATTTTATCAGCAGCTTACTGGTGAGGAGAGGAGGAACCCTTTCAATTTTGATGATTTTCACTTTTGCCGTTTTAGAGTTATTGGGCTTGATATGACGAAAATAGGATTTTTACTCTATGTCGTATGATAACTTGAGTAGTGTTTCTCAGAATGTTTTGAAATTTTATCAGCAGCTTACCGGTGGAGAGAGGAGGATCTCTTTCATTTTTGACGATTTTCACTTTTGCCGTTCCAGAGTTATTGGACTTGATATGACGGAAAATCGGATTTTTACCCTATGTCGTATGATAACTTGAGTAGTGTTTCTCAGAATGTTTTGAAATTTTATCAGCAGCTTACTGATGAAGAGAGGAGGATCCCTTTCATTTTGGACGATTTTCACTTTTGCCGTTCCAGAGTTATTGGACTTGATATGACGGAAAATCGGATTTTTACTCTATGTTGTATGATAACTTGAGTAGTGTTTCTCAGAATGTTTTGAAATTTTATCAGCAGCTTACCGGTGAAGAGAGGAGGATCCCTTTCATTTGTGATGATTTTCACTTTTGCCGTTCCAGAGTTATTGGACTTGATATGACGGAAAATCGGATTTTTACCCTATGTTGTATGATAACTTGAGTAGTGTTTCTCAGAATGTTTTGAAATTTTATCAGAAGCTTACTGGTGAAGAGAGGAGGATCCCTTTCATTTTTGATGATTTTCACTTTTGCCGTTCCAGAGTTATTGGACTTGATATGACGGAAAATCGGATTTTTACCCTATGTCGTATGATAACTTGAGTAGTGTTTCTCAGAATGTTTTGAAATTTTATCAGCAGCTTACTGATGAAGAGAGGAGGATCCCTTTCATTTTGGACGATTTTCACTTTTACCGTTCCAGAGTTATTGGACTTGATATGATGGAAAATCGGATTTGTACCCTATGTTGTATGATACCTTGAGTAGTGTTTCTCAGAATGTTTTGAAATTTTATCAGCAGCTTACCGGTGGAGAGAGGAGGATCTCTTTCATTTTTGACGATTTTCACTTTTGCCGTTCCAGAGTTATTGGACTTGATATGACGGAAAATCGGATTGTTACCCTATGTTGTATGATAACTTGAGCAGTGTTTCTCAGAATGTTTTGAAATTTTATCAGCAGCTTACTGGTGAAGTGAGGAGGATCCCTTTCATTTTTGATGATTTTCACTTTTGCCGTTCCAGAGTTATTGGATTTGATATGACGGAAAATCGGATTTTTACTCTATGTCGTATGATAACTTGAGTAGTGTTTCTCAGAATGTTTTGAAATTTTATCAGCAGCTTACTGGTGAGGAGAGGAGGAACCCTTTCAATTTTGATGATTTTCACTTTTGCCGTTTTAGAGTTATTGGGCTTGATATGACGAAAATAGGATTTTTACTCTATGTCGTATGATAACTTGAGTAGTGTTTCTCAGAATGTTTTGAAATTTTATCAGCAGCTTACCGGTGGAGAGAGGAGGATCTCTTTCATTTTTGACGATTTTCACTTTTGCCGTTCCAGAGTTATTGGACTTGATATGACGGAAAATCGGATTTTTACCCTATGTCGTATGATAACTTGAGTAGTGTTTCTCAGAATGTTTTGAAATTTTATCAGCAGCTTACTGATGAAGAGAGGAGGATCCCTTTCATTTTGGACGATTTTCACTTTTGCCGTTCCAGAGTTATTGGACTTGATATGACGGAAAATCGGATTTTTACTCTATGTTGTATGATAACTTGAGTAGTGTTTCTCAGAATGTTTTGAAATTTTATCAGCAGCTTACCGGTGAAGAGAGGAGGATCCCTTTCATTTGTGATGATTTTCACTTTTGCCGTTCCAGAGTTATTGGACTTGATATGACGGAAAATCGGATTTTTACCCTATGTTGTATGATAACTTGAGTAGTGTTTCTCAGAATGTTTTGAAATTTTATCAGAAGCTTACTGGTGAAGAGAGGAGGATCCCTTTCATTTTTGATGATTTTCACTTTTGCCGTTCCAGAGTTATTGGACTTGATATGACGGAAAATCGGATTTTTACCCTATGTCGTATGATAACTTGAGTAGTGTTTCTCAGAATGTTTTGAAATTTTATCAGCAGCTTACTGATGAAGAGAGGAGGATCCCTTTCATTTTGGACGATTTTCACTTTTACCGTTCCAGAGTTATTGGACTTGATATGATGGAAAATCGGATTTGTACCCTATGTTGTATGATACCTTGAGTAGTGTTTCTCAGAATGTTTTGAAATTTTATCAGCAGCTTACCGGTGGAGAGAGGAGGATCTCTTTCATTTTTGACAATTTTCACTTCTGCCGTTCCAGAGTTATTGGACTTGATATGACGGAAAATCGGATTGTTACCCTATGTTGTATGATAACTTGAGTAGTGTTTCTCAGAATGTTTTGAAATTTTATCAGCAGCTTACCGGTGGAGAGAGGAGGATCTCTTTCATTTTTGACAATTTTCACTTCTGCCGTTCCAGAGTTATTGGACTTGATATGACGGAAAATAGGATTTTTACTCTATGTCGTATGATAACTTGAGTAGTGTTTCTCAGAATGTTTTGAAATTTTATCAGCAGCTTACCGGTGGAGAGAGGAGGATCTCTTTCATTTTTGACGATTTTCACTTTTGCCGTTCCAGAGTTATTGGACTTGATATGACGGAAAATAGGATGTTTACCCTATGTCGTATGATAACTTGAGTAGTGTTTCTCAGAATGTTTTGAAATTTTATCAGCAGCTTACTGGTGAGGAGAGGAGGATCCCTTTCATTTTTGACGATTTTCACTTTTGCCGTTCCAGAGTTATTGGACTTGATATGACGGAAAATCGGATTGTTACCCTATGTTGTATGATAACTTGAGCAGTGTTTCTCAGAATGTTTTGAAATTTTATCAGCAGCTTACTGGTGAAGAGAGGAGGATCCCTTTCATTTTTGATGATTTTCACTTTTGCCGTTCCAGAGTTATTGGATTTGATATGAAGGAAAATCGGATTTTTACTCTATGTCGTATGATAACTTGAGTAGTGTTTCTCAGAATGTTTTGAAATTTTATCAGCAGCTTACTGGTGAAGAGAGGAGGATCCCTTTCATTTTTGATGATTTTCACTTTTGCCGTTCCAGAGTTATTGGACTTGATATGACGGAAAATCGGATTTTTACCCTATGTCGTATGATAACTTGAGTAGTGTTTCTCAGAATGTTTTGAAATTTTATCAGCAGCTTACTGATGAAGAGAGGAGGATCCCTTTCATTTTTGATGATTTTCACTTTTGCCGTTTTAGAGTTATTGGGCTTGATATGACGAAAATAGGATTTTTACTCTATGTCGTATGATAACTTGAGTAGTGTTTCTCAGAATGTTTTGAAATTTTATCAGCAGCTTATTGATGAAGAGAGGAGGATCCCTTTAATTTTTGACGATTTTCACTTTTGCCGTTCCAGAGTTATTGGACTTGATATGACGGAAAATCGGATTTTTACCCTATGTTGTATGATAACTTGAGTAGTGTTTCTCAGAATGTTTTGAAATTTTATCAGAAGCTTACTGGTGAAGAGAGGAGGATCCCTTTCATTTTTGATGATTTTCACTTTTGCCGTTCCAGAGTTATTGGACTTGATATGACGGAAAATCGGATTTTTACCCTATGTCGTATGATAACTAGAGTAGTGTTTCTCAGAATGTTTTGAAATTTTATCAGCAGCTTACTGATGAAGAGAGGAGGATCCCTTTCATTTTGGACGATTTTCACTTTTGCCGTTCCAGAGTTATTGGACTTGATATGATGGAAAATCGGATTTGTACCCTATGTTGTATGATACCTTGAGTAGTGTTTCTCAGAATGTTTTGAAATTTTATCAGCAGCTTACCGGTGGAGAGAGGAGGATCTCTTTCATTTTTGACAATTTTCACTTCTGCCGTTCCAGAGTTATTGGACTTGATATGACGGAAAATCGGATTGTTACCCTATGTTGTATGATAACTTGAGTAGTGTTTCTCAGAATGTTTTGAAATTTTATCAGCAGCTTACCGGTGGAGAGAGGAGGATCTCTTTCATTTTTGACAATTTTCACTTCTGCCGTTCCAGAGTTATTGGACTTGATATGACGGAAAATAGGATTTTTACTCTATGTCGTATGATAACTTGAGTAGTGTTTCTCAGAATGTTTTGAAATTTTATCAGCAGCTTACCGGTGGAGAGAGGAGGATCTCTTTCATTTTTGACGATTTTCACTTTTGCCGTTCCAGAGTTATTGGACTTGATATGACGGAAAATAGGATGTTTACCCTATGTCGTATGATAACTTGAGTAGTGTTTCTCAGAATGTTTTGAAATTTTATCAGCAGCTTACTGGTGAGGAGAGGAGGATCCCTTTCATTTTTGACGATTTTCACTTTTGCCGTTCCAGAGTTATTGGACTTGATATGACGGAAAATCGGATTGTTACCCTATGTTGTATGATAACTTGAGCAGTGTTTCTCAGAATGTTTTGAAATTTTATCAGCAGCTTACTGGTGAAGAGAGGAGGATCCCTTTCATTTTTGATGATTTTCACTTTTGCCGTTTTAGAGTTATTGGGCTTGATATGACGAAAATAGGATTTTTACTCTATGTCGTATGATAACTTGAGTAGTGTTTCTCAGAATGTTTTGAAATTTTATCAGCAGCTTACCGGTGGAGAGAGGAGGATCTCTTTCATTTTTGACGATTTTCACTTTTGCCGTTCCAGAGTTATTGGACTTGATATGACGGAAAATCGGATTTTTACCCTATGTCGTATGATAACTTGAGTAGTGTTTCTCAGAATGTTTTGAAATTTTATCAGCAGCTTACTGATGAAGAGAGGAGGATCCCTTTCATTTTGGACGATTTTCACTTTTGCCGTTCCAGAGTTATTGGACTTGATATGACGGAAAATCGGATTTTTACTCTATGTTGTATGATAACTTGAGTAGTGTTTCTCAGAATGTTTTGAAATTTTATCAGCAACTTACTGGTGAAGAGAGGAGGATCTCTTTCATTTTTGACAATTTTCACTTCTGCCGTTCCAGAGTTATTGGACTTGATATGACAGAAAATCGGATTTTTACCCTATGTTGTATAACTTGAGTAGTGTTTCTCAGAATGTTTTGAAATTTTATCAGCAGCTTACAGATGAGGAGAGGAGGATCCCTTTCATTTTTGACGATTTTCACTTTTACCGTTCCAGAGTTATTGGACTTGATATGACGGAAAATCGGATTTTTACCCTATGTCGTATGATAACTTGAGTAGTGTTTCTCAGAATGTTTTGAAATTTTATCGGCAGCTTATTGATGAAGAGAGGAGGATCCCTTTAATTTATGACGATTTTCACTTTTGCCGTTCCAGAGTTATTGGACTTGATATGACGGAAAATAGGATTTTTACCCTATGTTGTATGATACCTTGAGTAGTGTTTCTCAGAATGTTTTGAAATTTTATCAGCAGCTTACCGGTGGAGAGAGGAGGATCTCTTTCATTTTTGACAATTTTCACTTCTGCCGTTCCAGAGTTATTGGACTTGATATGACGGAAAATCGGATTGTTACCCTATGTTGTATGATAACTTGAGTAGTGTTTCTCAGAATGTTTTGAAATTTTATCAGCAGCTTACCGGTGGAGAGAGGAGGATCTCTTTCATTTTTGACAATTTTCACTTCTGCCGTTCCAGAGTTATTGGACTTGATATGACGGAAAATAGGATTTTTACTCTATGTCGTATGATAACTTGAGTAGTGTTTCTCAGAATGTTTTGAAATTTTATCAGCAGCTTACCGGTGGAGAGAGGAGGATCTCTTTCATTTTTGACGATTTTCACTTTTGCCGTTCCAGAGTTATTGGACTTGATATGACGGAAAATAGGATGTTTACCCTATGTCGTATGATAACTTGAGTAGTGTTTCTCAGAATGTTTTGAAATTTTATCAGCAGCTTACTGGTGAGGAGAGGAGGATCCCTTTCATTTTTGACGATTTTCACTTTTGCCGTTCCAGAGTTATTGGACTTGATATGACGGAAAATCGGATTGTTACCCTATGTTGTATGATAACTTGAGCAGTGTTTCTCAGAATGTTTTGAAATTTTATCAGCAGCTTACTGGTGAAGAGAGGAGGATCCCTTTCATTTTTGATGATTTTCACTTTTGCCGTTTTAGAGTTATTGGGCTTGATATGACGAAAATAGGATTTTTACTCTATGTCGTATGATAACTTGAGTAGTGTTTCTCAGAATGTTTTGAAATTTTATCAGCAGCTTACCGGTGGAGAGAGGAGGATCTCTTTCATTTTTGACGATTTTCACTTTTGCCGTTCCAGAGTTATTGGACTTGATATGACGGAAAATCGGATTTTTACCCTATGTCGTATGATAACTTGAGTAGTGTTTCTCAGAATGTTTTGAAATTTTATCAGCAGCTTACTGATGAAGAGAGGAGGATCCCTTTCATTTTGGACGATTTTCACTTTTGCCGTTCCAGAGTTATTGGACTTGATATGACGGAAAATCGGATTTTTACTCTATGTTGTATGATAACTTGAGTAGTGTTTCTCAGAATGTTTTGAAATTTTATCAGCAACTTACTGGTGAAGAGAGGAGGATCTCTTTCATTTTTGACAATTTTCACTTCTGCCGTTCCAGAGTTATTGGACTTGATATGACAGAAAATCGGATTTTTACCCTATGTTGTATAACTTGAGTAGTGTTTCTCAGAATGTTTTGAAATTTTATCAGCAGCTTACAGATGAGGAGAGGAGGATCCCTTTCATTTTTGACGATTTTCACTTTTACCGTTCCAGAGTTATTGGACTTGATATGACGGAAAATCGGATTTTTACCCTATGTCGTATGATAACTTGAGTAGTGTTTCTCAGAATGTTTTGAAATTTTATCGGCAGCTTATTGATGAAGAGAGGAGGATCCCTTTAATTTATGACGATTTTCACTTTTGCCGTTCCAGAGTTATTGGACTTGATATGACGGAAAATAGGATTTTTACCCTATGTCGTATGATAACTTGAGTAGTGTTTCTCAGAATGTTTTGAAATTTTATCAGCAGCTTACTGGTGAGGAGAGGAGGATCCCTTTCATTTTTGACGATTTTCACTTTTGCCGTTCCAGAGTTATTGGACTTGATATGACGGAAAATCGGATTTTTACCCTATGTCGTATGATAACTTGAGTAGTGTTTCTCAGAATGTTTTGAAATTTTATCGGCAGCTTATTGATGAAGAGAGGAGGATCCCTTTAATTTATGACGATTTTCACTTTTGCCGTTCCAGAGTTATTGGACTTGATATGACGGAAAATAGGATTTTTACTCTATGTCGTATGATAACTTGAGTAGTGTTTCTCAGAATGTTTTGAAATTTTATCAGCAGCTTACTGGTGAGGAGAGGAGGATCCCTTTCATTTTTGACGATTTTCACTTTTGCCGTTCCAGAGTTATTGGACTTGATATGACGGAAAATCGGATTGTTACCCTATGTTGTATGATAACTTGAGTAGTGTTTCTCAGAATGTTTTGAAATTTTATCAGCAGCTTACTGATGAAGAGAGGAGGATCCCTTTCATTTTTGACGATTTTCACTTTTGCCGTTCCAGAGTTATTGGACTTGATATGACGGAAAATCGGATTGTTACCCTATGTTGTATGATAACTTGAGCAGTGTTTCTCAGAATGTTTTGAAATTTTATCAGCAGCTTACTGGTGAAGAGAGGAGGATCCCTTTCATTTTTGATGATTTTCACTTTTGCCGTTCCAGAGTTATTGGATTTGATATGACGGAAAATCGGATTTTTACTCTATGTCGTATGATAACTTGAGTAGTGTTTCTCAGAATGTTTTGAAATTTTATCAGCAGCTTACTGGTGAGGAGAGGAGGATCCCTTTCAATTTTGATGATTTTCACTTTTGCCGTTTTAGAGTTATTGGGCTTGATATGACGAAAATAGGATTTTTACTCTATGTCGTATGATAACTTGAGTAGTGTTTCTCAGAATGTTTTGAAATTTTATCAGCAGCTTACCGGTGGAGAGAGGAGGATCTCTTTCATTTTTGACGATTTTCACTTTTGCCGTTCCAGAGTTATTGGACTTGATATGACGGAAAATCGGATTTTTACCCTATGTCGTATGATAACTTGAGTAGTGTTTCTCAGAATGTTTTGAAATTTTATCAGCAGCTTACTGATGAAGAGAGGAGGATCCCTTTCATTTTGGACGATTTTCACTTTTGCCGTTCCAGAGTTATTGGACTTGATATGACGGAAAATCGGATTTTTACTCTATGTTGTATGATAACTTGAGTAGTGTTTCTCAGAATGTTTTGAAATTTTATCAGCAACTTACTGGTGAAGAGAGGAGGATCTCATTCATTTTTGACAATTTTCACTTCTGCCGTTCCAGAGTTATTGGACTTGATATGACGGAAAATCGGATTTTTACCCTATGTCGTATGATAACTTGAGTAGTGTTTCTCAGAATGTTTTGAAATTTTATCGGCAGCTTATTGATGAAGAGAGGAGGATCCCTTTAATTTATGACGATTTTCACTTTTGCCGTTCCAGAGTTATTGGACTTGATATGACGGAAAATAGGATTTTTACTCTATGTCGTATGATAACTTGAGTAGTGTTTCTCAGAATGTTTTGAAATTTTATCAGCAGCTTACTGATGAAGAGAGGAGGATCCCTTTCATTTTGGACGATTTTCACTTTTGCCGTTCCAGAGTTATTGGACTTGATATGACGAAAATCGGATTTTTACCCTATGTTGTATGATAACTTGAGTAGTGTTTCTCAGAATGTTTTGAAATTTTATCAGCAGCTTACCGGTGGAGAGAGGAGGATCTCTTTCATTTTTGACAATTTTCACTTCTGCCGTTCCAGAGTTATTGGACTTGATATGACGGAAAATCGGATTTTTACCCTATGTTGTATAACTTGAGTAGTGTTTCTCAGAATGTTTTGAAATTTTATCAGCAGCTTACAGATGAGGGGAGGAGGTTCCCTTTTTTTGGACGATTTTCACTTTTGCCGTTCCAGAGTTATTGGACTTGATATGACGGAAAATCGGATTTTTACCCTATGTCGTATGATAACTTGAGTAGTGTTTCTCAGAATGTTTTGAAATTTTATCAGCAGCTTATTGATGAAGAGAGGAGGATCCCTTTAATTTTTGACGATTTTCACTTTTGCCGTTCCAGAGTTATTGGACTTGATATGACGGAAAATAGGATTTTTACTCTATGTCGTATGATAACTTGAGTAGTGTTTCTCAGAATGTTTTGAAATTTTATCAGCACCTTACCGGTGGAGAGAGGAGGATCTCTTTCATTTTTGACGATTTTCACTTTTGCCGTTCCAGAGTTATTGGACTTGATATGACGGAAAATAGGATGTTTACCCTATGTCGTATGATAACTTGAGTAGTGTTTCTCAGAATGTTTTGAAATTTTATCAGCAGCTTACCGGTGGAGAGAGGAGGATCTCTTTCATTTTTGACAATTTTCACTTCTGCCGTTCCAGAGTTATTGGACTTGATATGACGGAAAATCGGATTGTTACCCTATGTTGTATGATAACTTGAGCAGTGTTTCTCAGAATGTTTTGAAATTTTATCAGCAGCTTACTGGTGAAGAGAGGAGGATCCCTTTCATTTTTGATGATTTTCACTTTTGCCGTTCCAGAGTTATTGGACTTGATATGACGGAAAATCGGATTTTTACCCTATGTCGTATGATAACTTGAGTAGTGTTTCTCAGAATGTTTTGAAATTTTATCAGCAGCTTACTGATGAAGAGAGGAGGATCCCTTTCATTTTTGATGATTTTCACTTTTGCCGTTTTAGAGTTATTGGGCTTGATATGACGAAAATAGGATTTTTACTCTATGTCGTATGATAACTTGAGTAGTGTTTCTCAGAATGTTTTGAAATTTTATCAGCAGCTTACTGATGAAGAGAGGAGGATCCCTTTCATTTTGGACGATTTTCACTTTTGCCGTTCCAGAGTTATTGGACTTGATATGACGGAAAATCGGATTTTTACTCTATGTTGTATGATAACTTGAGTAGTGTTTCTCAGAATGTTTTGAAATTTTATCAGCAGCTTACCGGTGAAGAGAGGAGGATCCCTTTCATTTGTGATGATTTTCACTTTTGCCGTTCCAGAGTTATTGGACTTGATATGACGGAAAATCGGATTTTTACCCTATGTTGTATGATAACTTGAGTAGTGTTTCTCAGAATGTTTTGAAATTTTATCAGAAGCTTACTGGTGAAGAGAGGAGGATCCCTTTCATTTTTGATGATTTTCACTTTTGCCGTTCCAGAGTTATTGGACTTGATATGACGGAAAATCGGATTTTTACCCTATGTCGTATGATAACTTGAGTAGTGTTTCTCAGAATGTTTTGAAATTTTATCAGCAGCTTACTGATGAAGAGAGGAGGATCCCTTTCATTTTGGACGATTTTCACTTTTACCGTTCCAGAGTTATTGGACTTGATATGATGGAAAATCGGATTTGTACCCTATGTTGTATGATACCTTGAGTAGTGTTTCTCAGAATGTTTTGAAATTTTATCAGCAGCTTACCGGTGGAGAGAGGAGGATCTCTTTCATTTTTGACAATTTTCACTTCTGCCGTTCCAGAGTTATTGGACTTGATATGACGGAAAATCGGATTGTTACCCTATGTTGTATGATAACTTGAGTAGTGTTTCTCAGAATGTTTTGAAATTTTATCAGCAGCTTACCGGTGGAGAGAGGAGGATCTCTTTCATTTTTGACAATTTTCACTTCTGCCGTTCCAGAGTTATTGGACTTGATATGACGGAAAATAGGATTTTTACTCTATGTCGTATGATAACTTGAGTAGTGTTTCTCAGAATGTTTTGAAATTTTATCAGCAGCTTACCGGTGGAGAGAGGAGGATCTCTTTCATTTTTGACGATTTTCACTTTTGCCGTTCCAGAGTTATTGGACTTGATATGACGGAAAATAGGATGTTTACCCTATGTCGTATGATAACTTGAGTAGTGTTTCTCAGAATGTTTTGAAATTTTATCAGCAGCTTACTGGTGAGGAGAGGAGGATCCCTTTCATTTTTGACGATTTTCACTTTTGCCGTTCCAGAGTTATTGGACTTGATATGACGGAAAATCGGATTGTTACCCTATGTTGTATGATAACTTGAGCAGTGTTTCTCAGAATGTTTTGAAATTTTATCAGCAGCTTACTGGTGAAGAGAGGAGGATCCCTTTCATTTTTGATGATTTTCACTTTTGCCGTTCCAGAGTTATTGGATTTGATATGAAGGAAAATCGGATTTTTACTCTATGTCGTATGATAACTTGAGTAGTGTTTCTCAGAATGTTTTGAAATTTTATCAGCAGCTTACTGGTGAAGAGAGGAGGATCCCTTTCATTTTTGATGATTTTCACTTTTGCCGTTCCAGAGTTATTGGACTTGATATGACGGAAAATCGGATTTTTACCCTATGTCGTATGATAACTTGAGTAGTGTTTCTCAGAATGTTTTGAAATTTTATCAGCAGCTTACTGATGAAGAGAGGAGGATCCCTTTCATTTTTGATGATTTTCACTTTTGCCGTTTTAGAGTTATTGGGCTTGATATGACGAAAATAGGATTTTTACTCTATGTCGTATGATAACTTGAGTAGTGTTTCTCAGAATGTTTTGAAATTTTATCAGCAGCTTACTGATGAAGAGAGGAGGATCCCTTTCATTTTTGACGATTTTCACTTTTGCCGTTCCAGAGTTATTGGACTTGATATGACGGAAAATCGGATTGTTACCCTATGTTGTATGATAACTTGAGCAGTGTTTCTCAGAATGTTTTGAAATTTTATCAGCAGCTTACTGGTGAAGAGAGGAGGATCCCTTTCATTTTTGATGATTTTCACTTTTGCCGTTCCAGAGTTATTGGATTTGATATGACGGAAAATCGGATTTTTACTCTATGTCGTATGATAACTTGAGTAGTGTTTCTCAGAATGTTTTGAAATTTTATCAGCAGCTTACTGGTGAGGAGAGGAGGATCCCTTTCAATTTTGATGATTTTCACTTTTGCCGTTTTAGAGTTATTGGGCTTGATATGACGAAAATAGGATTTTTACTCTATGTCGTATGATAACTTGAGTAGTGTTTCTCAGAATGTTTTGAAATTTTATCAGCAGCTTACCGGTGGAGAGAGGAGGATCTCTTTCATTTTTGACGATTTTCACTTTTGCCGTTCCAGAGTTATTGGACTTGATATGACGGAAAATCGGATTTTTACCCTATGTCGTATGATAACTTGAGTAGTGTTTCTCAGAATGTTTTGAAATTTTATCGGCAGCTTATTGATGAAGAGAGGAGGATCCCTTTAATTTATGACGATTTTCACTTTTGCCGTTCCAGAGTTATTGGACTTGATATGACGGAAAATAGGATTTTTACTCTATGTCGTATGATAACTTGAGTAGTGTTTCTCAGAATGTTTTGAAATTTTATCAGCAGCTTACTGGTGAGGAGAGGAGGATCCCTTTCAATTTTGATGATTTTCACTTTTGCCGTTTTAGAGTTATTGGGCTTGATATGACGAAAATAGGATTTTTACTCTATGTCGTATGATAACTTGAGTAGTGTTTCTCAGAATGTTTTGAAATTTTATCAGCAGCTTACCGGTGGAGAGAGGAGGATCTCTTTCATTTTTGACGATTTTCACTTTTGCCGTTCCAGAGTTATTGGACTTGATATGACGGAAAATCGGATTTTTACCCTATGTCGTATGATAACTTGAGTAGTGTTTCTCAGAATGTTTTGAAATTTTATCAGCAGCTTACTGATGAAGAGAGGAGGATCCCTTTCATTTTGGACGATTTTCACTTTTGCCGTTCCAGAGTTATTGGACTTGATATGACGGAAAATCGGATTTTTACTCTATGTTGTATGATAACTTGAGTAGTGTTTCTCAGAATGTTTTGAAATTTTATCAGCAACTTACTGGTGAAGAGAGGAGGATCTCATTCATTTTTGACAATTTTCACTTCTGCCGTTCCAGAGTTATTGGACTTGATATGACGGAAAATCGGATTTTTACCCTATGTCGTATGATAACTTGAGTAGTGTTTCTCAGAATGTTTTGAAATTTTATCGGCAGCTTATTGATGAAGAGAGGAGGATCCCTTTAATTTATGACGATTTTCACTTTTGCCGTTCCAGAGTTATTGGACTTGATATGACGGAAAATAGGATTTTTACTCTATGTCGTATGATAACTTGAGTAGTGTTTCTCAGAATGTTTTGAAATTTTATCAGCAGCTTACTGGTGAGGAGAGGAGGATCCCTTTCATTTTTGACGATTTTCACTTTTGCCGTTCCAGAGTTATTGGACTTGATATGACGGAAAATCGGATTTTTACCCTATGTCGTATGATAACTTGAGTAGTGTTTCTCAGAATGTTTTGAAATTTTATCGGCAGCTTATTGATGAAGAGAGGAGGATCCCTTTAATTTATGACGATTTTCACTTTTGCCGTTCCAGAGTTATTGGACTTGATATGACGGAAAATAGGATTTTTACTCTATGTCGTATGATAACTTGAGTAGTGTTTCTCAGAATGTTTTGAAATTTTATCAGCAGCTTACCGGTGGAGAGAGGAGGATCTCTTTCATTTTTGACAATTTTCACTTCTGCCGTTCCAGAGTTATTGGACTTGATATGACGGAAAATAGGATTTTTACTCTATGTCGTATGATAACTTGAGTAGTGTTTCTCAGAATGTTTTGAAATTTTATCAGCAGCTTACTGGTGAGGAGAGGAGGATCCCTTTCATTTTTGACGATTTTCACTTTTGCCGTTCCAGAGTTATTGGACTTGATATGACGGAAAATCGGATTTTTACCCTATGTCGTATGATAACTTGAGTAGTGTTTCTCAGAATGTTTTGAAATTTTATCAGCAGCTTATTGATGAAGAGAGGAGGATCCCTTTAATTTTTGACGATTTTCACTTTTGCCGTTCCAGAGTTATTGGACTTGATATGACGGAAAATAGGATTTTTACTCTATGTCGTATGATAACTTGAGTAGTGTTTCTCAGAATGTTTTGAAATTTTATCAGCACCTTACCGGTGGAGAGAGGAGGATCTCTTTCATTTTTGACGATTTTCACTTTTGCCGTTCCAGAGTTATTGGACTTGATATGACGGAAAATAGGATGTTTACTCTATGTCGTATGATAACTTGAGTAGTGTTTCTCAGAATGTTTTGAAATTTTATCAGCAGCTTACTGGTGAGGAGAGGAGGTTCCCTTTCATTTTTGACGATTTTCACTTTTGCCGTTCCAGAGTTATTGGACTTGATATGACGGAAAATAGGATGTTTACCCTATGTCGTATGATAACTTGAGTAGTGTTTCTCAGAATGTTTTGAAATTTTATCAGCAGCTTACTGGTGAGGAGAGGAGGATCCCTTTCATTTTTGACGATTTTCACTTTTGCCGTTCCAGAGTTATTGGACTTGATATGATGGAAAATCGGATTTGTACCCTATGATGTATGATACCTTGAGTAGTGTTTCTCAGAATGTTTTGAAATTTTATCAGCAGCTTACCGGTGGAGAGTGGAGGATCTCTTTCATTTTTGACAATTTTCACTTCTGCCGTTCCAGAGTTATTGGACTTGATATGACGGAAAATCGGATTGTTACCCTATGTTGTATGATAACTTGAGTAGTGTTTCTCAGAATGTTTTGAAATTTTATCAGCAGCTTACTGGTGAGGAGAGGAGGATCCCTTTCATTTTTGACGATTTTCACTTTTGCCGTTCCAGAGTTATTGGACTTGATATGACGAAAATAGGATTTTTACTCTATGTCGTATGATAACTTGAGTAGTGTTTCTCAGAATGTTTTGAAATTTTATCAGCAGCTTACCGGTGGAGAGAGGAGGATCTCTTTCATTTTTGACAATTTTCACTTCTGCCGTTCCAGAGTTATTGGACTTGATATGACGGAAAATAGGATTTTTACTCTATGTCGTATGATAACTTGAGTAGTGTTTCTCAGAATGTTTTGAAATTTTATCAGCAGCTTACCGGTGGAGAGAGGAGGATCTCTTTCATTTTTGACGATTTTCACTTTTGCCGTTCCAGAGTTATTGGACTTGATATGACGGAAAATCGGATTGTTACCCTATGTTGTATGATAACTTGAGCAGTGTTTCTCAGAATGTTTTGAAATTTTATCAGCAGCTTACTGGTGAAGTGAGGAGGATCCCTTTCATTTTTGATGATTTTCACTTTTGCCGTTCCAGAGTTATTGGATTTGATATGACGGAAAATCGGATTTTTACTCTATGTCGTATGATAACTTGAGTAGTGTTTCTCAGAATGTTTTGAAATTTTATCAGCAGCTTACTGGTGAGGAGAGGAGGAACCCTTTCAATTTTGATGATTTTCACTTTTGCCGTTTTAGAGTTATTGGGCTTGATATGACGAAAATAGGATTTTTACTCTATGTCGTATGATAACTTGAGTAGTGTTTCTCAGAATGTTTTGAAATTTTATCAGCAGCTTACCGGTGGAGAGAGGAGGATCTCTTTCATTTTTGACGATTTTCACTTTTGCCGTTCCAGAGTTATTGGACTTGATATGACGGAAAATCGGATTTTTACCCTATGTCGTATGATAACTTGAGTAGTGTTTCTCAGAATGTTTTGAAATTTTATCAGCAGCTTACTGATGAAGAGAGGAGGATCCCTTTCATTTTGGACGATTTTCACTTTTGCCGTTCCAGAGTTATTGGACTTGATAT
Organism: Bathymodiolus brooksi; assembly: GCA_963680875.1. Classification (NCBI taxonomy): domain Eukaryota; kingdom Metazoa; phylum Mollusca; class Bivalvia; order Mytilida; family Modiolidae; genus Bathymodiolus; species Bathymodiolus brooksi. The sequence continues at coordinate 28,674,658 of OY804579.1, forward strand.
GACGGAAAATCGGATTTTTACTCTATGTTGTATGATAACTTGAGTAGTGTTTCTCAGAATGTTTTGAAATTTTATCAGCAGCTTACCGGTGAAGAGAGGAGGATCCCTTTCATTTGTGATGATTTTCACTTTTGCCGTTCCAGAGTTATTGGACTTGATATGACGGAAAATCGGATTTTTACCCTATGTTGTATGATAACTTGAGTAGTGTTTCTCAGAATGTTTTGAAATTTTATCAGAAGCTTACTGGTGAAGAGAGGAGGATCCCTTTCATTTTTGATGATTTTCACTTTTGCCGTTCCAGAGTTATTGGACTTGATATGACGGAAAATCGGATTTTTACCCTATGTCGTATGATAACTTGAGTAGTGTTTCTCAGAATGTTTTGAAATTTTATCAGCAGCTTACTGATGAAGAGAGGAGGATCCCTTTCATTTTGGACGATTTTCACTTTTACCGTTCCAGAGTTATTGGACTTGATATGATGGAAAATCGGATTTGTACCCTATGTTGTATGATACCTTGAGTAGTGTTTCTCAGAATGTTTTGAAATTTTATCAGCAGCTTACCGGTGGAGAGAGGAGGATCTCTTTCATTTTTGACAATTTTCACTTCTGCCGTTCCAGAGTTATTGGACTTGATATGACGGAAAATCGGATTGTTACCCTATGTTGTATGATAACTTGAGTAGTGTTTCTCAGAATGTTTTGAAATTTTATCAGCAGCTTACCGGTGGAGAGAGGAGGATCTCTTTCATTTTTGACAATTTTCACTTCTGCCGTTCCAGAGTTATTGGACTTGATATGACGGAAAATAGGATTTTTACTCTATGTCGTATGATAACTTGAGTAGTGTTTCTCAGAATGTTTTGAAATTTTATCAGCAGCTTACCGGTGGAGAGAGGAGGATCTCTTTCATTTTTGACGATTTTCACTTTTGCCGTTCCAGAGTTATTGGACTTGATATGACGGAAAATAGGATGTTTACCCTATGTCGTATGATAACTTGAGTAGTGTTTCTCAGAATGTTTTGAAATTTTATCAGCAGCTTACTGGTGAGGAGAGGAGGATCCCTTTCATTTTTGACGATTTTCACTTTTGCCGTTCCAGAGTTATTGGACTTGATATGACGGAAAATCGGATTGTTACCCTATGTTGTATGATAACTTGAGCAGTGTTTCTCAGAATGTTTTGAAATTTTATCAGCAGCTTACTGGTGAAGAGAGGAGGATCCCTTTCATTTTTGATGATTTTCACTTTTGCCGTTCCAGAGTTATTGGATTTGATATGAAGGAAAATCGGATTTTTACTCTATGTCGTATGATAACTTGAGTAGTGTTTCTCAGAATGTTTTGAAATTTTATCAGCAGCTTACTGGTGAAGAGAGGAGGATCCCTTTCATTTTTGATGATTTTCACTTTTGCCGTTCCAGAGTTATTGGACTTGATATGACGGAAAATCGGATTTTTACCCTATGTCGTATGATAACTTGAGTAGTGTTTCTCAGAATGTTTTGAAATTTTATCAGCAGCTTACTGATGAAGAGAGGAGGATCCCTTTCATTTTTGATGATTTTCACTTTTGCCGTTTTAGAGTTATTGGGCTTGATATGACGAAAATAGGATTTTTACTCTATGTCGTATGATAACTTGAGTAGTGTTTCTCAGAATGTTTTGAAATTTTATCAGCAGCTTATTGATGAAGAGAGGAGGATCCCTTTAATTTTTGACGATTTTCACTTTTGCCGTTCCAGAGTTATTGGACTTGATATGACGGAAAATCGGATTTTTACCCTATGTTGTATGATAACTTGAGTAGTGTTTCTCAGAATGTTTTGAAATTTTATCAGAAGCTTACTGGTGAAGAGAGGAGGATCCCTTTCATTTTTGATGATTTTCACTTTTGCCGTTCCAGAGTTATTGGACTTGATATGACGGAAAATCGGATTTTTACCCTATGTCGTATGATAACTAGAGTAGTGTTTCTCAGAATGTTTTGAAATTTTATCAGCAGCTTACTGATGAAGAGAGGAGGATCCCTTTCATTTTGGACGATTTTCACTTTTGCCGTTCCAGAGTTATTGGACTTGATATGATGGAAAATCGGATTTGTACCCTATGTTGTATGATACCTTGAGTAGTGTTTCTCAGAATGTTTTGAAATTTTATCAGCAGCTTACCGGTGGAGAGAGGAGGATCTCTTTCATTTTTGACAATTTTCACTTCTGCCGTTCCAGAGTTATTGGACTTGATATGACGGAAAATCGGATTGTTACCCTATGTTGTATGATAACTTGAGTAGTGTTTCTCAGAATGTTTTGAAATTTTATCAGCAGCTTACCGGTGGAGAGAGGAGGATCTCTTTCATTTTTGACAATTTTCACTTCTGCCGTTCCAGAGTTATTGGACTTGATATGACGGAAAATAGGATTTTTACTCTATGTCGTATGATAACTTGAGTAGTGTTTCTCAGAATGTTTTGAAATTTTATCAGCAGCTTACCGGTGGAGAGAGGAGGATCTCTTTCATTTTTGACGATTTTCACTTTTGCCGTTCCAGAGTTATTGGACTTGATATGACGGAAAATAGGATGTTTACCCTATGTCGTATGATAACTTGAGTAGTGTTTCTCAGAATGTTTTGAAATTTTATCAGCAGCTTACTGGTGAGGAGAGGAGGATCCCTTTCATTTTTGACGATTTTCACTTTTGCCGTTCCAGAGTTATTGGACTTGATATGACGGAAAATCGGATTGTTACCCTATGTTGTATGATAACTTGAGCAGTGTTTCTCAGAATGTTTTGAAATTTTATCAGCAGCTTACTGGTGAAGAGAGGAGGATCCCTTTCATTTTTGATGATTTTCACTTTTGCCGTTTTAGAGTTATTGGGCTTGATATGACGAAAATAGGATTTTTACTCTATGTCGTATGATAACTTGAGTAGTGTTTCTCAGAATGTTTTGAAATTTTATCAGCAGCTTACCGGTGGAGAGAGGAGGATCTCTTTCATTTTTGACGATTTTCACTTTTGCCGTTCCAGAGTTATTGGACTTGATATGACGGAAAATCGGATTTTTACCCTATGTCGTATGATAACTTGAGTAGTGTTTCTCAGAATGTTTTGAAATTTTATCAGCAGCTTACTGATGAAGAGAGGAGGATCCCTTTCATTTTGGACGATTTTCACTTTTGCCGTTCCAGAGTTATTGGACTTGATATGACGGAAAATCGGATTTTTACTCTATGTTGTATGATAACTTGAGTAGTGTTTCTCAGAATGTTTTGAAATTTTATCAGCAACTTACTGGTGAAGAGAGGAGGATCTCTTTCATTTTTGACAATTTTCACTTCTGCCGTTCCAGAGTTATTGGACTTGATATGACAGAAAATCGGATTTTTACCCTATGTTGTATAACTTGAGTAGTGTTTCTCAGAATGTTTTGAAATTTTATCAGCAGCTTACAGATGAGGAGAGGAGGATCCCTTTCATTTTTGACGATTTTCACTTTTACCGTTCCAGAGTTATTGGACTTGATATGACGGAAAATCGGATTTTTACCCTATGTCGTATGATAACTTGAGTAGTGTTTCTCAGAATGTTTTGAAATTTTATCGGCAGCTTATTGATGAAGAGAGGAGGATCCCTTTAATTTATGACGATTTTCACTTTTGCCGTTCCAGAGTTATTGGACTTGATATGACGGAAAATAGGATTTTTACCCTATGTCGTATGATAACTTGAGTAGTGTTTCTCAGAATGTTTTGAAATTTTATCAGCAGCTTACTGGTGAGGAGAGGAGGATCCCTTTCATTTTTGACGATTTTCACTTTTGCCGTTCCAGAGTTATTGGACTTGATATGACGGAAAATCGGATTTTTACCCTATGTCGTATGATAACTTGAGTAGTGTTTCTCAGAATGTTTTGAAATTTTATCGGCAGCTTATTGATGAAGAGAGGAGGATCCCTTTAATTTATGACGATTTTCACTTTTGCCGTTCCAGAGTTATTGGACTTGATATGACGGAAAATAGGATTTTTACTCTATGTCGTATGATAACTTGAGTAGTGTTTCTCAGAATGTTTTGAAATTTTATCAGCAGCTTACTGGTGAGGAGAGGAGGATCCCTTTCATTTTTGACGATTTTCACTTTTGCCGTTCCAGAGTTATTGGACTTGATATGACGGAAAATCGGATTGTTACCCTATGTTGTATGATAACTTGAGTAGTGTTTCTCAGAATGTTTTGAAATTTTATCAGCAGCTTACTGATGAAGAGAGGAGGATCCCTTTCATTTTTGACGATTTTCACTTTTGCCGTTCCAGAGTTATTGGACTTGATATGACGGAAAATCGGATTGTTACCCTATGTTGTATGATAACTTGAGCAGTGTTTCTCAGAATGTTTTGAAATTTTATCAGCAGCTTACTGGTGAAGAGAGGAGGATCCCTTTCATTTTTGATGATTTTCACTTTTGCCGTTCCAGAGTTATTGGATTTGATATGACGGAAAATCGGATTTTTACTCTATGTCGTATGATAACTTGAGTAGTGTTTCTCAGAATGTTTTGAAATTTTATCAGCAGCTTACTGGTGAGGAGAGGAGGATCCCTTTCAATTTTGATGATTTTCACTTTTGCCGTTTTAGAGTTATTGGGCTTGATATGACGAAAATAGGATTTTTACTCTATGTCGTATGATAACTTGAGTAGTGTTTCTCAGAATGTTTTGAAATTTTATCAGCAGCTTACCGGTGGAGAGAGGAGGATCTCTTTCATTTTTGACGATTTTCACTTTTGCCGTTCCAGAGTTATTGGACTTGATATGACGGAAAATCGGATTTTTACCCTATGTCGTATGATAACTTGAGTAGTGTTTCTCAGAATGTTTTGAAATTTTATCAGCAGCTTACTGATGAAGAGAGGAGGATCCCTTTCATTTTGGACGATTTTCACTTTTGCCGTTCCAGAGTTATTGGACTTGATATGACGGAAAATCGGATTTTTACTCTATGTTGTATGATAACTTGAGTAGTGTTTCTCAGAATGTTTTGAAATTTTATCAGCAACTTACTGGTGAAGAGAGGAGGATCTCATTCATTTTTGACAATTTTCACTTCTGCCGTTCCAGAGTTATTGGACTTGATATGACGGAAAATCGGATTTTTACCCTATGTCGTATGATAACTTGAGTAGTGTTTCTCAGAATGTTTTGAAATTTTATCGGCAGCTTATTGATGAAGAGAGGAGGATCCCTTTAATTTATGACGATTTTCACTTTTGCCGTTCCAGAGTTATTGGACTTGATATGACGGAAAATAGGATTTTTACTCTATGTCGTATGATAACTTGAGTAGTGTTTCTCAGAATGTTTTGAAATTTTATCAGCAGCTTACTGGTGAGGAGAGGAGGATCCCTTTCATTTTTGACGATTTTCACTTTTGCCGTTCCAGAGTTATTGGACTTGATATGACGGAAAATCGGATTTTTACCCTATGTCGTATGATAACTTGAGTAGTGTTTCTCAGAATGTTTTGAAATTTTATCGGCAGCTTATTGATGAAGAGAGGAGGATCCCTTTAATTTATGACGATTTTCACTTTTGCCGTTCCAGAGTTATTGGACTTGATATGACGGAAAATAGGATTTTTACTCTATGTCGTATGATAACTTGAGTAGTGTTTCTCAGAATGTTTTGAAATTTTATCAGCAGCTTACTGATGAAGAGAGGAGGATCCCTTTCATTTTGGACGATTTTCACTTTTGCCGTTCCAGAGTTATTGGACTTGATATGACGAAAATCGGATTTTTACCCTATGTTGTATGATAACTTGAGTAGTGTTTCTCAGAATGTTTTGAAATTTTATCAGCAGCTTACCGGTGGAGAGAGGAGGATCTCTTTCATTTTTGACAATTTTCACTTCTGCCGTTCCAGAGTTATTGGACTTGATATGACGGAAAATCGGATTTTTACCCTATGTTGTATAACTTGAGTAGTGTTTCTCAGAATGTTTTGAAATTTTATCAGCAGCTTACAGATGAGGGGAGGAGGTTCCCTTTTTTTGGACGATTTTCACTTTTGCCGTTCCAGAGTTATTGGACTTGATATGACGGAAAATCGGATTTTTACCCTATGTCGTATGATAACTTGAGTAGTGTTTCTCAGAATGTTTTGAAATTTTATCAGCAGCTTATTGATGAAGAGAGGAGGATCCCTTTAATTTTTGACGATTTTCACTTTTGCCGTTCCAGAGTTATTGGACTTGATATGACGGAAAATAGGATTTTTACTCTATGTCGTATGATAACTTGAGTAGTGTTTCTCAGAATGTTTTGAAATTTTATCAGCACCTTACCGGTGGAGAGAGGAGGATCTCTTTCATTTTTGACGATTTTCACTTTTGCCGTTCCAGAGTTATTGGACTTGATATGACGGAAAATAGGATGTTTACCCTATGTCGTATGATAACTTGAGTAGTGTTTCTCAGAATGTTTTGAAATTTTATCAGCAGCTTACCGGTGGAGAGAGGAGGATCTCTTTCATTTTTGACAATTTTCACTTCTGCCGTTCCAGAGTTATTGGACTTGATATGACGGAAAATCGGATTGTTACCCTATGTTGTATGATAACTTGAGCAGTGTTTCTCAGAATGTTTTGAAATTTTATCAGCAGCTTACTGGTGAAGAGAGGAGGATCCCTTTCATTTTTGATGATTTTCACTTTTGCCGTTCCAGAGTTATTGGACTTGATATGACGGAAAATCGGATTTTTACCCTATGTCGTATGATAACTTGAGTAGTGTTTCTCAGAATGTTTTGAAATTTTATCAGCAGCTTACTGATGAAGAGAGGAGGATCCCTTTCATTTTTGATGATTTTCACTTTTGCCGTTTTAGAGTTATTGGGCTTGATATGACGAAAATAGGATTTTTACTCTATGTCGTATGATAACTTGAGTAGTGTTTCTCAGAATGTTTTGAAATTTTATCAGCAGCTTACTGATGAAGAGAGGAGGATCCCTTTCATTTTGGACGATTTTCACTTTTGCCGTTCCAGAGTTATTGGACTTGATATGACGGAAAATCGGATTTTTACTCTATGTTGTATGATAACTTGAGTAGTGTTTCTCAGAATGTTTTGAAATTTTATCAGCAGCTTACCGGTGAAGAGAGGAGGATCCCTTTCATTTGTGATGATTTTCACTTTTGCCGTTCCAGAGTTATTGGACTTGATATGACGGAAAATCGGATTTTTACCCTATGTTGTATGATAACTTGAGTAGTGTTTCTCAGAATGTTTTGAAATTTTATCAGAAGCTTACTGGTGAAGAGAGGAGGATCCCTTTCATTTTTGATGATTTTCACTTTTGCCGTTCCAGAGTTATTGGACTTGATATGACGGAAAATCGGATTTTTACCCTATGTCGTATGATAACTTGAGTAGTGTTTCTCAGAATGTTTTGAAATTTTATCAGCAGCTTACTGATGAAGAGAGGAGGATCCCTTTCATTTTGGACGATTTTCACTTTTACCGTTCCAGAGTTATTGGACTTGATATGATGGAAAATCGGATTTGTACCCTATGTTGTATGATACCTTGAGTAGTGTTTCTCAGAATGTTTTGAAATTTTATCAGCAGCTTACCGGTGGAGAGAGGAGGATCTCTTTCATTTTTGACAATTTTCACTTCTGCCGTTCCAGAGTTATTGGACTTGATATGACGGAAAATCGGATTGTTACCCTATGTTGTATGATAACTTGAGTAGTGTTTCTCAGAATGTTTTGAAATTTTATCAGCAGCTTACCGGTGGAGAGAGGAGGATCTCTTTCATTTTTGACAATTTTCACTTCTGCCGTTCCAGAGTTATTGGACTTGATATGACGGAAAATAGGATTTTTACTCTATGTCGTATGATAACTTGAGTAGTGTTTCTCAGAATGTTTTGAAATTTTATCAGCAGCTTACCGGTGGAGAGAGGAGGATCTCTTTCATTTTTGACGATTTTCACTTTTGCCGTTCCAGAGTTATTGGACTTGATATGACGGAAAATAGGATGTTTACCCTATGTCGTATGATAACTTGAGTAGTGTTTCTCAGAATGTTTTGAAATTTTATCAGCAGCTTACTGGTGAGGAGAGGAGGATCCCTTTCATTTTTGACGATTTTCACTTTTGCCGTTCCAGAGTTATTGGACTTGATATGACGGAAAATCGGATTGTTACCCTATGTTGTATGATAACTTGAGCAGTGTTTCTCAGAATGTTTTGAAATTTTATCAGCAGCTTACTGGTGAAGAGAGGAGGATCCCTTTCATTTTTGATGATTTTCACTTTTGCCGTTCCAGAGTTATTGGATTTGATATGAAGGAAAATCGGATTTTTACTCTATGTCGTATGATAACTTGAGTAGTGTTTCTCAGAATGTTTTGAAATTTTATCAGCAGCTTACTGGTGAAGAGAGGAGGATCCCTTTCATTTTTGATGATTTTCACTTTTGCCGTTCCAGAGTTATTGGACTTGATATGACGGAAAATCGGATTTTTACCCTATGTCGTATGATAACTTGAGTAGTGTTTCTCAGAATGTTTTGAAATTTTATCAGCAGCTTACTGATGAAGAGAGGAGGATCCCTTTCATTTTTGATGATTTTCACTTTTGCCGTTTTAGAGTTATTGGGCTTGATATGACGAAAATAGGATTTTTACTCTATGTCGTATGATAACTTGAGTAGTGTTTCTCAGAATGTTTTGAAATTTTATCAGCAGCTTACTGATGAAGAGAGGAGGATCCCTTTCATTTTTGACGATTTTCACTTTTGCCGTTCCAGAGTTATTGGACTTGATATGACGGAAAATCGGATTGTTACCCTATGTTGTATGATAACTTGAGCAGTGTTTCTCAGAATGTTTTGAAATTTTATCAGCAGCTTACTGGTGAAGAGAGGAGGATCCCTTTCATTTTTGATGATTTTCACTTTTGCCGTTCCAGAGTTATTGGATTTGATATGACGGAAAATCGGATTTTTACTCTATGTCGTATGATAACTTGAGTAGTGTTTCTCAGAATGTTTTGAAATTTTATCAGCAGCTTACTGGTGAGGAGAGGAGGATCCCTTTCAATTTTGATGATTTTCACTTTTGCCGTTTTAGAGTTATTGGGCTTGATATGACGAAAATAGGATTTTTACTCTATGTCGTATGATAACTTGAGTAGTGTTTCTCAGAATGTTTTGAAATTTTATCAGCAGCTTACCGGTGGAGAGAGGAGGATCTCTTTCATTTTTGACGATTTTCACTTTTGCCGTTCCAGAGTTATTGGACTTGATATGACGGAAAATCGGATTTTTACCCTATGTCGTATGATAACTTGAGTAGTGTTTCTCAGAATGTTTTGAAATTTTATCGGCAGCTTATTGATGAAGAGAGGAGGATCCCTTTAATTTATGACGATTTTCACTTTTGCCGTTCCAGAGTTATTGGACTTGATATGACGGAAAATAGGATTTTTACTCTATGTCGTATGATAACTTGAGTAGTGTTTCTCAGAATGTTTTGAAATTTTATCAGCAGCTTACTGGTGAGGAGAGGAGGATCCCTTTCAATTTTGATGATTTTCACTTTTGCCGTTTTAGAGTTATTGGGCTTGATATGACGAAAATAGGATTTTTACTCTATGTCGTATGATAACTTGAGTAGTGTTTCTCAGAATGTTTTGAAATTTTATCAGCAGCTTACCGGTGGAGAGAGGAGGATCTCTTTCATTTTTGACGATTTTCACTTTTGCCGTTCCAGAGTTATTGGACTTGATATGACGGAAAATCGGATTTTTACCCTATGTCGTATGATAACTTGAGTAGTGTTTCTCAGAATGTTTTGAAATTTTATCAGCAGCTTACTGATGAAGAGAGGAGGATCCCTTTCATTTTGGACGATTTTCACTTTTGCCGTTCCAGAGTTATTGGACTTGATATGACGGAAAATCGGATTTTTACTCTATGTTGTATGATAACTTGAGTAGTGTTTCTCAGAATGTTTTGAAATTTTATCAGCAACTTACTGGTGAAGAGAGGAGGATCTCATTCATTTTTGACAATTTTCACTTCTGCCGTTCCAGAGTTATTGGACTTGATATGACGGAAAATCGGATTTTTACCCTATGTCGTATGATAACTTGAGTAGTGTTTCTCAGAATGTTTTGAAATTTTATCGGCAGCTTATTGATGAAGAGAGGAGGATCCCTTTAATTTATGACGATTTTCACTTTTGCCGTTCCAGAGTTATTGGACTTGATATGACGGAAAATAGGATTTTTACTCTATGTCGTATGATAACTTGAGTAGTGTTTCTCAGAATGTTTTGAAATTTTATCAGCAGCTTACTGGTGAGGAGAGGAGGATCCCTTTCATTTTTGACGATTTTCACTTTTGCCGTTCCAGAGTTATTGGACTTGATATGACGGAAAATCGGATTTTTACCCTATGTCGTATGATAACTTGAGTAGTGTTTCTCAGAATGTTTTGAAATTTTATCGGCAGCTTATTGATGAAGAGAGGAGGATCCCTTTAATTTATGACGATTTTCACTTTTGCCGTTCCAGAGTTATTGGACTTGATATGACGGAAAATAGGATTTTTACTCTATGTCGTATGATAACTTGAGTAGTGTTTCTCAGAATGTTTTGAAATTTTATCAGCAGCTTACTGATGAAGAGAGGAGGATCCCTTTCATTTTGGACGATTTTCACTTTTGCCGTTCCAGAGTTATTGGACTTGATATGACGAAAATCGGATTTTTACCCTATGTTGTATGATAACTTGAGTAGTGTTTCTCAGAATGTTTTGAAATTTTATCAGCAGCTTACCGGTGGAGAGAGGAGGATCTCTTTCATTTTTGACAATTTTCACTTCTGCCGTTCCAGAGTTATTGGACTTGATATGACGGAAAATCGGATTTTTACCCTATGTTGTATAACTTGAGTAGTGTTTCTCAGAATGTTTTGAAATTTTATCAGCAGCTTACAGATGAGGGGAGGAGGTTCCCTTTTTTTGGACGATTTTCACTTTTGCCGTTCCAGAGTTATTGGACTTGATATGACGGAAAATCGGATTTTTACCCTATGTCGTATGATAACTTGAGTAGTGTTTCTCAGAATGTTTTGAAATTTTATCAGCAGCTTATTGATGAAGAGAGGAGGATCCCTTTAATTTTTGACGATTTTCACTTTTGCCGTTCCAGAGTTATTGGACTTGATATGACGGAAAATAGGATTTTTACTCTATGTCGTATGATAACTTGAGTAGTGTTTCTCAGAATGTTTTGAAATTTTATCAGCACCTTACCGGTGGAGAGAGGAGGATCTCTTTCATTTTTGACGATTTTCACTTTTGCCGTTCCAGAGTTATTGGACTTGATATGACGGAAAATAGGATGTTTACCCTATGTCGTATGATAACTTGAGTAGTGTTTCTCAGAATGTTTTGAAATTTTATCAGCAGCTTACCGGTGGAGAGAGGAGGATCTCTTTCATTTTTGACAATTTTCACTTCTGCCGTTCCAGAGTTATTGGACTTGATATGACGGAAAATCGGATTGTTACCCTATGTTGTATGATAACTTGAGCAGTGTTTCTCAGAATGTTTTGAAATTTTATCAGCAGCTTACTGGTGAAGAGAGGAGGATCCCTTTCATTTTTGATGATTTTCACTTTTGCCGTTCCAGAGTTATTGGACTTGATATGACGGAAAATCGGATTTTTACCCTATGTCGTATGATAACTTGAGTAGTGTTTCTCAGAATGTTTTGAAATTTTATCAGCAGCTTACTGATGAAGAGAGGAGGATCCCTTTCATTTTTGATGATTTTCACTTTTGCCGTTTTAGAGTTATTGGGCTTGATATGACGAAAATAGGATTTTTACTCTATGTCGTATGATAACTTGAGTAGTGTTTCTCAGAATGTTTTGAAATTTTATCAGCAGCTTACTGATGAAGAGAGGAGGATCCCTTTCATTTTGGACGATTTTCACTTTTGCCGTTCCAGAGTTATTGGACTTGATATGACGGAAAATCGGATTTTTACTCTATGTTGTATGATAACTTGAGTAGTGTTTCTCAGAATGTTTTGAAATTTTATCAGCAGCTTACCGGTGAAGAGAGGAGGATCCCTTTCATTTGTGATGATTTTCACTTTTGCCGTTCCAGAGTTATTGGACTTGATATGACGGAAAATCGGATTTTTACCCTATGTTGTATGATAACTTGAGTAGTGTTTCTCAGAATGTTTTGAAATTTTATCAGAAGCTTACTGGTGAAGAGAGGAGGATCCCTTTCATTTTTGATGATTTTCACTTTTGCCGTTCCAGAGTTATTGGACTTGATATGACGGAAAATCGGATTTTTACCCTATGTCGTATGATAACTTGAGTAGTGTTTCTCAGAATGTTTTGAAATTTTATCAGCAGCTTACTGATGAAGAGAGGAGGATCCCTTTCATTTTGGACGATTTTCACTTTTACCGTTCCAGAGTTATTGGACTTGATATGATGGAAAATCGGATTTGTACCCTATGTTGTATGATACCTTGAGTAGTGTTTCTCAGAATGTTTTGAAATTTTATCAGCAGCTTACCGGTGGAGAGAGGAGGATCTCTTTCATTTTTGACAATTTTCACTTCTGCCGTTCCAGAGTTATTGGACTTGATATGACGGAAAATCGGATTGTTACCCTATGTTGTATGATAACTTGAGTAGTGTTTCTCAGAATGTTTTGAAATTTTATCAGCAGCTTACCGGTGGAGAGAGGAGGATCTCTTTCATTTTTGACAATTTTCACTTCTGCCGTTCCAGAGTTATTGGACTTGATATGACGGAAAATAGGATTTTTACTCTATGTCGTATGATAACTTGAGTAGTGTTTCTCAGAATGTTTTGAAATTTTATCAGCAGCTTACCGGTGGAGAGAGGAGGATCTCTTTCATTTTTGACGATTTTCACTTTTGCCGTTCCAGAGTTATTGGACTTGATATGACGGAAAATAGGATGTTTACCCTATGTCGTATGATAACTTGAGTAGTGTTTCTCAGAATGTTTTGAAATTTTATCAGCAGCTTACTGGTGAGGAGAGGAGGATCCCTTTCATTTTTGACGATTTTCACTTTTGCCGTTCCAGAGTTATTGGACTTGATATGACGGAAAATCGGATTGTTACCCTATGTTGTATGATAACTTGAGCAGTGTTTCTCAGAATGTTTTGAAATTTTATCAGCAGCTTACTGGTGAAGAGAGGAGGATCCCTTTCATTTTTGATGATTTTCACTTTTGCCGTTCCAGAGTTATTGGATTTGATATGAAGGAAAATCGGATTTTTACTCTATGTCGTATGATAACTTGAGTAGTGTTTCTCAGAATGTTTTGAAATTTTATCAGCAGCTTACTGGTGAAGAGAGGAGGATCCCTTTCATTTTTGATGATTTTCACTTTTGCCGTTCCAGAGTTATTGGACTTGATATGACGGAAAATCGGATTTTTACCCTATGTCGTATGATAACTTGAGTAGTGTTTCTCAGAATGTTTTGAAATTTTATCAGCAGCTTACTGATGAAGAGAGGAGGATCCCTTTCATTTTTGATGATTTTCACTTTTGCCGTTTTAGAGTTATTGGGCTTGATATGACGAAAATAGGATTTTTACTCTATGTCGTATGATAACTTGAGTAGTGTTTCTCAGAATGTTTTGAAATTTTATCAGCAGCTTACTGATGAAGAGAGGAGGATCCCTTTCATTTTTGACGATTTTCACTTTTGCCGTTCCAGAGTTATTGGACTTGATATGACGGAAAATCGGATTGTTACCCTATGTTGTATGATAACTTGAGCAGTGTTTCTCAGAATGTTTTGAAATTTTATCAGCAGCTTACTGGTGAAGAGAGGAGGATCCCTTTCATTTTTGATGATTTTCACTTTTGCCGTTCCAGAGTTATTGGATTTGATATGACGGAAAATCGGATTTTTACTCTATGTCGTATGATAACTTGAGTAGTGTTTCTCAGAATGTTTTGAAATTTTATCAGCAGCTTACTGGTGAGGAGAGGAGGATCCCTTTCAATTTTGATGATTTTCACTTTTGCCGTTTTAGAGTTATTGGGCTTGATATGACGAAAATAGGATTTTTACTCTATGTCGTATGATAACTTGAGTAGTGTTTCTCAGAATGTTTTGAAATTTTATCAGCAGCTTACCGGTGGAGAGAGGAGGATCTCTTTCATTTTTGACGATTTTCACTTTTGCCGTTCCAGAGTTATTGGACTTGATATGACGGAAAATCGGATTTTTACCCTATGTCGTATGATAACTTGAGTAGTGTTTCTCAGAATGTTTTGAAATTTTATCGGCAGCTTATTGATGAAGAGAGGAGGATCCCTTTAATTTATGACGATTTTCACTTTTGCCGTTCCAGAGTTATTGGACTTGATATGACGGAAAATAGGATTTTTACTCTATGTCGTATGATAACTTGAGTAGTGTTTCTCAGAATGTTTTGAAATTTTATCAGCAGCTTACTGGTGAGGAGAGGAGGATCCCTTTCAATTTTGATGATTTTCACTTTTGCCGTTTTAGAGTTATTGGGCTTGATATGACGAAAATAGGATTTTTACTCTATGTCGTATGATAACTTGAGTAGTGTTTCTCAGAATGTTTTGAAATTTTATCAGCAGCTTACCGGTGGAGAGAGGAGGATCTCTTTCATTTTTGACGATTTTCACTTTTGCCGTTCCAGAGTTATTGGACTTGATATGACGGAAAATCGGATTTTTACCCTATGTCGTATGATAACTTGAGTAGTGTTTCTCAGAATGTTTTGAAATTTTATCAGCAGCTTACTGATGAAGAGAGGAGGATCCCTTTCATTTTGGACGATTTTCACTTTTGCCGTTCCAGAGTTATTGGACTTGATATGACGGAAAATCGGATTTTTACTCTATGTTGTATGATAACTTGAGTAGTGTTTCTCAGAATGTTTTGAAATTTTATCAGCAACTTACTGGTGAAGAGAGGAGGATCTCATTCATTTTTGACAATTTTCACTTCTGCCGTTCCAGAGTTATTGGACTTGATATGACGGAAAATCGGATTTTTACCCTATGTCGTATGATAACTTGAGTAGTGTTTCTCAGAATGTTTTGAAATTTTATCGGCAGCTTATTGATGAAGAGAGGAGGATCCCTTTAATTTATGACGATTTTCACTTTTGCCGTTCCAGAGTTATTGGACTTGATATGACGGAAAATAGGATTTTTACTCTATGTCGTATGATAACTTGAGTAGTGTTTCTCAGAATGTTTTGAAATTTTATCAGCAGCTTACTGGTGAGGAGAGGAGGATCCCTTTCATTTTTGACGATTTTCACTTTTGCCGTTCCAGAGTTATTGGACTTGATATGACGGAAAATCGGATTTTTACCCTATGTCGTATGATAACTTGAGTAGTGTTTCTCAGAATGTTTTGAAATTTTATCGGCAGCTTATTGATGAAGAGAGGAGGATCCCTTTAATTTATGACGATTTTCACTTTTGCCGTTCCAGAGTTATTGGACTTGATATGACGGAAAATAGGATTTTTACTCTATGTCGTATGATAACTTGAGTAGTGTTTCTCAGAATGTTTTGAAATTTTATCAGCAGCTTACTGATGAAGAGAGGAGGATCCCTTTCATTTTGGACGATTTTCACTTTTGCCGTTCCAGAGTTATTGGACTTGATATGACGAAAATCGGATTTTTACCCTATGTTGTATGATAACTTGAGTAGTGTTTCTCAGAATGTTTTGAAATTTTATCAGCAGCTTACCGGTGGAGAGAGGAGGATCTCTTTCATTTTTGACAATTTTCACTTCTGCCGTTCCAGAGTTATTGGACTTGATATGACGGAAAATCGGATTTTTACCCTATGTTGTATAACTTGAGTAGTGTTTCTCAGAATGTTTTGAAATTTTATCAGCAGCTTACAGATGAGGGGAGGAGGTTCCCTTTTTTTGGACGATTTTCACTTTTGCCGTTCCAGAGTTATTGGACTTGATATGACGGAAAATCGGATTTTTACCCTATGTCGTATGATAACTTGAGTAGTGTTTCTCAGAATGTTTTGAAATTTTATCAGCAGCTTATTGATGAAGAGAGGAGGATCCCTTTAATTTTTGACGATTTTCACTTTTGCCGTTCCAGAGTTATTGGACTTGATATGACGGAAAATAGGATTTTTACTCTATGTCGTATGATAACTTGAGTAGTGTTTCTCAGAATGTTTTGAAATTTTATCAGCACCTTACCGGTGGAGAGAGGAGGATCTCTTTCATTTTTGACGATTTTCACTTTTGCCGTTCCAGAGTTATTGGACTTGATATGACGGAAAATAGGATGTTTACCCTATGTCGTATGATAACTTGAGTAGTGTTTCTCAGAATGTTTTGAAATTTTATCAGCAGCTTACCGGTGGAGAGAGGAGGATCTCTTTCATTTTTGACAATTTTCACTTCTGCCGTTCCAGAGTTATTGGACTTGATATGACGGAAAATCGGATTGTTACCCTATGTTGTATGATAACTTGAGCAGTGTTTCTCAGAATGTTTTGAAATTTTATCAGCAGCTTACTGGTGAAGAGAGGAGGATCCCTTTCATTTTTGATGATTTTCACTTTTGCCGTTCCAGAGTTATTGGACTTGATATGACGGAAAATCGGATTTTTACCCTATGTCGTATGATAACTTGAGTAGTGTTTCTCAGAATGTTTTGAAATTTTATCAGCAGCTTACTGATGAAGAGAGGAGGATCCCTTTCATTTTTGATGATTTTCACTTTTGCCGTTTTAGAGTTATTGGGCTTGATATGACGAAAATAGGATTTTTACTCTATGTCGTATGATAACTTGAGTAGTGTTTCTCAGAATGTTTTGAAATTTTATCAGCAGCTTACTGATGAAGAGAGGAGGATCCCTTTCATTTTGGACGATTTTCACTTTTGCCGTTCCAGAGTTATTGGACTTGATATGACGGAAAATCGGATTTTTACTCTATGTTGTATGATAACTTGAGTAGTGTTTCTCAGAATGTTTTGAAATTTTATCAGCAGCTTACCGGTGAAGAGAGGAGGATCCCTTTCATTTGTGATGATTTTCACTTTTGCCGTTCCAGAGTTATTGGACTTGATATGACGGAAAATCGGATTTTTACCCTATGTTGTATGATAACTTGAGTAGTGTTTCTCAGAATGTTTTGAAATTTTATCAGAAGCTTACTGGTGAAGAGAGGAGGATCCCTTTCATTTTTGATGATTTTCACTTTTGCCGTTCCAGAGTTATTGGACTTGATATGACGGAAAATCGGATTTTTACCCTATGTCGTATGATAACTTGAGTAGTGTTTCTCAGAATGTTTTGAAATTTTATCAGCAGCTTACTGATGAAGAGAGGAGGATCCCTTTCATTTTGGACGATTTTCACTTTTACCGTTCCAGAGTTATTGGACTTGATATGATGGAAAATCGGATTTGTACCCTATGTTGTATGATACCTTGAGTAGTGTTTCTCAGAATGTTTTGAAATTTTATCAGCAGCTTACCGGTGGAGAGAGGAGGATCTCTTTCATTTTTGACAATTTTCACTTCTGCCGTTCCAGAGTTATTGGACTTGATATGACGGAAAATCGGATTGTTACCCTATGTTGTATGATAACTTGAGTAGTGTTTCTCAGAATGTTTTGAAATTTTATCAGCAGCTTACCGGTGGAGAGAGGAGGATCTCTTTCATTTTTGACAATTTTCACTTCTGCCGTTCCAGAGTTATTGGACTTGATATGACGGAAAATAGGATTTTTACTCTATGTCGTATGATAACTTGAGTAGTGTTTCTCAGAATGTTTTGAAATTTTATCAGCAGCTTACCGGTGGAGAGAGGAGGATCTCTTTCATTTTTGACGATTTTCACTTTTGCCGTTCCAGAGTTATTGGACTTGATATGACGGAAAATAGGATGTTTACCCTATGTCGTATGATAACTTGAGTAGTGTTTCTCAGAATGTTTTGAAATTTTATCAGCAGCTTACTGGTGAGGAGAGGAGGATCCCTTTCATTTTTGACGATTTTCACTTTTGCCGTTCCAGAGTTATTGGACTTGATATGACGGAAAATCGGATTGTTACCCTATGTTGTATGATAACTTGAGCAGTGTTTCTCAGAATGTTTTGAAATTTTATCAGCAGCTTACTGGTGAAGAGAGGAGGATCCCTTTCATTTTTGATGATTTTCACTTTTGCCGTTCCAGAGTTATTGGATTTGATATGAAGGAAAATCGGATTTTTACTCTATGTCGTATGATAACTTGAGTAGTGTTTCTCAGAATGTTTTGAAATTTTATCAGCAGCTTACTGGTGAAGAGAGGAGGATCCCTTTCATTTTTGATGATTTTCACTTTTGCCGTTCCAGAGTTATTGGACTTGATATGACGGAAAATCGGATTTTTACCCTATGTCGTATGATAACTTGAGTAGTGTTTCTCAGAATGTTTTGAAATTTTATCAGCAGCTTACTGATGAAGAGAGGAGGATCCCTTTCATTTTTGATGATTTTCACTTTTGCCGTTTTAGAGTTATTGGGCTTGATATGACGAAAATAGGATTTTTACTCTATGTCGTATGATAACTTGAGTAGTGTTTCTCAGAATGTTTTGAAATTTTATCAGCAGCTTACTGATGAAGAGAGGAGGATCCCTTTCATTTTGGAC
The DNA here is from genome assembly GCA_963680875.1 of Bathymodiolus brooksi. Classification (NCBI taxonomy): domain Eukaryota; kingdom Metazoa; phylum Mollusca; class Bivalvia; order Mytilida; family Modiolidae; genus Bathymodiolus; species Bathymodiolus brooksi. Next base: position 28,693,420 of record OY804579.1, read on the forward strand.
GATTTTCACTTTTGCCGTTCCAGAGTTATTGGACTTGATATGACGGAAAATCGGATTTTTACTCTATGTTGTATGATAACTTGAGTAGTGTTTCTCAGAATGTTTTGAAATTTTATCAGCAGCTTACCGGTGAAGAGAGGAGGATCCCTTTCATTTGTGATGATTTTCACTTTTGCCGTTCCAGAGTTATTGGACTTGATATGACGGAAAATCGGATTTTTACCCTATGTTGTATGATAACTTGAGTAGTGTTTCTCAGAATGTTTTGAAATTTTATCAGAAGCTTACTGGTGAAGAGAGGAGGATCCCTTTCATTTTTGATGATTTTCACTTTTGCCGTTCCAGAGTTATTGGACTTGATATGACGGAAAATCGGATTTTTACCCTATGTCGTATGATAACTTGAGTAGTGTTTCTCAGAATGTTTTGAAATTTTATCAGCAGCTTACTGATGAAGAGAGGAGGATCCCTTTCATTTTGGACGATTTTCACTTTTACCGTTCCAGAGTTATTGGACTTGATATGATGGAAAATCGGATTTGTACCCTATGTTGTATGATACCTTGAGTAGTGTTTCTCAGAATGTTTTGAAATTTTATCAGCAGCTTACCGGTGGAGAGAGGAGGATCTCTTTCATTTTTGACAATTTTCACTTCTGCCGTTCCAGAGTTATTGGACTTGATATGACGGAAAATCGGATTGTTACCCTATGTTGTATGATAACTTGAGTAGTGTTTCTCAGAATGTTTTGAAATTTTATCAGCAGCTTACCGGTGGAGAGAGGAGGATCTCTTTCATTTTTGACAATTTTCACTTCTGCCGTTCCAGAGTTATTGGACTTGATATGACGGAAAATAGGATTTTTACTCTATGTCGTATGATAACTTGAGTAGTGTTTCTCAGAATGTTTTGAAATTTTATCAGCAGCTTACCGGTGGAGAGAGGAGGATCTCTTTCATTTTTGACGATTTTCACTTTTGCCGTTCCAGAGTTATTGGACTTGATATGACGGAAAATAGGATGTTTACCCTATGTCGTATGATAACTTGAGTAGTGTTTCTCAGAATGTTTTGAAATTTTATCAGCAGCTTACTGGTGAGGAGAGGAGGATCCCTTTCATTTTTGACGATTTTCACTTTTGCCGTTCCAGAGTTATTGGACTTGATATGACGGAAAATCGGATTGTTACCCTATGTTGTATGATAACTTGAGCAGTGTTTCTCAGAATGTTTTGAAATTTTATCAGCAGCTTACTGGTGAAGAGAGGAGGATCCCTTTCATTTTTGATGATTTTCACTTTTGCCGTTCCAGAGTTATTGGATTTGATATGAAGGAAAATCGGATTTTTACTCTATGTCGTATGATAACTTGAGTAGTGTTTCTCAGAATGTTTTGAAATTTTATCAGCAGCTTACTGGTGAAGAGAGGAGGATCCCTTTCATTTTTGATGATTTTCACTTTTGCCGTTCCAGAGTTATTGGACTTGATATGACGGAAAATCGGATTTTTACCCTATGTCGTATGATAACTTGAGTAGTGTTTCTCAGAATGTTTTGAAATTTTATCAGCAGCTTACTGATGAAGAGAGGAGGATCCCTTTCATTTTTGATGATTTTCACTTTTGCCGTTTTAGAGTTATTGGGCTTGATATGACGAAAATAGGATTTTTACTCTATGTCGTATGATAACTTGAGTAGTGTTTCTCAGAATGTTTTGAAATTTTATCAGCAGCTTACTGATGAAGAGAGGAGGATCCCTTTCATTTTTGACGATTTTCACTTTTGCCGTTCCAGAGTTATTGGACTTGATATGACGGAAAATCGGATTGTTACCCTATGTTGTATGATAACTTGAGCAGTGTTTCTCAGAATGTTTTGAAATTTTATCAGCAGCTTACTGGTGAAGAGAGGAGGATCCCTTTCATTTTTGATGATTTTCACTTTTGCCGTTCCAGAGTTATTGGATTTGATATGACGGAAAATCGGATTTTTACTCTATGTCGTATGATAACTTGAGTAGTGTTTCTCAGAATGTTTTGAAATTTTATCAGCAGCTTACTGGTGAGGAGAGGAGGATCCCTTTCAATTTTGATGATTTTCACTTTTGCCGTTTTAGAGTTATTGGGCTTGATATGACGAAAATAGGATTTTTACTCTATGTCGTATGATAACTTGAGTAGTGTTTCTCAGAATGTTTTGAAATTTTATCAGCAGCTTACCGGTGGAGAGAGGAGGATCTCTTTCATTTTTGACGATTTTCACTTTTGCCGTTCCAGAGTTATTGGACTTGATATGACGGAAAATCGGATTTTTACCCTATGTCGTATGATAACTTGAGTAGTGTTTCTCAGAATGTTTTGAAATTTTATCGGCAGCTTATTGATGAAGAGAGGAGGATCCCTTTAATTTATGACGATTTTCACTTTTGCCGTTCCAGAGTTATTGGACTTGATATGACGGAAAATAGGATTTTTACTCTATGTCGTATGATAACTTGAGTAGTGTTTCTCAGAATGTTTTGAAATTTTATCAGCAGCTTACTGGTGAGGAGAGGAGGATCCCTTTCATTTTTGACGATTTTCACTTTTGCCGTTCCAGAGTTATTGGACTTGATATGACGGAAAATCGGATTTTTACCCTATGTCGTATGATAACTTGAGTAGTGTTTCTCAGAATGTTTTGAAATTTTATCGGCAGCTTATTGATGAAGAGAGGAGGATCCCTTTAATTTATGACGATTTTCACTTTTGCCGTTCCAGAGTTATTGGACTTGATATGACGGAAAATAGGATTTTTACTCTATGTCGTATGATAACTTGAGTAGTGTTTCTCAGAATGTTTTGAAATTTTATCAGCAGCTTACTGATGAAGAGAGGAGGATCCCTTTCATTTTGGACGATTTTCACTTTTGCCGTTCCAGAGTTATTGGACTTGATATGACGAAAATCGGATTTTTACCCTATGTTGTATGATAACTTGAGTAGTGTTTCTCAGAATGTTTTGAAATTTTATCAGCAGCTTACCGGTGGAGAGAGGAGGATCTCTTTCATTTTTGACAATTTTCACTTCTGCCGTTCCAGAGTTATTGGACTTGATATGACGGAAAATCGGATTTTTACCCTATGTTGTATAACTTGAGTAGTGTTTCTCAGAATGTTTTGAAATTTTATCAGCAGCTTACAGATGAGGGGAGGAGGATCCCTTTCATTTTTGACGATTTTCACTTTTGCCGTTCCAGAGTTATTGGACTTGATATGACGGAAAATCGGATTTTTACCCTATGTCGTATGATAACTTGAGTAGTGTTTCTCAGAATGTTTTGAAATTTTATCAGCAGCTTATTGATGAAGAGAGGAGGATCCCTTTAATTTTTGACGATTTTCACTTTTGCCGTTCCAGAGTTATTGGACTTGATATGACGGAAAATAGGATTTTTACTCTATGTCGTATGATAACTTGAGTAGTGTTTCTCAGAATGTTTTGAAATTTTATCAGCACCTTACCGGTGGAGAGAGGAGGATCTCTTTCATTTTTGACGATTTTCACTTTTGCCGTTCCAGAGTTATTGGACTTGATATGACGGAAAATAGGATGTTTACCCTATGTCGTATGATAACTTGAGTAGTGTTTCTCAGAATGTTTTGAAATTTTATCAGCAGCTTACCGGTGGAGAGAGGAGGATCTCTTTCATTTTTGACAATTTTCACTTCTGCCGTTCCAGAGTTATTGGACTTGATATGACGGAAAATCGGATTGTTACCCTATGTTGTATGATAACTTGAGCAGTGTTTCTCAGAATGTTTTGAAATTTTATCAGCAGCTTACTGGTGAAGAGAGGAGGATCCCTTTCATTTTTGATGATTTTCACTTTTGCCGTTCCAGAGTTATTGGACTTGATATGACGGAAAATCGGATTTTTACCCTATGTCGTATGATAACTTGAGTAGTGTTTCTCAGAATGTTTTGAAATTTTATCAGCAGCTTACTGATGAAGAGAGGAGGATCCCTTTCATTTTTGATGATTTTCACTTTTGCCGTTTTAGAGTTATTGGGCTTGATATGACGAAAATAGGATTTTTACTCTATGTCGTATGATAACTTGAGTAGTGTTTCTCAGAATGTTTTGAAATTTTATCAGCAGCTTATTGATGAAGAGAGGAGGATCCCTTTCATTTTTGACGATTTTCACTTTTGCCGTTCCAGAGTTATTGGACTTGATATGACGGAAAATAGGATGTTTACCCTATGTCGTATGATAACTTGAGTAGTGTTTCTCAGAATGTTTTGAAATTTTATCAGCAGCTTACCGGTGAAGAGAGGAGGATCCCTTTCATTTGTGATGATTTTCACTTTTGCCGTTCCAGAGTTATTGGACTTGATATGACGGAAAATCGGATTTTTACCCTATGTTGTATGATAACTTGAGTAGTGTTTCTCAGAATGTTTTGAAATTTTATCAGAAGCTTACTGGTGAAGAGAGGAGGATCCCTTTCATTTTTGATGATTTTCACTTTTGCCGTTCCAGAGTTATTGGACTTGATATGACGGAAAATCGGATTTTTACCCTATGTCGTATGATAACTTGAGTAGTGTTTCTCAGAATGTTTTGAAATTTTATCAGCAGCTTACTGATGAAGAGAGGAGGATCCCTTTCATTTTGGACGATTTTCACTTTTGCCGTTCCAGAGTTATTGGACTTGATATGATGGAAAATCGGATTTGTACCCTATGTTGTATGATACCTTGAGTAGTGTTTCTCAGAATGTTTTGAAATTTTATCAGCAGCTTACCGGTGGAGAGAGGAGGATCTCTTTCATTTTTGACAATTTTCACTTCTGCCGTTCCAGAGTTATTGGACTTGATATGACGGAAAATCGGATTGTTACCCTATGTTGTATGATAACTTGAGTAGTGTTTCTCAGAATGTTTTGAAATTTTATCAGCAGCTTACTGGTGAGGAGAGGAGGATCCCTTTCATTTTTGACGATTTTCACTTTTGCCGTTCCAGAGTTATTGGACTTGATATGACGAAAATAGGATTTTTACTCTATGTCGTATGATAACTTGAGTAGTGTTTCTCAGAATGTTTTGAAATTTTATCAGCAGCTTACCGGTGGAGAGAGGAGGATCTCTTTCATTTTTGACAATTTTCACTTCTGCCGTTCCAGAGTTATTGGACTTGATATGACGGAAAATAGGATTTTTACTCTATGTCGTATGATAACTTGAGTAGTGTTTCTCAGAATGTTTTGAAATTTTATCAGCAGCTTACCGGTGGAGAGAGGAGGATCTCTTTCATTTTTGACGATTTTCACTTTTGCCGTTCCAGAGTTATTGGACTTGATATGACGAAAATAGGATTTTTACTCTATGTCGTATGATAACTTGAGTAGTGTTTCTCAGAATGTTTTGAAATTTTATCAGCAGCTTATTGATGAAGAGAGGAGGATCCCTTTAATTTTTGACGATTTTCACTTTTGCCGTTCCAGAGTTATTGGACTTGATATGACGGAAAATAGGATGTTTACCCTATGTCGTATGATAACTTGAGTAGTGTTTCTCAGAATGTTTTGAAATTTTATCAGCAGCTTACCGGTGAAGAGAGGAGGATCCCTTTCATTTGTGATGATTTTCACTTTTGCCGTTCCAGAGTTATTGGACTTGATATGACGGAAAATCGGATTTTTACCCTATGTTGTATGATAACTTGAGTAGTGTTTCTCAGAATGTTTTGAAATTTTATCAGAAGCTTACTGGTGAAGAGAGGAGGATCCCTTTCATTTTTGATGATTTTCACTTTTGCCGTTCCAGAGTTATTGGACTTGATATGACGGAAAATCGGATTTTTACCCTATGTCGTATGATAACTTGAGTAGTGTTTCTCAGAATGTTTTGAAATTTTATCAGCAGCTTACTGATGAAGAGAGGAGGATCCCTTTCATTTTGGACGATTTTCACTTTTGCCGTTCCAGAGTTATTGGACTTGATATGATGGAAAATCGGATTTGTACCCTATGTTGTATGATACCTTGAGTAGTGTTTCTCAGAATGTTTTGAAATTTTATCAGCAGCTTACCGGTGGAGAGAGGAGGATCTCTTTCATTTTTGACAATTTTCACTTCTGCCGTTCCAGAGTTATTGGACTTGATATGACGGAAAATCGGATTGTTACCCTATGTTGTATGATAACTTGAGTAGTGTTTCTCAGAATGTTTTGAAATTTTATCAGCAGCTTACTGGTGAGGAGAGGAGGATCCCTTTCATTTTTGACGATTTTCACTTTTGCCGTTCCAGAGTTATTGGACTTGATATGACGAAAATAGGATTTTTACTCTATGTCGTATGATAACTTGAGTAGTGTTTCTCAGAATGTTTTGAAATTTTATCAGCAGCTTACCGGTGGAGAGAGGAGGATCTCTTTCATTTTTGACAATTTTCACTTCTGCCGTTCCAGAGTTATTGGACTTGATATGACGGAAAATAGGATTTTTACTCTATGTCGTATGATAACTTGAGTAGTGTTTCTCAGAATGTTTTGAAATTTTATCAGCAGCTTACCGGTGGAGAGAGGAGGATCTCTTTCATTTTTGACGATTTTCACTTTTGCCGTTCCAGAGTTATTGGACTTGATATGACGGAAAATAGGATGTTTACCCTATGTCGTATGATAACTTGAGTAGTGTTTCTCAGAATGTTTTGAAATTTTATCAGCAGCTTACTGGTGAGGAGAGGAGGATCCCTTTCATTTTTGACGATTTTCACTTTTGCCGTTCCAGAGTTATTGGACTTGATATGACGGAAAATCGGATTTTTACCCTATGTCGTATGATAACTTGAGTAGTGTTTCTCAGAATGTTTTGAAATTTTATCAGCAGCTTATTGATGAAGAGAGGAGGATCCCTTTAATTTTTGACGATTTTCACTTTTGCCGTTCCAGAGTTATTGGACTTGATATGACGGGAAATAGGATTTTTACTCTATGTCGTATGATAACTTGAGTAGTGTTTCTCAGAATGTTTTGAAATTTTATCAGCACCTTACCGGTGGAGAGAGGAGGATCTCTTTCATTTTTGACGATTTTCACTTTTGCCGTTCCAGAGTTATTGGACTTGATATGACGGAAAATAGGATGTTTACTCTATGTCGTATGATAACTTGAGTAGTGTTTCTCAGAATGTTTTGAAATTTTATCAGCAGCTTACTGGTGAGGAGAGGAGGTTCCCTTTCATTTTTGACGATTTTCACTTTTGCCGTTCCAGAGTTATTGGACTTGATATGACGGAAAATAGGATGTTTACCCTATGTCGTATGATAACTTGAGTAGTGTTTCTCAGAATGTTTTGAAATTTTATCAGCAGCTTACTGGTGAGGAGAGGAGGATCCCTTTCATTTTTGACGATTTTCACTTTTGCCGTTCCAGAGTTATTGGACTTGATATGACGGAAAATCGGATTGTTACCCTATGTTGTATGATAACTTGAGCAGTGTTTCTCAGAATGTTTTGAAATTTTATCAGCAGCTTACTGGTGAAGAGAGGAGGATCCCTTTCATTTTTGATGATTTTCACTTTTGCCGTTCCAGAGTTATTGGACTTGATATGACGGAAAATCGGATTTTTACCCTATGTCGTATGATAACTTGAGTAGTGTTTCTCAGAATGTTTTGAAATTTTATCAGCAGCTTACTGATGAAGAGAGGAGGATCCCTTTCATTTTTGATGATTTTCACTTTTGCCGTTTTAGAGTTATTGGGCTTGATATGACGAAAATAGGATTTTTACTCTATGTCGTATGATAACTTGAGTAGTGTTTCTCAGAATGTTTTGAAATTTTATCAGCAGCTTATTGATGAAGAGAGGAGGATCCCTTTAATTTTTGACGATTTTCACTTTTGCCGTTCCAGAGTTATTGGACTTGATATGACGGAAAATCGGATTGTTACCCTATGTTGTATGATAACTTGAGCAGTGTTTCTCAGAATGTTTTGAAATTTTATCAGCAGCTTACTGGTGAAGAGAGGAGGATCCCTTTCATTTTTGATGATTTTCACTTTTGCCGTTCCAGAGTTATTGGATTTGATATGACGGAAAATCGGATTTTTACTCTATGTCGTATGATAACTTGAGTAGTGTTTCTCAGAATGTTTTGAAATTTTATCAGCAGCTTACTGATGAAGAGAGGAGGATCCCTTTCATTTTGGACGATTTTCACTTTTGCCGTTCCAGAGTTATTGGACTTGATATGATGGAAAATCGGATTTGTACCCTATGTTGTATGATAACTTGAGTAGTGTTTCTCAGAATGTTTTGAAATTTTATCAGCAGCTTACTGGTGAGGAGAGGAGGATCCCTTTCAATTTTGATGATTTTCACTTTTGCCGTTTTAGAGTTATTGGGCTTGATATGACGAAAATAGGATTTTTACTCTATGTCGTATGATAACTTGAGTAGTGTTTCTCAGAATGTTTTGAAATTTAACAGCAGCTTACCGGTGGAGAGAGGAGGATCTCTTTCATTTTTGACGATTTTCACTTTTGCCGTTCCAGAGTTATTGGACTTGATATGACGGAAAATCGGATTTTTACCCTATGTCGTATGATAACTTGAGTAGTGTTTCTCAGAATGTTTTGAAATTTTATCAGCAGCTTATTGATGAAGAGAGGAGGATCCCTTTAATTGTTGACGATTTTCACTTTTGCCGTTCCAGAGTTATTGGACTTGATATGACGGAAAATAGGATTTTTACTCTATGTCGTATGATAACTTGAGTAGTGTTTCTCAGAATGTTTTGAAATTTTATCAGCAGCTTACCGGTGGAGAGAGGAGGATCTCTTTCATTTTTGACGATTTTCACTTTTGCCGTTCCAGAGTTATTGGACTTGATATGACGGAAAATAGGATGTTTACCCTATGTCGTATGATAACTTGAGTAGTGTTTCTCAGAATGTTTTGAAATTTTATCAGCAGCTTACTGGTGAGGAGAGGAGGATCCCTTTCATTTTTGACGATTTTCACTTTTGCCGTTCCAGAGTTATTGGACTTGATATGACGGAAAATCGGATTGTTACCCTATGTTGTATGATAACTTGAGCAGTGTTTCTCAGAATGTTTTGAAATTTTATCAGCAGCTTACCGGTGAGGAGAGGAGGATCCCTTTCATTTTTGACGATTTTCACTTTTGCCGTTCCAGAGTTATTGGACTTGATATGACGGAAAATCGGATTGTTACCCTATGTTGTATGATAACTTGAGTAGTGTTTCTCAGAATGTTTTGAAATTTTATCAGCAGCTTACTGATGAAGAGAGGAGGATCCCTTTCATTTTGGACGATTTTCACTTTTGCCGTTCCAGAGTTATTGGACTTGATATGACGGAAAATCGGATTTTTACCCTATGTTGTATGATAACTTGAGTCTTTCTCAGAATGTTTTGAAATTTTATCAGCAGCTTACTGATGAAGAGAGGAGGATCCCTTTCATTTTGGACGATTTTCACTTTTGCCGTTCCAGAGTTATTGGACTTGATATGACGGAAAATCGGATTTTTACCCTATGTTGTATGATAACTTGAGTAGTGTTTCTCAGAATGTTTTGAAATTTTATCAGCAACTTACTGATGAAGAGAGGAGGATCTCTTTCATTTTTGACAATTTTCACTTCTGCCGTTCCAGAGTTATTGGACTTGATATGACGAAAATCGGATTTTTACCCTATGTTGTATAACTTGAGTAGTGTTTCTCAGAATGTTTTGAAATTTTATCAGCAGCTTACTGGTGAAGAGAGGAGGATCCCTTTCATTTTTGATGATTTTCACTTTTGCCGTTCCAGAGTTATTGGACTTGATATGACGGAAAATCGGATTTTTACCCTATGTCGTATGATAACTTGAGTAGTGTTTCTCAGAATGTTTTGAAATTTTATCAGCAGCTTACTGATGAAGAGAGGAGGATCCCTTTCATTTTGGACGATTTTCACTTTTGCCGTTCCAGAGTTATTGGACTTGATATGATGGAAAATCGGATTTGTACCCTATGTTGTATGATAACTTGAGTAGTGTTTCTCAGAATGTTTTGAAATTTTATCAGCAGCTTACTGGTGAGGAGAGGAGGATCCCTTTCAATTTTGATGATTTTCACTTTTGCCGTTTTAGAGTTATTGGGCTTGATATGACGAAAATAGGATTTTTACTCTATGTCGTATGATAACTTGAGTAGTGTTTCTCAGAATGTTTTGAAATTTAACAGCAGCTTACCGGTGGAGAGAGGAGGATCTCTTTCATTTTTGACGATTTTCACTTTTGCCGTTCCAGAGTTATTGGACTTGATATGACGGAAAATCGGATTTTTACCCTATGTCGTATGATAACTTGAGTAGTGTTTCTCAGAATGTTTTGAAATTTTATCAGCAGCTTATTGATGAAGAGAGGAGGATCCCTTTAATTGTTGACGATTTTCACTTTTGCCGTTCCAGAGTTATTGGACTTGATATGACGGAAAATAGGATTTTTACTCTATGTCGTATGATAACTTGAGTAGTGTTTCTCAGAATGTTTTGAAATTTTATCAGCAGCTTACCGGTGGAGAGAGGAGGATCTCTTTCATTTTTGACGATTTTCACTTTTGCCGTTCCAGAGTTATTGGACTTGATATGACGGAAAATAGGATGTTTACCCTATGTCGTATGATAACTTGAGTAGTGTTTCTCAGAATGTTTTGAAATTTTATCAGCAGCTTACTGGTGAGGAGAGGAGGATCCCTTTCATTTTTGACGATTTTCACTTTTGCCGTTCCAGAGTTATTGGACTTGATATGACGGAAAATCGGATTGTTACCCTATGTTGTATGATAACTTGAGCAGTGTTTCTCAGAATGTTTTGAAATTTTATCAGCAGCTTACCGGTGAGGAGAGGAGGATCCCTTTCATTTTTGACGATTTTCACTTTTGCCGTTCCAGAGTTATTGGACTTGATATGACGGAAAATCGGATTGTTACCCTATGTTGTATGATAACTTGAGTAGTGTTTCTCAGAATGTTTTGAAATTTTATCAGCAGCTTACTGATGAAGAGAGGAGGATCCCTTTCATTTTGGACGATTTTCACTTTTGCCGTTCCAGAGTTATTGGACTTGATATGACGGAAAATCGGATTTTTACCCTATGTTGTATGATAACTTGAGTAGTGTTTCTCAGAATGTTTTGAAATTTTATCAGCAGCTTACTGATGAAGAGAGGAGGATCCCTTTCATTTTGGACGATTTTCACTTTTGCCGTTCCAGAGTTATTGGACTTGATATGACGGAAAATCGGATTTTTACCCTATGTTGTATGATAACTTGAGTAGTGTTTCTCAGAATGTTTTGAAATTTTATCAGCAACTTACTGATGAAGAGAGGAGGATCTCTTTCATTTTGAACGATTTTCAATTTTGCCGTTCCAGAGTTATTGGACTTGATATGACGGAAAATAGGATTTTTACCCTATGTTGTATGATAACTTGAGTAGTGTTTCTCAGAATGTTTTGAAATTTTATCAGCAACTTACTGGTGAAGAGAGGAGGATCCCTTTCATTTTTGATGATTTTCACTTTTGCCGTTTTAGAGTTATTGGGCTTGATATGACGAAAATAGGATTTTTACTCTATGTCGTATGATAACTTGAGTAGTGTTTCTCAGAATGTTTTGAAATTTTATCAGCAGCTTACAGATGAGGAGAGGAGGATCCCTTTCATTTTGGACGATTTTCACTTTTGCCGTTCCAGAGTTATTGGACTTGATATGATGGAAAATCGGATTTGTACCCTATGTTGTATGATAACTTGAGTAGTGTTTCTCAGAATGTTTTGAAATTTTATCAGCAGCTTACTGGTGAGGAGAGGAGGATCCCTTTCAATTTTGATGATTTTCACTTTTGCCGTTTTAGAGTTATTGGGCTTGATATGACGAAAATAGGATTTTTACTCTATGTCGTATGATAACTTGAGTAGTGTTTCTCAGAATGTTTTGAAATTTAACAGCAGCTTACCGGTGGAGAGAGGAGGATCTCTTTCATTTTTGACGATTTTCACTTTTGCCGTTCCAGAGTTATTGGACTTGATATGACGGAAAATCGGATTTTTACCCTATGTCGTATGATAACTTGAGTAGTGTTTCTCAGAATGTTTTGAAATTTTATCAGCAGCTTATTGATGAAGAGAGGAGGATCCCTTTAATTGTTGACGATTTTCACTTTTGCCGTTCCAGAGTTATTGGACTTGATATGACGGAAAATAGGATTTTTACTCTATGTCGTATGATAACTTGAGTAGTGTTTCTCAGAATGTTTTGAAATTTTATCAGCAGCTTACCGGTGGAGAGAGGAGGATCTCTTTCATTTTTGACGATTTTCACTTTTGCCGTTCCAGAGTTATTGGACTTGATATGACGGAAAATAGGATGTTTACCCTATGTCGTATGATAACTTGAGTAGTGTTTCTCAGAATGTTTTGAAATTTTATTAGCAGCTTACTGGTGAGGAGAGGAGGATCCCTTTCATTTTTGACGATTTTCACTTTTGCCGTTCCAGAGTTATTGGACTTGATATGACGGAAAATCGGATTGTTACCCTATGTTGTATGATAACTTGAGCAGTGTTTCTCAGAATGTTTTGAAATTTTATCAGCAGCTTACCGGTGAGGAGAGGAGGATCCCTTTCATTTTTGACGATTTTCACTTTTGCCGTTCCAGAGTTATTGGACTTGATATGACGGAAAATCGGATTGTTACCCTATGTTGTATGATAACTTGAGTAGTGTTTCTCAGAATGTTTTGAAATTTTATCAGCAGCTTACTGATGAAGAGAGGAGGATCCCTTTCATTTTGGACGATTTTCACTTTTGCCGTTCCAGAGTTATTGGACTTGATATGACGGAAAATCGGATTTTTACCCTATGTTGTATGATAACTTGAGTAGTGTTTCTCAGAATGTTTTGAAATTTTATCAGCAGCTTACTGATGAAGAGAGGAGGATCCCTTTCATTTTGGACGATTTTCACTTTTGCCGTTCCAGAGTTATTGGACTTGATATGACGGAAAATCGGATTTTTACCCTATGTTGTATGATAACTTGAGTAGTGTTTCTCAGAATGTTTTGAAATTTTATCAGCAACTTACTGATGAAGAGAGGAGGATCTCTTTCATTTTTGACAATTTTCACTTCTGCCGTTCCAGAGTTATTGGACTTGATATGACGAAAATCGGATTTTTACCCTATGTTGTATAACTTGAGTAGTGTTTCTCAGAATGTTTTGAAATTTTATCAGCAGCTTACAGATGAGGGGAGGAGGATCCCTTTCATTTTTGACGATTTTCACTTTTGCCGTTCCAGAGTTATTGGACTTGATATGACGGAAAATCGGATTTTTACTCTATGTCGTATGATAACTTGAGTAGTGTTTCTCAGAATGTTTTGAAATTTTATCAGCAGCTTACCGGTGAAGAGAGGAGGATCCCTTTCATTTGTGATGATTTTCACTTTTGCCGTTCCAGAGTTATTGGACTTGATATGACGGAAAATCGGATTTTTACCCTATGTTGTATGATAACTTGAGTAGTGTTTCTCAGAATGTTTTGAAATTTTATCAGAAGCTTACTGGTGAAGAGAGGAGGATCCCTTTCATTTTTGATGATTTTCACTTTTGCCGTTCCAGAGTTATTGGACTTGATATGACGGAAAATCGGATTTTAACCCTATGTCGTATGATAACTTGAGTAGTGTTTCTCAGAATGTTTTGAAATTTTATCAGCAGCTTACTGATGAAGAGAGGAGGATCCCTTTCATTTTGGACGATTTTCACTATTGCCGTTCCAGAGTTATTGGACTTGATATGATGGAAAATCGGATTTGTACCCTATGTTGTATGATAACTTGAGTAGTGTTTCTCAGAATGTTTTGAAATTTTATCAGCAGCTTACTGGTGAGGAGAGCAGGATCCCTTTCAATTTTGATGATTTTCACTTTTGCCGTTTTAGAGTTATTGGGCTTGATATGACGAAAATAGGATTTTTACTCTATGTCGTATGATAACTTGAGTAGTGTTTCTCAGAATGTTTTGAAATTTTATCAGCAGCTTACCGGTGGAGAGAGGAGGATCTCTTTCATTTTTGACGATTTTCACTTTTGCCGTTCCAGAGTTATTGGACTTGATATGACGGAAAATCGGATTTTTACTCTATGTCGTATGATAACTTGAGTAGTGTTTCTCAGAATGTTTTGAAATTTTTATCAGCAGCTTATTGATGAAGAGAGGAGGATCCCTTTAATTGTTGACGATTTTCACTTTTGCCGTTCCAGAGTTATTGGACTTGATATGACGGAAAATAGGATTTTTACTCTATGTCGTATGATAACTTGAGTAGTGTTTCTCAGAATGTTTTGAAATTTTATCAGCAGCTTACTGGTGAGGAGAGGAGGATCCCTTTCATTTTTGACGATTTTCACTTTTGCCGTTCCAGAGTTATTGGACTTGATATGACAGAAAATCGGATTGTTACCCTATGTTGTATGATAACTTGAGCAGTGTTTCTCAGAATGTTTTGAAATTTTATCAGCAGCTTACTGGTGAAGAGAGGAGGATCCCTTTCATTTTTGATGATTTTCAATTTTGCCGTTCCAGAGTTATTGGACTTGATATGACGGAAAATCGGATTTTTACCCTATGTCGTATGATAACTTGAGTAGTGTTTCTCAGAATGTTTTGAAATTTTATCAGCAGCTTACTGATGAAGAGAGGAGGATCCCTTTCATTTTGGACGATTTTCACTTTTGCCGTTCCAGAGTTATTGGACGATTTTCACTTTTGCCGTTCCAGAGTTATTGGACTTGATATGACGGAAAATCGGATTTTTACTCTATGTTGTATGATAACTTGAGTAGTGTTTCTCAGAATGTTTTGAAATTTTATCAGCAACTTACTGGTGAAGAGAGGAGGATCCCTTTCATTTTTGATGATTTTCACTTTTGCCGTTTTAGAGTTATTGGGCTTGATATGACGAAAATAGGATTTTTACTCTATGTCGTATGATAACTTGAGTAGTGTTTCTCAGAATGTTTTGAAATTTTATCAGCAGCTTACCGGTGAGGAGAGGAGGATCCCTTTCATTTTTGACGATTTTCACTTTTGCCGTTCCAGAGTTATTGGACTTGATATGACGGAAAATCGGATTGTTACCCTATGTTGTATGATAACTTGAGTAGTGTTTCTCAGAATGTTTTGAAATTTTATCAGCAGCTTACTGATGAAGAGAGGAGGATCCCTTTCATTTTGGACGATTTTCACTTTTGCCGTTCCAGAGTTATTGGACTTGATATGACGGAAAATAGGATTTTTACCCTATGTTGTATGATAACTTGAGTAGTGTTTCTCAGAATGTTTTGAAATTTTATCAGCAACTTACTGGTGAAGAGAGGAGGATCCCTTTCATTTTTGATGATTTTCAATTTTGCCGTTTTAGAGTTATTGGGCTTGATATGACGAAAATAGGATTTTTACTCTATGTCGTATGATAACTTGAGTAGTGTTTCTCAGAATGTTTTGAAATTTTATCAGCAGCTTACAGATGAGGAGAGGAGGATCCCTTTCATTTTTGACGATTTTCACTTTTGCCGTTCCAGAGTTATTGGACTTGATATGACGGAAAATCGGATTTTTACCCTATGTCGTATGATAACTTGAGTAGTGTTTCTCAGAATGTTTTGAAATTTTATCGGCAGCTTATTGATGAAGAGAGGAGGATCCCTTTAATTTTTGACGATTTTCACTTTTGCCGTTCCAGAGTTATTGGACTTGATATGACGGAAAATAGGATTTTTACTCTATGTCGTATGATAACTTGAGTAGTGTTTCTCAGAATGTTTTGAAATTTTATCAGCAGCTTACTGGTGAAGAGAGGAGGATCCCTTTCATTTTTGATGATTTTCACTTTTGCCGTTTTAGAGTTATTGGGCTTGATATGACGAAAATAGGATTTTTACTCTATGTCGTATGATAACTTGAGTAGTGTTTCTCAGAATGTTTTGAAATTTTATCAGCAGCTTACTGGTGAGGAGAGGAGGATCCCTTTCATTTTTGACGATTTTCACTTTTGCCGTTCCAGAGTTATTGGACTTGATATGACAGAAAATCGGATTGTTACCCTATGTTGTATGATAACTTGAGCAGTGTTTCTCAGAATGTTTTGAAATTTTATCAGCAGCTTACTGGTGAAGAGAGGAGGATCCCTTTCATTTTTGATGATTTTCAATTTTGCCGTTCCAGAGTTATTGGACTTGATATGACGGAAAATCGGATTTTTACCCTATGTCGTATGATAACTTGAGTAGTGTTTCTCAGAATGTTTTGAAATTTTATCAGCAGCTTACTGATGAAGAGAGGAGGATCCCTTTCATTTTGGACGATTTTCACTTTTGCCGTTCCAGAGTTATTGGACGATTTTCACTTTTGCCGTTCCAGAGTTATTGGACTTGATATGACGGAAAATCGGATTTTTACTCTATGTTATATGATAACTTGAGTAGTGTTTCTCAGAATGTTTTGAAATTTTATCAGCAACTTACTGGTGAAGAGAGGAGGATCCCTTTCATTTTTGATGATTTTCACTTTTGCCGTTTTAGAGTTATTGGGCTTGATATGACGAAAATAGGATTTTTACTCTATGTCGTATGATAACTTGAGTAGTGTTTCTCAGAATGTTTTGAAATTTTATCAGCAGCTTACCGGTGAGGAGAGGAGGATCCCTTTCATTTTTGACGATTTTCACTTTTGCCGTTCCAGAGTTATTGGACTTGATATGACGGAAAATCGGATTGTTACCCTATGTTGTATGATAACTTGAGTAGTGTTTCTCAGAATGTTTTGAAATTTTATCAGCAGCTTACTGATGAAGAGAGGAGGATCCCTTTCATTTTGGACGATTTTCACTTTTGCCGTTCCAGAGTTATTGGACTTGATATGACGGAAAATAGGATTTTTACCCTATGTTGTATGATAACTTGAGTAGTGTTTCTCAGAATGTTTTGAAATTTTATCAGCAACTTACTGGTGAAGAGAGGAGGATCCCTTTCATTTTTGATGATTTTCAATTTTGCCGTTTTAGAGTTATTGGGCTTGATATGACGAAAATAGGATTTTTACTCTATGTCGTATGATAACTTGAGTAGTGTTTCTCAGAATGTTTTGAAATTTTATCAGCAGCTTACAGATGAGGAGAGGAGGATCCCTTTCATTTTTGACGATTTTCACTTTTGCCGTTCCAGAGTTATTGGACTTGATATGACGGAAAATCGGATTTTTACCCTATGTCGTATGATAACTTGAGTAGTGTTTCTCAGAATGTTTTGAAATTTTATCGGCAGCTTATTGATGAAGAGAGGAGGATCCCTTTAATTTTTGACGATTTTCACTTTTGCCGTTCCAGAGTTATTGGACTTGATATGACGGAAAATAGGATTTTTACTCTATGTCGTATGATAACTTGAGTAGTGTTTCTCAGAATGTTTTGAAATTTTATCAGCAGCTTACTGGTGAAGAGAGGAGGATCCCTTTCATTTTTGATGATTTTCACTTTTGCCGTTTTAGAGTTATTGGGCTTGATATGACGAAAATAGGATTTTTACTCTATGTCGTATGATAACTTGAGTAGTGTTTCTCAGAATGTTTTGAAATTTTATCAGCAGCTTACCGGTGAGGAGAGGAGGATCCCTTTCATTTTTGACGATTTTCACTTTTGCCGTTCCAGAGTTATTGGACTTGATATGACGGAAAATCGGATTGTTACCCTATGTTGTATGATAACTTGAGTAGTGTTTCTCAGAATGTTTTGAAATTTTATCAGCAGCTTACTGATGAAGAGAGGAGGATCCCTTTCATTTTGGACGATTTTCACTTTTGCCGTTCCAGAGTTATTGGACTTGATATGACGGAAAATCGGATGTTTACCCTATGTTGTATGATAACTTGAGTAGTTTTTCTCAGAATGTTTTGAAATTTTATCAGCAACTTACTGATGAAGAGAGGAGGATCTCTTTCATTTTTGACAATTTTCACTTCTGCCGTTCCAGAGTTATTGGACTTGATATGACGGAAAATCGGATTTTTACCCTATGTTGTATAACTTGAGTAGTGTTTCTCAGAATGTTTTGAAATTTTATCAGCAGCTTACAGATGAGGGGAGGAGGATCCCTTTCATTTTTGACGATTTTCACTTTTGCCGTTCCAGAGTTATTGGACTTGATATGACGGAAAATCGGATTTTTACCCTATGTCGTATGATAACTTGAGTAGTGTTTCTCAGAATGTTTTGAAATTTTATCGGCAGCTTATTGATGAAGAGAGGAGGATCCCTTTAATTTTTGACGATTTTCACTTTTGCCGTTCCAGAGTTATTGGACTTGATATGACGGAAAATAGGATTTTTACTCTATGTCGTATGATAACTTGAGTAGTGTTTCTCAGAATGTTTTGAAATTTTATCAGCAGCTTACTGGTGAAGAGAGGAGGATCCCTTTCATTTTTGATGATTTTCACTTTTGCCGTTTTAGAGTTATTGGGCTTGATATGACGAAAATAGGATTTTTACTCTATGTCGTATGATAACTTGAGTAGTGTTTCTCAGAATGTTTTGAAATTTTATCAGCAGCTTACCGGTGAGGAGAGGAGGATCCCTTTCATTTTTGACGATTTTCACTTTTGCCGTTCCAGAGTTATTGGACTTGATATGACGGAAAATCGGATTGTTACCCTATGTTGTATGATAACTTGAGTAGTGTTTCTCAGAATGTTTTGAAATTTTATCAGCAGCTTACTGATGAAGAGAGGAGGATCCCTTTCATTTTGGACGATTTTCACTTTTGCCGTTCCAGAGTTATTGGACTTGATATGACGGAAAATCGGATTTTTACTCTATGTCGTATGATAACTTGAGTAGTGTTTCTCAGAATGTTTTGAAATTTTTATCAGCAGCTTATTGATGAAGAGAGGAGGATCCCTTTAATTGTTGACGATTTTCACTTTTGCCGTTCCAGAGTTATTGGACTTGATATGACGGAAAATAGGATTTTTACTCTATGTCGTATGATAACTTGAGTAGTGTTTCTCAGAATGTTTTGAAATTTTATCAGCAGCTTACTGGTGAGGAGAGGAGGATCCCTTTCATTTTTGACGATTTTCACTTTTGCCGTTCCAGAGTTATTGGACTTGATATGACAGAAAATCGGATTGTTACCCTATGTTGTATGATAACTTGAGCAGTGTTTCTCAGAATGTTTTGAAATTTTATCAGCAGCTTACTGGTGAAGAGAGGAGGATCCCTTTCATTTTTGATGATTTTCACTTTTGCCGTTCCAGAGTTATTGGACTTGATATGACGGAAAATCGGATTTTTACCCTATGTCGTATGATAACTTGAGTAGTGTTTCTCAGAATGTTTTGAAATTTTATCAGCAGCTTACTGATGAAGAGAGGAGGATCCCTTTCATTTTGGACGATTTTCACTTTTGCCGTTCCAGAGTTATTGGACGATTTTCACTTTTGCCGTTCCAGAGTTATTGGACTTGATATGACGGAAAATCGGATTTTTACTCTATGTTGTATGATAACTTGAGTAGTGTTTCTCAGAATGTTTTGAAATTTTATCAGCAACTTACTGGTGAAGAGAGGAGGATCCCTTTCATTTTTGATGATTTTCACTTTTGCCGTTTTAGAGTTATTGGGCTTGATATGACGAAAATAGGATTTTTACTCTATGTCGTATGATAACTTGAGTAGTGTTTCTCAGAATGTTTTGAAATTTTATCAGCAGCTTACCGGTGAGGAGAGGAGGATCCCTTTCATTTTTGACGATTTTCACTTTTGCCGTTCCAGAGTTATTGGACTTGATATGACGGAAAATCGGATTGTTACCCTATGTTGTATGATAACTTGAGTAGTGTTTCTCAGAATGTTTTGAAATTTTATCAGCAGCTTACTGATGAAGAGAGGAGGATCCCTTTCATTTTGGACGATTTTCACTTTTGCCGTTCCAGAGTTATTGGACTTGATATGACGGAAAATAGGATTTTTACCCTATGTTGTATGATAACTTGAGTAGTGTTTCTCAGAATGTTTTGAAATTTTATCAGCAACTTACTGGTGAAGAGAGGAGGATCCCTTTCATTTTTGATGATTTTCAATTTTGCCGTTTTAGAGTTATTGGGCTTGATATGACGAAAATAGGATTTTTACTCTATGTCGTATGATAACTTGAGTAGTGTTTCTCAGAATGTTTTGAAATTTTATCAGCAGCTTACAGATGAGGAGAGGAGGATCCCTTTCATTTTTGACGATTTTCACTTTTGCCGTTCCAGAGTTATTGGACTTGATATGACGGAAAATCGGATTTTTACCCTATGTCGTATGATAACTTGAGTAGTGTTTCTCAGAATGTTTTGAAATTTTATCGGCAGCTTATTGATGAAGAGAGGAGGATCCCTTTAATTTTTGACGATTTTCACTTTTGCCGTTCCAGAGTTATTGGACTTGATATGACGGAAAATAGGATTTTTACTCTATGTCGTATGATAACTTGAGTAGTGTTTCTCAGAATGTTTTGAAATTTTATCAGCAGCTTACTGGTGAAGAGAGGAGGATCCCTTTCATTTTTGATGATTTTCACTTTTGCCGTTTTAGAGTTATTGGGCTTGATATGACGAAAATAGGATTTTTACTCTATGTCGTATGATAACTTGAGTAGTGTTTCTCAGAATGTTTTGAAATTTTATCAGCAGCTTACCGGTGAGGAGAGGAGGATCCCTTTCATTTTTGACGATTTTCACTTTTGCCGTTCCAGAGTTATTGGACTTGATATGACGGAAAATCGGATTGTTACCCTATGTTGTATGATAACTTGAGTAGTGTTTCTCAGAATGTTTTGAAATTTTATCAGCAGCTTACTGATGAAGAGAGGAGGATCCCTTTCATTTTGGACGATTTTCACTTTTGCCGTTCCAGAGTTATTGGACTTGATATGACGGAAAATCGGATGTTTACCCTATGTTGTATGATAACTTGAGTAGTGTTTCTCAGAATGTTTTGAAATTTTATCAGCAACTTACTGATGAAGAGAGGAGGATCTCTTTCATTTTTGACAATTTTCACTTCTGCCGTTCCAGAGTTATTGGACTTGATATGACGGAAAATCGGATTTTTACCCTATGTTGTATAACTTGAGTAGTGTTTCTCAGAATGTTTTGAAATTTTATCAGCAGCTTACAGATGAGGGGAGGAGGATCCCTTTCATTTTTGACGATTTTCACTTTTGCCGTTCCAGAGTTATTGGACTTGATATGACGGAAAATCGGATTTTTACCCTATGTCGTATGATAACTTGAGTAGTGTTTCTCAGAATGTTTTGAAATTTTATCGGCAGCTTATTGATGAAGAGAGGAGGATCCCTTTAATTTTTGACGATTTTCACTTTTGCCGTTCCAGAGTTATTGGACTTGATATGACGGAAAATAGGATTTTTACTCTATGTCGTATGATAACTTGAGTAGTGTTTCTCAGAATGTTTTGAAATTTTATCAGCAGCTTACTGGTGAAGAGAGGAGGATCCCTTTCATTTTTGATGATTTTCACTTTTGCCGTTTTAGAGTTATTGGGCTTGATATGACGAAAATAGGATTTTTACTCTATGTCGTATGATAACTTGAGTAGTGTTTCTCAGAATGTTTTGAAATTTTATCAGCAGCTTACCGGTGAGGAGAGGAGGATCCCTTTCATTTTTGACGATTTTCACTTTTGCCGTTCCAGAGTTATTGGACTTGATATGACGGAAAATCGGATTGTTACCCTATGTTGTATGATAACTTGAGTAGTGTTTCTCAGAATGTTTTGAAATTTTATCAGCAGCTTACTGATGAAGAGAGGAGGATCCCTTTCATTTTGGACGATTTTCACTTTTGCCGTTCCAGAGTTATTGGACTTGATATGACGGAAAATCGGATGTTTACCCTATGTTGTATGATAACTTGAGTAGTGTTTCTCAGAATGTTTTGAAATTTTATCAGCAACTTACTGATGAAGAGAGGAGGATCTCTTTCATTTTTGACAATTTTCACTTCTGCCGTTCCAGAGTTATTGGACTTGATATGACGGAAAATCGGATTTTTACCCTATGTTGTATAACTTGAGTAGTGTTTCTCAGAATGTTTTGAAATTTTATCAGCAGCTTACAGATGAGGGGAGGAGGATCCCTTTCATTTTTGACGATTTTCACTTTTGCCGTTCCAGAGTTATTGGACTTGATATGACGGAAAATCGGATTTTTACCCTATGTCGTATGATAACTTGAGTAGTGTTTCTCAGAATGTTTTGAAATTTTATCGGCAGCTTATTGATGAAGAGAGGAGGATCCCTTTAATTTTTGACGATTTTCACTTTTGCCGTTCCAGAGTTATTGGACTTGATATGACGGAAAATAGGATTTTTACTCTATGTCGTATGATAACTTGAGTAGTGTTTCTCAGAATGTTTTGAAATTTTATCAGCAGCTTACTGGTGAAGAGAGGAGGATCCCTTTCATTTTTGATGATTTTCACTTTTGCCGTTTTAGAGTTATTGGGCTTGATATGACGAAAATAGGATTTTTACTCTATGTCGTATGATAACTTGAGTAGTGTTTCTCAGAATGTTTTGAAATTTTATCAGCAGCTTACCGGTGAGGAGAGGAGGATCCCTTTCATTTTTGACGATTTTCACTTTTGCCGTTCCAGAGTTATTGGACTTGATATGACGGAAAATCGGATTGTTACCCTATGTTGTATGATAACTTGAGTAGTGTTTCTCAGAATGTTTTGAAATTTTATCAGCAGCTTACTGATGAAGAGAGGAGGATCCCTTTCATTTTGGACGATTTTCACTTTTGCCGTTCCAGAGTTATTGGACTTGATATGACGGAAAATCGGATTTTTACTCTATGTTGTATGATAACTTGAGTAGTGTTTCTCAGAATGTTTTGAAATTTTATCAGCAACTTACTGATGAAGAGAGGAGGATCTCTTTCATTTTTGACAATTTTCACTTCTGCCGTTCCAGAGTTATTGGACTTGATATGACGGAAAATCGGATTTTTACCCTATGTTGTATAACTTGAGTAGTGTTTCTCAGAATGTTTTGAAATTTTATCAGCAGCTTACAGATGAGGGGAGGAGGATCCCTTTCATTTTTGACGATTTTCACTTTTGCCGTTCCAGAGTTATTGGACTTGATATGACGGAAAATCGGATTTTTACTCTATGTCGTATGATAACTTGAGTAGTGTTTCTCAGAATGTTTTGAAATTTTATCAGCAGCTTACCGGTGAAGAGAGGAGGATCCCTTTCATTTGTGATGATTTTCACTTTTGCCGTTCCAGAGTTATTGGACTTGATATGACGGAAAATCGGATTTTTACCCTATGTTGTATGATAACTTGAGTAGTGTTTCTCAGAATGTTTTGAAATTTTATCAGAAGTTTACTGGTGAAGAGAGGAGGATCCCTTTCATTTTTGATGATTTTCACTTTTGCCGTTCCAGAGTTATTGGACTTGATATGACGGAAAATCGGATTTTTACCCTATGTCGTATGATAACTTGAGTAGTGTTTCTCAGAATGTTTTGAAATTTTATCAGCAGCTTACTGATGAAGAGAGGAGGATCCCTTTCATTTTGGACGATTTTCACTATTGCCGTTCCAGAGTTATTGGACTTGATATGATGGAAAATCGGATTTGTACCCTATGTTGTATGATAACTTGAGTAGTGTTTCTCAGAATGTTTTGAAATTTTATCAGCAGCTTACTGGTGAGGAGAGGAGGATCCCTTTCAATTTTGATGATTTTCACTTTTGCCGTTTTAGAGTTATTGGGCTTGATATGACGAAAATAGGATTTTTACTCTATGTCGTATGATAACTTGAGTAGTGTTTCTCAGAATGTTTTGAAATTTTATCAGCAGCTTACTGGTGAAGAGAGGAGGATCCCTTTCATTTTTGATGATTTTCACTTTTGCCGTTTTAGAGTTATTGGGCTTGATATGACGAAAATAGGATTTTTACTCTATGTCGTATGATAACTTGAGTAGTGTTTCTCAGAATGTTTTGAAATTTTATCAGCAGCTTACCGGTGAGGAGAGGAGGATCCCTTTCATTTTTGACGATTTTCACTTTTGCCGTTCCAGAGTTATTGGACTTGATATGACGGAAAATCGGATTGTTACCCTATGTTGTATGATAACTTGAGTAGTGTTTCTCAGAATGTTTTGAAATTTTATCAGCAGCTTACTGATGAAGAGAGGAGGATCCCTTTCATTTTGGACGATTTTCACTTTTGCCGTTCCAGAGTTATTGGACTTGATATGACGGAAAATCGGATTTTTACTCTATGTTGTATGATAACTTGAGTAGTGTTTCTCAGAATGTTTTGAAATTTTATCAGCAACTTACTGATGAAGAGAGGAGGATCTCTTTCATTTTTGACAATTTTCACTTCTGCCGTTCCAGAGTTATTGGACTTGATATGACGGAAAATCGGATTTTTACCCTATGTTGTATAACTTGAGTAGTGTTTCTCAGAATGTTTTGAAATTTTATCAGCAGCTTACAGATGAGGGGAGGAGGATCCCTTTCATTTTTGACGATTTTCACTTTTGCCGTTCCAGAGTTATTGGACTTGATATGACGGAAAATCGGATTTTTACTCTATGTCGTATGATAACTTGAGTAGTGTTTCTCAGAATGTTTTGAAATTTTATCAGCAGCTTACCGGTGAAGAGAGGAGGATCCCTTTCATTTGTGATGATTTTCACTTTTGCCGTTCCAGAGTTATTGGACTTGATATGACGGAAAATCGGATTTTTACCCTATGTTGTATGATAACTTGAGTAGTGTTTCTCAGAATGTTTTGAAATTTTATCAGAAGTTTACTGGTGAAGAGAGGAGGATCCCTTTCATTTTTGATGATTTTCACTTTTGCCGTTCCAGAGTTATTGGACTTGATATGACGGAAAATCGGATTTTTACCCTATGTCGTATGATAACTTGAGTAGTGTTTCTCAGAATGTTTTGAAATTTTATCAGCAGCTTACTGATGAAGAGAGGAGGATCCCTTTCATTTTGGACGATTTTCACTATTGCCGTTCCAGAGTTATTGGACTTGATATGATGGAAAATCGGATTTGTACCCTATGTTGTATGATAACTTGAGTAGTGTTTCTCAGAATGTTTTGAAATTTTATCAGCAGCTTACTGGTGAGGAGAGGAGGATCCCTTTCAATTTTGATGATTTTCACTTTTGCCGTTTTAGAGTTATTGGGCTTGATATGACGAAAATAGGATTTTTACTCTATGTCGTATGATAACTTGAGTAGTGTTTCTCAGAATGTTTTGAAATTTTATCAGCAGCTTACCGGTGGAGAGAGGAGGATCTCTTTCATTTTTGACGATTTTCACTTTTGCCGTTCCAGAGTTATTGGACTTGATATGACGGAAAATCGGATTTTTACTCTATGTCGTATGATAACTTGAGTAGTGTTTCTCAGAATGTTTTGAAATTTTTATCAGCAGCTTATTGATGAAGAGAGGAGGATCCCTTTAATTGTTGACGATTTTCACTTTTGCCGTTCCAGAGTTATTGGACTTGATATGACGGAAAATAGGATTTTTACTCTATGTCGTATGATAACTTGAGTAGTGTTTCTCAGAATGTTTTGAAATTTTATCAGCAGCTTACTGGTGAGGAGAGGAGGATCCCTTTCATTTTTGACGATTTTCACTTTTGCCGTTCCAGAGTTATTGGACTTGATATGACAGAAAATCGGATTGTTACCCTATGTTGTATGATAACTTGAGCAGTGTTTCTCAGAATGTTTTGAAATTTTATCAGCAGCTTACTGGTGAAGAGAGGAGGATCCCTTTCATTTTTGATGATTTTCACTTTTGCCGTTCCAGAGTTATTGGACTTGATATGACGGAAAATCGGATTTTTACCCTATGTCGTATGATAACTTGAGTAGTGTTTCTCAGAATGTTTTGAAATTTTATCAGCAGCTTACTGATGAAGAGAGGAGGATCCCTTTCATTTTGGACGATTTTCACTTTTGCCGTTCCAGAGTTATTGGACGATTTTCACTTTTGCCGTTCCAGAGTTATTGGACTTGATATGACGGAAAATCGGATTTTTACTCTATGTTGTATGATAACTTGAGTAGTGTTTCTCAGAATGTTTTGAAATTTTATCAGCAACTTACTGGTGAAGAGAGGAGGATCCCTTTCATTTTTGATGATTTTCACTTTTGCCGTTTTAGAGTTATTGGGCTTGATATGACGAAAATAGGATTTTTACTCTATGTCGTATGATAACTTGAGTAGTGTTTCTCAGAATGTTTTGAAATTTTATCAGCAGCTTACCGGTGAGGAGAGGAGGATCCCTTTCATTTTTGACGATTTTCACTTTTGCCGTTCCAGAGTTATTGGACTTGATATGACGGAAAATCGGATTGTTACCCTATGTTGTATGATAACTTGAGTAGTGTTTCTCAGAATGTTTTGAAATTTTATCAGCAGCTTACTGATGAAGAGAGGAGGATCCCTTTCATTTTGGACGATTTTCACTTTTGCCGTTCCAGAGTTATTGGACTTGATATGACGGAAAATAGGATTTTTACCCTATGTTGTATGATAACTTGAGTAGTGTTTCTCAGAATGTTTTGAAATTTTATCAGCAACTTACTGGTGAAGAGAGGAGGATCCCTTTCATTTTTGATGATTTTCACTTTTGCCGTTTTAGAGTTATTGGGCTTGATATGACGAAAATAGGATTTTTACTCTATGTCGTATGATAACTTGAGTAGTGTTTCTCAGAATGTTTTGAAATTTTATCAGCAGCTTACAGATGAGGAGAGGAGGATCCCTTTCATTTTTGACGATTTTCACTTTTGCCGTTCCAGAGTTATTGGACTTGATATGACGGAAAATCGGATTTTTACCCTATGTCGTATGATAACTTGAGTAGTGTTTCTCAGAATGTTTTGAAATTTTATCGGCAGCTTATTGATGAAGAGAGGAGGATCCCTTTAATTTTTGACGATTTTCACTTTTGCCGTTCCAGAGTTATTGGACTTGATATGACGGAAAATAGGATTTTTACTCTATGTCGTATGATAACTTGAGTAGTGTTTCTCAGAATGTTTTGAAATTTTATCAGCAGCTTACTGGTGAAGAGAGGAGGATCCCTTTCATTTTTGATGATTTTCACTTTTGCCGTTTTAGAGTTATTGGGCTTGATATGACGAAAATAGGATTTTTACTCTATGTCGTATGATAACTTGAGTAGTGTTTCTCAGAATGTTTTGAAATTTTATCAGCAGCTTACCGGTGAGGAGAGGAGGATCCCTTTCATTTTTGACGATTTTCACTTTTGCCGTTCCAGAGTTATTGGACTTGATATGACGGAAAATCGGATTGTTACCCTATGTTGTATGATAACTTGAGTAGTGTTTCTCAGAATGTTTTGAAATTTTATCAGCAGCTTACTGATGAAGAGAGGAGGATCCCTTTCATTTTGAACGATTTTCAATTTTGCCGTTCCAGAGTTATTGGACTTGATATGACGGAAAATAGGATTTTTACCCTATGTTGTATGATAACTTGAGTAGTGTTTCTCAGAATGTTTTGAAATTTTATCAGCAACTTACTGGTGAAGAGAGGAGGATCCCTTTCATTTTTGATGATTTTCACTTTTGCCGTTTTAGAGTTATTGGGCTTGATATGACGAAAATAGGATTTTTACTCTATGTCGTATGATAACTTGAGTAGTGTTTCTCAGAATGTTTTGAAATTTTATCAGCAGCTTACAGATGAGGAGAGGAGGATCCCTTTCATTTTTGACGATTTTCACTTTTGCCGTTCCAGAGTTATTGGACTTGATATGACGGAAAATCGGATTTTTACCCTATGTCGTATGATAACTTGAGTAGTGTTTCTCAGAATGTTTTGAAATTTTATCGGCAGCTTATTGATGAAGAGAGGAGGATCCCTTTAATTTTTGACGATTTTCACTTTTGCCGTTCCAGAGTTATTGGACTTGATATGACGGAAAATAGGATTTTTACTCTATGTCGTATGATAACTTGAGTAGTGTTTCTCAGAATGTTTTGAAATTTTATCAGCAGCTTACTGGTGAAGAGAGGAGGATCCCTTTCATTTTTGATGATTTTCACTTTTGCCGTTTTAGAGTTATTGGGCTTGATATGACGAAAATAGGATTTTTACTCTATGTCGTATGATAACTTGAGTAGTGTTTCTCAGAATGTTTTGAAATTTTATCAGCAGCTTACCGGTGAGGAGAGGAGGATCCCTTTCATTTTTGACGATTTTCACTTTTGCCGTTCCAGAGTTATTGGACTTGATATGACGGAAAATCGGATTGTTACCCTATGTTGTATGATAACTTGAGTAGTGTTTCTCAGAATGTTTTGAAATTTTATCAGCAGCTTACTGATGAAGAGAGGAGGATCCCTTTCATTTTGAACGATTTTCAATTTTGCCGTTCCAGAGTTATTGGACTTGATATGACGGAAAATAGGATTTTTACCCTATGTTGTATGATAACTTGAGTAGTGTTTCTCAGAATGTTTTGAAATTTTATCAGCAACTTACTGGTGAAGAGAGGAGGATCCCTTTCATTTTTGATGATTTTCACTTTTGCCGTTTTAGAGTTATTGGGCTTGATATGACGAAAATAGGATTTTTACTCTATGTCGTATGATAACTTGAGTAGTGTTTCTCAGAATGTTTTGAAATTTTATCAGCAGCTTACAGATGAGGAGAGGAGGATCCCTTTCATTTTTGACGATTTTCACTTTTGCCGTTCCAGAGTTATTGGACTTGATATGACGGAAAATCGGATTTTTACCCTATGTCGTATGATAACTTGAGTAGTGTTTCTCAGAATGTTTTGAAATTTTATCGGCAGCTTATTGATGAAGAGAGGAGGATCCCTTTAATTTTTGACGATTTTCACTTTTGCCGTTCCAGAGTTATTGGACTTGATATGACGGAAAATAGGATTTTTACTCTATGTCGTATGATAACTTGAGTAGTGTTTCTCAGAATGTTTTGAAATTTTATCAGCAGCTTACTGGTGAGGAGAGGAGGATCCCTTTCATTTTTGACGATTTTCACTTTTGCCGTTCCAGAGTTATTGGACTTGATATGACAGAAAATCGGATTGTTACCCTATGTTGTATGATAACTTGAGTAGTGTTTCTCAGAATGTTTTGAAATTTTATCAGCAGCTTACTGGTGAAGAGAGGAGGATCCCTTTAATATTTGACGATTTTCACTTTTGCCGTTCCAGAGTTATTGGACTTGATATGACGGAAAATAGGATTTTTACTCTATGTCGTATGATAACTTGAGTAGTGTTTCTCAGAATGTTTTGAAATTTTATCAGCACCTTACCGGTGGAGAGAGGAGGATCTCTTTCATTTTTGACGATTTTCACTTTTGCCGTTCCAGAGTTATTGGACTTGATATGACGGAAAATCGGATTGTTACCCTATGTTGTATGATAACTTGAGTAGTGTTTCTCAGAATGTTTTGAAATTTTATCAGCAACTTACTGGTGAAGAGAGCAGGATCCCTTTCATTTTTGATGATTTTCACTTTTGCCGTTTTAGAGTTATTGGGCTTGATATGACGAAAATAGGATTTTTACTCTATGTCGTATGATAACTTGAGTAGTGTTTCTCAGAATGTTTTGAAATTTTATCAGCACCTTACCGGTGGAGAGAGGAGGATCTCTTTCATTTTTGACGATTTTCACTTTTGCCGTTCCAGAGTTATTGGACTTGATATGACGGAAAATCGGATTTTTACTCTATGTCGTATGATAACTTGAGTAGTGTTTCTCAGAATGTTTTGAAATTTTTATCAGCAGCTTATTGATGAAGAGAGGAGGATCCCTTTAATTGTTGACGATTTTCACTTTTGCCGTTCCAGAGTTATTGGACTTGATATGACGGAAAATAGGATTTTTACTCTATGTCGTATGATAACTTGAGTAGTGTTTCTCAGAATGTTTTGAAATTTTATCAGCAGCTTACTGGTGAGGAGAGGAGGATCCCTTTCATTTTTGACGATTTTCACTTTTGCCGTTCCAGAGTTATTGGACTTGATATGACAGAAAATCGGATTGTTACCCTATGTTGTATGATAACTTGAGCAGTGTTTCTCAGAATGTTTTGAAATTTTATCAGCAGCTTACTGGTGAAGAGAGGAGGATCCCTTTCATTTTTGATGATTTTCACTTTTGCCGTTCCAGAGTTATTGGACTTGATATGACGGAAAATCGGATTTTTACCCTATGTCGTATGATAACTTGAGTAGTGTTTCTCAGAATGTTTTGAAATTTTATCAGCAGCTTACTGATGAAGAGAGGAGGATCCCTTTCATTTTGGACGATTTTCACTTTTGCCGTTCCAGAGTTATTGGACGATTTTCACTTTTGCCGTTCCAGAGTTATTGGACTTGATATGACGGAAAATCGGATTTTTACTCTATGTTGTATGATAACTTGAGTAGTGTTTCTCAGAATGTTTTGAAATTTTATCAGCAACTTACTGGTGAAGAGAGGAGGATCCCTTTCATTTTTGATGATTTTCACTTTTGCCGTTTTAGAGTTATTGGGCTTGATATGACGAAAATAGGATTTTTACTCTATGTCGTATGATAACTTGAGTAGTGTTTCTCAGAATGTTTTGAAATTTTATCAGCAGCTTACCGGTGAGGAGAGGAGGATCCCTTTCATTTTTGACGATTTTCACTTTTGCCGTTCCAGAGTTATTGGACTTGATATGACGGAAAATCGGATTGTTACCCTATGTTGTATGATAACTTGAGTAGTGTTTCTCAGAATGTTTTGAAATTTTATCAGCAGCTTACTGATGAAGAGAGGAGGATCCCTTTCATTTTGGACGATTTTCAATTTTGCCGTTCCAGAGTTATTGGACTTGATATGACGGAAAATAGGATTTTTACCCTATGTTGTATGATAACTTGAGTAGTGTTTCTCAGAATGTTTTGAAATTTTATCAGCAACTTACTGGTGAAGAGAGGAGGATCCCTTTCATTTTTGATGATTTTCACTTTTGCCGTTTTAGAGTTATTGGGCTTGATATGACGAAAATAGGATTTTTACTCTATGTCGTATGATAACTTGAGTAGTGTTTCTCAGAATGTTTTGAAATTTTATCAGCAGCTTACAGATGAGGAGAGGAGGATCCCTTTCATTTTTGACGATTTTCACTTTTGCCGTTCCAGAGTTATTGGACTTGATATGACGGAAAATCGGATTTTTACCCTATGTCGTATGATAACTTGAGTAGTGTTTCTCAGAATGTTTTGAAATTTTATCGGCAGCTTATTGATGAAGAGAGGAGGATCCCTTTAATTTTTGACGATTTTCACTTTTGCCGTTCCAGAGTTATTGGACTTGATATGACGGAAAATAGGATTTTTACTCTATGTCGTATGATAACTTGAGTAGTGTTTCTCAGAATGTTTTGAAATTTTATCAGCAGCTTACTGGTGAAGAGAGGAGGATCCCTTTCATTTTTGATGATTTTCACTTTTGCCGTTTTAGAGTTATTGGGCTTGATATGACGAAAATAGGATTTTTACTCTATGTCGTATGATAACTTGAGTAGTGTTTCTCAGAATGTTTTGAAATTTTATCAGCAGCTTACCGGTGAGGAGAGGAGGATCCCTTTCATTTTTGACGATTTTCACTTTTGCCGTTCCAGAGTTATTGGACTTGATATGACGGAAAATCGGATTGTTACCCTATGTTGTATGATAACTTGAGTAGTGTTTCTCAGAATGTTTTGAAATTTTATCAGCAGCTTACTGATGAAGAGAGGAGGATCCCTTTCATTTTGAACGATTTTCAATTTTGCCGTTCCAGAGTTATTGGACTTGATATGACGGAAAATAGGATTTTTACCCTATGTTGTATGATAACTTGAGTAGTGTTTCTCAGAATGTTTTGAAATTTTATCAGCAACTTACTGGTGAAGAGAGGAGGATCCCTTTCATTTTTGATGATTTTCACTTTTGCCGTTTTAGAGTTATTGGGCTTGATATGACGAAAATAGGATTTTTACTCTATGTCGTATGATAACTTGAGTAGTGTTTCTCAGAATGTTTTGAAATTTTATCAGCAGCTTACAGATGAGGAGAGGAGGATCCCTTTCATTTTTGACGATTTTCACTTTTGCCGTTCCAGAGTTATTGGACTTGATATGACGGAAAATCGGATTTTTACCCTATGTCGTATGATAACTTGAGTAGTGTTTCTCAGAATGTTTTGAAATTTTATCGGCAGCTTATTGATGAAGAGAGGAGGATCCCTTTAATTTTTGACGATTTTCACTTTTGCCGTTCCAGAGTTATTGGACTTGATATGACGGAAAATAGGATTTTTACTCTATGTCGTATGATAACTTGAGTAGTGTTTCTCAGAATGTTTTGAAATTTTATCAGCAGCTTACTGGTGAAGAGAGGAGGATCCCTTTCATTTTTGATGATTTTCACTTTTGCCGTTTTAGAGTTATTGGGCTTGATATGACGAAAATAGGATTTTTACTCTATGTCGTATGATAACTTGAGTAGTGTTTCTCAGAATGTTTTGAAATTTTATCAGCAGCTTACCGGTGAGGAGAGGAGGATCCCTTTCATTTTTGACGATTTTCACTTTTGCCGTTCCAGAGTTATTGGACTTGATATGACGGAAAATCGGATTGTTACCCTATGTTGTATGATAACTTGAGTAGTGTTTCTCAGAATGTTTTGAAATTTTATCAGCAGCTTACTGATGAAGAGAGGAGGATCCCTTTCATTTTGAACGATTTTCAATTTTGCCGTTCCAGAGTTATTGGACTTGATATGACGGAAAATAGGATTTTTACCCTATGTTGTATGATAACTTGAGTAGTGTTTCTCAGAATGTTTTGAAATTTTATCAGCAACTTACTGGTGAAGAGAGGAGGATCCCTTTCATTTTTGATGATTTTCACTTTTGCCGTTTTAGAGTTATTGGGCTTGATATGACGAAAATAGGATTTTTACTCTATGTCGTATGATAACTTGAGTAGTGTTTCTCAGAATGTTTTGAAATTTTATCAGCAGCTTACAGATGAGGAGAGGAGGATCCCTTTCATTTTTGACGATTTTCACTTTTGCCGTTCCAGAGTTATTGGAGTTGATATGACGGAAAATCGGATTTTTACCCTATGTCGTATGATAACTTGAGTAGTGTTTCTCAGAATGTTTTGAAATTTTATCGGCAGCTTATTGATGAAGAGAGGAGGATCCCTTTAATTTTTGACGATTTTCACTTTTGCCGTTCCAGAGTTATTGGACTTGATATGACGGAAAATAGGATTTTTACTCTATGTCGTATGATAACTTGAGTAGTGTTTCTCAGAATGTTTTGAAATTTTATCAGCAGCTTACTGGTGAGGAGAGGAGGATCCCTTTCATTTTTGACGATTTTCACTTTTGCCGTTCCAGAGTTATTGGACTTGATATGACAGAAAATCGGATTGTTACCCTATGTTGTATGATAACTTGAGTAGTGTTTCTCAGAATGTTTTGAAATTTTATCAGCAGCTTACTGGTGAAGAGAGGAGGATCCCTTTAATATTTGACGATTTTCACTTTTGCCGTTCCAGAGTTATTGGACTTGATATGACGGAAAATAGGATTTTTACTCTATGTCGTATGATAACTTGAGTAGTGTTTCTCAGAATGTTTTGAAATTTTATCAGCACCTTACCGGTGGAGAGAGGAGGATCTCTTTCATTTTTGACGATTTTCACTTTTGCCGTTCCAGAGTTATTGGACTTGATATGACGGAAAATCGGATTGTTACCCTATGTTGTATGATAACTTGAGTAGTGTTTCTCAGAATGTTTTGAAATTTTATCAGCAACTTACTGGTGAAGAGAGCAGGATCCCTTTCATTTTTGATGATTTTCACTTTTGCCGTTTTAGAGTTATTGGGCTTGATATGACGAAAATAGGATTTTTACTCTATGTCGTATGATAACTTGAGTAGTGTTTCTCAGAATGTTTTGAAATTTTATCAGCAGCTTACCGGTGGAGAGAGGAGGATCTCTTTCATTTTTGACAATTTTCACTTCTGCCGTTCCAGAGTTATTGGACTTGATATGACGGAAAATCGGATTTTTACCCTATGTTGCATAACTTGAGTAGTGTTTCTCAGAATGTTTTGAAATTTTATCAGCAGCTTACAGATGAGGAGAGGAGGATCCCTTTCATTTTTGACGATTTTGACTTTTGCCGTTTCAGAGTTATTGGACTTGATATGACGGAAAATCGGATTTTTACCCTATGTCGTATGATAACTTTAGTAGTGTTTCTCAGAATGTTTTGAAATTTTATCAGCAGCTTACTGGTTAGGAGAGGAGGATCCCTTTCATTTTTGACGATTTTCACTTTTGCCGTTCCAGAGTTATTGGACTTGATATGACAGAAAATCGGATTGTTACCCTATGTTGTATGATAACTTGAGTAGTGTTTCTCAGAATGTTTTGAAATTTTATCAGCAGCTTACTGGTGAAGAGAGGAGGATCCCTTTAATATTTGACGATTTTCACTTTTGCCGTTCCAGAGTTATTGGACTTGATATGACGGAAAATAGGATTTTTACTCTATGTCGTATGATAACTTGAGTAGTGTTTCTCAGAATGTTTTGAAATTTTATCAGCACCTTACCGGTGGAGAGAGGAGGATCTCTTTCATTTTTGACGATTTTCACTTTTGCCGTTCCAGAGTTATTGGACTTGATATGACGGAAAATCGGATTGTTACCCTATGTTGTATGATAACTTGAGTAGTGTTTCTCAGAATGTTTTGAAATTTTATCAGCAACTTACTGGTGAAGAGAGCAGGATCCCTTTCATTTTTGATGATTTTCACTTTTGCCGTTTTAGAGTTATTGGGCTTGATATGACGAAAATAGGATTTTTACTCTATGTCGTATGATAACTTGAGTAGTGTTTCTCAGAATGTTTTGAAATTTTATCAGCAGCTTACCGGTGGAGAGAGGAGGATCTCTTTCATTTTTGACAATTTTCACTTCTGCCGTTCCAGAGTTATTGGACTTGATATGACGGAAAATCGGATTTTTACCCTATGTTGCATAACTTGAGTAGTGTTTCTCAGAATGTTTTGAAATTTTATCAGCAGCTTACAGATGAGGAGAGGAGGATCCCTTTCATTTTTGACGATTTTCACTTTTGCCGTTTCAGAGTTATTGGACTTGATATGACGGAAAATCGGATTTTTACCCTATGTCGTATGATAACTTGAGTAGTGTTTCTCAGAATGTTTTGAAATTTTATCAGCAGCTTACTGGTTAGGAGAGGAGGATCCCTTTCATTTTTGACGATTTTCACTTTTGCCGTTCCAGAGTTATTGGACTTGATATGACGGAAAATAGGATTTTTACCCTATGTTGTATGATAACTTGAGTAGTGTTTCTCAGAATGTTTTGAAATTTTATCAGCAGCTTACTGATGAAGAGAGGAGGATCCCTTTCATTTTGGACGATTTTCACTTTTGCCGTTCCAGAGTTATTGGACTTGATATGACGGAAAATCGGATTTGTACCCTATGTTGTATGATAACTTGAGTAGTGTTTCTCAGAATGTTTTGAAATTTTATCAGCAGCTTACCGGTGAAGAGAGGAGGATCCCTTTCATTTGTGATGATTTTCACTTTTGCCGTTCCAGAGTTATTGGACTTGATATGACGGAAAATCGGATTTTTACCCTATGTTGTATGATAACTTGAGTAGTGTTTCTCAGAATGTTTTGAAATTTTATCAGCAACTTACTGGTGAAGAGAGGAGGATCCCTTTCATTTTTGATGATTTTCACTTTTGCCGTTTTAGAGTTATTGGGCTTGATATGACGAAAATAGGATTTTTACTCTATGTCGTATGATAACTTGAGTAGTGTTTCTCAGAATGTTTTGAAATTTTATCAGCAGCTTACCGGTGGAGAGAGGAGGATCTCTTTCATTTTTGACAATTTTCACTTCTGCCGTTCCAGAGTTATTGGACTTGATATGACAGAAAATCGGATTTTTACCCTATGTTGTATAACTTGAGTAGTGTTTCTCAGAATGTTTTGAAATTTTATCAGCAGCTTACAGATGAGGAGAGGAGGATCCCTTTCATTTTTGACGATTTTCACTTTTGCTGTTCCAGAGTTATTGGACTTGATATGACGGAAAATCGGATTTTTACCCTATGTCGTATGATAACTTGAGTAGTGTTTCTCAGAATGTTTTGAAATTTTATCGGCAGCTTATTGATGAAGAGAGGAGGATCCCTTTCATTTTTGACGATTTTCACTTTTGCTGTTCCAGAGTTATTGGACTTGATATGACGGAAAATCGGATTTTTACCCTATGTCGTATGATAACTTGAGTAGTGTTTCTCAGAATGTTTTGAAATTTTATCGGCAGCTTATTGATGAAGAGAGGAGGATCCCTTTAATTTTTGACGATTTTCACTTTTGCCGTTCCAGAGTTATTGGACTTGATATGACGGAAAATAGGATTTTTACTCTATGTCGTATGATAACTTGAGTAGTGTTTCTCAGAATGTTTTGAAATTTTATCGGCAGCTTATTGATGAAGAGAGGAGGATCCCTTTAATTTTTGACGATTTTCACTTTTGCCGTTCCAGAGTTATTGGACTTGATATGACAGAAAATCGGATTTTTACCCTATGTTGTATAACTTGAGTAGTGTTTCTCAGAATGTTTTGAAATTTTATCAGCAGCTTACAGATGAGGAGAGGAGGATCCCTTTCATTTTTGACGATTTTCACTTTTACCGTTCCAGAGTTATTGGACTTGATATGACGGAAAATCGGATTTTTACCCTATGTCGTATGATAACTTGAGTAGTGTTTCTCAGAATGTTTTGAAATTTTATCGGCAGCTTATTGATGAAGAGAGGAGGATCCCTTTAATTTTTGACGATTTTCACTTTTGCCGTTCCAGAGTTATTGGACTTGATATGACGGAAAATAGGATTTTTACTCTATGTCGTATGATAACTTGAGTAGTGTTTCTCAGAATGTTTTGAAATTTTATCAGCAGCTTACCGGTGAGGAGAGGAGGATCCCTTTCATTTTTGACGATTTTCACTTTTGCCGTTCCAGAGTTATTGGACTTGATATGACGGAAAATCGGATTGTTACCCTATGTTGTATGATAACTTGAGTAGTGTTTCTCAGAATGTTTTGAAATTTTATCAGCAGCTTACTGATGAAGAGAGGAGGATCCCTTTCATTTTGGACGATTTTCACTTTTGCCGTTCCAGAGTTATTGGACTTGATATGACGGAAAATCGGATTTTTACCCTATGTTGTATGATAACTTGAGTAGTGTTTCTCAGAATGTTTTGAAATTTTATCAGCAACTTACTGGTGAAGAGAGGAGGATCCCTTTCATTTTTGATGATTTTCACTTTTGCCGTTTTAGAGTTATTGGGCTTGATATGACGAAAATAGGATTTTTACTCTATGTCGTATGATAACTTGAGTAGTGTTTCTCAGAATGTTTTGAAATTTTATCAGCAGCTTACCGGTGGAGAGAGGAGGATCTCTTTCATTTTTGACAATTTTCACTTCTGCCGTTCCAGAGTTATTGGACTTGATATGACGGAAAATCGGATTTTTACCCTATGTTGTATAACTTGAGTAGTGTTTCTCAGAATGTTTTGAAATTTTATCAGCAGCTTACAGATGAGGGGAGGAGGATCCCTTTCATTTTTGACGATTTTCACTTTTGCCGTTCCAGAGTTATTGGACTTGATATGACGGAAAATCGGATTTTTACTCTATGTCGTATGATAACTTGAGTAGTGTTTCTCAGAATGTTTTGAAATTTTATCAGCAGCTTATTGATGAAGAGAGGAGGATCCCTTTAATTTTTGATGATTTTCACTTTTGCCGTTCCAGAGTTATTGGACTTGATATGACGGAAAATAGGATTTTTACTCTATGTCGTATGATAACTTGAGTAGTGTTTCTCAGAATGTTTTGAAATTTTATCAGCACCTTACCGGTGGAGAGAGGAGGATCTCTTTCATTTTTGACGATTTTCACTTTTGCCGTTCCAGAGTTATTGGACTTGATATGACGGAAAATAGGATGTTTACCCTATGTCGTATGATAACTTGAGTAGTGTTTCTCAGAATGTTTTGAAATTTTATCAGCAGCTTACTGGTGAGGAGAGGAGGTTCCCTTTCATTTTTGACGATTTTCACTTTTGCCGTTCCAGAGTTATTGGACTTGATATGACGGAAAATAGGATGTTTACCCTATGTCGTATGATAACTTGAGTAGTGTTTCTCAGAATGTTTTGAAATTTTATCAGCAGCTTACTGGTGAAGAGAGGAGGATCCCTTTCATTTTTGACGATTTTCACTTTTGCCGTTCCAGAGTTATTGGACTTGATATGACGGAAAATCGGATTGTTACCCTATGTTGTATGATAACTTGAGCAGTGTTTCTCAGAATGTTTTGAAATTTTATCAGCAGCTTACTGGTGAAGAGAGGAGGATCCCTTTCATTTTTGATGATTTTCACTTTTGCCGTTCCAGAGTTATTGGACTTGATATGACGGAAAATCGGACTTTTACCCTATGTCGTATGATAACTTGAGTAGTGTTTCTCAGAATGTTTTGAAATTTTATCAGCAGCTTACTGATGAAGAGAGGAGGATCCCTTTCATTTTTGATGATTTTCACTTTTGCCGTTTTAGAGTTATTGGGCTTGATATGACGAAAATAGGATTTTTACTCTATGTCGTATGATAACTTGAGTAGTGTTTCTCAGAATGTTTTGAAATTTTATCAGCAGCTTATTGATGAAGAGAGGAGGATCCCTTTAATTTTTGACGATTTTCACTTTTGCCGTTCCAGAGTTATTGGACTTGATATGACGGAAAATAGGATGTTTACCCTATGTCGTATGATAACTTGAGTAGTGTTTCTCAGAATGTTTTGAAATTTTATCAGCAGCTTACCGGTGAAGAGAGGAGGATCCCTTTCATTTGTGATGATTTTCACTTTTGCCGTTCCAGAGTTATTGGACTTGATATGACGGAAAATCGGATTTTTACCCTATGTTGTATGATAACTTGAGTAGTGTTTCTCAGAATGTTTTGAAATTTTATCAGAAGCTTACTGGTGAAGAGAGGAGGATCCCTTTCATTTTTGATGATTTTCACTTTTGCCGTTCCAGAGTTATTGGACTTGATATGACGGAAAATCGGATTTTTACCCTATGTCGTATGATAACTTGAGTAGTGTTTCTCAGAATGTTTTGAAATTTTATCAGCAGCTTACTGATGAAGAGAGGAGGATCCCTTTCATTTTGGACGATTTTCACTTTTGCCGTTCCAGAGTTATTGGACTTGATATGATGGAAAATCGGATTTGTACCCTATGTTGTATGATAACTTGAGTAGTGTTTCTCAGAATGTTTTGAAATTTTATCGGCAGCTTATTGATGAAGAGAGGAGGATCCCTTTAATTTTTGACGATTTTCACTTTTGCCGTTCCAGAGTTATTGGACTTGATATGACGGAAAATAGGATTTTTACTCTATGTCGTATGATAACTTGAGTAGTGTTTCTCAGAATGTTTTGAAATTTTATCGGCAGCTTATTGATGAAGAGAGGAGGATCCCTTTAATTTTTGACGATTTTCACTTTTGCCGTTCCAGAGTTATTGGACTTGATATGACAGAAAATCGGATTTTTACCCTATGTTGTATAACTTGAGTAGTGTTTCTCAGAATGTTTTGAAATTTTATCAGCAGCTTACAGATGAGGAGAGGAGGATCCCTTTCATTTTTGACGATTTTCACTTTTGCTGTTCCAGAGTTATTGGACTTGATATGACGGAAAATCGGATTTTTACCCTATGTCGTATGATAACTTGAGTAGTGTTTCTCAGAATGTTTTGAAATTTTATCGGCAGCTTATTGATGAAGAGAGGAGGATCCCTTTCATTTTTGACGATTTTCACTTTTGCTGTTCCAGAGTTATTGGACTTGATATGACGGAAAATCGGATTTTTACCCTATGTCGTATGATAACTTGAGTAGTGTTTCTCAGAATGTTTTGAAATTTTATCGGCAGCTTATTGATGAAGAGAGGAGGATCCCTTTAATTTTTGACGATTTTCACTTTTGCCGTTCCAGAGTTATTGGACTTGATATGACGGAAAATAGGATTTTTACTCTATGTCGTATGATAACTTGAGTAGTGTTTCTCAGAATGTTTTGAAATTTTATCGGCAGCTTATTGATGAAGAGAGGAGGATCCCTTTAATTTTTGACGATTTTCACTTTTGCCGTTCCAGAGTTATTGGACTTGATATGACAGAAAATCGGATTTTTACCCTATGTTGTATAACTTGAGTAGTGTTTCTCAGAATGTTTTGAAATTTTATCAGCAGCTTACAGATGAGGAGAGGAGGATCCCTTTCATTTTTGACGATTTTCACTTTTACCGTTCCAGAGTTATTGGACTTGATATGACGGAAAATCGGATTTTTACCCTATGTCGTATGATAACTTGAGTAGTGTTTCTCAGAATGTTTTGAAATTTTATCGGCAGCTTATTGATGAAGAGAGGAGGATCCCTTTAATTTTTGACGATTTTCACTTTTGCCGTTCCAGAGTTATTGGACTTGATATGACGGAAAATAGGATTTTTACTCTATGTCGTATGATAACTTGAGTAGTGTTTCTCAGAATGTTTTGAAATTTTATCAGCAGCTTACCGGTGAGGAGAGGAGGATCCCTTTCATTTTTGACGATTTTCACTTTTGCCGTTCCAGAGTTATTGGACTTGATATGACGGAAAATCGGATTGTTACCCTATGTTGTATGATAACTTGAGTAGTGTTTCTCAGAATGTTTTGAAATTTTATCAGCAGCTTACTGATGAAGAGAGGAGGATCCCTTTCATTTTGGACGATTTTCACTTTTGCCGTTCCAGAGTTATTGGACTTGATATGACGGAAAATCGGATTTTTACCCTATGTTGTATGATAACTTGAGTAGTGTTTCTCAGAATGTTTTGAAATTTTATCAGCAACTTACTGGTGAAGAGAGGAGGA
Source organism: Bathymodiolus brooksi (assembly GCA_963680875.1). NCBI lineage: Eukaryota > Metazoa > Mollusca > Bivalvia > Mytilida > Modiolidae > Bathymodiolus > Bathymodiolus brooksi. The sequence goes on from OY804579.1 coordinate 28,734,694, forward strand.
TCCCTTTCATTTTTGATGATTTTCACTTTTGCCGTTTTAGAGTTATTGGGCTTGATATGACGAAAATAGGATTTTTACTCTATGTCGTATGATAACTTGAGTAGTGTTTCTCAGAATGTTTTGAAATTTTATCAGCAGCTTACCGGTGGAGAGAGGAGGATCTCTTTCATTTTTGACAATTTTCACTTCTGCCGTTCCAGAGTTATTGGACTTGATATGACGGAAAATCGGATTTTTACCCTATGTTGTATAACTTGAGTAGTGTTTCTCAGAATGTTTTGAAATTTTATCAGCAGCTTACAGATGAGGGGAGGAGGATCCCTTTCATTTTTGACGATTTTCACTTTTGCCGTTCCAGAGTTATTGGACTTGATATGACGGAAAATCGGATTTTTACTCTATGTCGTATGATAACTTGAGTAGTGTTTCTCAGAATGTTTTGAAATTTTATCAGCAGCTTATTGATGAAGAGAGGAGGATCCCTTTAATTTTTGATGATTTTCACTTTTGCCGTTCCAGAGTTATTGGACTTGATATGACGGAAAATAGGATTTTTACTCTATGTCGTATGATAACTTGAGTAGTGTTTCTCAGAATGTTTTGAAATTTTATCAGCACCTTACCGGTGGAGAGAGGAGGATCTCTTTCATTTTTGACGATTTTCACTTTTGCCGTTCCAGAGTTATTGGACTTGATATGACGGAAAATAGGATGTTTACCCTATGTCGTATGATAACTTGAGTAGTGTTTCTCAGAATGTTTTGAAATTTTATCAGCAGCTTACTGGTGAGGAGAGGAGGTTCCCTTTCATTTTTGACGATTTTCACTTTTGCCGTTCCAGAGTTATTGGACTTGATATGACGGAAAATAGGATGTTTACCCTATGTCGTATGATAACTTGAGTAGTGTTTCTCAGAATGTTTTGAAATTTTATCAGCAGCTTACTGGTGAAGAGAGGAGCATCCCTTTCATTTTTGACGATTTTCACTTTTGCCGTTCCAGAGTTATTGGACTTGATATGACGGAAAATCGGATTGTTACCCTATGTTGTATGATAACTTGAGCAGTGTTTCTCAGAATGTTTTGAAATTTTATCAGCAGCTTACTGGTGAAGAGAGGAGGATCCCTTTCATTTTTGATGATTTTCACTTTTGCCGTTCCAGAGTTATTGGACTTGATATGACGGAAAATCGGACTTTTACCCTATGTCGTATGATAACTTGAGTAGTGTTTCTCAGAATGTTTTGAAATTTTATCAGCAGCTTACTGATGAAGAGAGGAGGATCCCTTTCATTTTTGATGATTTTCACTTTTGCCGTTTTAGAGTTATTGGGCTTGATATGACGAAAATAGGATTTTTACTCTATGTCGTATGATAACTTGAGTAGTGTTTCTCAGAATGTTTTGAAATTTTATCAGCAGCTTATTGATGAAGAGAGGAGGATCCCTTTAATTTTTGACGATTTTCACTTTTGCCGTTCCAGAGTTATTGGACTTGATATGACGGAAAATAGGATGTTTACCCTATGTCGTATGATAACTTGAGTAGTGTTTCTCAGAATGTTTTGAAATTTTATCAGCAGCTTACCGGTGAAGAGAGGAGGATCCCTTTCATTTGTGATGATTTTCACTTTTGCCGTTCCAGAGTTATTGGACTTGATATGACGGAAAATCGGATTTTTACCCTATGTTGTATGATAACTTGAGTAGTGTTTCTCAGAATGTTTTGAAATTTTATCAGAAGCTTACTGGTGAAGAGAGGAGGATCCCTTTCATTTTTGATGATTTTCACTTTTGCCGTTCCAGAGTTATTGGACTTGATATGACGGAAAATCGGATTTTTACCCTATGTCGTATGATAACTTGAGTAGTGTTTCTCAGAATGTTTTGAAATTTTATCAGCAGCTTACTGATGAAGAGAGGAGGATCCCTTTCATTTTGGACGATTTTCACTTTTGCCGTTCCAGAGTTATTGGACTTGATATGATGGAAAATCGGATTTGTACCCTATGTTGTATGTTAACTTGAGTAGTGTTTCTCAGAATGTTTTGAAATTTTATCGGCAGCTTATTGATGAAGAGAGGAGGATCCCTTTAATTTTTGACGATTTTCACTTTTGCCGTTCCAGAGTTATTGGACTTGATATGACGGAAAATAGGATTTTTACTCTATGTCGTATGATAACTTGAGTAGTGTTTCTCAGAATGTTTTGAAATTTTATCGGCAGCTTATTGATGAAGAGAGGAGGATCCCTTTAATTTTTGACGATTTTCACTTTTGCCGTTCCAGAGTTATTGGACTTGATATGACAGAAAATCGGATTTTTACCCTATGTTGTATAACTTGAGTAGTGTTTCTCAGAATGTTTTGAAATTTTATCAGCAGCTTACAGATGAGGAGAGGAGGATCCCTTTCATTTTTGACGATTTTCACTTTTACCGTTCCAGAGTTATTGGACTTGATATGACGGAAAATCGGATTTTTACCCTATGTCGTATGATAACTTGAGTAGTGTTTCTCAGAATGATTTGAAATTTTATCGGCAGCTTATTGATGAAGAGAGGAGGATCCCTTTAATTTTTGACGATTTTCACTTTTGCCGTTCCAGAGTTATTGGACTTGATATGACGGAAAATAGGATTTTTACTCTATGTCGTATGATAACTTGAGTAGTGTTTCTCAGAATGTTTTGAAATTTTATCAGCAGCTTACCGGTGAGGAGAGGAGGATCCCTTTCATTTTTGACGATTTTCACTTTTGCCGTTCCAGAGTTATTGGACTTGATATGACGGAAAATCGGATTGTTACCCTATGTTGTATGATAACTTGAGTAGTGTTTCTCAGAATGTTTTGAAATTTTATCAGCAGCTTACTGATGAAGAGAGGAGGATCCCTTTCATTTTGGACGATTTTCACTTTTGCCGTTCCAGAGTTATTGGACTTGATATGACGGAAAATCGGATTTTTACCCTATGTTGTATGATAACTTGAGTAGTGTTTCTCAGAATGTTTTGAAATTTTATCAGCAACTTACTGGTGAAGAGAGGAGGATCCCTTTCATTTTTGATGATTTTCACTTTTGCCGTTTTAGAGTTATTGGGCTTGATATGACGAAAATAGGATTTTTACTCTATGTCGTATGATAACTTGAGTAGTGTTTCTCAGAATGTTTTGAAATTTTATCAGCAGCTTACCGGTGGAGAGAGGAGGATCTCTTTCATTTTTGACAATTTTCACTTCTGCCGTTCCAGAGTTATTGGACTTGATATGACGGAAAATCGGATTTTTACCCTATGTTGTATAACTTGAGTAGTGTTTCTCAGAATGTTTTGAAATTTTATCAGCAGCTTACAGATGAGGGGAGGAGGATCCCTTTCATTTTTGACGATTTTCACTTTTGCCGTTCCAGAGTTATTGGACTTGATATGACGGAAAATCGGATTTTTACTCTATGTCGTATGATAACTTGAGTAGTGTTTCTCAGAATGTTTTGAAATTTTATCAGCAGCTTATTGATGAAGAGAGGAGGATCCCTTTAATTTTTGATGATTTTCACTTTTGCCGTTCCAGAGTTATTGGACTTGATATGACGGAAAATAGGATTTTTACTCTATGTCGTATGATAACTTGAGTAGTGTTTCTCAGAATGTTTTGAAATTTTATCAGCACCTTACCGGTGGAGAGAGGAGGATCTCTTTCATTTTTGACGATTTTCACTTTTGCCGTTCCAGAGTTATTGGACTTGATATGACGGAAAATAGGATGTTTACCCTATGTCGTATGATAACTTGAGTAGTGTTTCTCAGAATGTTTTGAAATTTTATCAGCAGCTTACTGGTGAGGAGAGGAGGTTCCCTTTCATTTTTGACGATTTTCACTTTTGCCGTTCCAGAGTTATTGGACTTGATATGACGGAAAATAGGATGTTTACCCTATGTCGTATGATAACTTGAGTAGTGTTTCTCAGAATGTTTTGAAATTTTATCAGCAGCTTACTGGTGAAGAGAGGAGGATCCCTTTCATTTTTGATGATTTTCACTTTTGCCGTTCCAGAGTTATTGGACTTGATATGACGGAAAATCGGACTTTTACCCTATGTCGTATGATAATTTGAATAGTGTTTCTCAGAATGTTTTGAAATTTTATCAGCAGCTTACTGATGAAGAGAGGAGGATCCCTTTCATTTTTGATGATTTTCACTTTTGCCGTTTTAGAGTTATTGGGCTTGATATGACGAAAATAGGATTTTTACTCTATGTCGTATGATAACTTGAGTAGTGTTTCTCAGAATGTTTTGAAATTTTATCAGCAGCTTATTGATGAAGAGAGGAGGATCCCTTTCATTTTTGATGATTTTCACTTTTGCCGTTCCAGAGTTATTGGACTTGATATGACGGAAAATAGGATTTTTACTCTATGTCGTATGATAACTTGAGTAGTGTTTCTCAGAATGTTTTGAAATTTTATCAGCAGCTTACTGATGAAGAGAGGAGGATCCCTTTCATTTTGGACGATTTTCACTTTTGCCGTTCCAGAGTTATTGGACTTGATATGATGGAAAATCGGATTTGTACCCTATGTTGTATGATAACTTGAGTAGTGTTTCTCAGAATGTTTTGAAATTTTATCGGCAGCTTATTGATGAAGAGAGGAGGATCCCTTTAATTTTTGACGATTTTCACTTTTGCCGTTCCAGAGTTATTGGACTTGATATGACGGAAAATAGGATTTTTACCCTATGTCGTATGATAACTTGAGTAGTGTTTCTCAGAATGTTTTGAAATTTTATCGGCAGCTTATTGATGAAGAGAGGAGGATCCCTTTAATTTTTGACGATTTTCACTTTTGCCGTTCCAGAGTTATTGGACTTGATATGACAGAAAATCGGATTTTTACCCTATGTTGTATAACTTGAGTAGTGTTTCTCAGAATGTTTTGAAATTTTATCAGCAGCTTACAGATGAGGAGAGGAGGATCCCTTTCATTTTTGACGATTTTCACTTTTACCGTTCCAGAGTTATTGGACTTGATATGACGGAAAATCGGATTTTTACCCTATGTCGTATGATAACTTGAGTAGTGTTTCTCAGAATGTTTTGAAATTTTATCGGCAGCTTATTGATGAAGAGAGGAGGATCCCTTTAATTTTTGACGATTTTCACTTTTGCCGTTCCAGAGTTATTGGACTTGATATGACGGAAAATAGGATTTTTACTCTATGTCGTATGATAACTTGAGTAGTGTTTCTCAGAATGTTTTGAAATTTTATCGGCAGCTTATTGATGAAGAGAGGAGGATCCCTTTAATTTTTGACGATTTTCACTTTTGCCGTTCCAGAGTTATTGGACTTGATATGACAGAAAATCGGATTTTTACCCTATGTTGTATAACTTGAGTAGTGTTTCTCAGAATGTTTTGAAATTTTATCAGCAGCTTACAGATGAGGAGAGGAGGATCCCTTTCATTTTTGACGATTTTCACTTTTACCGTTCCAGAGTTATTGGACTTGATATGACGGAAAATCGGATTTTTACCCTATGTCGTATGATAACTTGAGTAGTGTTTCTCAGAATGATTTGAAATTTTATCGGCAGCTTATTGATGAAGAGAGGAGGATCCCTTTAATTTTTGACGATTTTCACTTTTGCCGTTCCAGAGTTATTGGACTTGATATGACGGAAAATAGGATTTTTACTCTATGTCGTATGATAACTTGAGTAGTGTTTCTCAGAATGTTTTGAAATTTTATCAGCAGCTTACCGGTGAGGAGAGGAGGATCCCTTTCATTTTTGACGATTTTCACTTTTGCCGTTCCAGAGTTATTGGACTTGATATGACGGAAAATCGGATTGTTACCCTATGTTGTATGATAACTTGAGTAGTGTTTCTCAGAATGTTTTGAAATTTTATCAGCAGCTTACTGATGAAGAGAGGAGGATCCCTTTCATTTTGGACGATTTTCACTTTTGCCGTTCCAGAGTTATTGGACTTGATATGACGGAAAATCGGATTTTTACCCTATGTTGTATGATAACTTGAGTAGTGTTTCTCAGAATGTTTTGAAATTTTATCAGCAACTTACTGGTGAAGAGAGGAGGATCCCTTTCATTTTTGATGATTTTCACTTTTGCCGTTTTAGAGTTATTGGGCTTGATATGACGAAAATAGGATTTTTACTCTATGTCGTATGATAACTTGAGTAGTGTTTCTCAGAATGTTTTGAAATTTTATCAGCAGCTTACCGGTGGAGAGAGGAGGATCTCTTTCATTTTTGACAATTTTCACTTCTGCCGTTCCAGAGTTATTGGACTTGATATGACGGAAAATCGGATTTTTACCCTATGTTGTATAACTTGAGTAGTGTTTCTCAGAATGTTTTGAAATTTTATCAGCAGCTTACAGATGAGGGGAGGAGGATCCCTTTCATTTTTGACGATTTTCACTTTTGCCGTTCCAGAGTTATTGGACTTGATATGACGGAAAATCGGATTTTTACTCTATGTCGTATGATAACTTGAGTAGTGTTTCTCAGAATGTTTTGAAATTTTATCAGCAGCTTATTGATGAAGAGAGGAGGATCCCTTTAATTTTTGATGATTTTCACTTTTGCCGTTCCAGAGTTATTGGACTTGATATGACGGAAAATAGGATTTTTACTCTATGTCGTATGATAACTTGAGTAGTGTTTCTCAGAATGTTTTGAAATTTTATCAGCACCTTACCGGTGGAGAGAGGAGGATCTCTTTCATTTTTGACGATTTTCACTTTTGCCGTTCCAGAGTTATTGGACTTGATATGACGGAAAATAGGATGTTTACCCTATGTCGTATGATAACTTGAGTAGTGTTTCTCAGAATGTTTTGAAATTTTATCAGCAGCTTACTGGTGAGGAGAGGAGGTTCCCTTTCATTTTTGACGATTTTCACTTTTGCCGTTCCAGAGTTATTGGACTTGATATGACGGAAAATAGGATGTTTACCCTATGTCGTATGATAACTTGAGTAGTGTTTCTCAGAATGTTTTGAAATTTTATCAGCAGCTTACTGGTGAAGAGAGGAGGATCCCTTTCATTTTTGACGATTTTCACTTTTGCCGTTCCAGAGTTATTGGACTTGATATGACGGAAAATCGGATTGTTACCCTATGTTGTATGATAACTTGAGCAGTGTTTCTCAGAATGTTTTGAAATTTTATCAGCAGCTTACTGGTGAAGAGAGGAGGATCCCTTTCATTTTTGATGATTTTCACTTTTGCCGTTCCAGAGTTATTGGACTTGATATGACGGAAAATCGGACTTTTACCCTATGTCGTATGATAACTTGAATAGTGTTTCTCAGAATGTTTTGAAATTTTATCAGCAGCTTACTGATGAAGAGAGGAGGATCCCTTTCATTTTTGATGATTTTCACTTTTGCCGTTTTAGAGTTATTGGGCTTGATATGACGAAAATAGGATTTTTACTCTATGTCGTATGATAACTTGAGTAGTGTTTCTCAGAATGTTTTGAAATTTTATCAGCAGCTTATTGATGAAGAGAGGAGGATCCCTTTAATTTTTGACGATTTTCACTTTTGCCGTTCCAGAGTTATTGGACTTGATATGACGGAAAATAGGATGTTTACACTATGTCGTATGATAACTTGAGTAGTGTTTCTCAGAATGTTTTGAAATTTTATCAGCAGCTTACCGGTGAAGAGAGGAGGATCCCTTTCATTTGTGATGATTTTCACTTTTGCCGTTCCAGAGTTATTGGACTTGATATGACGGAAAATCGGATTTTTACCCTATGTTGTATGATAACTTGAGTAGTGTTTCTCAGAATGTTTTGAAATTTTATCAGCAGCTTACTGGTGAAGAGAGGAGGATCCCTTTCATTTTGGACGATTTTCACTTTTGCCGTTCCAGAGTTATTGGACTTGATATGATGGAAAATCGGATTTGTACCCTATGTTGTATGATAACTTGAGTAGTGTTTCTCAGAATGTTTTGAAATTTTATCAGCAGCTTACTGGTGAGGAGAGGAGGATCCCTTTCAATTTTGATGATTTTCACTTTTGCCGTTTTAGAGTTATTGGGCTTGATATGACGAAAATAGGATTTTTACTCTATGTCGTATGATAACTTGAGTAGTGTTTCTCAGAATGTTTTGAAATTTAACAGCAGCTTACCGGTGGAGAGAGGAGGATCTCTTTCATTTTTGACGATTTTCACTTTTGCCGTTCCAGAGTTATTGGACTTGATATGACGGAAAATCGGATTTTTACCCTATGTCGTATGATAACTTGAGTAGTGTTTCTCAGAATGTTTTGAAATTTTATCAGCAGCTTATTGATGAAGAGAGGAGGATCCCTTTAATTGTTGACGATTTTCACTTTTGCCGTTCCAGAGTTATTGGACTTGATATGACGGAAAATAGGATTTTTACCCTATGTCGTATGATAACTTGAGTAGTGTTTCTCAGAATGTTTTGAAATTTTATCAGCAGCTTACCGGTGGAGAGAGGAGGATCTCTTTCATTTTTGACGATTTTCACTTTTGCCGTTCCAGAGTTATTGGACTTGATATGACGGAAAATCGGATTGTTACCCTATGTTGTATGATAACTTGAGCAGTGTTTCTCAGAATGTTTTGAAATTTTATCAGCAGCTTACTGGTGAAGAGAGGAGGATCCCTTTCATTTTTGATGATTTTCACTTTTGCCGTTCCAGAGTTATTGGACTTGATATGACGGAAAATCGGACTTTTACCCTATGTCGTATGATAACTTGAGTAGTGTTTCTCAGAATGTTTTGAAATTTTATCAGCAGCTTACTGATGAAGAGAGGAGGATCCCTTTCATTTTTGATGATTTTCACTTTTGCCGTTTTAGAGTTATTGGGCTTGATATGACGAAAATAGGATTTTTACTCTATGTCGTATGATAACTTGAGTAGTGTTTCTCAGAATGTTTTGAAATTTTATCAGCAGCTTATTGATGAAGAGAGGAGGATCCCTTTAATTTTTGACGATTTTCACTTTTGCCGTTCCAGAGTTATTGGACTTGATATGACGGAAAATAGGATGTTTACCCTATGTCGTATGATAACTTGAGTAGTGTTTCTCAGAATGTTTTGAAATTTTATCAGCAGCTTACCGGTGAAGAGAGGAGGATCCCTTTCATTTGTGATGATTTTCACTTTTGCCGTTCCAGAGTTATTGGACTTGATATGACGGAAAATCGGATTTTTACCCTATGTTGTATGATAACTTGAGTAGTGTTTCTCAGAATGTTTTGAAATTTTATCAGAAGCTTACTGGTGAAGAGAGGAGGATCCCTTTCATTTTTGATGATTTTCACTTTTGCCGTTCCAGAGTTATTGGACTTGATATGACGGAAAATCGGATTTTTACCCTATGTCGTATGATAACTTGAGTAGTGTTTCTCAGAATGTTTTGAAATTTTATCAGCAGCTTACTGATGAAGAGAGGAGGATCCCTTTCATTTTGGACGATTTTCACTTTTGCCGTTCCAGAGTTATTGGACTTGATATGATGGAAAATCGGATTTGTACCCTATGTTGTATGATAACTTGAGTAGTGTTTCTCAGAATGTTTTGAAATTTTATCGGCAGCTTATTGATGAAGAGAGGAGGATCCCTTTAATTTTTGACGATTTTCACTTTTGCCGTTCCAGAGTTATTGGACTTGATATGACGGAAAATAGGATTTTTACCCTATGTCGTATGATAACTTGAGTAGTGTTTCTCAGAATGTTTTGAAATTTTATCGGCAGCTTATTGATGAAGAGAGGAGGATCCCTTTAATTTTTGACGATTTTCACTTTTGCCGTTCCAGAGTTATTGGACTTGATATGACAGAAAATCGGATTTTTACCCTATGTTGTATAACTTGAGTAGTGTTTCTCAGAATGTTTTGAAATTTTATCAGCAGCTTACAGATGAGGAGAGGAGGATCCCTTTCATTTTTGACGATTTTCACTTTTACCGTTCCAGAGTTATTGGACTTGATATGACGGAAAATCGGATTTTTACCCTATGTCGTATGATAACTTGAGTAGTGTTTCTCAGAATGTTTTGAAATTTTATCGGCAGCTTATTGATGAAGAGAGGAGGATCCCTTTAATTTTTGACGATTTTCACTTTTGCCGTTCCAGAGTTATTGGACTTGATATGACGGAAAATAGGATTTTTACTCTATGTCGTATGATAACTTGAGTAGTGTTTCTCAGAATGTTTTGAAATTTTATCAGCAGCTTACCGGTGAGGAGAGGAGGATCCCTTTCATTTTTGACGATTTTCACTTTTGCCGTTCCAGAGTTATTGGACTTGATATGACGGAAAATCGGATTGTTACCCTATGTTGTATGATAACTTGAGTAGTGTTTCTCAGAATGTTTTGAAATTTTATCAGCAGCTTACTGATGAAGAGAGGAGGATCCCTTTCATTTTGGACGATTTTCACTTTTGCCGTTCCAGAGTTATTGGACTTGATATGACGGAAAATCGGATTTTTACCCTATGTTGTATGATAACTTGAGTAGTGTTTCTCAGAATGTTTTGAAATTTTATCAGCAACTTACTGGTGAAGAGAGGAGGATCCCTTTCATTTTTGATGATTTTCACTTTTGCCGTTTTAGAGTTATTGGGCTTGATATGACGAAAATAGGATTTTTACTCTATGTCGTATGATAACTTGAGTAGTGTTTCTCAGAATGTTTTGAAATTTTATCAGCAGCTTACCGGTGGAGAGAGGAGGATCTCTTTCATTTTTGACAATTTTCACTTCAGCCGTTCCAGAGTTATTGGACTTGATATGACGGAAAATCGGATTTTTACCCTATGTTGTATAACTTGAGTAGTGTTTCTCAGAATGTTTTGAAATTTTATCAGCAGCTTACAGATGAGGGGAGGAGGATCCCTTTCATTTTTGACGATTTTCACTTTTGCCGTTCCAGAGTTATTGGACTTGATATGACGGGAAATCGGATTTTTACTCTATGTCGTATGATAACTTGAGTAGTGTTTCTCAGAATGTTTTGAAATTTTATCAGCAGCTTATTGATGAAGAGAGGAGGATCCCTTTAATTTTTGATGATTTTCACTTTTGCCGTTCCAGAGTTATTGGACTTGATATGACGGAAAATAGGATTTTTACTCTATGTCGTATGATAACTTGAGTAGTGTTTCTCAGAATGTTTTGAAATTTTATCAGCACCTTACCGGTGGAGAGAGGAGGATCTCTTTCATTTTTGACGATTTTCACTTTTGCCGTTCCAGAGTTATTGGACTTGATATGACGGAAAATAGGATGTTTACCCTATGTCGTATGATAACTTGAGTAGTGTTTCTCAGAATGTTTTGAAATTTTATCAGCAGCTTACTGGTGAGGAGAGGAGGTTCCCTTTCATTTTTGACGATTTTCACTTTTGCCGTTCCAGAGTTATTGGACTTGATATGACGGAAAATAGGATGTTTACCCTATGTCGTATGATAACTTGAGTAGTGTTTCTCAGAATGTTTTGAAATTTTATCAGCAGCTTACTGGTGAAGAGAGGAGGATCCCTTTCATTTTTGACGATTTTCACTTTTGCCGTTCCAGAGTTATTGGACTTGATATGACGGAAAATCGGATTGTTACCCTATGTTGTATGATAACTTGAGCAGTGTTTCTCAGAATGTTTTGAAATTTTATCAGCAGCTTACTGGTGAAGAGAGGAGGATCCCTTTCATTTTTGATGATTTTCACTTTTGCCGTTCCAGAGTTATTGGACTTGATATGACGGAAAATCGGACTTTTACCCTATGTCGTATGATAACTTGAGTAGTGTTTCTCAGAATGTTTTGAAATTTTATCAGCAGCTTACTGATGAAGAGAGGAGGATCCCTTTCATTTTTGATGATTTTCACTTTTGCCGTTTTAGAGTTATTGGGCTTGATATGACGAAAATAGGATTTTTACTCTATGTCGTATGATAACTTGAGTAGTGTTTCTCAGAATGTTTTGAAATTTTATCAGCAGCTTATTGATGAAGAGAGGAGGATCCCTTTAATTTTTGACGATTTTCACTTTTGCCGTTCCAGAGTTATTGGACTTGATATGACGGAAAATAGGATGTTTACCCTATGTCGTATGATAACTTGAGTAGTGTTTCTCAGAATGTTTTGAAATTTTATCAGCAGCTTACCGGTGAAGAGAGGAGGATCCCTTTCATTTGTGATGATTTTCACTTTTGCCGTTCCAGAGTTATTGGACTTGATATGACGGAAAATCGGATTTTTACCCTATGTTGTATGATAACTTGAGTAGTGTTTCTCAGAATGTTTTGAAATTTTATCAGCAGCTTACCGGTGGAGAGAGGAGGATCTCTTTCATTTTTGACAATTTTCACTTCTGCCGTTCCAGAGTTATTGGACTTGATATGACGGAAAATCGGATTTTTACCCTATGTTGTATAACTTGAGTAGTGTTTCTCAGAATGTTTTGAAATTTTATCAGCAGCTTACAGATGAGGGGAGGAGGATCCCTTTCATTTTTGACGATTTTCACTTTTGCCGTTCCAGAGTTATTGGACTTGATATGACGGAAAATCGGATTTTTACTCTATGTCGTATGATAACTTGAGTAGTGTTTCTCAGAATGTTTTGAAATTTTATCAGCAGCTTATTGATGAAGAGAGGAGGATCCCTTTAATTTTTGATGATTTTCACTTTTGCCGTTCCAGAGTTATTGGACTTGATATGACGGAAAATAGGATTTTTACTCTATGTCGTATGATAACTTGAGTAGTGTTTCTCAGAATGTTTTGAAATTTTATCAGCACCTTACCGGTGGAGAGAGGAGGATCTCTTTCATTTTTGACGATTTTCACTTTTGCCGTTCCAGAGTTATTGGACTTGATATGACGGAAAATAGGATGTTTACCCTATGTCGTATGATAACTTGAGTAGTGTTTCTCAGAATGTTTTGAAATTTTATCAGCAGCTTACTGGTGAGGAGAGGAGGTTCCCTTTCATTTTTGACGATTTTCACTTTTGCCGTTCCAGAGTTATTGGACTTGATATGACGGAAAATAGGATGTTTACCCTATGTCGTATGATAACTTGAGTAGTGTTTCTCAGAATGTTTTGAAATTTTATCAGCAGCTTACTGGTGAAGAGAGGAGGATCCCTTTCATTTTTGACGATTTTCACTTTTGCCGTTCCAGAGTTATTGGACTTGATATGACGGAAAATCGGATTGTTACCCTATGTTGTATGATAACTTGAGCAGTGTTTCTCAGAATGTTTTGAAATTTTATCAGCAGCTTACTGGTGAAGAGAGGAGGATCCCTTTCATTTTTGATGATTTTCACTTTTGCCGTTCCAGAGTTATTGGACTTGATATGACGGAAAATCGGACTTTTACCCTATGTCGTATGATAACTTGAATAGTGTTTCTCAGAATGTTTTGAAATTTTATCAGCAGCTTACTGATGAAGAGAGGAGGATCCCTTTCATTTTTGATGATTTTCACTTTTGCCGTTTTAGAGTTATTGGGCTTGATATGACGAAAATAGGATTTTTACTCTATGTCGTATGATAACTTGAGTAGTGTTTCTCAGAATGTTTTGAAATTTTATCAGCAGCTTATTGATGAAGAGAGGAGGATCCCTTTAATTTTTGACGATTTTCACTTTTGCCGTTCCAGAGTTATTGGACTTGATATGACGGAAAATAGGATGTTTACACTATGTCGTATGATAACTTGAGTAGTGTTTCTCAGAATGTTTTGAAATTTTATCAGCAGCTTACCGGTGAAGAGAGGAGGATCCCTTTCATTTGTGATGATTTTCACTTTTGCCGTTCCAGAGTTATTGGACTTGATATGACGGAAAATCGGATTTTTACCCTATGTTGTATGATAACTTGAGTAGTGTTTCTCAGAATGTTTTGAAATTTTATCAGCAGCTTACTGGTGAAGAGAGGAGGATCCCTTTCATTTTGGACGATTTTCACTTTTGCCGTTCCAGAGTTATTGGACTTGATATGATGGAAAATCGGATTTGTACCCTATGTTGTATGATAACTTGAGTAGTGTTTCTCAGAATGTTTTGAAATTTTATCAGCAGCTTACTGGTGAGGAGAGGAGGATCCCTTTCAATTTTGATGATTTTCACTTTTGCCGTTTTAGAGTTATTGGGCTTGATATGACGAAAATAGGATTTTTACTCTATGTCGTATGATAACTTGAGTAGTGTTTCTCAGAATGTTTTGAAATTTAACAGCAGCTTACCGGTGGAGAGAGGAGGATCTCTTTCATTTTTGACGATTTTCACTTTTGCCGTTCCAGAGTTATTGGACTTGATATGACGGAAAATCGGATTTTTACCCTATGTCGTATGATAACTTGAGTAGTGTTTCTCAGAATGTTTTGAAATTTTATCAGCAGCTTATTGATGAAGAGAGGAGGATCCCTTTAATTGTTGACGATTTTCACTTTTGCCGTTCCAGAGTTATTGGACTTGATATGACGGAAAATAGGATTTTTACCCTATGTCGTATGATAACTTGAGTAGTGTTTCTCAGAATGTTTTGAAATTTTATCAGCAGCTTACCGGTGGAGAGAGGAGGATCTCTTTCATTTTTGACGATTTTCACTTTTGCCGTTCCAGAGTTATTGGACTTGATATGACGGAAAATCGGATTGTTACCCTATGTTGTATGATAACTTGAGCAGTGTTTCTCAGAATGTTTTGAAATTTTATCAGCAGCTTACTGGTGAAGAGAGGAGGATCCCTTTCATTTTTGATGATTTTCACTTTTGCCGTTCCAGAGTTATTGGACTTGATATGACGGAAAATCGGACTTTTACCCTATGTCGTATGATAACTTGAGTAGTGTTTCTCAGAATGTTTTGAAATTTTATCAGCAGCTTACTGATGAAGAGAGGAGGATCCCTTTCATTTTTGATGATTTTCACTTTTGCCGTTTTAGAGTTATTGGGCTTGATATGACGAAAATAGGATTTTTACTCTATGTCGTATGATAACTTGAGTAGTGTTTCTCAGAATGTTTTGAAATTTTATCAGCAGCTTATTGATGAAGAGAGGAGGATCCCTTTAATTTTTGACGATTTTCACTTTTGCCGTTCCAGAGTTATTGGACTTGATATGACGGAAAATAGGATGTTTACCCTATGTCGTATGATAACTTGAGTAGTGTTTCTCAGAATGTTTTGAAATTTTATCAGCAGCTTACCGGTGAAGAGAGGAGGATCCCTTTCATTTGTGATGATTTTCACTTTTGCCGTTCCAGAGTTATTGGACTTGATATGACGGAAAATCGGATTTTTACCCTATGTTGTATGATAACTTGAGTAGTGTTTCTCAGAATGTTTTGAAATTTTATCAGAAGCTTACTGGTGAAGAGAGGAGGATCCCTTTCATTTTTGATGATTTTCACTTTTGCCGTTCCAGAGTTATTGGACTTGATATGACGGAAAATCGGATTTTTACCCTATGTCGTATGATAACTTGAGTAGTGTTTCTCAGAATGTTTTGAAATTTTATCAGCAGCTTACTGATGAAGAGAGGAGGATCCCTTTCATTTTGGACGATTTTCACTTTTGCCGTTCCAGAGTTATTGGACTTGATATGATGGAAAATCGGATTTGTACCCTATGTTGTATGATAACTTGAGTAGTGTTTCTCAGAATGTTTTGAAATTTTATCGGCAGCTTATTGATGAAGAGAGGAGGATCCCTTTAATTTTTGACGATTTTCACTTTTGCCGTTCCAGAGTTATTGGACTTGATATGACGGAAAATAGGATTTTTACCCTATGTCGTATGATAACTTGAGTAGTGTTTCTCAGAATGTTTTGAAATTTTATCGGCAGCTTATTGATGAAGAGAGGAGGATCCCTTTAATTTTTGACGATTTTCACTTTTGCCGTTCCAGAGTTATTGGACTTGATATGACAGAAAATCGGATTTTTACCCTATGTTGTATAACTTGAGTAGTGTTTCTCAGAATGTTTTGAAATTTTATCAGCAGCTTACAGATGAGGAGAGGAGGATCCCTTTCATTTTTGACGATTTTCACTTTTACCGTTCCAGAGTTATTGGACTTGATATGACGGAAAATCGGATTTTTACCCTATGTCGTATGATAACTTGAGTAGTGTTTCTCAGAATGTTTTGAAATTTTATCGGCAGCTTATTGATGAAGAGAGGAGGATCCCTTTAATTTTTGACGATTTTCACTTTTGCCGTTCCAGAGTTATTGGACTTGATATGACGGAAAATAGGATTTTTACTCTATGTCGTATGATAACTTGAGTAGTGTTTCTCAGAATGTTTTGAAATTTTATCAGCAGCTTACCGGTGAGGAGAGGAGGATCCCTTTCATTTTTGACGATTTTCACTTTTGCCGTTCCAGAGTTATTGGACTTGATATGACGGAAAATCGGATTGTTACCCTATGTTGTATGATAACTTGAGTAGTGTTTCTCAGAATGTTTTGAAATTTTATCAGCAGCTTACTGATGAAGAGAGGAGGATCCCTTTCATTTTGGACGATTTTCACTTTTGCCGTTCCAGAGTTATTGGACTTGATATGACGGAAAATCGGATTTTTACCCTATGTTGTATGATAACTTGAGTAGTGTTTCTCAGAATGTTTTGAAATTTTATCAGCAACTTACTGGTGAAGAGAGGAGGATCCCTTTCATTTTTGATGATTTTCACTTTTGCCGTTTTAGAGTTATTGGGCTTGATATGACGAAAATAGGATTTTTACTCTATGTCGTATGATAACTTGAGTAGTGTTTCTCAGAATGTTTTGAAATTTTATCAGCAGCTTACCGGTGGAGAGAGGAGGATCTCTTTCATTTTTGACAATTTTCACTTCAGCCGTTCCAGAGTTATTGGACTTGATATGACGGAAAATCGGATTTTTACCCTATGTTGTATAACTTGAGTAGTGTTTCTCAGAATGTTTTGAAATTTTATCAGCAGCTTACAGATGAGGGGAGGAGGATCCCTTTCATTTTTGACGATTTTCACTTTTGCCGTTCCAGAGTTATTGGACTTGATATGACGGGAAATCGGATTTTTACTCTATGTCGTATGATAACTTGAGTAGTGTTTCTCAGAATGTTTTGAAATTTTATCAGCAGCTTATTGATGAAGAGAGGAGGATCCCTTTAATTTTTGATGATTTTCACTTTTGCCGTTCCAGAGTTATTGGACTTGATATGACGGAAAATAGGATTTTTACTCTATGTCGTATGATAACTTGAGTAGTGTTTCTCAGAATGTTTTGAAATTTTATCAGCACCTTACCGGTGGAGAGAGGAGGATCTCTTTCATTTTTGACGATTTTCACTTTTGCCGTTCCAGAGTTATTGGACTTGATATGACGGAAAATAGGATGTTTACCCTATGTCGTATGATAACTTGAGTAGTGTTTCTCAGAATGTTTTGAAATTTTATCAGCAGCTTACTGGTGAGGAGAGGAGGTTCCCTTTCATTTTTGACGATTTTCACTTTTGCCGTTCCAGAGTTATTGGACTTGATATGACGGAAAATAGGATGTTTACCCTATGTCGTATGATAACTTGAGTAGTGTTTCTCAGAATGTTTTGAAATTTTATCAGCAGCTTACTGGTGAAGAGAGGAGGATCCCTTTCATTTTTGACGATTTTCACTTTTGCCGTTCCAGAGTTATTGGACTTGATATGACGGAAAATCGGATTGTTACCCTATGTTGTATGATAACTTGAGCAGTGTTTCTCAGAATGTTTTGAAATTTTATCAGCAGCTTACTGGTGAAGAGAGGAGGATCCCTTTCATTTTTGATGATTTTCACTTTTGCCGTTCCAGAGTTATTGGACTTGATATGACGGAAAATCGGACTTTTACCCTATGTCGTATGATAACTTGAGTAGTGTTTCTCAGAATGTTTTGAAATTTTATCAGCAGCTTACTGATGAAGAGAGGAGGATCCCTTTCATTTTTGATGATTTTCACTTTTGCCGTTTTAGAGTTATTGGGCTTGATATGACGAAAATAGGATTTTTACTCTATGTCGTATGATAACTTGAGTAGTGTTTCTCAGAATGTTTTGAAATTTTATCAGCAGCTTATTGATGAAGAGAGGAGGATCCCTTTAATTTTTGACGATTTTCACTTTTGCCGTTCCAGAGTTATTGGACTTGATATGACGGAAAATAGGATGTTTACCCTATGTCGTATGATAACTTGAGTAGTGTTTCTCAGAATGTTTTGAAATTTTATCAGCAGCTTACCGGTGAAGAGAGGAGGATCCCTTTCATTTGTGATGATTTTCACTTTTGCCGTTCCAGAGTTATTGGACTTGATATGACGGAAAATCGGATTTTTACCCTATGTTGTATGATAACTTGAGTAGTGTTTCTCAGAATGTTTTGAAATTTTATCAGCAGCTTACCGGTGGAGAGAGGAGGATCTCTTTCATTTTTGACAATTTTCACTTCTGCCGTTCCAGAGTTATTGGACTTGATATGACGGAAAATCGGATTTTTACCCTATGTTGTATAACTTGAGTAGTGTTTCTCAGAATGTTTTGAAATTTTATCAGCAGCTTACAGATGAGGGGAGGAGGATCCCTTTCATTTTTGACGATTTTCACTTTTGCCGTTCCAGAGTTATTGGACTTGATATGACGGAAAATCGGATTTTTACTCTATGTCGTATGATAACTTGAGTAGTGTTTCTCAGAATGTTTTGAAATTTTATCAGCAGCTTATTGATGAAGAGAGGAGGATCCCTTTAATTTTTGATGATTTTCACTTTTGCCGTTCCAGAGTTATTGGACTTGATATGACGGAAAATAGGATTTTTACTCTATGTCGTATGATAACTTGAGTAGTGTTTCTCAGAATGTTTTGAAATTTTATCAGCACCTTACCGGTGGAGAGAGGAGGATCTCTTTCATTTTTGACGATTTTCACTTTTGCCGTTCCAGAGTTATTGGACTTGATATGACGGAAAATAGGATGTTTACCCTATGTCGTATGATAACTTGAGTAGTGTTTCTCAGAATGTTTTGAAATTTTATCAGCAGCTTACTGGTGAGGAGAGGAGGTTCCCTTTCATTTTTGACGATTTTCACTTTTGCCGTTCCAGAGTTATTGGACTTGATATGACGGAAAATAGGATGTTTACCCTATGTCGTATGATAACTTGAGTAGTGTTTCTCAGAATGTTTTGAAATTTTATCAGCAGCTTACTGGTGAAGAGAGGAGGATCCCTTTCATTTTTGACGATTTTCACTTTTGCCGTTCCAGAGTTATTGGACTTGATATGACGGAAAATCGGATTGTTACCCTATGTTGTATGATAACTTGAGCAGTGTTTCTCAGAATGTTTTGAAATTTTATCAGCAGCTTACTGGTGAAGAGAGGAGGATCCCTTTCATTTTTGATGATTTTCACTTTTGCCGTTCCAGAGTTATTGGACTTGATATGACGGAAAATCGGACTTTTACCCTATGTCGTATGATAACTTGAATAGTGTTTCTCAGAATGTTTTGAAATTTTATCAGCAGCTTACTGATGAAGAGAGGAGGATCCCTTTCATTTTTGATGATTTTCACTTTTGCCGTTTTAGAGTTATTGGGCTTGATATGACGAAAATAGGATTTTTACTCTATGTCGTATGATAACTTGAGTAGTGTTTCTCAGAATGTTTTGAAATTTTATCAGCAGCTTATTGATGAAGAGAGGAGGATCCCTTTAATTTTTGACGATTTTCACTTTTGCCGTTCCAGAGTTATTGGACTTGATATGACGGAAAATAGGATGTTTACCCTATGTCGTATGATAACTTGAGTAGTGTTTCTCAGAATGTTTTGAAATTTTATCAGCAGCTTACCGGTGAAGAGAGGAGGATCCCTTTCATTTGTGATGATTTTCACTTTTGCCGTTCCAGAGTTATTGGACTTGATATGATGGAAAATCGGATTTGTACCCTATGTTGTATGATAACTTGAGTAGTGTTTCTCAGAATGTTTTGAAATTTTATCAGCAGCTTACTGGTGAGGAGAGGAGGATCCCTTTCAATTTTGATGATTTTCACTTTTGCCGTTTTAGAGTTATTGGGCTTGATATGACGAAAATAGGATTTTTACTCTATGTCGTATGATAACTTGAGTAGTGTTTCTCAGAATGTTTTGAAATTTAACAGCAGCTTACCGGTGGAGAGAGGAGGATCTCTTTCATTTTTGACGATTTTCACTTTTGCCGTTCCAGAGTTATTGGACTTGATATGACGGAAAATCGGATTTTTACCCTATGTCGTATGATAACTTGAGTAGTGTTTCTCAGAATGTTTTGAAATTTTATCAGCAGCTTATTGATGAAGAGAGGAGGATCCCTTTAATTGTTGACGATTTTCACTTTTGCCGTTCCAGAGTTATTGGACTTGATATGACGGAAAATAGGATTTTTACCCTATGTCGTATGATAACTTGAGTAGTGTTTCTCAGAATGTTTTGAAATTTTATCAGCAGCTTACCGGTGGAGAGAGGAGGATCTCTTTCATTTTTGACGATTTTCACTTTTGCCGTTCCAGAGTTATTGGACTTGATATGACGGAAAATCGGATTGTTACCCTATGTTGTATGATAACTTGAGCAGTGTTTCTCAGAATGTTTTGAAATTTTATCAGCAGCTTACTGGTGAAGAGAGGAGGATCCCTTTCATTTTTGATGATTTTCACTTTTGCCGTTCCAGAGTTATTGGACTTGATATGACGGAAAATCGGACTTTTACCCTATGTCGTATGATAACTTGAGTAGTGTTTCTCAGAATGTTTTGAAATTTTATCAGCAGCTTACTGATGAAGAGAGGAGGATCCCTTTCATTTTTGATGATTTTCACTTTTGCCGTTTTAGAGTTATTGGGCTTGATATGACGAAAATAGGATTTTTACTCTATGTCGTATGATAACTTGAGTAGTGTTTCTCAGAATGTTTTGAAATTTTATCAGCAGCTTATTGATGAAGAGAGGAGGATCCCTTTAATTTTTGACGATTTTCACTTTTGCCGTTCCAGAGTTATTGGACTTGATATGACGGAAAATAGGATGTTTACCCTATGTCGTATGATAACTTGAGTAGTGTTTCTCAGAATGTTTTGAAATTTTATCAGCAGCTTACCGGTGAAGAGAGGAGGATCCCTTTCATTTGTGATGATTTTCACTTTTGCCGTTCCAGAGTTATTGGACTTGATATGACGGAAAATCGGATTTTTACCCTATGTTGTATGATAACTTGAGTAGTGTTTCTCAGAATGTTTTGAAATTTTATCAGAAGCTTACTGGTGAAGAGAGGAGGATCCCTTTCATTTTTGATGATTTTCACTTTTGCCGTTCCAGAGTTATTGGACTTGATATGACGGAAAATCGGATTTTTACCCTATGTCGTATGATAACTTGAGTAGTGTTTCTCAGAATGTTTTGAAATTTTATCAGCAGCTTACTGATGAAGAGAGGAGGATCCCTTTCATTTTGGACGATTTTCACTTTTGCCGTTCCAGAGTTATTGGACTTGATATGATGGAAAATCGGATTTGTACCCTATGTTGTATGATAACTTGAGTAGTGTTTCTCAGAATGTTTTGAAATTTTATCGGCAGCTTATTGATGAAGAGAGGAGGATCCCTTTAATTTTTGACGATTTTCACTTTTGCCGTTCCAGAGTTATTGGACTTGATATGACGGAAAATAGGATTTTTACCCTATGTCGTATGATAACTTGAGTAGTGTTTCTCAGAATGTTTTGAAATTTTATCGGCAGCTTATTGATGAAGAGAGGAGGATCCCTTTAATTTTTGACGATTTTCACTTTTGCCGTTCCAGAGTTATTGGACTTGATATGACAGAAAATCGGATTTTTACCCTATGTTGTATAACTTGAGTAGTGTTTCTCAGAATGTTTTGAAATTTTATCAGCAGCTTACAGATGAGGAGAGGAGGATCCCTTTCATTTTTGACGATTTTCACTTTTACCGTTCCAGAGTTATTGGACTTGATATGACGGAAAATCGGATTTTTACCCTATGTCGTATGATAACTTGAGTAGTGTTTCTCAGAATGTTTTGAAATTTTATCGGCAGCTTATTGATGAAGAGAGGAGGATCCCTTTAATTTTTGACGATTTTCACTTTTGCCGTTCCAGAGTTATTGGACTTGATATGACGGAAAATAGGATTTTTACTCTATGTCGTATGATAACTTGAGTAGTGTTTCTCAGAATGTTTTGAAATTTTATCAGCAGCTTACCGGTGAGGAGAGGAGGATCCCTTTCATTTTTGACGATTTTCACTTTTGCCGTTCCAGAGTTATTGGACTTGATATGACGGAAAATCGGATTGTTACCCTATGTTGTATGATAACTTGAGTAGTGTTTCTCAGAATGTTTTGAAATTTTATCAGCAGCTTACTGATGAAGAGAGGAGGATCCCTTTCATTTTGGACGATTTTCACTTTTGCCGTTCCAGAGTTATTGGACTTGATATGACGGAAAATCGGATTTTTACCCTATGTTGTATGATAACTTGAGTAGTGTTTCTCAGAATGTTTTGAAATTTTATCAGCAACTTACTGGTGAAGAGAGGAGGATCCCTTTCATTTTTGATGATTTTCACTTTTGCCGTTTTAGAGTTATTGGGCTTGATATGACGAAAATAGGATTTTTACTCTATGTCGTATGATAACTTGAGTAGTGTTTCTCAGAATGTTTTGAAATTTTATCAGCAGCTTACCGGTGGAGAGAGGAGGATCTCTTTCATTTTTGACAATTTTCACTTCAGCCGTTCCAGAGTTATTGGACTTGATATGACGGAAAATCGGATTTTTACCCTATGTTGTATAACTTGAGTAGTGTTTCTCAGAATGTTTTGAAATTTTATCAGCAGCTTACAGATGAGGGGAGGAGGATCCCTTTCATTTTTGACGATTTTCACTTTTGCCGTTCCAGAGTTATTGGACTTGATATGACGGGAAATCGGATTTTTACTCTATGTCGTATGATAACTTGAGTAGTGTTTCTCAGAATGTTTTGAAATTTTATCAGCAGCTTATTGATGAAGAGAGGAGGATCCCTTTAATTTTTGATGATTTTCACTTTTGCCGTTCCAGAGTTATTGGACTTGATATGACGGAAAATAGGATTTTTACTCTATGTCGTATGATAACTTGAGTAGTGTTTCTCAGAATGTTTTGAAATTTTATCAGCACCTTACCGGTGGAGAGAGGAGGATCTCTTTCATTTTTGACGATTTTCACTTTTGCCGTTCCAGAGTTATTGGACTTGATATGACGGAAAATAGGATGTTTACCCTATGTCGTATGATAACTTGAGTAGTGTTTCTCAGAATGTTTTGAAATTTTATCAGCAGCTTACTGGTGAGGAGAGGAGGTTCCCTTTCATTTTTGACGATTTTCACTTTTGCCGTTCCAGAGTTATTGGACTTGATATGACGGAAAATAGGATGTTTACCCTATGTCGTATGATAACTTGAGTAGTGTTTCTCAGAATGTTTTGAAATTTTATCAGCAGCTTACTGGTGAAGAGAGGAGGATCCCTTTCATTTTTGACGATTTTCACTTTTGCCGTTCCAGAGTTATTGGACTTGATATGACGGAAAATCGGATTGTTACCCTATGTTGTATGATAACTTGAGCAGTGTTTCTCAGAATGTTTTGAAATTTTATCAGCAGCTTACTGGTGAAGAGAGGAGGATCCCTTTCATTTTTGATGATTTTCACTTTTGCCGTTCCAGAGTTATTGGACTTGATATGACGGAAAATCGGACTTTTACCCTATGTCGTATGATAACTTGAGTAGTGTTTCTCAGAATGTTTTGAAATTTTATCAGCAGCTTACTGATGAAGAGAGGAGGATCCCTTTCATTTTTGATGATTTTCACTTTTGCCGTTTTAGAGTTATTGGGCTTGATATGACGAAAATAGGATTTTTACTCTATGTCGTATGATAACTTGAGTAGTGTTTCTCAGAATGTTTTGAAATTTTATCAGCAGCTTATTGATGAAGAGAGGAGGATCCCTTTAATTTTTGACGATTTTCACTTTTGCCGTTCCAGAGTTATTGGACTTGATATGACGGAAAATAGGATGTTTACCCTATGTCGTATGATAACTTGAGTAGTGTTTCTCAGAATGTTTTGAAATTTTATCAGCAGCTTACCGGTGAAGAGAGGAGGATCCCTTTCATTTGTGATGATTTTCACTTTTGCCGTTCCAGAGTTATTGGACTTGATATGACGGAAAATCGGATTTTTACCCTATGTTGTATGATAACTTGAGTAGTGTTTCTCAGAATGTTTTGAAATTTTATCAGAAGCTTACTGGTGAAGAGAGGAGGATCCCTTTCATTTTTGATGATTTTCACTTTTGCCGTTCCAGAGTTATTGGACTTGATATGACGGAAAATCGGATTTTTACCCTATGTCGTATGATAACTTGAGTAGTGTTTCTCAGAATGTTTTGAAATTTTATCAGCAGCTTACTGATGAAGAGAGGAGGATCCCTTTCATTTTGGACGATTTTCACTTTTGCCGTTCCAGAGTTATTGGACTTGATATGATGGAAAATCGGATTTGTACCCTATGTTGTATGATAACTTGAGTAGTGTTTCTCAGAATGTTTTGAAATTTTATCGGCAGCTTATTGATGAAGAGAGGAGGATCCCTTTAATTTTTGACGATTTTCACTTTTGCCGTTCCAGAGTTATTGGACTTGATATGACAGAAAATCGGATTTTTACCCTATGTTGTATAACTTGAGTAGTGTTTCTCAGAATGTTTTGAAATTTTATCAGCAGCTTACAGATGAGGAGAGGAGGATCCCTTTCATTTTTGACGATTTTCACTTTTACCGTTCCAGAGTTATTGGACTTGATATGACGGAAAATCGGATTTTTACCCTATGTCGTATGATAACTTGAGTAGTGTTTCTCAGAATGTTTTGAAATTTTATCGGCAGCTTATTGATGAAGAGAGGAGGATCCCTTTAATTTTTGACGATTTTCACTTTTGCCGTTCCAGAGTTATTGGACTTGATATGACGGAAAATAGGATTTTTACTCTATGTCGTATGATAACTTGAGTAGTGTTTCTCAGAATGTTTTGAAATTTTATCAGCAGCTTACCGGTGAGGAGAGGAGGATCCCTTTCATTTTTGACGATTTTCACTTTTGCCGTTCCAGAGTTATTGGACTTGATATGACGGAAAATCGGATTGTTACCCTATGTTGTATGATAACTTGAGTAGTGTTTCTCAGAATGTTTTGAAATTTTATCAGCAGCTTACTGATGAAGAGAGGAGGATCCCTTTCATTTTGGACGATTTTCACTTTTGCCGTTCCAGAGTTATTGGACTTGATATGACGGAAAATCGGATTTTTACCCTATGTTGTATGATAACTTGAGTAGTGTTTCTCAGAATGTTTTGAAATTTTATCAGCAACTTACTGGTGAAGAGAGGAGGATCCCTTTCATTTTTGATGATTTTCACTTTTGCCGTTTTAGAGTTATTGGGCTTGATATGACGAAAATAGGATTTTTACTCTATGTCGTATGATAACTTGAGTAGTGTTTCTCAGAATGTTTTGAAATTTTATCAGCAGCTTACCGGTGGAGAGAGGAGGATCTCTTTCATTTTTGACAATTTTCACTTCTGCCGTTCCAGAGTTATTGGACTTGATATGACGGAAAATCGGATTTTTACCCTATGTTGTATAACTTGAGTAGTGTTTCTCAGAATGTTTTGAAATTTTATCAGCAGCTTACAGATGAGGGGAGGAGGATCCCTTTCATTTTTGACGATTTTCACTTTTGCCGTTCCAGAGTTATTGGACTTGATATGACGGAAAATCGGATTTTTACTCTATGTCGTATGATAACTTGAGTAGTGTTTCTCAGAATGTTTTGAAATTTTATCAGCAGCTTATTGATGAAGAGAGGAGGATCCCTTTAATTTTTGATGATTTTCACTTTTGCCGTTCCAGAGTTATTGGACTTGATATGACGGAAAATAGGATTTTTACTCTATGTCGTATGATAACTTGAGTAGTGTTTCTCAGAATGTTTTGAAATTTTATCAGCACCTTACCGGTGGAGAGAGGAGGATCTCTTTCATTTTTGACGATTTTCACTTTTGCCGTTCCAGAGTTATTGGACTTGATATGACGGAAAATAGGATGTTTACCCTATGTCGTATGATAACTTGAGTAGTGTTTCTCAGAATGTTTTGAAATTTTATCAGCAGCTTACTGGTGAGGAGAGGAGGTTCCCTTTCATTTTTGACGATTTTCACTTTTGCCGTTCCAGAGTTATTGGACTTGATATGACGGAAAATAGGATGTTTACCCTATGTCGTATGATAACTTGAGTAGTGTTTCTCAGAATGTTTTGAAATTTTATCAGCAGCTTACTGGTGAAGAGAGGAGGATCCCTTTCATTTTTGACGATTTTCACTTTTGCCGTTCCAGAGTTATTGGACTTGATATGACGGAAAATCGGATTGTTACCCTATGTTGTATGATAACTTGAGCAGTGTTTCTCAGAATGTTTTGAAATTTTATCAGCAGCTTACTGGTGAAGAGAGGAGGATCCCTTTCATTTTTGATGATTTTCACTTTTGCCGTTCCAGAGTTATTGGACTTGATATGACGGAAAATCGGACTTTTACCCTATGTCGTATGATAACTTGAGTAGTGTTTCTCAGAATGTTTTGAAATTTTATCAGCAGCTTACTGATGAAGAGAGGAGGATCCCTTTCATTTTTGATGATTTTCACTTTTGCCGTTTTAGAGTTATTGGGCTTGATATGACGAAAATAGGATTTTTACTCTATGTCGTATGATAACTTGAGTAGTGTTTCTCAGAATGTTTTGAAATTTTATCAGCAGCTTATTGATGAAGAGAGGAGGATCCCTTTAATTTTTGACGATTTTCACTTTTGCCGTTCCAGAGTTATTGGACTTGATATGACGGAAAATAGGATGTTTACCCTATGTCGTATGATAACTTGAGTAGTGTTTCTCAGAATGTTTTGAAATTTTATCAGCAGCTTACCGGTGAAGAGAGGAGGATCCCTTTCATTTGTGATGATTTTCACTTTTGCCGTTCCAGAGTTATTGGACTTGATATGACGGAAAATCGGATTGTTACCCTATGTTGTATGATAACTTGAGTAGTGTTTCTCAGAATGTTTTGAAATTTTATCAGCAGCTTACTGATGAAGAGAGGAGGATCCCTTT
This sequence comes from Bathymodiolus brooksi, assembly GCA_963680875.1. NCBI lineage: Eukaryota > Metazoa > Mollusca > Bivalvia > Mytilida > Modiolidae > Bathymodiolus > Bathymodiolus brooksi. Next base: position 28,761,998 of record OY804579.1, read on the forward strand.
CATTTTTGATGATTTTCACTTTTGCCGTTTTAGAGTTATTGGGCTTGATATGACGAAAATAGGATTTTTACTCTATGTCGTATGATAACTTGAGTAGTGTTTCTCAGAATGTTTTGAAATTTTATCAGCAGCTTACCGGTGGAGAGAGGAGGATCTCTTTCATTTTTGACAATTTTCACTTCTGCCGTTCCAGAGTTATTGGACTTGATATGACGGAAAATCGGATTTTTACCCTATGTTGTATAACTTGAGTAGTGTTTCTCAGAATGTTTTGAAATTTTATCAGCAGCTTACAGATGAGGGGAGGAGGATCCCTTTCATTTTTGACGATTTTCACTTTTGCCGTTCCAGAGTTATTGGACTTGATATGACGGAAAATCGGATTTTTACTCTATGTCGTATGATAACTTGAGTAGTGTTTCTCAGAATGTTTTGAAATTTTATCAGCAGCTTATTGATGAAGAGAGGAGGATCCCTTTAATTTTTGATGATTTTCACTTTTGCCGTTCCAGAGTTATTGGACTTGATATGACGGAAAATAGGATTTTTACTCTATGTCGTATGATAACTTGAGTAGTGTTTCTCAGAATGTTTTGAAATTTTATCAGCACCTTACCGGTGGAGAGAGGAGGATCTCTTTCATTTTTGACGATTTTCACTTTTGCCGTTCCAGAGTTATTGGACTTGATATGACGGAAAATAGGATGTTTACCCTATGTCGTATGATAACTTGAGTAGTGTTTCTCAGAATGTTTTGAAATTTTATCAGCAGCTTACTGGTGAGGAGAGGAGGTTCCCTTTCATTTTTGACGATTTTCACTTTTGCCGTTCCAGAGTTATTGGACTTGATATGACGGAAAATAGGATGTTTACCCTATGTCGTATGATAACTTGAGTAGTGTTTCTCAGAATGTTTTGAAATTTTATCAGCAGCTTACTGGTGAAGAGAGGAGGATCCCTTTCATTTTTGACGATTTTCACTTTTGCCGTTCCAGAGTTATTGGACTTGATATGACGGAAAATCGGATTGTTACCCTATGTTGTATGATAACTTGAGCAGTGTTTCTCAGAATGTTTTGAAATTTTATCAGCAGCTTACTGGTGAAGAGAGGAGGATCCCTTTCATTTTTGATGATTTTCACTTTTGCCGTTCCAGAGTTATTGGACTTGATATGACGGAAAATCGGACTTTTACCCTATGTCGTATGATAACTTGAGTAGTGTTTCTCAGAATGTTTTGAAATTTTATCAGCAGCTTACTGATGAAGCGAGGAGGATCCCTTTCATTTTTGATGATTTTCACTTTTGCCGTTTTAGAGTTATTGGGCTTGATATGACGAAAATAGGATTTTTACTCTATGTCGTATGATAACTTGAGTAGTGTTTCTCAGAATGTTTTGAAATTTTATCAGCAGCTTATTGATGAAGAGAGGAGGATCCCTTTAATTTTTGACGATTTTCACTTTTGCCGTTCCAGAGTTATTGGACTTGATATGACGGAAAATAGGATGTTTACCCTATGTCGTATGATAACTTGAGTAGTGTTTCTCAGAATGTTTTGAAATTTTATCAGCAGCTTACCGGTGAAGAGAGGAGGATCCCTTTCATTTGTGATGATTTTCACTTTTGCCGTTCCAGAGTTATTGGACTTGATATGACGGAAAATCGGATTTTTACCCTATGTTGTATGATAACTTGAGTAGTGTTTCTCAGAATGTTTTGAAATTTTATCAGAAGCTTACTGGTGAAGAGAGGAGGATCCCTTTCATTTTTGATGATTTTCACTTTTGCCGTTCCAGAGTTATTGGACTTGATATGACGGAAAATCGGATTTTTACCCTATGTCGTATGATAACTTGAGTAGTGTTTCTCAGAATGTTTTGAAATTTTATCAGCAGCTTACTGATGAAGAGAGGAGGATCCCTTTCATTTTGGACGATTTTCACTTTTGCCGTTCCAGAGTTATTGGACTTGATATGATGGAAAATCGGATTTGTACCCTATGTTGTATGATAACTTGAGTAGTGTTTCTCAGAATGTTTTGAAATTTTATCAGCAGCTTACTGGTGAGGAGAGGAGGATCCCTTTCAATTTTGATGATTTTCACTTTTGCCGTTTTAGAGTTATTGGGCTTGATATGACGAAAATAGGATTTTTACTCTATGTCGTATGATAACTTGAGTAGTGTTTCTCAGAATGTTTTGAAATTTAACAGCAGCTTACCGGTGGAGAGAGGAGGATCTCTTTCATTTTTGACGATTTTCACTTTTGCCGTTCCAGAGTTATTGGACTTGATATGACGGAAAATCGGATTTTTACCCTATGTCGTATGATAACTTGAGTAGTGTTTCTCAGAATGTTTTGAAATTTTATCAGCAGCTTATTGATGAAGAGAGGAGGATCCCTTTAATTGTTGACGATTTTCACTTTTGCCGTTCCAGAGTTATTGGACTTGATATGACGGAAAATAGGATTTTTACCCTATGTCGTATGATAACTTGAGTAGTGTTTCTCAGAATGTTTTGAAATTTTATCAGCAGCTTACCGGTGGAGAGAGGAGGATCTCTTTCATTTTTGACGATTTTCACTTTTGCCGTTCCAGAGTTATTGGACTTGATATGACGGAAAATAGGATGTTTACCCTATGTCGTATGATAACTTGAGTAGTGTTTCTCAGAATGTTTTGAAATTTTATCAGCAGCTTACTGGTGAGGAGAGGAGGATCCCTTTCATTTTTGACGATTTTCACTTTTGCCGTTCCAGAGTTATTGGACTTGATATGACGGAAAATCGGATTGTTACCCTATGTTGTATGATAACTTGAGCAGTGTTTCTCAGAATGTTTTGAAATTTTATCAGCAGCTTACCGGTGAGGAGAGGAGGATCCCTTTCATTTTTGACGATTTTCACTTTTGCCGTTCCAGAGTTATTGGACTTGATATGACGGAAAATCGGATTGTTACCCTATGTTGTATGATAACTTGAGTAGTGTTTCTCAGAATGTTTTGAAATTTTATCAGCAGCTTACTGATGAAGAGAGGAGGATCCCTTTCATTTTGGACGATTTTCACTTTTGCCGTTCCAGAGTTATTGGACTTGATATGACGGAAAATCGGATTTTTACCCTATGTTGTATGATAACTTGAGTAGTGTTTCTCAGAATGTTTTGAAATTTTATCAGCAACTTACTGATGAAGAGAGGAGGATCTCTTTCATTTTTGACAATTTTCACTTCTGCCGTTCCAGAGTTATTGGACTTGATATGACGGAAAATCGGATTTTTACCCTATGTTGTATAACTTGAGTAGTGTTTCTCAGAATGTTTTGAAATTTTATCAGCAGCTTACAGATGAGGGGAGGAGGATCCCTTTCATTTTTGACGATTTTCACTTTTGCCGTTCCAGAGTTATTGGACTTGATATGACGGAAAATCGGATTTTTACTCTATGTCGTATGATAACTTGAGTAGTGTTTCTCAGAATGTTTTGAAATTTTATCAGCAGCTTACCGGTGAAGAGAGGAGGATCCCTTTCATTTGTGATGATTTTCACTTTTGCCGTTCCAGAGTTATTGGACTTGATATGACGGAAAATCGGATTTTTACCCTATGTTGTATGATAACTTGAGTAGTGTTTCTCAGAATGTTTTGAAATTTTATCAGAAGCTTACTGGTGAAGAGAGGAGGATCCCTTTCATTTTTGATGATTTTCACTTTTGCCGTTCCAGAGTTATTGGACTTGATATGACGGAAAATCGGATTTTTACCCTATGTCGTATGATAACTTGAGTAGTGTTTCTCAGAATGTTTTGAAATTTTATCAGCAGCTTACTGATGAAGAGAGGAGGATCCCTTTCATTTTGGACGATTTTCACTATTGCCGTTCCAGAGTTATTGGACTTGATATGATGGAAAATCGGATTTGTACCCTATGTTGTATGATAACTTGAGTAGTGTTTCTCAGAATGTTTTGAAATTTTATCAGCAGCTTACTGGTGAGGAGAGGAGGATCCCTTTCAATTTTGATGATTTTCACTTTTGCCGTTTTAGAGTTATTGGGCTTGATATGACGAAAATAGGATTTTTACTCTATGTCGTATGATAACTTGAGTAGTGTTTCTCAGAATGTTTTGAAATTTTATCAGCAGCTTACCGGTGGAGAGAGGAGGATCTCTTTCATTTTTGACGATTTTCACTTTTGCCGTTCCAGAGTTATTGGACTTGATATGACGGAAAATCGGATTTTTACTCTATGTCGTATGATAACTTGAGTAGTGTTTCTCAGAATGTTTTGAAATTTTTATCAGCAGCTTATTGATGAAGAGAGGAGGATCCCTTTAATTGTTGACGATTTTCACTTTTGCCGTTCCAGAGTTATTGGACTTGATATGACGGAAAATAGGATTTTTACTCTATGTCGTATGATAACTTGAGTAGTGTTTCTCAGAATGTTTTGAAATTTTATCAGCAGCTTACCGGTGGAGAGAGGAGGATCTCTTTCATTTTTGACGATTTTCACTTTTGCCGTTCCAGAGTTATTGGACTTGATATGACGGAAAATAGGATGTTTACCCTATGTCGTATGATAACTTGAGTAGTGTTTCTCAGAATGTTTTGAAATTTTATCAGCAGCTTATTGATGAAGAGAGGAGGATCCCTTTAATTGTTGACGATTTTCACTTTTGCCGTTCCAGAGTTATTGGACTTGATATGACGGAAAATAGGATTTTTACCCTATGTCGTATGATAACTTGAGTAGTGTTTCTCAGAATGTTTTGAAATTTTATCAGCAGCTTACCGGTGGAGAGAGGAGGATCTCTTTCATTTTTGACGATTTTCACTTTTGCCGTTCCAGAGTTATTGGACTTGATATGACAGAAAATAGGATGTTTACCCTATGTCGTATGATAACTTGAGTAGTGTTTCTCAGAATGTTTTGAAATTTTATCAGCAGCTTACTGGTGAGGAGAGGAGGATCCCTTTAATTTTTGACGATTTTCACTTTTGCCGTTCCAGAGTTATTGGACTTGATATGACGGAAAATAGGATTTTTACTCTATGTCGTATGATAACTTGAGTAGTGTTTCTCAGAATGTTTTGAAATTTTATCAGCACCTTACCGGTGGAGAGAGAAGGATCTCTTTCATTTTTGACGATTTTCACTTTTGCCGTTCCAGAGTTATTGGACTTGATATGACGGAAAATAGGATGTTTACCCTATGTCGTATGATAACTTGAGTAGTGTTTCTCAGAATGTTTTGAAATTTTATCAGCAGCTTACTGGTGAGGAGAGGAGGATCCCTTTCATTTTTGACGATTTTCACTTTTGCCGTTCCAGAGTTATTGGACTTGATATGACGGAAAATCGGATTGTTACCCTATGTTGTATGATAACTTGAGTAGTGTTTCTCAGAATGTTTTGAAATTTTATCAGCAGCTTACTGATGAAGAGAGGAGGATCCCTTTCATTTTTGATGATTTTCACTTTTGCCGTTTTAGAGTTATTGGGCTTGATATGACGAAAATAGGATTTTTACTCTATGTCGTATGATAACTTGAGTAGTGTTTCTCAGAATGTTTTGAAATTTTATCAGCAGCTTACCGGTGGAGAGAGGAGGATCTCTTTCATTTTTGACAATTTTCACTTCTGCCGTTCCAGAGTTATTGGACTTGATATGACGGAAAATCGGATTTTTACCCTATGTTGTATAACTTGAGTAGTGTTTCTCAGAATGTTTTGAAATTTTATCAGCAGCTTACAGATGAGGGGAGGAGGATCCCTTTCATTTTTGACGATTTTCACTTTTGCCGTTCCAGAGTTATTGGACTTGATATGACGGAAAATCGGATTTTTACTCTATGTCGTATGATAACTTGAGTAGTGTTTCTCAGAATGTTTTGAAATTTTATCAGCAGCTTATTGATGAAGAGAGGAGGATCCCTTTAATTTTTGATGATTTTCACTTTTGCCGTTCCAGAGTTATTGGACTTGATATGACGGAAAATAGGATTTTTACTCTATGTCGTATGATAACTTGAGTAGTGTTTCTCAGAATGTTTTGAAATTTTATCAGCACCTTACCGGTGGAGAGAGGAGGATCTCTTTCATTTTTGACGATTTTCACTTTTGCCGTTCCAGAGTTATTGGACTTGATATGACGGAAAATAGGATGTTTACCCTATGTCGTATGATAACTTGAGTAGTGTTTCTCAGAATGTTTTGAAATTTTATCAGCAGCTTACTGGTGAGGAGAGGAGGTTCCCTTTCATTTTTGACGATTTTCACTTTTGCCGTTCCAGAGTTATTGGACTTGATATGACGGAAAATAGGATGTTTACCCTATGTCGTATGATAACTTGAGTAGTGTTTCTCAGAATGTTTTGAAATTTTATCAGCAGCTTACTGGTGAAGAGAGGAGGATCCCTTTCATTTTTGACGATTTTCACTTTTGCCGTTCCAGAGTTATTGGACTTGATATGACGGAAAATCGGATTGTTACCCTATGTTGTATGATAACTTGAGCAGTGTTTCTCAGAATGTTTTGAAATTTTATCAGCAGCTTACTGGTGAAGAGAGGAGGATCCCTTTCATTTTTGATGATTTTCACTTTTGCCGTTCCAGAGTTATTGGACTTGATATGACGGAAAATCGGACTTTTACCCTATGTCGTATGATAACTTGAGTAGTGTTTCTCAGAATGTTTTGAAATTTTATCAGCAGCTTACTGATGAAGCGAGGAGGATCCCTTTCATTTTTGATGATTTTCACTTTTGCCGTTTTAGAGTTATTGGGCTTGATATGACGAAAATAGGATTTTTACTCTATGTCGTATGATAACTTGAGTAGTGTTTCTCAGAATGTTTTGAAATTTTATCAGCAGCTTATTGATGAAGAGAGGAGGATCCCTTTAATTTTTGACGATTTTCACTTTTGCCGTTCCAGAGTTATTGGACTTGATATGACGGAAAATAGGATGTTTACCCTATGTCGTATGATAACTTGAGTAGTGTTTCTCAGAATGTTTTGAAATTTTATCAGCAGCTTACCGGTGAAGAGAGGAGGATCCCTTTCATTTGTGATGATTTTCACTTTTGCCGTTCCAGAGTTATTGGACTTGATATGACGGAAAATCGGATTTTTACCCTATGTTGTATGATAACTTGAGTAGTGTTTCTCAGAATGTTTTGAAATTTTATCAGAAGCTTACTGGTGAAGAGAGGAGGATCCCTTTCATTTTTGATGATTTTCACTTTTGCCGTTCCAGAGTTATTGGACTTGATATGACGGAAAATCGGATTTTTACCCTATGTCGTATGATAACTTGAGTAGTGTTTCTCAGAATGTTTTGAAATTTTATCAGCAGCTTACTGATGAAGAGAGGAGGATCCCTTTCATTTTGGACGATTTTCACTTTTGCCGTTCCAGAGTTATTGGACTTGATATGATGGAAAATCGGATTTGTACCCTATGTTGTATGATAACTTGAGTAGTGTTTCTCAGAATGTTTTGAAATTTTATCAGCAGCTTACTGGTGAGGAGAGGAGGATCCCTTTCAATTTTGATGATTTTCACTTTTGCCGTTTTAGAGTTATTGGGCTTGATATGACGAAAATAGGATTTTTACTCTATGTCGTATGATAACTTGAGTAGTGTTTCTCAGAATGTTTTGAAATTTTATCAGCACCTTACCGGTGGAGAGAGGAGGATCTCTTTCATTTTTGACGATTTTCACTTTTGCCGTTCCAGAGTTATTGGACTTGATATGACGGAAAATAGGATGTTTACCCTATGTCGTATGATAACTTGAGTAGTGTTTCTCAGAATGTTTTGAAATTTTATCAGCAGCTTACTGGTGAGGAGAGGAGGTTCCCTTTCATTTTTGACGATTTTCACTTTTGCCGTTCCAGAGTTATTGGACTTGATATGACGGAAAATAGGATGTTTACCCTATGTCGTATGATAACTTGAGTAGTGTTTCTCAGAATGTTTTGAAATTTTATCAGCAGCTTACTGGTGAAGAGAGGAGGATCCCTTTCATTTTTGACGATTTTCACTTTTGCCGTTCCAGAGTTATTGGACTTGATATGACGGAAAATCGGATTGTTACCCTATGTTGTATGATAACTTGAGCAGTGTTTCTCAGAATGTTTTGAAATTTTATCAGCAGCTTACTGGTGAAGAGAGGAGGATCCCTTTCATTTTTGATGATTTTCACTTTTGCCGTTCCAGAGTTATTGGACTTGATATGACGGAAAATCGGACTTTTACCCTATGTCGTATGATAACTTGAGTAGTGTTTCTCAGAATGTTTTGAAATTTTATCAGCAGCTTACTGATGAAGCGAGGAGGATCCCTTTCATTTTTGATGATTTTCACTTTTGCCGTTTTAGAGTTATTGGGCTTGATATGACGAAAATAGGATTTTTACTCTATGTCGTATGATAACTTGAGTAGTGTTTCTCAGAATGTTTTGAAATTTTATCAGCAGCTTATTGATGAAGAGAGGAGGATCCCTTTAATTTTTGACGATTTTCACTTTTGCCGTTCCAGAGTTATTGGACTTGATATGACGGAAAATAGGATGTTTACCCTATGTCGTATGATAACTTGAGTAGTGTTTCTCAGAATGTTTTGAAATTTTATCAGCAGCTTACCGGTGAAGAGAGGAGGATCCCTTTCATTTGTGATGATTTTCACTTTTGCCGTTCCAGAGTTATTGGACTTGATATGACGGAAAATCGGATTTTTACCCTATGTTGTATGATAACTTGAGTAGTGTTTCTCAGAATGTTTTGAAATTTTATCAGAAGCTTACTGGTGAAGAGAGGAGGATCCCTTTCATTTTTGATGATTTTCACTTTTGCCGTTCCAGAGTTATTGGACTTGATATGACGGAAAATCGGATTTTTACCCTATGTCGTATGATAACTTGAGTAGTGTTTCTCAGAATGTTTTGAAATTTTATCAGCAGCTTACTGATGAAGAGAGGAGGATCCCTTTCATTTTGGACGATTTTCACTTTTGCCGTTCCAGAGTTATTGGACTTGATATGATGGAAAATCGGATTTGTACCCTATGTTGTATGATAACTTGAGTAGTGTTTCTCAGAATGTTTTGAAATTTTATCAGCAGCTTACTGGTGAGGAGAGGAGGATCCCTTTCAATTTTGATGATTTTCACTTTTGCCGTTTTAGAGTTATTGGGCTTGATATGACGAAAATAGGATTTTTACTCTATGTCGTATGATAACTTGAGTAGTGTTTCTCAGAATGTTTTGAAATTTAACAGCAGCTTACCGGTGGAGAGAGGAGGATCTCTTTCATTTTTGACGATTTTCACTTTTGCCGTTCCAGAGTTATTGGACTTGATATGACGGAAAATCGGATTTTTACCCTATGTCGTATGATAACTTGAGTAGTGTTTCTCAGAATGTTTTGAAATTTTATCAGCAGCTTATTGATGAAGAGAGGAGGATCCCTTTAATTGTTGACGATTTTCACTTTTGCCGTTCCAGAGTTATTGGACTTGATATGACGGAAAATAGGATTTTTACCCTATGTCGTATGATAACTTGAGTAGTGTTTCTCAGAATGTTTTGAAATTTTATCAGCAGCTTACCGGTGGAGAGAGGAGGATCTCTTTCATTTTTGACGATTTTCACTTTTGCCGTTCCAGAGTTATTGGACTTGATATGACGGAAAATAGGATGTTTACCCTATGTCGTATGATAACTTGAGTAGTGTTTCTCAGAATGTTTTGAAATTTTATCAGCAGCTTACTGGTGAGGAGAGGAGGATCCCTTTCATTTTTGACGATTTTCACTTTTGCCGTTCCAGAGTTATTGGACTTGATATGACGGAAAATCGGATTGTTACCCTATGTTGTATGATAACTTGAGCAGTGTTTCTCAGAATGTTTTGAAATTTTATCAGCAGCTTACCGGTGAGGAGAGGAGGATCCCTTTCATTTTTGACGATTTTCACTTTTGCCGTTCCAGAGTTATTGGACTTGATATGACGGAAAATCGGATTGTTACCCTATGTTGTATGATAACTTGAGTAGTGTTTCTCAGAATGTTTTGAAATTTTATCAGCAGCTTACTGATGAAGAGAGGAGGATCCCTTTCATTTTGGACGATTTTCACTTTTGCCGTTCCAGAGTTATTGGACTTGATATGACGGAAAATCGGATTGTTACCCTATGTTGTATGATAACTTGAGCAGTGTTTCTCAGAATGTTTTGAAATTTTATCAGCAGCTTACTGGTGAAGAGAGGAGGATCCCTTTCATTTTTGATGATTTTCACTTTTGCCGTTCCAGAGTTATTGGACTTGATATGACGGAAAATCGGACTTTTACCCTATGTCGTATGATAACTTGAGTAGTGTTTCTCAGAATGTTTTGAAATTTTATCAGCAGCTTACTGATGAAGAGAGGAGGATCCCTTTCATTTTTGATGATTTTCACTTTTGCCGTTTTAGAGTTATTGGGCTTGATATGACGAAAATAGGATTTTTACTCTATGTCGTATGATAACTTGAGTAGTGTTTCTCAGAATGTTTTGAAATTTTATCAGCAGCTTATTGATGAAGAGAGGAGGATCCCTTTAATTTTTGACGATTTTCACTTTTGCCGTTCCAGAGTTATTGGACTTGATATGACGGAAAATAGGATGTTTACCCTATGTCGTATGATAACTTGAGTAGTGTTTCTCAGAATGTTTTGAAATTTTATCAGCAGCTTACCGGTGAAGAGAGGAGGATCCCTTTCATTTGTGATGATTTTCACTTTTGCCGTTCCAGAGTTATTGGACTTGATATGACGGAAAATCGGATTTTTACCCTATGTTGTATGATAACTTGAGTAGTGTTTCTCAGAATGTTTTGAAATTTTATCAGAAGCTTACTGGTGAAGAGAGGAGGATCCCTTTCATTTTTGATGATTTTCACTTTTGCCGTTCCAGAGTTATTGGACTTGATATGACGGAAAATCGGATTTTTACCCTATGTCGTATGATAACTTGAGTAGTGTTTCTCAGAATGTTTTGAAATTTTATCAGCAGCTTACTGATGAAGAGAGGAGGATCCCTTTCATTTTGGACGATTTTCACTTTTGCCGTTCCAGAGTTATTGGACTTGATATGATGGAAAATCGGATTTGTACCCTATGTTGTATGATAACTTGAGTAGTGTTTCTCAGAATGTTTTGAAATTTTATCGGCAGCTTATTGATGAAGAGAGGAGGATCCCTTTAATTTTTGACGATTTTCACTTTTGCCGTTCCAGAGTTATTGGACTTGATATGACGGAAAATAGGATTTTTACCCTATGTCGTATGATAACTTGAGTAGTGTTTCTCAGAATGTTTTGAAATTTTATCGGCAGCTTATTGATGAAGAGAGGAGGATCCCTTTAATTTTTGACGATTTTCACTTTTGCCGTTCCAGAGTTATTGGACTTGATATGACAGAAAATCGGATTTTTACCCTATGTTGTATAACTTGAGTAGTGTTTCTCAGAATGTTTTGAAATTTTATCAGCAGCTTACAGATGAGGAGAGGAGGATCCCTTTCATTTTTGACGATTTTCACTTTTACCGTTCCAGAGTTATTGGACTTGATATGACGGAAAATCGGATTTTTACCCTATGTCGTATGATAACTTGAGTAGTGTTTCTCAGAATGTTTTGAAATTTTATCGGCAGCTTATTGATGAAGAGAGGAGGATCCCTTTAATTTTTGACGATTTTCACTTTTGCCGTTCCAGAGTTATTGGACTTGATATGACGGAAAATAGGATTTTTACTCTATGTCGTATGATAACTTGAGTAGTGTTTCTCAGAATGTTTTGAAATTTTATCAGCAGCTTACCGGTGAGGAGAGGAGGATCCCTTTCATTTTTGACGATTTTCACTTTTGCCGTTCCAGAGTTATTGGACTTGATATGACGGAAAATCGGATTGTTACCCTATGTTGTATGATAACTTGAGTAGTGTTTCTCAGAATGTTTTGAAATTTTATCAGCAGCTTACTGATGAAGAGAGGAGGATCCCTTTCATTTTGGACGATTTTCACTTTTGCCGTTCCAGAGTTATTGGACTTGATATGACGGAAAATCGGATTGTTACCCTATGTTGTATGATAACTTGAGCAGTGTTTCTCAGAATGTTTTGAAATTTTATCAGCAGCTTACCGGTGAGGAGAGGAGGATCCCTTTCATTTTTGACGATTTTCACTTTTGCCGTTCCAGAGTTATTGGACTTGATATGACGGAAAATCGGATTGTTACCCTATGTTGTATGATAACTTGAGTAGTGTTTCTCAGAATGTTTTGAAATTTTATCAGCAGCTTACTGATGAAGAGAGGAGGATCCCTTTCATTTTGGACGATTTTCACTTTCGCCGTTCCAGAGTTATTGGACTTGATATGACGGAAAATCGGATTGTTACCCTATGTTGTATGATAACTTGAGCAGTGTTTCTCAGAATGTTTTGAAATTTTATCAGCAGCTTACTGGTGAAGAGAGGAGGATCCCTTTCATTTTTGATGATTTTCACTTTTGCCGTTCCAGAGTTATTGGACTTGATATGACGGAAAATCGGACTTTTACCCTATGTCGTATGATAACTTGAGTAGTGTTTCTCAGAATGTTTTGAAATTTTATCAGCAGCTTATTGATGAAGAGAGGAGGATCCCTTTAATTTTTGACGATTTTCACTTTTGCCGTTTTAGAGTTATTGGGCTTGATATGACGAAAATAGGATTTTTACTCTATGTCGTATGATAACTTGAGTAGTGTTTCTCAGAATGTTTTGAAATTTTATCAGCAGCTTATTGATGAAGAGAGGAGGATCCCTTTAATTTTTGACGATTTTCACTTTTGCCGTTCCAGAGTTATTGGACTTGATATGACGGAAAATAGGATGTTTACCCTATGTCGTATGATAACTTGAGTAGTGTTTCTCAGAATGTTTTGAAATTTTATCAGCAGCTTACCGGTGAAGAGAGGAGGATCCCTTTCATTTGTGATGATTTTCACTTTTGCCGTTCCAGAGTTATTGGACTTGATATGACGGAAAATCGGATTTTTACCCTATGTTGTATGATAACTTGAGTAGTGTTTCTCAGAATGTTTTGAAATTTTATCAGAAGCTTACTGGTGAAGAGAGGAGGATCCCTTTCATTTTTGATGATTTTCACTTTTGCCGTTCCAGAGTTATTGGACTTGATATGACGGAAAATCGGATTTTTACCCTATGTCGTATGATAACTTGAGTAGTGTTTCTCAGAATGTTTTGAAATTTTATCAGCAGCTTACTGATGAAGAGAGGAGGATCCCTTTCATTTTGGACGATTTTCACTTTTGCCGTTCCAGAGTTATTGGACTTGATATGATGGAAAATCGGATTTGTACCCTATGTTGTATGATAACTTGAGTAGTGTTTCTCAGAATGTTTTGAAATTTTATCGGCAGCTTATTGATGAAGAGAGGAGGATCCCTTTAATTTTTGACGATTTTCACTTTTGCCGTTCCAGAGTTATTGGACTTGATATGACGGAAAATAGGATTTTTACCCTATGTCGTATGATAACTTGAGTAGTGTTTCTCAGAATGTTTTGAAATTTTATCGGCAGCTTATTGATGAAGAGAGGAGGATCCCTTTAATTTTTGACGATTTTCACTTTTGCCGTTCCAGAGTTATTGGACTTGATATGACAGAAAATCGGATTTTTACCCTATGTTGTATAACTTGAGTAGTGTTTCTCAGAATGTTTTGAAATTTTATCAGCAGCTTACCGGTGAGGAGAGGAGGATCCCTTTCATTTTTGACGATTTTCACTTTTGCCGTTCCAGAGTTATTGGACTTGATATGACGGAAAATCGGATTGTTACCCTATGTTGTATGATAACTTGAGTAGTGTTTCTCAGAATGTTTTGAAATTTTATCAGCAGCTTACTGATGAAGAGAGGAGGATCCCTTTCATTTTGGACGATTTTCACTTTTGCCGTTCCAGAGTTATTGGACTTGATATGACGGAAAATCGGATTTTTACCCTATGTTGTATGATAACTTGAGTAGTGTTTCTCAGAATGTTTTGAAATTTTATCAGCAACTTACTGGTGAAGAGAGGAGGATCCCTTTCATTTTTGATGATTTTCACTTTTGCCGTTTTAGAGTTATTGGGCTTGATATGACGAAAATAGGATTTTTACTCTATGTCGTATGATAACTTGAGTAGTGTTTCTCAGAATGTTTTGAAATTTTATCAGCAGCTTACCGGTGGAGAGAGGAGGATCTCTTTCATTTTTGACAATTTTCACTTCTGCCGTTCCAGAGTTATTGGACTTGATATGACGGAAAATCGGATTTTTACCCTATGTTGTATAACTTGAGTAGTGTTTCTCAGAATGTTTTGAAATTTTATCAGCAGCTTACAGATGAGGGGAGGAGGATCCCTTTCATTTTTGACGATTTTCACTTTTGCCGTTCCAGAGTTATTGGACTTGATATGACGGAAAATCGGATTTTTACTCTATGTCGTATGATAACTTGAGTAGTGTTTCTCAGAATGTTTTGAAATTTTATCAGCAGCTTATTGATGAAGAGAGGAGGATCCCTTTAATTTTTGATGATTTTCACTTTTGCCGTTCCAGAGTTATTGGACTTGATATGACGGAAAATAGGATTTTTACTCTATGTCGTATGATAACTTGAGTAGTGTTTCTCAGAATGTTTTGAAATTTTATCAGCACCTTACCGGTGGAGAGAGGAGGATCTCTTTCATTTTTGACGATTTTCACTTTTGCCGTTCCAGAGTTATTGGACTTGATATGACGGAAAATAGGATGTTTACCCTATGTCGTATGATAACTTGAGTAGTGTTTCTCAGAATGTTTTGAAATTTTATCAGCAGCTTACTGGTGAGGAGAGGAGGTTCCCTTTCATTTTTGACGATTTTCACTTTTGCCGTTCCAGAGTTATTGGACTTGATATGACGGAAAATAGGATGTTTACCCTATGTCGTATGATAACTTGAGTAGTGTTTCTCAGAATGTTTTGAAATTTTATCAGCAGCTTACTGGTGAAGAGAGGAGGATCCCTTTCATTTTTGACGATTTTCACTTTTGCCGTTCCAGAGTTATTGGACTTGATATGACGGAAAATCGGATTGTTACCCTATGTTGTATGATAACTTGAGCAGTGTTTCTCAGAATGTTTTGAAATTTTATCAGCAGCTTACTGGTGAAGAGAGGAGGATCCCTTTCATTTTTGATGATTTTCACTTTTGCCGTTCCAGAGTTATTGGACTTGATATGACGGAAAATCGGACTTTTACCCTATGTCGTATGATAACTTGAGTAGTGTTTCTCAGAATGTTTTGAAATTTTATCGGCAGCTTATTGATGAAGAGAGGAGGATCCCTTTAATTTTTGACGATTTTCACTTTTGCCGTTCCAGAGTTATTGGACTTGATATGACAGAAAATCGGATTTTTACCCTATGTTGTATAACTTGAGTAGTGTTTCTCAGAATGTTTTGAAATTTTATCAGCAGCTTACAGATGAGGAGAGGAGGATCCCTTTCATTTTTGACGATTTTCACTTTTACCGTTCCAGAGTTATTGGACTTGATATGACGGAAAATCGGATTTTTACCCTATGTCGTATGATAACTTGAGTAGTGTTTCTCAGAATGTTTTGAAATTTTATCGGCAGCTTATTGATGAAGAGAGGAGGATCCCTTTAATTTTTGACGATTTTCACTTTTGCCGTTCCAGAGTTATTGGACTTGATATGACGGAAAATAGGATTTTTACTCTATGTCGTATGATAACTTGAGTAGTGTTTCTCAGAATGTTTTGAAATTTTATCAGCAGCTTACCGGTGAGGAGAGGAGGATCCCTTTCATTTTTGACGATTTTCACTTTTGCCGTTCCAGAGTTATTGGACTTGATATGACGGAAAATCGGATTGTTACCCTATGTTGTATGATAACTTGAGTAGTGTTTCTCAGAATGTTTTGAAATTTTATCAGCAGCTTACTGATGAAGAGAGGAGGATCCCTTTCATTTTGGACGATTTTCACTTTTGCCGTTCCAGAGTTATTGGACTTGATATGACGGAAAATCGGATTTTTACCCTATGTTGTATGATAACTTGAGTAGTGTTTCTCAGAATGTTTTGAAATTTTATCAGCAACTTACTGGTGAAGAGAGGAGGATCCCTTTCATTTTTGATGATTTTCACTTTTGCCGTTTTAGAGTTATTGGGCTTGATATGACGAAAATAGGATTTTTACTCTATGTCGTATGATAACTTGAGTAGTGTTTCTCAGAATGTTTTGAAATTTTATCAGCAGCTTACCGGTGGAGAGAGGAGGATCTCTTTCATTTTTGACAATTTTCACTTCTGCCGTTCCAGAGTTATTGGACTTGATATGACGGAAAATCGGATTTTTACCCTATGTTGTATAACTTGAGTAGTGTTTCTCAGAATGTTTTGAAATTTTATCAGCAGCTTACAGATGAGGGGAGGAGGATCCCTTTCATTTTTGACGATTTTCACTTTTGCCGTTCCAGAGTTATTGGACTTGATATGACGGAAAATCGGATTTTTACTCTATGTCGTATGATAACTTGAGTAGTGTTTCTCAGAATGTTTTGAAATTTTATCAGCAGCTTATTGATGAAGAGAGGAGGATCCCTTTAATTTTTGATGATTTTCACTTTTGCCGTTCCAGAGTTATTGGACTTGATATGACGGAAAATAGGATTTTTACTCTATGTCGTATGATAACTTGAGTAGTGTTTCTCAGAATGTTTTGAAATTTTATCAGCACCTTACCGGTGGAGAGAGGAGGATCTCTTTCATTTTTGACGATTTTCACTTTTGCCGTTCCAGAGTTATTGGACTTGATATGACGGAAAATAGGATGTTTACCCTATGTCGTATGATAACTTGAGTAGTGTTTCTCAGAATGTTTTGAAATTTTATCAGCAGCTTACTGGTGAGGAGAGGAGGTTCCCTTTCATTTTTGACGATTTTCACTTTTGCCGTTCCAGAGTTATTGGACTTGATATGACGGAAAATAGGATGTTTACCCTATGTCGTATGATAACTTGAGTAGTGTTTCTCAGAATGTTTTGAAATTTTATCAGCAGCTTACTGGTGAAGAGAGGAGGATCCCTTTCATTTTTGACGATTTTCACTTTTGCCGTTCCAGAGTTGTTGGACTTGATATGACGGAAAATCGGATTGTTACCCTATGTTGTATGATAACTTGAGCAGTGTTTCTCAGAATGTTTTGAAATTTTATCAGCAGCTTACTGGTGAAGAGAGGAGGATCCCTTTCATTTTTGATGATTTTCACTTTTGCCGTTCCAGAGTTATTGGACTTGATATGACGGAAAATCGGACTTTTACCCTATGTCGTATGATAACTTGAGTAGTGTTTCTCAGAATGTTTTGAAATTTTATCAGCAGCTTACTGATGAAGAGAGGAGGATCCCTTTCATTTTTGATGATTTTCACTTTTGCCGTTTTAGAGTTATTGGGCTTGATATGACGAAAATAGGATTTTTACTCTATGTCGTATGATAACTTGAGTAGTGTTTCTCAGAATGTTTTGAAATTTTATCAGCAGCTTATTGATGAAGAGAGGAGGATCCCTTTAATTTTTGACGATTTTCACTTTTGCCGTTCCAGAGTTATTGGACTTGATATGACGGAAAATAGGATGTTTACCCTATGTCGTATGATAACTTGAGTAGTGTTTCTCAGAATGTTTTGAAATTTTATCAGCAGCTTACCGGTGAAGAGAGGAGGATCCCTTTCATTTGTGATGATTTTCACTTTTGCCGTTCCAGAGTTATTGGACTTGATATGACGGAAAATCGGATTTTTACCCTATGTTGTATGATAACTTGAGTAGTGTTTCTCAGAATGTTTTGAAATTTTATCAGAAGCTTACTGGTGAAGAGAGGAGGATCCCTTTCATTTTTGATGATTTTCACTTTTGCCGTTCCAGAGTTATTGGACTTGATATGACGGAAAATCGGATTTTTACCCTATGTCGTATGATAACTTGAGTAGTGTTTCTCAGAATGTTTTGAAATTTTATCAGCAGCTTACTGATGAAGAGAGGAGGATCCCTTTCATTTTGGACGATTTTCACTTTTGCCGTTCCAGAGTTATTGGACTTGATATGATGGAAAATCGGATTTGTACCCTATGTTGTATGATAACTTGAGTAGTGTTTCTCAGAATGTTTTGAAATTTTATCGGCAGCTTATTGATGAAGAGAGGAGGATCCCTTTAATTTTTGACGATTTTCACTTTTGCCGTTCCAGAGTTATTGGACTTGATATGACAGAAAATCGGATTTTTACCCTATGTTGTATAACTTGAGTAGTGTTTCTCAGAATGTTTTGAAATTTTATCAGCAGCTTACAGATGAGGAGAGGAGGATCCCTTTCATTTTTGACGATTTTCACTTTTACCGTTCCAGAGTTATTGGACTTGATATGACGGAAAATCGGATTTTTACCCTATGTCGTATGATAACTTGAGTAGTGTTTCTCAGAATGTTTTGAAATTTTATCGGCAGCTTATTGATGAAGAGAGGAGGATCCCTTTAATTTTTGACGATTTTCACTTTTGCCGTTCCAGAGTTATTGGACTTGATATGACGGAAAATAGGATTTTTACTCTATGTCGTATGATAACTTGAGTAGTGTTTCTCAGAATGTTTTGAAATTTTATCAGCAGCTTACCGGTGAGGAGAGGAGGATCCCTTTCATTTTTGACGATTTTCACTTTTGCCGTTCCAGAGTTATTGGACTTGATATGACGGAAAATCGGATTGTTACCCTATGTTGTATGATAACTTGAGTAGTGTTTCTCAGAATGTTTTGAAATTTTATCAGCAGCTTACTGATGAAGAGAGGAGGATCCCTTTCATTTTGGACGATTTTCACTTTTGCCGTTCCAGAGTTATTGGACTTGATATGACGGAAAATCGGATTTTTACCCTATGTTGTATGATAACTTGAGTAGTGTTTCTCAGAATGTTTTGAAATTTTATCAGCAACTTACTGGTGAAGAGAGGAGGATCCCTTTCATTTTTGATGATTTTCACTTTTGCCGTTTTAGAGTTATTGGGCTTGATATGACGAAAATAGGATTTTTACTCTATGTCGTATGATAACTTGAGTAGTGTTTCTCAGAATGTTTTGAAATTTTATCAGCAGCTTACCGGTGGAGAGAGGAGGATCTCTTTCATTTTTGACAATTTTCACTTCTGCCGTTCCAGAGTTATTGGACTTGATATGACGGAAAATCGGATTTTTACCCTATGTTGTATAACTTGAGTAGTGTTTCTCAGAATGTTTTGAAATTTTATCAGCAGCTTACAGATGAGGGGAGGAGGATCCCTTTCATTTTTGACGATTTTCACTTTTGCCGTTCCAGAGTTATTGGACTTGATATGACGGAAAATCGGATTTTTACTCTATGTCGTATGATAACTTGAGTAGTGTTTCTCAGAATGTTTTGAAATTTTATCAGCAGCTTATTGATGAAGAGAGGAGGATCCCTTTAATTTTTGATGATTTTCACTTTTGCCGTTCCAGAGTTATTGGACTTGATATGACGGAAAATAGGATTTTTACTCTATGTCGTATGATAACTTGAGTAGTGTTTCTCAGAATGTTTTGAAATTTTATCAGCACCTTACCGGTGGAGAGAGGAGGATCTCTTTCATTTTTGACGATTTTCACTTTTGCCGTTCCAGAGTTATTGGACTTGATATGACGGAAAATAGGATGTTTACCCTATGTCGTATGATAACTTGAGTAGTGTTTCTCAGAATGTTTTGAAATTTTATCAGCAGCTTACTGGTGAGGAGAGGAGGTTCCCTTTCATTTTTGACGATTTTCACTTTTGCCGTTCCAGAGTTATTGGACTTGATATGACGGAAAATAGGATGTTTACCCTATGTCGTATGATAACTTGAGTAGTGTTTCTCAGAATGTTTTGAAATTTTATCAGCAGCTTACTGGTGAAGAGAGGAGGATCCCTTTCATTTTTGACGATTTTCACTTTTGCCGTTCCAGAGTTATTGGACTTGATATGACGGAAAATCGGATTGTTACCCTATGTTGTATGATAACTTGAGCAGTGTTTCTCAGAATGTTTTGAAATTTTATCAGCAGCTTACTGGTGAAGAGAGGAGGATCCCTTTCATTTTTGATGATTTTCACTTTTGCCGTTCCAGAGTTATTGGACTTGATATGACGGAAAATCGGACTTTTACCCTATGTCGTATGATAACTTGAGTAGTGTTTCTCAGAATGTTTTGAAATTTTATCGGCAGCTTATTGATGAAGAGAGGAGGATCCCTTTAATTTTTGACGATTTTCACTTTTGCCGTTCCAGAGTTATTGGACTTGATATGACAGAAAATCGGATTTTTACCCTATGTTGTATAACTTGAGTAGTGTTTCTCAGAATGTTTTGAAATTTTATCAGCAGCTTACAGATGAGGAGAGGAGGATCCCTTTCATTTTTGACGATTTTCACTTTTACCGTTCCAGAGTTATTGGACTTGATATGACGGAAAATCGGATTTTTACCCTATGTCGTATGATAACTTGAGTAGTGTTTCTCAGAATGTTTTGAAATTTTATCGGCAGCTTATTGATGAAGAGAGGAGGATCCCTTTAATTTTTGACGATTTTCACTTTTGCCGTTCCAGAGTTATTGGACTTGATATGACGGAAAATAGGATTTTTACTCTATGTCGTATGATAACTTGAGTAGTGTTTCTCAGAATGTTTTGAAATTTTATCAGCAGCTTACCGGTGAGGAGAGGAGGATCCCTTTCATTTTTGACGATTTTCACTTTTGCCGTTCCAGAGTTATTGGACTTGATATGACGGAAAATCGGATTGTTACCCTATGTTGTATGATAACTTGAGTAGTGTTTCTCAGAATGTTTTGAAATTTTATCAGCAGCTTACTGATGAAGAGAGGAGGATCCCTTTCATTTTGGACGATTTTCACTTTTGCCGTTCCAGAGTTATTGGACTTGATATGACGGAAAATCGGATTTTTACCCTATGTTGTATGATAACTTGAGTAGTGTTTCTCAGAATGTTTTGAAATTTTATCAGCAACTTACTGGTGAAGAGAGGAGGATCCCTTTCATTTTTGATGATTTTCACTTTTGCCGTTTTAGAGTTATTGGGCTTGATATGACGAAAATAGGATTTTTACTCTATGTCGTATGATAACTTGAGTAGTGTTTCTCAGAATGTTTTGAAATTTTATCAGCAGCTTACCGGTGGAGAGAGGAGGATCTCTTTCATTTTTGACAATTTTCACTTCTGCCGTTCCAGAGTTATTGGACTTGATATGACGGAAAATCGGATTTTTACCCTATGTTGTATAACTTGAGTAGTGTTTCTCAGAATGTTTTGAAATTTTATCAGCAGCTTACAGATGAGGGGAGGAGGATCCCTTTCATTTTTGACGATTTTCACTTTTGCCGTTCCAGAGTTATTGGACTTGATATGACGGAAAATCGGATTTTTACTCTATGTCGTATGATAACTTGAGTAGTGTTTCTCAGAATGTTTTGAAATTTTATCAGCAGCTTATTGATGAAGAGAGGAGGATCCCTTTAATTTTTGATGATTTTCACTTTTGCCGTTCCAGAGTTATTGGACTTGATATGACGGAAAATAGGATTTTTACTCTATGTCGTATGATAACTTGAGTAGTGTTTCTCAGAATGTTTTGAAATTTTATCAGCACCTTACCGGTGGAGAGAGGAGGATCTCTTTCATTTTTGACGATTTTCACTTTTGCCGTTCCAGAGTTATTGGACTTGATATGACGGAAAATAGGATGTTTACCCTATGTCGTATGATAACTTGAGTAGTGTTTCTCAGAATGTTTTGAAATTTTATCAGCAGCTTACTGGTGAGGAGAGGAGGTTCCCTTTCATTTTTGACGATTTTCACTTTTGCCGTTCCAGAGTTATTGGACTTGATATGACGGAAAATAGGATGTTTACCCTATGTCGTATGATAACTTGAGTAGTGTTTCTCAGAATGTTTTGAAATTTTATCAGCAGCTTACTGGTGAAGAGAGGAGGATCCCTTTCATTTTTGACGATTTTCACTTTTGCCGTTCCAGAGTTGTTGGACTTGATATGACGGAAAATCGGATTGTTACCCTATGTTGTATGATAACTTGAGCAGTGTTTCTCAGAATGTTTTGAAATTTTATCAGCAGCTTACTGGTGAAGAGAGGAGGATCCCTTTCATTTTTGATGATTTTCACTTTTGCCGTTCCAGAGTTATTGGACTTGATATGACGGAAAATCGGACTTTTACCCTATGTCGTATGATAACTTGAGTAGTGTTTCTCAGAATGTTTTGAAATTTTATCAGCAGCTTACTGATGAAGAGAGGAGGATCCCTTTCATTTTTGATGATTTTCACTTTTGCCGTTTTAGAGTTATTGGGCTTGATATGACGAAAATAGGATTTTTACTCTATGTCGTATGATAACTTGAGTAGTGTTTCTCAGAATGTTTTGAAATTTTATCAGCAGCTTATTGATGAAGAGAGGAGGATCCCTTTAATTTTTGACGATTTTCACTTTTGCCGTTCCAGAGTTATTGGACTTGATATGACGGAAAATAGGATGTTTACCCTATGTCGTATGATAACTTGAGTAGTGTTTCTCAGAATGTTTTGAAATTTTATCAGCAGCTTACCGGTGAAGAGAGGAGGATCCCTTTCATTTGTGATGATTTTCACTTTTGCCGTTCCAGAGTTATTGGACT
This sequence comes from Bathymodiolus brooksi, assembly GCA_963680875.1. Taxonomy (NCBI): domain Eukaryota; kingdom Metazoa; phylum Mollusca; class Bivalvia; order Mytilida; family Modiolidae; genus Bathymodiolus; species Bathymodiolus brooksi. Next base: position 28,784,851 of record OY804579.1, read on the forward strand.
TGATATGACGGAAAATCGGATTTTTACCCTATGTTGTATGATAACTTGAGTAGTGTTTCTCAGAATGTTTTGAAATTTTATCAGAAGCTTACTGGTGAAGAGAGGAGGATCCCTTTCATTTTTGATGATTTTCACTTTTGCCGTTCCAGAGTTATTGGACTTGATATGACGGAAAATCGGATTTTTACCCTATGTCGTATGATAACTTGAGTAGTGTTTCTCAGAATGTTTTGAAATTTTATCAGCAGCTTACTGATGAAGAGAGGAGGATCCCTTTCATTTTGGACGATTTTCACTTTTGCCGTTCCAGAGTTATTGGACTTGATATGATGGAAAATCGGATTTGTACCCTATGTTGTATGATAACTTGAGTAGTGTTTCTCAGAATGTTTTGAAATTTTATCGGCAGCTTATTGATGAAGAGAGGAGGATCCCTTTAATTTTTGACGATTTTCACTTTTGCCGTTCCAGAGTTATTGGACTTGATATGACAGAAAATCGGATTTTTACCCTATGTTGTATAACTTGAGTAGTGTTTCTCAGAATGTTTTGAAATTTTATCAGCAGCTTACAGATGAGGAGAGGAGGATCCCTTTCATTTTTGACGATTTTCACTTTTACCGTTCCAGAGTTATTGGACTTGATATGACGGAAAATCGGATTTTTACCCTATGTCGTATGATAACTTGAGTAGTGTTTCTCAGAATGTTTTGAAATTTTATCGGCAGCTTATTGATGAAGAGAGGAGGATCCCTTTAATTTTTGACGATTTTCACTTTTGCCGTTCCAGAGTTATTGGACTTGATATGACGGAAAATAGGATTTTTACTCTATGTCGTATGATAACTTGAGTAGTGTTTCTCAGAATGTTTTGAAATTTTATCAGCAGCTTACCGGTGAGGAGAGGAGGATCCCTTTCATTTTTGACGATTTTCACTTTTGCCGTTCCAGAGTTATTGGACTTGATATGACGGAAAATCGGATTGTTACCCTATGTTGTATGATAACTTGAGTAGTGTTTCTCAGAATGTTTTGAAATTTTATCAGCAGCTTACTGATGAAGAGAGGAGGATCCCTTTCATTTTGGACGATTTTCACTTTTGCCGTTCCAGAGTTATTGGACTTGATATGACGGAAAATCGGATTTTTACCCTATGTTGTATGATAACTTGAGTAGTGTTTCTCAGAATGTTTTGAAATTTTATCAGCAACTTACTGGTGAAGAGAGGAGGATCCCTTTCATTTTTGATGATTTTCACTTTTGCCGTTTTAGAGTTATTGGGCTTGATATGACGAAAATAGGATTTTTACTCTATGTCGTATGATAACTTGAGTAGTGTTTCTCAGAATGTTTTGAAATTTTATCAGCAGCTTACCGGTGGAGAGAGGAGGATCTCTTTCATTTTTGACAATTTTCACTTCTGCCGTTCCAGAGTTATTGGACTTGATATGACGGAAAATCGGATTTTTACCCTATGTTGTATAACTTGAGTAGTGTTTCTCAGAATGTTTTGAAATTTTATCAGCAGCTTACAGATGAGGGGAGGAGGATCCCTTTCATTTTTGACGATTTTCACTTTTGCCGTTCCAGAGTTATTGGACTTGATATGACGGAAAATCGGATTTTTACTCTATGTCGTATGATAACTTGAGTAGTGTTTCTCAGAATGTTTTGAAATTTTATCAGCAGCTTATTGATGAAGAGAGGAGGATCCCTTTAATTTTTGATGATTTTCACTTTTGCCGTTCCAGAGTTATTGGACTTGATATGACGGAAAATAGGATTTTTACTCTATGTCGTATGATAACTTGAGTAGTGTTTCTCAGAATGTTTTGAAATTTTATCAGCACCTTACCGGTGGAGAGAGGAGGATCTCTTTCATTTTTGACGATTTTCACTTTTGCCGTTCCAGAGTTATTGGACTTGATATGACGGAAAATAGGATGTTTACCCTATGTCGTATGATAACTTGAGTAGTGTTTCTCAGAATGTTTTGAAATTTTATCAGCAGCTTACTGGTGAGGAGAGGAGGTTCCCTTTCATTTTTGACGATTTTCACTTTTGCCGTTCCAGAGTTATTGGACTTGATATGACGGAAAATAGGATGTTTACCCTATGTCGTATGATAACTTGAGTAGTGTTTCTCAGAATGTTTTGAAATTTTATCAGCAGCTTACTGGTGAAGAGAGGAGGATCCCTTTCATTTTTGACGATTTTCACTTTTGCCGTTCCAGAGTTATTGGACTTGATATGACGGAAAATCGGATTGTTACCCTATGTTGTATGATAACTTGAGCAGTGTTTCTCAGAATGTTTTGAAATTTTATCAGCAGCTTACTGGTGAAGAGAGGAGGATCCCTTTCATTTTTGATGATTTTCACTTTTGCCGTTCCAGAGTTATTGGACTTGATATGACGGAAAATCGGACTTTTACCCTATGTCGTATGATAACTTGAGTAGTGTTTCTCAGAATGTTTTGAAATTTTATCAGCAGCTTACTGATGAAGAGAGGAGGATCCCTTTCATTTTTGATGATTTTCACTTTTGCCGTTTTAGAGTTATTGGGCTTGATATGACGAAAATAGGATTTTTACTCTATGTCGTATGATAACTTGAGTAGTGTTTCTCAGAATGTTTTGAAATTTTATCAGCAGCTTATTGATGAAGAGAGGAGGATCCCTTTAATTTTTGACGATTTTCACTTTTGCCGTTCCAGAGTTATTGGACTTGATATGACGGAAAATAGGATGTTTACCCTATGTCGTATGATAACTTGAGTAGTGTTTCTCAGAATGTTTTGAAATTTTATCAGCAGCTTACCGGTGAAGAGAGGAGGATCCCTTTCATTTGTGATGATTTTCACTTTTGCCGTTCCAGAGTTATTGGACTTGATATGACGGAAAATCGGATTTTTACCCTATGTTGTATGATAACTTGAGTAGTGTTTCTCAGAATGTTTTGAAATTTTATCAGAAGCTTACTGGTGAAGAGAGGAGGATCCCTTTCATTTTTGATGATTTTCACTTTTGCCGTTCCAGAGTTATTGGACTTGATATGACGGAAAATCGGATTTTTACCCTATGTCGTATGATAACTTGAGTAGTGTTTCTCAGAATGTTTTGAAATTTTATCAGCAGCTTACTGATGAAGAGAGGAGGATCCCTTTCATTTTGGACGATTTTCACTTTTGCCGTTCCAGAGTTATTGGACTTGATATGATGGAAAATCGGATTTGTACCCTATGTTGTATGATAACTTGAGTAGTGTTTCTCAGAATGTTTTGAAATTTTATCAGCAGCTTACTGGTGAGGAGAGGAGGATCCCTTTCAATTTTGATGATTTTCACTTTTGCCGTTTTAGAGTTATTGGGCTTGATATGACGAAAATAGGATTTTTACTCTATGTCGTATGATAACTTGAGTAGTGTTTCTCAGAATGTTTTGAAATTTAACAGCAGCTTACCGGTGGAGAGAGGAGGATCTCTTTCATTTTTGACGATTTTCACTTTTGCCGTTCCAGAGTTATTGGACTTGATATGACGGAAAATCGGATTTTTACCCTATGTCGTATGATAACTTGAGTAGTGTTTCTCAGAATGTTTTGAAATTTTATCAGCAGCTTATTGATGAAGAGAGGAGGATCCCTTTAATTGTTGACGATTTTCACTTTTGCCGTTCCAGAGTTATTGGACTTGATATGACGGAAAATAGGATTTTTACCCTATGTCGTATGATAACTTGAGTAGTGTTTCTCAGAATGTTTTGAAATTTTATCAGCAGCTTACCGGTGGAGAGAGGAGGATCTCTTTCATTTTTGACGATTTTCACTTTTGCCGTTCCAGAGTTATTGGACTTGATATGACGGAAAATAGGATGTTTACCCTATGTCGTATGATAACTTGAGTAGTGTTTCTCAGAATGTTTTGAAATTTTATCAGCAGCTTACTGGTGAGGAGAGGAGGATCCCTTTAATTTTTGACGATTTTCACTTTTGCCGTTCCAGAGTTATTGGACTTGATATGACGGAAAATAGGATTTTTACTCTATGTCGTATGATAACTTGAGTAGTGTTTCTCAGAATGTTTTGAAATTTTATCAGCACCTTACCGGTGGAGAGAGAAGGATCTCTTTCATTTTTGACGATTTTCACTTTTGCCGTTCCAGAGTTATTGGACTTGATATGACGGAAAATAGGATGTTTACCCTATGTCGTATGATAACTTGAGTAGTGTTTCTCAGAATGTTTTGAAATTTTATCAGCAGCTTACTGGTGAGGAGAGGAGGATCCCTTTCATTTTTGACGATTTTCACTTTTGCCGTTCCAGAGTTATTGGACTTGATATGACGGAAAATCGGATTGTTACCCTATGTTGTATGATAACTTGAGTAGTGTTTCTCAGAATGTTTTGAAATTTTATCAGCAGCTTACTGATGAAGAGAGGAGGATCCCTTTCATTTTTGATGATTTTCACTTTTGCCGTTTTAGAGTTATTGGGCTTGATATGACGAAAATAGGATTTTTACTCTATGTCGTATGATAACTTGAGTAGTGTTTCTCAGAATGTTTTGAAATTTTATCAGCAGCTTACCGGTGGAGAGAGGAGGATCTCTTTCATTTTTGACAATTTTCACTTCTGCCGTTCCAGAGTTATTGGACTTGATATGACGGAAAATCGGATTTTTACCCTATGTTGTATAACTTGAGTAGTGTTTCTCAGAATGTTTTGAAATTTTATCAGCAGCTTACAGATGAGGGGAGGAGGATCCCTTTCATTTTTGACGATTTTCACTTTTGCCGTTCCAGAGTTATTGGACTTGATATGACGGAAAATCGGATTTTTACTCTATGTCGTATGATAACTTGAGTAGTGTTTCTCAGAATGTTTTGAAATTTTATCAGCAGCTTATTGATGAAGAGAGGAGGATCCCTTTAATTTTTGATGATTTTCACTTTTGCCGTTCCAGAGTTATTGGACTTGATATGACGGAAAATAGGATTTTTACTCTATGTCGTATGATAACTTGAGTAGTGTTTCTCAGAATGTTTTGAAATTTTATCAGCACCTTACCGGTGGAGAGAGGAGGATCTCTTTCATTTTTGACGATTTTCACTTTTGCCGTTCCAGAGTTATTGGACTTGATATGACGGAAAATAGGATGTTTACCCTATGTCGTATGATAACTTGAGTAGTGTTTCTCAGAATGTTTTGAAATTTTATCAGCAGCTTACTGGTGAGGAGAGGAGGTTCCCTTTCATTTTTGACGATTTTCACTTTTGCCGTTCCAGAGTTATTGGACTTGATATGACGGAAAATAGGATGTTTACCCTATGTCGTATGATAACTTGAGTAGTGTTTCTCAGAATGTTTTGAAATTTTATCAGCAGCTTACTGGTGAAGAGAGGAGGATCCCTTTCATTTTTGACGATTTTCACTTTTGCCGTTCCAGAGTTATTGGACTTGATATGACGGAAAATCGGATTGTTACCCTATGTTGTATGATAACTTGAGCAGTGTTTCTCAGAATGTTTTGAAATTTTATCAGCAGCTTACTGGTGAAGAGAGGAGGATCCCTTTCATTTTTGATGATTTTCACTTTTGCCGTTCCAGAGTTATTGGACTTGATATGACGGAAAATCGGACTTTTACCCTATGTCGTATGATAACTTGAGTAGTGTTTCTCAGAATGTTTTGAAATTTTATCAGCAGCTTACTGATGAAGCGAGGAGGATCCCTTTCATTTTTGATGATTTTCACTTTTGCCGTTTTAGAGTTATTGGGCTTGATATGACGAAAATAGGATTTTTACTCTATGTCGTATGATAACTTGAGTAGTGTTTCTCAGAATGTTTTGAAATTTTATCAGCAGCTTATTGATGAAGAGAGGAGGATCCCTTTAATTTTTGACGATTTTCACTTTTGCCGTTCCAGAGTTATTGGACTTGATATGACGGAAAATAGGATGTTTACCCTATGTCGTATGATAACTTGAGTAGTGTTTCTCAGAATGTTTTGAAATTTTATCAGCAGCTTACCGGTGAAGAGAGGAGGATCCCTTTCATTTGTGATGATTTTCACTTTTGCCGTTCCAGAGTTATTGGACTTGATATGACGGAAAATCGGATTTTTACCCTATGTTGTATGATAACTTGAGTAGTGTTTCTCAGAATGTTTTGAAATTTTATCAGAAGCTTACTGGTGAAGAGAGGAGGATCCCTTTCATTTTTGATGATTTTCACTTTTGCCGTTCCAGAGTTATTGGACTTGATATGACGGAAAATCGGATTTTTACCCTATGTCGTATGATAACTTGAGTAGTGTTTCTCAGAATGTTTTGAAATTTTATCAGCAGCTTACTGATGAAGAGAGGAGGATCCCTTTCATTTTGGACGATTTTCACTTTTGCCGTTCCAGAGTTATTGGACTTGATATGATGGAAAATCGGATTTGTACCCTATGTTGTATGATAACTTGAGTAGTGTTTCTCAGAATGTTTTGAAATTTTATCAGCAGCTTACTGGTGAGGAGAGGAGGATCCCTTTCAATTTTGATGATTTTCACTTTTGCCGTTTTAGAGTTATTGGGCTTGATATGACGAAAATAGGATTTTTACTCTATGTCGTATGATAACTTGAGTAGTGTTTCTCAGAATGTTTTGAAATTTAACAGCAGCTTACCGGTGGAGAGAGGAGGATCTCTTTCATTTTTGACGATTTTCACTTTTGCCGTTCCAGAGTTATTGGACTTGATATGACGGAAAATCGGATTTTTACCCTATGTCGTATGATAACTTGAGTAGTGTTTCTCAGAATGTTTTGAAATTTTATCAGCAGCTTATTGATGAAGAGAGGAGGATCCCTTTAATTGTTGACGATTTTCACTTTTGCCGTTCCAGAGTTATTGGACTTGATATGACGGAAAATAGGATTTTTACCCTATGTCGTATGATAACTTGAGTAGTGTTTCTCAGAATGTTTTGAAATTTTATCAGCAGCTTACCGGTGGAGAGAGGAGGATCTCTTTCATTTTTGACGATTTTCACTTTTGCCGTTCCAGAGTTATTGGACTTGATATGACGGAAAATAGGATGTTTACCCTATGTCGTATGATAACTTGAGTAGTGTTTCTCAGAATGTTTTGAAATTTTATCAGCAGCTTACTGGTGAGGAGAGGAGGATCCCTTTCATTTTTGACGATTTTCACTTTTGCCGTTCCAGAGTTATTGGACTTGATATGACGGAAAATCGGATTGTTACCCTATGTTGTATGATAACTTGAGCAGTGTTTCTCAGAATGTTTTGAAATTTTATCAGCAGCTTACCGGTGAGGAGAGGAGGATCCCTTTCATTTTTGACGATTTTCACTTTTGCCGTTCCAGAGTTATTGGACTTGATATGACGGAAAATCGGATTGTTACCCTATGTTGTATGATAACTTGAGTAGTGTTTCTCAGAATGTTTTGAAATTTTATCAGCAGCTTACTGATGAAGAGAGGAGGATCCCTTTCATTTTGGACGATTTTCACTTTTGCCGTTCCAGAGTTATTGGACTTGATATGACGGAAAATCGGATTTTTACCCTATGTTGTATGATAACTTGAGTAGTGTTTCTCAGAATGTTTTGAAATTTTATCAGCAGCTTACTGATGAAGAGAGGAGGATCCCTTTCATTTTGGACGATTTTCACTTTTGCCGTTCCAGAGTTATTGGACTTGATATGACGGAAAATCGGATTTTTACCCTATGTTGTATGATAACTTGAGTAGTGTTTCTCAGAATGTTTTGAAATTTTATCAGCAACTTACTGATGAAGAGAGGAGGATCTCTTTCATTTTTGACAATTTTCACTTCTGCCGTTCCAGAGTTATTGGACTTGATATGACGGAAAATCGGATTTTTACCCTATGTTGTATAACTTGAGTAGTGTTTCTCAGAATGTTTTGAAATTTTATCAGCAGCTTACAGATGAGGGGAGGAGGATCCCTTTCATTTTTGACGATTTTCACTTTTGCCGTTCCAGAGTTATTGGACTTGATATGACGGAAAATCGGATTTTTACTCTATGTCGTATGATAACTTGAGTAGTGTTTCTCAGAATGTTTTGAAATTTTATCAGCAGCTTACCGGTGAAGAGAGGAGGATCCCTTTCATTTGTGATGATTTTCACTTTTGCCGTTCCAGAGTTATTGGACTTGATATGACGGAAAATCGGATTTTTACCCTATGTTGTATGATAACTTGAGTAGTGTTTCTCAGAATGTTTTGAAATTTTATCAGAAGCTTACTGGTGAAGAGAGGAGGATCCCTTTCATTTTTGATGATTTTCACTTTTGCCGTTCCAGAGTTATTGGACTTGATATGACGGAAAATCGGATTTTTACCCTATGTCGTATGATAACTTGAGTAGTGTTTCTCAGAATGTTTTGAAATTTTATCAGCAGCTTACTGATGAAGAGAGGAGGATCCCTTTCATTTTGGACGATTTTCACTATTGCCGTTCCAGAGTTATTGGACTTGATATGATGGAAAATCGGATTTGTACCCTATGTTGTATGATAACTTGAGTAGTGTTTCTCAGAATGTTTTGAAATTTTATCAGCAGCTTACTGGTGAGGAGAGGAGGATCCCTTTCAATTTTGATGATTTTCACTTTTGCCGTTTTAGAGTTATTGGGCTTGATATGACGAAAATAGGATTTTTACTCTATGTCGTATGATAACTTGAGTAGTGTTTCTCAGAATGTTTTGAAATTTTATCAGCAGCTTACCGGTGGAGAGAGGAGGATCTCTTTCATTTTTGACGATTTTCACTTTTGCCGTTCCAGAGTTATTGGACTTGATATGACGGAAAATCGGATTTTTACTCTATGTCGTATGATAACTTGAGTAGTGTTTCTCAGAATGTTTTGAAATTTTTATCAGCAGCTTATTGATGAAGAGAGGAGGATCCCTTTAATTGTTGACGATTTTCACTTTTGCCGTTCCAGAGTTATTGGACTTGATATGACGGAAAATAGGATTTTTACTCTATGTCGTATGATAACTTGAGTAGTGTTTCTCAGAATGTTTTGAAATTTTATCAGCAGCTTACCGGTGGAGAGAGGAGGATCTCTTTCATTTTTGACGATTTTCACTTTTGCCGTTCCAGAGTTATTGGACTTGATATGACGGAAAATAGGATGTTTACCCTATGTCGTATGATAACTTGAGTAGTGTTTCTCAGAATGTTTTGAAATTTTATCAGCAGCTTACTGGTGAGGAGAGGAGGATCCCTTTCATTTTTGACGATTTTCACTTTTGCCGTTCCAGAGTTATTGGACTTGATATGACAGAAAATCGGATTGTTACCCTATGTTGTATGATAACTTGAGCAGTGTTTCTCAGAATGTTTTGAAATTTTATCAGCAGCTTACTGGTGAAGAGAGGAGGATCCCTTTCATTTTTGATGATTTTCACTTTTGCCGTTCCAGAGTTATTGGACTTGATATGACGGAAAATCGGATTTTTACCCTATGTCGTATGATAACTTGAGTAGTGTTTCTCAGAATGTTTTGAAATTTTATCAGCAGCTTACTGATGAAGAGAGGAGGATCCCTTTCATTTTGGACGATTTTCACTTTTGCCGTTCCAGAGTTATTGGACGATTTTCACTTTTGCCGTTCCAGAGTTATTGGACTTGATATGACGGAAAATCGGATTTTTACTCTATGTTGTATGATAACTTGAGTAGTGTTTCTCAGAATGTTTTGAAATTTTATCAGCAACTTACTGGTGAAGAGAGGAGGATCCCTTTCATTTTTGATGATTTTCACTTTTGCCGTTTTAGAGTTATTGGGCTTGATATGACGAAAATAGGATTTTTACTCTATGTCGTATGATAACTTGAGTAGTGTTTCTCAGAATGTTTTGAAATTTTATCAGCAGCTTACCGGTGAGGAGAGGAGGATCCCTTTCATTTTTGACGATTTTCACTTTTGCCGTTCCAGAGTTATTGGACTTGATATGACGGAAAATCGGATTGTTACCCTATGTTGTATGATAACTTGAGTAGTGTTTCTCAGAATGTTTTGAAATTTTATCAGCAGCTTACTGATGAAGAGAGGAGGATCCCTTTCATTTTGGACGATTTTCACTTTTGCCGTTCCAGAGTTATTGGACTTGATATGACGGAAAATAGGATTTTTACCCTATGTTCTATGATAACTTGAGTAGTGTTTCTCAGAATGTTTTGAAATTTTATCAGCAACTTACTGGTGAAGAGAGGAGGATCTCTTTCATTTTTGACGATTTTCACTTTTGCCGTTCCAGAGTTATTGGACTTGATATGACGGAAAATCGGATTTTTACTCTATGTCGTATGATAACTTGAGTAGTGTTTCTCAGAATGTTTTGAAATTTTTATCAGCAGCTTATTGATGAAGAGAGGAGGATCCCTTTAATTGTTGACGATTTTCACTTTTGCCGTTCCAGAGTTATTGGACTTGATATGACGGAAAATAGGATTTTTACTCTATGTCGTATGATAACTTGAGTAGTGTTTCTCAGAATGTTTTGAAATTTTATCAGCAGCTTACCGGTGGAGAGAGGAGGATCTCTTTCATTTTTGACGATTTTCACTTTTGCCGTTCCAGAGTTATTGGACTTGATATGACGGAAAATAGGATGTTTACCCTATGTCGTATGATAACTTGAGTAGTGTTTCTCAGAATGTTTTGAAATTTTATCAGCAGCTTACTGGTGAGGAGAGGAGGATCCCTTTCATTTTTGACGATTTTCACTTTTGCCGTTCCAGAGTTATTGGACTTGATATGACGGAAAATCGGATTGTTACCCTATGTTGTATGATAACTTGAGCAGTGTTTCTCAGAATGTTTTGAAATTTTATCAGCAGCTTACCGGTGAGGAGAGGAGGATCCCTTTCATTTTTGACGATTTTCACTTTTGCCGTTCCAGAGTTATTGGACTTGATATGACGGAAAATCGGATTGTTACCCTATGTTGTATGATAACTTGAGTAGTGTTTCTCAGAATGTTTTGAAATTTTATCAGCAGCTTACTGATGAAGAGAGGAGGATCCCTTTCATTTTGGACGATTTTCACTTTTGCCGTTCCAGAGTTATTGGACTTGATATGACGGAAAATCGGATTTTTACCCTATGTTGTATGATAACTTGAGTAGTGTTTCTCAGAATGTTTTGAAATTTTATCAGCAGCTTACTGATGAAGAGAGGAGGATCCCTTTCATTTTGGACGATTTTCACTTTTGCCGTTCCAGAGTTATTGGACTTGATATGACGGAAAATCGGATTTTTACCCTATGTTGTATGATAACTTGAGTAGTGTTTCTCAGAATGTTTTGAAATTTTATCAGCAACTTACTGATGAAGAGAGGAGGATCTCTTTCATTTTTGACAATTTTCACTTCTGCCGTTCCAGAGTTATTGGACTTGATATGACGGAAAATCGGATTTTTACCCTATGTTGTATAACTTGAGTAGTGTTTCTCAGAATGTTTTGAAATTTTATCAGCAGCTTACAGATGAGGGGAGGAGGATCCCTTTCATTTTTGACGATTTTCACTTTTGCCGTTCCAGAGTTATTGGACTTGATATGACGGAAAATCGGATTTTTACTCTATGTCGTATGATAACTTGAGTAGTGTTTCTCAGAATGTTTTGAAATTTTATCAGCAGCTTACCGGTGAAGAGAGGAGGATCCCTTTCATTTGTGATGATTTTCACTTTTGCCGTTCCAGAGTTATTGGACTTGATATGACGGAAAATCGGATTTTTACCCTATGTTGTATGATAACTTGAGTAGTGTTTCTCAGAATGTTTTGAAATTTTATCAGAAGCTTACTGGTGAAGAGAGGAGGATCCCTTTCATTTTTGATGATTTTCACTTTTGCCGTTCCAGAGTTATTGGACTTGATATGACGGAAAATCGGATTTTTACCCTATGTCGTATGATAACTTGAGTAGTGTTTCTCAGAATGTTTTGAAATTTTATCAGCAGCTTACTGATGAAGAGAGGAGGATCCCTTTCATTTTGGACGATTTTCACTATTGCCGTTCCAGAGTTATTGGACTTGATATGATGGAAAATCGGATTTGTACCCTATGTTGTATGATAACTTGAGTAGTGTTTCTCAGAATGTTTTGAAATTTTATCAGCAGCTTACTGGTGAGGAGAGGAGGATCCCTTTCAATTTTGATGATTTTCACTTTTGCCGTTTTAGAGTTATTGGGCTTGATATGACGAAAATAGGATTTTTACTCTATGTCGTATGATAACTTGAGTAGTGTTTCTCAGAATGTTTTGAAATTTTATCAGCAGCTTACCGGTGGAGAGAGGAGGATCTCTTTCATTTTTGACGATTTTCACTTTTGCCGTTCCAGAGTTATTGGACTTGATATGACGGAAAATCGGATTTTTACTCTATGTCGTATGATAACTTGAGTAGTGTTTCTCAGAATGTTTTGAAATTTTTATCAGCAGCTTATTGATGAAGAGAGGAGGATCCCTTTAATTGTTGACGATTTTCACTTTTGCCGTTCCAGAGTTATTGGACTTGATATGACGGAAAATAGGATTTTTACTCTATGTCGTATGATAACTTGAGTAGTGTTTCTCAGAATGTTTTGAAATTTTATCAGCAGCTTACCGGTGGAGAGAGGAGGATCTCTTTCATTTTTGACGATTTTCACTTTTGCCGTTCCAGAGTTATTGGACTTGATATGACGGAAAATAGGATGTTTACCCTATGTCGTATGATAACTTGAGTAGTGTTTCTCAGAATGTTTTGAAATTTTATCAGCAGCTTACTGGTGAGGAGAGGAGGATCCCTTTCATTTTTGACGATTTTCACTTTTGCCGTTCCAGAGTTATTGGACTTGATATGACAGAAAATCGGATTGTTACCCTATGTTGTATGATAACTTGAGCAGTGTTTCTCAGAATGTTTTGAAATTTTATCAGCAGCTTACTGGTGAAGAGAGGAGGATCCCTTTCATTTTTGATGATTTTCACTTTTGCCGTTCCAGAGTTATTGGACTTGATATGACGGAAAATCGGATTTTTACCCTATGTCGTATGATAACTTGAGTAGTGTTTCTCAGAATGTTTTGAAATTTTATCAGCAGCTTACTGATGAAGAGAGGAGGATCCCTTTCATTTTGGACGATTTTCACTTTTGCCGTTCCAGAGTTATTGGACGATTTTCACTTTTGCCGTTCCAGAGTTATTGGACTTGATATGACGGAAAATCGGATTTTTACTCTATGTTGTATGATAACTTGAGTAGTGTTTCTCAGAATGTTTTGAAATTTTATCAGCAACTTACTGGTGAAGAGAGGAGGATCCCTTTCATTTTTGATGATTTTCACTTTTGCCGTTTTAGAGTTATTGGGCTTGATATGACGAAAATAGGATTTTTACTCTATGTCGTATGATAACTTGAGTAGTGTTTCTCAGAATGTTTTGAAATTTTATCAGCAGCTTACCGGTGAGGAGAGGAGGATCCCTTTCATTTTTGACGATTTTCACTTTTGCCGTTCCAGAGTTATTGGACTTGATATGACGGAAAATCGGATTGTTACCCTATGTTGTATGATAACTTGAGTAGTGTTTCTCAGAATGTTTTGAAATTTTATCAGCAGCTTACTGATGAAGAGAGGAGGATCCCTTTCATTTTGGACGATTTTCACTTTTGCCGTTCCAGAGTTATTGGACTTGATATGACGGAAAATAGGATTTTTACCCTATGTTCTATGATAACTTGAGTAGTGTTTCTCAGAATGTTTTGAAATTTTATCAGCAACTTACTGGTGAAGAGAGGAGGATCTCTTTCATTTTTGACGATTTTCACTTTTGCCGTTCCAGAGTTATTGGACTTGATATGACGGAAAATCGGATTTTTACTCTATGTCGTATGATAACTTGAGTAGTGTTTCTCAGAATGTTTTGAAATTTTTATCAGCAGCTTATTGATGAAGAGAGGAGGATCCCTTTAATTGTTGACGATTTTCACTTTTGCCGTTCCAGAGTTATTGGACTTGATATGACGGAAAATAGGATTTTTACTCTATGTCGTATGATAACTTGAGTAGTGTTTCTCAGAATGTTTTGAAATTTTATCAGCAGCTTACCGGTGGAGAGAGGAGGATCTCTTTCATTTTTGACGATTTTCACTTTTGCCGTTCCAGAGTTATTGGACTTGATATGACGGAAAATAGGATGTTTACCCTATGTCGTATGATAACTTGAGTAGTGTTTCTCAGAATGTTTTGAAATTTTATCAGCAGCTTACTGGTGAGGAGAGGAGGATCCCTTTCATTTTTGACGATTTTCACTTTTGCCGTTCCAGAGTTATTGGACTTGATATGACAGAAAATCGGATTGTTACCCTATGTTGTATGATAACTTGAGCAGTGTTTCTCAGAATGTTTTGAAATTTTATCAGCAGCTTACTGGTGAAGAGAGGAGGATCCCTTTCATTTTTGATGATTTTCACTTTTGCCGTTCCAGAGTTATTGGACTTGATATGACGGAAAATCGGATTTTTACCCTATGTCGTATGATAACTTGAGTAGTGTTTCTCAGAATGTTTTGAAATTTTATCAGCAGCTTACTGATGAAGAGAGGAGGATCCCTTTCATTTTGGACGATTTTCACTTTTGCCGTTCCAGAGTTATTGGACGATTTTCACTTTTGCCGTTCCAGAGTTATTGGACTTGATATGACGGAAAATCGGATTTTTACTCTATGTTGTATGATAACTTGAGTAGTGTTTCTCAGAATGTTTTGAAATTTTATCAGCAACTTACTGGTGAAGAGAGGAGGATCCCTTTCATTTTTGATGATTTTCACTTTTGCCGTTTTAGAGTTATTGGGCTTGATATGACGAAAATAGGATTTTTACTCTATGTCGTATGATAACTTGAGTAGTGTTTCTCAGAATGTTTTGAAATTTTATCAGCAGCTTACCGGTGAGGAGAGGAGGATCCCTTTCATTTTTGACGATTTTCACTTTTGCCGTTCCAGAGTTATTGGACTTGATATGACGGAAAATCGGATTGTTACCCTATGTTGTATGATAACTTGAGTAGTGTTTCTCAGAATGTTTTGAAATTTTATCAGCAGCTTACTGATGAAGAGAGGAGGATCCCTTTCATTTTGGACGATTTTCACTTTTGCCGTTCCAGAGTTATTGGACTTGATATGACGGAAAATAGGATTTTTACCCTATGTTGTATGATAACTTGAGTAGTGTTTCTCAGAATGTTTTGAAATTTTATCAGCAACTTACTGGTGAAGAGAGGAGGATCCCTTTCATTTTTGATGATTTTCACTTTTGCCGTTTTAGAGTTATTGGGCTTGATATGACGAAAATAGGATTTTTACTCTATGTCGTATGATAACTTGAATAGTGTTTCTCAGAATGTTTTGAAATTTTATCAGCAGCTTACAGATGAGGAGAGGAGGATCCCTTTCATTTTTGACGATTTTCACTTTTGCCGTTCCAGAGTTATTGGACTTGATATGACGGAAAATCGGATTTTTACCCTATGTCGTATGATAACTTGAGTAGTGTTTCTCAGAATGTTTTGAAATTTTATCGGCAGCTTATTGATGAAGAGAGGAGGATCCCTTTAATTTTTGACGATTTTCACTTTTGCCGTTCCAGAGTTATTGGACTTGATATGACGGAAAATCGGATTTTTACCCTATGTTGTATAACTTGAGTAGTGTTTCTCAGAATGTTTTGAAATTTTATCAGCAGCTTACAGATGAGGGGAGGAGGATCCCTTTCATTTTTGACGATTTTCACTTTTGCCGTTCCAGAGTTATTGGACTTGATATGACGGAAAATCGGATTTTTACTCTATGTCGTATGATAACTTGAGTAGTGTTTCTCAGAATGTTTTGAAATTTTATCAGCAGCTTACCGGTGAAGAGAGGAGGATCCCTTTCATTTGTGATGATTTTCACTTTTGCCGTTCCAGAGTTATTGGACTTGATATGACGGAAAATCGGATTTTTACCCTATGTTGTATGATAACTTGAGTAGTGTTTCTCAGAATGTTTTGAAATTTTATCAGAAGCTTACTGGTGAAGAGAGGAGGATCCCTTTCATTTTTGATGATTTTCACTTTTGCCGTTCCAGAGTTATTGGACTTGATATGACGGAAAATCGGATTTTTACCCTATGTCGTATGATAACTTGAGTAGTGTTTCTCAGAATGTTTTGAAATTTTATCAGCAGCTTACTGATGAAGAGAGGAGGATCCCTTTCATTTTGGACGATTTTCACTATTGCCGTTCCAGAGTTATTGGACTTGATATGATGGAAAATCGGATTTGTACCCTATGTTGTATGATAACTTGAGTAGTGTTTCTCAGAATGTTTTGAAATTTTATCAGCAGCTTACTGGTGAGGAGAGGAGGATCCCTTTCAATTTTGATGATTTTCACTTTTGCCGTTTTAGAGTTATTGGGCTTGATATGACGAAAATAGGATTTTTACTCTATGTCGTATGATAACTTGAGTAGTGTTTCTCAGAATGTTTTGAAATTTTATCAGCAGCTTACCGGTGGAGAGAGGAGGATCTCTTTCATTTTTGACGATTTTCACTTTTGCCGTTCCAGAGTTATTGGACTTGATATGACGGAAAATCGGATTTTTACTCTATGTCGTATGATAACTTGAGTAGTGTTTCTCAGAATGTTTTGAAATTTTTATCAGCAGCTTATTGATGAAGAGAGGAGGATCCCTTTAATTGTTGACGATTTTCACTTTTGCCGTTCCAGAGTTATTGGACTTGATATGACGGAAAATAGGATTTTTACTCTATGTCGTATGATAACTTGAGTAGTGTTTCTCAGAATGTTTTGAAATTTTATCAGCAGCTTACCGGTGGAGAGAGGAGGATCTCTTTCATTTTTGACGATTTTCACTTTTGCCGTTCCAGAGTTATTGGACTTGATATGACGGAAAATAGGATGTTTACCCTATGTCGTATGATAACTTGAGTAGTGTTTCTCAGAATGTTTTGAAATTTTATCAGCAGCTTACTGGTGAGGAGAGGAGGATCCCTTTCATTTTTGACGATTTTCACTTTTGCCGTTCCAGAGTTATTGGACTTGATATGACAGAAAATCGGATTGTTACCCTATGTTGTATGATAACTTGAGCAGTGTTTCTCAGAATGTTTTGAAATTTTATCAGCAGCTTACTGGTGAAGAGAGGAGGATCCCTTTCATTTTTGATGATTTTCACTTTTGCCGTTCCAGAGTTATTGGACTTGATATGACGGAAAATCGGATTTTTACCCTATGTCGTATGATAACTTGAGTAGTGTTTCTCAGAATGTTTTGAAATTTTATCAGCAGCTTACTGATGAAGAGAGGAGGATCCCTTTCATTTTGGACGATTTTCACTTTTGCCGTTCCAGAGTTATTGGACGATTTTCACTTTTGCCGTTCCAGAGTTATTGGACTTGATATGACGGAAAATCGGATTTTTACTCTATGTTGTATGATAACTTGAGTAGTGTTTCTCAGAATGTTTTGAAATTTTATCAGCAACTTACTGGTGAAGAGAGGAGGATCCCTTTCATTTTTGATGATTTTCACTTTTGCCGTTTTAGAGTTATTGGGCTTGATATGACGAAAATAGGATTTTTACTCTATGTCGTATGATAACTTGAGTAGTGTTTCTCAGAATGTTTTGAAATTTTATCAGCAGCTTACCGGTGAGGAGAGGAGGATCCCTTTCATTTTTGACGATTTTCACTTTTGCCGTTCCAGAGTTATTGGACTTGATATGACGGAAAATCGGATTGTTACCCTATGTTGTATGATAACTTGAGTAGTGTTTCTCAGAATGTTTTGAAATTTTATCAGCAGCTTACTGATGAAGAGAGGAGGATCCCTTTCATTTTGGACGATTTTCACTTTTGCCGTTCCAGAGTTATTGGACTTGATATGACGGAAAATAGGATTTTTACCCTATGTTCTATGATAACTTGAGTAGTGTTTCTCAGAATGTTTTGAAATTTTATCAGCAACTTACTGGTGAAGAGAGGAGGATCTCTTTCATTTTTGACGATTTTCACTTTTGCCGTTCCAGAGTTATTGGACTTGATATGACGGAAAATCGGATTTTTACTCTATGTCGTATGATAACTTGAGTAGTGTTTCTCAGAATGTTTTGAAATTTTTATCAGCAGCTTATTGATGAAGAGAGGAGGATCCCTTTAATTGTTGACGATTTTCACTTTTGCCGTTCCAGAGTTATTGGACTTGATATGACGGAAAATAGGATTTTTACTCTATGTCGTATGATAACTTGAGTAGTGTTTCTCAGAATGTTTTGAAATTTTATCAGCAGCTTACCGGTGGAGAGAGGAGGATCTCTTTCATTTTTGACGATTTTCACTTTTGCCGTTCCAGAGTTATTGGACTTGATATGACGGAAAATAGGATGTTTACCCTATGTCGTATGATAACTTGAGTAGTGTTTCTCAGAATGTTTTGAAATTTTATCAGCAGCTTACTGGTGAGGAGAGGAGGATCCCTTTCATTTTTGACGATTTTCACTTTTGCCGTTCCAGAGTTATTGGACTTGATATGACAGAAAATCGGATTGTTACCCTATGTTGTATGATAACTTGAGCAGTGTTTCTCAGAATGTTTTGAAATTTTATCAGCAGCTTACTGGTGAAGAGAGGAGGATCCCTTTCATTTTTGATGATTTTCACTTTTGCCGTTCCAGAGTTATTGGACTTGATATGACGGAAAATCGGATTTTTACCCTATGTCGTATGATAACTTGAGTAGTGTTTCTCAGAATGTTTTGAAATTTTATCAGCAGCTTACTGATGAAGAGAGGAGGATCCCTTTCATTTTGGACGATTTTCACTTTTGCCGTTCCAGAGTTATTGGACGATTTTCACTTTTGCCGTTCCAGAGTTATTGGACTTGATATGACGGAAAATCGGATTTTTACTCTATGTTGTATGATAACTTGAGTAGTGTTTCTCAGAATGTTTTGAAATTTTATCAGCAACTTACTGGTGAAGAGAGGAGGATCCCTTTCATTTTTGATGATTTTCACTTTTGCCGTTTTAGAGTTATTGGGCTTGATATGACGAAAATAGGATTTTTACTCTATGTCGTATGATAACTTGAGTAGTGTTTCTCAGAATGTTTTGAAATTTTATCAGCAGCTTACCGGTGAGGAGAGGAGGATCCCTTTCATTTTTGACGATTTTCACTTTTGCCGTTCCAGAGTTATTGGACTTGATATGACGGAAAATCGGATTGTTACCCTATGTTGTATGATAACTTGAGTAGTGTTTCTCAGAATGTTTTGAAATTTTATCAGCAGCTTACTGATGAAGAGAGGAGGATCCCTTTCATTTTGGACGATTTTCACTTTTGCCGTTCCAGAGTTATTGGACTTGATATGACGGAAAATAGGATTTTTACCCTATGTTGTATGATAACTTGAGTAGTGTTTCTCAGAATGTTTTGAAATTTTATCAGCAACTTACTGGTGAAGAGAGGAGGATCCCTTTCATTTTTGATGATTTTCACTTTTGCCGTTTTAGAGTTATTGGGCTTGATATGACGAAAATAGGATTTTTACTCTATGTCGTATGATAACTTGAATAGTGTTTCTCAGAATGTTTTGAAATTTTATCAGCAGCTTACAGATGAGGAGAGGAGGATCCCTTTCATTTTTGACGATTTTCACTTTTGCCGTTCCAGAGTTATTGGACTTGATATGACGGAAAATCGGATTTTTACCCTATGTCGTATGATAACTTGAGTAGTGTTTCTCAGAATGTTTTGAAATTTTATCGGCAGCTTATTGATGAAGAGAGGAGGATCCCTTTAATTTTTGACGATTTTCACTTTTGCCGTTCCAGAGTTATTGGACTTGATATGACGGAAAATAGGATTTTTACTCTATGTCGTATGATAACTTGAGTAGTGTTTCTCAGAATGTTTTGAAATTTTATCAGCAGCTTACTGGTGAAGAGAGGAGGATCCCTTTCATTTTTGATGATTTTCACTTTTGCCGTTTTAGAGTTATTGGGCTTGATATGACGAAAATAGGATTTTTACTCTATGTCGTATGATAACTTGAGTAGTGTTTCTCAGAATGTTTTGAAATTTTATCAGCAGCTTACCGGTGAGGAGAGGAGGATCCCTTTCATTTTTGACGATTTTCACTTTTGCCGTTCCAGAGTTATTGGACTTGATATGACGGAAAATCGGATTGTTACCCTATGTTGTATGATAACTTGAGTAGTGTTTCTCAGAATGTTTTGAAATTTTATCAGCAGCTTACTGATGAAGAGAGGAGGATCCCTTTCATTTTGGACGATTTTCACTTTTGCCGTTCCAGAGTTATTGGACTTGATATGACGGAAAATAGGATTTTTACCCTATGTTGTATGATAACTTGAGTAGTGTTTCTCAGAATGTTTTTAAATTTTATCAGCAACTTACTGGTGAAGAGAGGAGGATCCCTTTCATTTTTGATGATTTTCACTTTTGCCGTTTTAGAGTTATTGGGCTTGATATGACGAAAATAGGATTTTTACTCTATGTCGTATGATAACTTGAGTAGTGTTTCTCAGAATGTTTTGAAATTTTATCAGCAGCTTACAGATGAGGAGAGGAGGATCCCTTTCATTTTTGACGATTTTCACTTTTGCCGTTCCAGAGTTATTGGACTTGATATGACGGAAAATCGGATTTTTACCCTATGTCGTATGATAACTTGAGTAGTGTTTCTCAGAATGTTTTGAAATTTTATCGGCAGCTTATTGATGAAGAGAGGAGGATCCCTTTAATTTTTGACGATTTTCACTTTTGCCGTTCCAGAGTTATTGGACTTGATATGACGGAAAATCGGATTTTTACTCTATGTCGTATGATAACTTGAGTAGTGTTTCTCAGAATGTTTTGAAATTTTATCAGCAGCTTACCGGTGAAGAGAGGAGGATCCCTTTCATTTGTGATGATTTTCACTTTTGCCGTTCCAGAGTTATTGGACTTGATATGACGGAAAATCGGATTTTTACCCTATGTTGTATGATAACTTGAGTAGTGTTTCTCAGAATGTTTTGAAATTTTATCAGAAGCTTACTGGTGAAGAGAGGAGGATCCCTTTCATTTTTGATGATTTTCACTTTTGCCGTTCCAGAGTTATTGGACTTGATATGACGGAAAATCGGATTTTTACCCTATGTCGTATGATAACTTGAGTAGTGTTTCTCAGAATGTTTTGAAATTTTATCAGCAGCTTACTGATGAAGAGAGGAGGATCCCTTTCATTTTGGACGATTTTCACTATTGCCGTTCCAGAGTTATTGGACTTGATATGATGGAAAATCGGATTTGTACCCTATGTTGTATGATAACTTGAGTAGTGTTTCTCAGAATGTTTTGAAATTTTATCAGCAGCTTACTGGTGAGGAGAGGAGGATCCCTTTCAATTTTGATGATTTTCACTTTTGCCGTTTTAGAGTTATTGGGCTTGATATGACGAAAATAGGATTTTTACTCTATGTCGTATGATAACTTGAGTAGTGTTTCTCAGAATGTTTTGAAATTTTATCAGCAGCTTACCGGTGGAGAGAGGAGGATCTCTTTCATTTTTGACGATTTTCACTTTTGCCGTTCCAGAGTTATTGGACTTGATATGACGGAAAATCGGATTTTTACTCTATGTCGTATGATAACTTGAGTAGTGTTTCTCAGAATGTTTTGAAATTTTTATCAGCAGCTTATTGATGAAGAGAGGAGGATCCCTTTAATTGTTGACGATTTTCACTTTTGCCGTTCCAGAGTTATTGGACTTGATATGACGGAAAATAGGATTTTTACTCTATGTCGTATGATAACTTGAGTAGTGTTTCTCAGAATGTTTTGAAATTTTATCAGCAGCTTACCGGTGGAGAGAGGAGGATCTCTTTCATTTTTGACGATTTTCACTTTTGCCGTTCCAGAGTTATTGGACTTGATATGACGGAAAATAGGATGTTTACCCTATGTCGTATGATAACTTGAGTAGTGTTTCTCAGAATGTTTTGAAATTTTATCAGCAGCTTACTGGTGAGGAGAGGAGGATCCCTTTCATTTTTGACGATTTTCACTTTTGCCGTTCCAGAGTTATTGGACTTGATATGACAGAAAATCGGATTGTTACCCTATGTTGTATGATAACTTGAGCAGTGTTTCTCAGAATGTTTTGAAATTTTATCAGCAGCTTACTGGTGAAGAGAGGAGGATCCCTTTCATTTTTGATGATTTTCACTTTTGCCGTTCCAGAGTTATTGGACTTGATATGACGGAAAATCGGATTTTTACCCTATGTCGTATGATAACTTGAGTAGTGTTTCTCAGAATGTTTTGAAATTTTATCAGCAGCTTACTGATGAAGAGAGGAGGATCCCTTTCATTTTGGACGATTTTCACTTTTGCCGTTCCAGAGTTATTGGACGATTTTCACTTTTGCCGTTCCAGAGTTATTGGACTTGATATGACGGAAAATCGGATTTTTACTCTATGTTGTATGATAACTTGAGTAGTGTTTCTCAGAATGTTTTGAAATTTTATCAGCAACTTACTGGTGAAGAGAGGAGGATCCCTTTCATTTTTGATGATTTTCACTTTTGCCGTTTTAGAGTTATTGGGCTTGATATGACGAAAATAGGATTTTTACTCTATGTCGTATGATAACTTGAGTAGTGTTTCTCAGAATGTTTTGAAATTTTATCAGCAGCTTACCGGTGAGGAGAGGAGGATCCCTTTCATTTTTGACGATTTTCACTTTTGCCGTTCCAGAGTTATTGGACTTGATATGACGGAAAATCGGATTGTTACCCTATGTTGTATGATAACTTGAGTAGTGTTTCTCAGAATGTTTTGAAATTTTATCAGCAGCTTACTGATGAAGAGAGGAGGATCCCTTTCATTTTGGACGATTTTCACTTTTGCCGTTCCAGAGTTATTGGACTTGATATGACGGAAAATAGGATTTTTACCCTATGTTGTATGATAACTTGAGTAGTGTTTCTCAGAATGTTTTGAAATTTTATCAGCAACTTACTGGTGAAGAGAGGAGGATCCCTTTCATTTTTGATGATTTTCACTTTTGCCGTTTTAGAGTTATTGGGCTTGATATGACGAAAATAGGATTTTTACTCTATGTCGTATGATAACTTGAGTAGTGTTTCTCAGAATGTTTTGAAATTTTATCAGCAGCTTACAGATGAGGAGAGGAGGATCCCTTTCATTTTTGACGATTTTCACTTTTGCCGTTCCAGAGTTATTGGACTTGATATGACGGAAAATCGGATTTTTACCCTATGTCGTATGATAACTTGAGTAGTGTTTCTCAGAATGTTTTGAAATTTTATCGGCAGCTTATTGATGAAGAGAGGAGGATCCCTTTAATTTTTGACGATTTTCACTTTTGCCGTTCCAGAGTTATTGGACTTGATATGACGGAAAATAGGATTTTTACTCTATGTCGTATGATAACTTGAGTAGTGTTTCTCAGAATGTTTTGAAATTTTATCAGCAGCTTACTGGTGAAGAGAGGAGGATCCCTTTCATTTTTGATGATTTTCACTTTTGCCGTTTTAGAGTTATTGGGCTTGATATGACGAAAATAGGATTTTTACTCTATGTCGTATGATAACTTGAGTAGTGTTTCTCAGAATGTTTTGAAATTTTATCAGCAGCTTACCGGTGAGGAGAGGAGGATCCCTTTCATTTTTGACGATTTTCACTTTTGCCGTTCCAGAGTTATTGGACTTGATATGACGGAAAATCGGATTGTTACCCTATGTTGTATGATAACTTGAGTAGTGTTTCTCAGAATGTTTTGAAATTTTATCAGCAGCTTACTGATGAAGAGAGGAGGATCCCTTTCATTTTGAACGATTTTCAATTTTGCCGTTCCAGAGTTATTGGACTTGATATGACGGAAAATAGGATTTTTACCCTATGTTGTATGATAACTTGAGTAGTGTTTCTCAGAATGTTTTGAAATTTTATCAGCAGCTTACTGATGAAGAGAGGAGGATCCCTTTCATTTTGGACGATTTTCACTTTTGCCGTTCCAGAGTTATTGGACTTGATATGACGGAAAATCGGATTTTTACTCTATGTCGTATGATAACTTGAGTAGTGTTTCTCAGAATGTTTTGAAATTTTATCAGCAGCTTACCGGTGAAGAGAGGAGGATCCCTTTCATTTGTGATGATTTTCACTTTTGCCGTTCCAGAGTTATTGGACTTGATATGACGGAAAATCGGATTTTTACCCTATGTTGTATGATAACTTGAGTAGTGTTTCTCAGAATGTTTTGAAATTTTATCAGAAGCTTACTGGTGAAGAGAGGAGGATCCCTTTCATTTTTGATGATTTTCACTTTTGCCGTTCCAGAGTTATTGGACTTGATATGACGGAAAATCGGATTTTTACCCTATGTCGTATGATAACTTGAGTAGTGTTTCTCAGAATGTTTTGAAATTTTATCAGCAGCTTACTGATGAAGAGAGGAGGATCCCTTTCATTTTGGACGATTTTCACTATTGCCGTTCCAGAGTTATTGGACTTGATATGATGGAAAATCGGATTTGTACCCTATGTTGTATGATAACTTGAGTAGTGTTTCTCAGAATGTTTTGAAATTTTATCAGCAGCTTACTGGTGAGGAGAGGAGGATCCCTTTCAATTTTGATGATTTTCACTTTTGCCGTTTTAGAGTTATTGGGCTTGATATGACGAAAATAGGATTTTTACTCTATGTCGTATGATAACTTGAATAGTGTTTCTCAGAATGTTTTGAAATTTTATCAGCAGCTTACAGATGAGGAGAGGAGGATCCCTTTCATTTTTGACGATTTTCACTTTTGCCGTTCCAGAGTTATTGGACTTGATATGACGGAAAATCGGATTTTTACCCTATGTCGTATGATAACTTGAGTAGTGTTTCTCAGAATGTTTTGAAATTTTATCGGCAGCTTATTGATGAAGAGAGGAGGATCCCTTTAATTTTTGACGATTTTCACTTTTGCCGTTCCAGAGTTATTGGACTTGATATGACGGAAAATAGGATTTTTACTCTATGTCGTATGATAACTTGAGTAGTGTTTCTCAGAATGTTTTGAAATTTTATCAGCAGCTTACTGGTGAAGAGAGGAGGATCCCTTTCATTTTTGATGATTTTCACTTTTGCCGTTTTAGAGTTATTGGGCTTGATATGACGAAAATAGGATTTTTACTCTATGTCGTATGATAACTTGAGTAGTGTTTCTCAGAATGTTTTGAAATTTTATCAGCAGCTTACCGGTGAGGAGAGGAGGATCCCTTTCATTTTTGACGATTTTCACTTTTGCCGTTCCAGAGTTATTGGACTTGATATGACGGAAAATCGGATTGTTACCCTATGTTGTATGATAACTTGAGTAGTGTTTCTCAGAATGTTTTGAAATTTTATCAGCAGCTTACTGATGAAGAGAGGAGGATCCCTTTCATTTTGGACGATTTTCACTTTTGCCGTTCCAGAGTTATTGGACTTGATATGACGGAAAATAGGATTTTTACCCTATGTTGTATGATAACTTGAGTAGTGTTTCTCAGAATGTTTTTAAATTTTATCAGCAACTTACTGGTGAAGAGAGGAGGATCCCTTTCATTTTTGATGATTTTCACTTTTGCCGTTTTAGAGTTATTGGGCTTGATATGACGAAAATAGGATTTTTACTCTATGTCGTATGATAACTTGAGTAGTGTTTCTCAGAATGTTTTGAAATTTTATCAGCAGCTTACAGATGAGGAGAGGAGGATCCCTTTCATTTTTGACGATTTTCACTTTTGCCGTTCCAGAGTTATTGGACTTGATATGACGGAAAATCGGATTTTTACCCTATGTCGTATGATAACTTGAGTAGTGTTTCTCAGAATGTTTTGAAATTTTATCGGCAGCTTATTGATGAAGAGAGGAGGATCCCTTTAATTTTTGACGATTTTCACTTTTGCCGTTCCAGAGTTATTGGACTTGATATGACGGAAAATCGGATTTTTACTCTATGTCGTATGATAACTTGAGTAGTGTTTCTCAGAATGTTTTGAAATTTTATCAGCAGCTTACCGGTGAAGAGAGGAGGATCCCTTTCATTTGTGATGATTTTCACTTTTGCCGTTCCAGAGTTATTGGACTTGATATGACGGAAAATCGGATTTTTACCCTATGTTGTATGATAACTTGAGTAGTGTTTCTCAGAATGTTTTGAAATTTTATCAGAAGCTTACTGGTGAAGAGAGGAGGATCCCTTTCATTTTTGATGATTTTCACTTTTGCCGTTCCAGAGTTATTGGACTTGATATGACGGAAAATCGGATTTTTACCCTATGTCGTATGATAACTTGAGTAGTGTTTCTCAGAATGTTTTGAAATTTTATCAGCAGCTTACTGATGAAGAGAGGAGGATCCCTTTCATTTTGGACGATTTTCACTATTGCCGTTCCAGAGTTATTGGACTTGATATGATGGAAAATCGGATTTGTACCCTATGTTGTATGATAACTTGAGTAGTGTTTCTCAGAATGTTTTGAAATTTTATCAGCAGCTTACTGGTGAGGAGAGGAGGATCCCTTTCAATTTTGATGATTTTCACTTTTGCCGTTTTAGAGTTATTGGGCTTGATATGACGAAAATAGGATTTTTACTCTATGTCGTATGATAACTTGAGTAGTGTTTCTCAGAATGTTTTGAAATTTTATCAGCAGCTTACCGGTGGAGAGAGGAGGATCTCTTTCATTTTTGACGATTTTCACTTTTGCCGTTCCAGAGTTATTGGACTTGATATGACGGAAAATCGGATTTTTACTCTATGTCGTATGATAACTTGAGTAGTGTTTCTCAGAATGTTTTGAAATTTTTATCAGCAGCTTATTGATGAAGAGAGGAGGATCCCTTTAATTGTTGACGATTTTCACTTTTGCCGTTCCAGAGTTATTGGACTTGATATGACGGAAAATAGGATTTTTACTCTATGTCGTATGATAACTTGAGTAGTGTTTCTCAGAATGTTTTGAAATTTTATCAGCAGCTTACCGGTGGAGAGAGGAGGATCTCTTTCATTTTTGACGATTTTCACTTTTGCCGTTCCAGAGTTATTGGACTTGATATGACGGAAAATAGGATGTTTACCCTATGTCGTATGATAACTTGAGTAGTGTTTCTCAGAATGTTTTGAAATTTTATCAGCAGCTTACTGGTGAGGAGAGGAGGATCCCTTTCATTTTTGACGATTTTCACTTTTGCCGTTCCAGAGTTATTGGACTTGATATGACAGAAAATCGGATTGTTACCCTATGTTGTATGATAACTTGAGCAGTGTTTCTCAGAATGTTTTGAAATTTTATCAGCAGCTTACTGGTGAAGAGAGGAGGATCCCTTTCATTTTTGATGATTTTCACTTTTGCCGTTCCAGAGTTATTGGACTTGATATGACGGAAAATCGGATTTTTACCCTATGTCGTATGATAACTTGAGTAGTGTTTCTCAGAATGTTTTGAAATTTTATCAGCAGCTTACTGATGAAGAGAGGAGGATCCCTTTCATTTTGGACGATTTTCACTTTTGCCGTTCCAGAGTTATTGGACGATTTTCACTTTTGCCGTTCCAGAGTTATTGGACTTGATATGACGGAAAATCGGATTTTTACTCTATGTTGTATGATAACTTGAGTAGTGTTTCTCAGAATGTTTTGAAATTTTATCAGCAACTTACTGGTGAAGAGAGGAGGATCCCTTTCATTTTTGATGATTTTCACTTTTGCCGTTTTAGAGTTATTGGGCTTGATATGACGAAAATAGGATTTTTACTCTATGTCGTATGATAACTTGAGTAGTGTTTCTCAGAATGTTTTGAAATTTTATCAGCAGCTTACCGGTGAGGAGAGGAGGATCCCTTTCATTTTTGACGATTTTCACTTTTGCCGTTCCAGAGTTATTGGACTTGATATGACGGAAAATCGGATTGTTACCCTATGTTGTATGATAACTTGAGTAGTGTTTCTCAGAATGTTTTGAAATTTTATCAGCAGCTTACTGATGAAGAGAGGAGGATCCCTTTCATTTTGGACGATTTTCACTTTTGCCGTTCCAGAGTTATTGGACTTGATATGACGGAAAATAGGATTTTTACCCTATGTTGTATGATAACTTGAGTAGTGTTTCTCAGAATGTTTTGAAATTTTATCAGCAACTTACTGGTGAAGAGAGGAGGATCCCTTTCATTTTTGATGATTTTCACTTTTGCCGTTTTAGAGTTATTGGGCTTGATATGACGAAAATAGGATTTTTACTCTATGTCGTATGATAACTTGAGTAGTGTTTCTCAGAATGTTTTGAAATTTTATCAGCAGCTTACAGATGAGGAGAGGAGGATCCCTTTCATTTTTGACGATTTTCACTTTTGCCGTTCCAGAGTTATTGGACTTGATATGACGGAAAATCGGATTTTTACCCTATGTCGTATGATAACTTGAGTAGTGTTTCTCAGAATGTTTTGAAATTTTATCGGCAGCTTATTGATGAAGAGAGGAGGATCCCTTTAATTTTTGACGATTTTCACTTTTGCCGTTCCAGAGTTATTGGACTTGATATGACGGAAAATAGGATTTTTACTCTATGTCGTATGATAACTTGAGTAGTGTTTCTCAGAATGTTTTGAAATTTTATCAGCAGCTTACTGGTGAAGAGAGGAGGATCCCTTTCATTTTTGATGATTTTCACTTTTGCCGTTTTAGAGTTATTGGGCTTGATATGACGAAAATAGGATTTTTACTCTATGTCGTATGATAACTTGAGTAGTGTTTCTCAGAATGTTTTGAAATTTTATCAGCAGCTTACCGGTGAGGAGAGGAGGATCCCTTTCATTTTTGACGATTTTCACTTTTGCCGTTCCAGAGTTATTGGACTTGATATGACGGAAAATCGGATTGTTACCCTATGTTGTATGATAACTTGAGTAGTGTTTCTCAGAATGTTTTGAAATTTTATCAGCAGCTTACTGATGAAGAGAGGAGGATCCCTTTCATTTTGAACGATTTTCAATTTTGCCGTTCCAGAGTTATTGGACTTGATATGACGGAAAATAGGATTTTTACCCTATGTTGTATGATAACTTGAGTAGTGTTTCTCAGAATGTTTTGAAATTTTATCAGCAGCTTACTGATGAAGAGAGGAGGATCCCTTTCATTTTGGACGATTTTCACTTTTGCCGTTCCAGAGTTATTGGACTTGATATGACGGAAAATCGGATTTTTACTCTATGTCGTATGATAACTTGAGTAGTGTTTCTCAGAATGTTTTGAAATTTTATCAGCAGCTTACCGGTGAAGAGAGGAGGATCCCTTTCATTTGTGATGATTTTCACTTTTGCCGTTCCAGAGTTATTGGACTTGATATGACGGAAAATCGGATTTTTACCCTATGTTGTATGATAACTTGAGTAGTGTTTCTCAGAATGTTTTGAAATTTTATCAGAAGCTTACTGGTGAAGAGAGGAGGATCCCTTTCATTTTTGATGATTTTCACTTTTGCCGTTCCAGAGTTATTGGACTTGATATGACGGAAAATCGGATTTTTACCCTATGTCGTATGATAACTTGAGTAGTGTTTCTCAGAATGTTTTGAAATTTTATCAGCAGCTTACTGATGAAGAGAGGAGGATCCCTTTCATTTTGGACGATTTTCACTATTGCCGTTCCAGAGTTATTGGACTTGATATGATGGAAAATCGGATTTGTACCCTATGTTGTATGATAACTTGAGTAGTGTTTCTCAGAATGTTTTGAAATTTTATCAGCAGCTTACTGGTGAGGAGAGGAGGATCCCTTTCAATTTTGATGATTTTCACTTTTGCCGTTTTAGAGTTATTGGGCTTGATATGACGAAAATAGGATTTTTACTCTATGTCGTATGATAACTTGAGTAGTGTTTCTCAGAATGTTTTGAAATTTTATCAGCAGCTTACCGGTGGAGAGAGGAGGATCTCTTTCATTTTTGACGATTTTCACTTTTGCCGTTCCAGAGTTATTGGACTTGATATGACGGAAAATCGGATTTTTACTCTATGTCGTATGATAACTTGAGTAGTGTTTCTCAGAATGTTTTGAAATTTTTATCAGCAGCTTATTGATGAAGAGAGGAGGATCCCTTTAATTGTTGACGATTTTCACTTTTGCCGTTCCAGAGTTATTGGACTTGATATGACGGAAAATAGGATTTTTACTCTATGTCGTATGATAACTTGAGTAGTGTTTCTCAGAATGTTTTGAAATTTTATCAGCAGCTTACCGGTGGAGAGAGGAGGATCTCTTTCATTTTTGACGATTTTCACTTTTGCCGTTCCAGAGTTATTGGACTTGATATGACGGAAAATAGGATGTTTACCCTATGTCGTATGATAACTTGAGTAGTGTTTCTCAGAATGTTTTGAAATTTTATCAGCAGCTTACTGGTGAGGAGAGGAGGATCCCTTTCATTTTTGACGATTTTCACTTTTGCCGTTCCAGAGTTATTGGACTTGATATGACAGAAAATCGGATTGTTACCCTATGTTGTATGATAACTTGAGCAGTGTTTCTCAGAATGTTTTGAAATTTTATCAGCAGCTTACTGGTGAAGAGAGGAGGATCCCTTTCATTTTTGATGATTTTCACTTTTGCCGTTCCAGAGTTATTGGACTTGATATGACGGAAAATCGGATTTTTACCCTATGTCGTATGATAACTTGAGTAGTGTTTCTCAGAATGTTTTGAAATTTTATCAGCAGCTTACTGATGAAGAGAGGAGGATCCCTTTCATTTTGGACGATTTTCACTTTTGCCGTTCCAGAGTTATTGGACGATTTTCACTTTTGCCGTTCCAGAGTTATTGGACTTGATATGACGGAAAATCGGATTTTTACTCTATGTTGTATGATAACTTGAGTAGTGTTTCTCAGAATGTTTTGAAATTTTATCAGCAACTTACTGGTGAAGAGAGGAGGATCCCTTTCATTTTTGATGATTTTCACTTTTGCCGTTTTAGAGTTATTGGGCTTGATATGACGAAAATAGGATTTTTACTCTATGTCGTATGATAACTTGAGTAGTGTTTCTCAGAATGTTTTGAAATTTTATCAGCAGCTTACCGGTGAGGAGAGGAGGATCCCTTTCATTTTTGACGATTTTCACTTTTGCCGTTCCAGAGTTATTGGACTTGATATGACGGAAAATCGGATTGTTACCCTATGTTGTATGATAACTTGAGTAGTGTTTCTCAGAATGTTTTGAAATTTTATCAGCAGCTTACTGATGAAGAGAGGAGGATCCCTTTCATTTTGGACGATTTTCACTTTTGCCGTTCCAGAGTTATTGGACTTGATATGACGGAAAATAGGATTTTTACCCTATGTTGTATGATAACTTGAGTAGTGTTTCTCAGAATGTTTTGAAATTTTATCAGCAACTTACTGGTGAAGAGAGGAGGATCCCTTTCATTTTTGATGATTTTCACTTTTGCCGTTTTAGAGTTATTGGGCTTGATATGACGAAAATAGGATTTTTACTCTATGTCGTATGATAACTTGAATAGTGTTTCTCAGAATGTTTTGAAATTTTATCAGCAGCTTACAGATGAGGAGAGGAGGATCCCTTTCATTTTTGACGATTTTCACTTTTGCCGTTCCAGAGTTATTGGACTTGATATGACGGAAAATCGGATTTTTACCCTATGTCGTATGATAACTTGAGTAGTGTTTCTCAGAATGTTTTGAAATTTTATCGGCAGCTTATTGATGAAGAGAGGAGGATCCCTTTAATTTTTGACGATTTTCACTTTTGCCGTTCCAGAGTTATTGGACTTGATATGACGGAAAATAGGATTTTTACTCTATGTCGTATGATAACTTGAGTAGTGTTTCTCAGAATGTTTTGAAATTTTATCAGCAGCTTACTGGTGAAGAGAGGAGGATCCCTTTCATTTTTGATGATTTTCACTTTTGCCGTTTTAGAGTTATTGGGCTTGATATGACGAAAATAGGATTTTTACTCTATGTCGTATGATAACTTGAGTAGTGTTTCTCAGAATGTTTTGAAATTTTATCAGCAGCTTACTGATGAAGAGAGGAGGATCCCTTTCATTTTGGACGATTTTCACTTTTGCCGTTCCAGAGTTATTGGACGATTTTCACTTTTGCCGTTCCAGAGTTATTGGACTTGATATGACGGAAAATCGGATTTTTACTCTATGTTGTATGATAACTTGAGTAGTGTTTCTCAGAATGTTTTGAAATTTTATCAGCAACTTACTGGTGAAGAGAGGAGGATCCCTTTCATTTTTGATGATTTTCACTTTTGCCGTTTTAGAGTTATTGGGCTTGATATGACGAAAATAGGATTTTTACTCTATGTCGTATGATAACTTGAGTAGTGTTTCTCAGAATGTTTTGAAATTTTATCAGCAGCTTACCGGTGAGGAGAGGAGGATCCCTTTCATTTTTGACGATTTTCACTTTTGCCGTTCCAGAGTTATTGGACTTGATATGACGGAAAATCGGATTGTTACCCTATGTTGTATGATAACTTGAGTAGTGTTTCTCAGAATGTTTTGAAATTTTATCAGCAGCTTACTGATGAAGAGAGGAGGATCCCTTTCATTTTGGACGATTTTCACTTTTGCCGTTCCAGAGTTATTGGACTTGATATGACGGAAAATAGGATTTTTACCCTATGTTGTATGATAACTTGAGTAGTGTTTCTCAGAATGTTTTGAAATTTTATCAGCAACTTACTGGTGAAGAGAGGAGGATCCCTTTCATTTTTGATGATTTTCACTTTTGCCGTTTTAGAGTTATTGGGCTTGATATGACGAAAATAGGATTTTTACTCTATGTCGTATGATAACTTGAATAGTGTTTCTCAGAATGTTTTGAAATTTTATCAGCAGCTTACAGATGAGGAGAGGAGGATCCCTTTCATTTTTGACGATTTTCACTTTTGCCGTTCCAGAGTTATTGGACTTGATATGACGGAAAATCGGATTTTTACCCTATGTCGTATGATAACTTGAGTAGTGTTTCTCAGAATGTTTTGAAATTTTATCGGCAGCTTATTGATGAAGAGAGGAGGATCCCTTTAATTTTTGACGATTTTCACTTTTGCCGTTCCAGAGTTATTGGACTTGATATGACGGAAAATAGGATTTTTACTCTATGTCGTATGATAACTTGAGTAGTGTTTCTCAGAATGTTTTGAAATTTTATCAGCAGCTTACTGGTGAAGAGAGGAGGATCCCTTTCATTTTTGATGATTTTCACTTTTGCCGTTTTAGAGTTATTGGGCTTGATATGACGAAAATAGGATTTTTACTCTATGTCGTATGATAACTTGAGTAGTGTTTCTCAGAATGTTTTGAAATTTTATCAGCAGCTTACCGGTGAGGAGAGGAGGATCCCTTTCATTTTTGACGATTTTCACTTTTGCCGTTCCAGAGTTATTGGACTTGATATGACGGAAAATCGGATTGTTACCCTATGTTGTATGATAACTTGAGTAGTGTTTCTCAGAATGTTTTGAAATTTTATCAGCAGCTTACTGATGAAGAGAGGAGGATCCCTTTCATTTTGGACGATTTTCACTTTTGCCGTTCCAGAGTTATTGGACTTGATATGACGGAAAATAGGATTTTTACCCTATGTTGTATGATAACTTGAGTAGTGTTTCTCAGAATGTTTTTAAATTTTATCAGCAACTTACTGGTGAAGAGAGGAGGATCCCTTTCATTTTTGATGATTTTCACTTTTGCCGTTTTAGAGTTATTGGGCTTGATATGACGAAAATAGGATTTTTACTCTATGTCGTATGATAACTTGAGTAGTGTTTCTCAGAATGTTTTGAAATTTTATCAGCAGCTTACAGATGAGGAGAGGAGGATCCCTTTCATTTTTGACGATTTTCACTTTTGCCGTTCCAGAGTTATTGGACTTGATATGACGAAAATCGGATTTTTACCCTATGTCGTATGATAACTTGAGTAGTGTTTCTCAGAATGTTTTGAAATTTTATCGGCAGCTTATTGATGAAGAGAGGAGGATCCCTTTAATTTTTGACGATTTTCACTTTTGCCGTTCCAGAGTTATTGGACTTGATATGACGGAAAATCGGATTTTTACTCTATGTCGTATGATAACTTGAGTAGTGTTTCTCAGAATGTTTTGAAATTTTATCAGCAGCTTACCGGTGAAGAGAGGAGGATCCCTTTCATTTGTGATGATTTTCACTTTTGCCGTTCCAGAGTTATTGGACTTGATATGACGGAAAATCGGATTTTTACCCTATGTTGTATGATAACTTGAGTAGTGTTTCTCAGAATGTTTTGAAATTTTATCAGAAGCTTACTGGTGAAGAGAGGAGGATCCCTTTCATTTTTGATGATTTTCACTTTTGCCGTTCCAGAGTTATTGGACTTGATATGACGGAAAATCGGATTTTTACCCTATGTCGTATGATAACTTGAGTAGTGTTTCTCAGAATGTTTTGAAATTTTATCAGCAGCTTACTGATGAAGAGAGGAGGATCCCTTTCATTTTGGACGATTTTCACTATTGCCGTTCCAGAGTTATTGGACTTGATATGATGGAAAATCGGATTTGTACCCTATGTTGTATGATAACTTGAGTAGTGTTTCTCAGAATGTTTTGAAATTTTATCAGCAGCTTACTGGTGAGGAGAGGAGGATCCCTTTCAATTTTGATGATTTTCACTTTTGCCGTTTTAGAGTTATTGGGCTTGATATGACGAAAATAGGATTTTTACTCTATGTCGTATGATAACTTGAGTAGTGTTTCTCAGAATGTTTTGAAATTTTATCAGCAGCTTACCGGTGGAGAGAGGAGGATCTCTTTCATTTTTGACGATTTTCACTTTTGCCGTTCCAGAGTTATTGGACTTGATATGACGGAAAATCGGATTTTTACTCTATGTCGTATGATAACTTGAGTAGTGTTTCTCAGAATGTTTTGAAATTTTTATCAGCAGCTTATTGATGAAGAGAGGAGGATCCCTTTAATTGTTGACGATTTTCACTTTTGCCGTTCCAGAGTTATTGGACTTGATATGACGGAAAATAGGATTTTTACTCTATGTCGTATGATAACTTGAGTAGTGTTTCTCAGAATGTTTTGAAATTTTATCAGCAGCTTACCGGTGGAGAGAGGAGGATCTCTTTCATTTTTGACGATTTTCACTTTTGCCGTTCCAGAGTTATTGGACTTGATATGACGGAAAATAGGATGTTTACCCTATGTCGTATGATAACTTGAGTAGTGTTTCTCAGAATGTTTTGAAATTTTATCAGCAGCTTACTGGTGAGGAGAGGAGGATCCCTTTCATTTTTGACGATTTTCACTTTTGCCGTTCCAGAGTTATTGGACTTGATATGACAGAAAATCGGATTGTTACCCTATGTTGTATGATAACTTGAGCAGTGTTTCTCAGAATGTTTTGAAATTTTATCAGCAGCTTACTGGTGAAGAGAGGAGGATCCCTTTCATTTTTGATGATTTTCACTTTTGCCGTTCCAGAGTTATTGGACTTGATATGACGGAAAATCGGATTTTTACCCTATGTCGTATGATAACTTGAGTAGTGTTTCTCAGAATGTTTTGAAATTTTATCAGCAGCTTACTGATGAAGAGAGGAGGATCCCTTTCATTTTGGACGATTTTCACTTTTGCCGTTCCAGAGTTATTGGACGATTTTCACTTTTGCCGTTCCAGAGTTATTGGACTTGATATGACGGAAAATCGGATTTTTACTCTATGTTGTATGATAACTTGAGTAGTGTTTCTCAGAATGTTTTGAAATTTTATCAGCAACTTACTGGTGAAGAGAGGAGGATCCCTTTCATTTTTGATGATTTTCACTTTTGCCGTTTTAGAGTTATTGGGCTTGATATGACGAAAATAGGATTTTTACTCTATGTCGTATGATAACTTGAGTAGTGTTTCTCAGAATGTTTTGAAATTTTATCAGCAGCTTACCGGTGAGGAGAGGAGGATCCCTTTCATTTTTGACGATTTTCACTTTTGCCGTTCCAGAGTTA
Organism: Bathymodiolus brooksi; assembly: GCA_963680875.1. Taxonomy (NCBI): domain Eukaryota; kingdom Metazoa; phylum Mollusca; class Bivalvia; order Mytilida; family Modiolidae; genus Bathymodiolus; species Bathymodiolus brooksi. Next base: position 28,821,037 of record OY804579.1, read on the forward strand.
TTGGACTTGATATGACGGAAAATCGGATTGTTACCCTATGTTGTATGATAACTTGAGTAGTGTTTCTCAGAATGTTTTGAAATTTTATCAGCAGCTTACTGATGAAGAGAGGAGGATCCCTTTCATTTTGGACGATTTTCACTTTTGCCGTTCCAGAGTTATTGGACTTGATATGACGGAAAATAGGATTTTTACCCTATGTTGTATGATAACTTGAGTAGTGTTTCTCAGAATGTTTTGAAATTTTATCAGCAACTTACTGGTGAAGAGAGGAGGATCCCTTTCATTTTTGATGATTTTCACTTTTGCCGTTTTAGAGTTATTGGGCTTGATATGACGAAAATAGGATTTTTACTCTATGTCGTATGATAACTTGAGTAGTGTTTCTCAGAATGTTTTGAAATTTTATCAGCAGCTTACAGATGAGGAGAGGAGGATCCCTTTCATTTTTGACGATTTTCACTTTTGCCGTTCCAGAGTTATTGGACTTGATATGACGGAAAATCGGATTTTTACCCTATGTCGTATGATAACTTGAGTAGTGTTTCTCAGAATGTTTTGAAATTTTATCGGCAGCTTATTGATGAAGAGAGGAGGATCCCTTTAATTTTTGACGATTTTCACTTTTGCCGTTCCAGAGTTATTGGACTTGATATGACGGAAAATAGGATTTTTACTCTATGTCGTATGATAACTTGAGTAGTGTTTCTCAGAATGTTTTGAAATTTTATCAGCAGCTTACTGGTGAAGAGAGGAGGATCCCTTTCATTTTTGATGATTTTCACTTTTGCCGTTTTAGAGTTATTGGGCTTGATATGACGAAAATAGGATTTTTACTCTATGTCGTATGATAACTTGAGTAGTGTTTCTCAGAATGTTTTGAAATTTTATCAGCAGCTTACCGGTGAGGAGAGGAGGATCCCTTTCATTTTTGACGATTTTCACTTTTGCCGTTCCAGAGTTATTGGACTTGATATGACGGAAAATCGGATTGTTACCCTATGTTGTATGATAACTTGAGTAGTGTTTCTCAGAATGTTTTGAAATTTTATCAGCAGCTTACTGATGAAGAGAGGAGGATCCCTTTCATTTTGAACGATTTTCAATTTTGCCGTTCCAGAGTTATTGGACTTGATATGACGGAAAATAGGATTTTTACCCTATGTTGTATGATAACTTGAGTAGTGTTTCTCAGAATGTTTTGAAATTTTATCAGCAACTTACTGGTGAAGAGAGGAGGATCCCTTTCATTTTTGATGATTTTCACTTTTGCCGTTTTAGAGTTATTGGGCTTGATATGACGAAAATAGGATTTTTACTCTATGTCGTATGATAACTTGAGTAGTGTTTCTCAGAATGTTTTGAAATTTTATCAGCAGCTTACAGATGAGGAGAGGAGGATCCCTTTCATTTTTGACGATTTTCACTTTTGCCGTTCCAGAGTTATTGGACTTGATATGACGGAAAATCGGATTTTTACCCTATGTCGTATGATAACTTGAGTAGTGTTTCTCAGAATGTTTTGAAATTTTATCGGCAGCTTATTGATGAAGAGAGGAGGATCCCTTTAATTTTTGACGATTTTCACTTTTGCCGTTCCAGAGTTATTGGACTTGATATGACGGAAAATAGGATTTTTACTCTATGTCGTATGATAACTTGAGTAGTGTTTCTCAGAATGTTTTGAAATTTTATCAGCAGCTTACTGGTGAAGAGAGGAGGATCCCTTTCATTTTTGATGATTTTCACTTTTGCCGTTTTAGAGTTATTGGGCTTGATATGACGAAAATAGGATTTTTACTCTATGTCGTATGATAACTTGAGTAGTGTTTCTCAGAATGTTTTGAAATTTTATCAGCAGCTTACCGGTGAGGAGAGGAGGATCCCTTTCATTTTTGACGATTTTCACTTTTGCCGTTCCAGAGTTATTGGACTTGATATGACGGAAAATCGGATTGTTACCCTATGTTGTATGATAACTTGAGTAGTGTTTCTCAGAATGTTTTGAAATTTTATCAGCAGCTTACTGATGAAGAGAGGAGGATCCCTTTCATTTTGGACGATTTTCACTTTTGCCGTTCCAGAGTTATTGGACTTGATATGACGGAAAATCGGATTTTTACTCTATGTCGTATGATAACTTGAGTAGTGTTTCTCAGAATGTTTTGAAATTTTATCAGCAGCTTACCGGTGAAGAGAGGAGGATCCCTTTCATTTGTGATGATTTTCACTTTTGCCGTTCCAGAGTTATTGGACTTGATATGACGGAAAATCGGATTTTTACCCTATGTTGTATGATAACTTGAGTAGTGTTTCTCAGAATGTTTTGAAATTTTATCAGAAGCTTACTGGTGAAGAGAGGAGGATCCCTTTCATTTTTGATGATTTTCACTTTTGCCGTTCCAGAGTTATTGGACTTGATATGATGGAAAATCGGATTTGTACCCTATGTTGTATGATAACTTGAGTAGTGTTTCTCAGAATGTTTTGAAATTTTATCAGCAGCTTACTGGTGAGGAGAGGAGGATCCCTTTCAATTTTGATGATTTTCACTTTTGCCGTTTTAGAGTTATTGGGCTTGATATGACGAAAATAGGATTTTTACTCTATGTCGTATGATAACTTGAGTAGTGTTTCTCAGAATGTTTTGAAATTTTATCAGCAGCTTACCGGTGGAGAGAGGAGGATCTCTTTCATTTTTGACGATTTTCACTTTTGCCGTTCCAGAGTTATTGGACTTGATATGACGGAAAATCGGATTTTTACTCTATGTCGTATGATAACTTGAGTAGTGTTTCTCAGAATGTTTTGAAATTTTTATCAGCAGCTTATTGATGAAGAGAGGAGGATCCCTTTAATTGTTGACGATTTTCACTTTTGCCGTTCCAGAGTTATTGGACTTGATATGACGGAAAATAGGATTTTTACTCTATGTCGTATGATAACTTGAGTAGTGTTTCTCAGAATGTTTTGAAATTTTATCAGCAGCTTACCGGTGGAGAGAGGAGGATCTCTTTCATTTTTGACGATTTTCACTTTTGCCGTTCCAGAGTTATTGGACTTGATATGACGGAAAATAGGATGTTTACCCTATGTCGTATGATAACTTGAGTAGTGTTTCTCAGAATGTTTTGAAATTTTATCAGCAGCTTACTGGTGAGGAGAGGAGGATCCCTTTCATTTTTGACGATTTTCACTTTTGCCGTTCCAGAGTTATTGGACTTGATATGACAGAAAATCGGATTGTTACCCTATGTTGTATGATAACTTGAGCAGTGTTTCTCAGAATGTTTTGAAATTTTATCAGCAGCTTACTGGTGAAGAGAGGAGGATCCCTTTCATTTTTGATGATTTTCACTTTTGCCGTTCCAGAGTTATTGGACTTGATATGACGGAAAATCGGATTTTTACCCTATGTCGTATGATAACTTGAGTAGTGTTTCTCAGAATGTTTTGAAATTTTATCAGCAGCTTACTGATGAAGAGAGGAGGATCCCTTTCATTTTGGACGATTTTCACTTTTGCCGTTCCAGAGTTATTGGACGATTTTCACTTTTGCCGTTCCAGAGTTATTGGACTTGATATGACGGAAAATCGGATTTTTACTCTATGTTGTATGATAACTTGAGTAGTGTTTCTCAGAATGTTTTGAAATTTTATCAGCAACTTACTGGTGAAGAGAGGAGGATCCCTTTCATTTTTGATGATTTTCACTTTTGCCGTTTTAGAGTTATTGGGCTTGATATGACGAAAATAGGATTTTTACTCTATGTCGTATGATAACTTGAGTAGTGTTTCTCAGAATGTTTTGAAATTTTATCAGCAGCTTACCGGTGAGGAGAGGAGGATCCCTTTCATTTTTGACGATTTTCACTTTTGCCGTTCCAGAGTTATTGGACTTGATATGACGGAAAATCGGATTGTTACCCTATGTTGTATGATAACTTGAGTAGTGTTTCTCAGAATGTTTTGAAATTTTATCAGCAGCTTACTGATGAAGAGAGGAGGATCCCTTTCATTTTGGACGATTTTCACTTTTGCCGTTCCAGAGTTATTGGACTTGATATGACGGAAAATAGGATTTTTACCCTATGTTGTATGATAACTTGAGTAGTGTTTCTCAGAATGTTTTGAAATTTTATCAGCAACTTACTGGTGAAGAGAGGAGGATCCCTTTCATTTTTGATGATTTTCACTTTTGCCGTTTTAGAGTTATTGGGCTTGATATGACGAAAATAGGATTTTTACTCTATGTCGTATGATAACTTGAATAGTGTTTCTCAGAATGTTTTGAAATTTTATCAGCAGCTTACAGATGAGGAGAGGAGGATCCCTTTCATTTTTGACGATTTTCACTTTTGCCGTTCCAGAGTTATTGGACTTGATATGACGGAAAATCGGATTTTTACCCTATGTCGTATGATAACTTGAGTAGTGTTTCTCAGAATGTTTTGAAATTTTATCGGCAGCTTATTGATGAAGAGAGGAGGATCCCTTTAATTTTTGACGATTTTCACTTTTGCCGTTCCAGAGTTATTGGACTTGATATGACGGAAAATAGGATTTTTACTCTATGTCGTATGATAACTTGAGTAGTGTTTCTCAGAATGTTTTGAAATTTTATCAGCAGCTTACTGGTGAAGAGAGGAGGATCCCTTTCATTTTTGATGATTTTCACTTTTGCCGTTTTAGAGTTATTGGGCTTGATATGACGAAAATAGGATTTTTACTCTATGTCGTATGATAACTTGAGTAGTGTTTCTCAGAATGTTTTGAAATTTTATCAGCAGCTTACCGGTGAGGAGAGCAGGATCCCTTTCATTTTTGACGATTTTCACTTTTGCCGTTCCAGAGTTATTGGACTTGATATGACGGAAAATCGGATTGTTACCCTATGTTGTATGATAACTTGAGTAGTGTTTCTCAGAATGTTTTGAAATTTTATCAGCAGCTTACTGATGAAGAGAGGAGGATCCCTTTCATTTTGGACGATTTTCACTTTTGCCGTTCCAGAGTTATTGGACTTGATATGACGGAAAATAGGATTTTTACCCTATGTTGTATGATAACTTGAGTAGTGTTTCTCAGAATGTTTTGAAATTTTATCAGCAACTTACTGGTGAAGAGAGGAGGATCCCTTTCATTTTTGATGATTTTCACTTTTGCCGTTTTAGAGTTATTGGGCTTGATATGACGGAAATAGGATTTTTACTCTATGTCGTATGATAACTTGAGTAGTGTTTCTCAGAATGTTTTGAAATTTTATCAGCAGCTTACAGATGAGGAGAGGAGGATCCCTTTCATTTTTGACGATTTTCACTTTTGCCGTTCCAGAGTTATTGGACTTGATATGACGGAAAATCGGATTTTTACCCTATGTCGTATGATAACTTGAGTAGTGTTTCTCAGAATGTTTTGAAATTTTATCGGCAGCTTATTGATGAAGAGAGGAGGATCCCTTTAATTTTTGACGATTTTCACTTTTGCCGTTCCAGAGTTATTGGACTTGATATGACGGAAAATAGGATTTTTACTCTATGTCGTATGATAACTTGAGTAGTGTTTCTCAGAATGTTTTGAAATTTTATCAGCAGCTTACTGGTGAAGAGAGGAGGATCCCTTTCATTTTTGATGATTTTCACTTTTGCCGTTCCAGAGTTATTGGACTTGATATGACGGAAAATCGGATTTTTACCCTATGTCGTATGATAACTTGAGTAGTGTTTCTCAGAATGTTTTGAAATTTTATCAGCAGCTTACTGATGAAGAGAGGAGGATCCCTTTCATTTTGGACGATTTTCACTTTTGCCGTTCCAGAGTTATTGGACGATTTTCACTTTTGCCGTTCCAGAGTTATTGGACTTGATATGACGGAAAATCGGATTTTTACTCTATGTTGTATGATAACTTGAGTAGTGTTTCTCAGAATGTTTTGAAATTTTATCAGCAACTTACTGGTGAAGAGAGGAGGATCCCTTTCAATTTTGATGATTTTCACTTTTGCCGTTTTAGAGTTATTGGGCTTGATATGACGAAAATAGGATTTTTACTCTATGTCGTATGATAACTTGAGTAGTGTTTCTCAGAATGTTTTGAAATTTTATCAGCAGCTTACCGGTGGAGAGAGGAGGATCTCTTTCATTTTTGACGATTTTCACTTTTGCCGTTCCAGAGTTATTGGACTTGATATGACGGAAAATCGGATTTTTACTCTATGTCGTATGATAACTTGAGTAGTGTTTCTCAGAATGTTTTGAAATTTTATCAGCAGCTTATTGATGAAGAGAGGAGGATCCCTTTAATTGTTGACGATTTTCACTTTTGCCGTTCCAGAGTTATTGGACTTGATATGACGGAAAATAGGATTTTTACTCTATGTCGTATGATAACTTGAGTAGTGTTTCTCAGAATGTTTTGAAATTTTATCAGCAGCTTACCGGTGGAGAGAGGAGGATCTCTTTCATTTTTGACGATTTTCACTTTTGCCGTTCCAGAGTTATTGGACTTGATATGACGGAAAATAGGATGTTTACCCTATGTCGTATGATAACTTGAGTAGTGTTTCTCAGAATGTTTTGAAATTTTATCAGCAGCTTACTGGTGAGGAGAGGAGGATCCCTTTCATTTTTGACGATTTTCACTTTTGCCGTTCCAGAGTTATTGGACTTGATATGACAGAAAATCGGATTGTTACCCTATGTTGTATGATAACTTGAGCAGTGTTTCTCAGAATGTTTTGAAATTTTATCAGCAGCTTACTGGTGAAGAGAGGAGGATCCCTTTCATTTTTGATGATTTTCACTTTTGCCGTTCCAGAGTTATTGGACTTGATATGACGGAAAATCGGATTTTTACCCTATGTCGTATGATAACTTGAGTAGTGTTTCTCAGAATGTTTTGAAATTTTATCAGCAGCTTACTGATGAAGAGAGGAGGATCCCTTTCATTTTGGACGATTTTCACTTTTGCCGTTCCAGAGTTATTGGACGATTTTCACTTTTGCCGTTCCAGAGTTATTGGACTTGATATGACGGAAAATCGGATTTTTACCCTATGTTGTATGATAACTTGAGTAGTGTTTCTCAGAATGTTTTGAAATTTTATCAGCAACTTACTGGTGAAGAGAGGAGGATCCCTTTCATTTTTGATGATTTTCACTTTTGCCGTTTTAGAGTTATTGGGCTTGATATGACGAAAATAGGATTTTTACTCTATGTCGTATGATAACTTGAGTAGTGTTTCTCAGAATGTTTTGAAATTTTATCAGCAGCTTACCGGTGAGGAGAGGAGGATCCCTTTCATTTTTGACGATTTTCACTTTTGCCGTTCCAGAGTTATTGGACTTGATATGACGGAAAATCGGATTGTTACCCTATGTTGTATGATAACTTGAGCAGTGTTTCTCAGAATGTTTTGAAATTTTATCAGCAGCTTACTGGTGAAGAGAGGAGGATCCCTTTCATTTTTGATGATTTTCACTTTTGCCGTTCCAGAGTTATTGGACTTGATATGACGGAAAATCGGATTTTTACCCTATGTCGTATGATAACTTGAGTAGTGTTTCTCAGAATGTTTTGAAATTTTATCAGCAGCTTACTGATGAAGAGAGGAGGATCCCTTTCATTTTGGACGATTTTCACTTTTGCCGTTCCAGAGTTATTGGACGATTTTCACTTTTGCCGTTCCAGAGTTATTGGACTTGATATGACGGAAAATCGGATTTTTACCCTATGTTGTATGATAACTTGAGTAGTGTTTCTCAGAATGTTTTGAAATTTTATCAGCAACTTACTGGTGAAGAGAGGAGGATCCCTTTCATTTTTGATGATTTTCACTTTTGCCGTTTTAGAGTTATTGGGCTTGATATGACGAAAATAGGATTTTTACTCTATGTCGTATGATAACTTGAGTAGTGTTTCTCAGAATGTTTTGAAATTTTATCAGCAGCTTACCGGTGAGGAGAGGAGGATCCCTTTCATTTTTGACGATTTTCACTTTTGCCGTTCCAGAGTTATTGGACTTGATATGACGGAAAATCGGATTGTTACCCTATGTTGTATGATAACTTGAGTAGTGTTTCTCAGAATGTTTTGAAATTTTATCAGCAGCTTACTGATGAAGAGAGGAGGATCCCTTTCATTTTGGACGATTTTCACTTTTGCCGTTCCAGAGTTATTGGACTTGATATGACGGAAAATAGGATTTTTACCCTATGTTGTATGATAACTTGAGTAGTGTTTCTCAGAATGTTTTGAAATTTTATCAGCAACTTACTGGTGAAGAGAGGAGGATCCCTTTCATTTTTGATGATTTTCACTTTTGCCGTTTTAGAGTTATTGGGCTTGATATGACGAAAATAGGATTTTTACTCTATGTCGTATGATAACTTGAGTAGTGTTTCTCAGAATGTTTTGAAATTTTATCAGCAGCTTACAGATGAGGAGAGGAGGATCTCTTTCATTTTTGACGATTTTCACTTTTGCCGTTCCAGAGTTATTGGACTTGATATGACGGAAAATCGGATTTTTACCCTATGTCGTATGATAACTTGAGTAGTGTTTCTCAGAATGTTTTGAAATTTTATCGGCAGCTTATTGATGAAGAGAGGAGGATCCCTTTAATTTTTGACGATTTTCACTTTTGCCGTTCCAGAGTTATTGGACTTGATATGACGGAAAATAGGATTTTTACTCTATGTCGTATGATAACTTGAGTAGTGTTTCTCAGAATGTTTTGAAATTTTATCAGCAGCTTACTGGTGAGGAGAGGAGGATCCCTTTCATTTTTGACGATTTTCACTTTTGCCGTTCCAGAGTTATTGGACTTGATATGACAGAAAATCGGATTGTTACCCTATGTTGTATGATAACTTGAGTAGTGTTTCTCAGAATGTTTTGAAATTTTATCAGCAGCTTACTGGTGAAGAGAGGAGGATCCCTTTCATTTTTGATGATTTTCACTTTTGCCGTTTTAGAGTTATTGGGCTTGATATGACGAAAATAGGATTTTTACTCTATGTCGTATGATTACTTGAGTAGTGTTTCTCAGAATGTTTTGAAATTTTATCAGCAGCTTACCGGTGAGGAGAGGAGGATCCCTTTCATTTTTGACGATTTTCACTTTTGCCGTTCCAGAGTTATTGGACTTGATATGACGGAAAATCGGATTGTTACCCTATGTTGTATGATAACTTGAGTAGTGTTTCTCAGAATGTTTTGAAATTTTATCAGCAGCTTACTGATGAAGAGAGGAGGATCCCTTTCATTTTGGACGATTTTCACTTTTGCCGTTCCAGAGTTATTGGACTTGATATGACGGAAAATAGGATTTTTACCCTATGTTGTATGATAACTTGAGTAGTGTTTCTCAGAATGTTTTGAAATTTTATCAGCAACTTACTGGTGAAGAGAGGAGGATCCCTTTCATTTTTGATGATTTTCACTTTTGCCGTTTTAGAGTTATTGGGCTTGATATGACGAAAATAGGATTTTTACTCTATGTCGTATGATAACTTGAGTAGTGTTTCTCAGAATGTTTTGAAATTTTATCAGCAGCTTACAGATGAGGAGAGGAGGATCTCTTTCATTTTTGACGATTTACACTTTTGCCGTTCCAGAGTTATTGGACTTGATATGACGGAAAATCGGATTTTTACCCTATGTCGTATGATAACTTGAGTAGTGTTTCTCAGAATGTTTTGAAATTTTATCGGCAGCTTATTGATGAAGAGAGGAGGATCCCTTTAATTTTTGACGATTTTCACTTTTGCCGTTCCAGAGTTATTGGACTTGATATGACGGAAAATAGGATTTTTACTCTATGTCGTATGATAACTTGAGTAGTGTTTCTCAGAATGTTTTGAAATTTTATCAGCAACTTACTGGTGAAGAGAGGAGGATCCCTTTCATTTTTGATGATTTTCACTTTTGCCGTTTTAGAGTTATTGGGCTTGATATGACGAAAATAGGATTTTTACTCTATGTCGTATGATAACTTGAGTAGTGTTTCTCAGAATGTTTTGAAATTTTATCAGCAGCTTACCGGTGGAGAGAGGAGGATCTCTTTCATTTTTGACAATTTTCACTTCTGCCGTTCCAGAGTTATTGGACTTGATATGACAGAAAATCGGATTTTTACCCTATGTTGTATAACTTGAGTAGTGTTTCTCAGAATGTTTTGAAATTTTATCAGCAGCTTACAGATGAGGAGAGGAGGATCCCTTTCATTTTTGACGATTTTCACTTTTGCCGTTCCAGAGTTATTGGACTTGATATGACGGAAAATCGGATTTTTACCCTATGTCGTATGATAACTTGAGTAGTGTTTCTCAGAATGTTTTGAAATTTTATCGGCAGCTTATTGATAAAGAGAGGAGGATCCCTTTAATTTTTGACGATTTTCACTTTTGCCGTTCCAGAGTTATTGGACTTGATATGACGGAAAATCGGATTGTTACCCTATGTTGTATGATAACTTGAGTAGTGTTTCTCAGAATGTTTTGAAATTTTATCAGCAGCTTACTGATGAAGAGAGGAGGATCCCTTTCATTTTGGACGATTTTCACTTTTGCCGTTCCAGAGTTATTGGACTTGATATGACGGAAAATCGGACTTTTACCCTATGTTGTATGATAACTTGAGTAGTGTTTCTCAGAATGTTTTGAAATTTTATCAGCAGCTTACTGATGAAGAGAGGAGGATCCCTTTCATTTTGGACGATTTTCACTTTTGCCGTTCCAGAGTTATTGGACTTGATATGACGGAAAATCGGATTTTTACCCTATGTTGTATGATAACTTGAGTAGTGTTTCTCAGAATGTTTTGAAATTTTATCAGCAACTTACTGATGAAGAGAGGAGGATCTCTTTCATTTTTGACAATTTTCACTTCTGCCGTTCCAGAGTTATTGGACTTGATATGACGGAAAATCGGATTTTTACCCTATGTTGTATAACTTGAGTAGTGTTTCTCAGAATGTTTTGAAATTTTATCAGCAGCTTACAGATGAGGAGAGGAGGATCTCTTTCATTTTTGACGATTTTCACTTTTGCCGTTCCAGAGTTATTGGACTTGATATGACGGAAAATCGGATTTTTACCCTATGTCGTATGATAACTTGAGTAGTGTTTCTCAGAATGTTTTGAAATTTTATCGGCAGCTTATTGATGAAGAGAGGAGGATCCCTTTAATTTTTGACGATTTTCACTTTTGCCGTTCCAGAGTTATTGGACTTGATATGACGGAAAATAGGATTTTTACTCTATGTCGTATGATAACTTGAGTAGTGTTTCTCAGAATGTTTTGAAATTTTATCAGCAACTTACTGGTGAAGAGAGGAGGATCCCTTTCATTTTTGATGATTTTCACTTTTGCCGTTTTAGAGTTATTGGGCTTGATATGACGAAAATAGGATTTTTACTCTATGTCGTATGATAACTTGAGTAGTGTTTCTCAGAATGTTTTGAAATTTTATCAGCAGCTTACCGGTGGAGAGAGGAGGATCTCTTTCATTTTTGACAATTTTCACTTCTGCCGTTCCAGAGTTATTGGACTTGATATGACAGAAAATCGGATTTTTACCCTATGTTGTATAACTTGAGTAGTGTTTCTCAGAATGTTTTGAAATTTTATCAGCAGCTTACAGATGAGGAGAGGAGGATCCCTTTCATTTTTGACGATTTTCACTTTTGCCGTTCCAGAGTTATTGGACTTGATATGACGGAAAATCGGATTTTTACCCTATGTCGTATGATAACTTGAGTAGTGTTTCTCAGAATGTTTTGAAATTTTATCGGCAGCTTATTGATGAAGAGAGGAGGATCCCTTTAATTTTTGACGATTTTCACTTTTGCCGTTCCAGAGTTATTGGACTTGATATGACGGAAAATAGGATTTTTACTCTATGTCGTATGATAACTTGAGTAGTGTTTCTCAGAATGTTTTGAAATTTTATCAGCAACTTACTGGTGAAGAGAGGAGGATCCCTTTCATTTTTGATGATTTTCACTTTTGCCGTTTTAGAGTTATTGGGCTTGATATGACGAAAATAGGATTTTTACTCTATGTCGTATGATAACTTGAGTAGTGTTTCTCAGAATGTTTTGAAATTTTATCAGCAGCTTACCGGTGGAGAGAGGAGGATCTCTTTCATTTTTGACAATTTTCACTTCTGCCGTTCCAGAGTTATTGGACTTGATATGACAGAAAATCGGATTTTTACCCTATGTTGTATAACTTGAGTAGTGTTTCTCAGAATGTTTTGAAATTTTATCAGCAGCTTACAGATGAGGAGAGGAGGATCCCTTTCATTTTTGACGATTTTCACTTTTGCCGTTCCAGAGTTATTGGACTTGATATGACGGAAAATCGGATTTTTACCCTATGTCGTATGATAACTTGAGTAGTGTTTCTCAGAATGTTTTGAAATTTTATCGGCAGCTTATTGATAAAGAGAGGAGGATCCCTTTAATTTTTGACGATTTTCACTTTTGCCGTTCCAGAGTTATTGGACTTGATATGACGGAAAATAGGATTTTTACTCTATGTCGTATGATAATTTGAGTAGTGTTTCTCAGAATGTTTTGAAATTTTATCAGCAGCTTACCGGTGAGGAGAGGAGGATCCCTTTCATTTTTGACGATTTTCACTTTTGCCGTTCCAGAGTTATTGGACTTGATATGACGGAAAATCGGATTGTTACCCTATGTTGTATGATAACTTGAGTAGTGTTTCTCAGAATGTTTTGAAATTTTATCAGCACCTTACCGGTGGAGAGAGGAGGATCTCTTTCATTTTTGACGATTTTCACTTTTGCCGTTCCAGAGTTATTGGACTTGATATGAAGGAAAATAGGATTTTTACTCTATGTCGTATGATAACTTGAGTAGTGTTTCTCAGAATGTTTTGAAATTTTATCAGCACCTTACCGGTGGAGAGAGGAGGATCTCTTTCATTTTTGACGATTTTCACTTTTGCCGTTCCAGAGTTATTGGACTTGATATGACGGAAAATAGGATTTTAACCCTATGTCGTATGATAACTTGAGTAGCGTTTCTCAGAATGTTTTGAAATTTTATCACCAGAATGTAGTAGCACAAGATACATACAAATATTAACATAATCACATAAACACATATATAAAGCACATACAGTTTGCAAATGCAACATAAAAAGCACAAAAATAAAAGACATACTAAAACATGCTGAAGCAATATCAAGCAAACATAAAATAACTAAGCAGCATTAAAACTTGGAAAAAGCACTAGAAATAAAACAGAAAGCTGAATATGTTATCTGCATGCAGAACAACGACATACTGAGCCATTCCAGGACTGAATCAAACTTTTAAAGTGGTTGAAACTGTTTTCAGCTCTGAAATGGTTCGGAAGGTCGTTCCACAGAGTTGCAGCTGCAAACATGAATGATTTTTTGCCATACCTTGTAGTTCTAACTTGAGGTACATCTAATATGTTCGAATACCTGAAAGCATATTTAGAATTCTTCACATTAACCAAATCATGAAGGCATACAGGAGCTAATTTGTTAACGATTTTATATGTCTCCAAGGCCATTGTCCTAATACGTCTGATCTGTAAGGATGGCACTAGAGCTTTTTCAAGAAGGTTGATATATGAACTGGTGTAGTCATCGTATACAAAGCGAAGTGCTCTTTCCTGCACTTTCTCTAATTTTTTTGAATTTTTATCGGTACAAAAATGCCAAGCCAAAGGGCAGAAGTTAAAGTTACTGAGAATGAAAGTGTGGAATATAGTTAATTTGCTTAATCTGTCTAAATATCGGCCCAAACGTTTAAGTATATTCAGTTGCTGTGATGCCTTCCTACAGATTGAACTGATATGAATGTCAAAATTTAATTGATAATCTATTTCAATTCCTAAAAGTTTTACTGTCTCTTCACATGAAAGTGTAGAGTTCTGTATACAAATCTTCATGTTTTTGTCAAAAGTCTTCTTCCCAACTGCAAGTACCTGAAATTTATCTGGATTAGCCTGCATTTTGTTAACCTTAAACCAATTAATAAGAACATTTGACTCTGATTCTAAAACTGAGGTAAGTACATTAAAATCAGGATGACCATAAGACAAAGTATTGTCATCCGCATAATTATATAAAGTACCCTTTTTTACAAAATAAACAATACCATTAATAAAGACATTAAATAGTAGAGGTCCCAAGATTGACCCTTGGGGTACCACTTTTTGGATGTCAGACCAACTGCTCAGGATACCATTAATTTTAATTTGCTGTTTCCTATTTGATAAGTAGGACTCAAGAAGGGATACAGAATCAGTGGACATACCATAGGCCGAAAGTTTATCCAATAAAATATCATGGGGTAGGCAATCAAATGCCTTGGAAAGATCCATTAGGACTGCGGCAACATACTGATTTTTTTCAAGGGCATTCCGCCAGTCCTCTAATAACCTGAGCAGGGTTGTCTGACATCCATGACCTCTTCTAAAAACACATAAATAAGGATTAAAAATATTTTCAAAAAAATCAGACAATTGCTGTTCTAAAATTTTCTCAAAAATCTTTGAAAAAATACATAGTACACTTACGGGTCTGTAGTTAGTCTTCAAAAGTGGATCATTCTTTTTATATAAAGGTGTTACTTGTGCTTTCTTTAATTTATCCGGAAAAACACTTTGATCTATTGACATATTTAAAATACTTGTAATCTGAGGTGCAATAATAGATTTACTACATTTTATTATTTTGGCAGGTATACCATCAGCACCTGTTGCTTTTTTTATGTTGATATTATTTATAATCTTTTCAACTTTATCTGTTGTTACCTTTTCAAAAACAAATTTGTTTGTGCAATCATTTTGTTTCTTTATTTCTATTAAACTTGGATGATCAGAAGGGTCGTAAACAGTATCTTTTCCTATATTCTCAGCTACAGTGGAGAAAAAATTATTAAAGTGATTGGCTACTTCTTTTTGATCATTTACAATCTTGTCAGATTCATTAAGCACAATTTTTTGTTCTCCACTGGACCCTTTTTTCGAAAAGAATGGCTTAATAGTTTTCCAAAAGTCGCCCGATTTTGTTCTCCCAGAGCAACGTTCTAAAAAGTATGTTTTCATTGATTTTCTTTTCAATTTGGTTACAAAATTTCTTTGCTTTCTGAATTTTCCCCAATTTTTGTTGCTCTGACATTTTGTAAATTGAGAATATAGCATTTGTTTTCTGTATACAGCTCTTCTGAGCTCCTGATTCATACATGGTAATGGTTTTTTTCTTTGATATCTAGATTTAATTGGAGCATGTTTGTTTACGATAAATCAATGGAGATCACAGGCACTCGGGTATACTCGGTGATTTTCATTATTTTCATTAAAATAAATATTTTCCCTTTTAGTGCCTCTATTCTAACCTTCTCTACGCAGAATCACCTAATTTTGACGTATTTTACACCTTTTGATACAACCCATTTTTTCTGTTGATATTATAGTATTTATAGAAAAAATGGGTTGTATCAAAATGTGTAAAATACGTCCCGAGTGTCTGTGCTGTTACCCAACCGTAACTACTCGGCCATTCTCGCTACCCTTGCAGGTAGCGAGAATGGCCGAGTAGTTACGATTGGTTACCGGTAAATACCGACCGGGGAAAACCCGCCATTTTCTAGCATCAATATTTTCTTTTCCTTCCCCTTTACCTATGACACCCCCTGAAAATGTCGATGCCAATAACCATAGAACTAAGGTTCGATGCAAAATATACCTGAAATATATACTTGTTTTGTCTGACAGAGAGTTAAATGCAACAGCTGAACGCCTTTTATCTTCAACTACAGTCAATGGACACGGAAGTATTCGTCACCCTCGATTTTACGCTATATATTTCATATATTAAAACCACATTTTTCCAAAAATTATTTTGAAGTCATTTCTAAACGGATTTTGATCATTTTTGCACCAGAAGAAGCAGAAATATTTAAACATTATTTGTTTATTTTAACATAATTTTCCGTTAGATTGCCTTTATTTTCTTATGATTTAAAGACAATTTTTGTTTTCTGACGTCAAATTTGCTATATGCACTATATAGGACTATACACTTGAGCATGAAGCAGTGGAAAACTATACACTTTAGCATGAAGCAGTGGAAAACTATACACTTTAGCATGAAGCAGTGGAAAATGTACCAGGCGTAACATAGACAAATACACAATGAATAAATACCTGCGATAATAAGGGGTCTTGGGCAAGGGAACATCTTCTTTTGGCTTCATACAATTTGTACCAGCTGAAAACAAATAAAACACATTTAAAATATTACATAAAACTTATGGTGTTCTATATATATTTATATAAAAGATTATTACAGTGAAATGTCATGTCTTTCTAAATAATCATAGTAAACACTGAACTTGACCAATATGGATAAACACCAAGTCTTTGCTTTTTATATTTGTGCATCATGCATTCATGACAGGACAAAAAAAATGAATGTGTCAATTTGTTTGCATAGCGAACTGCAGAGGTCATTGAAATATAATGTATATATGATTATTTTTTTTAGATCATTATTTATATAAACTAATCCAATTGGAAATGACATTCCATTGATAGGTGATACTTTTACCTTTGAGTTTGAGTTTGAAAATTCTAATTTTCTATTTATTATGTACAGTGTATATAAATGTTGTTATTTTATCAATTTGAAATTTTTAATTTTGTCTGTTCGCGCCGATGTATAATCATCACGACTCGAGTGGAATACCATGATACCCTCGAGTGATGGAACATCGTAGGATGTAGAAGATCAATCATAAGTTAATGTGAAACAAACCATCGAAAATGGGTGAAGTTATGATATACAGTGTATAGGCTCTTGAAATGTTACTTTAATGCAGAAAGAGTTTCATATGAAAGAAACAATACCTAATTACAAATGGTGTCTTTGCATGATTAGATTCCCTAGGACCGCTAGGTTGGACAGTCAAATGTGGGGGGGGGGGGGGGGTTACTGTTTTCTGTTATTTAGATAAGATAAGATAAGATTTTATTGGTCCAAATTAAAGGGCCCACGAAGGGGCATATAAACATAATAAAACATAAGGTGATTGCATAAAATATCATATAAATTGTAAATAGAAGAATGAGAGACATGATTAGTGTTAAAATATGAGATACCAGCTATCCAAAACAGTGCCTTTTTAACAGGAAATCACACATGCATATTAAAGTATCTTTACTTTCTGAGTTTAAAAGCCATATAAATTTATCCCCAAATGATAATTTTTCAAAGTTAGAATGATTAATGTTATTCTTAATTGTTTCAAGAAGCTTGCGTCTGGAAGTATAGTAAAAAGAACATTTTAATAGAAGGTGTTCTTCAGATTCTATTTCATCTGAAAAACATTTTTCTCATATGCGGTTCTCTAAAGGTGTTATAGGTTTTGAATATCTGCCAGTTTCAATCTTTAATTTATGGTTGCTGATTCTAAATTTGGTGAAAGATTTTCTTTGATTAAAATCTGATAAAATATGAAGATAATTTTCGAATCCGAAATTGCATTTGAGTTTTAGATAGGTTTGCAATTTGCCGTTTTCATCTAGAAGTTTATTTCTTTTAACATGCCATTTATTTTTATAAAAGCCAAAAGGCTTTTGTATAAACTTTAATTTTTCTTTTAAATGTATTATGCTTATATTTAAGCATATTGGGTGATTTTCAAAAAAATGAAGACTTTGTGTGACATAGAGGGTGAAATTTCAAATTGGACAAATTGACATAATTTTGGTCGTAAAATAATGTCAGTATGATATATTTTTCAGATTCAGTTGCTCAGTGCAATATATGCAGACAAAATTATTTTTTTCAACTTTTATTAGCAGCAAAGTGTTAAAATGATAACAAATACAGACTTACTTCCTCAGAGGTATCATTTTCTTTTGGGTATGGTAAAAGACCTAAATGTATTTCCATTTAATAATGATGTGAAATAGGTACATTTTGGTACCAAACTTTGTATATATCATGAGAAAACAGTTTCAGTATATCAAAGAAACACTATTTTTACTGTATATATTTTAAAAAATCTGGTAATTAAAGTTTTCATACAAGCATAAAAAATATGATCTAATGAGGTTTAATAGTTGTAAATCAATTATTTATATATGCCTAATAAATATAACAAAAGTTAAGTTAAGTTGATCATTGGTGTTAAAAACTAGAGGTAACCAAATGAAAATACTGTCCATTTTTTGATGTTTTGTCACACTCCTGACACATTTTTCTAAAAGATAAATACACCAAATATCAAGCTAAATGCAATCACTGTTGGTCACAATAACTTTTTTAAGTAGTAGTACATAATCTATTTTGACTGGAAAAAGGTTTCCTTTAATATATTTCATTTTTACATTGCTATGATGTTATTTCAATCATATTTTATCATATTCTAAGTAATACTATCATAATTATAAAAAATGGCAACTCAATTTTCAACCATTTATACATCTTTTCAAGAGTATAGTGCTTATTGAGAATTAAATAATTCCCCGAGACAATTACAAGCATTTTGTGGAGGCTATATGCTTACAAAATAATCTATTTCTTAAATAAAATTGTCACACTCCTGACTCCCTCTCGAAAATAAACCTGTTGAGCTGAAAATAATATAACCAACTTATTCTTTCTAAACTAAAAGTTATATTTCTTCAAAAGCTTATATTTCTTACAGTAAATATTAAAAGATTCAAAATTATGTTTTTGTTTTTTCTAATGATTAGTGTGCTAATTATTTGCCCTTTAGGAATTTATCTCATCAAAAATGGTTAAAATGGATTTGAAATTTATTAAAACTAGCAATAGATCATCTTTTCTTAGTATAAAATTACTTTTTAGTGGTTTTCAAATTAGTTTCCCCATGTTTCTCAATAATTTACTCTGCAAAAAAAACTTCCTACTGCAAATGCAATTGACATTTAATGTTTTTATGTCAGGAGTGTGACATTACTGTTGAATGAAAAATTATTGATAAATTTTCAAAAATGCTATATCAAAAGAATGAAAATGTTTTATGAAAGGCAAGATATATTAAAGTAAGTATTCTGTTTATCTAAAGCAACATACATCAATTTTTCATTTAGAAAAAAAAATCCATATTTTGACATGTTTTAAGAAAATATAACCTTTTATCATCACTTATTATGAGAAAGATGTCATGCAATATACAAAAATACTACAATTATTACTTATTGTTTATTAGCTGCAATAATGTAGCTCCTGTGACAAACTTGTGTCTCGGCAGAGCTACAACGCGGTCCCATTCGTCACAATGGAGCAAAAAAAAAGTTGCAGTTGAAACATAAAAACTCACTATTTACACTTCAAACATTTCATTATAAATATTACTGATGATCCCAGTCCTTGTTAAATCGGTTTGGCTGAGAAATATATGCTTTTCAATGGTAGCAACAACCTTGTTCAAATTTATCGATCGTTTGTCATAACCGGAAACTACGGAAGGCGGAGCTTTTCTAAATATGGTATTTCTTACTACAATGCTTACGACGGCTGATGTAAACATTCATGCCTTAATCGCCAAATATGGTATCGACATCCAAATAGTGAGGCCGGAAATGACGAAATTCAAAATGTTCAGAGAGAAGATTTTTATTTTGTGGGAATTACATTCTAAAATTCTGGTAGGTGATAAAAACTTGTTATAATAATGGATAAAAGGAAAGGTTATGTCTTATTATTGATAAATGCAGGCGTCAGAAACTCTGTAAATAAAGGTAATAACAAAATTACCGAACAGTCTCGGCGGCTGCTCCATTACGTGTAATGGCATCCCGTTATAACCCTTGCGAGTAAGCGAGCATTAAGGGTTTTATTATTAGAACTAATTGTTTATATGTAATTAAATTGAAAACATTGTGGAAGTTTGTAGAAGCATGGTTTATCTTATTTTTTATTTAAAAATATGCCTATTAAAAGTGTCACACTCCTGACATTAGTTATTTTGATTTCCTAGCTATGATATGTCATATATCAGAGCTACTTCCAACATTTTTCTTTGATTGGGTCTGGAGCTTTTGGAAAATAAAGAAAATTGTGAACTATTAAAGCATACAACATAGTACTATACAACTAAGATAAAATGTCACACTCCTGACATTTTTTGTGTCTCTCCTTATGCAAGCCCAATTTTACAACTATCATATTCATCCAGTCTAATACTACTAAATTATTATAACTAATGTTTTTTTACAACATATTTTGACTTTTCTGAACTAATTAGTCTCAACAATGAAAAACTATTAAGGTTTAATTTGACATTTGTACAATTTTCCAAGTTAAATTCATTCACGTACACTAATTTAAAAAATAGAATAATTTTTTGTTGCAAAATCATACATAGGGTTACAAAACATCTAGATATTTGAAGTAAAATAATACGAAATTATAGAAGACCATCTTTCTTTAATATATTTTTTAGTTTATTTTTTTTATCATCAAGGTAAGTTAAGGCAATTTAAAGTTTGTCGCGCTAAAACGTCACACTCCTGACAAATTTGACCAGTTTTTAGAGGATAACTTTTTAACCGGAAGAGCAATCTCCATGACACTTTGCATGAAGATAACTGTTACCATTGTGCTTGTTTTAAGATATTTACCTTTCTTTCATATCATTTAATATTCAAATTATTCTCTGAAAATGAAAAGTCTTCATTTTTTTGAAAATCACCCTATTGTGAATTCCTGTATTGTTATCAAATATTTTAAAAAGTCTCTGTAGACCAGAATTCCAAGTGTCACAACCCTGTGAGTGTAGGAATTTATTTTCAATGTATGCACTCTTTAAGTAAAAAATTAGTAGAAGAATCTAAACGATACCAGTATTTAAAAACTGAAGTAAAGCAATCTAAGGGAACGACCATTTAACTTGAAGATGGTTTTTTTCTAAAAAAATATTCTGATTCCCAATGTTGCTGAAAAAAATATTCTGATTTTGGTGGAGGAAAAAAAAAATAATCTGATTCAGAGTTTTTGTCATATAACCTAATGTTAAATTCTGGGGAAAAAATTCGCGCTTTGCGCGACAAAAAAAATAATATTCTAACTCTTGTGTTGTCCAAAAAAAATTTTTTGAACGAAACAAAAAATCATACCCCCCCCCCCTTTCAAGTTAAATGGTCGGTCCCTAATGCAAATGGTATTCTTCCTAATTCACTCAATATTGCAAAGTTGGTGCTTGTTTTATTTGCACCCAGTATATATTTACAAAAATGAATATGCAATTTATCACAGGGAAGTACAGATGATAGTCTTGAATGGTCAAATATAAAGTTAAAGTCAGCTGATTTTGGTAAATAACAACCCCATATTTCTGAACAGTATAATAAAATAGGTTTGACAGTGTGGTCAAAGATATGTAGACTAGTTTTGGGCATTGGAGACAATGATAATACATCTGCTTTCAGTTTGAAAAAAGCTTTGACTGCTTTCTTGTAAAGTTCAGTTTTGGACTCTGTGAAAGAGCCAGATGAGGAGAATGTTATCCCTAGATATTTGTAACTATTACAACAGTCTAAAACTTTATTATTGAGTAGGAAATTTTGCTTAATGAATCTTCCAGATTTATTAAAGATTACGACTTTTGTTTTAGATATGTTGACTGACATACACCATTCTTTACAAAAAAGTTCAAGAGAGTCTAATTTGGACTGTAACCCTTTTTGTGAATTAGATAGAAGAATAACATCATCTGCATATAAAAGACAGTCAATTCTATTATTGTTAATATAAACTGGGTCAAATGAGTGTAAAAGGTAATCTGGAAGATCATTTATAAAAATTTTGAAAAGATTGGGCTTAATACATCCCCCTGTCTAACACCAATAGATGATTCAAATGACTCTGTTAGATTCTGGCCAACTTTCACGCAAACTGCAGAGATCTTATACATATCTTTGATTAGATTATAAAAAAGACCACCAACATTCATATCCAAGAGTTTAAGATAAATGGCTGTGTGGGCGACTATCAAAAGCTTTGCGAAAATCGACAAAGCATGCAAATAATTTTTCTTTCTTATGGAGCTATTTGTCTATAAGAGTTTTGAGGACAAACATATGATCAGAAGGTCGGGAATCTTTAGTGAATCCTATTTGGAATGGATTATGGTTTTTTTTCTAAAAAAAAATATTTTGATTCCCAATGTTGCTGAAAAAAATATTCTGATTATGGTAGAGGAAAAAAAATAATCTGATTCAGAGTTTTTGTCATATAACCTAATGTTGAATTCTGGGAAAAAAAATTTGCGCTTTTGCGCGACAAAAAAATAAATATTCTAACTCTCTTGTGTTGTCCGAAATAAATATTCTGAACGAAACAAAAAACCATAACGCCCCCCCTTCAAGTTAAATGGTCGGTCCCTTAAGGTTATCAAGCTGAGATAATATGGATTTCTTGAAGTTCTTCATTTTATATTTTATATTTTTGTTGTAAATTCTACGCAGTTTAAAATAACTGTTTTTGATGTTAAGATCAAAAGGATAAATATATAATAGGGCTCCTTTTCTATCCAGTTCCTTTCTTTATTTTTTCAGATCACAGTCATACCATTTTTTGTGTGAGAGACCTTTCCTCTTATTGTTTTTTAGTTTAGGTCTTTTTAAACATGAATCTGCAGCATCTGTTATAATAAGTTCAAGTTTGCTGCAGGCATTATTAATGTTATCTCGAGTTAAGTCAATGTTGTCATGTATGAAGTCAGATATCTGTTTTTGGAAATGGGGATTTGATAAGGTATTTTGGAACTTTATTTCAGAGGTATCATCCCATATATATTGTTTGGGAAATGGAATATCAGTCGATGTATTAACTGATGGTAGAATCTTATACCTGGATTGAATTCCCCAGGATAATTTACAATGAGTATCAGATAGTGTTGGGATAAAATTGGCAATGTTAAAAACAGGGGGACTAACCGGTTAATCGAGAAAAGTCGTTCGTGTACGATTGTTAATCGGGTTTTTTTGATTCGTGAACGATTCGGTTACTAGTTCGTGTACGATATTTCCGGTTTTTGAAAGTAAGTTAAGACACAAAATTTCAATATTCTTTTGTAATTATAAGCATAAAGCAAAAAAAGGCTTCGTAGTTCCTTAAATGAATAATTAATAAATTTAATTCGAAAGAGTAAACTTCATAACAGACTTTCATTTTTCAATAATTTGGTCAGAAACGTAGATGTCACTCTATTTTTTGCTTTCAGAGTTTCCATTTTCTAGCAAAAAATGCTAATTTTCTGGTAAAATTAACATTTTATGACAGAAAATAAATTTTAACTTCAAAGTTACTTTATCTTATACTTACTTTTCGTGAGAATTCTTATCTTAAGCAAAGATATAGTTTTCTTTTTGCATATTTCCAATTTTTTTTTTCGTGAACGAACGTGTTATTGAAAAATATGGTCGTGTACGATGTATTAACATTTTTGCAGACTATGGCTTTTGTGTGTTCCACTTGTGTTGACCTTGATTTCGGCGTGGAAAGTTCTCTTTTAGTACGATATGGTTTATTTGGTGTTGTCCTTATATCATTTTTGCTGTTTTCTGAAACTTGACAGTTTTTCCAGTAATGTTTTTTTCGGGTAATTTTTTTTCTTCTTGAAACATGTTTTGGAAGTATAGTCATGGTTTATCTGCAAACATATAAATTATGCATACTTACTTTATTATGTAGGTCTACGGTTCTTTGGCTTTCACCTTTTGGTAATTTTGGCTATATTTTGTTCATATTTTTGACTTATTATTTGGGTTTCCAAACTTTTGGTGTTTAGCTCTGCTGACGAGGAATTATTTTCCGAAATGGCCATCCAAGACATCAAAATTGGTATAGATTGTTTTTTTCTACATGCAAAAGTTATTGTCGTTTAAGTACTATTCCATGTAAGAGTCAGGCAATCAATTGTTTAACTTTTTTTATTAAAACTGGTTAAAAGTGTTCATTTGGTAATCCAAACATTTCCTTCTATTTCGGATTTTCATAAAACTAATAATTTGTTAGTAGTTATAGATTGAACATTATGGCGGGAAAGTTTTCACGTAGTTTTTACTGCATAAAGGAACCACATATTTGCGTGTTAATATCTACAAAAGGCATTTTGAGCCATAGCATCGTATACATACATGTAAGGGCTCCTGAATATATTTCAGTCATAACTTTTTTGTTTAAATTACATTTGAATTTTTGACTGATTTTATAGGGAAGACATTTTGGTGAAAATTTTCCCGTACTTTATTATGATTTTTATTGCAGGAGTTATTGACCTTTTCGTGGAATTTGCTGTGTGTGGGGGGTATTAGTTAGCCTTTGGCTTACAGTTCTATTTTGAGGTCGAACGTGTTTCAGTACTCAACATAATATTTTCTTAAACTGGATGTGTACTCAAAATAATATTTTCTTAAACTGGATGTGTACTTACAATTGGTGTTACCTGATTCTTGCAAAGAATAGTACATAAAAATATATTCATGAATGTCTATTAGTAATTACTTAGAAATAGGTTTTCGATGACGCAAAACACCTCAAATTATATCTTGCCGCGCTCATATTTCATGAGACACACTTATAAAAAGCAACATTAGAAAATAATTCATTTTAATTGCTAAGAAAAATGCAAGTATCTTATATTGAGTAATCGTTCACGAACATCGATCACGAACAAGAAATTTTTAACCTGTTCGTTCACGAACAAAAAAATGAAAAAAATATAATTTTCCCGTCATATTTTGCATTTTTTTGTGAAAAAGGTCTTTTAACCACTCCAATATAGAAGAATGTTTCCATTAGAGTGATGTTTCAGTCATAAAAAAGTGTAAATGTGTGAATATAGGAATATTATAGTTCTTGTGACATTTTGATGCAATGCTTTTTAGACTTTCTGACCACATTTCATGCAAGGTTTATATCAACGAAAGTTTTGGAGCATACACCATCAAAGATATACAATAAAGGAAGGGAACTGCGAAGAGATAATTAAAAATTGATTCCTTAATTAGTAATAATTGAGGCTTACCATTAAGGAATCATGTCCGGATCCTCAAAATAATCGTACACGAACTAGTAACCGAATCGTTCACAAATCAAAAAACCCGATTAACAATCGTACACGAACGGCTTTTCTCGATTAACCGGTTGGTCCCCCTGAAAAAGAGGTATTTCAAAAAGTAATGGTTCGGACACAATCACATAGTCCACAGTGCTTGAGCCATTGTATGTATGGCAGGAGAATTTCCCAAAAGAGTCCCCAGCAAGTCTACCATTTAAAATTCTAAGCTGGTTTCCAACACATATATCAAGTGATTGCCTCGTGTATCGGTTATTTTATCTTGATTCATTCTAGGGCGAGCTGAGTTGGATACATAACAATCAAATGATGGATTAAAGTTATTATTATCTTTGGTGATAAAGTCATTTTCACAGCCAACTCGTGCATTAAAGTCACCACACAACATTATATGACCATAGTCTTGGTGTTTAATAATGTCCTTTTCAATAAGATCAAGGATAGAGCAATCTTGGTTATGAAGGGTGGCAGATTGGACTGGAGGATAATAAATAAGACAAGTATAAATGTCTTTTTCAAGATTAAAAAAATCCTTTTTAAGGATAAACCAGTGAAAGTTAGAATTCATGATGGGTAATAGTTGTATACCTGGTTTTAGTTCATTTTTGTATAGGATGGCTAAACCACCAAAATATCGATCATTTTTTGACTGATCTCTGCATATAGGAAAGTAATGATAGCCAGGAATATTCACAGCTTCCCCATAACCATGAGTCTCTGCAAGAATTATATCGTGCTTAAAAATATGTTGTAGAAATATGGGGTCTGAAAGTTTATTATGAGTTTTTGATTTAAGACCACCAATGTTCCAGAAACACCATTTGATATTTAGTCTATTCATGGTAAAGAAACAACTAGGTTTATACTAATAGATAAAAAAAAAAAAAAAAAGAAAAAAAGTATAATCAGTATATATGACTTAGAAGTTGTTTCGTGATATGATAATATGGTGGTTATAATAAGTGACCACTAGATATGATATACAAGCACCTATATAAGTAAGGTCAAACACAAGCACTTCCTTTGCTTACTTGTTACTAAATGATAAAAATAAAATAAAAAATTGTATCAAAAATCAAAAAAAGTGGTGATGAAATGAAAACTAAACTTTCAGACCTAAAAATGTATGTGGATACCAAAACTGTTGGTGATTTTGTATCCAAAAAAAAAAAGAAGAGTAAAATAACCCAAAAACAAATCTTTGACTTTTAGTAATTTAGATAGGAAGTAAAAACTTCAATTTTCAGACTTCTTTCAGATAAGATACACATTATATTTTCACAATATGAAAAGATTAGATGTAAACATGTAATAATGACATAGTTACCCATCCTAAGTACATTTTATAACTTGATAATTTTATTTTATTATTATTATTTTTAAAAGACATAAGAGTGAGAGAACTTAGGTTATTAAATTTTAGTGTACATAATTAGACATGTCATGAATAAATGGGTGTAAGTAGAAAATTATCATTACAAAAGTATACTGATGTCTATTCTATCACTGAGTTATTCTCAATAGATGTTGACAATGTTTGTCCAAATTTATTTTATTTTTATTTTTTTTTATTAAGTTAATATGTGGCAAATATATTGATTTGTATGTTTAATATTTTTATTAGAACATTACTTTAACGTAACACTAGAAATTAAGGTATAGGATCGTGATGATTGAGGTTAAATCCTTCTCACTCAAATGTTATTAAAATATACTTTAACACAAATAAAATCGGAAAAATCAACATTAAATACATTAAATCACCAGAAAACAAAAACTATGCAGACAAAAATTACAATCAGATAAACAAATAAAATTCAAAGAATTCTGCGCGTCTTGAAATAAATATCATAAAAATCTGCCCAGAGATAGCTTTAAAATATTTTTTTGAAAATATGTGGTTTCATATGAAATATCGGACTTTTTGAAATTTGTTTTCATTTTGCTGGACATAGCATAGGTCCAGGAAGTTTCTGCTGGACCCTCTGAATTTTTGCCGGACCTACATTTTTTATGTAAAATTGTTCTAAAGCCAAGCAATGTCATACCGTTATTATTATTTTAGTCTAGCAGAGCGCTTTCTGTATTTAACTTCATTAGTACTGGCCTAAAAATAGGAAGACCAGTCACCATCCAGAATAAACCAAAAAGTTGAAACCATGCACCAAAAAAAAGAGTAGCCAAATCCAGCTAGGGATACCCTAGTCCGAGATTCCTCTGTCGTTTAACGGCATTGATAAAGTTGCTTGTAGCCGTTCACAAGCAACTTTATCAATGCCGTTAAACGACAGAGGAATCTCGGACTAGGGATACCCTTAAACTTTGAAAAATTTACCAGATTTAAAACATAATTTTTAAATTTTTTATTGAGATTACAATAACAATATTCTAACAGTCATTAGACTCTCAATCCCCAGTGCCCGGCTGAGCTCCGTCATAATGCTTCAGGAACAACCACATTTTTTATGATCAACACATTGCCATGTTGCCGGAACGGTAAACAAAATTCTAAATAGAAACGGATTCGGTGAAGGGAACGATACAAATCAGGGACGTCGTGTTTTTTTATTTTATTAATTTTTTGGGGGCTTTTCACTCGAAAAGATCATCTCATGCATCACAATATATTCAAATATATTTATTTTCATGACAGTTGCCAATAATATTTACCAAAAACAGATAAAATATCACGTATTCAATGCGGTTACAAATTCCGAACTTGTTCCGGTAGTTACAATACGACCTGCGTTTCCGACCTCCGTTAAAAAAGTAAACACATCATTCAAAAATATTTGGCGGATATGGGGACCGGCATTACCGACGTTATTGGCGGACCTCATGATTTTCTGCCCCCTAGGTTCGATGGGTCCGACGAATTTCAAAAACTCTGAAATATATATAGTAAGAAATCGAAGGTGACGAATACTTATGAAGTTATGTCCATGGACTGTAGTCTGTACACCGAAAGACCCCATTGGCATTGGAAATAAGCCGTAATGTCTTTTATGGGTTAACATACTTTAAATGTAATGATGTATCGCAAATTCACACATTCTCGACAGGTACATACTGTACATGATCACATGTTTATGACGAGTTTGTTTCGCCTTATAAAATCTCGCTTTATTATTAAGTGTATGTTCAAGCTGAGAAGTGAGCAATAGATAGGTTGTTCAGGGATATTTATTGCTAGCTGATGATGAAAAGCTTTGTGAAACAAGCATTCTGTAGGCTTTTAATTTTTCGTCTGGTTTCCAATGATGGTAATTTTACATCCTTTAGTATGTTGGTAACTGAACCCGGCTCTACTGTACTGATGTTTAATAAAATAGGCTGATCTTCTTTGCACCATTTCAATCTTTTTATATGATTTTCCTGAAATAGTATTCAACATTCGCTTGATATGCTCTTTTCTTTACTTCCTCTGGGGGAATTTACCGATATTTCTCCTAAAGAAGCCTAGTGATTTATTTGCTTTAGCTATTACGACATATCTGTCAAGTCTCACACTATCATCGTAAGTCTTACTCTTTAAGGCATAAAATCACCCCCATGATTCTCACGCTAACGCTAAAATCGATGAATTAAAAAATTCAGTAAAGATAATAAAACTGCCTAAACAGAACTGGTTCGCTCAATACAGAAATTTGGATCCGTTAGCGATATCTGTTTAATGTATTTCTGTCACAACTGGTTACTTTTACACATAACGGTATCAAAGAACCAGTTAGAAGTAACAAGTTAATGGGGCTCGAACCTTCAACTGCTTGTGAAGCAGACAGTCCTGCAAAAAGCGGCCCGAACAGCTCCATGGAGGTGCTGCATATAATGCAAAATTTGATTCCGAATGGTGTAGCAAATATCCAGTAAAGGCTTCAAACTCTCAAACAAACTTTTTATACGGTATGTGGTTTTATCTCGGGAATTTAGTTATGCTCATGAGGGTGAAGCTGATATAAAGCAACATATATTGACTAAAACACATAAAGCCAAAGCTTTGTCATTGTGACAACAACATACTCTTAACTTTGTTCCACAAAACGATAAATTGACTTTTAAAATTTCCAGAGCAGAAGTTCTCATGACCAATTTTATTGTCGAAATCAATTTGCTGATTGCTGTAGTTGACAAATGTGGTCCATTGTTCAGAAATATGTTCCCAGATTCGCAAATTGCAAAACAGGATCAATGTGCTAAGACTAACCTTTTTGTATACTAAACAGAGCATTGGCACCAATTTTCCATTTTGATCTAGTATCTAAAATGAAACCAACCCATACACTTTACCAACAAACAGGAGTAATGAATCTGATTTAACGAGGCATAATGAATACATTGACCGTAAAAATATTTGAGATCTCTTTATGCAACCAGCAATTTGTTAGATATGTGCACAACAAAAGGTGCAACTGCCACAGATATTTTTGAAAAAATTGACAGTGTTGTTACTCAAAATCAGATACCATGTGATAAGTGTACATGTGTAGCTTTCTCTGTAGATAATGCCTCTGTGTATATTGGTAGAAGAAACCCAATTAAAAGTAGGGTACTGGTGTAAAACCCTGATGTGTACTTTGGTGGCTGTCCTTGCCATTATGGCACATAAGGTGCAACTGCTGCAGATATTTTTGCAAAAAATTGACAATATTATTACTCAAAATCAGATACATGTACCAACCATGTGATAAGTGTGTTGTTTTCTCTGTAGATAATGCCTCTGTGAATATTGGTAGAAGAAACCCAATTAAAAGTAGGGTACTGGTGTAAAACCCCGATGTGTACTTTGTTGGTTGTCCTTGCCATTATATGGCACATAATGCAGCACGTAAAGGAGGAGATCAGATGGCTTTTCTGGAACTTTTGCCAGTTCTGGATTTGTTGTTGAGGATTTAGTTATAGATCAATTACTGGTTTGATAATAGTACAAAGTGTACAAACAAACTTTTGCATATTTTGTGACACACCGTATAAACAGGTTTTGAAACATGTATCCACACGTTGGTTTAGCTTGAAAAAGACAGTTTCTCGTATGTTGGAAATGTACCTGGCCTTGGAAAGTTATTATTTGTCCGGCTCAGAAAAGCAGCCAAGGCTTAAACGACTAACAAAACAGTTTGAAAATCCCATGACAGAAGTATATTTACTTGGGAAGGCATATCGTATATTATTAAATGTTTATAAGTAACACAAATTTAGTAATTTTAGTGCTAGCGAATTCTTCAGAATCACCATACTGTCTCCCAGACCCCCTGCTCTCACTCTGAGACATTAAAAACTCTTGACAGCTCTGCTATTATTGTGTATTCCATTTGAGCATGTTTGTAAATTGAACTCCTAGATATGGGTTTTGGTCTACATTTTCCAAAATTTGGTCCTGCATGGTCTAGTTATGTAATCAATGTATTGACACTGAAAGGAATCCTGGTGTTGTCAATTGTGTTTACTTCTCGCTAATATGATGAATAAATACCAGTAATAAGCATGCATTGTTTTTCATGCCACTGTTTTGAAACGAAAAGAAAATACTTGGGTTTTAATTTAGTAAATCAAACACAAATGACAAATTTTTCAGTTTATATAAACTTCGATCCTGGTCACTCTTTTTAGATTGACATTTGTGTCACAGATACTTGAGGACAGGATACAGTATATGCCTATGGGCTGCCCATATGGAGGCGTGACTTGCATTAGAATAAAATACATATTTTTCTCTTATTTATGCTTTCTCTAACTGTTTTTGCTTGGAATACATGCAGGATTTTTTTTTTACTGACAGACAAAATCTAAGATTTTTGCAAGTCGACTGATATATAATACTGTATATATTCCAAGCAAAAATGGTTAGAGAAAAATATGTATTTCCTTCTAATGTAAGTCACGCCACGTGACCATAAGGGTACCATATATACTGTATCCTGTCCTCAAGTACCTGTGTTTGTGTGTTAGACCATAGAAGACGAAAACCGGTAATGCCAGCATATAAACATTCGTCAAAAATGGCACAAAATAATTATATTGGTTTCTTTGGTAAAGAGGGTGGTATTTTAGGGGAATTGATGACAACATTATTGCAAATTATTACAACAAAAATTGTCCTTATTTATTACCAGTTTTGGAGGATGAAGGTAAATAAAACATGAAATGCTTGCTACTCTGTGGGTATGATGTCAATATCTACATTATTAATGACAATGTAGTTGAAGAAATCTAAATCAGACTACATCAGTGAGTTTTCAAAATGATTAAAGCTTGTTTCAGGGTAAAGAAAAAAAATTACATTACAAATCTCACATGATTCTGATACAAAATGTTGATACCAATTAAGAGTTGTTACTTTATAATGTGCTTTTTTCTATATTTGATCTCTATTTCAGTGGTGGTGCTGAACTTTTATTTGACAACAAAAAGAAACATGAGATAGTCTTGCCAGAACTATCAAGTCCATGTAAGTTGCATTATAGAAAGAGAGGAAGTTTATCATTTTCTTTGCTCAAAATATTAATAAGGGAGTGAGTGATTGTTGTTTAACACCAACCCAGCAATTTTTCAGCTATATCATGGTGAGAACAAGTTAATTTTCAATCAGATAATGATGAGGTCCGCTTTGTACTAGACCAACACGCTTAGTTGGATTTTTATAGTGCTAGCTCACTGAAACGACAGTCTGCAGATAGACATGTCGCCCCACTCAGACACAATATCCTGATTCAGAGTCAACCAGTCTTTGCTCTTTCTCCTTAACGCTGTGTGCTTTGTGGAGAAGCAACAAATACCAATATTATAGTCTTTGGTTTGACCCGATTGAGGCTCGAATCCACAATCTATTGCACTCAAAGCAAGCACGCTAGCCACCACTGATAAGGGAGTGAAGATTTTGTTTAGACTAGAATATCAAGTGTTTCTTTTGTTACATTTAGGTAGTTTTGTACATCAAGACTTAATATAGTGATAATGGAAAAAACTATTCAACCAAGGCTACCATTTTCATAAATGATTAAAAACTCACTAAATTTTATTATCTATCAAATACCTACCACCACTCTTAACTTTGAGATAACTTTTTATTGTAAGTTGTAAATTCTATTTATTAGTGAAACTATTGTAACTCTTAAGAGTACTTATGTCTACGTTTACAACTTACTAACATTAGTGAAACGGTCGCTAGTATAATACTACAGTTAGTGTATTGTTTTTATTGTGATATATGTTTAATATGTTAACTTGTATTATCTGTCATGCTATTTTATATTCGTTTCTTTCTCTGTCAAGGGACAATAAAAATCCTGCTTCCCTGGGTTAGAGACAACTTACTTAAGGAAAGACCAGAGCTTTTCATGCAAGGTGATACTGTGTAAGTTAAAATATTTAAATATCATTTTGTTTCATTTTGATAAGGCATATATGGTTCTGATGATAATTTTGATTAATTTGGCATTGAATTTAAGAAAAAGCTTTTTCAGTATGACAGCAGATATTGTACTGTTAACCAAGGGTATAAGAATGATGGTATGCTTTGAAATCAAACAGCATTTTTTTTTTTGCTTGACAGTTTTGAAAAGTTTCCCAACGAATAAGGAACCAAGAATGTAATAAGCATCCATTTAAAATATTGTAATAGTAGTAATATGGGTGTGTAGAGGCAGATGTGACATCACTAGATGGGCCTGTAGAGGCAGATGTGACGTCACTATATGGGCCTGTAGAGGTGGATGTGACATCACTATATTGGCCTGTAGAGGCAGATGTGACGTCACTATATGGGCCTGTAGAGGCAGATGTGACGTCACTATATGGGCCTGTAGAGGTGGATGTGACATCACTAGATTGACCTGTAGAGGCAGATGTGACGTCACTATATGGGCCTGTAGAGGTGGATGTGACATCACTATATGGGCCTGTAGAGGTGGATGTGACATCACTAGATTGGCCTGTAGAGACAGATGTGACGTCACTAGATGGGCCTGTAGAGGCAGATGTGACGTCACTAGATGGGCCTGTAGAGGCAGATGTGATGTCACTAGATGGGCCTGTAGAGGCAGATGTGACGTCACTAGATGGGCCTGTAGAGGCAGATGTGACGTCACTATATGGGCCTGTAGAGGTGGATGTGACATCACTATATTGGCCTGTAGAGGCAGATGTGACGTCACTATATGGGCCTGTAGAGGCAGATGTGACGTCACTATATGGGCCTGTAGAGGTGGATGTGACATCACTAGATTGACCTGTAGAGGCAGATGTGACGTCACTATATGGGCCTGTAGAGGTGGATGTGACATCACTAGATTGGCCTGTAGAGACAGATGTGACGTCACTAGATGGGCCTGTAGAGGCAGATGTGACGTCACTAGATGGGCCTGTAGAGGCAGATGTGATGTCACTAGATGGGCCTGTAGAGGCAGATGTGACGTCACTAGATGGGCCTGTAGAGGCAGATGTGACGTCACTAGATGGGCCTGTAGAGGCAGATGTGACGTCACTAGATGGGCCTGTAGAGGCAGATGTGACGTCACTAGATGGGCCTGTAGAGGCAGATGTGACATCACTAGATTGGCCTGTAGAGGCAGATGTGACATCACTAGATGGGCCTGTAGAGGTGGATGTGAAGTCACTTAAATCATGTTATTTATGTTGTATTCACCTAGAGGTGGAAGTGACGACATAAGGTCACATAGGTTGACAACTAGATCAATTAATGGCAATGATGCACGAGTCAACGACATAAATTGATTGATTTATTGTGTTTAACACCACTTTCAGCTATGTCATGGCGACCAGTTTTAGTGGTGGTACAGGTAGAAGCCAGAGTACCCGGAGAGAACCACCAACCATGGGCAAACAACTGGTAAATTTATCACTTGTGTCTGGGAGTCGAGTGCACCCTTTTTGTAATTTACAAAGCCGGGTGCGAACCCACGCCGTATCAGTGATAGGCTTGTTGTATGAGTTGTTAGGTAATCGAACTACCTAACTCATTGAGCCACCCGGGCATAAACGTGAGATAAAAACATGTAGTACATCAATCTGACATAACTCATCAATCAAAAAACAATATGCCTCTAAGAGGACACATCATCGATCAGTCCAGCCCTACATTAAAGCAATCCAACTTTAGTGTCTCATTAGAATATTAGCATCGTGTTATCAGTTTTCGTGCTATTATCGATTTTCAGATATAGCGATTAACAGTGTTAACCCTTCATTCATTTGACGATTGGAATTTTTAAAGAATGACTAGTTAAATATTTCTTTGTACATAAAATTGTTTTTAAAGCCATTCTTGTATTTTAATATACTCTCGATTATCTGGCAACTTTTGTTGTCAGTAAAATGGCGTCATCTGTTTTCGTGTGAAGTAAAAACAAGGCCGAATATACGGGATGGAAACGAATATATTATCCGGAAATGGCTGGTTTTAAAATTTCATGGTTCTGGCCATCTACCAAATCATACTACATCTAAATAAAATAACAGAATGTTTGAAAATGACCACTTTCAAAATTGTGTTTACTTTTGATGTTTTTTTCAGTGCTGAAACCACAATGCACTGCAAAGTGACATGTATTTTATATAAGAAACAGGCACATTTCAGTCAGCTCTTTTGTTGACAAGTACGATCAGTGACCCCATGACAGGAAGAGTCGGTGTCTGAGAGGCAGATGACATAGTTAAATTTTATATAGCCCTTCTGAATTTTTTTCCAGCTACTTTATAAATGAAGTAAATTTTTAGCATTACAAAAAGTATGGTTCAGTAGGTAGGTTCACTGTTCTTGGTACTTACGTCTTTAAAAGCAAACTTTAACATCTTTTACAGATGTCATGCTGTAGTCTTGTTTATGTTCCATAAATAGAAACCAGAAGACACATCAAAAAATAATGCGTGCCCTGTGGAAATCAAAATAAAATGGATAAAATGAAAACAGATAACGCACGAAAACACATACCGTGACGATATATATGTACATCTCATTAAACGTCAACCAATCAAAGCCAAACCTGTGACACACCACAAGTTGATCATACCCCATCAAAGGATGTAAATTTAAGTACTGTGGAATCACTTTTATTCGTGGGGTACCAATTTTCGTGGTTTTCATGGGTAGGCTGACCCACGGAATTAAGAATCCAGCGAACAATGAAACTTGGGAAGCAGCTTGACATCGATATATACCGTAGCCATATCCTGTCCTCGAGTTACCTCGACCTTCCGGACCAGCTGCATAGGGGACAGTTGACAATTTTAATGACGAAATAAGTATTAGCATACCTTTTAATGGGTTATAATCCACATAAGAATGATTTGAATTTGAATTCAAGTGTAAAAATGACAAAAAAAAATTATTTGTGAAAAGATTTTGACAACTTCTGGTAATAAATTTTACTTCAAAACGGACGAGTAGGAAGTGATAGTAATATAGGTGAACTTACTTGCAGGAATGCAAGTGCTGTAGATTATTTCATTTGTTCTCCAAATTTTATAAAATGTATTGATGATTTGACTGTACTTGATTTTAGTAAATGTTTTTCTGATGTTCACACGCCACTCAGTATAACTTTTGAAAGCAATGTTTTTGAAGATAGTGATAGTGATATAAATTCTTTAGAAAATACAGAACACATTGTAAAAATAAAAAAAATGGGAAAATGAAAAATTACACGAGTTCAGAGGTAATTTTAACAGACAGGCTATTTCTGATCTTCGTAATAAATTACGTGATTTGGATGCCTCTAGTGTAACACAGGAGCAGGTGAATATTGTGGTAAATGAATTTGGTAAAATACACATTGATTCTGCAAAAGAAACATTTGGAACTATTACTAAGTCTAATAACAGAAAGAAAAAAAGAAATACTAAAATTCAAAAACCATGGTTCGATTTAGATTGTAAATTTGAACGTCAATATTATAGAAAAATGAAGCGTAAGCACAAATTTAGAAATTCAGATAATTCTAGAAAAGAACTCAAAGAGGCCGAGAAAAAATATAAAAAGCAGATGGACACTTCTATTAGAAAATATAGACAAAAAATGAAGAAAGAATTGAAAACTTTGAGATCGAAAAATCCAAAGGAATATTGGAAAATATTAAACAAGGGCCAAAAGAAAAAACAACCAAATATTTCTATTGATGTATTGTACGAATTTTTTAAAAATCTAAATGGAGCTCCGGATCATGATGATGTTGAGTTAAGTGTTTTATTGGAAAGTTTACAAGAAAACCTAGATTTTGATAATTTAAATATACACTTAAACGACAGTATTACTCGTGACGAGATTTTAACATGTATTAAGAAATTGAATTCATAAAATCAACTCCAGATATGTTTTTAGCATTATACGTCTATCTATTTAATCTTATTTTTAATTCTGGTAAAATTCCAAATACTTGGCTCGCAGGCAATAAATTAAACTTTATCCATTTTTTTCTTTTACTTCTATAGCTACTTAAAACCCTATTTTTTGATTATCTGTATATTTGTTAATTTGGTTTATTATGATTGAAAAACTCATCTATATGTGGAATCACATTATTTGGTATTTTCTGTCATGTTATTCTAATAGAAATAGTATGCCATTCTGTATGTAAATTACTAACAAATACTAACATCTTTATATGATATGTGCTTTACTAATGTTAACGAGGCCGGGATAAGGTACCGGTACTTTATGTATTCAATTAACAAATGTACAGATTTCAATAAAAATATCACACTTTTAAAAAAAAAAAAAAAATATTGTACCTTTTTATAAAAACAAAGGGGCAAAAACTGATCCTAAAAACTTTCGACCTATTACCATTTTCAGTTGTTTTGGAAAATTATTTACATCGGTGTTAAATAATAGATTAAATATCTTTTTCAGACGAATTTCTCCTCTTAAATGAAAACCAGACAGGTTTTAGGAAAAAATATTCAACTCTAGATAACACTTTTGTTATATATGGCCTTTTTGAGCTACTAAAATTAAAGAAAAAGAAACTTTTCTGTGCATTTATTGACTTCGAAAAGGCTTTCGATACTGTGTGGCGTGATGGTTTGTGGTACAAGTTACTTATGTGTAATATAAAGGGTAAAATGTACAATGTAATTTTAAACCTGTATGATAATATAAAATCAAGAATTGTTTATAACGATTCTGTTTCAAATGTTTTCCCATGTTTAAACGGTGTTAAGACAAGGCGAAAATTTATCTCCGTTTCTGTTCGCATTATATCTTAATGATTTGGATACTTTTTTGACTAGTAAAAATGCGCAAGGGGTTAAAAGCATTTCCGAAGACTTCGAAAACGATTTACAAATTTATGTGAAATTATTTACTATTCTTTATGCCGACGATACAGTACTTTAGGCAGAGTCTGCTGAAGAATTGCAGTCGGAGTTAAATTATTTTTATGAATATTGTGAGAAATGGAACTTAAAAGTAAACACAAACAAATCCAAAGTCATGGTTTTTTCAAAGGGGAGGTTACCTATAAATTTAAATTTTAAAATGAATAATATGGAATTAGAAATAGTAAGTGAATTCATACACTTGGGTACAATGTTTCAAAGAACAGGATCTTTCAAGAAAAATAAAGTTAATCTTGCAGAGAAAGCATCTAAGGCTATGTATGACATTTTAAACAAGGGAAGAGTACGTAATTTATCTGTAAGTTGTCATTTGGATTTGTTTGATAAAATAATTATACCTATGTTAACCTATGGATCAGAGATATGGGGTTACGAAAATATTGACATATTAGAAAAAGTACATGTAAAATTTTGTAAGCTGTTGCTTAATTTAAAAACTTCAACACCAAATTTTATGTTATATGGCGAACTTGGTAGATACCCTCTGAATATAACAGTTAAGTTGAAAATTTTGTCATTCTGGTCGAAATTAATTGACGGAAAGCAATCAAAACTATCATCTCTGATCTATAGATTATTGTATTTGAAAACTCATGGAAATAATACTTTTTCATGGATTAATTTTGTTAAATCAATACTTGATGACTGTGGTTATTCAAACATTTGGCATACTCAAAATTTTATAAGCCATAAATGGCTAATTGAAAGCATTAAACTGAGATTAACCGACCAGTTCAAACAAAATTGGCATTCTACTTTGCAAATATCTCCAAAAGCATTGAGCTATAGATTATTAAAGTCGGATTTTAGATTTGAAAAATATTTAGACGTCTTAAATGACAAAAATAGATTTACTTTTTGTAGATTTAGAACATCTAATCATAGATTACCGGTTGAAGTAGGGCACTGGACAAATGTAGAAAGACACAATAGACTGTGTCAGCTATGTCAATCTCGCGAGATTGGTGACGAATTTCACTATGTATTACAGTGTCCAAATTTTGTAACTGATAGAAAAAATCTAATTCCAAAATACTTTTTTAACAGACCAAACACATTAAAACTGTCATCATTATTTAACAAAAAGAAACCTGAAACTGTTTGCAAATTATGTAAGCTTATTGATATAATAAATAAGAAAATTAGTTCTCCTTGAAAAAAATCAATCACACCTCTGTTAGTATTTGTATCATTTGTATGTAATGTTTAAACATTTTTTTTCCATAATTTGAATTCAATGTACACCCATAATCTTGATAATTGATGTAATGATATGTATTTACTTTGTATTGATTTGAACACTCTCACTCTGTAACCTTTGTAACATTGGTTTAGAGAATAAAGTTAGTAAAACCATGCATACACTAACGGTGACACACTTCTGAGTGTTGTATAAACATTTCTCTATTAAATTATAACACCCTTCAATTAACATATTTGATCACCTTTCTTAAAACAATTCAATAAAGTATAAGTTAACTGTGCATTTGCCCCAGGGTCAGGATTAATCTTGTGACACGACTAGGCCTACCAATGGTTTCAATCTAATATAAAAGATAATAAAGATCGAACATTTTGAAGTACTTTAACATTGGAATCAAAATAATGAGAAAAAACAAACTTTATTGTTCTTATTTTTAGTTGTGAAAAACAAAAATTGAAAACAAAATGGAGATTAAATATCTGTAAGACATAAAAACAAATTTAATAAATATTGATGGAAATTGCTAATGTACGTACTCATAAAATAATTGCACTGGCTACGATTACCTGGATTAGGTAATAATCGTTCTCTATCCAGAGTTGTCGTTCCTGCTACGTTACACTCCATCTCTGTCAACGCCCATTTTACAAGATTTTTGTAAAATTTAGAAGCAGTAAAAAAATGTA
Source organism: Bathymodiolus brooksi (assembly GCA_963680875.1). Classification (NCBI taxonomy): domain Eukaryota; kingdom Metazoa; phylum Mollusca; class Bivalvia; order Mytilida; family Modiolidae; genus Bathymodiolus; species Bathymodiolus brooksi. The sequence continues at coordinate 28,860,400 of OY804579.1, forward strand.
CTTAAATTTGTTTAATTATTGTAAATATCAATAAAGATGAAAATAAATCACTCATTTCAAATCAATTCTCTCTTAAAAATGATTTGTGATCGTTTTTAACATTTTAGTTTTTACCTCCGCAATATAGTTCTCCAAGAAATGAGGGGGAAATCATTTTTAAGAGAGAATTGATTTGAAATGAGGTATTTATTTTCATCTTTATTGATATTTACAATAATTAAAACAATTTTAAGTACATTTTTTTTTTACTATTTCTAAATTTTACAAAAATCTTGTAAAATGACAGAGATGTTGTGTAGCATAGCAGGGAGAGGATTTATATAGGCTATTGCCTGCTATCCAATCCATTTAATTTATTTATGAATAGAATATGTTTAAAATGAAAATGAAAATGAAAAATCATAGCAGGACCGACAACTCTGGATAGAGAATGGGTAATGATAATGAAAAATTAGGATTACCTGAGGGACTAAGTGCCGGAATAAAATTCCGGTTCAGGAACCTATTTCATGGGAAAATATCGGGTAATCGTAATTTTATTTGTTTATATGTGGCATCGATCAGTAAGACTTATGGGAATTTTTCAAACATTTTCCTCATCATTTCATCTTGAAAAGATATCCCATTTACTATACCAGATTCATTTGCCAACACTTCAACTGTTGCCCCTGCAAAAAAAGGGGTTTACTTTCTCAAACTTAAGTATTCTAAACCCCTTTTTTTGCATTTAGATTCCTATTTTTTATATAAAAGATGACTTTGCTATTTTGCTATGATGTAGCGTCAGATTACATTTTTTTCTAAGTTCGTTTATTGTCTATATACATATCAAATCAGCCTATCCTTAGACTGTTATTATAGCTAAAAACTACAACAGGAGACTAAACGTATTTGAACAATTGAATGATATTCTGGAAATACATGTACATTATTTTATATACCCTTTACTTCTTTCATTCTTTTTATTGTTACCTATAAAAATAAATCAACAACAACAATAAATAAGATATAATATTTTATTTACATACAACTATTCCGGGTAATAATAAGACCAGGTAATTCTAACTAATACAATTACGATTACCCGATTTTTTTCCCGTGAAATAGGTTCCTGAACCGGAATTGTATTCCGGTACTTAGTCTTTCATGTAATCCTAATTTTTCGTTATTATTAATTTATTACCCAATCCAGGTAAATCCGGGTAATCGTAGCCAGTGCCTAAAATAATTTCACATGATTTTTTTTTTTAATTTTCAAGTTTAATTTTCAAAATAACACTGATTTGCACCGAGTTATAATTATGAAATTCAAAAGCTGATTTTTTTTTGATTCTATGTTGATATATGTAAAAAAAAAATGAGAAAATGAACATGTGAATATCCATCTTCCACTTCGGATTACATAATTCTACGGCTCATTTGTCTAATGTATTGAAGCTTTCTCAAAGTTTTGATACCCAGTGAAACTGATTATGTTGAAAATGTAAAATCAACAAAAAAAAATAAAAAAATGGGTACAAACACAAAAACCATGAATTTACGAATCCACGAACTTGTAATTTTTAATCAAACCACGAAAATTGACACCCTCGAAGAAAAGTACTTTCACAGTATGTAATGAACCAAACCATGAAAATTAATTTATGTACATGATCATTAACACTTTACTCTAGAGGCAGAAATGATGATAAAAGGTCAGATACATTGAAAGCTCTTAACCACATCAAAGGAGGTAACTTTCAGTATGTAATAAATTCTACCGTAAGCATCACCGGAGTAATAAATTCTACCGTAAGCATCACCGGAGTAATAAACGGATGACATTTGATGAATGCAAGTAATTTACGTTACTCGTGCCGATCAAACAACTAATATGGCTGCCATAGGCAGTTCTTGTTTGTGATTAGCCAGTTAAACAAATCTTCCCTAAGACCATTTGACCAAATTAATTGAAATTTGGTAGAAAGCACTGTATAAAGTTTCCTAAAAACAAAATGACAGGTTAGTGTCACAGGCTCAGCCCACTGAGCCTATAGATATGGCTAACGTTTGTTTTTGATGCATTATTTTGCAAAATGCTCATTTTTATGATTATGAAAAGAAACTTTTAACAACCCTCGCCTCAAACCATTGAACAAAAAAAACCCCAGAACATATGGCATAGGAAATCCAGGCCGTGGCTTGGGACAGGTACAAGAATGTGGCTGCGTTAAATCGGTTAATGAAACCCAATCCCTCCCCTCATGATATTTTAGATCTTCAATGACATAGATATAACTAACAATAAAAAATATGTTGCCACAAAAAAAAAAAAAAAAAAAACTCGCAAGGATGAGTAACAATATATACATCAAACAGTACAAAACCGGGTTAGTGAATGTTGTAGTTAAATGACTACTAGCTCTTTAAGAAGGGAATATTTGTTGGTTATGTCCATTACTCCTTGAGCACTTGTGAGCTACCTTTGAGTCATAGTAAATTTTTATGGAAAAGGGGCTAAATGAGTCCCATTGTACCAATATTTCACATATTTCAAAGCTATACACAATTTTCATTTTTCATCTGATTTTGACGTATTTGGTGCATTTTCTCTTTAAAATGGTTGTGACAAATGCTTCAGGCTGTATTCCAGCGATTTCGTCAATCAGTTATGGTATCGAGTAAAACTGGTACAGGAGGAAGTCCTTGTCGACTTAATGCGGTCCTATTTTGCTGGGTCTGCACAGCCCTTTATTGCTACTTGCCATGGTTTTCTTGAAAAATCAAAGAATCAGATCTCTATTTCAATAAACAATACGTTTAAGTCCTTGTCCAAAAAAAAAGAAATGAAATAAAACACATTTTTGTTTTCAATTTTCAGACGACCTGGAATATTAGTTTTAGTTAATGATGCAGACTGGGAATTAATGGTAAGCAAATGCATGAATATGTAGCAGTAATAGCATATCTAAATACATTGTAGATATATGTAGCAGTAATTAGCATATCTAAATACATTGTAGATATATGTAGCAGTAATTAGCGTATCTAAATACATTGTAGATATATGTAGCAGTAATAGCATATCTAAATACATTGTAGATATATGTAGCAGTAATTATCATATCTAAATACATTGTAGATATATGTAGCAGTAATTAGCATATCTAAATACATTGTAGATATATGTAGCAGTAATTAGCATATCTAAATACATTGTAGATATATGTAGCAGTAATTAGCATATCTAAATACATTGTAGATATATGTAGCAGTAATTAGCATATCTAAATACATTGTAGATATATGTAGCAGTAATTAGCATATCTAAATACATTGTAGATATATGTAGCAGTAATTAGCATATCTAAATACATTGTAGATATATGTAGCAGAACCCAAAATTGAGAGGAATTTTCATTTCGCTGTCTTCTAGAAAATATATGATTAGTTGTTCGATAAGAAATCCACAAAAGGAACAAGAGACCCAAAGGTGTCAAAAAGGGTGTCGTCAGTTTTTGTATGTAGGGCATTTATTTTTCTGATGATTTTCTTTTCTTGATGTTCCTTACAGATTTCCCTTCATGAAGTATTAAACATATTTTGTGTGGCGTTTACCATTTCTAAGGAATATGGGGGTCAAAATGGAGCCAACACACAAAATTTTTAATTATTATTTTAAGTCCAATTTTGACAAGTGTATTTTCTTTAGATTCCTTGTGAAATCATGTTATTTTAATCGATCAGTGACTATCATTACTAATATTCTGAGTTTGAATCCCACTCATGGCGAGGTGTGCTCGAAAGAACATTATGTGATAAAGTTTGTCAGTGACTTACGGTACTCCTGTTTAAGAAAATTGATTGAGAAGAACAAAGGCTATCACATGGAAACTTGATGGTGTCAGTGACAAACCCATAACATAATACAACTATTTTGAACCATATAAAAACAAATAAACAGAGGCTGAAAAAGGGTATTTCCTATTCCCAAAAATATGTACACTGACACATTATCTGCCACTACATCCTACATGTTTGTATTCATGGTAAAATTTATTCTATGTAATTTCAGGGAGAACTGGACTACAGTATTCAAGCTAACGACAGGATAGTTTTTATATCAACACTACATGGTGGATGACACAACACATTTCATTTTGTATTTCTCCTTTTTTAATGACAGAACTACCTCTTTTGTCATACTATGTAAACACGTGTTGAACATTAATAGATATCATATGCAGCAACATTCGTTGACATTTAGATATTTTTTATTTGGTGTCCATACTTCAAGATGATATCAAAGCAATGATTCAGAAGATGAAAATCTCCATAAATACCGAGGAAAATGATTAATTGGTTGTCACAGAAAATTGTTTGCGACTGTCTATAAATGGTCCCATTACAACTGGGGTTTACCAATGTACATTTAAAAAAATTAATTTGTTATTTAATATTTTTGAATTTGTCCGATAGTCAGGTTTGTATGATTTTTAAATAGTGTTTTTACTTTTTCATATCATTAGAAATATTTTGTATGAAGAACTTAAATGTTCTTAGATTACTGTTCATAAAATATATATTCAAGGGTTCTTAAATTTGTGGATTATGAATTCCCAAAACTCAAATATATCAAGATATAAAGAAATTGTGTTATTTATTAGTGTTGTTGCCAGAAAACATTATAGATTACTGTATAAGTAGGTGGTATTCAAATGTCGTGATTTTCTTCCAAATTGGTGTATTTTTTTTTAACGGTACTTAATTTTCACGATCCCAAGTTTTAACCAAAATCAAATTTTAGCGAATTGACCATTATATTAGAATTACACTATCTGAATTGGTTGACCAACAATTCAAAATAGGAAATGTTTTGAAATAATTGAGTAAATGCTTTTTGGTATGCAATCGGTGGTATTTTAAAATTGTATGCATGTTCATTAATAGAAAATAGTGTAAGGGCATTTAATATACATGTATTGTTACAACACATTTACAAAAATTAAACACAGCCAAGTCTCATTAATAGACTCCAACAAAAAATTAATCAATTAACACAAAAAATTATCATCTGACAGGTAATTAAAAATCGGTGAATGCTGATATTAATTTAAAAAAGGTATGTTTATACAACAACAACTATTCAGGGTAATTAGTGTCTTGAAGATAAAAGGGCTATTAATTACATGCAAAATAATTTACCTGTTATTTTTCACCATATGCATTGTTTTCAGGAAGGATTCCTCCCATGTTGGATATTAATAAAAGCATCATTTCAACAACTTTAAGAATGACAGTGACCATATAATTGTTAGATATTCACTATACAGTCATACTACAGGAGATAGATCTTATACAATTATTTAAGAAAACTTATGTTACTAAAGGGTGGAAATTTAATGCAGATTCTTTTTTTCGCTGATCGATGACTCGCGGATAAAGCGAAAATTAGGTACCCGGGAAAATAACCCACTTATACGGTATACTTAAATTGGTGGAATCACTATGAATGTGGAGTTTGTCAGTACTTCATGTCTGGTTCAACACTTTTGGATTGAATCTTCCTGTATGTTCAATTTGTCAGTACTTCATGTCTGGTTCAAAACTTTTGGATTGAATCACCCTGTATGTTCAATTTGTCAGTACTTCATGTCTGGTTCAAAACTTTTGGATTGAATCACCCTGTATGTTTAATTTGTCAGTACTTCATGTCTGGTTCAAAACTTTTATATTGAATCATCCTGTATGTTCAACTTGTCAGTATTTAATGTCTGGTACAAAACTTTTGGATGTAATCACCCTGTATGTTCAACTTGTCAGTATGTCATGTCTGGTTCAAAACTTGGATGGAATCACCCTGTATGTTCAACTTGTTCAGTTCAAAACTTTTGGATGGAATCTTCTTGTATGTTCAATTTGTCAGTACTTCATGTCTGGTTCAAACTTTTGTATTGAATCATCCTGTATGTTCAACTTGTCAGTATTTAATGTCTGGTACAAAACTTTTGGATGGAATCACTCTGTATGTTCAACTTGTTTGTTCTTCATGTCTGATTCAAAACTTTTGGATTGAATCTTCCTGAATGTTCAATTTGTCAGTACTTCATGTCTGGTTCAAACTTTTGTATTGAATCATCCTGTATGTTCAACTTGTCAGTATTTAATGTCTGGTACACAACTTTTGGATGGAATCACTCTGTATGTTCAACTTGTTTGTTCTTCATGTCTGATTCAAAACTTTTGGATTGAATCTTCCTGAATGTTCAATTTGTCAGTACTTCATGTCTGGTTCAAAACTTTTGGATGGAATCGCCCTGCATGTTCAATTTGTCAGTACTTCATGTCTGGTTTAAAACATTTGGATGGAATCACCCTTTATGTTCAACTTGTCAGTACTTCATGTCTGGTTCAAAACTTTTGGAATGAATCACCCTGTAAGTTCAACTTGTCAGTACTTCATGTCTGGTTCAAAACTTTTGGTTAATTGATTGATTGATTGATTGGTGTTTAACAACCAGCGAGCAATTTTTCAGCTATATTCAGGACGAGAACATTTAATTTGGATAGAATCACCCTGTATATTCAACTTGTCTGTTCTTCATGTCTGGTTCAAAACTTGGATGAAATCACCCTGTATGTTCAACTTGTCCGGTTCAAAACTTTTGGATGGAATCTTCCTGTATGTTCAATTTGTCAGTACTTCATGTCTGGTTCAAAACTTTTATATTGAATCGTAATGTATGTTCAACTTGTCAGTACTTTATGTCTGGTTTAAAACTTTTGGATGTAATCACCCTGTATGTTCAACTTGTCAGTACTTCATGTCTGGTTCAAAACCTTTGGATGTAATCGCCCTGTATGTTCAACTTGTCAGTACTTCATGTCTGGTTCATAACTTTTGAATTGAACCACCCTGTATGTTTAATTTGTCAGTACTTCATGTCTGGTTGAAAACTTTTGGATGGATTCACCCTGTATGTTCAACTTGTCAGTTCTTCATGCCTGGTTCAAAACTTTTGAATGGAATCACCCTGTATGTTCAAATTGTCTGTTCTTCATGTCTGGTTCAAAACTTTTGGATGGAAATACCCTGTATGTTCAACTTGTCTACTTCATGTCTGGTTCAAAAATTTTGGATTGAGTCACCCTGTATGTTTAATTTGTCAATGCTTCATGTCTGGTTTAAAATTTTGGATGGAATCTTCATGTAAATTCAACTTGTCAATACTTCATGTCTGGTTCAAACTTTAGATTGAACTACCCTGTATGTTTAATTATACCCCCGCTCCCCGAAGGGGGAGGGGGGTATACTGTTTTACCTCTGTCCGTCTGTCCGTCCGTCCTTCCGTCCGTCCAAGATATTTGTCATCGCATTTTTCTCAGTAACTGTTGATGGCAGAAATCTGATATTTGGTCACAAGCATCATATAGGTATACCATATTGTGGGTAGCGTTTTTGGACCCATCAGATTCCTACTTCCTGTTTGCCGACTTAGTTGGTTTTTATACACATTGAACATATATGCACATTTTTCTCAGCAACTATTGATGGCAGAAATCTGATATTTGGTCACAAGCTTCATATAGGTATGCTATATTGTGGGAAGCGTTTTTTGATCTGTCAGATTCCTACTTCCTGTTTGCCGACTTAGTTGGTTTTTTGTAAGTACTTCATGTCTGGTTCAAAACTTTTGGATGGAATCGCCTTTGTATGTTCAATTTGTCAGTACTTCATATCTGGTTCAAAACGTTTGGATAGAATCACCCTGTATGTTCAACTTGTCAATACTTCATATCTGGTTCAAAACTTGGATGGAATCACCCTGTATGTCAGAGATGTTCAAATTCATGAGACTTCTGGTGGACAACAGGTCCAGCACAATGTTCAGTTCTGGTGGACCTGACTACTTTTTGCCAGACCTAAAGTTTTTGTCTTGAAAACCAACAAACGAAATATATACAGGGAAAAAAGTCTTGTTTTTTCAGTTTTTCCAATTAGGATTTCCGCTAAACAGTTAGCAATTTGGCTTTTTCATGTTGATATACACTTTTAATTTGAAAATAAGACGGCTATCAATCTAAATGAGAAATTTCATGTTTATGAATAGTGAACGGACACGATAAATCAATTTTCCATTGCCAGATCAATTCCGAACCGTAACCGATCCCGATATTATGTTTGCGTTGTCACATCCGGTGCAAATCAAACAAAATCGGAAATTTTTGTTGGAAAATTTATATTAGACATCAGGTCCACCAGTGATTAATAAATAGCCTGACCTTGTTAAAATCAGCCCCCTAGGTCCGACAGGTCCAACTGTTTTGAACATCTCTGGTATGTTCAACTTGTCAGTACTTCATGTCTGGTTCAAAACTTGGATGGAATCACCCTGTATATTCAACTTGTCTGTTCTTCATGTCTGGTTCAAAACTTGGATGGAAATACCCTGTATGTTCAGCTTGTCTGTTCTTCATGTCTGGTTCAAAACTTTTAGATGGAATCTTCCTTTATGTTCAATTTGTCAGTACTTCATGTCTGGTTCAAAACTTGGATGGAATCACCCTGTATGTTCAGCTTGTCTGTTCTTCATGTCTGGTTCAAAACTTTTAGATGGAATCTTCCTTTATGTTCAATTTGTAAGTACTTCATGTCTGGTCCAAAACTTTTAGATTGAATCACACCATATGTTCAACTTGTCAGTACTTCATGTCTGGTTCAAAACTTTTGGATGGAATCACCCTGTATGTTCAACTTATCAATACTTCATGTCTTGTTCAAAACTTTTGGATTGAACCACCCTGTATTTTCAGTATTTCATGTCTGGTTCAAAAGAATTGGATTGAATCACCCTGTATGTTTAATTTGTCAGTTCTTCATGTCTGGTTCAAAACTTTTGTATTGAATTATCCTGTATATGCAACTTGTCAGTACTTCATGTTTGATTCAAAACTTTTGGATTGAATCTTCCTGTATGTTCAATTTGTCAGTACTTCATATCTGGTTCAAAACTTTTAGATGGAATCACCCTGTATGTTCAAATTTTCTGTTCTTCATGTCTGGTTCAAAACTTTTGGATGGAAACACCACGTATGTTCAACTTGTCTACTTCATGTCTGGTTCAAAAATTTTGGATTGAATCACCCTGTATGTTTAATTTATCAGTTCTTCATGTATGTTTAACATTTTGGATGGAATCTTCATGTAAGTTCAACTTGTCAATACTTCATGTATGGTTCAAAACTTTTGGATTGAACTACCCTGTTTGTTTAATTTGTAAGTACTTCATGTCTGGTTGAAAACATTTGGATGGAATCACCATGTATATTGAACTTGTCTGTTCTTCATGTCTGGTTCAAAGCTTGGATGGAATCACCATGTATGTTCTTCATGTCTGGTTCAAAACTTTTAGATTGAATCACACCGTATGTTCAACTTGTCAGTACTTCATGTCTGGTTCAAAACTTTTGGATGGAATCAGCCTGTATGTTCAACTTGTCAGTACTTCATGTCTGCTTCAAAACTTTTGGATTGAACCACCCTGTATGTTCAATTTGTCAGTATTTCATGTCTGGTTCAAAACTTTTGGATGGAATCACCCTGTATGTTTAATTTGTCGGTACTTCATGTCTGGTTCACAACTTTGGATAGAATCCCCCTGTATGTTCAAATTGTCTGTTCTTCATGTCTGGTTGAAAACTTTTGGATGGAATCACCCTGTATGTTTAATTTGTCAGTACTTCATGTCTGGTTCAAAACTTTTGGATGGATTCACCCTGTATGTTCAATTTGTCAGTACTTCATGTCTGGTTCAAAACATTTAGATAGAATCACCCTGTATGTTCAACTTGGCAGTACTTTATGTCTGATTCAAAATTTTTGGATGGAATCACCCTGTATATTCAACTTGTCTGTTCATGTCTGGTTCAAAACTTGGATGGAAACACCCTGTAAGTTCAGCTTGTCTGTTCTTCATGTTTGGTTCAAAACTTTTGGATGGAATCACCCTGTATGTTCAATTTGTCAGTACTTCATGTCTGGTTCAAAACATTTGGATAGAATCACCCTGTATGTTCAACTTGGCAGTACTTTATGTCTGATTCAAAATTTTTGGATGGAATCACCCTGTATATTCAACTTGTCTGTTCATGTCTGGTTCAAAACTTGGATGGAAACACCCTGTAAGTTCAGCTTGTCTGTTCTTCATGTTTGGTTCAAAATTTTTGGATGGAATCACCCTGTATGTTCAATTTGTCAGTACTTCATGTCTGGTTCAAAACATTTGGATAGAATCACCCTGTATGTTCAACTTGGCAGTACTTTATGTCTGATTCAAAATTTTTGGATGGAATCACCCTGTATATTCAACTTGTCTGTTCATGTCTGGTTCAAAACTTGGATGGAAACACCCTGTAAGTTCAGCTTGTCTGTTCTTCATGTTTGGTTCAAAACTTTTGGATGGAATCACCCTGTATGTTCAATTTGTCAGTACTTCATGTCTGGTTCAAAACATTTGGATAGAATCACCCTGTATGTTCAACTTGGCAGTACTTTATGTCTGATTCAAAATTTTTGGATGGAATCACCCTGTATATTCAACTTGTCTGTTCATGTCTGGTTCAAAACTTGGATGGAAACACCCTGTAAGTTCAGCTTGTCTGTTCTTCATGTTTGGTTCAAAACTTTTGGGTTGAACTACCCTGTATGTTCAATTTGTAAGTACTTCTTGTCTGGTTCAAAACTTTTAGATTGAATCACACCATATGTTCAACTTGTCAGTACTTCATGTCTGGTTCAAAACTTGGATGGAATCACCCTGTATGTTTAATTTGTCGGTACTTCATGTCTGGTTCACAACTTTGGATAGAATCACCCTGTATGTTCAAATTGTCTGTTCTTCATGTCTGGTTGAAAACTTTTGGATGGAATCACCCTGTATGTTTAATTTGTCAGTACTTCATGTCTGGTTCAAAACTTTTGGATGGATTCACTGTATGTTCAATTTGTCAGTACTTCATGTCTGGTTCAAAACATTTGGATAGAATCACCCTGTATGTTCAACTTGGCAGTACTTTATGTCTGATTCAAAATTTTTGGATGGAATCACCCTGTATATTTAACTTGTCTGTTCATGTCTGGTTCAAAACTTGGATGGAAACACCCTGTAAGTTCAGCTTGTCTGTTCTTCATGTTTGGTTCAAAACTTTTGGGTTGAACTACCCTGTATGTTCAATTTGTAAGTACTTCTTGTCTGGTTCAAAACTTTTAGATTGAATCACACCATATGTTCAACTTGTCAGTACTTCATGTCTGGTTCAAAACTTGGATGGAATCACCCTGTATGTTTAATTTGTCGGTACTTCATGTCTGGTTCACAACTTTGGATAGAATCACCCTGTATGTTCAAATTGTCTGTTCTTCATGTCTGGTTGAAAACTTTTGGATGGAATCGCCCTGTATGTTTAATTTGTCAGTACTTCATGTCTGGTTCAAAACTTTTGTATTGAATCATCCTGTATGTTCAACTTGTCAGTACTTAATGTCTGGTACAAAACTTTTGGATCAAATCACCCTGTATGTTCAACTTGTTTGTTCTTCTTGTCTGATTCCAAACTTTTGGATTGAATCTTCCTGTATGTTCAATTTGTCAGTACTTGTCTGGTTCAAAACGTTTGGATGGAATCACCCTTTATGTTCAACTTGTCAGTACTTCATGTCTGGTTCAAAACTTTTGGATGGAATCGCCCTTTATATTCAACTTGTCTGGTTCAAAACTTGGATGGAATCACCGTGTATGTTCAACTTGTCTGGTTCAAAACTTTCGGATTGAATCAACCTGTATGTTCAATTTGTCAGTACTTCATATCTGGCTCAAAACTTTTGGATGGAATCGCCCTGTATGTTCAAATTATCTGTTCTTCATGTCTGGTTCAAAACTTTTGGATGGAAACACCCTGTATGTTCAGCTTGTCTACTTGATATCTGGTTCAAAAATTTTGGATTGAATCACCCTGTATGTTTAATTTGTCAGTACTTCATGTCTGGTTCAAAACATTTGGATGGAATCACCATGTATATTGAACTTGTCTGTTCTTCATGTCTGGTTCAAAGCTTGGATGGAATCACCATGTATGTTCTTCATGTCTGGTTCAAAACTTTTAGATTGAATCACACCGTATGTTCAACTTGTCAGTACTTCATGTCTGGTTCAAAACTTTTGGATGGAATCAGCCTGTATGTTCAACTTGTCAGTACTTCATGTCTGCTTCAAAACTTTTGGATTGAACCACCCTGTATGTTCAATTTGTCAGTATTTCATGTCTGGTTCAAAACTTTTGGATGGAATCACCCTGTATGTTTAATTTGTCGGTACTTCATGTCTGGTTCACAACTTTGGATAGAATCCCCCTGTATGTTCAAATTGTCTGTTCTTCATGTCTGGTTGAAAACTTTTGGATGGAATCACCCTGTATGTTTAATTTGTCAGTACTTCATGTCTGGTTCAAAACTTTTGGATGGATTCACTCTGTATGTTCAACTTGTCAGTACTTCATGTCTGGTTCAAAACATTTGGATGGAATCACCCTGTATGTTCAATTTGTCAGTACTTCATGTCTGGTTCAAAACATTTGGATAGAATCACCCTGTATGTTCAACTTGGCAGTACTTTATGTCTGATTCAAAATTTTTGGATGGAATCGCCCTGTATGTTCAAGTTGTCAATACTTCATGTCTTGTTCAAAACTTTTGGATGGAATCACCCTGTATGTTCAAATTATCTGTTCTTCATGTCTGGTTCAAAACTTTTGGATGGAAACACCCTGTATGTTCAGCTTGTCTACTTGATATCTGGTTCAAAAATTTTGGATTGAATCACCCTGTATGTTTAATTTGTCAGTACTTCATGTCTGGTTCAAAACATTTGGATGGAATCACCATGTATATTGAACTTGTCTGTTCTTCATGTCTGGTTCAAAGCTTGGATGGAATCACCATGTATGTTCTTCATGTCTGGTTCAAAACTTTTAGATTGAATCACACCGTATGTTCAACTTGTCAGTACTTCATGTCTGGTTCAAAACTTTTGGATGGAATCAGCCTGTATGTTCAACTTGTCAGTACTTCATGTCTGCTTCAAAACTTTTGGATTGAACCACCCTGTATGTTCAATTTGTCAGTATTTCATGTCTGGTTCAAAACTTTTGGATGGAATCACCCTGTATGTTTAATTTGTCGGTACTTCATGTCTGGTTCACAACTTTGGATAGAATCCCCCTGTATGTTCAAATTGTCTGTTCTTCATGTCTGGTTGAAAACTTTTGGATGGAATCACCCTGTATGTTTAATTTGTCAGTACTTCATGTCTGGTTCAAAACTTTTGGATGGATTCACCCTGTATGTTCAATTTGTCAGTACTTCATGTCTGGTTCAAAACATTTAGATAGAATCACCCTGTATGTTCAACTTGGCAGTACTTTATGTCTGATTCAAAATTTTTGGATGGAATCACCCTGTATATTCAACTTGTCTGTTCATGTCTGGTTCAAAACTTGGATGGAAACACCCTGTAAGTTCAGCTTGTCTGTTCTTCATGTTTGGTTCAAAACTTTTGGGTTGAACTACCCTGTATGTTTAATTTGTAAGTACTTCATGTCTGGTTCAAAACTTTTGGATGGAATCTTCCTTTATGTTCAATTTGTAAGTACTTCTTGTCTGGTTCAAAACTTTTAGATTGAATCACACCATATGTTCAACTTGTCAGTACTTCATGTCTGGTTCAAAACTTGGATGGAATCACCCTGTATGTTTAATTTGTCGGTACTTCATGTCTGGTTCACAACTTTGGATAGAATCACCCTGTATGTTCAAATTGTCTGTTCTTCATGTCTGGTTGAAAACTTTTGGATGGAATCGCCCTGTATGTTTAATTTGTCAGTACTTCATGTCTGGTTCAAAACTTTTGTATTGAATCATCCTGTATGTTCAACTTGTCAGTACTTAATGTCTGGTACAAAACTTTTGGATCAAATCACCCTGTATGTTCAACTTGTTTGTTCTTCTTGTCTGATTCCAAACTTTTGGATTGAATCTTCCTGTATGTTCAATTTGTCAGTACTTGTCTGGTTCAAAACGTTTGGATGGAATCACCCTTTATGTTCAACTTGTCAGTACTTCATGTCTGGTTCAAAACTTTTGGATGGAATCGCCCTTTATATTCAACTTGTCTGGTTCAAAACTTGGATGGAATCACCGTGTATGTTCAACTTGTCTGGTTCAAAACTTTCGGATTGAATCAACCTGTATGTTCAATTTGTCAGTACTTCATATCTGGCTCAAAACTTTTGGATGGAATCGCCCTGTATGTTCAAGTTGTCAATACTTCATGTCTTGTTCAAAACTTTTGGATGGAATCACCCTGTATGTTCAAATTATCTGTTCTTCATGTCTGGTTCAAAACTTTTGGATGGAAACACCCTGTATGTTCAGCTTGTCTACTTGATATCTGGTTCAAAAATTTTGGATTGAATCACCCTGTATGTTTAATTTGTCAGTACTTCATGTCTGGTTCAAAACATTTGGATGGAATCACCATGTATATTGAACTTGTCTGTTCTTCATGTCTGGTTCAAAGCTTGGATGGAATCACCATGTATGTTCTTCATGTCTGGTTCAAAACTTTTAGATTGAATCACACCGTATGTTCAACTTGTCAGTACTTCATGTCTGGTTCAAAACTTTTGGATGGAATCAGCCTGTATGTTCAACTTGTCAGTACTTCATGTCTGCTTCAAAACTTTTGGATTGAACCACCCTGTATGTTCAATTTGTCAGTATTTCATGTCTGGTTCAAAACTTTTGGATGGAATCACCCTGTATGTTTAATTTGTCGGTACTTCATGTCTGGTTCACAACTTTGGATAGAATCCCCCTGTATGTTCAAATTGTCTGTTCTTCATGTCTGGTTGAAAACTTTTGGATGGAATCACCCTGTATGTTTAATTTGTCAGTACTTCATGTCTGGTTCAAAACTTTTGGATGGATTCACTCTGTATGTTCAACTTGTCAGTACTTCATGTCTGGTTCAAAACATTTGGATGGAATCACCCTGTATGTTCAATTTGTCAGTACTTCATGTCTGGTTCAAAACATTTGGATAGAATCACCCTGTATGTTCAACTTGGCAGTACTTTATGTCTGATTCAAAATTTTTGGATGGAATCGCCCTGTATATTCAACTTGTCTGTTCATGTCTGGTTCAAAACTTGGATGGAAACACCCTGTAAGTTCAGCTTGTCTGTTCTTCATGTTTGGTTCAAAACTTTTGGATGGAATCACCCTGTATGTTCAATTTGTCAGTACTTCATGTCTGGTTCAAAACATTTGGATAGAATCACCCTGTATGTTCAACAGTACTTTATGTCTGATTCAAAATTTTTGGATGGAATCACCCTGTATATTCAACTTGTCTGTTCATGTCTGGTTCAAAACTTGGATGGAAACACCCTGTAAGTTCAGCTTGTCTGTTCTTCATGTTTGGTTCAAAACTTTTGGGTTGAACTACCCTGTATGTTTAATTTGTAAGTACTTCATGTCTGGTTCAAAACTTTTGGATGGAATCTTCCTTTATGTTCAATTTGTAAGTACTTCTTGTCTGGTTCAAAACTTTTAGATTGAATCACACCATATGTTCAACTTGTCAGTACTTCATGTCTGGTTCAAAACTTGGATGGAATCACCCTGTATGTTTAATTTGTCGGTACTTCATGTCTGGTTCACAACTTTGGATAGAATCACCCTGTATGTTCAAATTGTCTGTTCTTCATGTCTGGTTGAAAACTTTTGGATGGAATCGCCCTGTATGTTTAATTTGTCAGTACTTCATGTCTGGTTCAAAACTTTTGTATTGAATCATCCTGTATGTTCAACTTGTCAGTACTTAATGTCTGGTACAAAACTTTTGGATCAAATCACCCTGTATGTTCAACTTGTTTGTTCTTCTTGTCTGATTCCAAACTTTTGGATTGAATCTTCCTGTATGTTCAATTTGTCAGTACTTGTCTGGTTCAAAACGTTTGGATGGAATCACCCTTTATGTTCAACTTGTCAGTACTTCATGTCTGGTTCAAAACTTTTGGATGGAATCACCCTTTATATTCAACTTGTCTGGTTCAAAACTTGGATGGAATCACCGTGTATGTTCAACTTGCCTGGTTCAAAATTTTCGGATTGAATCGACCTGTATGTTCAATTTGTCAGTACTTCATATCTGGCTCAAAACTTTTGGATGGAATCGCCCTGTATGTTCAAGTTGTCAATACTTCATGTCTTGTTCAAAACTTTTGGATGGAATCACCCTGTATGTTCAAATTATCTGTTCTTCATGTCTGGTTCAAAACTTTTGGATGGAAACACCCTGTATGTTCAGCTTGTCTACTTGATATCTGGTTCAAAAATTTTGGATTGAATCACCCTGTATGTTTAATTTGTCAGTACTTCATGTCTGGTTCAAAATTTTGAATGGAATCTTCTTGTAAGTTCAACTTGTCAATACTTCATGTCTGGTTCAAAACTTTTGGATTGAACCACCCTGTATGTTCAATTTGTAAGTACTTAATGTCTGGTTCAACACTTTTGGATGGAATCACCCTGTATATTCAACTGATCAGTTCTTCATGTCTGTTTCAAAACTTTTGGATGGATGGAATCACCCTGTATGTTCAAATTGTCTGTTCTTCATGTCTGGTTCAAAATTTTGGATGGAAACACCCAGTATGTTCAACTTGTCTACTTCATGCCTGGTTCAACATTTTTAGATTGAACCACCCTGTATGTTTAATTTGTCAGTACTTCATGTCTGGTTCAAAACTTTTGGATGGAATCACCCTGTATGTTCAATTTGTCAGTACTTCATGTCTAGTTCAAAACGTTCGGATGGAATCACCCTGTATGTTCAAACTTGTCAGTACTTCATGTGTGGTTCAAAACTTTTGGATGGAATCACCCTGTATATTCAACTTGTCTGTTCTTCATGTGTGGTTCAAAACTTTTGGATGGAATCACCCTGTATATTCAACTTGTCTGTTCTTCATGTCTGGTTCAAAATTTGGATGGAATCACCCTGTACAGATCCCTCCAAGTGTATCAACGATCAAACACTCCGGTCGGACAGAGAGTTTTGTCGGACTTTACACCGACAAATGTCCGACCAAATTGTCCGACAAATGTCCGACCAAATTGTCCGACAAATGTCCGACCAAATCCTCCCAGGTTGGAGTGAGAGTCTCCACTCTCAGATAGTTAAACTGTAAACAGGAAACGTCCCCAAATTCTGCTAACCAATAAATTTGTGCATAAAGAAACATGCGTATCATAGTAAAGCTGAAGTAAATGAGTGATATACAGTGGTACGGAAAGTATACATATGTTAACGGCTGTCATGGGCGATATATACAATAATATCTATGAATAAAATGTATTAACATGCAGTACCCATGTTTTAAGTGCACTAGAAGTGAATATTAATATGTCCCTATGTACTCGCGACAATCGATGCCAAGGCCCTTTCACTTGCTGCAGACAGTTGCCGGTTTACGATATAGTGTGCGTTTGCTCTTTTACGTGTTTGCCAAATGTAGGGCGAACGAACCCGGGTAAATAATTCTAATTTATACATTTATTTCTTTAAAGGCAAATTTGGATTAAAATTATTTAGTAAAATTTAAGTTTTATTTTGTTCATGGCGAATGGGTCGTAAATCCGTAAATCCCGTTTTTTTCTTCTTGAAAATTGGCAGTCTGCGGAGTCCTGATATAGGTGAAATAATATTATTTTTTTTTACAGTTTACCTGTCAAAACATCACCCATCTCAGCATGTTGTCGCATCGTGCATTCATGATATACAAATACACCTATCACAGGTGTGAAAAAAAAACGTTGCTCAAGACTCTTTTTACTAAGACTTATAAACATAGATAACTATTCTACGTTTTCGATTTTCAAGCCGTCTTCCAATTTATTTGTACTTAAAAAATAAATTTATATCTTTTTTCTTATATATGTGTATAAATATCTTAATAAAATAAATACATTTACGGTGAGAAATTATTATACGTCATGATATCGTTATTTAGGTAAATACTTATTAGACAGATTTTTTTTAAAACCATTTTTGTCTTTTTAATTGATAACTGACCCAAGCTAAATAAATGAAATGTGACTTAATGTGTTAATTATATAAATCCTTGCCTTCTATAAATTTTAATTTCTTATCTAATTCTTATTCTTATTTAACAATATGGTCAGGTTGTTATTTTCATTGAATGGCTTCACAGTAGGGGCTCTTCCTGTATATTGGTTACATCCTGTATATTACAACTGACTGCTAATGCATGACAAACAATTTTAATCAGCCATCATTATCATGAAATACATTTTTTAATCTTTATTTTGATGATGGCACCTAATTCCAATCACCTAATCCAAATTAGTATAGTAAAGGAGTACTGTATTTTTCGGACGATAAATCTAGATAAAAATGACGATTTTGTTCACAGTACAAAAAATGTATACCTTTATTTTTCTGTAGGTTTATTTCTGAATAAGAAGACTCGTATCATCGATGTTCTTTTTTTTTTTTTTAACAACGTAATATATTTTATTCAAATGCTTGCTACAATTAACACGCCAAAAGTCCAAGCTCCTTTTGGTGTTTCCCTGTTACATCTTGTTCTGATTATCCAGGGCTATAATCAGAATTACATGAAATATATATACAACCTAAA